>OX451741.1:950539326-951907407 GCA_948472305.1 Vicia faba
GACTTTTTAGAAAGCTTAGGATGTCCTTCTAAAAAACCATTTTCATTTCATTTCAATTGGATCTTCCATGTTCATGTAAGAAGCTTTGACCCAAAACGTGTTTTTGTTGACTTTTTGAAATGACCTGTAATGTCTGAATTCATATCTTTTCATGAGTGCATTTTTTGAACTTGAGGGCTGAAGATGAGTTGTAGGGAATTGAATTCTCTTTAAAATGAGCCTTGGATGGTAAATTTCTGATAAAGTATTTGAAGGTTGTGCCTGGTCAAAGTTTGGTTGACTTTTCCTATAGAAACCCTAATTTAGCAACTTTTGAGTGTTGATAAATTTGGGGCATTCCTTGAGGAATCATGATCAACCCTTGATCAAGTGATGGATATTACTTCAAAATGTTGATGTTGACCAAAAATCTTGAAGTTTGACTGTATGTGGGTCACAGTTGACTTTTGACCTAACATAGTTGACTCAACAAACTTCTTGTGCAAGGCATGAGACTTGACATGGATGTTCTTGAGAACATATTAGGACCATGGAAAAGAATTGAGACCTTTGGAGTTCACCCATCTTGATGAAAATGGAAACCCTATTTTTAGGTTCATTGTCTTAGGAGAGCATTTCCCTGATCAAACCTTGGGCATCCTTGGGCAAGTTGAGGATTTCAATGAACATATGTTGAGTAAAATGAGAGGGAAAATTTTGGGGTACAACAAAGACTAAGTTCCAACTCTCTTCTATTGTCAGGTCGTGATGAGCCCGAGGAATCTTCCACTATGACCCGATCATATGAATCACAAAATTCCCCTTGTGTTGAAGCACATGTGCCCCAGATAACAAAAATAGTATAGGCTCCCATTGCCTAAACCTTTTAGTAGTCAAAATATTGGTAACGCCTATTGGATAAGGGGTAGGCCAGGAAGTCCTCCTTATTTGTTGTGTTGTTTTCTCATGTTGCATCTTATATGTAGGTAAAGAACATATAAGTTACATGGGAAATCATTAAAGAGTGTTTGGAAAAGGAAATATTCTTCTATTTCCTCACAAAAAATGTCCTTTTTGACCTCTTTCAAGCCGAATTCCACCAATTGGTGTCTCAATGAGTCGTTTCAACTATTTCTTTGATGTTGTGTCAAGAGGAGTAACACCCCTAGCGTAACCTATGTCCTCATATAAATACACCATCTAACTTTCCAGGAATATGTTTTCTTGGGTCAAAATCGTCCATCTTGTAAACATAGGATCTGGTTTACGCTAAGTTGTGGCTTTGTCGCCATAATTGGGAGAATATGTTCGGGCATTAGTAAGGCGACCCATGGTCTATTGAGCATATTATGGAATGAGCCTTTTCATGGATATGGTTAACCAGGAAAAACTGATACTTGAAATGTTTCACACTCTCTAAATAAACATAAAAGATCTTAGCGCACTACCAGAGAGATATCAAGCTTTGACTTTTTGCTGAAGCAAACGAACTATGATGAAATTTGAAAACATGGAAGAAGAGTTTCATAGTTTGCATAATTTTCTTATATTTACACCGGTATTGGAATGCTTTAATGTAAGCTTAACTCATCGGGTGTAGTTGCGAGGGTGTGATTACCAAGTGATTAAAAACTCCGACCTCAAATTTATTAAAGGGGAGGTAGAAACCTATTAAGGTAAATATGTAATCATGATGAGAGATAACATAACCATTATACTTGTTACAAACCCTCTTATATTCCTCAAGAATAAGCATTTCCTAGTTGAATGAAAGCCATATCTCAGTAGAAGCTCAATATAGACCTTTGCGAGAAAAGTTATCGGTTGCATAAGAGATTCCTTTGCGATAAATCCTGTACCTGCCATTGCGGAGGACTTCACCGGGGAATGTTGATTTATGTCCTGGGAAATAGAGTATAGGAGATTCGGTTGTCCATTACTCTACTGGGGAATTAACTCTTGATTGAGCAGGTGGAAGTAAACTGCCTATCTGGTCAGGGTCCAGGCTGCACATCGACTTACTGGGGAAATATGGAATCGACCGTAACTGGTCGAGTCTAGTTCTTACGGTGTTGTAAACTATTATCCGGAGATAAGAGAGAAGGAACCTGGATAGTAGGGTTGCTTCGAAATGAAATCCCATACAGTAGGGCTATGAGAAGGAACCTGGGTCGTAGGGTTACTTCGAGATGAAAGCCTGGATAGTAGGGCTTATGGGAAGGAACCGAGATAGTAGGGCTATGATAAGGAACCTGGGTCGTAGGGTTACTTTGAGATGAAAGCCTGGATAGTAGGGGTTATGAAAAGGAACCTGGATAGTAAGGTTACTTCGAGATGAAAGCATGGATAGTAGGGCTTATGGGAAGGAACCTGGATAGTAGGGTTACTTCGAGGTGAAAGCTTGGATAGTAGGGCTTATGGGAAGGAACTGGGTCGTAGGGTTACTTCGAGATGAAAGCCTGGATAGTAGGGCTTATAGGAAGGAACCTGGATAGTAGGGTTTCTTCGAAATGAAAGCCTGGATAGCAGGGCTATGAGAAGGAACCTGGGTCGTAGGGTTACTTCGAGATGAAAGCCTCGATAGTAGGGCTTATAGGAAGGAACTTGGATAGTCGGGCTATGAGAAGGAAACTGGGTCGTAGGGTTACTTTGAGATGAAAGTCTGGATAGTAAGGCTTATGGGAAGGAACCTAAATAGTAGGGTTACTTCGAGATGAAAGCCTGGATAGTAGGGCTTATGGAAAGGAACCTGGATAAGGCTGCTTCATGAGGAGTTTGGGTAAAACTGCATCTGAACCGAGAAAGAAACTAGGTTAGGTTGCTTCATTTAATCACGTGGGTTGGCTGATGATAATTGTCTTTCTTGTAAAGGTGACATGGTTAATTATATGTGATGCATGAAGTGCATTGTGAGATGATGTTCTCAAAATAAATGAGATTATTTTGTATGTGATATGTATTTGCATGTCATGATGTATGAGCATGAGATACTATTGTGACATATCCGAGTCTGGGAAAATTAATCCCTGATTGTTGCTGGAGAGTATAACATTCCTTACTGTTATAGAGAATTGTGGTTCTTCTACTTCTGCTGGGGATGGTGAATGGAAATGACTATGCTGGAGATTTACTCCTTGTTGTTTGTGAATATTCTGCCAGGGAGAGACTCTATTTGAGAGTAACTCCGCGAGGGAATAATTCTGTTGGAAAGTGAACTTCTGTAACTGGAGGGGTAAACTCTGCCAAGGATTGAGTTTCCGCATTCAGGGAAATAAACTCTTCTTGGGAGACAAATTTTATGACCCGCTTGCAATTATGAAATTCGGATGGGGGATATAGATGTCATATTTCTGAAAGAACCTGGTTGGGGAGATTACTTCCTGTTTTGGGAAAGTTGATATCAATGCTTTGATTGCTTTTACTTTGTGGGGGTGTACATGTCACGAGGTCGTATGTACTGATGGTTGTGCTTCAAAGCTGTCTCTGCCTCGGTACCTGCTGGACAGAGTAATTGTCGGATTTGACATTTTTTAGTTTTTGCCCTTGTTTCTTAAGTTACGAGCAATTGTATTTCAGTTTCTTATGTGAATATTTGCGAACAACAATCATATTCAAATGGATATGTGAAGAATAAACCATTGGAAGTTCTTGCAAAACAAAACAGAAAAAGAAAAACACATAGTTTTGTAAAAATGACTTGTATTAATTTTTGAAGTTGGCCTATAACAGGCGTTTTGTACAAGGAAGTTGACGCTCTAGTAAGAGAACACTCCCGTAAAAATGGAAGCTATACAATATTGTGTACAACAAAAAGAAAACAGCTATGTGCAACAATCCCATTGAGTTTCAATTCTTCTATTGCCGCTATGTCTTTGAGCGTCTCATCACTTTGCTGCTTGTCCGAAGCTGATTAAATTGATTGGTGTTGTTCGAGCTTGATAGTTGATACTGAGGTTCGGTCACAAGGTGATCCAATGGGACATAGTGATACACTTTACATCCCTAGCTTTTTCCTGGACCGCCCTTTCGGGTTTTCAGTCCACCGGAATACCCTTTTTTGCCCAAGTTGCCCTTTCAGGTTTTTGACTTGTCGGGCGTACAGATTTTTATCATTTTCATCCCTTACTTTTTCCCGAACCCTTTTGGTTCGCCGGTAAGCCCTTATTTTTTCCTAGACTAGTCAACCTAGCGGGTCTTTTATCATGCATAGTATCTTTTCACTATGTCTGCATTGACAGGGTGAGGAAGGTCGTCACCGTCCATGGTGGTTAGAATCATGGATCCACCCGAGAAAATTTTTTTAATCACAAATGGCCCTTCGTATGTGGGAGTCCATTTTCCCCTGGGATCACCTTGCCGCAGTATGATGCGCTTGATCACTAGATCCCCGACTTGATACTCTTGGCGTCTGACTTTTTTGTTAAAAGCCTTGATCATCTGCTTTTGATACGTTTGACCATGACAAACAGTAGTAAGTCACTTCTCATCGATCAAATTCAGTTGGTCAAGTCGAGTCTGGATCCAGTCATCTTCGTTCAAACCCGCATCTTTCATAATCCTTAAAGAAGGAATCTAGACCTCAATGGGTAAGACTGCCTCCATGCCATATACCAGAGAGTAGGGTGTTGCCCTTGTCGATGTCTGTGCTGAGGTACGGTACCCATGAAGAGAAAAGGGTAACATCTCATGCCAGTCTTTCTATATCACCTTCATCTTATGTATGATCTTCTTGATGTTCTTGTTAGCCGCTTCAACAACGCCATTCATCTTCCGCCGGTAGGGAGAAGAGTTATGATGTTGTATCTTGAATTGTTTATAGAGTTCGGTGATCATCGTATTGTTGAGATTTGTACCATTGTCAGTAATGATTCTCTCTGGCACACCATACTGACAGATCAGGTTATGCCTGATAAATTGGCCCTATTTTGTGAAGTAATCGATGGCCACCAGGATGAAACGATGCCCATTGGAAGCGGTAGGTCTGATTTCTCCGATCATATCAATAACCCATATTGAAAAGGGCCAGGGAGTCATCAAGACGTTCAAAGAACCGGAGGCACATGCACTTTATCAGCATAGATTTGGAACTTATGACAAGTTCGGGAGTGTTAATAACAATCTGCTTCCATAGTGGACCAGTAATATCCTGCCTGTAGGATCTTCTTAGCCATGGTATGTCCACTTGAGTGGGTTCCGAAGGTACCTTCATGTAGATCTGTCATAATCCTATCTGCTTCCCTCTTGTCTACACACCGCGGTAAGGTAGAGTCATGATTGCGCTTGTAAAGGATTCCATTATTGAGGAAGAATTTCGCAGCGAACCTTCTCATAAACTTCTTATCATTGACAGATTCCCCTTCAGGATATTCTTGAGCTTTGAGATACCTTTTCAGTATCAATCTCGCAGCAGTGCACTGGTTCATCCAACCTTTCAATGGTGATCCGGGGAGCTTCGTTGTCCCACCTAACTTTGAACATAGAAGACATGGTAGTTAGCGCGTCTGCTAACTGATTCTCCTCTCGTGGGAAATGTTTAAAGGTTACCTCCTCAAAGTGTGGGAGCAACGTTAACATGTGTTCTTTGTATGGGATGAGATTCAGATGCTTTGTATCCCACTCGCCTTTGATCTGGCTTATCACCAAGGCTGAATCTCCGAAGTGATAATGTAGATTAGTTGACTCGTTTGGTTTCGGGAACTGAGTTTCCATTAGTCGTCTGCAGACGTGACCTGTATAACTGCTGGATTAGTTGAAGCTAATCGTATTTCTTGAAAAGATATCAAGGTTAATTATATGCAATGCATGAAATGCGTGGTGGGATAATGTTCTCAAAATAAATGAGATTATGTTGTATATGATATGTGTGTGTATGTCATGATGTATGTACATGAGATGCTATCAGAGTATGTCCAAGTCTGGGAAAATAAATCCCTGACTGCTGCTGGAGGTTTATGAATATTCTGTCAGGAAGAGATTCTGCTTGAGAATAAACTCTGCGGGGAAAAAACTTAGAAAGTGAATTTCTGTAGATGAAGTAGTGAGCTCTGTCAGGGATTGAGCTTCTCCATCCAGAGAAATAAACTCTACTTGGGGGATGAAATTTACTGACCCGCTCGCGATTATGAAATTCGACTGGGGGATATAGCTGTCAGGTTTCTAAATGACCCTGGCTGGGGAGGTTACGTCCTGTTTCGGGAAAGCCAACATCAATGCTTTTGAATACTTTTACTCTGTGGGGAGTGTATGTACTATTGATTATGCTCCAAAGTTTTCTCTATCCCGGTACCTGCTGGGCAGAGTAACTGTCGGGTGTTGACACTTCTTGATTTTACCCCTGTTTCTCGAATTACTAGTAATTGTCTTTTATTTCTTATGTAAATATTTATGAGCAGCAATCATATTCAAATCCATATGTCAAAAATAAATCATTGGTCTTTCTTGCAAAACAAAACAGAAAAAGAAAAACAACTCGAAGTTTCTTGTGAAAATGATTTTGTATTGATTTTTTGAAGTTGGCATGTAATAGGCGTTTTTGTACAAGGAGGTTGACGTTCTAGTAAGAGAACGCCTCCATAAAAATAGAAGCTATACAAATTTTTGTAAAATAAAATATCTATGTGAAACAACCCCATTGGGTTCCAACTCTTCTATTTCCCTATATCTTCGAGCGTCTCATCACTTTGTTGTTTGTCCGAAGTTGATTAGGTTGATTGGTGTCGTTCGAGCTTGATAGTCGATACTGAAGTCTAGTCGCAAGATGATCTAATGAGACATAGTGATACGCTTTATATCCCTAACTTTTGCCTGAACTGCCCTTTCGGGTTTTTCAGTCCACTGGGGTACCCTATTTTGCCCAAGCCGCCTTTTCAGGTTTTAGGCTTGCCGGGTGTATAGATGTTTTCATTTTCATCCCTTATTTTTTCCCGAACCCTTTTGGTTTGTCGGGAAGCCCTTATTTTTGCCTAGGTCAGTCAACCTAGCAAGTCTTTTGATTAGGCGTAGTATCTTTTCACTATGTCTGCACTGACAGAGTGAGGAAGGTCATTACCGTCCATAGTGGTTAGAATCATAGCTCCACCAGAGAAAATGTTCTTAACCACAAATGTCCCTTCGTATGTGGGGGTCCACTTTCCCCTGGGATCACCTTGCGGCAGTATGATACGCTTGATCACTAGATCCCCGACTTGATATTCTTGACGTCTGACTTTCTTGTTAAAAGCCTTGATCATTCGCTTTTGATACGACTGAGCATGATAGATAGCAGTAAGTATCTTCTCATCGATTAGATTTAGCTGATCAAGTCGAGTTTGGATCCAGTCGTCTTCATTCAAACCCGTATCCTTCATAATCCTGAGAGAAGGTATTTGGACTTTGATGGGTAGGACTGCTTCCATGCCATATACCAGAGAGTAGGGTGTTTCCCCTGTCGACGTCTACACTGTGGTACGGTATCCATGAAGAGCAAATGGTAACATCTCATGCCAGTCTTTGTATGTCACTGTCATCTTCTGTACAATTTTCTTGATGTTTTTGTTAGCCGCTTCAACAGCGCCATTCATCTTCGGCCGGTAAGGAGAAGAATTATGATGCTGTATCTTGAACAACTTACATAGATCGGTGATCATTGTGTTGTTGAGATTCGTACCATTGTCAGTAATAATTATCTATGGCACACCTTATCGACAGATCATATTATGTCAGATAAATCGTGCCGCGATGTTCTTGGTTACGGTAGCAAAAGAGGCCGCCTCAACCCACTTCGTGAAGTAATCAATGGCTACTAGGATGAAGCGGTGCCCATTGGAAGCAGTAGGCCTGATTTCTCCGATCATGTCGATGCCCCACATTGCAAATGGCCACAGAGCTGTCAAGACGTTTAAGGGGACCGGAGGCACATGCACCTTATTAGCGTAGATTTGGCACTTATGACAAGTTCGAGAGTGCTGATAACAATCGGCTTCCATAGTGGACTAGTAATATCCTGCCCGTAGGATCTTCTTAGCCATGGTGTGTCCACTGGAATGGATTCCAAAGGTGCCTTCATGTAGATCTTTCATGATCCTCTTTGCTTCGCTCTTCTCTACACACCATAGTAATGTGGAGTCATGATTGTGCTTGTAGAGGATTCCATTACTGAGGAAGAATTTCTCAGCGAACCTCCTCAGAAACTTCTTATCATTGACAAATGCCCCTTCGGGATACTCTTGAGCCTCGAGATACCTTTTGACTTCATGAAACCAGGGCTTACCTGCCACCTCATCAGTATCAATTTCACAGCAGTGTGATGGTTCATCCAACCTCTCAATGGTGATTTTAGGAGCCTCGTTGTCCCACCTGACTTTGAACATAGAAGACATGGTAGCTAGCGCGTGAGCTAACTGGCTCTCCTCTCGCGGGAAATGTTCAAAAGTTACTTCCTCAAAGTGTGGGAGCAATGTCAGTACGAGCCCTTTGTATGGGATGAGATTCAGATGCTTCGTATCCCATTCGCCTTCGATATGACTTATTACCAAGGCTGAATCCCCGAAAACATTCAAGAACTTGATCTTGAGGTCAATAGCGGCCTTAAGACCCATGATACAAGCTTCATACTCCGCCATGTTGTTAGTGTAGTTGAAACATAGCCGAGCAGTGAAAGGAGTATGACAACCCTCAGGAGATATAATTACTGCGCCAATGTCGTTACCGAGGGTGTTTGAAGCTCCGTCAAAAAACATAGTCCATCGGGATCCCTCTTTGGGTCCTCCATCCGGTCCAGGTTCTTCGTAGTCACTCACCAGCATAATATTCTCATCTGGGAACTCAAAATTCATGGGATGGTAGTCATCCACGGCCTGATGAGCCAAAGGATCAGCCAATACACTCCCCTTGATTTCTTTATGGGTTGTATATTGTATATCGTACTCAGTTAAGATCATCTGCCATCTTGCTATTCTTCCGGAGAGAGTGGGTTTCCCGAAGATGTACTTGATCGGGTCCATCTTGGATATCAATAAAGTAGTGTGGGTCAGCATATACTATCTTAGTCGGCGAGCAGCCCATGCCAAAGCATAACACGTTTTCTCGAGCAATGAGTATCTTGTCTCACAGTCGGTAAACTTTTTTCTAAGGTAGTATATCGCGTTCTATTTTCGACCAGACTCGTCATGCTGCCCTAGCACACACCCCATTGAATTGTCTAGCACTGTTAAGTAAAATATCAAATGTATTCCTTCAACCGGAGGCATCAGAATTGGCGGTTCTTTAAGGTATTCTTTGATTCTTTCGAAAGCGGTCTAGCATTCATCATTCCACTTTACCACTTGATCTTTCTTCAGAAGCTTGAAGATGGGCTCACAAGTAGCAGTCTAATGTGAAATGAACCTGGAGATATAATTCAAGCGTCCCAAGAAATCTCTAACTTCCTTCTTTGTACGGGGAGCTGGAATTTCTTGTATGGCCTTTACCTTTGTAGGATCTACTTGGATGCCTTTGTCGCTGACAATGAAACCCAGAAGTTTACCAGACCTTACCTCGAAGGTGCACTTGTTCAGATTCAACCTCAGCTTGTATATCTTCAATCTTTCAAATAACATTTGTAGATGATCAAGGTGTTATTCCTCAGTTTGAGACCTGGCTATCATGTCATCAACATAAAATTCGATCTCGTGATGAATCATATCATGGAACAAAGCGACCATGGCGCGCTGATAAGTTTCCCCAACATACTTCAACCCAAAAGGCATCACCTTGAAGCAGAAGGTGCCCCACTGTGTGACGAAGGTCGTCTTCTCCATGTCTTTAGGAGCCATCTTGATCTGGTTGTAGCCAGAGAAACCATCCATGAAGGAGAAGATTTTGTACTGTGTGGTGTTGTCAACCAGAACGTCAATGTGAGGAAGTGGGAAATCATCCTTGGGGCTTTCTCTGTTCAGAGATCTATAATCCACACACATTTGTACTTTACCGTCCTTCTTAGGTACTGGAACGACGTTAGCAACCCACTGTGGATAAGAAGTGACAGCTAAGAACCCTGCATCGAACTGCTTCATGACCTCTGCCTTGATCTTCTCTGACATTTCAGGGCGCATACGACGGACCTTCTGTTTAACCAGAGGATAGTCTTCTTTGGTCGGCAGACAATGAACCACAATATCAGTGTCTAAACCTGGCATGACTTCATATGACCAGTCAAAGATCTCAACATAATCGTGCAACATTTGTATCAACCGTTGTTTGATCTTAACTTCCAAATTTGCGCCAATCCTAACCTCCTTTTTGTCTATCTCCGTGCCCAAGTTTATCGTCTCAACCGACTCTTCATGAGGCTGTATAGCCCTTTCTTCCTGTTGTAATAGTCTAGCAAGTTCTCCAGGCACCTCACAATCATCCTCACCTTCATCCTCGGCTTGGTTGATCGGATTTTTGAAGTCACAACAGACAGTAGCAGAGCTGTTATCAATGGGATCCAGAGTGGATACGAATCTGCAGTATGATACGTGAGTGTGTGTAAGAGCATAGCTGTTTTGATAAAGTGAAAACAGAAAAGAAAAACAAAGAGCACAAAATTTGTATGCAAGGAACGTCCAATGTTTTATTGATGATACATGAAATGACAAATAATAGCCCTCACAAACAAAGCCAATGTGCCTCGGGCAAGGAACAAGGTTGTAGAGTTTTAAATTATTTATTACAAATCTCAAAACAAGTAAGACAATTACTGCATAATAAAAGAAACTGGTATAAAGTCCCTAGCCGTCCAGTTACTCGGTCCACCGTTGGTAGTTGGGTAGATCTAGCTGTCAATGTCTGAGTCTTCCTCGATGTCTTCAATGGCATTAATTCCCCTATTACTAATACGTATGGGAGGTCCTCTAGCCCGAGCGCGTCGAACAACCCTTTGAGCTCCTGAAGTAAAGCCCAAACCAAATTTGTCAGTTTTATGAGTAAAATCAGGGAGCTGTCCCCAGTTGGTACACCCACCTTCTTCAACAACTGCTCTGGCGCCTTTGAGGGAATACATCTTCATAGGAGGTTTGTTGGTAGTAGTTTCAGCCGATGCCAAGATATGGGGGACCTCTTTGAAGTTCTGGCAAGGCGTCTCTATGAATTCCCCGTCCATCACTACGTATCTGAAGGAATTGAGGTGGCTCACCATATACTCTTCCTCACCACGCACAATGATAATCTTCCCTTTTACTAGATACTTCAGCATTTGGTGCAGTGTGGAAGGAATTGCCCCAGCTTCATGGATCCAAGGACGGCCCAACAAACAAGAGTATGACGGTCGGATCTCCATCACATAGAAAGTGGACTCAAAAGTCTGGGAACCCACTTTGACGGGGATGTCCACTTCCCCATGCCCCATTCTGTTCGACCCATCAAAAGCCCTCACCATAATGTTACTCGGCTTTAAGGTCAGGCCCTCACAGTCCAACCGATCCAATGCCTTCTTTGGAAGAACATTCAGTGAAGACCCAATATCTACCAGCACATGAGCCATATTGGTGCCCTTGAATTCGATAGAGACATGCAGAGAATCATTATGCTTCCTCCCTTTCGGTGTCAAGTCTGCATCTAAAAAACCCAGCCCATTGTCAGTAGTTAGGCTGGCCACACAGTCTTTGAATTAATCAACTGAGGTCTCCTGCGGCACGTGCGCAGTCTTGAGGAATGCGATCAAAGCCTTCACATGGGCCTCGGAACACAACAATAGAGATAACATGGATATCTTTGAGGGGGTCTTCCCCAGCTGCTCGACCACATTGTAGTCGCTCTTTTTGATTATTTTCAGTATTTCCTCTATCTCTTGCTTAGAGGCTTCCATGACAATTTTTCTAGGTGCCTCCGTCTGGGCAGGCTCACCTATAACTTCTTTGCCTAAGGTCCTAGATGACTCGATGACGGGAGTGATAATTGGAGTAAGCACAAGAGTAGTAGTTGATGTACCAATAGGAGTAGCAGACGGAATAACAATAGGCCTATTGACATTCTTCGGGGAAATCTCGGGAGAGAAAACCCTTCCACTTCTAGTGACCTTGTTGGTCCCGACAATGTTACTAACATTAGGATCAGCCTCTTCATTTTTCAGATCTTGTTTGATGCCATGATAGTATACATCGACACCATAATTCCAGGGGATAGCCTTGTCCGAGGCATACGGGACAGGACCAGGAACAGTGATTATTAGCGGAGTGACTCTTGGAACAGATGTAATCCTAACAGGTCTTCTCGAGGAGACCTTGTAAGGATTGGAGGAAATGGTTATAATAGCAATGTCTTCAAATGGAACAACGGGAATCAAATCTTTCTCGAACAAAATTTCTTTTGTCCATCAGGCGCTGAACACCTGACTTCAGCAAATGGCAACCAGAAGGTAGAAATGAAAACATGTGGCAACCTTCACCACAACTCGGAAATAAACCGGCCGACAACAAATTCTTCTTAACCTCCATAAGAGGAGTAGAAACTTCATCTACTAAAGTCACAAACAGATCGGTATCCACAATATTAACTCCACGACCGTGCTTAGGCATGGGAGCAGTTATAACGTTGGGCTTTTCTGGAGCATCGAACTCAATCTCCTTGGCTTCGATCAGATCATGTACCTTTTTCTCAGAGCCCAGCAGTCGTTGGTGTTGTGGCCAGGACTCTCAGAATGATAGGCACATCGCGCATTTGGATTATATCATGGAGATATGGTGTTCAAATTCTTGGGAGCCTCTTTCAAGGTTGCCAAGTTGGATCTCAACAAATGGGGTAGAAATTCAGCCAATATCATGTTGATCCGGGTAAACTGTCGTTGTGGTTTTTCCGCCCTTTGTTGATTGTTGCATTGTGGAGCAACTGCAGGCCTAGGTATCATCACAAAACTTACCGTTTGACAGTGTTCAGCTCTGTTTTGGCCTCTCAGGCTATAGGTGGCACTGGCTTCCTTCTTACCAGTAAAAGGCTTCTTTACCAAACTCGAAGAGGCATCCTTCTTTATTTTACCGCTCCAAATTCCATCTTCTACTCTCTCTCCAGTTAGAATCAGCTCGGTGAAACCAGTTGACGAGTTGTTGATCAAATGATTAAAGAACAGACCAGATAGCATCCCCAGAAAGATATCGAACAACTCCCTATCAGACAAAAGGGGTTGAACTCTTCCAGCCAAGTCTCTCCACTTCTGGGCATAGTCCTTAAAGCCTTCACTTGCACCCATGGACATACTCTGGAGTTGAGTACGAGTTGGAGCAAGGTCGGCGTTATATTGATACTGCTTATAAAAATCAGCAGCCAGATCTTCCCAATTTCGGACATTGGCTCTCTCTAATTGGTAGAACCATTCAAGTTGATTCCCTAACAAACTATCTTGAAAGAAGTGAACCCACAAATTTCTATCAGCGGTGTGGGGATGGATTTTTCTGACGTAGGAACGGAGATGGAGTTTTGGGAAAGACACCGCATCGTACTTAGCAAAAATTGGAGCCTCGAACTTCTGCGGGATGACCACTCCCGACACCAATCCCAATTCTTCGAAATCCAACCCAGGTATCCCTGGACCTCCATAGCACTCAAACGGTCTTCCAACTGCTTGTATTTATCCTCAGTAGGAGGATACTGCTCATCATTATAATCGGTATCATTGTCAGAAACCTCAGGATTGGGGTCCTTTTCCCTTGTCTCTTCTTCTTGATTTTCCCCTTCTTTGGATGAAGAGGTCAGATTGACTTGTTTTTTTAACGGCCCCCTGAACCTTCTGCCCATATCAGAATACCAGCGGCCTTCTTCTTTTTCTTTTTCTCCTTCAGGATGAGGGCCTTCAGATCCTCCTGCCCTTTTGCCAGATTTATGAACATCTGTTGAAATTGGGCATTTTGTGCCTGAAGATCTTTGATGCTTTGTTCAGAAGACATTTCTGCTGAAATAAACAACAAAGAAGATGAGAAGCCTGTAATGGTACCTGTGTATGCAGTGTTTATGGATGGCATGCGTATGCAATGATTTCAAAGACTTTGGGAAATTTAAATTTGTGAACCAAAATGAAACAAATATTTTATTAGTAGAATTCAAAGTTCAATTGCCTTTTTGGCGTTACAATTAAAACAATTCTAAAAAACTAGAAAAATCAAATTTCCCATGGATGCTTCCTCTTCGTGCTGAGATAGACATTAAGGCTTCTTTCCACATGAAGCTGCTTTGTGAGCTCTAAAACTCTCCTCTCATGGGCATAAAAATGATCCCTGTAAGTATCCCTCTCTTTCTTCAACTGAATCCAAGACGTCTGTAGTTCTCCAAGATCAGTTGGCATATCAGGATAGAGAACCGTGTAAGGAATACCCCATTCAGTAGTGGGTTCCATAATCACTGGTAAAACGGCCATGTAGGGCATCATAAGTTTCTGGGCGCGAGCTCGTACCCATTGGAGATAAGGTTCCATAGGAATGGAAGCCTTTGGCCCCAAAGCCTTGGCGCCAGATCTGCTTACCATGCTCCAAGCTCGTATGAACCTCTGGCGATACCCTTGAACATCATCCTCATAGTTAAATACAATTCCCTCGATAAGTAACTTATGGGGACCATCCCTTCGAGCGTAACCAAATTATTGCAAAGCTAAACAAGGATTGTAGGTTATGCCTCCTCTGATGCCAAGTAATGGGACATTAGGGTACTCCCCACAACGGTCAATAATAGCAGTATCTCCCATAGCTCAGGAATACCGGAGAATATCCGTGTGAGCGAGTGACATTATCCTTTGCAACCAACCCAAACCTTCTTCATTCTTCAGTACGGACTTAGGGAGGTGAGAAATAAACCACCTCAACAGAAATGGCATGTAGCATATAAGAACCCCTCTTCTCTTCATGGTAAGAGTATGGAGAGCGTGCCAAATATCTCCGAGCAAGGTAGGCACGGGGTTACGAGAGAGGAAGATCTTGATAGAATTCACATCTATGAGCAAGTATGGATTAGGGAACAGTACTAGCCCATAGATTAAAAGGGCCAAGACCTCCTCAAAAGCCTGAAAGTCCATATCATCCCAAAATAGTTGGGCTTTGTCTATTAGGATCTTGGCTAGAAAACCCTTGACTTCTCTTCTTGTTTCCCAATTGGATACCACGTCGGCCCGTTTCAGATGCAAGGTCGAGGCAATAACTTATGGCTTAGGAACCTCTTCTAAACCTGTGAAAGGCAACTGTTCAAGAATGGGTATATCCAACAGCTGAGAGAATTCTTCCATGGTAGGCACCAACTGATAATCTGCGAAGGTGAAGCAGTGGTGCTTGGGATCAAATAACTGAAAGAGTACACTCATCATCTTTTCATCAAAGTTTGAAGTAATCGGGTTGACAAGTCGACCACGTCTCTTAGTGAACGCGGAAGTTTCAGGAACCCTTGATAATAGCTCGTTAAGCTGGGGAGGTATTCTCACAAAGCTGATTTAGATAGTGTTTCTACGAGCGGAAGCCATGATCTACAAAACAGAACAAAGATAAATTCCCTTGGTCCTTGAAATGATTAGTGTAATAAGAATGGATGATATGTTATGATGCATGATTTTATGTTTAAACAGAATAAATCACACACAAGCAAAGCACACAATAGACGTTAGGTTCAAAGGCTTGCATGAGGTTAAAGGTAAGTACCCTCTTGAAGTTTAGTTGGTTTCAGACATGTCTTAGAAAAGTAACCGGGTTCTAAAGATTCTCAATATCATTGATCATCCTATATCGGGCATTGTTTCAGCTCAGGCAATCTCTTCTTGCGGCCGAAATATCTCGAAAGTATAATCTCAATGAGTGTAGCATCGAGTATCAACCAATCCTCAGCTTTATACCGAGGCCGAATATCTCACTACTTTCTAATGGCCATGTTTGTTCAACTAAGGTTCTAAGGTCCGTTAGTGCTTCACGACACCATGCGGCGGCCCCGTATTCTCCTCGTTTCAACACGAAGGATACCGGTACCAACCAAAGTGTCACACCAACACAACCATTAATTAAACCATATCGGTCTACGCTGTACAGTCTCCACGATCTATTGTTGTTTACCTAAAGAGTTTCCCCAGATCCGGGTGTAGGATCTTCAATAATACCCAAGCAAAAACCCTTAAAGATAAAGCAGGCAAAACAAACAAGAAGGAACTTTTAAAAATGACCTAGATCCTAAGGTATACCCCACTTATTAATACTCCACGATCATGGCTTTCGTGCGTAGAAATACTATCCGAATCAGCTTTGCGAAGATACCTTCTTAACTCAAAGAGCTAGTATCAAGAGTTTCTGAAACTTCTACTTTCATTAAGAGACACGATCAACTTCTCAGCCTAGTTACTTCAAACTTTGATGAACAGGTGATTAGCATACTTTTTCAGTTCTTCGATCCCAAGCATCACTGCTTCACCTTTCCAGATTATCAGTTGGTACCCACCTTGGAAGAAATCTCTCAGCTATTGGGCATACCCATTCTGGAACAGGTACCCTTCACAGGTATAGAAGAAGTTCCTAAGCCAGAAGTCATTGCCTCAGATTTTCATTTGAAACGGGCCGACATGGTATCCAATTGGAAACTCGAAGCGGAGTCGAGGGTTTTCTAGCCAAATTTCTGATAGACAAGGCTCATCTATTTTGGGATGATATGGATTTTCAGGCTTTTGAGGAGGTTTTGGATCTTCTTATCTATGGTTTAGTTCTCTTCCCTAATTCGGACTCCTTCGTAGATGTGAATGCTATCAAGATTTTCCTTTCTCGCAACCCCGTGCCTACCTTGCTTGGAGATATTTTGCACACTCTCCATACTCGTACCATGAAGAGAAGAGGGACTCTTATGTGCTGCATGTCGTTGCTGCCGATGTGGTTTATTTCTCACCTCCTTAAGTCTGTACCGAAGAACGAAGAAGATTTGGGTTGGTCGTAAAGGATAATGTCACTCGCTCATACGGATATTCTTTGGTGTTCTCGAGCTATGGAAGACATTGCTATTATTGACAACTGTGGGGAGTACCCTAATGTCCCATTACTTGGTATCAGAGGGGGTATAACTTACAATCCTTTCCTAGCTTTGCGACAATTTGGTCGTGCTCGAAGGGATGGTCCCCATGAGTTACTTATTGAGGGCATTGTATTCAACTATGAGGATGATGTTAATGAGTATCGCCGAAGGTTCATACGAGCTTGGGGCATGGTAAACAGATCTGACGCTAAAGATTTAGGACCAAAGACTTCCATTCCTATGGAGCCTTACCTCTAATGGGTACGAGCTTGGGCCCAGAAACTTATGATGCCTTATGTGGCCGTATTACCAGTGACTGTGGAGCCCACTACTGAAGAAGGCATTCCTTACACGGTTCTCTATCCTTACATGCCCACTGATCTTGGGGAGTTACAAAGGTATTTGATTCAGCTGAAGAATGAGCGGGAAACATACAGGGAACAGTTCCATGATCAAGAGAGGAAGGTTTTAAAGCTCATCAGGCAGCTCCAGGAAGAAAGAGTGCTCAATGATTATATCAGCATAAAGAGTACGCATCCATGGGACTTTTGATTTTTCTTTTTCTAGTTTTAGATTTGTTTTATTTACTTATTTGTAACGCCTTAAAGGCATTTTGAACCTTCAAATTTAAGCTAATAAAGTTTTTGTTTATTTTGGTTTGAAAATTTAAATTTCCTGAAGTCTTTGAAATCATTACATGCACATCCCATTATCATACAATCATTACAGGTACCACTACAGGTTTCTCATCTTCTTCGTTGTTCATACGCAGAAATGTCTTCCGATCAAGCCATCAAAGATCTTCAGGCACAGAATGCCCAGTTCCAACAAATGTTCATTAGTCAGGCAAAAGGGTAAGAGGATCTGAAAGCCTTCATTCTGAAAGAGAAGAATAAGAAGAAGAAGAAGAAGAAGAAGAAGAAGGCTGACGGTATTCTGAATATGGGCAGAAGGTTTGGAGAAAGGTTGAAGCAACAAGCTGATCTGACCTCTTCATACAAAGAATGGGAGAACCAAGAAGGGGAAAAGGACCCTAGTCCTGCAGTATCTGACAATGATACTGATTATAACGAAAAGCAATAACCTCCTGTTGAGGATAGATACAAACAATTAGAGGATCGTCTGAGTGCCATGGAAGTTCAGAGGATACCTGGGTTGGATTTTGAAGAATTGGGTTTGGTGTCAGGAGTGGTCATCCCGCAAAAGTTCAAAGCTCCGGTTTTTGCCAAGTATGATGGGGGTGTCCTGTCCAAACTCCATCTCTGCTCGTATGTCAAGAAGATTCAACCCCACACCGCTGACAGAAATTTGTGGGTGCACTTCTTTAAAGATAGTCTGTCAGGGACTCAGCTTGAATGAGGGAGCCAGTGTCCGAAACTGGGAAGATCTTGCTGCTGCTTTCTACAAGCAGTATCAGTATAATGCCGACCTTTCTCTCAATCGTACTCAACTCCAGAGTATGTCCATGGGTGCAGGTGAAGGTTTTAAAGATTATGCTAAAAAATGGAGAGACTTGGCTGGGAGAGTTCAACCCCCTTTGTCTGATAGGGAGTTGGTTGATATGTTTCTAGGAAAGTTATTAGGTCCATTTTTCAATCACTTAATCGGTAGCTCGTCATCTGGTTTTACCGAGCTGATTTTAACTAGAGAAAGAGTAGAAGTTGGAATTCGGAGTGGTAAAATACAGAAGGATGCCTCCTTGAGTTCAGCAAAGAAGCCCTTCGCTGGCAAGATGGAAGCCAGTGCAGTCTATAGCCCGAGGGGCCAAAGCAGATCTGAACACCGTCAAACGATAAATGTTGTAATGATACCGAGACCCACAGTTACTTCCACACTCCATCAAATGCTGAAGTATCCGGTGAAGGGAAATATTGTCACAGTGCGAGGTGAAGAAGAATATATGGTAAGTCACCTCAATTCCTTCCGCTATGTAGAGATGGACGAGGAATTCATAGAAACTCCTTGTCAGAATTTCGAAGAAGTCCCTCAGATCTTGGCATCAATTGAAGTTACTACAGACAAACCCCCATTGAAGATGGCTTCTCTCAAGGACGTCAGGGCTGTGGTTGAAGAAGGTGGGTGTACCAATTGGGGTCAGCTACCTGATTTCACTCACAAAATTGACAAATTTGGTTTGGGCTTTACTACAGGGGCTCAAAGGGATGTTAGGCGCGCTCGGGCTGGAAGACCTCCTCTACACATCAGCAATCAGGGAATTAATGCAATTGAAGACAGTGGAGAGGATTCATACATCGACAGTTGGATCTATCCAACAACTAACGGTGGACCGAATAACTGGACAGCTAGGGACATCATACCCGTTTCTTTTATTCCGCAGTAATTGACTCATTTGTTTTAAGATTTATAATAAACAATTTGAAACTTTACGAATCGGTGCCTTGCCCGAGGCACCTTGGCTTTTCTTGTGAGGGCTATTATTTATCATTTCATATATCATTAATAAAGCATTGGACGTTTCTTGCATACAAATTTTGCACTCCTTGTTTTTCTTTTCTGTCTCTCACTTTATCAAAATAGTTATTCTCTTACACATACTCACATATCATACTGCAGATCCATATCCACTCTGGATCCCATTGATAACAGCTCTGCTACTGCTAGTTATGACTTCAAAAATCCGATCAACCAAGCCGAGGACGAAGGTGAGGATGATTGTGAGGTGCCTGGAGAACTTACTAGACTATTACAGCAGGAAGAAAGGGCCATACAGCCTCATGAAGAGCCAGTTGAGCTAGTGAATTTGGGTACAGAGGAAGACAGGAAAGCAGTTAAAATAGGTGTGAATCTGGAGCCTAGTGTCAAACAATGGTTAATACAGATGCTACACGACTATGTTGAGATCTTCGCCTGGTCCTATGAATACATGCCTAGTTTGGACACTGATATTGTGGTACATCGCCTTCCGACTAAAGAAGACTGCCCTTCGGTAAAGCAGAAGGTTCGCCGTATGCACCCTGAAATGTCAGAGAAAATCAAGGCAGAGGTCATGAAACAGTTCGACGCAGGATTCTTAGTTGTCACTTCTTATCCGCAGTGGGTTGCCAACGTTGTTCCGGTACCTAAGAAGGACGGTAAGGTACGGATGTGTGTGGACTACAAATATCTGAACATGGAAAGCCCCAAGGATAACTTCCCACTTCCTCACATTGATGTTCTAGTCAACAACACCGTGCAACACAAGATCTTCTCCTTCATGGATGGTTTTTCTGGCTACAACCAGATCAAGATGGCTCCTGAGGACATGGAGAAGACAACCTTCGTCATACAGTGGGGCACCTTCTATTACAAGATAATTCCTTTTGGGTTGAAGAATGTTGGGTAAACTTATCACCGTGCAATGGTTACTTTGTTCCACGATATGATTCATCACGAGATCGAGGTTTATGTTGATGACATGATATCCAGGTCCCATACTGAGGAAGAGCACCTTGATCATCTCCAAAAACTGTTTGACAGGTTGAAGACGTACAAGCTGAGGTTGAATCAGAACAAGTGTACCTTCGGGGCATGGTTTGGTAAGCTTCTGGGTTTTGTTGTCAGTGACAAAGGTATTCAGGTAGACCCTGCAAAGGTAAAAGCCATACAAGAGATGTTGGCTCCCCGCACAGAAAAAGAAGTTAGAGGTTTCTTGGGACGCCTGAATTACATTGCCAGGTTCATTTCACATCTGACTGCTACTTGTGAGCCAATCTTCAAGCTACTGAAGAAAGATCAAGTGTTAAAATGGAATGATGAATGCCAAACTGCTTTTGAAAGAATCAAAGAATACCTTCAAGAACCACCAATTTTGATGCCTCTAGTTGAAGGAAGACCTTTGATATTATACCTGATAGTGCTAGACAATTCAATGGGGTGTGTGTTGAGGCAGCATGACGAATCTGGTCGAAAAGAGCATGCAATTTACTACCTTAGAAAAAAGTTTACCGACTGTGAGACCCGATACTCCTTGCTCGGGATAACATGATGCGCTTTGGAATGGGCTGCTCGCCGACTGAGACAGTATATGCTGACTCACACTACCTTGTTGATATCAAAGATGGATCTAATCAAATATATTTTCAAGAAGCCCGCCTTATCCGGAAGAATAGCAAGATGGCAGATGATCTTAACCGAGTATGACATCCAATACACAACCCAAAAATCAATCAAGGGGAGTGTATTGGCGGATCATTTGGTGCATCAGGCCGTGGATGACTACCAGTCCATGAATTTCGAGTTCCCGGATGAGAATATCATGTTGGTAACCGACTGTGAAGAACCTGGACCGGATGAAGGACCCGAGGAGGGATCCCGATGGTCTATGTATTTTGATGGAGCCTCAAACGCACTGGGTAACGACATTTGCTGTAATTATATCTCCCGAGGGCTGTCATACTCCATTCACCGCCCGATTATGTTTCAACTGCACCAACAACATGGCGGAGTATGAAGCATATATCATGGGTCTTCGAGCTGCTATTGACCTGAGGATTAAGTTCTTAAGTATATTCGGGGATTCCGCTCTGGTGATAAGTCAGATCAAAGGTGAGTGGGATACAAAGCACCCGAATCTCATTCCTTACCGAGAATATGTACTAACATTGCTCCCACACTTTGAGGAAGTAACCTTTGAACATTTCCCAAGAGAGGAGAATCAGTTGGCGGACGCGCTAGCTACCATATGTTCTATGTTCAAAGTTAGGTGGGACAATGAAGCTCCCCATATTACCATTTAGAGGTTGGATGAACCCGCACACTACTGTGAGATCGACACTGAAGAAGTGGCAGACAAACCCTGGTTTCACGAAGTCAAAAGGTATCTCGAGGTTCAGGAGTATCCCGAAGGGGCATCTGTCAACGATAAGAAGTTTCTGAGAAGGTTCGCTACGAAGTTCTTCATCATTGATGGAATCCTCTATAAGCGTAACCATGATTCAACCTTACTGCGGTGTGTAGACAAGAGCGAGGCAGAAAGGATCATGGCAGAGTTACATGAAGGTACCTTCGGAACTCATTCTAGTGGACATACCATGGTGAGGAAAATCCTACGGGCAGGATATTAATGGTCCACTACGGAAGCCGATTGTTATCAGCACTCTCGAACCTGTCATAAGTGCCAAGTCTATGCTGATAAGGGGCATGTACCTCTGATTCCCCTGAAAGTTTTGACGGCTCCCTGGCCTTTGGCAATGTGGAGTGTTGATATGATCGGCGAAATCAGACCTACCGCGTCTAACGGGCATCGCTTCATTCTGGTAGCTATTGATTACTTTATGAAGTGGGTTGAGGCAGCTTCCTTTGCTACAGTAACCAAGAACGTTGTGGCGCAGTTCATCCGACACAATATGATCTGTCGATATGGTGTCCCAGAGAGAATTATTACTGACAATGGTACAAATCTCAATAATACAATGATCACCAAGCTCTGTAAACAGTTCAAGATACATCATCATAACTCTTCTCCCTACCGGACGAAGATGAATTTCATTGTTGAAGCGACTAACAAGAACATCAAAAAGATTATACAGAAGATGACGGTGACATACAAAGACTGGCACGAGATGTTACCATTCGCTCTTTATGGGTACCGTACCTCAGCACGGACGTCGACAGGGCAACACCCTACTCTTTGGTGTATGGCATGGAGGCAGTCCTACCCATCGAAGTCAGGATACCCTCTCTCAGGATTATGAAGGATGCGGGTTTGAACGAAGACGACTGGATCCAAACCCGACTTGATCAGCTAAATCTAATCGATGAAAAGAGACTTACTGCTATTTGTCATGGTCAGACGTATCAAAAGTGAATGATCAAGGCTTTTAACAAGAAGGTCAGATGTCAAAAATATCAAGTCGGGGATCTAGTGATCAAACGCATCATACTACCGCAAGGTGACCCCAGGGGCAAATGGACCCCCACATACGAAGGGCCATTTGTGGTTAAGAACATTTTCTCGGGGGGAGCTATGATTCTAACCACCATGGATGGTGACGACCTTCCTCACCCCGTAAATGCAGACATAGTGAAAAGATACTACGCATAATCAAAGACCCGCTAGGTTTACTGGCCTAGGCAAAAATAAGGGCTTCCCGGCGAACCAAAAGGGTTCGGGAAAAAGTAAGGGATGAAAATGAAAAAAACTGTACACCCGGCAAGTCGAAAACCTGAAAAGGCGACATGGGAAAAAAAGGGTATCCCGATGGACCGAAAACTCGAAAGGGCAGTCCAGGAAAAAATTAGGGATCGAAGCGTAACACTATGTCTCATTGGATCATCTTGCAACCATACTTCGGTATCAACTATCAAGCTCGGACAACGCCAATCAATCTGATCAACCTTCGGCCAAGTAGCAAAGTGATGAGAAGCTTGAAGATATAAAGGTAATAGCAGAGTTAGAACCCAATAGGGTCATTTCACGTAGCTGTTTTTCTTTCTTTTACACTAATTGTATAATTTCTGACTTTCAGCGGCGTTCTCTTGCTAGGACGTCAGCCTCCTTGTACAAAACACCTATTACAGGCCAATTTCAAAATCAATACAAGTCATTTTACGAAACTTCAATTTGTTCCTTTTTCTTTTTCTGCTTTGTTTTGCAAAAACGTCCAATGATTCATTTTTGATATATGCATTTGAAAATAATGGCTTCTCATAAATATTTACACAAGAAACAAAATAAGATTACTCGTAATGCCAAAAACAGGGAAAACAAGAAGTGCCCAAACCTTACAATTACTCTGCCCATCAGGTACCAGGATAGAGCCAGCTTGAGAACATGAGTAGTTCTACATACACTCCCCGCAGAGTAAAAAGTATCCAAAGTCAGTGATGTTAGCTTTCCCGAACAAGACATAACTCTCCCCAGCTGAGGTTCACAATCGCGAGTGAGTCAGTAATTTTTTCCCCAAGCAGAGTTTATTTCTCTCACAAGCAGAAATTCAATCTCCAATAGAATTCATTATCACCAGCAACGGAAATTCATCCCCAGCTGATTTTATTTCTCCAAATCAGCGGATCTATCAACAGAGTATCTCCTCTCCAATAGAGTTATTCCCCGCAGAGTTATCCTCAGACAGGGTCTCTTCTGGAAGAATATTCACCAGTCGAATGGATGTGAATCCCCAACTAGTCAACTTTATTCACCATCCCCAACAGAAGTAGAGGAACTATGGTTTTTTACAGCAGTCAAGAATACCATTTCTCATACTCTCCAAACAGCAGTCAGGGATTTATTTTCCCGAACTCGGATTATTACGTCAGCATTTCATGTTCATACATCATGACATGTGCATACATTACATATAACATAATCTCAGTTATTTTGAGAAACTCATCACAATTCATCTCACGCATCGCACATAACTAACCCTGTATTTCTTCCAGGAAATATAATTATTATTAACAATTTCCAGCAGGTCCATGATCAACACTCGAAGCTAAACAGAGTAATCATCGGTGCGACAAATGCAACCTTACGCAGGTTCATTCTGAAGTTTTACACAAACTTATAACATTACCCCGGTTCATTCTGAAGTTTTACACAAACTTATAACCTTACCCCTGTTCATTATGAAGTTTTACACAAACTTATAACCTTACCCCGGTTCATTCTAAAGCCCTACACGGACTCATCACAAGCAACCTTACCCAGGTTCCTTCTGCAGTTTTACCCAAACTCCTCACGAAGCAACCTTACCCAGGTTCCTTCTCACAACCCTACTATCCATGCTTTCATATCGAAGTAACCCTACTATCCAGGTTCCTTCTCACAGCCCTACTATCCAAGCTTTCATCTCGAAGTAACCCTACTATCCAGGTTCCTTCTCAAGCCCTACTATCCAGGCTTTCATCTCGAAGCAACCTTACCCCAATTCCTTCTCACAGCCCTACTATCCAGGCTTTCATCTCAAAGTAACCTTATTATCCAAGTTCCTTCTTACAACCCTACTATACATGCTTTGATCTCGAAGTAACCCTACTATCCAGGTTCCTTCTCACAGCCCTACTATCCAGGTTCCTTCTCACAACCCTACTATCTAGGTTCCTTCTTATAACCTTACTATCCGGGTTCTCCCTCTCTTATCCCTAGACGACAGTCCACAACACTGTAAGACCGGGACCCGATCAAACACGATTGGTTTCGCATCTCTCTAGTATGTCGTGGTGAAACATATACCCCGACCAGACACGCAGTTCACTTCCGCTTCCCCAAACCGGAGTTATTCCCCAGTAGAGTAACAGACAACTGAATCTCCTAAAACTCTATTTCTCCCAAGACAGAGACCAACATTCCCCAGCGAAGTCCTCCTCAACAACAGGTATACGGGTTATCGCAAAGGAATCTCTTATGCGATTGACACCTCTTAGAATGGCATATTTAAGCCCATCCCCGACAATCTTCCATCATCTACCTCCGAATGGCATCTGTAAGCCCATTCCCGATATCACAAATCTAGTGCTACTTCATGCGAGTGCAAATTTTTGGGCACTCTAGTGTTCAATCATCTTCCACCTTCAGATCACGAAAGGCAGACGAGCCAATCTACATATTCAGGTTTAAGGAGATTAAACAGGGGCAGCTGTTGTACCCCAAAATTTTCCCTCCCATATTTCTCAACACATGGCAAGTGAGGTCCCCAAATTGCTCAAGGAAGTTCAAGAGTTGGCCAGACAAACTCTCTCCTAAGGCAGTATACCTCAAATTAGGGTTTTCATCTTCATCAAGATGTGTGAACCACAAAGGAATAAAATGATCACCATTGTCCTAATATGTTCTCAAGATCATCCATGTCAAGTTTCAAGCCTTGCAGAAGAAGTTTGCTCAGTCAAATGCTCAAATGCCTGAAAATCAACTATACTAGGTCAAAAGTCAACTATGGCCCACATACAGTCAAACTTCAAGATTTTTGGTCAACATCCTCATTTTGAAGTATTATCCATCATTTGATCAAGGTTTGATCATGATTCCTCAAGGACTTCTCACAATTCATCAAAACCCAAAAGTTGCTAAATTAGGGTTTTATAAGAAAAGTCAACTCAATTTTGACCAAGCATAACTTTATCATACTTTATCAGAAATGAAACATCCAAAGCTCATTTTGAAGAGGATGAAATTCCCTACAATTCATCTTCAGCTCCCAAGTCCATAATATTCACTCACAAAAGGACATGAATTTTGACATTATAGGTCCTTTTGAAAAGTCAACAAAAACACCTTTTGGGTCAAAGCTTCGTACATGAACATGGAAGACTCAATTGAGATGAGACAAAAAGGGTTCTTTAGAGGACATACTAAGATTTCTAAAAATTCCAAGAACACATCTCTAGGGTCAAAATTGAGAGAGTTATGCATTTTCCAAGTTAACCATTTTTGCAAAATTGCCAAAAGTCAAATGTGCTCAAATTTGCATTTTTTGCTAAATGGGCCCAACTTTTTATGCTTGCACCTCAATTATAATATGGTCCACGACCCATAAAACCATCCATGCATTATTTTCTTATTTATTTAATTTATCTTAGTTTCAATCATTTAAAAAATTAAATGAAATAAAATAAATAATGTAGATTTGCTTTGATATGATTTTTGCATTGAATGATGGATCAAATATGCTGAAAATAGACAAGGAAATCGTGTCATGCCATGAAAGGGAAGAAAATATTTGAAAATAAAAATATTTGAAGCAAAATTAAAAACTCCATATTTCTTTTGATTTTCTCCACAAATGTTAACCTATAAGTTGTCTCATATATAAACAAATGATGCTAACCCTAGGAGGGGAAGGAACACACACAAAGCTGCCTCACTAAAACGTAAAAGTGTTCAAATTTTCTCAAAATAAAAAATGCAAGCAGATACCACACGATCCAAGCGATTTTCGCCCAACCTAAGCCTTCTATCATACTCCTGAAGGTGTCTGGAATCCATCCTTGTTAATCTCCTGGCCGGTAACCCCTTCAAACGCTCGAGCCAAACATCTCCAATTTGTGGTAAGGTTGAAATCTAGAAATTTACAAAGACACAATATAAATTAGTTTTCCTTACATATTCATGCTCATATCATTACTTTGATCCTTTTTAACGTGAAACATGAGAGTATGGATGCAGCTTTAAGAGATTGCCATTGTTAGGGCTTTAAAATAGCCATGGCACGAACGCGGTGATATGAGCACTTTCAGGCGAAATTAAGTCCATATTTGGATTCCTGGGAAAATTTCAAGGGGTATAGGATCTTTTTTGGCTTCTTAATCCTCGTATTTTGCAGGTTTGGATGTTGGGGTGGGTCGGAGAAGACGACCAGAGCACAGCTCCGGCGTTGTTGACCCCAGCTGACTCTGGAATATGCGTGTGTGGCCCTTTCCCGTGTTTTAATTGGTCCCTTAAGTTGCTGACTCAATTAATTTTGCTGACTGGACTTAATGGCCTTATTTTCTATATCTTTTATTTGTATAATTATATTCATAATTGAATAGGCAGCGCAAATGGTCCAGATGGAGGTATATGAGAGGAAGGACCTGGGTTCGATCCCAGGTTCAAACGTTTTCATGTTTTCTAATTTATCTCACGCAGATCCCATGCATCTCACGCCCAGGCCTATACTATGCGCTCACAAGATCCAGCCAGTAAATCGTCCCTGATTCAAATCCAACGTCCCATACGCGCAGATGTACCATGGACCATCAGAAGATCCGTGCATGGGATTCAGCGCAGGGTTTGGGCCATCAGCCTTGGGCCCAAAAGTAATTCATATTTACACCCCCCCTCTTCAGCAACACAATCAGGCCCAATTTTCACTCTTTCTCTTTTTTATTTTCTTTATTCTTTTCAATTTATTTATTTATTTTATTTTATAAAAATCTATTTTTTTCATAAAATCACAAAATCAAGAATTCACAAATTTAGAATTAGTTTTTTTATTATTATCAAATTTAATTTTTAATTAATTAGATTAATTTAATTTAGGGTAATTTTAACTTATTTTTACAATTAAAATCAACTAGAAAAATTAGGTTTAATTCTTGATTTAATTGTTTTCTTTTTTTCTCAAATAAAACAAAAATACAAAAATAGGTTGTTTAGAATTAATTTATTTATTTTCAAAAATTAACATTAATTAGAACTTAGGATTTTCTTTGCAATTTAATTATTCATTATTTTCTCAAATAACAAAACATGACCAAAAAAACATTTTTTTCTTTAATCAATCACAAGTAGGATTAGTCAAAGGGTCAAAACCATAATCGTCTCGTATTTAACTTACCGCGCGCATTTAATTCTTTTATTATTTTTTGTAACTGTTTTGAGGATGTAATAGTTTTAACTAGGGTTTTTACTTATCGCTTTTCCCCGATTTTTGGCTATGTAATTAATCCCCCTCCCCGAAGCCTTGTAATAGTTAGGTTTTATATTTTTGCACTTTTAAATTTCCGCAATTATTAACTGTTAGATGAATGCTAATAGGATTGTATGGAAAAAATGCATGACAAAATTAAAATGGTTAGAAAACCCTAATGTGCAAAGATAATGAACTGAAAATAAATCACTCGCACATATTCACTCTTAAGGTATACTCTCACTTTGGTTGCCTTCGGTAAACGATCATTAAGCATAGGGTGTCTTAGTGGTTGCCCTCCCGTCTAAAAAGATCAAATGTCCCATTCGAATGTCGCCTCGGAAATGTTGCCTCAGAAATGTTGCCACGAAAAAGATCTTAAGACTCTAGGGTTACTACTAAGGTGTCCTAATATTGCTTTAGTGATCGTACGTCCCTTTCTAATTGACCCTTACAACTCCAACAACGATGCTACCTATTTCTCAATAGTAGGATAACATTGTCTAAAGGAAACAAGAATAGAAACGATCTTTCTTCGAGTAGGTAGATGCTAGTAGGTACTTTCTCAAATCAAAACTTTTCACACTTACACTTTTCAAACAAATGTTCAAAAAAACTTCATCACACCCTTGAGGACTAATACAAGGGTTATCATGAAGTAAAACATTTTTCAAAAACAAGCACACAAACACAAGCAATTTAAAAAATGAGAAAGTACCCAAGAGCCCATGAAAAACCATGGATAGAAAGGGTGCTAACACCTTCCCTTTCTATAATCAACCCCCCGTACTCAAAATCTCGAAAAAGTATTTTTTCTATACTTTTTTCCTTTCCGGTTGGATGAAATAAAAGTCGGTGGTGACTCTTGCTTACCGCGACATATTGTGAATAAAAAATTCAAAATGCAAACCAGTATCAAACAGTCAGTTATGCCACCGTATCACACACTCCTCCACAAGCTGGTAGGCTTTGCTTTGATCAGGAATAGAGACAATCGTATAGAAAACAAATGCTAGAGGAAATAGAAAATTGCAGGAAAAAAATGCTCAAAGAAAAAATGCTTAAGGAAAATGAATTCTCAAAATATAAAAAGGTCACCCCACCTGTTTGTTGTGTCCAGGGTTCTATTTATAGTACTTTGTGCGATACGTAGGTTTAAGAAAATATAGGAACACTCCGAGTTCGTTTGAGAAAAAATAGGACCACGGACTTGGTTACATCCTTCATGTGTTGACTGAGTGGAGCTTAAAAATAGGATGATCGTTGGATTGGTGTTTGAACTTTCCTCTTCCGTTGAATTTGCAGACTACGTGGTCAAAGAAGGAAAAGGTGGGCCTGTGACGTTCGTCAAGTCCAAGTGACGTTCGTCACTTGGTCCATTATGCCCGTGACGACCGGTAGCGTGCCTTGACGATCGTCAAGGTCCTCATGCTAGTGGGCCACGTGCTCACGCCTTGTGATGGACTTATACTTTCTTCTTCTTTTATTCTTTGGCCCTTTTGCTATTTTTGCACCCTTTTTCTTCATTTCTTCCAAAGTCTTTAACTTAACATTTATCTGCAAAATAAGTGAATACCCACGTAATACTTATATAAAATAATACAATTAAAATGAAATAAGGGAAATAATTTATGTAAATCAAGCTAAAAATATCATATATTTGTTTGTTCTCAGGGTTCCATTATATTTCTCCTCTCACAGTCCTTGGGAGTCGTTCCCTGCTGCTATGGTCATCTCCGACGGAGGATTCAACAGGCATACGGTGGGGTTTGTGAAAAGAAGATTCGATCAACTCATCGAATCCAATTCCGACATGGATGCCACACTAGACAAGTTTCAAGGAGGCTCTCACCCCCTCGCTTTATAAAGGGAGGAACTACTAGGTGAGTCCCCCAACTCGACCATCCCACTGCTCATAAGGGCTCGCATGGAAATATTTGACATGCGATGCATCATGGTCGATCAGGGTAGCTCGGTAGACATCATGTACACCCAACTGTCACTACCCTACAGCTAATTTAAAGCCATCTGACTCGTACGTAGGATCAGATTTCAAGGGCTTCTACGAGGCCAGTATGAAACCCTGGGGATATGTCAAGCTGATCGTCACCTTCGGGAGATGGGTGACAACCAGAGCCATCAAGACCTAATTTCTGGTAGTGGATTGCCCGTCTCTCTACCAGTGCATCTTCAGGAGACCCACTCTCACCGAACTAGTCTCAATGCCCTCCACCGTGCACCTCAAGATGATGTATTACACTGCTGAAGGTTTGGTCGCCACCCTCCATGGGGACATCCAGGCGGCGAGGAGATGTTTTAAAGCCTCAGCCAGAGGCCTCGGTTCCATCAATGTTCAACCTCGAACGACCATTGAGGCTGCACTTCCCTCCAGCTCCAAGGAAGCCAAGCCACTGCCGAGGGTCGATGCCATCAATCTCGACAGCCGCTTCTCCAAAGAAGATCATGCTGAACAGAGAAATAAGGGTAAAAAACCCATGGTTGAAGGCGAGGACTCAACCCCATCTATAGGTAGCGAGGAACTCTCATATCCCGCACAACCCATCCGGGACGGAGACTTCGAACTCATCCCCCTCGGGAACGACCTCACCAGAGGAGTGAAGATCAGATTTGATCTCCCCGACTTGGCAAAGAGGCAACTTAAAGCTTGCCTAAGGGAGAATGCTGACCTAATCGCCTGGAGCGCGGACGAGATGCTCGGATTAGATCCAGAAATTGAATGCCATCACTGGACCATAGATCTTGCCCTCAAGGAGATCGCCCAACATAGGAGAAAACAGTCCCCCGAGAAAAAGGAGGTTGCCGAACTAGCTGTAAAAGACCTCTTAGAGGCACATTTTATTTCTGAAGACCAGTACACAATTTGGCTCTCAAATGTAGTCCTTGTGAAAAAATATAATGGAAAATGGCGCATATGTTATACTGATCCCAATCGGGCTTGCCCGGAAGATGCTTATCCCCTCCCCAATATTGACAAATTGGTCGACAACTCAATCGGTTTTAAATTTCTATCGTTTATGGACACATATTCTGGATACAACCAGATTCCAATGGCGAAAGTGGACAAAAATACACTACTTTCATGACCGAGTCAAGAAACCACTACTACAACATAATGCCCCGTTGGTCTGAAAAACACGGGCGCTACATATCAGCGTATGATGAACAAAGTCTTCCACAACGAGATATGTAACATGCTTGAAGTCTACATGGAAGACATGATCGTAAAATCAATGGAAAAGGTCGACCATGCCCTCCACCTAAAGAAAGTGTTCGAGCAGTTCAAAAAGTGATAGATGCGATTTAATCCAAAGAAATGTACTTTTGGCGTGCGTGCGGGAAAATTACCTAGATTCTATCTAACAGAACGAGGAATTAAGGAAAACCCTAACAAATGCCAAGCATTTTCTGAGTTCCCAATGCCCATTTCAAAAAAATCCATTCAAATCTTGAACGACATGCTCGATTCCCTCTCTCGATTCATGGTGAAATCCACCTAACACGCGCTCCCCCTCTCCAAGCTCCTCCGCAAAGAAGCGGTCTTCGAATGGGCGCCCGAATCTGAGCAAGCTCTCACTCACTTGAAGCAGGAACTATCGTAACTTCCCGTATTATCTCGACCAGAGAAGGATGAAATGCTCTATCTCCATCTGGTCGTCTCCTCCGAGGCAGTAAGCATAACTCTAATCAGAGAAACCCTGGAAGAATAAAGACCAATCTTCTTTAGGAGCAAGGCCTTGCAAGGCCCAAAAATGAGATATCAGCGAATTGAAAAGGTGACCCTAGCCCTTGTTAACATGGTGAGGAGACTCAGGCATTACTTTCTGGTGCATACCATAGTCGTCCGAACAAATCAACCAATAAAGCAGCTGCTTGAAAGACCTGACATGGCGGGCATAATGTTGAAGTGGTCCTTAGAACTCTCCAAATTTGATATTCAGTATGAAAGCAGGAAATCCCTCAAGGGTCAAGCATTGGATGATTTTGTGGCTGAAATGACCTCGCCTGGACCCCAGGGCGGAGCATGCAGGTGGACAATCTTCGTCTACGGCTCCTCCAGTTCAACCGAAAGTGGCGCTGGAATTAAATTAGAAATGAAGTAGGGATCTTAATCGAGGTCTCCCTCACGCTATCTTTTCAAACCTCGAACAACCAGGCTGAATACGAGGCATTCCTGGCAGGCTAGCGCTTGGCCAAAGATCTGGGAGCCAAGGAAGTAAAGATCTTCACCGATTCTCAGCTAGTTGTGTCCCAAGTCCAGGGGGAGCATTAGGTGAAAAAAGACCAACTCCCTGAATATTGGGCTCTGTTTAGGAGAGGAAAAAGAAATTCAAATCTGTGGATATACAACATGTTCCCCCAGAACATAATGCCCGCGCGGACACCTTATCTAAATTGGTGAGCACAAAGAGGAAAGGGGGAAACAAGTCGGTGATACAGGAAATCCTTCCTCAACAAAGCACCCAGAAACCACCTTCAACTTTGGAAGTATTCGCCATAGGGGATGGCGATTACTGGAATACCCCCGTACATGACTACCTCCTAAAAGGAAAGCTGCCCACCGACTCGAAAGAAGCAACCATCATTAGACGAAGAGCTTGCTCGTACGTCTTGGTTGAAGGCAAACTATACAGGAGAGGATTTTCCATTCCCCTCCTTAAATATGTTGACCGATGCGGCGCGGATTGTATCCTGCTCGAAATCAACGAAGGGATAAGCAGCCAGCATCTGGGAGGGAGATCCCTTGCCAGGAAAGCTCTACGAGCAGGATATTATTAGCCCACCATGCAGCACGACGCAAAAGAACACGTGAAAAATGCGAAAAATTCCAACGACATGGGGACATGCATTTAGCTCCCCCAAGCGAGCTCAAGTCCCTCTCCTCTCCTTGGCCTTTACCTGGTAGGGGTTGGATCTCCTCGGTCCATTCGTGGTGGGGACCAATCAAAACAAATATTTGATAGTAGCCGTTGAAAACTTCACCAAATGGATAGAAGCCGAAGCATTGGCCAAAATCACCGCCCAAAACGTCCTTCGCTTCTACAAAAGAAATATCTTTGCTCGGTTCAGAATCCCACAAGCAATAATCACCGACAACGGGACCCAACTCATAGATCACGCCTTTCAGGAATTCATCTCCAAGTTGGGCACCACCCAGCACTTTGCATCTGTCGAGCATCCCCAAACGAACGACCAGACTGAATCCGCAAACAGGGTAATACTCAGGGGCCTCAAATGAAGATTAGACGAGACCAAGACAATATGGGTCGAGGAGTTACACATTGCACTATGGGGATACCGAACAACAACACACTCATCGATCAGGGAGACCCATTTCCGACTAGCATACAGAATAAAAGTCGTCTCTCCCGTGGAGATCGAGGAACCCTTCAGGAGAACTGAAGCACCCCCAGACGAGGATATGAATGATATCACCCTTGAGAGGAATTAGATTTGGTCGAAGAAATCAGAACAGGAGAAGCTCTACAAGAGGCCTCTCTCAAACAAAAGATAGTTATGCACTATGACACCAAAGTCATATGACGAGAGTTTGAGATCGATAGCCTTGTCTTAAAGAGAAATCACAAAGAATCTCATGAAGGCAAGCTCGCAATGAACTGGGAAGACCCTTATCGCATCTACACAAAAACGGGGACCGAGGCATATTACTTAGAAAACCTACAAGGGGAATAACTCGCTCAATAATGGAACACTGAATAACTAAAACAATATTATAGTTAAAACACTAAGCAGACGATGAGTCTCATCGACAAGATAAACTCATCTAGGCCTGACCACGCGTTCATGCCTAGGTACAAGCATAACACCCAAATTATATTGAAGGGGGGAGACTCTGCTCTTTAAACGAGCGTGTCCTCAGCCCAACATGGATAACTAAATCGAGCTCCGTCATCCTCATACCACGACGGCAGAACGCCCAGATCGCAACGGGAAGTTCACGCCTCCGAGCTCAGGTCCTCAAAATGAAACCTGAGTTCCGGCCCACGTCTGGCATTCGCCCTAGCCATTTGTCTGGTTTTCCCACATCGGTAAACACATATTAAACGAGCAAGTCCCTATTACAAACCCATAGCAAAACATAATATGTCTCGAGAAGACAAGTATAAAAACTAACATGCAAACAAGAATATTTGAATTTGAAACAAAAGATTGTTAAGGCCACCATTGTACGAATTTTTACAAAAAAGAGGCCCCTGGCCCCACATCCATAGTAAAATTGTGGCCGCAAGAACCATATCTATTCAAAAATTACATAAATGGGCACATGCCCAGAAACAAGATAACAAAATAACGGTACACATGTCGGAACATACTAAGAAAACTATCAAAACATCATTCTTCTGTTCTTTCCTCAGCAACATGCGATAGCTGAGAAGGTTCCCCCACAGACTAGCCAGCAAGCTCTTCAAGGTAGTCCGAGACCAGGATCTTACCAGAAGCCACATAATAATTAACCCCCATGCTGGAGGTGTTGAGCTCGACCCCATGGTTCAGCACGTGTAGCTGCGTCACCGTGTTTTCAAAACTCCCCTCAGAGGCAGCCTGAGCGTCATCCATCTCCAGTTGAAAACGAGCGACCAGCTCGACCCAGGTCTTCAAATCCTTTGTATCCTCTGGCTTGTCTTCCGCAGGCGCAACCTAGGTAGTCAAAATCACTACCTTTTCCTCCAAAGCCTTCTTTTCAAGCAACCAGGCTCTACGCTCCTCAAAAAGCTTCCTTAAATCCTCCTCGGCCAGCTTCTGAGCCTTCTCCTTATCACTTCGCCCCTTCTCAGTCCCCTCCAGCTTAACCCACAGCTTCTTCAACTCAGCCTCTTGCGAGGAGCTCCCCTCGATGTAAGCAACGACCATCTCCAATATCATCATTAGGCCACCAGCATCTTGCGCTAACACCGCCCTCTTTTCTAAGTGATCCAAACCCTCGAGGTGAAGAGACTCATCTCGAGGAAATTGAACAGCAGCGCCCTTGAAAAAAGCCCTCTCAAGCCAGCAAGGGGGAATGTAATACTTACCTTTCCCCTTCTCTCCGGTTAGATTAACACTTCCCTCGACATACAACCTCTCCACCTTCATGGACACTGGAGCGGAAGAAAGAGAAACTCTAGCTTGGCCCGAGGACGTGTTGCCCGACCCTAACGTATGAGCGATCCCTGAACCGGTTTGAGAATCCTTCAAGGATTTCTTCGCTTTAGCAGCAAAATTCCTGGAAATACGCTCTTGAGCAGGATTCATGCTATCTGCAGAATAAACAAAAAATCAGAGTTAGCAAAACAAGGACCCAAAAAGCGTCGACCACATATAACTATTTAAAACATAAAACTAAATACCCAAGTATTACACAGGATCCTCGTTCTCGAGGAGAACCTTAACGACTATCAAATCAACCTCATATACGACCTCCCCATTCTTGTCCATTACCGGTTTACCTCCCCAGCCCACTCGATGGATGTGAGGAATCCGCACCACGAAAGTAGTGAAGAAAACAAAGCTCTCATGGTCCTCAACACCGAGCTCCGCATCCTTCCAGACATATGAACCTAATTTATTATCAAAGTGTTTTCTCGTCCACTGGAAAGGGAACTTGTAGACCAGCTTGTTCACATGCTCTCCCAAATCGTTCAGAACAGGGGCCCCATTCTCATCATGCACCGGTGCAGTCCTTAAAATGTTCAGCATCACCCTGCTTGAAAGAGGCTACACCAAAATATATTTGTCCTTGAAATTCTGGACAGACTCCAAATAAGCTTTGAACAGCTTCCTATTGCATTGCTTCAGGACAACCCATCCCACTTACCATCAATCCTTCTCTTCTAGAGATGCAAACAATAAAAGAACAGAGGGATGGTGAATCCAATCTTCAAGTAGTCGCACACAATCTTGAATACTCGCATGAAAGCAACCTCGTTTGGATGCAACTGGGAAGGGGCCAGACAAAGACGACAGAAAATAGCCACTTGAAAATCTGAGAAGGGGAGCGGAGGCCCATCTTCTGGAACATGATGTCGTACATAGGGACCCGTCTCTTATCATATTTGGAGCAGATCCGGCTGTCCTTCCCGGGATCTAAAGCGACCAGTCCCCTCGACCTCCATCGCCATGCGCGTATACTTCGATGAAAACCTCATCATGATGATCAAAGAAGTAAGAAACCCAATCCCAAGGGTCTTGCGCGACCCAGGACCGCGGGTCTTCATTGTCGTCAGGAAAAAACAGGCCACCCTGATCAACAGGAGTCATCTCCATGTCCTCTCCCCCTAAGTGCTGGTCAAACCTATTCAGTTTGTCCCTAGAGATCTCCTGGATGCTCGACGAACTACAAGTTTCATCCGTAGAACTATGAGAGCATCCAGTCTGCCCATCTGAAAAATCATCTCCGATATTATTGGTCATAGTACCTGAAAACCAGAGGATAAAGGTAAGTTTGACATTAATCCCAAAACCACCCTTCCACCACTAATCAAGTGAAAGGGCCCTGATAAACGAGGATCACGCCCCTGACCACAACCCTCACTAAGGCACCTGAACGAATGAACGCCTTTTCAGTAAGAAAAGCTCCAGTCAGCAAAAACAACCTAAATCCTTAAGGGCCACCCATGGTGCGTTGCGAATATCAGGAGAGAACCCATGGTGGTTCTGGCGTTTCTAAAAATACAAAACCACCGTTCGCTACCAACACTCATCTAAAAACGTCAAAACTGACAAGATCCTAACCGCGTGCATTTCTAATGCTAAAATCATGAATATATGAACTACAAAGGCCTAATGATAATGAAGAATTGAAATCTTACCAGTTGGAGAAGAAAGAAGGTTGAAAGGGGCGGCAGTGAGCAACAAATCTTCAAGAAGAAACAACGGTCTAACAGGAGAACAGTAACGAGCAGTGTGAGAAAAGAATGAAAATTACCTAATGCTCTACTCCTCTCGTATTTATACCTGAAACCGCCCACGCGTGGGAGATACACACGTCTAGGGAACTCTAAGGTTACCATCATTGCACCCTAGCACCTAGGTCATCATTGTGCCGCTTCGTCAGCACATTACAGGAAACACACTACCTCTCTAAATTAAAAGCTCAGAACGACCAACTGCTCATCTCCATGCAAGAAAGACGCAACAGTCGACGCTCATAATCCCTGTAAGAAGCACCCTGTTTCACGAGCAGGCGTTAAAGTCGTCACTCTCGTGCTCGGAAGTAACGACTTAGGTGGCTACTATTCTGGACTGACCCAACAGCCTGAGTGGGCTCAGTCTAAACTCCTCCTTCAGTACGGCCCATACGACCATGGCCCGAATCTTCCCCGCCCCCCGTCGAGCACCATCGATCATTTATCCTCCTGGACCGGCACTGACCCACAGTGATCGACGAGCGCCTCTCAGTCTGCCCGATATCAAGTCGCCCAAGCAACCAGGAACCGACCAGACCATTGTCGGTAACCTACCTCCTCCTCGAAACAAACATCTAGTTACAGGCACACTTGCTCGGTATGACCAAGTTCTGGAAGTTACCTATTTTTACGGATCTGCATATCTAGGCCTTAAAATAGGAACCAATGTCCACGCGTCAGGGGCATTATATAAACCCTCATTTATGTAAGGGCCAGCTATCAAATATTCACTATTATCCACTAAAACTTTAACACTTTACTTGCATTTCTTCGCTCCTACACTTACTTGATCGTCGAAGTGCCTTACAGGTACAACCCCTCTTTTTCCTCCTCAACAATTCAGCCCGGCAGAAGATCATCATCCAGCCACCTTGCAGGTTCTGATCAACCGATAAGATCAAATTTTATACCATAATACTTATATATTTCTTCCTCCCACTTTCTTTCTTCTAACTTTATTTTATGATCCAAACTTAGATGTTAAGATCAATATGTTTTTTTTACTAAACCAAGAAACTTTATAAGCGTTGAAATTATTTCTTTAGAGTAAATATTGATGATTAGAAAAATATGTTTATAATTATAAATGTTAAGTTTGGCTCATAGGTAATGTCCACTGAGCAAGATTCGGGACCGTGAAAGCTACATTGGAAATCAGCCAAGTGGATTCTAAGGTACCTGAAGGGTACAAACAATTATGGTATCATGTTTAATATGAAGCAGGGTATTCCATCAGTTGTGGGATATGTGGATTCTGACTATACAGGTGATCATGATGATATGAGGTTTACAACATGGTATGTCTTTACTCTTGCGACGGGCGGGGCTATATGTTGAAAATCATTAGTTCATCTGTAGTAGTTATGTTTACAACTGAGGCATAATACATGGTAGTAAATGAACGTCCAAGGAAGCATTGTGACTTACATGGTTAGTAAAAAAGTTAGGTGTTTAGCAAGGTGGAGTTAGTTGCATTGTGATAGTTAGAGTATTATTTATTTGGCAGACAATCAGGTGTATCATACTATGGCCAATCATATTGATGTGAGGTTTCACAAGATCAGGGAGTTGGTGGAGTCCAGACAGATATCACTTTAGAAGGTTCACACACTAGAAAATACAACAGATATGTTGACCAAGCTAGTCACTAGAGACAAATTCAAACAGTGTTTAAATTTGTTACATATTTCTCATTGTTAAGAAGGAACTACACACCCTAGTTGTTAGAATATACCTTTATGTAGATTGTTGGGTTTGACTTATAGGTAATATCAAATGAACAAATGCTGAAGCCGTAGAGCAACCACGTGCCTTATCCTTGCATTTAAAGGTATTATTGTAATCATAATTATTAATATCCTATATATATTTGTAACATTAAGTATGATTCAGAACAAATTAATAAGACTGAGTTATAAATTAATTTATTTAATAATAGTTAATAAAATATAGAAAAAAACATAACTTTTAAAAAATTTAACTATATAGCCGTAGTAGTTTTTTTTAGCAAAGAACAAGAGAAAATAATGAGACAAATGAGCTTTGATATTGCAAGTTGCATGTAGCTTCTTTTTTTGTCATGCGTTGCATGCTAGTTTTAAGCAATCATTTTTTTTTTACTTTAAAAACCGCTAATTAATTTGCCTACCCAATTTTTGACTTTACTATTAGAGCCATATCATAGTTATTACCAGCTGTTTTCTTTGACAAAAAGTATCGGCTAATCCAGGTGATCATGCCTAACCAATTAAGGAATACGCAAATTAATGAACATCTTATCGTTTTCTTCTAGCCTAGTAGTACACCATAAATTCTTTAGGCCAACCTAAGATCTTTTTGTTGTTTTGTACATGACACGTTGGTTAATCAATGATAACCCATGCCTATAGGCCTCCATGATCATTATATGAATGTTAGAATAATAATACAAGTATGAGTAAGTGGAAGAAATAGTCTTATATTGGATAATAATGTATTGACTTAAACATTTATAAGTAAGAGAACTCACTCACATATCACCTTAAAATTTTAGGTGGAAAACTGACGTGTTTCTTATAAAGATGTCTAGTTTTATACTATGTATCAATGCTCTCTAGTGAACTCCCCCAACAAATATTATCAGTGTGGTTTCAAAAACGAGACTGGCTTACTTGTATCGAAATGTCCAAGAAGAGATATTTTGTATAAATGTATGTGGGACAACATTGTTGACTAATGTTATACCCCTAAATTTGTCGTTCCATTTTTCTTCAAGACATTCTCATGAGGTCCCCATTTGCTCAAAACTACTCAAGAAGTTGACTGGTCATAATTCTCCTCCTAAGCAATAAGTCCACAACTAGGGGTTTGGTATTTCTCAAGGATTTTGGGTTTCAAGTGTCTCAAGTGATTTCCATGGTTCTTCATATGTCTTCAAGGATGTTCATGTCAAGTTTCAAGTCTTACATCTCAAAATTGCTCAGTTAATGGTTCAGAAGATTGAAAGTCAACTATATTGGGTAAAAAGTAAACAGTAACACAAAAGTCAAACTTTGAATATTTGGTCAACATTAAAATTCAAAAATCAAGAATCATCAAAACCTCAAAATTATCAAGCTTGATCATCAAGAATCAACAAAGTCAAGAAAATCAAGAAAAGGTCAACAAAAGTCAAAGTTGGAAAATTTTCCAACACTTAAATTTTTTTAAGTGTTTTTGTTGTACCCCAAAATTTGCCCTCTCCTGTCTCAAGGATTCTTAGAATTACTTCAGTCAAGTTTCAAGCTTCATACCACATTTTCTAAGAAGAAGCATTCAAATTATCAAAAGGGGGCAAAATGAGCAAAATTGGAGTTTCCGCTGGAAAAGTCAACCGGACACTAAAAAAGTCAAACTTTGACTTTTGGATCAAATTTGAGTCCCAAAAATCACATTATGTCAAGACATCCAAAAAAATGAAGTTTGATCATCAAAAGTCAAGAGAATCAAAAAACCAACTTTGCAAGACTTTGAGATTTTTCTAAGTGTTCTCTATACTTGGTTAATTTCATTTGCTTCATGGCATTTTACTACAACTTCAAATAATTAAAGATGATGCAAGTGATTCAAGTTATTACAAAGTGACATTTTTCAAAATTACAAATTCTAAAACTATGTCTTGATTAAAACCTTGTCACAATATTTTTGCCTTTGACATAATGTGCACAAGACCAAATTTGTGACATGCTACAAACTATATTGTCCAAAGTTGAATAAAATGTGATATGCCACAACACCCCAGGCTGCCCTACAAGAAAGCTTGTGCAATGCTGCATCCCAAGTATACATGCTGCCCAATACAGTCCAAAACTACTCTATGCAGTCTGCCCAAACCAGCACCACAACAACCCCAAAATCGCACCAAAATTGCAAAGGAAAATTGTGTGCAGAAAGTATGAAAGCAGTAGGCAAAAACAATTCAAAATGACTTATTTGTTTTCCCCCCTAAACCACAGTCAAGGGGTCTATAAAAGAGGACTGTCTCATAAGACAAAGGGGTTAGAGGCTGGATTTGGAGGAGAGGAAAAATTTTCTAGAGAAAAGATAGAGAGTTTTGTTGAGCAGAAAAAACAATATTCTGTGCAACTTTGACTCGTTTTCAAAACCAAAACTGCTCTTGTTCAAAACAGAAACCCAACTCATTGCTCCACCATACAAACTCTTCCTCAAAGATTGTCCAAACATAACCAAAAAACAGTCCTTATAGTGTTGTTCATCCCTATCCTCAAAACACCAAAAACATTACAGTACAGTCCAGCTTAGTTTCAATAGTCCGGAGTAGCTTTCTGGAGATTCATTGAGATCCTCATCACATTTGGAAAAACATTCAGATTCAAAACAGACAGTGCAGTCCAGAGGTAAGTCTTCTTAACTTGATATCTCATCATACATCAATAATGATTTGTTTATTTTAAAGACAAGATGTAGCACTTTAATATCTTTTTGAACTAGCCATCTGCCCCTTGTTTAGGATTATTCAACCATTTGTTGTTCATGCTTATTCATTATATGCCATAAACTAACCTGTAGTAAAACAATGTTTAAGGCAGGAAAATGCAGCATGTATCGACGCATATCCTCCTGTATCGACCCATTCTAGTGAAAAAACAGGGTATGAGTCGACACATAACCCTCATGCATCGACCTATACTGAGTTCAGGTCACAAAGCAGAAGCTGGAAAATCCCAAAGCACATTCAAACAAAAGCAAGTTGATCTAGAGAGTAACTAAGAGCCCATGGAGAACCATGGATGAAAAGGGTGTTAATACCTTCCCTTTTCATAATCTACCCCCCGAACTCAAGAAAACATCTCTAAAGGTCTTTCATGTGCTTTTTCACCTTTCCTTTTTGGATAAAAGAAAAGTCAGTGGCGACTCTTGCTAAACCGCAACATTTGCAAACACAAACGCAAAAATATCAAGTCAGTTCTTCCACCGTATCACAGTTTTGTTCTTAACAAAGTCACTACTTCGTGGCTATTTTTCACTAAGATGCAAGATGATTTAAGGAAAACTGTCAACATGAAAGTTGTAGGGATTGATGAATTCCACAACTTTTTCCTTGAGGTTTGATATCCAAAAAATGTTTGTATTGAGAGATATGAATCCATGAAGTTGCGATGTTTTTATCTAACACTTAGAAAAAATTTCAACAGTTTTGGTAAGTTTTTTATCTCAACTTATTGATCAAATTTCACCCATATCCTTATTGATTTAGCCAAAGTGGTCAATATGAAAGTTATAGGCAATGATTCAAGCTTTCTAAAATGTCCAAGAGCACAAATTTATCTTGCTTGAGCTAGGAGATTTGAAGAGATGAAGTTGGGCATCCATACTTGAATTATAGGTCATTTCTATGATAACTATAAGACAAAATCTTCATGTCGTGCTGCATAATATCACTTTGCAGACCTCTAAACCTTCAAATTTATCCATAATCAGAAGATTACACATACTTTTGAGCCATGATCCAAGAGATTAAAGTTTTATCCAATCCATTTTGCCATTTAAAGGAGAAAGGTTAGACTTCCATTTTAATAAAGCATGCTTTTGAAAGATGTCAACACATTAAGCTTTGTGATGGTTATATTTGATCACAAGCAAGCTCAAAAGCATGGAGAAAACCCTCTGCACCCAACAACTTCAGAACATGCTTGTACTTGAAGCATTGAAACTATGGAAATTCATCAAACTTGGTTGTTTCATATCAACCAAACCAGAACCTTGTAACTTGTAAACCAAACCCTCCCATCCTCTAAATCTTTTGCCTATAAATATAGAGTTCATTTGCAAGCCATAAGAGAAAAAAGAAAGAAAGGAGCAAGCCCTCCAAACCCCTTATACTCTCAAAAACCAGAATTGTCTACAAAACCTCCATTTTTGAGCTTTGAAGTCCAAATCTTCGAATCTCTCAAACCTTGCAAGTTTTGTCCAAATAAATCATCCAAATACTTCACATACATCATATAGAAGTTGTTCAAACAGAAGAACAACTTTTGTAACATCATTATCACCATCTTCCAAATTCAAAAACCGTTCCTTGCAAGTTGACTTGGTTGGGGAGATTCAAACACTTTCAGCATAAAGTAAGGATTGGAACAACTTCAGGGAGGTCCAAGGAAGCTTAATTAATTATCACATTGCACATGGAAGTATCCATATGCATTCTGAGTTTTCACTTAAAGAGGTAAGTTTTCTCAAATTGTGATATCCTTATCCATACATCATTTACTTTCGATTTCAAAAGAATAAAACAGGACAAATCGGGGCGAAAAAGTGCAAATATTCAAAATTCCAGAAAAAATGCTTCAGGTCCTCTGACACGGGTGGTTGTGTCACCTGACACGGGCCATGTCAGGGGAAAGACTTAGCAATAAGGCAAGGAAGAAGTTGACACGGGCGCCCATGTCACACGACATGGCCCGTGTCAATTCAGTTGGGACTAAGAAAACATGCAAGAGCAATAACAAATTCTGACACGGGTGCCCGTGTTCGGTGACACGGCCTGTGTCAGCCCAGGCGCTAGAAATCCTAATTTTGAGATTTTGCTGTAGTTTTACATCATTAAAGGTACATTGGATATTTTGCATTGCTGGGAGATAATCTTACACTATAAAACTTTTTCTAAATAAAACACCAAAAAATATTTTCTAAGTACTTAGAAGTTTTTTAGGGCTTTAAATTTCTTTCCCTTTTCACCACCTTCACGCACTTTACTTTCGCATTAATATTTTCCATTATTATAACTGCTCAATGGTCTGTAATAGCTTTAATTAAGTTTTACTGCTTTTCATCCCCATTCATAAATTTGTACCCCCATTCCCGAAGCGTTGTAATAGCATAGAACATTTAATTTCCGTAATTTACTGCTTTCCTTATTACTGTTAGTTTAATACGATTGTATGGCAAGATCTAAAAATAAATACTAGATAACCATAAACTCAAGATAAATTAATCAAAACACTTTGAACACACGCACCTCTAGGGTTACCTCACTTATTGTCTTCAGATAAAACAGTCATGTCCCTCGAACGTGAGATGCTTTTAGCAAAGACCCTCGATTAAAAGGTCATATTCCCTCGATGAACCTTTGATGCTGCCTTCAATAAACGATCTTAGTCCCTTACGACAATTGCTAAAACATCTTACTAGTTGCCTTCTATGAATGTATGATGACCCACGTCTATCCCTTACATCCAATGATAGGGCTTCCTACCAACTAATGCTAGGATAGCACTATCTAAAGGAAGAAGAAAAGAACAAATATCGTTAAGTAGGTAGATCACATGTAATCGCTTGCTTGCAAACTAACACAATTTTCACACCTCACACTTTCAAAAACACTTTATAAACACTCTTGAGGGCTGATACAAGGGTTATTATAAAGAAAACTGCCTTACATTGGCATTTTCAAAACACCTGTCCACAAAACAACACTCTCTTTCATAAATATTTTAAAACAAACATTTTGTATACATTCTCAAAGAAACGAGAATCATTACAAAATTTCCATACTTAGGCATTTTTTTCAAAATATTTGCAAACATACACAAACACAAAGCATTTCAAAAGTGAGCTAGCAATTAAGAGCCCGTAGATAACTATGGATGAAAAGGGTGCTAACACCTTCCCTTTTAATAACCTACCCCCAGAACTCAAGAAAAATTATCAAAAGGTCTTTCATGTTCTTTTCACCCTTTCCTTTATTAGATAAAAGAAAAGTTGGTGGTGGCTCTTGCTATCTGCAACATTTGCGATAAAACGTAAAACCAAAAGTCAGTTCTCCCACCGTATTACAACTAACACTTGAGGGGGAATGCTAGAATAATAATGCAAGTGTGAATAAGTGGAAAAATAGTCTCACATTAGATAGGAATATAGTGACTCCCATATTGGATAAGAAATGGTGACTTAAACATTTATAAGTGGGAGAATCCACGCACGTATTACCTTAAGGTTTTAGGTGGACAAGTGACCTGTCTCTCACAAAGGTGCCTAGTTCTACACTATGTATCAATGCTCCCTAGTGAACTCTCCTAACAAGGTGTACATGGATTGAGTTGGATTGAGTTTGGTCTAAACCGTTACCCAATCCGTTCAAACTTTAATGGATTGAGTTCGTCATCCAACCCGTAATTTTATCATCAAAACCGACACAAAACGGATTTGTTTATTTATGAATTGAGTTTGTGGATTGTGTTTCAAATAAAAAACATTTAATAATTTTTTTTTCATTTTAAAAAATTATAACACAATTTAATATTATTATACTCATTTCTAACACTCAAATTCAATGAAACAAATGATATAAAATCTAATAAAATTCATCAACACAACTTAACATTTGATAATATTATAAAATTCCATAAAACACGTTATTTCTATAAAATACGTAAGTTTAAAATTATTCAAAAGAAAATTAAGAAACAATATTTAGTCTTAGAATTACGTAAACTCGTTAGTCTAGTAGTATTATTGATGGAGATTAAATTTTTTTGGAAAAATTATGGTCAGTAGTGAGATATTAGTTTTATATATTTTATTTAAATTAATAATAAAATATAAGAAATTATCAATGCCACATCAATGAGTTGGTTCAACAAGTTGCAAAACTCAAATTCGATATCTGAACCAAAATTATACGGATTGGTGCGGGTTGGGTTGAATTTACCCGTAAATGAACAGATTCAAGTAATTTATAGATTGGTTCGGTTAGGGTCAGCGATTTAGCAGGTCGACCCGCACCCATGTTGACTAAAAAAAATATTCTTTTCATTTTTTATCGTTAGTTAGTTTTATTGGATTGATGGTGGACAAAATTAATTTTGAAAAAAATTTAAATTTTTTAGAATTGAGTTTAGTAGAATTGATTTTATTTGTTAAAGTTGAACAACAAATTTTAATATAAAAATCACGTTTAAACTCAGAAACTATAAATTCTAATTTCAAATATAATCAATTTTGAAGACATGAACAATTCTACTTTAGAAGAACTAAACACCTTAAAATCGCTTCAGAAGTAATTCTACACCTCTAGAATTGCTTTTGCCTTTTCCAAAAGTCAAATCAAACATGTTATTAATCTTTAATGATTAAAGTTTAACTATAAGAAATACTAGAATGTTGTATATTTTATTTCATGTGATTTCCATGACATATATACATGATTTCACGTATTGTATAAACTAAAAATGGATACAAGAATATATGCATTGAACGTCTAACTTAAATTTGGCCTATAATAAAAAATATATTAATATAATTGATAACAATTTCCATATGAAGAGATACAATTAATTCTTTACCTTGATGTAATTGATATGTATTAATTGTATAATATATTTCTAATACTCCTCTCAAGTTGGAGGTGGAATTGAAATCTCAAGAACACCCAACTTGCCAAGTAGTCGTTTATAAGAATCGCCTCCAAGAGGTTTAGTAAGAATGTCAGCTAGTTGGTTAAAAGACTCGAGATATGAAGGAGTGATAGGACCTAATTTAATTTTTTCACGAACAAAATGACAATCAATTTCAATGCGTTTGATGCGTTCATGAAAAACTGGATTTTTGACAATATGGATGGCAGCTTGACTATCACAATAAATTGTGATCGGTTGGGGGTGATCAATACCTAGATCAGAGAGAAGGTATTTTAACATTGTAACTTAGAAGATAAAGTTACAAGGGAATGATATTCTACTTCAGCATAAGAACGTGAAATTGTTGGTTGTTTCTTGGTTTTACATGAAATTGAATTAGAACCTAACATGGTGAAATAACCAGTAGTGGATCGACGAGTTATAGGACAACCGGCCCAATCAGAGTATGAATATCCAACTAAATTAATGGAGCTAGCTGCTAAGAGATATAAGCCTTTGCCAACACTCCCTTTAAGATATCAAAGTACGCGTGTGGTTGCATCCATATGAGAGGTACATAGATATTGCATGAATTGGCTGAGAGTGTTAAAAGCATATTGAATATCTGGTTATGTCAATGTGAGATATAATAGACAACCAATGAGGCAATGATATAGTGATGTATCGAGAAGAGGGCTTCCATCATTGGGTCATAAACGAAGGTGTTGTTCCATAGGAAAATCTGATGGTCGACAACCAGTCATACCAGAGTCAGATAAAATGTCCAGTGTATATTTTCTTTGACATAAGAATATTCCCTTTTTAGAACGGGATACTTCAATGCCTAAAAAATAGGAAAGATTGCCAAGGTATTTGATGGAGAAAGACTGAGCAAGGAATAACTTTATATCTGAGATGGCACTTTCATTATTGCCAATGTTGATGATGTCATCAACATAAACAAGGACAAATATGGTCGTTTGATCATAATTGTAAATGAACAGACTATAATCAGAAACTGATTGACATAAACCTTTTTGAATAAGAGTGGTGGAGAATTTTGAGAACAATTGGCCAGAAGCCTGTTTAAGACCATAAATTTATTTGTTTAATTTACAGAAACATGATTTCCCTTTATGAGAGAATCCAGGTGGTAATTTCATATAAACTTCTCCGCTGAGATCTCCTTGAAGGAATGCATTATTGACATCAAGTTGATGCGATTGCCTATTTTTAATGGTAGAAATGGAGAGAAGAAGTCGAACTGTGACTAATTTGGTGACTATTGCAAAGGTATCATGATAATCGTTACCTTGAACTTGAGTGTAGCCTTTGGATACTAATCGAGCCTTATACCTCTCAATGGTTCCATCAGAGTGAAATTTTATTTTGTAAACCCACTAACAACCAATTGTTGATTTTCTCTGGGAGTGGACATACAGTCCAAGTGTTTTTCAATTCAAGGGCTTGAATTTCTTTAGCCATAGCATCAAGCCATTCAGCTGATTGCATGGCTTGAGAGTAAGATTTTGGTTCTTTATTTTAAATGAGATTGATGAGAAAATCTCAATGAGAATTACTTAGATTTGAGAATGATAAATAATTTTCCAAAGGAAAATTAATTTTTGATGTGACATTATTGGTTTTACTGACGTAATCCTTGAGGCAAAATGAAGGAGTATGAATACGTTGAGAATGACGACTATTTGAAGGATTCAATTCTGTAGGAGGATTATTTGGAAGAGTTTCTACAGAAATTAATGGAAGATTGTATGAGGTATCATCTTGAGAAGAGGGAATAGTCATAACTGTGTCATTTGGATTATCATTGTGACTATTTTTATGAGGGAAATTAGGTTGAGTTGGTAAAGTGGAAGACGTGTCATCAAATTCATAATCAAGAATTTGAGTGTTGATGCTTATGTTATTATTAAGGGGGGGGGGGGGGGGGGGGAGATTGAAGATCTTGTTAAGGAAATACAGTTACATGAAACTGAACATCGCGAGAGACATATATTTGACGAGTTTTCATGTCATATATGCGATATCCTTTTTGATTAAAAGGGTAACCAACAAAAATACCAAGTTTGAACCGCTCATTAAATTTATGTTGAATATTCATATTTTTAGCAAAACATGGACATCCAAACACACAATGTGATGAGTATGAAGGAGGAGAACCAAGTAAAATTTGATGAGAGATTTATATTTTAGGATAGGAGTAGGGAGTTTGTTTATAAGGTATGCTGCAGTAAGATCACATTCACCCCAAAAAGAAAGAAGTAACTTCGCTTGATAACGCAATACTTTTGCAACATCAAAAAGGTGTCAATGTTTTCTTTCCACTACTCTATTATGTTGAGGAGTTGCAACGCAACTGCGATGATGAATTATGCCATGATCATGAAACCGTTTTTGCATCAGTGTGGACAAGAATTCTGAACTGTTGTCGGAACAAATGGTTTGAAGTTGGGGAAGAAAGATGGCCCCATTACCAAAGTTTATTTGATCAATTTTAGTGTTAAATTGGGGATTTATTTGAGTAAAAAAAGAACTAACATAGTGAATGTTTCAGATTTATGTTACATTAGATACAACCAAGTACAGTGTGAATAATCATCGATAATTGTAAGAAAGTAACATGATCTATTATTGGATGGTATAGAGAACGGACCCCAAATGTCAACATGAATTAATTCAAAACAATGAGATGAATAAGTAGTTCTAAAGGAAAAGGGTAAACGTGGTTGTTTCCATGAGGAAATATTTCACAAATAAAGTCTTTATTTGCATTAATATTTGGAGAATTTTTAGTAATGAAATTAAAACTAGACAATGATGGATGACCTAGGCGTGAATGCCATAGGTCAAACTTATTACAATGCTTAGAATTAAAAAAAGAGCTTGATGGATTACTAAGAAAATAGTGATCCTTGTCATGCTTATTTGATATTGATGCATCATTTAAATAGAAGAGTCCATTCTGAGCACTACCCTGACTAATCATCTTCTTTGTTGCCCGATCCTGAAAAATGAAACCAGAAGATGAGAAAATTGCATCACAATTTGGGATGCTATACCGACATATGAGGTTATTCTTGATGAAACAGGCCACGACATTCTTGGTAACTAAGGCAAATGAAGCTGCTTTAACCCACTTGGTAAAGTAGTCAATGGCAACAAGAATGAAACGGTGTCCATTAGAGGTAGTAGGCTTGATCTCTCAAATCATATCAATGCCCCACATTGGAAAGGTCCAAGGAGAAGTCATGACGTTCAAAGGAATTGGAGGCACATGGATCTTATCAGCATAAATTTGGCATTTATGGAAAGTCCTTGAGTGGTGATGACAATCGATTTCCATGGTCGACCAATAGTAACCAGCTCTCAAAATCGTCTTGGCCATAGTATGTCCACTAGAATGAGTACCAAATATACCTTCATGCATATCCTCCATGATCTTTTATGCTTCCCTCTTGTCCATACAATAGAGTAGAATTGAATCATGGTTGCGCTTGTATAAGATCCCATTGCTTAGGAAGAACTTAGCTGAGAACCTCCACAGGAATTTCTTGTTGTTGACTGACGCCCCTTAAGGATACTCTTGAGCTTCGAGATATCTTTTCACCTCATGAAACCAAGGCTTCTCCTCTACACCATCGGTGTTAATCTCATAGCAGTGAGCTGGTTCATCAAACCTTTCGATAGTAATTCGGGAAGCTTCATTGCCCCAACTGATCTTGAACATAGAATACATGGTAGCCAAAGCATCTGCCAACTGATCTTCTTCCCTCGGAATGTGTTCAAAGGTAACCTCTTCAAAGTATGGAATCAGGGCTAGCACAAGTTCTTTGTATGGGATAAGATTTGGATGTTTTGTATCCCATTCTCCTTTAACTTGACTGACCACCAAGGCTGAGTCTCCATATACACTTAAGAATTTGATTCTTAGGTCAATAGCAGCTTTAAGATCCAAGACGCACGCCTCATACTCAGCCATGTTGTTGGTAGTGTCGAAGCAAAGTCTAGCAGTGAAAGGAGTATGGAAACCTTCGGGAGAAATGATCACGACACCAATTCCGTTACCAGGAGCGTTGGAAGCTCCATCAAAAAACATAGTCCATTGGGATCCTTGTTTAGGTCCTTCATACGGTCCAGGCTTTTCACAATTTGTAATCAACATGATATTCTCGTCCAAGAATTCAAAGTTCATAGATTGGTAGTCATCCACAGCTTGATGTGCCAAATGATTTGCCATTACACTTCCTTTGATTGCCTTTTGTGTAGTGTACTGGATATCATATTCAGTTAGGATCATTTGCCATTAGGCTATCCTTCCAGAGAGAGTTGGTTTCTCAAAGATGCACTTGATGGGATCCATCTTAGAGATCAATAGAGTGGTTTGAGTCAACATATATTGTCTTAGTCGGTGAGAAGCCCATGCCAAAGCGCAACAATTTTTCTCGATCAGTGAATGTCTTGTTTCACAGTCGGTAAACTTTTTTCTAAGGTAGTATATTGTATGCTCTTTTAGACCGACTCGCCATGCTGCCCCAGCACACACCCTATTGAATTCTATAACACGGTTAAGTACATGATCAGAGGTCTTCCTTCAAATTTTAGCATCAGAATTGGTGGTTCTTGTAAGTATTCCTTGATCTTGTCAAAATCTATTTGGAAGTCGTCATTCCATCTTACCACTTGATCTTTCTTCAGTAGCTTGAAGAGTGTCTCACAAGTAGCAGTTAAGTGAGAGATGAATAGGGCAATGTAGTTTAAACATCCCAAGAAATCTCTAACTTCCTTCTCAGTACGAGGAACTGGAATTTCTTGGATAGATTTGACTTTGGCGGGATCGACTTCAATCCCTTTGCCACTGACGACAAAGCCTAGGAGCTTACCAGACCTTACCCCAAAGATGCATTTGTTGCGAATCAATCTCAGCTTGTATTTCTTCAGCCTATCAAACAGTTTATGCAGATGATCAAGGTGCTCTTCCTCAGTTTGGGACCTTGTTATCATGTCATCAACACAGACTTTTATCTCATGATGAATCATATCATGAAATAAAGCCACCATAGCCCCTTGATAAGTTGTGTCCGTGTTCTTCAGCCCAAAAGGCATGATCTTATAACAAAAGGTGCCCTATTATGTGACAAAAGTAGTCTTTTACATGTCTTCGGGCGTGTTGTACCCCAAAATTTGCCCTGGCATTTTTCCCCAAGAAATCTCAGCTTCAAGCCTTTCCTGATTTTTCAGACTGGCTCAAGAATCGGACAAGCGGACTTTTCTTGACAGTCAAGCAAAATTAGGGCTTTTACTGATTTTCAGAGCTCTGGATTGTTTCATACAGTTGGCTTAGGGTTTGGATGATTTTTGATTCAATTTTGATCGGGCAAGCGTTATTTGGCATTTAATCAAGAATTAAGGTTTTACGGGCATATTCTCAGAAAGGTTTAAATTCCACAGCACTTTGCAGTTTATTCCGAGATTCGGGTTAAATTCGCATTATCTTGATTTAATCAGCAAAAGAGACAGTGGTGTAAATTCAGTTTGTTTGGGCCAGTCAAAGAAGGTGTGCAGTTTGGATTTACAGTACTTGCAAAGAATCAGTGTTTATGACAAATCAGTAAAGAAGGAATGCGTTTGATCAGGCCATTTGGGTTAACTACTGCTTTGCTTTGGATGTTGAATAAGACAGGCTTAATTGATCAATGTTGTTTTATTTAAGTTATTTATTATTCTGAAATTGAATGATTGAAATTCATTTTTCAATTGTTTTAATTCTAAGAATTTTTAAATAAATAAATAAACAATAAAGAAAATTAGAATTAATTGGATAATTTAGACTTTTATTGATATTTGAATTATTTGTACAAGTTGTTGTTTATAATTTAAAATTATGAACAATAATATACATTGATTTAAAATATTACATAAAATAAAAAAAACTATCCTATTTCCTAATATTCTTCATTCTTCACTCCGCTCCGATGCTCCATTGTTTTATCTGCAAAAAGAGAAGAAAAGTCAGAAGGCAGTTAAAAGAGACAGAGAAAATATTGCTCATCATTAGGGGCCACTGACTGGGATCAGTTGCCCTCTCTGCAAATCACGGGATTTCTCCCGGTTCACAGAGAGGGAAGAATTCTATTTTTTATTCATGAAATGCAAATGTCAAAAGTATAAGTTCCAAAATTCAAACTGCAAACTTCCAACTAAACTGAAAAAATCCAATCTCAACTTTCTATCCAAAGCAAAAGGCAAGTTACTGTCAAAATGCCAAAGATATCAAAGATTTCAAAAGTACATTTACTGTCACAAGTACCCAAGCAGTCATGAAAAGATTTGGCCAAGATATCAAGGAAAAGAAAAAGCACACAAACTGTCAAAGCTGGAGAAAGAGATGCAGAAAATGTGTTATGCAAGAAAACTTAATCATCATTTCCCATCAAAATAGGGCCCCTTCAGAAACAGTACAAAGAAATCATATAATAATTCTAAAGCTGTACTTCAAGAGAGAAAAAGAGAGATAATAGAAGCATAGGCAGGCTTAGGAGAAGACAGAAGGAAAAAGATATAACCCAACAACTCAGTTCAGCATAGCAGGTTAGAATAGAGAAGAGAGAAGAGAAGTATACAAACTCAGAACACCCTGCCTTCACCTCAAAGAAATCCACCCCAAAACCTTGTTAAACCAGTCATCAAATACATCATCCAAAACCAATATACAAAAACCTACTGTCCAGAAACTTCATCAACCCTGCCTCAACCTTCAAACACACAAAAACCTGATAAGCAAAGCATGAAACCTGAAAATGCCTGAACCTGCCTTACCATTAGCCTCACAAACCCAAAAACATGTGAACAAACCCACTACTGTCAAAACAAAAACACAACTCAGTTAAGCATAAAAGAGGGAGAAAAGATACAAAACACACAACTCTGCCTCAATGTATAATATACACAAGCCAATACAAAAGCAGTCCAAGAGATAAGAAGAAAGGGAACAATCTGCAAAACCTGCTAAAGCCCAATCAAACCTGCATCAGTAAAGGCCAAACCTGTGAAAGATACACACACATAACCTTGAACTGAATAACCAAGACTGTGTTACACCCAAGCTTCAAACTCAGAAATACCAACAACCTGCCTGTCTAGTTCCAACCTCTCAAGCATATCCAAACCAACCTCTCAAACATATCCAAACATACCCCCTCAAGCATGTCAAAACATTCAAACCAACCTCTAAGCCTCAGAATTTCTTCATCATAGGCAATAAAAACATGACATCCAACTCAACAAAAGCGTCAAGGGCATCAATCTCAGGAAGCAATTCAAAAATCTAAAGGCAAGCAAACGTACAAAAGGGCAAGTTCAAGATAACACAGAACAACCATTCAAGGCATCAGGGGCTCAGAGGAAAACAAGAAGTATCAAAGGCAACCTAGGCCCTCAGACCTCTGAGGTCATCACTGGGCAATACAAACAAATAATACAGCGTTCAAGAAGAAGAAAGAAATTTCGTTCAGAAGCAAGCAACAATTCAAAGCATCAGTGGCACAGAAGAAGAGATAAAGAGGGGAAAGGGTTCTCAGCATACATCATCATCAAAACCCTAATAAACAAAAGAAATATACAAGAGTACCAGGGATATTAGGTTCATCAGCATCGCGCTCTCCTTCCCCCTCCGCTCGCTCCGGCCTCCTCAACGCCTCCACTCTTCTCTCCTCCTCCTCCAAGGTCAGGTAGTGAGTTCTGTTCCTCTCTATTTCCTTCACCTCATAATAATAAAAACTCAATTTAAAACGAATCCAAAATGCGTATCATTCACGAAAGAACATAGAGTGTGGAAATCAAACCTTAAATCAAGAGGATGTGAAGCTTACGCCTTGGAGGGAAGAGAGGTCTGAGGGTAGCGTTGGTGGCCGGAGTTGATTTGCTCAGGGAGCTTGATCGGAGAAGACGAATGCGTCGTCGCTGCCTCGCTAACCCTAAAACGTTCATTACCAAACTGAACTAACAACTCCTAACCCTAACTTTGTTCCAAGATTGACATTGGGCCTGACCCGTTCTCGTTTTTTCTCTGAAGCCCAAGTTAATGTTTTACAACTAATCATTTATCTCTTACTAACCTAACTATTATTTTACAATTAACCATTCTTTCATATATAATACACACTAACCTCTTTATATATTACATAAACTCTTTTTTTTTTCTTCTTCAAAAATCATTTTTTTAATGGACCAATATATTATTTTACATTCCTTAAATATTCACAAAGAAATAATTAAAACACTTTTCATATACTTAAATTTGAAAACATTGTTAATACACATTAAAATACCTTTGCACATAACTTAATTGAAATATATTTTTTTATCTTATATAATTAAAAATTGAAATTACTTTTTTAATTAAAATACATATTTGTACATAACAATATATACATTTCTCTAATATTAAAATTAATAAATATGTGATTAAAATACTTTCTTTTTTATGCAAAATACGATTTAATTAAAAACTTGAGCATTGAAATCAAAACACTTTCTTTTTTCTTTCATACATAATTAAACATACAAAAATCAAAGATTCATTCAAAAACATTTCTCTAGGTCAAAAACCCTAATACGCTTCAATTCCATAAATTCACACTTGTACATAATTACACGACTCATATACATATACACTTGTACACTTACACAATACATTGCCCTACACACATTTTATCTTATATTTGTATATTCGATATTTACATTTTGATTGCGAATTCGATTTGGTTGTAACTTATTGGATACTATAAGTCTCATCCCCTCTTGTACATTTATACCCCCACTCCCGGATATTATTTTGTAATAGCGTAGATTTACATTCCGCAATTTACAGTTTTCCAATTATACCATGGTTAGACCTAGGGTTTGTATGTACATAAAATCAAACGCTAGATAACCTAATACAAGACAAATACATGTAATCAATGGACACAAATCACACTTGCACCCCCTAGGGTAATCTCACATGTTGCCTTCCAAAATGGGCCATGCTTGCACGTCGAGTATCTTTGGCAAAACAAAATCAAATGATCATAAGTATCAAAGTGTTGCCTAAACGGAATGATCATAGTCCCTTCAAAACAAATTGCCAAAGACACTTGGCATCATTGCATTCATGGTCCATACGATGACCCGCGCCCGTCCCGAATAAACTTCCTAAACGCAAGATTGTCTACCAATTTCAATGGTAGAACAAAAATTGTTAAAAGGGGTTAAAACATGACAAAAACCTTTGAGTACAATAGGGTAGACAAAACTCTTAGTTACTTGATATCAAACTTGCAAAAAACACTTGCCTTCGTTTCAAAAACCACAATCCACAACACTTTCAAACAAACTCTCAAAAACATTTGAAAACATCTTTTCGAAAAGATTCACACTTTTGTAAAACACTCAATCACGAGTCAAATACATTAGTTGCCTAAGACAGGGCATCTTTTTTCCAAAACATTTTCAAAAAAGCACCCACACACACACCATTTTTAAAGCAATCGAAAAACAAAGCAAGTGATCTAAAAAACCAAGTAACTAAGAGCCCATGGATAACCATGGATGAAAAGGGTGCTAACACCTTCCCTTTTCATAATCTACCCCCCGAACCCACGAAATATCTCAAAAGGTTTTTGCTGTGCTTTTTTAACCTTTCCTTTAGGATAAAATAAAAAGTCGGTGGCGACTCTTGCTCAACCGCACAAGTGCGAATGCGAACGCAAAACACTAGTCAGTTCTCCCACCGTATCACAGAACTGGCGACTCTGCTGGGGAGAATTCTAAAAGTGGGGTTACCTTAGGGTTTAGATCACCCTTACTTTCAATTGATTGCTTTAAATGCTTTAAATTTGTGGGCTTTGTATCGGAGTTTTATAGATCCTAACCCGGATCTGGGGAAACCTTTTTTAGGTAGCATAATCTGCGAGGGACCTGTCCGGCGTATACCGACATGGGTGAAGCAGTGGCTACGTTGGTGTGGCGTCTTAGTCTGTACCGATATCCCTCGTGTTGAAACGGGGAGAATATGGGTCTTCCAAGGAGTCATTAAGCACCAACCGACCTTAGAACCTTAAATTGACCAACTCGGCCATTAGAACAGTAGCAGTATGCTACACTCATTGAGGCTAAACTCTCGAGATGGTTCCGGCCGCGAGAAAAGGTTGTGATGCTGGAGTTATGACCGATTGAGGGTAGCCAATGATATGAGATCCTCTAGAACCCGGTTACTTTTGATAAGACAGGTTTTAACCAACGAACTGAAAGAGGGTAGTACCTGAACCTCATGCAAGCCTAAACTTAAGGCCTTGTGTGCTTTGTGTGAATATGTTTGCCTGTATATACACTCACTTGCTTTTGGCATACATGTACATAACATCATGACATCATACCATAGCATTTTCAATAACCATTTCAAGGATCTCGAGGGTTCTTTTGATGCAGGGTTACATTGAACCAGACATCTACCAAGGGGCAAGAGGTTTTCTCCTCTAACCAATCCAGTCAAAGTTCAAGTGCAACAACTTGAATCAGTGGCTATGACCCACTTGACATGGTGAGCTTGATTCTCGTGGAAAGACATCAACTGATACAAAGCTCTCCAATCAAAGTTCAAGTACAACAACTTGAATCAGTGGCTATGACCCACTCGACATGGTGAGCTTGATTCTCGTGGAAAGACGTCCACCGGTGCGGAGATCTCCAATCCAAGAGCAAAGTTCAACCTCTAACATTTTCTTGTGTTTACCCCAAGAGATCCTTGAAAGCATGCATCCACATATCATGCATTGCATTTTGACAGCCTTTCCTTTTTCAGGTTTCCTTACTCTCCTGCTGTTTATTTCAGCAAGAGATGGCTCTAGAAAGGTCTGTCAAAGACATCCAAGACCAGACCGCTCAGCTGCAGGAGATGTTCCTGAACTTGTCTCTGGGGCAAGAAGAGATGAAAGCTCTCCTCACCAAGGGCTTGGGGAGTTCCAACAATGCCAGGAGTGATCAGATTGCGGAGCTGCAGTTTGATCTGACAACCTTGAGGACTCAAGTGATGGGACAGTTGGTGGGCCAGATGGCTCTCATCCAAGACCTATCTCAAAGACAAGAGGAACTCAGAGTTCTTGTCCGCCAACTGCTTCCAAACAACCAACTGGGGAAAACATCTGAGGTTGAAGAGCAAGTCACCGCTCAGCCTCCATCCACCCAAGAAGACAAGGGGAAAGCTCCTTTGCTAGCTTCAGGGTCACAAACTCATCAACAACCTCGCCAGCGTCAACGGGAGAATCGGCGTAAACGAGAAAAGTCGGGAAGACAGTTTACGGAGACTGAAATACTATCATTCTTCATACTGAAGCGCCTGTTGGAGGTCAATTTGCTTACTGTAAAGGACCCTCCTCAGAAGCTCAATATCTCCTCTCCTCACTTTAATCCCGACGCATTCTGTGTTTACCACTCTTGCAGCCCGGGACACAGCACCAACGACTGTTGGGCCTTGAAGAACAAGATTCAAGATCTGATTGACATTGGGGTGCTGGAATTCATGCCAGACGGCGAGATGAAAATCTTCCGTTAAAGGGTTCTCCGCCTGAAGTGACGAAGCTCGAGCTGAAAGACTTTTGCTTCTTTTTGAATTTTCAAAGTTGTAATTTCTTTTGCTGTCAAACAATTATCTGTTGATGTTAAACTCTGTTTTCATTAATGCATTGCATATGTTTGTCTTGAATTCATCCATTCGTTTCACTACTCTTATGCTTTTCTTTATGATATTTGACTCTTGATAAAAAGCTGTGAGCCTTTAGAGGGAGGATGACGAAACAATACCGTGATCTTATACAATATGCTTTTGAACAGACCTTGCTGATGATGTACATGCATTTCTTTCAATTCCCAAACACCGGAGTTATAAGGAAGTTAATCCCTAGTCAACCCCTTCGAGCCAAAGAAGTAGGAGTTTCCTGTTCTAAACAATCAAAACCTTTGATATAAACCTGGGGCAGGGTAGTATCTCAGTTAATTCAAAAGAAAATGCGCATTGAAGTTGCAAACTCTCAGTTCGCAATACAACGAACGACGTCAAAAAGAGAAAGCGTTCCTTTGGAATCAAAAGACAAGGGTGGTTCCCTATCACATAGACAGTCAATCCCTCAAAAGAGAAAAGCCCACTGAGCCAAAACCTATAAAGGAGGCTTAAGAAAGCTGGAGCATCCCGCTGACAGTAATCCCGAAAACGGTAACAGTCAGGCAAAAGTTAGGGATAAAAAATCAAAATCAAAATAGTGAGGTCATTACAGAAACCTCAACAACATGAAAGGTGTTGAAAAAGAAAAAGGAGATAATGACTGTCTCCCAAATTCAAACTGATGAACCATCGCCCAAAAGTCGTTCCAAACTCAAAACAGAGTGCGACGCACAGTTAACTGAGCTTAGGTTGAAGGACATCACGAAGAGCGGGTGGGTACAAATATACTTTGAGCCTTTATCCTTTGTTTCTTAAACCGTGAACCAGGCCACGTTACAACCCTTTAAAAGTCCTAATTGAAGCATGGGTTAGTTCGAAAGCATACTGTTACAAAAGGTATCCTGACTCCTGTAGGGCTTTGCTCTAAATCTTGTGTTAACTTGTCTTGTGAAAAGTTTTCTGCTAAAAAACGCATTTTTCAAAACTTCGAGACAAACATAAACTTTGCATTATTCGAATATCACTGTCTGCATTTGACCCTTTTGTTTGACAGTGAAGAAATGCATACAGCGAATGTTCGGAGGAACGAAAACTCTCTCAGTAAGTCGAAATCACTTCAAGAGGATAACACTTCCATCAAATACCTTATCAACAAAGGGGCATGACATGTCACAATTCAATTAACCTGGGGCAGTCCAGTCAAGGTCCAACAGATCTTTCAAAGTACAATTAACCTGGGGCAGTCCAGTCAAGGTCCAACAGATCTTTCAAAGTTCAATTAACCTGGGGTAGTCCAGTCAAGATTTCAAGAAATCTCTCAATGTGCAGAGTAATCCGATTCAAGACTCCTTCTTCTCCACTTGGGGCATTCAAATGTCAAAAGTGTCCAACAAATCAACTACAACATTTCCAGATTCGACTCCTGTATCCAGCCAGGGCATATCTGTTGACCACATTTCCGGACTCGATTCCTGTATCTAGCCAGGGCACGTCTGAAGAGTTCGAAGATTCGATTCCTGTATCCAGCCAGGGCATATCTGTTGACGACTATTTCCAGATTCGACTCCTGTATCCAGCCAGGGCATATCTGTTGACCACATTTCCGGACTCGATTCCTGTATCTAGCCAGGGCACGTCTGAAGAGTTCGAAGATTCGACTCCTGTATCCAGCCAGGGCATATCTATCAACTATCACCTTTCCAGATTCGATTCCTGTATCCAGCCAGGGCATGTCTGAAGAATTCCAGATCAACACCTGCAACAACCCAGGAAACATCTGTGAACGACCGATTGTAGACCAACACCTGTAATAAGCCAGGAATTTATCTACATCACCACTTGGGGCATTCGAATGTCAAAGGTGTTCAAAACCGATGCAGTTTTACACAAGCTCATCTTCAGGGAGCCCTACACCGGTCCCTCTTCAAGACTTCTGAAACAAGTTTACGGATTCTTCCCAACAACGGATGTTAATCTACCAACTTGTTCAGACTCTTCTCAACCTTTGAAATTAGTTTACGGACGCTTCCCAACAACGGATGCGGCTCTATTGCTGATTCAACTTCAAGATTTCTGAAAATAGTTCACGGGTTCTCCAAGTAAACGGATGTTAACCTATCGCTTGTTCAGATTCTTCTCAAGCTAACAACCACGGAAGATCGCGCTCGCCAAAATTCTCCCTATCCCCAGCGGAGTTCATCAAAATCCCCGGCCAGAGAATCCTCCGGAATTCAATTTCCCTCAGAGTGTAAGCCTCAATATCCCCAGCAGATCAAGAGCTTCAAGTGGACAATCCCCAGCGGAGTCAGACTTTTAAACCTTCTCCCCACAGAGTTTTGGAAGGACAAATCTTGAGTTCCCCAGTGAAGTCTCCAGAGTTACTTCCCATCAAGCTGACGATTCTCAAATCTGACCTCCCCAGCATGAGTCTACTAGTTGGAACTCCCCAGTAGAGGTCATCAGGAATTCTCTTCCCCAGCGACAGCCAAGGATTTATTATCCCCGGCAGCAGTCAAGATGCTTTTATCTTCAGCCATCTCGGATTCATGTATCCTCGGCAAGATTAGCTCATCAGCCTACATGCGCATTCATTACATTCATATCATAAACATTAATGTCACATGCATTGCATCATGCATCATAACATTGCATACAACTAACCCTTTGCCTTTTCAGGTAAGATCAGTCGACAGACACAGATCAACTCCCAGGATTCATCCAGAAATAGTTCAGATGTGACCCGGACACGGCGACATTCTGATACTTATTCCAGATTCATTCAGACGCATCATCAAGAAACCCTACACCGGTTCCTCTTCAACTTCAAGACTTCTGACAACAGTTTACGGATTCTTCCCTACAACGGAAGTCAATCTACCAACTTGTTCAGACTCTTCTCAACTTTTGAAAACAGTTTACGGATTCTTCCCTACAACGGATGTCAATCTACCAACTGATTCAGACTCTTCTCAATTTTTGAAAATAGTTTACGGACATGTCCCAACAACGGATACTGCTCTATTGCTTATTCAATCCCAGATGGTTTACAGATTCTCCAGACATGGACGTCAGTCTGTTGCTTGTTCAGACCCCCAATTCAGAGATGTTCCAAGACAGGGATGCCTTTCCGACACTTATCCACTCACCATTGTCATACAGTTCAACATCACCATATGGCATCTATAAGCCCATCCTCCTACCAGCAGTCGCCGAATGGCATCTGTAAGCCCATTCTCAGATGGCATCTCTAAGCCCATCCCCCGACAAAATTCTCTAGTACCAGGTGGCATCTTTAAGCCCTTCACCAAATGGCATCTTTAAGCCCATTCACCTCCACCGTCACATCGACGAGCGCAAATTTTCTGGGCACATTAGTGTCCAATCTCCTTTTACCTTCAAGTCGCGAAAGGCAAACTTGCCAATCTAACTCTTCAGGTCAAAGAAGATTGAACAGGGGCAACTGTTGTACCCCAAAATTTGCCCTCGCATTTTTCCCCAAGAAATCTCAGCTTCAAGCCTTTCCTGATTTTTCAGACTGGCTCAAGAATCGGACAAGCAGACTTTTCTTGACAGTCAAGCAAAATTAGGGCTTTTACTGATTTTCAGAGCTCTGGATTGTTTCATACAGTTGGCTTAGGGTTTGGATGATTTTTGATTCAATTTTGATCGGGCAAGCGTTATTTGGCATTTAATCAAGAATTAAGGTTTTACGGGCATATTCTCATAAAGGTTTAAATTCCACAGCACTTTGCAGTTTATTCCGAGATTCGGGTTAAATTCGCATTATCTTGATTTAATCAGCAAAAGAGACAGTGGTGTAAATTCAGTTTGTTTGGGCCAGTCAAAGAAGGTGTGCAGTTTGGATTTACAGTACTTGCAAAGAATCAGTGTTTATGACAAATCAGTAAAGAAGGAATGCGTTTGATCAGGCCATTTGGGTTAACTACTGCTTTGCTTTGGATGTTGAATAAGACAGGCTTAATTGATCAATGTTGTTTTATTTAAGTTATTTATTATTCTGAAATTGAATGATTGAAATTCATTTTTCAATTGTTTTAATTCTAAGAATTTTTAAATAAATAAATAAACAATAAAGAAAATTAGAATTAATTGGATAATTTAGACTTTTATTGATATTTGAATTATTTGTACAAGTTGTTGTTTATAATTTAAAATTATGAACAATAATATACATTGATTTAAAATATTACATAAAATAAAAAAAACTATCCTATTTCCTAATATTCTTCATTCTTCACTCCGCTCCGATGCTCCATTGTTTTATCTGCAAAAAGAGAAGAAAAGTCAGAAGGCAGTTAAAAGAGACAGAGAAAATATTGCTCATCATTAGGGGCCACTGACTGGGATCAGTTTCCCTCTCTGCAAATCACGGCATTTCTCCCGGTTCACAGAGAGGGAAGAATTCTATTTTTTATTCATGAAATGCAAATGTCAAAAGTATAAGTTCCAAAATTCAAACTGCAAACTTCTAACTAAACTGAAAAAATCCAATCTCAACTTTCTATCCAAAGCAAAAGGCAAGTTACTGTCAAAATGCCAAAGATATCAAAGATTTCAAAAGTACATTTACTGTCACAAGTACCCAAGCAGTCATGAAAAGATTTGGCCAAGATATCAAGGAAAAGAAAAAGCACACAAACTGTCAAAGCTGGAGAAAGAGATGCAGAAAATGTGTTATGCAAGAAAACTTAATCATCATTTCCCATCAAAATAGGGCCCCTTCAGAAACAGTACAAAGAAATCATATAATAATTCTAAAGCTGTACTTCAAGAGAGAAAAAGAGAGATAATAGAAGCATAGGCAGGCTTAGGAGAAGACAGAAGGAAAAAGATATAACCCAACAACTCAGTTCAGCATAGCAGGTTAGAATAGAGAGGAGAGAAGAGAAGTATACAAACTCAGAACACCCTGCCTTCACCTCAAAGAAATCCACCCCAAAACCTTGTTAAACCAGTCATCAAATACATCATCCAAAACCAATATACAAAAACCTACTGTCCAGAAACTTCATCAACCCTGCCTCAACCTTCAAACACACAAAAACCTGATAAGCAAAGCATGAAACCTGAAAATGCCTGAACCTGCCTTACCATTAGCCTCACAAACCCAAAAACATGTGAACAAACCCACTACTGTCAAAACAAAAACACAACTCAGTTGAGCATAAAAGAGGGAGAAAAGATACAAAACACACAACTCTGCCTCAATGTATAATATACACAAGCCAATACAAAAGCAGTCCAAGAGATAAGAAGAAAGGGAACAATCTGCAAAACCTGCTAAAGCCCAATCAAACCTGCATCAGTAAAGGCCAAACCTGTGAAAGATACACACACATAACCTTGAACTGAATAACCAAGACTGTGTTACACCCAAGCTTCAAACTCAGAAATACCAACAACCTGCCTGTCTAGTTCCAACCTCTCAAGCATATCCAAACCAACCTCTCAAACATATCCAAACATACCCCCTCAAGCATGTCAAAACATTCAAACCAACCTCTAAGCCTCAGAATTTCTTCATCATAGGCAATAAAAACATGACATCCAACTCAACAAAAGCGTCAAGGGCATCAATCTCAGGAAGCAATTCAAAAATCTAAAGGCAAGCAAACGTACAAAAGGGCAAGTTCAAGATAACACAGAACAACCATTCAAGGCATCAGGGGCTCAGAGGAAAACAAGAAGTATCAAAGGCAACCTAGGCCCTCAGACCTCTGAGGTCATCACTGGGCAATACAAACAAATAATACAGCGTTCAAGAAGAAGAAAGAAATTTCGTTCAGAAGCAAGCAACAATTCAAAGCATCAGTGGCACAGAAGAAGAGATAAAGAGGGGAAAGGGTTCTCAGCATACATCATCATCAAAACCCTAATAAACAAAAGAAATATACAAGAGTACCAGGGATATTAGGTTCATCAGCATCGCGCTCTCCTTCCCCCTCCGCTCGCTCCGGCCTCCTCAACGCCTCCACTCTTCTCTCCTCCTCCTCCAAGGTCAGGTAGTGAGTTCTGTTCCTCTCTATTTCCTTCACCTCATAATAATAAAAACTCAATTTAAAACGAATCCAAAATGCGTATCATTCACGAAAGAACATAGAGTGTGGAAATCAAACCTTAAATCAAGAGGATGTGAAGCTTACGCCTTGGAGGGAAGAGAGGTCTGAGGGTAGCGTTGGTGGCCGGAGTTGATTTGCTCAGGGAGCTTGATCGGAGAAGACGAATGCGTCGTCGCTGCCTCGCTAACCCTAAAACGTTCATTACCAAACTGAACTAACAACTCCTAACCCTAACTTTGTTCCAAGATTGACATTGGGCCTGACCCGTTCTCGTTTTTTCTCTGAAGCCCAAGTTAATGTTTTACAACTAATCATTTATCTCTTACTAACCTAACTATTATTTTACAATTAACCATTCTTTCATATATAATACACACTAACCTCTTTATATATTACATAAACTCTTTTTTTTTTCTTCTTCAAAAATCATTTTTTTAATGGACCAATATATTATTTTACATTCCTTAAATATTCACAAAGAAATAATTAAAACACTTTTCATATACTTAAATTTGAAAACATTGTTAATACACATTAAAATACCTTTGCACATAACTTAATTGAAATATATTTTTTTATCTTATATAATTAAAAATTGAAATTACTTTTTTAATTAAAATACATATTTGTACATAACAATATATACATTTCTCTAATATTAAAATTAATAAATATGTGATTAAAATACTTTCTTTTTTATGCAAAATACGATTTAATTAAAAACTTGAGCATTGAAATCAAAACACTTTCTTTTTTCTTTCATACATAATTAAACATACAAAAATCAAAGATTCATTCAAAAACATTTCTCTAGGTCAAAAACCCTAATACGCTTCAATTCCATAAATTCGCACTTGTACATAATTACACGACTCATATACATATACACTTGTACACTTACACAATACATTGCCCTACACACATTTTATCTTATATTTGTATATTCGATATTTACATTTTGATTGCGAATTCGATTTGGTTGTAACTTATTGGATACTATAAGTCTCATCCCCTCTTGTACATTTATACCCCCACTCCCGGATATTATTTTGTAATAGCGTAGATTTACATTCCGCAATTTACAGTTTTCCAATTATACCATGGTTAGACCTAGGGTTTGTATGTACATAAAATCAAACGCTAGATAACCTAATACAAGACAAATACATGTAATCAATGGACACAAATCATACTTGCACCCCCTAGGGTAATCTCACATGTTGCCTTCCAAAATGGGCCATGCTTGCACGTCGAGTATCTTTGGCAAAACAAAATCAAATGATCATAAGTCTCAAAGTGTTGCCTAAACGGAATGATCATAGTCCCTTCAAAACAAATTGCCAAAGACACTTGGCATCATTGCATTCATGGTCCATACGATGACCCGCGCCCGTCCCGAATAAACTTCCTAAACGCAAGATTGTCTACCAATTTCAATGGTAGAACAAAAATTGTTAAAAGGGGTTAAAACATGACAAAAACCTTTGAGTACAATAGGGTAGACAAAACTCTTAGTTACTTGAGATCAAACTTGCAAAAAACACTTGCCTTCGTTTCAAAAACCACAATCCACAACACTTTCAAACAAACTCTCAAAAACATTTGAAAACATCTTTTCGAAAAGATTCACACTTTTGTAAAACACTCAATCACGAGTCAAATACATTAGTTGCCTAAGACAGGGCATCTTTTTTCCAAAACATTTTCAAAAAAGCACCCACACACACACCATTTTTAAAGCAATCGAAAAACAAAGCAAGTGATCTAAAAAACCAAGTAACTAAGAGCCCATGGATAACCATGGATGAAAAGGGTGCTAACACCTTCCCTTTTCATAATCTACCCCCCGAACCCACGAAATATCTCAAAAGGTTTTTGCTGTGCTTTTTTAACCTTTCCTTTAGGATAAAATAAAAAGTCGGTGGCGACTCTTGCTCAACCGCACAAGTGCGAATGCAAACGCAAAACACTAGTCAGTTCTCCCACCGTATCACAGGGCGCCATTTTGATTTGGTTGTAACCCGAGAAGCCATCCATGAAGGAAAACACCTTGTGTTAAGCAGTGTTGTCAACTAAGACATCAATATGCGATAGTGGGAAGTCGTCTTTGGGGCTTGCCCTATTTAGATCTTTGTAGTATACACACATACGGACCTCACCGTCTTTCTTTGGCACTAGAACAACATTTTCAACCCATTGGGGATACGACATTACTGCCAAGAAACCTGCATTGAACTATTTCATTACCTCAGCCTTGATTTTCTCGGACATATCATGGCGCATGTGACGAACCTTTTATTTGATCGGAGAACAACCTCCTTTCATAGGTAGACAAAGAACCACGATAGCAGTATCGAGCCCTGGCATATCTTCGTATGGCCAAGCGAATACCTCAACATAGTCACGCAACATCCAAACCAATATCCTTTTGACACTGTCTTCCAAGTTGGTCCCAATCTTGACTTATTTCTTATCTGCCTCATTACCTAAGTTTATCACTTCGACCGATTCTTTATGCAGTTGGATAGCCTTTTCCTCTTGTATCAGGAGTCTGGAGAGTTCTTCAGGTATCTCACAATCTTCTTTACCTTAGTCTTCGGCTTGATAGATTCGATTTTCGAAGTCATAAATGGAAATAGCAGAGTTGTTGTCAATGAGATCTGGAGTGAATATGGATCTGCAAATGTGCGTGTGTGTGTGCATGTAAGGTCACATGACTATTTGAAAATGCAGTAAAATAAAAGAAAGACAAGGAGCGCAAAATTTGAATGCAAAATAGTCCAATGTTTCATTAAATGAGCATATGATATATGAAATGACAAACCCTTAACAAATGGACCATTGTGCCCCGGGCAAGGCACATGGTTTAAAGTTATTGTTTTGAAGGAAATTATACAGACAAATTTCTTAAAGAAATAAAAATAGGAAATAGCAATTACTCCTGGCTGAAGGAGATTGAGATGAAGTCTTTGGCCTTCCATTTGTTGAGTTCACTATCAACAGTTTGGAATATCCAGTTGTACAAGTCACCATCACTATCATTATCCTCCAGAGCACTGACTTCTTTGTTGCTAATACAGAGAGGTGGTCATCTAGCACGAGCACATCAAACCTCTTTTTAAGCCTTTAAAGGAAAACCCAACCCAAATTTGTCAGATTTATAGGGGATGTCAGGCAGTTGTTCCCAGATAGTACAGCCTCCATCGTCTACAACAGCCCTAACATCCTTTAGATAGGCCATTCTTGGTGTATCCTTGACAATCTTGGGAGCAACAGGAGTAGCATTAGCAACAACAATTGTTGGAGGGACTACTTCAGATGCTTGGCAGGGGGTTTCAATGAATACGCAATCCATTTCAACATATTTGAAATAATTCAAATGACTGACCATATATTCTTCTTCTCCACAGATTGTGACAACCTTCCCTCTTTCTGGGTACTTCAACATTTGATGTAATGTAGAGGTAACTGCACCTGACCCATGGATCCATGGGCGTCCTAGCAAGCAAGAATAGGCCGTGCGGATATCCATTAAGTAAAATGTTGAATTGAAGACTTGAGACCCTACCTTGATTGGGAGATCAACCTCTTCATGGACCATCCTCTTTGACCCATCGAAGGATCTTACCACAATATCGTTGGGTTTCAGAACCACCTCTTCACAGTCCAATCTATCCAAAGAACCTTTGGGTAAAACATTTAGGGAGGACCCAGTATCTACTAACACATGCACCGGAGTGGCGCCTTTGCATTCAATAGAGATGTGAAGAGCTTTGTTGTGATTCTTCCCTGCCAGAGTTAAATTTGTATCAAAAAATCCCAAGCCATTATCAGCAGTTAGGATTACAATGCAATTCTTAAATTGATCCACAGTGGTTTCTTGTGGTACATGGCCATTCTTCATAGACTTCAACAGAGCTTGGACATGTGCTTCAAAGTATAATAGCAAGGACATCATGGATATCTTTGAGGGTTTCTGTCCCAGTTGCTCCACTATTTTGTAATCACTTTTTCGGATGATTTTAAGAATTTCTTCCATCTCTTGTCTAGATGGGTATTCAATTGTAACCTCTTTTGGGGATGCCTCTGTCAGGGCAGGCTCGATAACTTTCTCCTTACCTCAGGAATTGGTAGTTTGCCCAGCAGCAGGAACGCGAACAGGTGTTGTTGTAGTTGTTGGAGGGGAGATCTCCGGAGAGAAGACTCTTCCTGTCCTAGTGACCTTACTAGTTTCCGCAATGTTTGTAATTTCAGCATATTCATTTTTTAGCAATCCATGGATCTTTCTTAACACCATGATAATAAACTTATGCCTCATAGTTCTAGGGCACAACTTTGTCAGAGGAGTGGGGGACTGGCCCTGGTGTAGTAATGATCAAGGGATCTACTATTGGCTCAGCAGAAATCCTTATAGGGCCTTTAGAGGTGATCCTAATAGGAGTATTTGAAATGGTGATTATCGAAACATCTTCAAGTGTACTTTCAGGAAAACTTTTTACGGACGGAGTTTTCTCAAACAGAATTTCATGGCAACAATTTTTAAGGCATCCAGGAAATAAACTGCCTCTCAGCAGATTCTTCTTAATGGTCAATAATGTAGTAGTCAAATCATCAATGGAGGAGAAAAGGAGTGGTATACCCCAATTTTTGCCCCTAAGATCCCTTCATCATACCATATTGATTCAATCACAACAAGATTATATTAGGGCTTTTGGTTCTCCTCCCTGTCTTTAGCTTTGCTCCTTGAGGAATCACCAAGCACGTTGACTTGTTTTTCTTTTGTAATCATGCATGTTTTGTTTTGACTTTCTTTTTAATTAATAAAATGCAATGTTGGTTTGTCTTACTTGTTAATAATGTAGGTTAAGGTAATGTGGCTTAGCAAGTTGATCGATGGGTTCATGAGTTTATTTCCATGCCCTAGTCAATAAAGCTTGATAAATTCAAACCTCACCATTGAAGTTGTTTTTGAAGAAATGGAATGGCAAGGTTTATTTTGGTTCACCATATTTCAAAGTTATCAAGATTGATTCAAAAGTACAAGGGGTTGATTGAAGAGGTTATCATGGTTGGACAAGGCCTCGTTCCCATTGGTCACAAGTGCATATTTCTCTCAATTCTCAAGACATGGAAGTGGTTTTGGTTTCTATGAGTTCTCATTATCATCCTCAACAACTTCTATGTACAAAGAAAAAGTTTTGGTACAAGAAGGTTCTTTAAAATTATCAAAGTTCCTCAAAGCATTTTCTTGATCTAGGAGCTAGAGTTTTGAACTTCAAAGAAGTATATCTTTCTCATATTTTGGTATTTTTGAGTGAATCCAAAAACATCCTTCTCTTAAAAGGGTTATTAACAAATCACTTCAAAAGTTTCAAGGAGTTTTCATGTGGAAGAAACTTGATGATGAAGAAAGATTACAAGCCCTCCAGATGAAGCCCCAATTTCCCATGTGTGACTTCAAATGATCATAACTTGGTCATTTTAATCACCTTGAGCCCACTCTTTTTCCATAATGATCTTGAGGATGTGAATTTATTCATTCTTTTATATTCAAAGTGAGAAAATGGATGGAAGATGCCCTAAGGATACAAACAATTATAGGTCATCTCATGATTTTTTGCCAACTTCAACAATTCATAACTCTCTCAATTTTTGGATATTTTGAATGTTTCAAGTTTCAAAATGTCATTCAAGAGGTTTATTTCATGCCATCTTTTTTGGTCTAGAGAAAATTCCAAGAGGAAGGCCATGTTTGGATGCAAAACATTATAGGCCACTTTTGAAGAAAAACTTGAAATATTTCTAAGTATGGAAAGTTAACTTCTTTTTCCCAACTTTGACTCATTGCAACTTTCAGCTCAAACATCCATTTGATTCCATTATTTTCCCATTGAAAACTTGTAACCTCATCTTTCTAAAGCTTCAAGAATCAGACCCAAAGACCCCTTGAGTTGAGAATGCCATTGATTTGAATTTGGTAACTTGAAACTGAGGTTTCATCACAAGTCAGATTTTGAAATCTTTGTTTTTCCTTCTAATCACATGTTTTCCACGCGTTTTTGCTTCTAATCATGTTTAGAAACTCTCCAAAGGCGTTTAGCATCATGAAACACACGATTTAGCTGAGTTTTAATTCTAAACAAGTGACACTTTGTTCATGCTGCAGACCCCCCACGATTTCCCTCCAAACTTCATAATTTCACACGCTTAAGGATCCCATTCATTCTCCTATAAATAGAGGGTCATCCCCTATTCATTTCCTAAAGCTTGAACAACCAAAATCGCCCTGCCAAACTCATTCCATAACTCACTTTTCAGCAACTTCAAAATCAGTGTTCAAGCCTTTTTCAATCCATTTTTTCTATCAATTCACCTTCCTTGATCTTCCCTAAAGCTAACCATACAATTACCTTCAAGAATCGTGACCTATATTGATCCATAGAAGTCCAGTTTCAGAGCTCTGCAACTTAACTTCAATAGGTAGATTCCTTCACCAATTCTCTCAAACTTTGATATCATTGTGAAGCTCTCATTGCCTTGGTTCTAGTCGCAAGACTTTCCTTTAACTGGAAACACGTTTTGGCAATGAATTTTCAAATCCCCTTTCAAAACTTTCCTTCCAAATTGCATGAGCTACAGTTTATATAAATTTTTTGCGAAGGTGTGGTTGTCTTCGTCTTGATGAGACGAAGCGAATGACATAGGTCTCATGCTCTAATTTTATAGTTTGAGTCACCTGGTTTTGAGACTGGCTGGAGGTTGAAGATGACCAACGTGTCATCCTTCAACCAATGAAATACCGCCATTTGTTTTTTTGAATTTCTGATTTTATATTGAATCATATGAGTTATTCACTAAAGCCCATAGCATGCACAACGCGCCAGGTCCACTTGGTATGTTTACTAACGTGTTTTGACAATGACCAGATGGCCCATATTTTTTTGATTTAATATTTTATTTTCTAATTTTCATTTTAATTGTTTTAAACTTAAAAAAAATCATAGAAAATTCATTTTAAGTCCAAAAAATCTACAAAAATTATGAAAAATATTTTTGATTTTTCTCTTTCTGATTTTTGTTTTTTTACAATTTTATTTTGTGTTTTGATTTTTTTATAAATTTTCACTTTATTTGAATTGTTTTAAATGTTTAAAAATACTTTTATGCATTTTAAAATTCTGAAAAAAAAATTGGAATGATCCAATGATATTGTGATAAATATTAGTGACCTCATTTATTTTTTATTTCTGACTTTGTTATTTTTTATCATTTTTGGTTTATTTTACTAATTTCTTTTAATTAAAAAATAGTTTCTGACTTTAAAAAATTACCAAAAATTTTACAAAAATAGTTGAGTTCATTTATGATTTTTCTATAGTATTACTTAATATTTCTTGTTTAATTTGAACATAGTTGATATTTTTCTTTCTTATTTCTATTTTAAAACATGTTAAAACCCTTTTTAATACATATATTAAATGTAATATTATTTTGTGATTATTTTCTGGCTGATCATGGGTTGAATTTTTTATCATGAACTTTGTTAACATCATTGGATCCATGGTGTTAAGTCTAACTCCATAAAAATGGATGAATGATTTTAACAATAGTTTGATTAAAATTTAATTCAAATGTGGTTTGTATATTCTTTTCCACCCCTCTTCATCTCATCCATTTCTTATTGCACTAAGTGTTATTGGAGAATGATCTCTATATCATGTCTCAAAACAAATGGTGCATAGATTGCTATTGACCGGCCTCAAAATATGTGTGACTTCTATATAAGTCCACTTACGATTGCTTAACATAGCGCTAAATTTTGTCCCGATTCGAATAGGTGATCATTTGTGGCCCAAACTTATGTTTTCAAGCCCAAGTATGTTAATTTGATCTCTTTGATCCAATAACCTTGAGATTCATTATGTGAAGGCTTTGGTTCTACCAATCCTATAATGGATCTAAATCACTTTTGGTCAATGCAGATCACTTAAACATTGTTGATCATTAAATGATACTTTTCAGGATTCCAAATAGATGATATATTTGACAAAAAGCAAATGCAACTTGTTGTGTGGAGGCTTTGGTTCTACCAATCCTCTAATGAGTTCCAAATGCAAGATTCAAGATGGTCATCCAACTAACCACTAATTACTAATAATTGACTTTGTTTTGTGTTTTTATTTTATGCTCTTTTATTTTATACACCATTTACTTTAGCATTTACATTTTATGTCATTTTTATTTTTGCTCACTTGTGTTTTTCTTTTCTTTTTGAAGATACCTAATAATCAACATGAACCACAAAAAACTTTAATGATACTTGGACTATTTGGTTACTATCCTTGGCATTATGGAGTATTGGACTTCTTGGACTTAGGATTAGAAACCTTGGCCTATGATAGAGATCGTGTGACCTTAATTGATATTTTGTCTGGAGTTCTTGAGGTTTACCTCAAGATATTGGGTTGTTTGTTTGTTTTGTGTGCATGTTATTGTGATTACATTCTTTGTTTGTAATATAGAAGTCACCAGTATACAGCCTTTACTCTGCCCAATTTTTATGAAGACTTAATACATTTGATGTTTGGTTCCCTCAAGAGGTCTAGTATCTTTGCTTGTTTGGTTTCAATCCAAAGAATGGGAATTCTATCTTGACTCATAATGTCAAGTATTGGCTTCTTGTTGGTTAGATGGTTCTTATCCCTAGCTTTTACCTTATGCTTTAGGATAATCTCTTCTTCTCCTCCCATCTTCTTTAATTTCAAAAATCTCCTTCCTCCTTTTGAAAAATCTTCTTGTTTTGAAACTTGAACCATTATAATAATAAACTTGGACTTAGGTCTATGCATTTTCAAAATCTTTTCATAAATAAACTCTGATCAACCTAATAATACTTTGACATTTTTTTGTGAGAAACCTAAAAGTCAATCAATCTCATTTCAAACCATTTTTTCACTTTGGATTTTCACTTTGAAACCTTTCTCAAAAGATTGGACTCTTGTCAATCCTTGTAGTGATGCAAACAACTATACTTCTACAATATGCATTGAAGAGAGATATTTTCCACTTGGGTGTTGAGTAAGGAATTGTTGATTTTAAAATCCAAGCCATATCCTCCACTTTGAGATGATGCAAATTCTCCTTTCTCATGATTGTGGGTAGTAGTATGTTTTCCAGACGGACAATGACGATGATGTCTTATCTCATAAAATCAATCAACACACTCGTGTTTTAAAATTTTATAAGAGGAACTGCGTATACCCTGATCCCCTATTGTACCGAAGGTGGTACGTAGGCACTAAAGGTTCGCAACCACGGCGGGTTCAAAAATCATAAAAAATACTTCTTTTCTCACCTCCACCATCTATTTTTATACAACATTTTATAGCCAAAATATACAGATTTTTCAAAGTGGTTCCTACGGAGTACCGTAGATGTTTAGGGTTCTAATACCTTCCCTTTGCATAACCAACCCCCTTACCTTGAATCTTTCCCCCTTTTTTTGGGTTATTCACTCTTTTTCAATTCCTTTGGAAACAATAAAGTGCGGTGGTGATTTCGATATCGATCTGTATAAGACTAGTCAATCCAATGGCTTAGTCTTAAATATTTCTACTGCTACAGAAAAAATAGCGACTTCACTGGGGAAAGATTGACCTCTTGTTGGTTCATTTCTAAGAGGGTTAAACCTATCTTTGTTTATATTTGTATATGTGCTATTGTTTGTTATATATTATATATTGTATATATGTTTAACTGGATTTTCCTGGTTTTCAGGGTGCTTGGTGATTACTTATAAGTCCTATACACGGACTTGGGCAAACTTTTAGATAGGAAGGGCAGTATAGTCATGCTAACTTTGAGGGAGTAATCCCAAATAAGGAGGCATGAGATCCCCCAATCAGTGGAAGCCCCTTTGACTGTAATGTCGTTTACCGAGTAATCGGGAAGACGTATTGCTTTCGACCTGGGAGCCTGCTGAAACTGAGGACCGTAGAATACCTAACCTATCTTGGCCTTTTAGGTGTAGTGCATAAGCTATGACAGAGTAATCCAAAAATAGTTGCCACGCGATACTACGCTCGGACGAGTTTTTCTTGAGAATATTACTAATTACCAAGTTAGTCAGGAAGTTGGTAATATCCTAAGGAAGGATGTAGACTCTGGGAACCTTTAGAACCTTGTTCGGCAGGTGATAACTTTTAGACCATACATTATTGGTATTACCTTTGACCTCATACTCGTGACGTCGAACCTAGGAACCCTATGTTCGTGATCTTGTGTGTGATTGTTGCATCATGCATCCGTGCACTCATAAGCATCTTTTGAAGAAATTTCATTTCAAGGGACTTGAAAGTTGACCATTTGTGAATATCTCAGGTACCTTTTGACCATAGATTCTGGAAAAAGAAAGACCGGAAAATATAGTTTCAAAGATCCCAAGATAGATTAGTTGATCAGTCTAATTCCCGAGATTTAGTGTTCTGTAGATTTTCGGAAGAAGTATGGATCCATCATTCCTCTCATGAAGCTTAGGATGAAGGACGGTATTCTCTCAAGCTTGGTCCAGTTCTAAGATCCGATGTATCATTGCTTTACTTTCCCTGACTATCAGTTGATGCCTACACTAGAGGAGTATTCTTATCTGTTAGATTTATCGATTACCGATCGTGTTCCTTTTACTGGTTTAGAGGGTGAGCCAAAACCACACGAGATTTCTGCTTTGATCTATCTTGGAAGTTTGAGGTTGAAGCTAATATGACTACTAAAGGAGGGATTAGAGGATTACCAGCTCAGTTCTTATTGGAGAAAGCTCGTTACTTTTCCAGGATGAAGAGTACAGTCGCTTTTGAGGCCATCTTTGCTCTACAAGTTTGTTGACATTAATGCTATCAGGATCTTCATGATTGGAAACCCAGTTCCTACATTGTTGGGTGATGCTTATTACTCTATTCATCTTCGGAATTCTTATCATGGGGGGATAATCATCTGTTGCACGCCTCTGTTGTACCGGTGGTTTATTTCTCATATGCCTCAGTCTGATGCTTTCTAGGATGTCAAGAAGGAACCCCGTTGGGCTCCTAAGACCATGGCACTTACTCACTCGGATATTTATTGGTATCATCGAGCTTACCAGGATGTAGAGATTGTCGACAGTCATGGTAGTTTCCCCAATGTACCTCTTCTTGGTACAAAGGGAGGAATTAACTACAACCTTGTTCTTGCACGACGACATCTTGGTTATCCGATGAGGGATAAACAAAATAGTATTCATTTGAGCAGTTTATTCCTGAAGGAGGGAGAAAACCATAAGGAAGCTAGGGAGCAGATTGCGAAGGCCTGGCGTCACATTCATAGGAACAGTAGGAAAGACCTGGGACCTAGGGGGCTGTTTCTTTGGAGCCTTATCTTCAGTGGGTCCAAACGAGAGCTATTCAGTTGAAGATGCCGTATTCTCGGGAAGCACCTATGCCTGACTTGTTTGTGAATACCACTCCTCCCTTATTGGATGATGTGGAAGAGGTACAGCTTACTTTGGTCAGGATGCAACAGGAAAAGGATGCTTGGAAGAATAAGTTCCAAACTTTAGAGATTTCCTATAGAGCAGGCTTGAAGGAGAAAGACGACTTGATTGAGATTCTTGAGAGTCGGGCTGTAGAGACCATAGAGAGGCAAGGGGATTTATTTTCTCCTAAGCCTCAGTCAGATGCTAGTTGCTCACTTCCTGATTCAGATGATTGGAAGGAGGTTGCCACCAGATATGCGGAAGAAAACCAGAGGTTGAAGGCTCAGATTGCCAGGCTTAGAGGGAAGCGCCAGCGTATAGAGTGATCTCCACCAGCTTTACTTCTTAGGGTTTTAGACTTTATTTTCATCTTGTAATTGGGATTATTAAAACTTGTAATCCATTTTGAAGTTATTATAATAAAAATTTTGAGTATGTGTTATTACTTTCATATTTGCAATGTGTCTATAAATCTTTAAGTCCCTTGAAATATTAATAAAATAAATCATGTGCATTGCATATCATGCATCATATTGCACATATTTCTTGAATTTGTTATGCATATCCAGGTGTCTTACCAACCTTCTTTACTTCATTCGGCAAGTTATCTCACTACTACAATACTCGAGTTAATTTCAGAAGGAAGACGGATAACTTAGAACAAGAGAATCGCGAGCCGCACGAGGTAGTTTCTGCTCTGAAGGCCGGCATGGCCATTCTCACTGCTCTGATGGAATCTCTGGTGGCTGCTCAGAATCAGCCACCGAGTGTTCAGCCTCAACAGGCAACGGTTACTACTGAAGCTCTGACTGTTCCTATGTCTGCTACTCTAGTTGTTGTTCATAATCGCATGCCTCAAGGTTATCCATGGGGAATTCCAGAGAACTTTGTGCCTGAAGGTTTCAATCTGGATCCTCAAGTTACTCCAGTTGTTCAGACTACTGTTACTCCTGCACCTCCTATGGTGCTTGCTGCTCCTGCTGCACCTCCTGCAGTGAATATGGTCCCATTTACTAATGATGATATGTATCGTCCTTTTCCTCCACCAAGTGAAGACTTGGGTCTCTATGATAGAATGGATGATTTTCAAGAATAGTTTGACAAGATGCAGAGGGAGATGAAGGCCCTCAGGGGAAAGGAATTGTTTTGGCAAAATGTGAATGATTTATCCTTGGTCCCGAATGTCAAGATACCTGCGAAGCTTAAAGTACTGGAATTTGAGAAGTACAAGGGAAACACTTGTCCTCGTGCTCTTCTTGTGATGTATGTAAGAAAAATGTCTACCCACACTGATGATCAACATCTGTTGATTCACTTTTTCAGGATAGTTTAACTGGTGTTGCGTTGAAGTGATATATGAGTTTGGATAGTGTCAATATCCATACTTTCAATGACTTGGGAGAATCATTTATCAGACAATACAAATAAAACATGGGCATGGCGCCTGACCGTGATCAACTCGGGGACATGGTCCAGAAGGATAGGGAATCATTTAAAGAATATGCACAGAGATGGCGTGAGGTGGTCGCCCAAGTGATTCCTCCCATGGAAGAAAAGGAGATGACTAAGATTTTCCTTAAGACTCTGGGTGCTTTCTACTATGAGAGGATGGTAGCGAGTGCGCCAAGTGACTTTTCTGAAATGGTGGGCATGGGTATCCGTTTAGAAGAGGCTGTAAGAGAAGGTCGTTTGACAAAAAGTGAGAGTTCCAGAAGTACGAAGAAGCCATCCTATGGGTTTGCAAAAAATAAGGAAGGAGATACAAATGCTATTATGCAAGAGAGGAAGGTTAATCCTCCTAGAAGAAATTATCAGCGTCATCAACAGGTTGCCTCAGTGACTCCAGTTGTTAGTGTAGCTCCAACCACCGTTGCTTATCAGAGACCATCTGTAACGCGGTGGGAGAACTGACTTGGTTGTTTTGTGTTTGATCGCAAATGTTGCGGTTTATCAAGAGTCGCCACCGACTTTTCTTTTATCCAAAAGAAAAGGATGAAAAGAACAGGAAAGACCTTTGAGATGTTTTCTTGAGTTCGGGGGGTAGATTATGAAAATGGAAGGTATTAGCACCCTTTTCATACATGGTTTTCCATGGGCTCTTAGTTACTTGCTAGATCACTTGCTTTTGTTTGAAAATGTGCTTTGTGTGGTTTTTGAAAGTATTTTGAAAAGGCGCCATCGTTTAGGCAAACTTTGTAATGATTCTCGTTAGTAAGAATGTATACAAAGGTGTTGATCTTTTGAAAATGTTTTCAAGTTTGAAAGGTGTTTTGAACGTGTTGGTGTTTGTTTTTGAAAATAGCAAGGATGTTTTGGTTTGAAATTGAGCAAGCAACTAGGAACGATCTACCTACTAAAAAGTCTTTCATGTTTATTTCCTCTTTCCTTTGACATTGTTATCTTACCATTGATTTGGTATGTAACCCTATCTTTGGATGTAAAAGGGACGGGCGTGGGTCATTGTATAACCATGATTAGCAATGTTTTAAGGTGTCTTATCATTTTCTTTAAGGGACTAAGATCATTTTTGAAAGACAACTTTGATAGCGTCGTCGAGGGACTATGATCTTGTATTTTTGCATGTTTTTGCTAAGAAACCTCACATGCATAATATGACCATTTTATAAGGCAACAAAGTGGATTTACCCTAAGGTGTATGTGTGCAAGTGTATTGGTTTACATGCTTGATTTGTCTTGATTAGGGTTTGCTAAGCATTGGTTTTATCTTTCCATACAAACCCTAATTACTAGTATTTGTATATAAAGCATTAAATTGCGAAAAATCAAAATACTAAGCTATTACATCATTTAGGGGAGGGGGTATACAGATTACAAATGGGGAGATTGCAAGAAATTAAAAATCTAATTATCTATTACAACCATATTGAATATTGTATCAAAATGAAGATAAAAATGTAAGAATGCAAAATGGAAAAAGAAATTATTTTTGTTTGTTTTTCATGAAAAGGTTTTTTGACCTAGTTAACTAAAATAAAATAATTAACTACAAATAAGAAAATTAAGATTAAGTTAGTAAAATAAATTAATTTAAAGAGAACAAAACTTTTATGGTTTTATTTGTGAATTTGTTTAAATAAAATTAATTAAATAAAAATCCTAAGTTCTAAATTGATTTTAATTTATAAGAAAATAATATATAATAATTAAGACTAATTATCTAAGTATTTTAAAAAAGTAAATTAATTTATTAAAGGAAATGTTTTTTGTTCTTTTAGTTTTTATGAAGAAAATAAACTAAATAAATATAAATAATAAAATATAAATATTTTTGGGTTTTTATTAGTAGCAAAAAAAATTATATTAATAATAATAATAATAATAATTATTATTATTATTATAATAAAGAAAATAAATAAAAAAATGAAAGAAATAAAATGGGCCAGTGGGTGCTGAAAGGAGACAGGGGTCAGCAAGTTAGAAAAAAAACATGAAGGCCCAATATTTGGAGCCCAGGCGCTGCAAAAACCAAAGAAAGTGTAAAAAATATGGAAAAAGAATGCAAAAGGCAGCGTTGAGGTTCGAACCCACGACCTCTACCAATAACGCGCGCTGCCTTACCACTAGGGCGGCTGTACATACGTTAACTTAAATGAAAGAATAAATACATAATGTAAAATGTCTCCGTGACCTGTACTTCGTCTTCAACCTTCAGCCAGCCAGGCCACCTGTATCTCATTCATTTCTCAACAAAAATGGAAAATCAAACATGAAAGTTGTGCTATTTTTCCTCATGAATCTAACCATGTAAACAACTAAAGCTATAGATCAAAGATGAATGAGAATTTCTATGGCCCTAATTTGAACCCTAATTTTTTCAGAAACTTCAAACTTTAAATTCTCTAAGCTCAAGCCATGTAAATGAAAATTATGGATATGTACAGCTTCAGGGAAATGATATCTACATTTTATCTTCACAAATGAATCAATTATGATGCTTGTAGAGAGAGTTTAAAGTTAAGGAAACTTACCTCAAAACTAGAAATCGTATTCTGAGTTTGAGAACTCTTCAAGGTGTTGTGATGATCAGAATAGCTTCAGTGACCTTCCAGGATGCTAATGCAATGCTTAGTTTGTACTGGAGATGGTTGAATCATGCTGGAGAAGTCCAAGTGCAAAGCTCTATTTTTGAAGATGGAAGATGGTGCAAATGGTGTTACAGTCGTGTAACAGGGTATGGGATGAGTTCTAAATGGTGTATGGAAGCTTTGTGATTGAATTTGAGTGAGAATGCACAAGTGAAATGTGAGTTTGGAATTCAAAGTCAGAAATGACACAAAAATGGAGTTTGTGTGCAAATTCTGATTTCAGGGAGTTTTAGGGAGTTTCTAGGCTTATGGATCTGTGTGTTAGCTTGCATATAGTGCCCTTATGCATAAGCAAGAGGTTTGGATACTTGAGGTGGTCAGAATCACAAGATCACAAGTTATGGGATTTTGACTTGTTTTTTAAGCAAGCTTAACAAGTATGGTTTCAAGGCAAGGTACAAAGCTATCTAGAGTGGTTACCAACTTTAAACATGCTTATATGACTTTGTAGAGGAAGCTTGTGCAGAAGGAACAAGTGCAAAGCTCAATGCAAGTTGACTTTTCATAAAGCTTGCTTTATGTAAATGGCAATGGTGCCTTTGTGCCATTAATGGAAAATTATCTTGGATAAAGCTTGAATCAAATGGATAATAGCTCAAAAGCAAGTGTAATATTATGATTAGGGAGATATTTTGAGGTTTAGAGGCCGGCAAAGCAATATTGTGCAGCATAGGCTTTAGATTTGAATTCTTGTTCATCACAAAAATGACCTATAATTCCAATTTGAAACCCTACTTTCCTCTCTTCGATTCTCCTTGCTCAAGAATGATCTCAAGGAGTTCTTGGACATTTTGGAAATCTTGTAATATTCTCTATAATCCATATTTGAATCACTTTTGCAAAATCCAAGTGGAACTATCTGAAACTTGGCCAAGAAGTTGGGTCAAAATCCTGACCAAAAATGCTCAAAATTTCACTAAGTGTTTTAGTTTCATGACCATGACTTCATGGATTAATAACTTGAGATCCAAGCATTTCTAGGAGAAGTTGTGTAAAGAAATGTTGTAGATCTCGTGGAGATCTATAACTTTCATGTTGAAAGTTTTATTTGAATCATTTTGCATCATGGTGAAAAATTGGCTCAAAGTTGTGAAAAAAATATGAAGTTTTCAACACTTAGAAAAATTTCTAAGTTTGGAAACTTTGACTTTCAAAAATGAAATCTTGACTTTTTTGATTTCTTCATGAACAAGTTTCATATTTTGACATGTTTTGATTAATTGTGATCTTTGATACTTGATTTTGACCAAAAAGTTAAAGTTTGACTTTTCAGTGTACAATTGACTTTTGATCAGTTGACTAAAAATCAACTATCAATCAATTTATCTTGAGGGATGTTTTGAGTCATGCCATTAGGTAAAAATGATGAAATTGAAACCTTGATATCATGTCTCCATCCAATTAACTATTTGCTAGGTCCAAAATCAGAAATTGCCCTTTCTTAGTCAAAACCCTAATTTTGACCATTTTGCTCTTTTGATGATCTGATCAAATTTCTTGAGGAATTGTGTTCCAAACTTGATCAAATTATACATATGAGTTTATAATGTTGATATGGATAAAAAATTATGAAGTTTGACTTTAAATTGGCCACAATTGACTTTTTCCCCAATACAATTGATTTTTAGGTCAACTGCTCAATTGACTGAGCAAAAATGTGATCCAAGACTTGAAACTTGACATGAGTAATCTTGAAGGTCCATGATGATCCATGAAATTCATATGAGGCATTAAAAGTTCAATTATCCTTCTGCAATCTCAAACCCTAATTTCAGTCATCAGTGCTTAAGGAGATGTCTTAAGCTGATCAACCCTTGTGTAATCTTGAACCAAAGGAGATCTTGTGAGAAAATATTTGATAAATGAGAGGGAAAATTTTGGGGTACAACAGCTTCCCCTATTCAATCTTCTTAAACATGAATATTTAGATTGTCGGATCTGTCATTCGTGACTTGAAGGTGGAAGATGATTGGACACTAGAGTGCCCAGAAATTTGCACTCGAAGATGAATTGTGAATGGGCTTATAGATGCCATTTGGAGGAATGATGGAGATTTTTCGGAGATGGGCTTGTAGATGCCATCCAAGGGTGACTGTTGACAGAGAATGGACTAAGTATGAACTTGATTTCAACTGGGAATGAATCAGAATAAATCTTTGGAGCGACTTATCTGAACCAGAAGAAGTCTTGTATGTTGTTTGACTGGGGAGAATTAGAATAAATCTTGGAGAGATTTATCTGAACTAGAAGTGTTCCTTTGGAAAGTATCAGGACAAACCATTGAGGGGTTTAAACTGAACCAAAAGAGATCTTGAATATTCTTTAACTGGAAAGAATTAGAGTAAATATTTGAGCGGTTTATCTGACCCAGAGAAAGTGTCTGTGGAAAGAATTAGAATAAATTGTTGAGAGATTTATACTGAACCGGAAGTGTTCCTTTGGAAAGTATCAGGATAAACAGTAGAGGGGTTTAAACTGAACCAAAAGAGATCTTGAATGTTCTTTAACTGGAAAGAGTCAGAGTAAATCTTTGAGCGATTTATCTGAACCAGAGAAAGTGTCTGCGGGAAAAGAATCGGAATAAATCGTTGGGAGATTTATCTGAAACCGAAGTGTTCCTTTGGAAAGTATCAGAATAAATTGTTGAGGGGTTTAAACTGAACCAAAATATATATTGAATGTTCTTTAACTGGAAATAATCAGAGTAAATATTTGAGTGATTTATGTGAACCAGAGAAAGCATCTGTGGGAAAGAATCAGAATAAACTGTTGATAGATTTAAGCTGAACCGGTAGGGATCTGGAGAAGAATCAGAACAAACCATTGAGAGATTTATCTGAACCAGAGAAAGCATCTGCGAGAAAGAATCAAAATAAACCGTTAAGAGATTTAAGCTGAATCGGCAAGGATCTGGAGAAGAATCAGAATAAACCATTGAGAGATTTATCTGAACCAGAGAAAGACGTCTGCGGGAAAGGATTAAAATAAAATGTTGAGAGATTTAAATTCAACCGGCAGGAGTCTGAAAGAAATATTTGTTATGTAAATGGTTGACCAGTCCTTTCTTGGGAATTGATCTGTAATTGACTTGCTGAAAATTTGACGATAATTCTCTGTTGATTGATCTTTCCTGAAAAAGATGAAAGGTTAGTTGTATGCAATGTCATGATGTATGAAATGCATGGTGCAATGATGTTATCGAAATAAATGAGATTGTGTCGTATGTATTTGTGCTATCAATGCTATGACGTATGGTTGTAATGTATGGACACACTAATTGTTATGTCGCAGTGTTGCTAGAGTCGGGAAAAATAAATCCCCGAGTATTGCTGAGAATGAGGAGTGCAAGTCTTCGTGTTTTAAAGTGTTGATGAGTTTCCAATTGTCAGAGAAATAAACTCTATTGTGAAGGGGAAACGTCATGTATTACTTGTAGACCTCGTGAAATCCTGCTGGGGAATCATGAGAAATTGGGCGACTTTCACTGAGGAATCTTAGGAGCGGTAACTGGAAGTTTTATTTTGTCTGGGATGTGAGAGAGCTTGATATCATTAAGATGCATATTGGAGATACGTTAGCGATCCTATAGTGGGATGTCCCGGATTTTCGTTCTTGCTGGAAAATTATATACGGGGGACTTTATGGAATAGTCTAAAGATATTATCCTATTTCTTGAAGCCATTAGTGATTGTCTTTCTATTTTTTGTTCCTTTTATTTATTTATTTGTAAACAGTAGTGTGATACGGTGGGAGAACTAACTTTTTGTTTTGCGTTTGTATTTGCAAATGTTGCGGTTTAGCAAGAGTCACCACCGACTTTTCTTTTATCCAAAAAGAAAGGTGAAAAAGCACAGGAAATACCTTTAGAGATGTTTTCTTGAGTTTGGGGGATAGATTATGAAAAGGGAAGGTGTTAGCACCCTTTTCATCCATGGTTTTCCATGGGCTCTTAGTTACTCGCTAGATCACTTGCTTTTGTTTGAATGTGCTTGTCGTGTGAGTTTTGAAAGTATTTTGAAAACGTCTTTGTAATGGTTTTCGTCTCCATAAGAACGCGTACAAAGTGTTTGTTGGGAAAATAGTTTGAAAGATGTGTTTGTGAAGTGTGTTTTTGTAAATGATTTTCAAAAGGTGTCTTTGTAACGGTTCTTGTCTCTATAAGAACGTGTACAAAGTGTTGTCTTAGAAAATGTTTCAAAATGAGAGTGTTGGTGTATAAAATGTTTTCGTCACGAGTAAGCGAGCAATTAAGGAGCAAATCTACCTTCTCAAAAGGTCTTAGATGTTATTTTCCTCCTCCTTTAGATGTTGCTATTTTACCATTGATTTGGTGAGAAGCCCCGTCGTTGGATGTGAAGGGACGGGCGTGGGACGTTTGTATAGTCATAGAAGGCGGCCTATGGGACGTTTTAGCAATTTCGTTTTTTTGGGACTAGATCGTTTACCGAAGGCAACATTGAGGGTCATTGAGGGACTACGATCTTTTATCGAGGGTCTTTGCTAAAACACCCATTTTTGAGGGACATGACTATTTTTCCTAATAGGCCACAAAGTCGGATTACCCTAAGAGTGCTAGTGTGCAAGTGTGTTTGATTTCATGTGTTGTACCCCAAAATTTGCCCTCTCATATTTCTCAAAACATGGCAAGAAAAATCTCCAAGTGGCTCAAGATTGCTCAAGAGTTGGACAGTCAAGCTATCTCCTAAGGCAGTCAACCCCAAATTAGGGTTTTGTGTTGCATCAAGATCCTTGAGTACAAATGACCTAAAATTCTCCCTAATGTCCTAATAGTTTCTCAAGGTCATCCATGTCAAATTTCAAGCCTTGCAGAGGAAGTTTGCTCAGTCAATTGCTCAAAGGGTCCAAAAATCGAATGTGCTAGGGAAAAAGTCAATTGTGACCCAAATACAGTCAAACCTCAAGATATTTTGTCAACATTATCATTTTAAAGGATATTTCATCATTTGATCAAGGGTTGATCATGATTCATCAAGGATTGCTCAAAATTCATCAAGACTCAAAAGTTGCTAAATTAGGGTTTTGCAGGAAAAGTCAACTCAACTTTGACCAAGCATAACTTTCTCATACTTTATGAGAAATGACCCATCCAAAGCTCATTTTGAATAGGATGCAATTTACTATAATCCATATTCATACCCCAAGATAAGAAAATGTACTCACAAGAAGTTATAAATTTGGACATTATAGGTCATTTTTGAAAGTCAACAAAAACACCTTTTTCGCCAAAGCTTATAACTTTAGCATGGAATATCAAAATGATAAGAGACCAAAAGGGTTGGTTATAGGACATCTCAAGATTTCTAAAACGTCCAAGAACACCTCCAAAAGTTCAAAATTGAAGAAGTTATGCATTGTTGAAGTTGGGCATTTTTGCAAAATTGCCAAAAGTCAACTATCCCCAAAACATCAAATTTTGTCAAATGGGCCCATTCTTTTCCACTTGATTTGAACTTTCCACATTGCACACGTGTCCTAGCTTCAGCCTTGTGTCCATTTATCAATCTTATTATTTTATTTGATTTTTTATTGAATTATTTCATTTTAAATCAAATTAAATCAAATTAAATCCAAATATTGATTGTTGGATATCTTTTTGGCTATTTCAGGACTAAATCATCATCATCAAGGGTATCAAACTTGTATCAAGCATTCCATGTGCAAAAAGATTGAGTTTTTGACAAAATTGGCAAGTTGTCAATGGTGAATCAAATCAAATCCCATGGCATTGATGTGGAAAGATTCAAGACACAAATGTTAACCTAATGCATTCTATCATACATATACAAGTCAAAGCACACGAAAACTAGGCTAGAGGCTGCAAGAACACTAAAAGAAAAACTTGCAAAATTCACAAAAAAGTGTGAAACCAAAATCCCACTTGGAGGCGTTTTCAGAAGCAAAACTCAACACCAATCGATTGCTGGAAGTTCACTGAGTCAGAACCAATCCCTGGAAAGCCTCCATACATGCTCAAACGCATTGTAAGTGATACACGACCCCCCTCTGAATTTGATTTCGTGTTTCAAAATCCATGCATCATTACAAGAAATCAATGGTATATTTGTAATCACCAGATAATTTCCAAGCTTTCCATATTATTTGATTGTGTTTATCTGCTCTGTGGTGCAAAATGCCATTGTAGGGTTTTCTAGGTTTTTTTAGGGGTTTTCATTACATGTAAAATTAGACCTATTAATGGCCATGGACGTGATCGGGAGAGGAAGACGAATGCAACCATGGTCTTGGATGGAGTTTATATGGCCTGAGATGAGTTTTTGGAATGGACTACGCTTTTAGCTGCGGATTTAAATCCGCAGGTAATTTCCTTGCAGACTTGAGGACAGGGACGACCACGTGCCCCCATCTGATTGCCCCTTTCAAATATTCGCGCATTTTTTATTTTTTGTTCTCGCATATTAATCCATTTGCTTTTATTATTATTATTTTATATCTTATGTACAAATAAAACACAGCGCCCTGGTGGTAAAGCAAGCTGGCAGTCACGTACAGGACCTGGGTTCAAATCCCAGGTCCTCCAAATTGCATTTGTTATTTTTCTACAGGTTAGCCAGTGCAAATCCAAGCGCATGGCCTATCATACATCCTCACTCAATCAAGCATCGGATGGCCAAAGGCCAGATCTGGTGACCCAGAATGATGGTCCACCATGGGGTCCAATCAACGGCGCATAGGAGATTTCACAAAGTCAGCCAGGCCAACATAATTGGGCCATGAATTTGCTTCTCAAACTCCACTAATCAGGCCCACACCCCTAACTCTTTCACTTTCTTTTTTTTATTTTATTTTAAATTTTATTTGTTTTATTATTTTCATTTAATCAATTAATCAATCAATCTTTTTTCTTTATAAAAATAAAACCAAAAAATATTTTTCTTCATTAAAACCAAATTTTAATTTTTATTAATAAATACTAATTATATTAATTTAGTTTTAATTAGGATAACTCTAATATATTTTGTAAATAATCAAATTAACTTAGACATAATTAGATTTTTATTAACATTGATCAATTTTATTTCTTTCTTTAAATAACAAAAAAATCCAAAAATATTTATTTTATTAATTAGTTTAATTAATTTAATTTAATAATTAATTTAGGATAGTTTCTTTCTTAATTCAAAAACAAACCAAAAAAATATTTTATTTAATAACAAAGGGTCAAAACCCTAGAACTCGCACCCGATTTAATTTCCCGCACGCGATCCATTTATTCAATATTGTATTTGTTTCCGGAATGTAATAGATAATTAGGACCATTTATCGCTTTGTTTATTTTTCCGCATTTAAATTTCAAAGGGTTTGTCTTTGGCGATGTAAATACCCGACGCCTTGTAATTTAATTTCCGCAATTTATTTTCCGCAACTTATAAACTGCTAGTTGTTTGATAATAGGGATGCATGACAAGATTGAACGTTTAAACCTAAAATCAACATAGATAACCATTAACATGTACAAAGATAAAATTAACTGAAAACGACACACTCGCACATGCGCACTCTTAGGGTACACCCCACTTGGTTGCCTTCGTACGCGGTCATTGAGTATAGGTCACTTTAGAGGTCGCTCTCTTGTCTAAAGATCATAGTTGCCTCGAAACGGTTGCCTCAGATAAAATGATCTAAGACATTAGGGTTACCGCTAAGGCATCCTAACATTGCTTTAGCGACCGCACGTCCCTAAAATCGAATTGACCCTTAAAACTCCAATGACGATTCTACCTACTCATTCATAGTGGGATAGTATTGTCTAAAGGAAGATAGCATAGAACGATTCCTTTTTCGAGTAGGTAGATGGTTCTTAAGTACTTGCTCTTTCAAAAAACAAAAACTTTTCACACTTACACTTTTCAAACGAAGTTTCAAAAACAAAAACTTTTTCAAACCCACAAACACAAAGAAAAGCAATTTTGAAAACAACATGAGCAAGTACCTAAGAGCCCGTGGATAACCACGGATAGAAAGGGTGCTAACACCTTCCCTTTCTATAATCTACCCCCCGAACCCAAGAAATATCTCGAAAAAGGAATTTTTGTGTTTTTTTTCCTTTCCTTGTTGGATAAAATAACAGTCGGTGGCGACTCTTGCTTACCGCGACATTTTGCAAAAACAAACGCAAACCAGCATTCCAAAAACAGTCAGTTCTTTCCCACCGTATCACAGAACTGGCGACTCTGCTGGGGACGCTTAATAAGTGGGGTGTACCTTAGGATTAGATCATTGTGTTTTCAATTGTTTGCTTTGTATGCTTTATACTTGTGGGCTTGTATCGGAGTTACTATAGATCCTAACCCGGATCTGGGGGATACCCTTTAGGTAAGTAGCAATAAACTGTGAGGGAACTGTACGGCGTAGACCGATACAGTTGAAACAGTAGCTACGTTGGTGTGGCACTTTAGTTTGTACCGATATCCCTTGTGTTGGAACGAGGAGAATATGGGTCTTCTAAGGGGTCATTAAGCACCAACCGACCTTAGAACCTTTAAATTGACCAACTTGGCCATAGAACAGTAGCAGTATGCTACACTCATTGAGACTAAACTCTCGCGATGATTCCGGCCGCAAGAAAAGGTTGCTAAACTGGAATTATGACCGATTGAGGGTAGTCAATGATATTGAGATCCTCTAGAACCCGGTTACTATTTTTAGGACAGGTTTGAACCAACTGAACTGAAAGAGGGTAGTACCTAAGCTCCTTGCCAGCCTGAAATCTAAGGGCTCTCTATGTGACTTGTATGCCTTTATCATGTTTACTATTTGTGGATACTTGTGGTGTGCTTTCTATCATGACATTATGACATCATAACATTGCATGCATCTTGCATTGGACTAACCTATTTCAAAGACAGGAGGGATTCATCTTTGTTCTGTTTTGTAGGTCATGATACCCATGCGTAGGAACACCATCCGGATCAACTTTGTCCAAGTTCCCACTATGCTTAAAGAATTGGTTGCAAAGATGTCAGATACTACCTCCTTCATCAGTAGACATGGGCACCTTCTTCGTTTGCTCACTTCCAAATTGGACGAGCAGATGATGAGTGTCTTAGTCTAATTCTATGATCCACTGTACCATTGCTTTACTTTTCAAGACTACCAGTTGGTCCCCACCTCAGAAGAGTTCTCTGATCTGCTTGGTATCCCTATCCTGGAGCAGACCGCGTTCACAGGTTGGGAGAAGATCCTTAGGCCAGAAGAGATTGCTTCAGCCCTTCATATGACAAAGGATGAGGTAATGGCTAATTGGGAAACTCGTAGTGGAGCAAAGGGCTTTCTGACTAAGTTCTTGGTTGGTAAGGCTAATTATTTATGGGGTAGTCTAGACTTCAAGGCATTCGAAGATATTCTGGCTCTTCTGATATATGGCTTGGTATTGTTTCTGAACTCTGACACCTTTGTTGATGTGAATGCGGTAAAAATCTTCATCTCTCATAATCCTGTACCCACTCTCTTGGGTGACATTCTTCATCAGCTTTATGCCCGTACTGCTCGAAAGTGGAGGACCTTGATGTGTTGTGCCCCATTGTTGTCAAGGTGGTTTATTTCTCACCTTCCCAAGTCAGTTTTGAAGAACAAAGAAGGCATGGGTTGGGCTTATAGGGTTATGTCTCTCTCTCTCTCACGATGACATCATTTGGACTATTAAGGGTATGGACGAAGTGGCCATTATTGATCGCTGTGGGGAATACCCTAATGTTCCACTGATAGGAACCAATGGAGGAATTACTTACAATCCATGCTTGGACTTACGTCAGTTTGGGCGAGCCAGAAGGGAAGGACCTCATGAGCTGCTAATGCCTAGTATAATCTTTGATTTTCAAGGGGATAGTGACGAGCAACGCTGCAGATTCATAAAGGCTTGGGATAGAGTTCACAGATATGATCCACATGAGCTGGGTCCAAAGACTTCTCTTCCGATGGAGCCATATCTCATATGGGTTCATATCCGTGCCCAAAAGCTGGGTATGCCGTATGAAGCCGTCTTGCCCATCATTATTGAAGTTGCTAATCAAGAAGGGGTTCTCCCGACCATCCTCCATCCTCATATGCCCACTGACATTGGGGCACTGAAAAGGTCTTGGATGCAGCTGATAGAAGAGAGGGATACTTACCGAGAAAAGTTTAACGAGCAAGAGCAGAAGATCCAGAAGTTGACTAGGCAGCTGGAGAACGAGCGGATCCTCAATGACTATGTCTGCACCGACAAGAAGCGACCATGGGAGCACTGATTGTCCTTTGCTTACTTCCAGTTTTTATTTACTTTTCAGTATTTCCTTTCTTATAACGCCTTAAGGGCAATTTGTTGAACAATTAATTTCAAAGTGTATCTAATAAAAGTGTGTTTCATTTCTTGTTTATGAATTTGAATCTCTCGACGTCTTTGAAATCATAGCATGCGCATTTCATTCCATGCACCTCATAATAGGTACCCTTACAGGTTTTTTCATCTTCTTCGCTGTTTATTTCAGCATCATGTCTTCTGAACCATTGACTGAACAAGCAATCAAGGCTCTGCAGGCCCAGAACGCCCAGTTCCAAGAGTTGTTCATGAATTTAGCTAAGGGTCAGCAAGATCTGAAGACCCTTATTCTGAAAGAGAAGAAGAAGAAGAAGAAGAGGACAGTCCTATTTAACACAGGTCACAGGTTCGGAAACAGGCTACGAGATGAAGTTGATTTGACCACCTCATCTGGAGGGAAAGATAGTCAAGAAGAAAGGAGGGCTCCTAGCCCTGGGGTTTCAGACAACGAGACGAACTTCGACGAAGACTAGTATCCTCCGGCTGAGGATAGATACAAGCAACTGGAAGACCGGTTGAGTGTGATAGAGGTACAGAAAGTGCCTGGCCTGGACTTTGGTGATTTAGGTCTGTCATCTAGGGTGGTTATTCCCCACAGATTCAAAGCACCAGCCTTTGCCAAATACGACGGAGTTTCTTGTCCGAAGCTGCACCTCCGGTCGTATGTAAGGAAGATTCAGCCGTGCACCGCTGATAAGAACCTATGGATCCACTTCTTTCAAGAGTCTCTCAGGGACTCAGCTTGAATGGTTTTACCAATTAGAATGAGCCAGTATCCGCAGTTGGGAAGATTTGGCCGCTACTTTCTACAAGCAGTACCAATACAATTCTGACCTCGCTCCCACGCGTGCCCAACTTCAGGGTATGTCAATGGGTGCGGGTGAAGGTTTCAAAGATTATGCTCAGAAGTGGAGGGATCTCGCTGGAAGAGTGCAACCACCCTTGGCTGATAGGGAGCTAGTGGATATGTTTCTGGGGACCTTGTTTGGTCCGTTTTTCAACCATCTGATTGGAAGCTCTTCGTCTGGGTTTACAGAGCTAATTATGACCGGTGAAAGGATTGAGGCTGGTATTAAGTCGGGTAAGATACAAAAGGGTGCTTCATTGAGCACCAAGAAAAAGCCTTTTAAGAAGGAGTGCAGTGCTGTTTACAGTTCGAAAAGCCAGAATAGACCTGAACGCCGCCAAGCTGTTAATGCGGTTGTTATTTCAAGACCTGTTGGGGCTCCTCAGCGCAACAATCAACAAAAGGCCGAGAGACCTCGAAGGCAATTCACCCATCTCAACATGACTTTGTCTCAGATTCTGCCGCAGTTATTGAAAACCAATCTGGTAACTCCAAGGGAGGCCCCGCAGAATCCCAACACTGCATCGCCTAAGTACAACCCTAATGTCTGTTGTGCTTTTCACTCTGATAGCTCGGGACATGATACAGATGATTGTTGGGCTTTGAAGAACAAAATACAGGACTTAATTGATGCTAAGGAGATTGAGTTTGAGGCGCCCGAAAGACCTAATGTTGTGACTGCTCCTATGCCCAAGCATGGAGTGAATGCTGTAGAGGGAGACTCGTTTATGGTTTTTGTGAAAGACATTGCTACTCCCTTGATGACTGTGAAGAAGAATCTTTTGTCAGCCGGTTTATTTTTGGGTTGTGACGAAGGTTGCCGTATGTGTTCTGCCCTACCAACCGGTTGCCATCTTTTAAAATCAGGTGTCCAACGCCTGATGGATAGTAAAGAAATTCTGTTTGAGAAGACTGTTGTTCCTTTAGTTCATACTGAAGAAGTTGCTATAATCACCATTTTTGACAATTCTTCCAAGGCTTCCTCGAGAAAGCCTGTTAGAATTACATTTGTTCCAAGAATAGCACCATTGATCATCACTGTTTCTGGGCCTATCCCATATACATCTGATAAAGCTGTCCCTTGGCACTACGGGGCTGATGTTTATTTTCATGGAATTAAACAAGAGTTGGATGCTGGTACTGACGTCAGCAATATTGTTGGACCTGCCAAAGTCACCCGCAGCGGAAGACTTTTCTCCCCTGATATCTCTCTACCAACTGCTCGAAAACCTGTTAATATTACACCTACCAGTGTACCTCCTACTATTCCTGTTCAAGTTCCAATTCTTACCCCTGTTGCCGAGTCGTCTGACACTCGGGGCAAAGGGACCACTGATGAGCCTTCCCAGACGGAGGCACCAAAGACGATTACTGTTGAAGCTTCTAGACAAGAGATGGAAGAGATTTTAAAGATCATCAAAAAGAGTGACTACAATGTAGTTGAACAGCTGGGGCAGACCCCGTCCAAAATCTCTATGTTGTCACTATTGCTATGTTCAGAAGCCCATGCCAAGGCTCTGATTGCATTCCTGAAGACTGCACACGTACCTCAAAAAACATCGGCTGATCAGTTTAAAGATTACGTGGCTAGTCCGACTACTGATAATGGGTTGGGTTTCTCTAACGCCGACTTGACTGTTAAGGGGAAGAATCACAACGATGCCCTGCATGTCTCCATTGAATGCAGGGGCACCACCCTTGCTCGTGTATTGGTGGATACTAGTTCCTCATTAAACGTTTTTCCTAAGAAAGCTCTAGACCGGTTGGACTGTGAAGGTTTGGAGCTGAAACCAAGCAACATTGTCGTCAGGGCCTTTGATGGGTCCAAAAGAATGGTACACGGTGAAGTGGATATTCCGATCAAGGTTGGTTCTCAGGTTTTCGCCTCTACATTCTATGTGATGGAAATTCGGCCATCTTATTCTTGTTTTCTGGGTCGTCCATAGATCCACAAGGCTGGGGCAGTGACGTTTATGCTCCACCAGAAACTGAAGTACCCAGTCAAAGGGAAAATTGTGACAGTACAAGGAGAAGAGGAGTACATGGTGAGCCACCTCAACTCTTTCCGATATGTAGAAATGGATGGGGAGTTCATTGAGATCCCATTTCAGCATTTTGAAGAGGTTCCCCAGACGCTGGTATCAACTGAGACTATTTTTGAAGATCCTCCCGTGAAGATGGCTTCCTTCAAGGATGCCAGGGCTATTGTTGAGAAAGGTGGGTGTGCAAATTGGGGCCAACTCCCTGATTTTGCACAGAAGACTAACAAGTTTGGTTTGGGTTTCATTGCAGAAGCTCAAAGGGTTGTTCAGAATGCACGGATCGAAAGACCTCCCCTGTTCATCAGCAATTCGGGAGTGAATGCCATTGAAGACGATGTGGAAGAGTTTGAGTTCGACAGCAGAATCTATCCTACTACTGATGGTGGACTAGGCAACTGAACAACAAAGGACTTCATCCCAATTTCTTTTGTTACCCAGTAATGAGACTTTTGTTTTGAATTTGTAACAGACAATGTTTTAAACTTTACGGCCCGGTGTCTTACCCGGGGCACCGCGGCTTCATTTGTGAGGGCTTTATGAATGTCATTTACATATATCATTAGTAAGAGCATTGGAAGTTTCTTGCATTTCAAATTTTGCGCTCCCTGTTTTTATTTTATTACATATTGCAAAATATCTATTTTACACACACTCACATATACAGGTTTATATCCACTCTGGATCTCACTAGTAACGACTCTGCTACTGTGAGTTATGACTTCGAAAGTCCGATCAACTTAGTCGAAGACGAAGGTGAAGATGATTGTGAAGTGCCCGGTGAACTTGCAAGACTGTTACTTCAGGAAGAGAGGGTTACTCAGCCGCACGAAGAGCCGGTGGAATCAGTGAATTTGGGTACAGAGATAGACAAGAAAGAGGTCAGGATCGGTGCAAATCTGGAGCTTAATGTGAAGCAACGATTGATTCAGATGCTGCGTGACTACGTTAAGATCTTCGCCTAGTCTTATGAAGATATGCCTGGGTTGGATACCGATATTGTGGTTCACCGCCTGCCTACCAAGGAAGATTGTCCTCCAGTGAAACAGAAGGTCCGCCGAATGCGCCCAGAGATGTCTGAGAAAATCAAGGCTGAAGTTATGAAACAGTTTGATGCCGGTTTTCTAGCAGTTACTTCCTACCCACAGTGGGTGGCCAACGTGGTTCCTGTACCGAAGAAGGGTGGTATGGTTCGAATGTGTGTTGACTATATAGATCTGAACAGGGCGAGTCCCAAGGATGATTTCCCTCTGCCTCATATCGACGTTCTGGTTGACAACACCGCTCAGCACAAGGTATTCTCCTTTATGGATGGTTTCTCTCGTTATAATCAGATTAAAATGGCTCCCGAAGACATGGAGAAGACAACTTTGTTACTCAGTGGGGTACCTTTTGCTACAAGGTCATGCCTTTTGGATTGAAGAATGCTGGGGCAACGTATCAGCGTGCCATGTTTGCTTTGTTTCATGACATGATCCATCACGAGATTGAGGTATACGTCAACGACATGATTGCAAGGTCCCAAACTATGGAGGAACACCTTGACCATCTGCAGAAGCTATTTGACAGGTTGAAGTTGTACAAGTTGAGGTTAAACCCGAACAAGTGCACCTTCGGGGTGAGATCTGGTAAGCTACTGGGTTTCGTCGTGAGCGATAAGGGTATTCAAGTGGATCCGGCAAAGGTGAAGGCCATACAAGAGATGCCAGCTCCCCAAACAGAGAAAGAAGTCAGAGGATTTCTGGGACGTCTGAACTACATTGCCTGATTCATCTCGCACCTGACTGTTACTTGTGAGCCAATCTTCAAGTTACTGAAGAAAGATCAAGTGGTACGATGGAACGATGAATGCCAGACCACTTTCGAAAGAATCAAAGAGTATATCTAAGAGCCACCCATTCTGATGCCTCCAGTTGTAGGGAGACCTTTGATTTTATACTTGACAGTACTCGACAACTCAATAGGGTGTGTGTTGGGTCAGCATGACGAGTCTGGCCAAAAAGAGCATGTTATTTATTACCTTAGCAAAAAGTTTACCGACTGTGAGACCTGATACTCACTGCTCGAGAAAACTTGTTGCGCTTTGGCATGGGCTGCTCGCCGGCTGAGACAGTATATGCTGACTAACACTACTCTATTGATTTCAAAAATGGATCCAATCAAGTATATCTTCGAGAAGCCCGCCTTGTCCGGACGAATCGTGAGATGGAAGATGATATTGACTGAGTATGACATCCAATACACGACTCAAAAGGAAATCAAGGAAGTGTGTTAGCAGACCATTTGGAACATCAGGCAGTGGATGATTACCAGTCTATGAACTTTGAATTCACGGACGAGAATATCATGTTGGTAACTGATTACGAGACACCTGGACCGGATGAAGGACCTGAGGAAGGATCCCGATGGTCTATGTACTTTGATGGAGCTTCAAACGCTTTGGGTAATGGCATTGGCGCCATGATCATATCTCCTAAAGGCTCTCATACTCCGTTCACCGCCCGACTATGTTTCAACTGCACCAATAATATGGTGGAGTATGAAGCGTGCATCATGGGTCTTCGAGCAGCTATTGACCTAAGGATTAAATTTCTGAGTGTCTTCGGGGATTCCGCTCTCGTGATCAGTCAGATTAAAGGCGAGTGGGATACGAAACACCCAAACCTTATCCCTTACAAGGAGTATGTATTGATGTTGCTTCCCCATTTCGAGGAAATAACCTTTGAACACTTCCCTAGGGAGGAGAATCAGTTAGCGGACGCGCTAGCTACGATGTCTTGTATATTCAAAGTCAATTGGGACAATGAAGCTCCCCGGATTATCATTGAAAGATTGGACGAACCTGCACATTGCTGTGACATTGAGACTGAAGAGGTAGCAGATAAACCCTGGTTTCATGAGGTGAAGAGATACCTTAAGGCTCAAGAATACCCCAAGGGTGCATCTGTTAATGACAAGAAGTTTCTGAGGAGGTTCGCAACAAAGTTCTTCATCAGTAATGGCATTCTTTACAAGCGTAACCATGATTCGACTTTACTGCGATGTGTGGATAAGAACGAAGCAGAAAGGATCATGGTAGATTTACATGAAGGTACTTTCGGAACTCATTACAGTGGGCCATTTATGGTTAAGAACATTTTCTCAAGAGGAGCTATGATTCTAACCACCATGGATGGTGACAACCTTCCTCACCCCGTCAATGCAGACATAGTGAAAAGATACTACGCATAAACAAAGACCCGCTAGGTTTACTGGCATAGGCAAAAATAAGGGCTTCCCGGCGAACCAAAAGCATTCGGGCAAAAATAAGGGATGAAAATAAAAAATTTGTACACTCGGCAAGTTGAAAACCTGAAAAGGCGGCTTGGGCAAAAAAGGGTATCCCGGTGGACTGAAAACCCGAAAGGGCGGTCCAGGCAAAAATTAGGGATCAAAGCGTAACACTATGTCTCATTGGATCATCTTGCATCCAGACTTAGGTATCGACTATCAAGCTCGGACGACACTAATCAATCTGATTCACCTTCAACCAGTAGCAAAGTGATGAGATGCTCGAGGATAAAAAGACAATAGCAGAATTGGAACCCAGTGGGATTATTCACATAGCTGCTTTGTTTAGATTTACACAAATTGTATAAATTCTATTTGTCCGGCGGCGTTCTCTTACTAGGACGTCAGCCTCTTGTACAAAAACGCCTATTTATAGGCCAAACTTCAAAATCAATACAATTCATTTTCAAAGAAATTTCAAGCTATTTTTCCTTTATCTGTTTTGTTTTGCAAAGAACGTCCAATGCTCATTTTTTATATATGCACTTGACATCAATTGCTGCTCATAAATATTTGCTTTCAAAACAAAAGATGATTACTGGTAATATCAGAAACAGGGAAAAATAAGAATTGTCCAAGCTTTACAAATGCTTTATCCACCAGGTACAAAGCTAAATTCAGCTGAAGAATATGGCTAAGGTACTTTCACTCCACGCAGAGTAAGACAGTAATGATAGCTCTCCCCAACTGAGACTTGCAACTGTGAATGAATCAGTAATATCCTCCCCAAGCAGAGATCATCTACCATCAGCACTGAAAAGGTTTAATATCCCCGGCATTCTTAATATTCCCCAACGGAGTATAAGAATATTCCCCGGTAGAATACAAGATATCCCTAGTGGAATTAAAATTTTCCCAATGCAGTCTGAAAAAGCTTCCCCAACGGAGTTGGGAGAATCATCCCCAATAGACTCTGGAAGTTTATCCCCAGCAGAGTACAAAAATAAATCTCCCTAGCCGAGTTCAAAGGATCATTCCTAGCAGAACTCAAAGGATTATCCCTATAAGAGTCTAAAAGGTTATTCCCAGAGAAGTTGCAACCGAAGATCATCCCCAACGGAGTTCTTTCCTTTCACAAACAGGAATTCAATCCCCAATAGGATTCAATATCATCAGCAACGATAATTCATCCCAACGGAATTTATCAGTGGAATATTCAGCAGAACATCTCTTCCCCACAGAGTAATCTCCTCATCAGTTTATTCCCCCCAACGGAGTCATCCTCTCCTGCGGGTTTATTCTCTTCGTTCACCATCCCCAGTGGAAACGGAGAATTCAAATCTATTCTTCAGCAGTTATCCGGGATTTATTTTCCCCAGCTAGAAACATTACATTTCCATACATCATGATACAGGCATATACGCATCATACCATACAATCTCATTTATTTTGAGAGCATCATTGCTTGATATATATCATACATCATGACATTGCATATGACTAACTCTTTACCTTTTCAGGGAAAGATGAATCAATAAACACCGTTGACTACTTATATGACCTGGTAGTCCCCTTAAAAACTACATCTATTGAGGTTTGGTTCAGCGGATTCCTCAGAAAGATATTATCAGACCTTCTCTGGTTCAGTCAGATCGACGCTAAGATCTCCCTGATTCTTATTCCAGTTGAAGATATTCCAAGACTTTCGTCTGGTTCAGTTAAATCGATTCTAAGATTTTCCTGGTTCTTATCCAGTCAAAGTTAATCCAAGACCTTCTTTGGTTCAGTCAGATCGACGTTAAGATCTCCCTGATTCTTATTCCAGTTGAAGATATTCCAAGACTTTCGGCTGGTTCAGTTAAATCGATTCTAAGATTTTCTTGATTCTTATCCAGTCAAAGTTAATCCAAGACCTTATCTGGTTCAGTCAGATCAATGCTAAGATCTCCATGATTCTTATTTCAGTTGAATATATTCCAAGACTTTCGTCTGGTTCAGTTAAATCGATTCTAAGATTTTTCTGATTCTTATCCAGTCAAAGTTAATCCAAGACCTTCTCTGGTTCAGTCAGATCGATGCTAAGATCTCCCTGATCCTTATTCCAGTTGAAGATATTCCAAGACTTTCGTCCAGTTCAGTTAAATCGATTCTAAGATTTTCCTGATTCTTATCCAGTCAAAGTTAATCCAAGACCTTCTCTGGTTCAGTCAGATCGACGCTAATATCTCCTTGATTCTTATTCCAGTTGAAGATATTCCAAGACTTTCGTCTGGTTCAGTTAAATCGATTCTAAGATTTTTCTGATTCTTATCCAGTCAAAGTTAATCCAAGACCTTCTCTGGTTCAGTCAGATCGATGCTAAGATCTCCCTGATTCTTATTCCAGTTGAAGATATTCCAAGACTTTCATCTGGTTCAATTAAGTCGATTCTAAGATTTTTCTGATTCTTATCCAATCAAAGTTAAGCCAAGACCTTCTCTGGTTCAGTCAGATCGACGCTAAGATCTCCCTGATCCTTATTCCAGTTGAAGATATTCCAAGACTTTCATCCGGTTCAGTTAAATCGATTCTAAGATTTTTCTGATTCTTATCTAGCCAAAGTCAATCCAAGACCTCTTCTGGTTCAGTCAGATCAACGCTAAGATCTCCCTGATTCTTATTCCAGTTGAAGTTTAGACCTCCTATCAACAGTATCCAAATGGAATCTATAAGCCCATTCCCGACATCACAAGCCTGATACCATTTCATGCGAATGCAAATTTCTGGGCACTCTAGTGTTCAATCATCTTCCACCTTCGGATCACGAAAGGCCCGAAAGCCAATCTATATCCTCAGGTTTAAGAAGATAGAACAGGGGCAGCTGTTGTACCCCAAAATTTTCCCTCTCATATTTCTCAAAACATGGCAAGAAAAATCTCCAAGTGGCTCAAGATTGCTCAAGAGTTGGACATGCAAGTTATCTCCTAAGGCAGTCAACCCACAATTAGGGTTTTGTGTTGAATCAAGATCCTTGAGTCCAAATGACCTAAAATTATCCATAATGTCCTAATAGGTTCTCAAGGTCATCCATGTCAAATTTCAAGGCTTTCAGAGGAAGTTTGCTCAGTTAATTGCTCAAAGGGTCCAAAAATCGACTGTGTTAGGGCAAAAGTCAACTGTGACCCAAATACAGTCAAACCTCAAGATATTTTGTCAAAATTATCATTTTTAAGGATATTTCATCATTTTATCAAGGTTTGATCATGATTCATCAAGGATTGCTCAAAATTCATCAAGACTCAAAAGTTGCTAAATTAGGGTTTTGTAGGAAAAGTCAACTCAACTTTGACCAAGCTTAACTTTCTCATACTTTATGCGAAATGATCCATCCAAAGCTCATTTTCAAGAGGATGCAATTTCCTACAATCCATATTCATACCCCAATATTAGAAAATGCACTCACAAGAAGTTATAAATTTGGACATTATAGGTCATTTTTGAAAGTCAACAAAAACACCTTTTTTGCCAAACTTATAACTTGAGCATGGAATATCAAAATGATATGAGACCAAAAGGGTTGGTTAGAGGACATCTCAAGCTTTCTAAAAAAGTCCAAGAACACCTCCAAAAGTTCAAAATTGAAGAAGTTATGCATTGTTGAAGTTGGGCATTTTTGCAAAATTGCCAAAAGTCAACTATCCCCAAAACATCAAATTTTGTCAAATGGGCCCATTCTTTTCCACTTGATTTGAACTTGCCACATTGCAGACGTGTCCTAGCTTCAGCCTTGTGTCCATTTATCAATTTTATTATTTTATTTGATTTTTTATTGAATTATTTCATTTTAAATCAAATAAAATCCAAAAATTGATTGTTGGATATCTTTTTGGCTATTTCAGGACTAAATCATCATCATCAAGGGTATCAAACTCGTATCAAGCATTCCATGTGCAAAAAGATTGAGTTTTTCACAAAATTGGCAAGTTTTCAATGGTGAATCAAATCAAATCCAATGGCATTGATGTGGAAAGATTCAAGACACAAATGTTAACCTAATGCACTCTATCATACATATACAAGTCAAAGCACACGAAAACTAGGCTAGAGGCTGCAAGGACACTGAAAGAAAAACTTGCAAAATTCACAAAAAAGTGTGAAACCAAAATCCCACTTGGAGGCGTTTTCAGAAGCAAAACTCAACACCAATCGATTGCTAGAGGTTCACTGAGTCAGAACCAATCCCTAGAAAGCCTCCATACACGCACAAACGCATTATAAGTGATACACGACCCCCCTCTGAATTTGATTTCGTGTTTCAAAATCCATGCATCATTACAAGAAATCAATGGTATATTTGTAATCACCAGATAATTTCCAAGCTTTCCATATTATTTGATTGTGTTTATCTGCTCTGTGGTGCAAAATGCCATTGTAGGGTTTTCTAGGTTTTTTTAGGGATTTTCATTACAGGTAAAATTAGACCTATTAATGGCCATGGACGTGACCGGGAGAGGAAGACGAACGCAACCATGGTCTTGGATGGAGTTTATATGGCCTGAGATGATTTTTTGGAATGGCCTACGCTTTTAGTTGCGGATTTAAATCCGCAGGTAATTTCCTTGCAGACCTGAGAATAGGGACGACCACGTGCCCCCATCTGATTTCCCCTTTCAAATATTTGCGCGTTTTTATTTTTTGTTCTGGCATATTAATCCATTTGTTTTTATTATTATTATTTTATATCTTATGTACAAATGAAACACAGCGCCCTGGTGGTAAAGCAAGCTGGCAGTCACGTACAGGACCTGGGTTCGAATCCCAGGTCCTCCAAATTGCATTTGTTATTTTTCTACAGGTTATCCAGTGCAAATCCAAGCTCATGGCCTATCATACATCCTCACTCAATCAAGCGCCAAATGGCCAAATGGCCAAAGGCCAGATCTGGTGACCCAGAATGATGGTCCACCATGGGGTCCAGTCAAGATGCGCATAGGAGATCTCACAAAGTCAGCCAGGCCAACACAATTGGGCCATGAATTTGCTTCTCAAACTCCACTAATCAGGCCCACACTCCTAACTCTTTCTATTTCTTTTTTTATTTTAATTTTATTTGTTTTATTATTTTCATTTAATCAATTAATCAATCAATCTTTTTTCTTTATAAAAATAAAACCAAAAAATATTTTTCTTCATTAAAACCAAATTTTAATTTTTATTAATAAATACTAATTATATTAATTTAGTTTTAATTAGGATAACTCTAATATATTTTGTAAATAATCAAATTAACTTAGACATAATTAGATTTTTATTAACATTGATCAATTTTGTTTCTTTCATTAAATAACAAAAAATTCCAAAAATATTTATTTTATTAATTAGTTTAATTAATTTAATTTAATAATTAATTTAGGATAGTTTCTTTCTTAATTCAAAAACAAACCAAAAAAATCTTTTCTTTAATAACAAATGGTCAAAACCCTAGAACTCGCACCCGATTTAATTTCCCGCACGCGATCCATTTATTCAATATTGTATTTGTTTCCGGAATGTAATAGATAATTAGGACCATTTATCGGTTTATTTGTTTTTCTGCATTTAAATTTCAAAGGGTTTGTCTTTGGCGATGTAAATACCCGACGCCTTGTAATTTAATTTCCGCAATTTATTTTCTGCAACTTATAAACTACTAGATGTTTGATAATAGGGATGCATGACAAGATTGAACGTTTAAACCTAAAATCAACATAGATAACCATTAACATGTACAAAGATAAAATTAACTGAAAACGACACACTCGCACATGCGCACTCTTAGGGTACACCTCACTTGGTTGCCTTCGTACGCGGTCATTGAGTATAGGTCACTTTAGAGGTCGCTCTCTTGTCTAAAGATCATAGTTGCCTCGAAACGGTTGCCTCGGATAAAATGATCTAAGACATTAGGGTTACCGCTAAGGCATCCTAACATTGCTTTAGCGACTGCACGTCCCTAAAATCGAATTGACCCTTAAAACTCCAATGACGATGCTACCTACTCATTCATAGTGGGATAGTATTGTCTAAAGGAAGATAGCATAGAACAATTCCTTTTTCGAGTAGGTAGATGGTTCTTAAGTACTTGCTCTTTCAAAAAACAAAAACTTTTCACACTTACACTTTTCAAACGAAGTTTCAAAAACAAAAACTTTTTCAAACCCACAAACACAAAGAAAAGCAATTTTGAAAACAATATGAGAAAGTACCTAAGAGCCCGTGGATAACCACAGATAGAAAGGGTGTTAACACCTTCCCTTTCTATAATATACCCCCTGAACCCGAGAAATATCTCGAAAAAGGAATTTTTCTGTGTTTTTTTTCCTTTCCTTGTTGGATAAAATAAAAGCCGGTGGCGACTCTTGCTTACCGCGACATTTTGCGAAAACAAACGCAAAACGCAAACCAGCATTCCAAAAACAGTCAGTTCTTTCCCACCGTAACACAGCATGCATTTTTGTCTTGATTAGGGTGATCTATTTGTTGATTTCATATCTTGCTATACACACCCTAATTACTAAAAATATATGAAAGAAATAAAAGTGCGGAAAGTAAAGATTCTACGCTATTACAATCATTAGGGGGATGGGGTGTACAAATTTACAAATGGGGGGTTGTAAATAAATTCTAATTATTTATTACAACCATATTGAAATAATAATGCAAGAAAGAAAAAGGACCTTGTTTAGAAAAAATGGTTTTTTTGTCTTAATGAATAAAAAAGGGAAATGAATTACCTAGTAAAAAGAAAATATTTTTATGCCCTTTTTTATATTGATGAAAAGAGTATTAATATTGAAAGTGATAAAAAGGAAAATAAATGAGATATAAAATCAGCGTGTTGCTGCCAGCAAAATAAAAGGAATCAGAAGTTCTGATGCCAGGAGTGCTGTGACTGAGAAAGAAACGTCAGTGGGCATTAGAAGTTCAGGATTAGTACACTCTGAGGTCCTGCAAGAAATGTTAGAGGGAAAACACAGGGGTTCTGGGTGGTATTCAGACAATGAGCCAAAAGTCAGAAGTTCTGTGTTACGCTAAAGCAGTGAGTAAACATCATAAATTCAATGTATTGTCAGCATGTGAAAATCAGAAACTGTGAGTGTTTAAAACAACGAGTGGAAGTATCAAAAGTTCAGTGTGTTGTCAGCGTGTAAAAATCAAAAATTCTGAGCATTAAAACAGCAAGTGGAAGCATCCGAAGTTCAGTGTGTTTCACAATAAGAAAGCCTAGAAGTTCTGTGTGTTTGACATGTAGGGAGAACCCAGAAGTTCTGTGCTGTGTTAGAACAATGGGTGAATCATAGAAGTTCTATGTGTTAAAATGGTGAGTAAAAAACATAAGTTATGTGTTACATTTCAACTCTTTTCTCATATTAGTCAGCACATCAGTAATTTATTCTGTTTTTAACAAACAGCAAATCAGAAGGATAAAAGCACAACAGTTTATAGAAATTCTAGTCCTAATCCTGAGCCTACCTTTAATCAAGAAGTTCTGATCCACAGTTTTTTCTACTTATGCAATGGTATGGACAACATTAATACTATGATATTTACATATTTAATGATGATCTGAATGTAAATATGCAGAGTCAGAAAGACTTACCTTGAATCCTAAAGTGTGTGTTTGGAACTTGAATTGCTGCCTTCAGATATTCTGGAGTCAGCGAGGGTAACGAGAGAGAAAATGCCAAGTTCTTTGACTCAAAGGGAAGAACAAAGTGTGATCGATGGGAATGAGAACTGACTGTTTTGGAATGCTGGTTTGCGTTTGCGTTTGTTTTTGCAAAATGTCACAGTAAGCAAGAGTCGCCACCGTCTTTTATTTTATCCAACAAGGAAAGGACAAAAGCATAGAAAAATTCCTTTTCGAGATGTTTCTCGGGTTCGGGAGGTAGATTATAGAAAGGGAAGGTGTTAGCACCCTTTCTATCCGTGGTTAGCCACGGGCTCTTAGGTACTTGCTCAATATGTTTTCAAAAGTTTGCTTTTCTTTGTGATTGTGGGTTTTGAAAAGAGTTTTGTTTTTGAAGAGAGTGTAAGTGCGAAAAGTTTTGTTTTGTTTTAAAAGGAGCAAGTACTTAAGAACCTCTACCTACTCAAAAAGGAATTAAACTGTGTAAATGTCCTTTAGACAGTGTTATCCCACTATTGAGGAGTAGGTAGCATCGTCGTTGGAGTTTTTGGGTCAATTCGATTTAAGGGACGTGTGGTCACTAAAGCATGTTAAGACGCCTTAGAGGTAACCCTAATGTCTTAGATCATTTTATCCGAGGCAACCGTTTCGAGGCAACTTATGATCTTTGGACAAAAGGGCGACCTCTAAAACATCCTATACTCAATGACCACGTTCGAGGCAACCAAGTGAGGTGTACCCTAAGAGTGGCATGTGCGAGCGTATCAATTTTCAGTTATATTATCTTTGCATGTCATGGTGAGCTACTGTTGATTTTAAGTTAAGAGTTAATCTTGTCATGCATAGCCTAGTTAGCATACATCTAAACAGTTAATATATGTACAGGAATTTAAAGTGCGGGAATTGTAAATCCTACGCTATTACAAGGCTTCGGGGAGGGGGATTATTTACATGTCCAAAATTGGGGGAATAAAGCAGTAAAGTGTAAAAGTCTTAGTTAAGCTATTACAAACCAGTAGGCAGTTACAATAAAATAAACGCGCGCGAATCTGAAAATAACCTCTAAAAATCCTAAGAATAAAATCTTTTTGTTGTTTTATTTTATTTTGGGAAAATGATCTAAATCTTCTTAATTTTAGTCTTGAGAAAATGTTAAGATAATTAAATTATTAATTAACAAAGTTGATTTAATAGAAAAAACTAGCCTAATTTTTTCTGGTTTTTCCTTTTAATTGATTTTATGTTGATAAAAAAAAAGAAATAAAATAGTCAAAACAAAGATGAAATCGAAGGAACAAGCAGTAAATGTATAATTCTGGAGGCCTGGATCGAAAGAGGTGTGGGATACCTTTCGATCCAGTGAAGAGGCTTGATCGAAGGTGCATGAGGGGCTGCACTTTGGGGGTGTTCGATCTGGGTATGTCATCCTTCGATCTGGGATTCTGCAAGGAAGTTTGTTAGAAATTGAAAATACAATGCCTGGATCGAAGAAGTTTGAGAGACGACACATTTCGGGCTTTCGATCTGGGATGTTGGACCTGCAAGGAAGTTTGTTAGAAATTAAAAATACAAGGCCTGTGATATTGGATCCTGGTCCCTTCGATTGAGCAAATTCCCTTTCACCCCTGAGATGCTTGCTCATTCAAAAGGCATGACTCTTGCTTTTGGCCCTGCAAATTAGTCCGTTCAGAACTAAACAACATAGAGAAACGTCTCACTCGAAATCAATTCCTGAACCCAGATCTGGGTTGGTTTCGATTTGTCACAGCAAAGATCATGGATTTCACATGTAACCTGCTTTGAAAGAAACTTTATCCATGGGGGCTTCAAACGTATGAACACTGCAGCTTATACATGCTTTGTTAAATCGCTCACAAGTAATAACAAAAAAACTATGAATATGCAATTATGAGTAATTTTAAGATTAAGTGAGATTGAATATTATATCACTGGAGGCGCCTGGATTTGGACGGAAGGTGCCTGCAATGGAGTCTAGACTTTCGTGGGGCAGGCTGGTGCTTTTGCGAGGCAAGGTATGTGTGGCCGTCTTCGTGGGATTTTCGTTTCTGCAGAGTTTTTGTGTGTTTTTCCCCCTTGTTCTGTAATTCTGGTTTTATCCCTTTACTATAATTTTTGTAATGTTTCTGTTCCGCCCTTTGCAATGTATGTTGGCCCTTGTATTTATAAGAGTGTGATGGTCTAGTAACGGCAAGAGACAACCAATTAAATAGGCCTTTAAAGCCATGAGAGAAGAATCAGACATATTAAAAGATTTCCTTTTTTGAAATATTCATGTCTCTTTGGAATCTTGAATGAACCTGGACACTTTTGATTTTCGAATGCCTTCAGGCCATGCTCTTCGATTGGTCTTGAGTTGCCTCCTTCGAATGGACTTCTTCTGCTTCGACTGCTTGATTTGAAAAGAATCACTCTGGTCGAATCAGCTCCTTAGGAACAGAAAAGGCAAGAATCTGGCCTTTAACTCAGGAATCCACAATCAGCATTTAATTATTTCTATATTTGCAAGGAAAACATTCCATTTTCTCATGTTCAGTATACCTGGACGTGTTTTTTGAGTGCCCTCTTGATGGCCTATTTCAAATGGCCTGGAAGGAGTCCTTCAGATGGCCCTGGTCCAAATATCAATCGAAAGGTACTAATTAAAATTCCAATCGAAAGGCTTTGTTAACAAACCAATCGAAAGGTGTTGTTCATGCTAATCGAAGGACATGGTTAACATGCCTGTCGAAGCTTCCTTGACATAATGCTAAATCAAAGGATCCCTTGGCATGCCAATTGAAAGGCTTGGCCCAGGGTGCCAAACGAAAAGGTCTTTCAGAATTCCAATCGAAGGCCTTGACATAATGCCAATCGAAGTGCTTGTCCATAATGCCAATCGAAGTGCTTGTCCATAATGCCAATCGAAATGCTCCTTCAGAATACCAATCGAAGGGTCTTTCAGAATGCCAATCGAAGTGCTTGTCCATAATTCCAATCGAAATGCTCCTTCAGAATATCAATCGAAGGGTCTTTCAGAATGCCAATCGAAAGGTACTTAAAGCACTACTAAAAAATTTTCTTTTTCCTTAGGCAAGGGTTTGTGATCAACCATGCAGGGGGAAACATGAGAGGGCAAATTTTGATGGTACAACAGTTGCCCCTGTTCAATTTTCTTAAACCTGAGGATATAGATTGGCTTTCGAGCCTTTCGTGATCCGAAGGTGGAAGATGATTGAACACCAGAGTGCCCAGAAATTTGCACTCGCATGGTGTAGTATCAGCATTGTGATGTCGGGAATGGGCTTACAGATGCCATTTGGAGATTGTTGGTAGGTGGTTTTATCTTCGTTGACGGGTTGTCTCTTCTGACGGGGTGTCTCCTTTGACGAGTTGTCTCCATTGACAGGTTGTCTCTATTGACAGGTTGTCTCAGAAAAATCTTTAGGAATCGATTTAACTAATTTTGTCTCCTTTGACGGGTTGGCCTCAGAAAAATCTTTAGGAATCGATTTAACTGATTTTGTCTCCTTTGACGGGTTAGCCTCAGAAAAATCTTTAGGAATCGATTTAACTGATTTTGTCTCCATTGACTAGCTTCGCCTCAGAAAAATCTTTAGGAATCGATTTAACTGATTTTGTCTCCATTGACTGGCTTCGCCTCAGAAAAATCTTTAGGAATCGATTTAACTGATTTTGTCTCCATTGACTGGCTTCGCCTTAGAAAAATCTTTAGGAATCGATTTAACTGATTTTGTCTCCATTGACTGGCTTTGCCTCAGAAAAATCTTTAGGAATCAATTTAACTGATTTTGTCTCCATTGACTGGCTTTGCTTTAGAAAAATCTTTGGGAATAGATTTAACTGATTTTGTCTCCATTGACTGGCTTCGCCTCAGAAAAATCTTAAGGAATCGATTTAACTGAACCAGACAGGGTCTTGGGATAACTTCAACTGGATCGGCATCAGAAAAATCTTTAGGAATCGATTTGACTGGACCAGAGAAGGCCTTTGGCTGGATCGGCATCAGAAAAATCTTTAGGAATCGATTTAACTGGACCAGACAAGGTCTTGGGATAACTTCAACTGGATCGGCATCAGAAAAATCTTTAGGAATCGATTTGACTGGACCAGAGAAGGCCTTTGGCTGGATCGGCATCAGAAAAATCTTTAGGAATCGATTTAACTAGACCAGACAAGGTCTTGGGATAACTTCAACTGGATCGGCATCAGAAAAATCTTTAGGAATCGATTTGACTGGACCAGAGAAGGCCTTTGGCTGGATCGGCATTAGAAAAATCTTTAGTAATCGATTTAACTGGACCAGACAAGGTCTTGGGATAACTTCAACTGGATCGGCATTAGAAAAATCTTTAGGAATCGATTTTACTGGACCAGAGAAGGCCTTTGGCTGGATCGGCATCATAAAAATCTTTAGGAATTGATTTAACTGGACCAGACAAGGTCTTGGGATAACTTCAACTGGATCGGCATCAGAAAAATCTTTAGGAATCGATTTGACTGGACCAGAGAAGGGCTTTGGCTAGATCGGCATCAGAAAAATCTTTAGGAATTGATTTAACTGGACCAGACAAGGTCTTGGGATAACTTCAACTGGATCGGCATCAGAAAAATCTTTAGGAATGATTTGACTGGACCAGAGAAGGCCTTTGGCTGGATCGGCATCAGAAAAATCTCTAGGAATCGATTTAACTGGACCAGACAAGGTCTTGGGATATCTTCAACTGGATCGGCATCAGAAAAATCTTTAGGAATTGATTTGACTGGACCAGAGAAGGCCTTTGGCTGGATCGGCATCCGAAAAATCTCTAGGAATCGATTTAACTGGACCAAACAAGGTCTTGGAATATCTTCAACTGGATCGACATCAGAAAAATCTTTTGGAATCGATTTGACTGGACCAGAGAAGGCCTTTTTATATGGCTGAGAATTTAACTGCATCCTTCCTGAAAGGTAAAGATCATTCATATGCAATGCATGATATGGATCAAGCAATGATGTTCTCAACATAAATGAGATTGTATGGTATGATGCGTTTATGCATTTATCATGATGTATGGAAATGTAATGTTGTTCTCAAAATAAATGAGATTTATGTTATATGTATTTTGTATGCATATGCTATGAATGTTATTGAAATGTAATTTTGTCTTGGAGAATAAATTCTTGACAAGTGTTGGGGAGTTATTAAATCCTGGACTGCTGTTGAAGAGTAAGTATGTCTTCAAACTTTGCTTAGAATGTTTCCACTAAGGATCCTTGTTTTGTTGAGGAGAACTCCGTTGGGGAATGCTGTGAACTCTGTGGAGAGTATTGATTCATTCTTGGGGAACAAGTTCAGGAGTCTCGGTTGTCCGTTGCTCTACTGGGGAGTCAAAGTTAAACTGACATCTGGTCGGGTCCAGGTTTCACAGTAACTTGCTGGGGATTGTAGAGTAGTCTACTGGGGAAGAGGAGTTGTGGTCCTTTAATTTGTAGTAGTCGGCGAGGCAAACTCAAGCTGGGGATTTCTGCCATTTGTTGGAGAAATAAACCCTGTTGTCGGTCTGCTAGAGAGGTGACGACTTCGTTGAAGTTGTCTCAGCTGGGGAAAGGTTTTCAGAGATTAAACTCTTGCTGGGGAATCATCCTATGAGAAGGATTTTGGGGAGATTTGTCACTGCCCCTAGCAGCGAGTGTTTGTGGCACTGCCTGGAAATGTTTGACTGTATGTAACCCTTTATTGAGATTGACGTTTCAATGCCCCAAGTGATGGTGAGGGAGACTTGCCCCTAGGTTAACCTGCAATTGAGAGATTTCTTGAAATCTTGACTGGATTGCCCCAGGTTTACTGAACTTTGAAAGTTTTGTTGAAATCTTGACTGGACTGCCCCAGGTTTACTGGACAACACCATATCAAGTCCCCTTTTGCTGATAGGAGATTTTTGCCACGGGCTATTTGGCATTTTGAGAGATTCCTTGAATCTTGACTTGACTGCCCCAGATGATGGACAATGATCATGCCGTGCCCCTTGATTGGAAGTGTTTTTTTCACTTGAGGTGATCCTTTTTCATTGAAAAGGTTTTTGTTCACTAGATATTCGTCGTGCGAATTTCTCTGCTATTTGAACAAATAGTCATATGTAAACAATGTTATTTTAAGAATGCAAAGCTTATGTCTGTCTTGAAGTTTTTGAAAATGCATTTTTTCAGTAAGATAGGAAAATTTTGTAAAATGTGACGTCAACTCAGGATTTACAGCAAGCCCTACAGGAGTCAGGATACCTTTTGTAACAGTATGCTTTCAGACTAACCCATGCTTCAGCTAGGACTTTTTAAGGGTTATAACGTGGCCTGGTTCACGGTTTAAGAAACAAAGGATAAAGGCTCAAAATTTATTTGTACCCACCCGCTCTTTGTGATGTTCTTTGATCCTAAACTCAGCTAATCGTGCATTAGATCTTGTTTGAGTCTTTGCTCTGATATACCAGTGATGGTTCGGATACTGACAATTTATTTTGAATAGGCAGTCATTTTTGTTGAGAGTTTGTAGGATCTCTTTCTTTTTGATTGCGTTATCCCTGTCTTTTTTCCTGAACTGTTTCTTTTGTGATTACAGTCAGCGGGATGCCCCGGTTTTTTTGTAAGTCTCCTTCATAGGTTTTGACTTATTGGGCTTTTATTTTTGAGAGATAATGACTGTCTGTCCTTACGATTATTCAGAACCATCACTGTCTCTTGTTTTGGAAGGACTTCTTTGATGTCATTCATTGTGCACCTGGATCAACTGAGAAAACTACCCTGCCCCAGGTTATAATTAAGGGTTTTAATTTGTGAAAAGAAAAACTCCAACTTCTTTGGCTCATAGGGGTTGACGAGGGATTATCTTCCTTATAATTCCACTGTTTAGGATTTGAAACAATGCCTGTACATCGTCAGCGGGGTCTGTTCAAAAGCATACTATAAAGATTATGGTATCGTCTTCGTCATCCTCCCTCAAAAGGCTTAGAATTTTTTAATCGAGAGTTGAACATCACAATAAAAGCAATTTGAATATAGTGAAATACGAATGGATTGATTCAAAACAGGCATATTCAATGCATTGATAAAGTAATAAAGTTTAACATGATAATAATTGTTTGAATAACAAAGAGATTACAACTTGAAAATTCAAATGAACAAAAGCTTTCAATGATTCGTCATAGGAACAGTGATTATGTTTGGAGTCTCCGGAGGGTCAAACTTGATCTCCTTGGCATCAATCATGTCTTGGATCTTGTTCTTCAAAGTCCAACAGTCGTTTCTGTCATGTCCCGGACTGTCAGAGTGGTATGCACACCTTTCATTGGGATAATAGGTAGGAGCAGAAGTATTTGGGTTCCGGAGAGGAGCCTTTAATGTAATTAGCTCTGCCTTCAACATGTGTTGTAGCGCTTGAGTCAGTGACATGTTGATCTTAGTGAATTTCCTCTTGGGCATATTTGGCTTACTCTGATCAACCCGTTCTTCATGGCAAGGTTGTTGTTGGACCCTTGAGGTAGTAGCAACTTGGAGAGGTCCATTCTTTACCAAACCAAACCCTTGTCTTCTTGGAGGCTGATCAATGACTTGGTCCCCGACTTTGACTATTTGCTTCATGTTGTTGTATCTGTCTTGATGAAGCTGGATGATAATGGTTCTCAGCTCTTCTTGTTCCCGGGTTAGGCCTTGGATAAGAGCCATCTGCCCCAACATCTGGGTTTTCATGGCACTGAACTCAGCTTGTAATTGTTCCAGCCATTCGTCCTTATTGTCTTCAGGACTTTTCTTGACCAAATTCCCCATGAGGAGTGTTCTCAACTCTTCCTGCCCCTTGGATAGGTTTAGGAAGATTTCCTTGAACTGAGTCTCTTGAGTATGAAGATCTTGGTTTTCTTGTTGGAAAGCCATTGCTGAAATAAACAGCGAGAACATGAGAGACCTGTATTGGGAGACCTGTTATGCAATGATATGTATGATATATGTATGCAATGTTTTCAAGGATCTGGCGGGGTAAACAAGAAACTTGTTAGAATTTGAATCTGGTAACTTGATTGAAGGAGCTTCATGTTGCTGAGAGTCCTTCTTCAAGAGTCAAGCTCACCATATCGAGTGGGTCATAGCCCCTGACTCAAGTTATCATGTTTTGATCTCTAGACGGCATTGGCTAGAGTAAAATAAATCCCCTTGCCCCTTGCTAGACATTTGATGTACCATAACCGGCATCACAGACCCTTGAGATCCTTGAAATGGTTAAGGAAATATTAAGGCATGATGTTATGATGTGTATGCTATGCGTTTAAGGAAAAGTGTGAAGTGCTGTAAGTAAACCCTGCAATAAGTCCAAATTATTGGATAAGGACTGTAAACAAAACCTGCAAGGAACTCATGTTGTCAGATAACAAGAATGTGCAAGTAGTTCAAGTTTGAAGGCACACAAGTCACACATATTGCCTTAAGTTTAGGCTGGCATGGAGTTTAGGCATTACCCTCTTTCAGTTCAGTTTGTTTAAACCTGTCCTAAAAATAGTAATCGGGTTCTAGAGGATCTCAATATCACTGACTACCCTCAATCGGTCATAATTCTAGTTTAGCAACCTTTTCTTGCGGCCGGAATCGTCGCGAGAGTTTAGTCTCAATGAGTGTAGCATACTGCTACTATTCTATGGCCAAGTTGGTCAATTTAAGGTTCTAAGGTCAGTTGGTGCTTAATGACTCCTTAGAAGACCCATATTCTCCTTGTTCCAACACAAGGGATATCGGTACATACTAAGGTGACACACCAACGTAGCTACTGCTTCATCTGTGTCGGTCTACGCCGGACAGATCCCTCACAGTTTATTGCTACTTACCTAAAGGGTATCCCCAGATCCGGGTTAGGATCTATAGAACTCCGATACAAGCCCACGAAATTTAAAGCATACAAAGCATACAATTGAAAACACAAGTGATCTAATCCTAAGGTACACCTCACTTATAGTAATTCCCCAGCAGAGTCGCCAGTTCTGTGATCGGTGGGAATGAGAACTGACTGTTTTGGAATGCTGGTTCGCGTTTGCGTTTGTTTTCGCAAAATGTCGCGGTAAGCAAGAGTCACCACCGTCTTTTATTTTATCCAACAAGGAAAGGACAAAAGCACAGAAAAATTCCTTTTCGAGATATTTCTCGGGTTCGGGAGGTAGATTATAGAAAGGGAAGGTGTTAGCACCCTTTCTATCCGTGGTTAGCCATGGGCTCTTAGGTACTTGCTCACTATGTTTTCAAAAGTTTGCTTTTCTTTGTGATTGTGGGTTTTGAAAGGAGTTTTGTTTTTGAAGAGAGTGTAAGTGCGAAAAGTTTTGTTTTGTTTTAAAAGGAGCAAGTACTTAAGAACCTCTACCTACTCAAAAAGGAATTAAACTGTGTAAATGTCCTTTACACAATGCTATCCCACTATTGAGGAGTAGGTAGCATCGTCGTTGGAGTTTTCGGGTCAATTCGATTTAAGGGACGTGTGGTCACTAAAGCAATGTTAGGACGCCTTAGTGGTAACCCTAATGTCTTAGATCATTTTATCCGAGGCAACCGTTTCGAGGCAACTTATGATCTTTGGACAAAAGGGCGACCTCTAAAACATCCTATACTCAATGACCACGTTCAAGGCAACCAAGTGAGGTGTACCCTAAGAGTGGCATGTGCGAGCGTATCAATTTTCAGTTATATTATCTTTGCATGTCATGGTGAGCTACTATTGATTTTAAGTTAAGAGTTAATCTTGCCATGCATAGCCTAGTTAGCATACATCTAAACAGTTAATATATATACAGGAATTTAAAGTGCGGGAATTGTAAATCCTACGCTATTACAAGGCTTCAGGGAGGGGGATTATGTACATGTCCAAAATTGGGGGAATAAAGCAGTAAAGTGTAAAAGTCTTAGTTAAGCTATTACAAACCAGTAGGAAGTTACAATAAAATAAACGTGCGCGAATCTGAAAATAACCTCTAAAAATCCTAAGAATAAAATCTTTTTGTTATTTTATTTTATTTTTGGAAAATGATCTAAATCTTCTTAATTTTAGTCTTGAGAAAATGTTAAGATAATTAAATGATTAATTAACAAAGTTGATTTAATAGAAAAAAACTAGCCTAATGTTTTTGTGGTTTTTCTTTTTAATTGATTTTATGTTGATAAAAAAAAAGAAATAAAATAGTCAAAACAAAGATGAAATCGAAGGAACAAGCAGTAAATGTATAATTCTGGAGGCCTGGATCGAAAGAGGTGTGGGCTGCCTTTCGATCCAGTGAAGAGGCTTGATCGAAGGTGCATGAGGGGCTGCACTTTGGGGGTGTTCGATCTGGGTATGTTATCCTTCGATCTGGGATTCTGCAAGGAAGTTTGTTAGAAATTGAAAATACAAGGCCTGGATCGAAGAAGTTTGAGAGACAACACATTTGGGGCTTTCGATCTGGGATGTTGGACCTGCAAGGAAGTTTGTTAGAAATTAAAAATACAAGGCCTGTGATATTGGATCCTAGTCCCTTCGATTGAGCGAATTCCCTTTCACCCCTGAGCTGCTTGCTCATTCAAAAGGCATGACTCCTGCTTTTAGCCCTGCAAATTAGTCCGTTCAGAACTAAACAACATAGAGAAACATCTCACTCGAAATCAATTCCTGAATCCAGATCTGGGTTGGTTTCGATTTGTCACAGCCAAGATCATGGATTTCACATGTAACCTGCTTTGAAAGAAACTTTATCCATGGGGGGTTCAAACGTATGAACACTGCAGCTTATACATGCTTTGTTAAATCGCTCACAAGTAATAACAAAAAAACTATGAATATGCAATTATGAGTAATTTTAAGATTAAGTGAGATTGAACATTATACCACTGGAGGCGCATGGATTTGGACGGAAGGTGCCTGCAATGGAGTCTAGACTTTCGTGGGGCAGGCTGGTGCTTTTGCTAGGCAAGGTATGTGTGGCCGTCTTCGTGGGTTTTTCGTTTCTGCAGAGTTTTTGTGTGTTTTCTCCCTTGTTCTGTAATTCTGGTTTTCTCCCTTTACTATGATTTTTGTAATGTTTTTGTTCCGCCCTTTGCACTGTATGCTGGCCCTTGTATGTATAGGAGTGTGATGGTCTAGTAACGGCAAGAGACAACCAATTAAACAGGCCTTTAAAGCCATGAGACAAGAATCAGACATATTAAAAGATTTCCTTTTTTGAAATATTCATGTCTCTTTGGAATCTTGAATGAACCTGGACACTTTTGATTTTCGAATGCCTTCAGGCCATGCTCTTCGATTGGTCTTAAGTTGCCTCCTTCGAATGGACTTCTTTTGCTTTGACTGCTTGATTTGAAAAGAATCACTCTGGTCGAATCAGCTCCTTAGGAACAGAAAAGGCAAGAATATGGCCTTTAACTCAGGAATTGAATCCACAATCAGCATTTAATTATTTCTATATTTGCAAGGAAAACATGCCATTTTCTCATGTGCAGTATACCTGAACGTGTTTTTTGAGTGCCCTCTTGATGGCCTCTTTCAAATGGCCTGGAAGGAGTCCTTCAAATGGCCCTGGTCCAAATATCAATCGAAGGGTACTAATTAAAATTCCAATCGAAAGGCTTTGTTAACAAACCAATCGAAAGGTGTTGTTCATGCTAATCGAAGGACATGGTTAACATGCCTGTCGAAGCTTCCTTGACACAATGCTAAATCAAAGGATCCATTGGCATGCCAATTGAAAGGCTTAGCCCAGGGTGCCAAACGAAAAGGTCTTTCAGAATTCCAACTGAAGGCCTTCACATAATGCCAATCGAAGTGCTTGTCCATAATGCCAATCGAAGTGCTTGTCCATAATTCCAATCGAAATGCTCCTTCAGAATACCAATCGAAGGGTCTTTCAGAATGCCAATCGAAGTGCTTGTCCATAATGCCAATTGAAATTCTCCTTTAGAATATCAATCGAAGGGTCTTTCAGAATGCCAATCGAAAGGTACTTAAAGCACTACTCAAAAATTTTCTTTTTCCTTAGGCAAGGGTTTGTGATCAACCATGCAGGGGGGAGACTTTGGAAAACATGAGAGGGCAAATTTTGGGGTACAACACAAAGGTTTTGGTTTTTCTGTTTGGGAATTCTGGATTTTTTATGAAGGTTTCACAGCTTTCTTTTCTCTCTTTTGACAATTCTCTCTCTCCAAAAGTCAGCCCCTTGAAAGTGTGATGGAGCAACTTATTTATAGGTGAAGTTGTTATAATTTTTTTTTGGGGGGGGGGGGGGGGGGGGCAGTTGGGATTTGAACACCTCTTGGCATCCTGTTCCATTTCTTTTTTATCACAGTTTTCGTATGCTAGTTTGGTGCAATTATGGGATGAAGGCATGGACTGAATTAACTGTTGGTTATAGGATTGTGATGTAGCAGTGCAACAGGTTGTATAAACGAGGTTTTGGGATTTGGTGATGTTCTGACCGAAGCATTGAATATATCCTTCATATGCTAGGGTGCTGCCTTGTTCTTGAAGCAATTATGGTGGTTAGCAGATTTTAGCCGTGCCTAAGTTGGATTTGTAAGCATCAAATAAAGAAAGGTAACCTCAAAAGCAAAAGCAACGTATGGGCCCAGCACACTTTTGTACAAAAGTTTGCTTTTCTAAGACAGTAGAGATACTCCTATGCCACACGTGGGGAAATCTTTTGGATAAAGACTCAAAAGTGGTTGTGAGCATTAAATGATGATGAGATTTATCAAACCAGAAATCCTGTAATGTGAGATTTTGTATCATTGCTTAATTCTAGATCAGAGGTTCAGCTTCAGCATAATTTAGAATAAACATCCAACTTCTGATCTTTGTATCTCCTTACCCCAGCATGTTTTGAAGGAACTCCCAGAATTTCTAGGAAGCTTGCAACACGCTTTGTAACCCTTCTTTGAACTTCTCTTGCAAACTCTGACTGAATCTTTATGAAAACTGGCCCAAAATTTGTAACCAAACTCTGTCTTGGAATTGTCCAGAATTTGCTGAGTGCTTCAGTTTCATGGATGTGTCTTTAAGGAGTCATAACTTGAAATCCCATCATTTCTAGGAGAAGTTTTGTTCTGCAATGTTTTAGGTCTTATTGATATCTAAAAATATAGTGTTAAAAGTTCTTCCAGAATCAACTTGCATCATGGTGATAATCTGATCAGAAGTTCTGAGCTCATCATATTTCCTAAACACTTAGAAAAATTTCTAAGTATTTAGAGTTTTGGCTTTTCCCAAGCAAATTTGACTTTTGATCTTCTTAATGAAACAAACTTCATATTTTAACATGTCTTGATGAAATATGATTCTTGAAACTTGATTTTGATCCAAAAGTCAAAGTTTGACTTTTCAATGTTGCAAATGACCATTTTTCCCTTGTGGGTGACTTTCTTGGAAAATTTATAATTCAAGGCTTGAAATTGGATGGGAACAAACCTGAGGGTTCAGGGTGATTCTTTGAGAAATGAGAGGGAAAATTTCGGGGTACAACAAGTAGTTACGTTCAAATGCATATGTTCAAAAATAAATTATTGGACGTTTTTGTAAACAAAACACATAAATAAAGAAAAACAGATAGTTTTGCACTTTCAAAGGAATATCTTTGTATTAACTTGAATAAGTATTTTTGTACAATGAGACGAACATTCTAGTAAGAGAATGTCGTCGTAGAAAGTGAAAATTGATATAAAGAAAAGATAGCTTTGTGAAATAATCCCATGGAGTTCCCATTCTGCTATAGCCTTCATGTCTCTGAGCGTCTCGTCCACTTGCTGCCTTGTCTGAAGCTGATTGGATTGATCAGAACCTTTTGAGCTTTTTAGTCGATGTTAAAGGTTGTCTGTGAGCTGATCCAACGGGACATAGTCATACGCTTTAATTCCCTAACTTTTTCCTGGACTGCCCTTTCGGGTTTTCAGTCCACCGGGATACCCTTTTTTGCCCAAGCCGCCCTTTCGGGTTTTCAGCTTGTCGGGTGTACATATTTTTTTGTATTTTATCCCTAATTTTTTACCGAACCTTTGTGGTTCGCATGGATTCCCTTGTTTTGCCTAGGTGTGTCAACCTATCGGGTTTCTTATGCGTAGTATCTTTTGACTATGTCTGCATTCACAGGGTGCGAAAGGTCATCGCCATCCATAGTGGTTAGGATCATTGCTCCACTAGAGATATGCTATTGATCAGAAATGGTCCCTCGTATGTAGGAGTCTATTTGCCCCTGGGATCACCTTGTGGTAATATGATACACTTGATTACCAAGTCACCAACCTGATATACCTGATGTCTGACCTTTTTGTTACAAGATTTGATCATACGTTTTTGGTACATCTGGCCGTGACAGACAGCCGTAAGCCTCTTCTTATCAATTAGATTCAATTAGTCAAGTCGAGTTTAGATCCAATCATATTCATTCAACCCAACATCCTTTATGATTCTCAGAGAAGGTATTTGGACTTCAATTGGTAGAACAATTTCCATGCCGTATACCAAGGAGAAGGGAGTTTCCCCTGTTGATGTGCACGCTGTGGTACGGTAACCATGGAGAGAGAATGGTAGCATCTCATGCCAATCCTTGTAGGCTACTGTCATTTTTTGTATGATCTTCTTGATGTTCTTATTTGCCACTTCGACAGCGCCATTCATCTTTGGCCGATAAGGAGAAGAATTATGGTGTTGGATCTTGAATTGCGTGCATAGTGTCGTGATCATAGTATTGTTGAGATTCGTACCATTGCCTGTGATGATTCTCTCTGGGATGCCGTACCAACAGATGAGATTCTATTTGATGAAACGGGCCACAACATTATTGGTAACATAAGCGAAAGAAGCTTCCTCAACCCACTTCGTGAAATAGTCAATGGCCACCAAGATGAAATGGTGTCCATTAGAAGTTGTAGGTTTTATTTCTCCAATCATATCGATGCCTCGCATTATAAATCTCTAGGGAGCAGTCAAGACGTTTAGAGGAACTGGAGGTACACGTACTTTATCAGCATAGATCTGACACTTGTGATAGGTTCGTGAATGCTGATAACAATCTGCTTCCATGGTAGACCAGTAGTACCCTACCCGTAGGATCTTTTTAGCCATCGTATGCCCACTAGAATGGGTGCCAAAAGTTCCTTCATGTAGATCAGCCATGATCTTTTCTGCCCCAATCTTGTCTACGCAACGAAGCAAAGTAGAGTCGTGGTTGCGCTTGTAGAGAATGCCATTACTGAGGAAGAACTTAGCGGAGAATCTTCTCAAGAACTTCTTATCATTTACTAAAGCTCCTTTCAGATAATCGTGAGCCTCGAGATACCTCTTAACTTCATGGAACCAAGGCTGGTCCACTACTTCTTCAGTATCGATCTCGTGACAGTAAGCTAGTTCGTCCATCCGCTCAATGGTGATCTGGGGAGCCTCGTTACCCCACTTGAGTTTAAACATGGATGACATAGTGGCTAGCGCGTCCGCTAGTTGATTTTCCTCTCGTGGAAAATGCTCGAAGGTAATTTCCTCGAAATGTAGGATTAATGTCAACACATGTTCTTTGTAGGGGATGAGGTTAGGGTGCTTCGTATCCCATTCTCCTTTGATCTGACTGATGACTAAGGCTGAATCTCCAAATACACTTAAGGATTTGATTCCCAAATCTATGGCAGCTTTGAGACCAAAAATACACGCTTCATATTCTGCCATATTGTTAGTACAGTTGAAACAAAGTCTTGCAGTGAAGGGAGTATGACATCCTTCAGGGGATATGATTACGACACATATGCCATTGCCGAGTGCATTAGAGGCTCCGTCAAAAACCAAGGTCCATCGGGATCCTTGTTCAAGTCTGCCATATGGTATGAATTCTTCACGTTTGTTTACCATAATGATGTCTTCATCTGGGAACTCGAATTTCATAGACTGATAGTCATCCACAGCTTAATGAGCAAGGTGATTGGCTAGTACACTGTCCTTTATTAATTTTTGGGTAGTGTATTGAATGTCGTATTCAGTCAGGATCATCTACCATCTTGCTATTCTCCCAGAGAGGGAAAGCTTCTCGAATATGTATTTAATTGGATCCATCTTGGATTTCAATAAGGTAGTATGGGTCAGCATATACTGTCTTAGACGACGAGCAGCCCATGCCAGAGCGCAGCAAGTTTTCTCGAGCAGCGAATATCTTATTTCACAGTCGGTAAACTTTTTGCTCATGTAATAAATAGCATGCTCTTTTTGGCCAGACTCGTCATGCTACCCCAGCACACACCACATTGAATTTTCCAAGACAGTTAGATACATGATTAAAGGTCTTCCCTCGACCGGTGGCATCAAAACAGGAGGCTCTTGTAGGTAGTCTTTGATCTTGTCGAAGGCAGCTTGGCATTTATCATTCCATTTGACTACTTGATCTTTCTTCAGTAATTTGAAGATTGGCTCACAAGTAGCGGTTAGGTGAGAAATGAATCTGGCGATTTAGTTAAGCCGTCCTAAGAATCCTTTGACTTCCTTCTCGGTGCGAGGAGCAAGCATTTCTTGTATTGCCTTCACTTTGGCATGGTCCACTTCGATACCTTTACCGCTAACAATGAAGCCTAGGAGTTTACCGGACCTTACCCCAAATGTGCATTTATTCGGGTTCAACCTTAGCTTGTATTTCTTTAGCCTTTCAAACAGTTTCTGCAAATGGTCAAGATGTTCCTCTTCAGTTTGATATTTGGCTATCATGTCATCCACATAGACCTCTATTTTGTGATGGATCATGTCGTGAAATAGAGCTACCATGGCATGCTGATAAGTTTCCCCAGCATTTTTCAACCCGAATGGCATAACCTTGTAACAGAATATGCCCCACTGTGTGACGAAGGTCATTTTCTCCATGTCCTCAGGTGCCATTTTGATTTTATTGTAGCTTGAGAAACCATCCATAAATGAGAACACTTTATGTTGTGCAGTATTGTCAACTAGAATATCGATATGGGGAAGTGGGAAATCATCCTTAGGGCTTGCCCTATTCAAATCTCGGTAATCCACACACATACGTACTTCGCCGTCCTTTTTAGGCACTAGAACAACATTAGCGACCCATTATGGATAGGAGATGACGGCTAAGAATTTGGCGTTGAATTTTTTCATGACTTCAGTCTTGATCTTCTCTGACATGTCTGGCCGCATGCGACGGACTTTCTATTTTACCAGAGGGTAGACTTATTTTGTCGGTAGATGATGGACCATGATATCAGTGTCAAGTCCTGCAATTTCTTTGTATGACCAAGCAAAGACCTCAACATAGTCATGTAGTAACTGAATTAAGCGCTTCTTGACACTAGATTCCAGATTGGCTCCTACCTTGACTTTCTTTCTTGTCCTCTTCGGTACCTAAGTTAACTGTGTCCACTGGTTCTTCGTGGGGTTGTATGATCCTTTCTTCCTGTTGTAGTAACCAGGCTAGTTCCCCTGGCACTTCACAATATTCCTCACCTTCGTCTTCGGTTTGGTAGATTAGATTTTCAAAGTCACAATAGGCCATAGCAGAATCGTTACCCATGGGATCCTGAGTGGATGTAGATATGCATTTGATATGCGAGTGTGTGTAAGAGTATAACTATCTTTGAAAAATAAACATGTAAAAAAAATAAAAATAAAGAGCGTAAAATTTGTATGCAAAAAAGTCCATGATTCATTGATGACATATGAAAATGAAGTAACAACCCTTACAAATGGACCGTTGTGCCTCGGGTAATACACCAGGTTTTAAAGTCTGAATTGTTTAATTATTACAAGTTCGGCAAAAATTTAAAGACAATTACTGTTGGATAAAAGTAATTGGGACAAAATACTTGGCTTCCCAGTTGGTGAGTCCTCCGTCGATAGTTAGGAAAATCCATTCCTCCAGGTCACAGTTGTCATCACTATCCTCCATTGTGTTGACTCCATGGTTGCTGATCTTCAAAGGTGGTATCCTGGCACGAGCATGAAGAACAGCTTTCTGGGCTCCTGAATTGAAACCCAAACCAAATTTGTAAGATTTCTAAGGGATATCCGGGAGTTGGTCCCAAATAATACACCCACCTTCTTCGATTAATGCCTTGACATCTTTCAGAGAAGACATCTTTAGCGGAGGTCTGGTAATCTTTGGGACTTGGGAAATAGTCTTGGTTGCTGCCACTGTTTGTGGGACTTCCTCGAAATGCTGAAATGGAGTTTCAATGAATTCACCATCCAATTCCACGCGTCTGAAGGAGTTCAAGTGATTGACCATATATTCCTCTTCTCCATGGACAGTAATGATTTTTCCCTTGGTTGGGTATTTCAGCATCTGATGTAATGTAGAGGTGACGGCACCAGCATCGTGAATCTAAGGTCGGCCTAATATACAAGAATAGGAAGGGAGAATATCCATCACGTAGAAATTCGAATCAAAGGTTTGAGTTCCAACTTTTATGGGGATGTCCACCTCCCCATGTACCATTCTTTTTGAACCGTTGAAGGCCCTTACCACTATGTTGCTAGGTTTTAAGGTCAAATCTTCATAGTCTAGTCTATCAAGAGCCTTCTTAGGTAGCACGTTCAAAGATGAACCAGTATCAACCAGGACATGAGCCAAAGTTGTGCCCCTGCATTCGACAGAGACATGCAACACCTCGTTGTGTTTCCTCCCCCTAGGTGTCAGGTCAGCATCAGAAAATCCTAAACTGTTATCAGCGGTTAAACTGGCCATACAGTTTTGGAATTGATCAGTAGAGGTTTCTTGTGGCACGTGGGAATTTTTAAGAAATTTCACCAAGGCCTTCGCATGAGCCTCAGAGCATAACAATAAAGCTAGCATAGACATCTTTGACGGGGTCTGCCCTAGTTGTTCGACTATGTTGTAGACACTTCTCTTTATAATTTTCATAATTTCTTCCATCTCCTTTTCGGAGGCTTCTGGGATAGATACTGATTACAACTTCATCCAAACAGGCTCAACCAGAATGCTTTTGCCCCGAGTCTTGGTCAACTCGGTGATAGGGGTGTCAGTAGGGGTAACCAAAGGGATTGTAGTAGTAGTGTCAAAAGGAACAAAAGCAGGGATGATCACAGGAGCGGTAATAGTTTTTGGAGAAGAAATCTCGGGGGAGAATACCCTTCCACTTTGGGTTATTTTGCTGGTTCCCGTAATGTTGCCGATGTCGGGGTCAACCTTCTCAAAAATCACCAGCCAATCCTGCTTGACACCGTGATAGTAAACTTCACCCCCATAGTTCCATGGGACAGTTTTATCTGAGGAGTACGGGGTCGTCCCTGGCATAGTAATTATCAGTGGAGTCACCTTCGGAGCAGATGTAATCCTAACGGGTCTTTTGGTGGAGACCTTGGAAGGATTGGCGCAAATGGTTACTGTGATACGGTGGGAGAACTGACTTGAGGTTTCGCGTTTGTGTTTACAAATGTTTCGGTTTAGCAAGAGTCTCCACCGACTTTTTATTTTATCCAAAGGAAAGGTCAAAAAGCACAGGAAAGACCTTTGAGATGTTTTCTTGAGTTCGGGGGGTAGATTATGAAAAGGGAAGGTGCTAGCACCCTTTTCATCCATGGCTCTCCATGGGCTCTTAGTTACTTGTTTAGATCACTTGCTTTGCTTTTTCAATTGTTTGAAATGGTGCTTTGTGTGGTTTTGAAAGTATTTTGAAAAGAGGCCATCGTTTTGGCAATCTTTGTAATGATTCTTGTTTGAAGAATGTATACAAATATGTTTGTCTTTTGAAAAATGTTTCAATGTTTGAAAGCTTGTTTTGGAAATGTTTTGAAATTGTGTGTGTGTGTTTGAAAATAGCAAGGATGGTTTTCAAATTGATCAAGTAACTAGGAGCATCTACCAAATCAAAAGTCTTTCTTGTACATTTTAAACCCTTTGACATTGTTGTTTTACCATTGTATTTGGTAAACAACCCTATCTTTGGATGTTAAACGGGAAAGGCGTGGGTCATCGTATGACCATGATAGCAATGGTGCCAATTATCTTAGCAAGCTTTAGGGACTAAGATCATTTGTTTTTAGGCAACATTTTGATAGCGTCATCGAGGGACTATGATCTTTTATTTTGATTGATTTTGCCAAGATACTTAGCATGCATACCATGGCCATTTTAAGGCAACAAAGTGGATGAAACCCTAGGGGTGCTTGTGTGCAAGGTGTTGTCATTTTTCATGCATTTTTGTCTTGTATTAAGTCATGCTATTTGTTTGATTTTTGGTCTTTGCATACAAAACCCTAGTTTACTATCATGGCATATGAAAGCGATAAAATGCGTAAAGTAAATCTAGACTATTACAACATTATTATGGGAAAGGGGTACAAGTTTGAATAGGGGGATATTTGCACAAAATAAAACCCTAATTTACTATTACAACCCAATTGAATTTATACAATAAATAAATAAATAAATAAGTATTTAAATATGGAATAAATTGTAAATATGCAAAAATGTTTTTTAATTTATTTTATGTATGTAAAATAAATTTATTTAAGTCTTAAAAATAATAGAAAATAAAATGATTATTTTTTGAAAGGGTGAAAACCCTAACTTTGGTTTAAAAGAAAATATGCTTTATTATTTATTTATTCATTTTTTGTTTAAGAAAAAATAATAATAATATATACAAAAATGTTAAAAATTAAATATTGTATGAAAATATTATTTTAAGTGTATAAATAATAAAATATATATATATATATAATATTTTTATAATATTTATAAGTTTATTTAAGAAAATAAAAGTATATTAACCTAATAATTTATTTACTATGAAAAAAATAAAATAAAAAAATATGAAAAAATGCAAAAAATAAAGAAAATAATTTTTGTGATTTTTAATGTTTAGAAAAAATAAATAAATTCAGAAAATATAAAAGAAATGAAAAATAAAATAAAATATAACAAATGGGCCAAGGGGGTGAAAAAAGCAAAAGGGGGTGCCAAAAGAAACAAGCCCAAGCGCCAGGCCCAAGTTCACTTCATCCCTGACCTCTGTACCCGCGCGCGCGTCCTGGTTCAGTTCAAACCTGTTCTCTCTATTGCTTGCATGAAATCAAAAATTTACAACATGAAAGTTATAGCATTTTCAATCACGATTCCAACCATATCCATTTTGTGACCTAACTCTAAGAAACCGGAGAGAATTTCAGTGATCCTAAATTCTAACCTAGTTTTTTCAGCATGTTCATCATCCAAATTCTCCTAGCTCAGTTAATATAAATAAGAACTATGCATATGTACAACTCAAGCACATTAAATACTACATTTTTGCTTCAAAAACCTAAGCTTAAGGATGCCTAAATAAGGAGATAGAACTTTGAATATTTTCTTGTTCAGTCAAGTTTGTGGCAATGTAGCAACTTTGAGTGAGACCTGAAGTTCTTTTGAGCTTGCCTGAAGTTCCCTCAACCTTTCCCAATACTCAGCTTGCTTCGAAGTTGCTTGAAACTCCCTGTAGAACTCAACCTGCAAAGCTTCAAAATGAAAATGGTGAAGTGTGAAAATGAGGTTACAATTGCTGAACAATGGCTTGGATAGTTTAGGTGTGATGTATGGAATGTGTTTGAAGTGGTTCTAAGCAAAACGCACGAGCCAATTTGGTTTTGGAAATGGTTCTGCAAATGATGCACTGTTTGGGCAAGAACTTGTGATTTTGTGTTTTAGGGTGTTTGAGAGCTTGGCAAATCGTGTTTCTGGCTTGCTACAATATGTTGAACTTGTTTGAAATGATGCCAAGACTTGTTTTTATCAGATGGAAGAGCTATGTGGACTTTTGCAAGTTACTTGCTTTTGAAGAAAATGTGGGAAGTGACAATGCCAAAGCCTGTACAGGCTAGCTCAAGGCCTGAGGAGAGTTGGTACAAATTGCCTGGTATTTGTGGACTTTGTTTTCAGCAAAAGGTTAGGTCCATGGCTCAAGATAAACAAAGTTTCTAAAAGTGAACTTTATCAAAGTAGCATTGTAACCTTTATGCCATTTTTGGATTAAACCCTTGTACAAAGCTTCAAAGATCAAAACAATTCCATTGTCCAATGTATTTGCATTCAATTTTGAAGTATAAAAAGGATTAGAACCTGTAATGCAAGTAAAAGCATGATTCAAACTGATTTGCAAGTTGTAACATGGTGCAAAATGCCTTGGACAAAAGTGAGAAATTGCCATTTTCTTTCCTTCGATTCTCCCTAACAACAAATTATCTTGGAGAGTTCTTGGACATTTTGGAAAGCTTTTAACATTCTATACAATCCATATTTGAAATGCATTTTGAGATTCAAATTGGAACTATGTGAAAAGTTGGCATGAAGTTAGGTCAAAAATCTGCCTAAACTAGGGCAACATTTCACTAAGTTAAAAGTTTCATGGACCCTTATTCACAAAATAATAACTTGAGATACAAGCATCTTTTGGGAAAACTTTGTGAATAAAACTTGTATATTTTGTGGAGGACTACAACTTTCATGTTGGAAGTTTTCTTTGAATCCAATTGCATCATGGTAAAAAAGTTGGGAAAGGTTGGGAAAAAATAAGAATTTTTTATAACTTAGAAAATTTCTAAGTTATGAAATTTTTCAAACTTAAACCCTAATTTCCAAATTTAGGTTTCTTGATGAACAAGTTTCATGTTTTGACACATCTTGATGAAAAATGACCCTTGGCACTTGATTTTGACCAAAAAGTCAAAGTTTGACTTTTTAGTGTATAGTTGGTTTTTGATCAGTTGACTGGAAAATTCATCTGTCAATCCAATGCATTTGAGATCTTTTGAACCTTGTGATTAGGTAAAGATGATGCCATTGAGTCCTTGAAACCATGCTTGAACCCAATTGGTCATTGGCTAGGTGAAAAATCAGAAATTACCCTTCTATAGTCAAAACCCTAATTTTGACCATTTTGCCCTTTTGATGATCTGATCAAATTTCTTGAGGAGTTGTGGTCCAAACTTGATCAAATGGTTCATATGAGTCTATAATGTTGATGTGGATCAAAAATTATGAGGTTTGACTGTAAATTGGCCACAGTTGACTTTTTCCCCCGATATAGGTGATTTTTAGGTCAACTGTCCAATTGACTGGGCAAAAGTTTGATTCAAGGCTTGAAACTTGGTATGAGCAATATTAAAGGTCCAACATGAAGTATGAAAGTCACATGAGGCATAGAAAGTCCAAAGATCCTTGTGTAAACTCAAACCCTAATTTCAGGTCATCAGTGCAAGGAGATGTCTTGAGCTGAGCAAACCATAATCCTGTCTGGAGTCCAAAGAGTCTTGTGAGGGGAAATCTTGATAAAATGAGAGGGAAAATTTTGGGGTACAACAGCTGCCCCTGTTCAATCTTCTTGAACCTGAAGAGTTATATTGGCGAGTTTTGTCGTTCGTGACTCGAAGGTAAAAGATGATTGGACACTAGAGTGCCCGTAAATTTGCACTCGTCAGAATGTAGTTGAGGGAATGGGCTTAAAGATACCATTTGGAGAGGTGACAGAATCTTGTTGGAGATGGGCTTAAAGATGCCATCCAAGAATGTTTGTTGAAAATCAAGAGAATAAATATCAGAATGGTATCCATATCAAGAACGTATTTGAGTTGTATCTGGAGATTGGATTTGTATGAGCAAGGGAATAACATCTGTGTCTGGGGCGTATCCGAGCTGTAACTGTATTTGAATCTGAATGAATAACATAATGACTTCCGCGTCTGGAGTGTATCTGTATTGTATCTGAGTCTGAAATTTGAATAAGCGACAGAATGGCATCCGTGTTTGGAGCATCTCTGGGCTGGGGAAAAAGTCAGAATAAGTGACAGAATGGCAGCCGTGTATGGAGCGTATCTGGACTGTATCTGGAGTTGAGGTCTATATGAGTAGCAGAATGACTTCCGTGTCTGGAGTGTATCTGAACTATAACTAGGATCTGAATAAGTGACAGAATGACTTCTGTGTTTGGAGCATCTCTGGGCAGGGGAAAAAGTCAGAATAAGTGACAGAATGGAAACTGTGTCTAGAGCATATCTGGACTGTATCTGAAGTTGATATTTGTATGAGTAGCATAATGAATTTCGTGTCTAGAGTGTATTCGTACTGTAATTGGGATCTGAATAAGTGACAGAATGACTTTCGTGTCTGGAGTGTATCTGAACTGTAACTGGGATCTGAAAAAGTGACAGAATGACTTCCGTGTCTGGAGTGTATCTGAACTGTAACTGGGATCTGAATAAGTGACAGAATGACTTCCTTGTTTGGAGTGTATCTGAACTTGAAATCGATAGTTGAATCTGAATGAGAAATAGAATGGCTTCCGTATCTGGAGCGTATCTAATATGTATCTAATTAAGAGATCTGAATGAGTAACAAAATGACTTATGTATCTGGAGTGTATTCGTATTGTATCTTGACTTGAAATTCTTAATGAGTAATAGAATGGCTTCCGTGTCTGGAGTGTATCTTTACTGTATCATGAATAAGAGATCTGAATGAATAACAGAATGACTTCCGTATCTGGAGTGTATCCGTACTATATCTGAAATCTTTGAATATTTGTTAGAGATAGCTGTTAATCTTATCCTGAAAAAGGGTAAAATGTTAGCTGAAACAACAAGTTATGTTGCATGAAATGTATGATGCAATAAATGTGTTTCATCAATGTTTATGATATATGAATGTAATGTATGCGCATGTAAGCTGATTTGTTGTATTGCTGAGGAGAATAAATCCTTGATAGCTGGGGATAATGAAATCCTTGACTGTTGCCGGGGAAAATAAATCCTTAACCGCTGCTGGAGATTCAAAATCTTTGATTGCTGAGGATGAGAAATCCTTGCTGACTGCTTGGGGATTTAAAGATCCTTGACAACTTCTGTGGGGATGTGATAATCCTTCACGACTTTCCTAGGGATATGGGGATCCTTCATGTCTTGAAGTTGGAGTATTGACAAAATATGTTGTGAGAGTAATGTCAAACTGCTTGAGAAATCTTCTTGGGGAATCCAGAGAACTTTGAAGACTTCTATTGGGGTTTAAACATCAGTTAAAGTTGGTGATTATTATCTTTCTCTCTACCTTCAGTGAAAGTTAGTAGTTCACCATCAGTTAAAGTTGGTGATTATTATCTTTCTCTCTACCTTCAGTGAAAGTTAGTAGTTCACCGCCAGTGAACATTGGTGATTGATATCTTTTTGCTACCTTCAGTGAATGTTGGTAGTTCACTGTCAGTGAACGTTGGTGCAATGATATTTCCTTTCTCTCTATCTTCAGTGAAAGTTAGTAGTTCACCATCAGTGAACTTTCGTGATTGTTATCTTTTTTCTACCTTCAGTGAACGTTGGTAGTTCATTGTGAGTGAATGTCGGTGCAATGATACTTTCTCTCTACCTTCAGTGAAAGTTGGTAGTTCATCGTCAGTGAACGTTAATGATATTTTCTTACTATGTTCAGTGAAAGTTGGTAGGTCACCATCAGTGAACGTTGGTGATTTTTATCTTTTTGCTGCCCTTAGTGAATGTTGGTAGTTCACCGTCAGTGAACGTCGGTGCTATGATATTTCTTTTCTCTTCTACCTTCAGTGAAAGTTGGTAGTTAACCATCAGTGAAAGTTGGTGATTGTTATCTTTTTGATACCCTCAGTGAAAGTTGGTAGTTCACCATCAGTGAACGTCGGTGCTATGATATTTCTTTTCTCTCTACCTTCAGTGAAAGTTGGTAGTTCACCATCAGTGAAAGTTGGTGATTGTTATCTTTCTCTCTAACTTCACTGAAAGTTGGTAGTTCACCGTCAGTGAACGTCGGTGTTGTTATTCTTCTCTCTTTTTACTGTCAGTGAACGTCGGTAGTTTCGCCTTCAGTAAAAGTTGGTGTATCTTTTGATCCCTTGTCATCTTTTATAAGTCGGGTCTTTTTGATTCACCAGTGATTTATTTTCCTTGTCGGGATTCTCTTTTGATCCTTATTTCCTTTGCTACATACCCAGTGGTGTTTTGCGTCCCTTTGAAGTTGCTCATATGCATTCATATTCATAAGCATTTCATGGCATCTTAGGGCCAAAAATAGGGTTTGTTTTATATTTAAGTGTCTTCGATCACGTCGACACGAAGATTTTTAACCTTCGTATCTCCGAATAGAAGAAACTTAAATAAGGGCAGCTGTTGTACCCCAATTTTTCCCCCTAAGATCCCTTCATCATACCATATTGATTCAATCACAACAAGATTATATTAGGGCTTTTGGTTCTCCTCTCTATCTTTAGCTTTGCTCCTTAAGGAATCACCAAGAACCTTGACTTGTTTTTCTTTTGTAATCATGCATGTTTTGTTTTCTCTTTCTTTTTAATTAATAAAATGCAATGTTGGTTTGTCTTACTTGTTAATAATGTAGGTAAAGTCAATGTGGCTTATCAAGTTGATCCATGGGTTCATGAGTTTATTTCCATGCCCTAGTCAATAAAGCTTGAGAAATTCAAACCTCACCATTGAAGTTTTTTTGGAAGAAATGGCATGACAAGTTTTATTTTGGTTCACCACATTTCAAAGTTATCAAGATTGATTCAAAAGTACAAGGGGTTGATTGAAGAGGTTGTCATGGTTGGACAAGACCTTGTTCCCATTGGTCACAAGTGCATATTTCTCTCAATTCTCAAGATACGGAAGTTATTTTGGTTGCTATGAGTTGTCATTATCATCCTCAAAGCATTTTCTTGATCTAGGAGCTAGGGTTTTGAACTTCAAAGAAGTATATCTTTCTCATCTTTTGGTATTTTTGAATGATTCCAAAAACATCCTTCTCTTCAAAGGGTTATTGACAAACCACTTCAAAAGTTTCAAGGAGTTTTCATGTGGAAGAAACTTGACAATGAAGAAAGATTACAAGTCCTCCAGACGAACCCCCAATTTCCCATGTGTGACTTCAAATGATCATAACTTGGTCAATTTTTATCACCTCGAGACCACTCTTTTTCCAAAATGATCTTGAGGGTGTGAACTTTATTCCTTCTTTCATATGAAAAGTGAGAAAATGGATGAAATATGCCCTAAGGATACAAAAGGTTATAGGTCATCTCATGATTTTTTTGCCAACTTCAATAATTCATAACTCTCTCAATTTTTGGAGATTTTGAACAGTTCAAGTTTCAAAATGTCATTCAAGAGGTCTATTTCATGCCATATTTTTTGGTCAAGAGGAAATTCTAAGAGGAAGGCCATGTTTGGATGCAAAAAATTATAGGTCACTTTTGAAGAAAAACTTGAAATATTTCTAAGTATGGAAAGTCAACTTCTTTTTCCCAACTTTGACTCATTGCAACTTTCAGCTCAAACATCCATTTGATTCCATTCTTTTCCCATTGCAAAGCTTATAACCTCTTCTTTCTAAAGCTTCAAGAATCAGGTCCTAAGACCCCTTGAGTTGAGAATACCATTGATTTGAATTTGGTAACTTAAAACTGAAGTTTCATCACAAGTCAGATTTTGAAATCTTTGTTTTGCCTTCTAATCACAAGTTTTCCATGCGTTTTTGCTTCTAATCATGTTTAGCAACTTTCCAAAGGCGTTTAGCATCATGAAATGCACGATTTGGCTGAGTTTTGATGCTAAACAAGTCACACTTTGTTCATGCTACAGACCCCCATGATTTCCCTCCAAACTTCATCATTTCACACGCTTAAGGATCCCATTCATTCTCCTATAAATAGAGGGTCATCCCCCATTCATTTCCTCAAGCTTGAACAACCAAAATCACCCTGCCAAACTCATTTTATAGCTCACTTTTATGCAATTTCGAAATAAGTGTTCAAGCCTTTTTCAATCCATTTTTTCTATCAATTCACCTTCCTTGATCTTCCCTGAAGCTTACCATACAATTACCTTTAAGAGTCGTGACCTATATTGGTCCATAGAAGTCCAGTTTCAGAGCTCTGCAACTAAACTTCAATAGGTAGATTCCTTCACCAATTCTCTCAAACTTTGATATCATTGTGAAGCTCTCATTGCCTTGGTTCTAGTCGCAAGACTTTCCTTTAATTGGAAACACGTTTTGGCCATGAATTTTCAAATCCCCTTTCAAAACTTTCCTTCCAAATTGCTTGAGCTACAGTTTATATAAATTTTTCGCGAAGGTGTGGTTGTCTTCGTCTTGATGAGACGAAGCGAATGGCATTGAGACTGGCTGGAGGTTGAAGATGACCAACGTGTCATCCTTCAACCAATGAAATAACGCCATTTATTTTTTTGAATTTCTGATTTTATATTGAATCATATGCTTTATTCATTAAAGTCCATAACATGTACAACGCGCCAGGTCCACTTGATATATTTTCTAACGCGTTTTGACAATGATCAGATGACCCGTATTTTTTGGTTTGATATTTTATTTTCTGATTTTCATTTTAATTGTTTTAAACTTCAAAAAATCATAGAAAAATCATTTTAAGTCCAAAAAATCTAAAAAAAATTATGAAAAATATTTTTGATTTTTCTCTTTCCGATTTTTATTTTTTTACTATTTTATTTTATGTTTTGATTTTTTTTTTATAAATTTTCACTTTATTTGAATTCTTTTAAATGTTTAAAAATACTTTTATGCATTTTTAAATTCTGAAAAAAAATTGGAATGATCCAATGATATTGTGACAAATATTTGTGACCTCATTTATTTTTTATTTCTGACTTTGTTATTTTTTGTCATTTTTGGTTTATTTTACTCATTTGTTTTAATTAAAAAATAGTTTCTGACTTTAAAAAATTACCAAAAATTTTATAAAAATATTTGAGTTCATTTTTGATTTTTCTATGGTCTTACTTAATATTTCTTGTTTAATTTGAACATAGTTGATATTTTTCTTTCTTATTTCTATTTTAAAACCCTTTTAATGCATATATTAAATGTAATATTATTTTGTGATTATTTTCTGGATGATTTTGGGTTGAATTTTTGATCATGGACTTTGTTAACATCATTGGATTCATAGTATTGAGTCTAACTCCATAAAAATGGATGAATGATTTTAACAATCTTTTTGATTAAAATTTAATTCAAATGTGGTTTGTATATTCTTTCCCACCCCTCTTCATCTCATCCCTTTCTTATTACACTAAGTGTTATTGGAGCATGATATCTATATCATGTCTCTAAACAAATGGTGCATATATTTCTATTGACCGGCCTCAAAATAGGTGCGACTTCTATATAAGTCCACTTACGATTGCTTAACATAGCGCTAAATTTTGTCCTGATTCGAATAGATAATCATCTGTGGCCCAAACTTATGTTTCCAAACCCAAGTATGCTAATTTGATCTATTTGATCCAATAACCTTGAGATTCATTGTGTGGAGGCTTGGGTTCTACCAATCCTCTAATGCATCTACATCACTTTTAGTCAACGCGGATCACTTAAACATCGTTGATCATTAAATAATACTTTTGAGGATTCCAAATGGATGATATACTTGACAAAAAGCAAATGCAACTTGTTGTGTGCAGGCTTTGGTTCTACCAATCCTCTATGAGTTCCAAATGCAAGATTTAAGATGGTCATCCAACTAACCACTAATTACTAATAATTGACTTTGTTTTATGTATTTATTTTATACTCTTTTATTTTATGCACCATTTATTTTATAATTTACATTTCATGCTATTGTTTCATCTTTTCTCACTTGAGAATTTACTTTTATGTCATTTTTATGTTTGCTCACTTGAGCTTTTCTTTTCTTTTTGAATATAACTAATAATCAACATGGCCCATAAAAAACTTTAATGAGACTTGGACTATTTGGTTACTATCCTTTGCATTATGGAGTATTGGACTTCTTGGACTTAGGATTAGAAACCTTGGCCTATGATAGAGACCTTGTGACCTTAATTGATATTTTGTCCGGAGTTCTTGAGGTTTACCTCAAGACATTTGGTTATTTGTTTGTTTTATGTGCAGGTTATTGTGATTATATTCTTTGTTTGTAATCTGGAAGTCACCTATATACAGCCATTACTCTGCCCAATTTTTATGAAAACTTAATACATTTGAAGTTTGGTTCCCTCAAGAGGTCTAGTATCTTTGCTTGCTTGGTTTCAGTCCAAAGAATGGGAATTCTATCTTGACCCATAATGTCAAGTATTGGCTTCTTGTTGGTTATATGGTTCTTATCCCTAGATTTTACCTTATGCTTTAGGATAGTATCTTCTTCTCCTCCCATCTTCTTTAATTTCAAAAATCGCATTCCTCCTTTTGAAAACTCTTCTTGTTTTGATACTTGAACCATTTCCATAATAAACTTGGACTTAGGTCCATGCATTTTCAAAACCTTTTCATAAATAAACTATAATCAACCTAATAATACTTTGACTCTTTTTTTGTGAGAAAGCTAAAAGTCAATTAATCTCATTTCAAACCATTTTTCCACTTTGGCTTTTTACTTTGAAACCTTTCTCAAAAGATTGGACTCTTGTCAATCCTTGTAGTGATGCAAACACCTATACTTCTATAATATGCAGTGAAGAGAGATATTTTCCACTTGGGTGTTGAGTGAGTTGATTTTAAAATCCAAGTCATATCCTCCACTTTGAGATGATGCAAATTCTCCTTTCTCATGATTGTGGGTAGTAAGTATGTTTTCCACACGGACAATGACGATGGTGTCTTATCTCATAAAATCAATCAACACACTTGTGTTTTAAAATTTTAAAAGAGGAACTACGTGTACCATGATCCCCTATTGCATGGAAGGTGGTACGTAGGCACTAAAGGTTCACAACCGCGGCTGGTGCAAAAATCATAAAATATACTTCTTTTCTCACCTCCACCATCTATTTTTATACAACATTTTATAGCCAAAATATACAGATTTTTTAAAGAGGTTCCTATGGAGTACAGTAGATGTTTAGGGTGCTAATACCTTCCCTTTGCATAACCAACCCCCTTACCTTGAATCTTTCCCCTTTTTTTTGGTTATTCGCTCTTTTCCCATTCCTTTGGAAACAATGAAGCACGGTGGTGATTTTTTATTTTGATTTGTATAAGTCTAGTCAATCAAATGACTTAGTATTAAAAATTTCTACCGCTACAAGGAGACATCGTCAATGACATTGACGCCTTTACTATGACTGGGCATGGGAGTAGTAATGACATTAGGGGTTTCTGGAGCGTAAAACTCAATCACCTTGTTATCAATCAAATCTTGGATCTTGTTCTTCAATGCCCAGCAGTTGTTTGTGTCATGTCCGGGACTATTTGAATGATAGGCGCATTTCACGTTCGAATTATATTTGGGAGAGGAAGTATTGGGATTAGGGTGAGGATCTTGCAATGTTACCAAATTTGTCTTCAACAGATGTTTTAAATCTTGAAACAGTGGCATGTTAATTCTAGTAAACTGCCTCCTTGGGGCATCTGGCCTTTGCTTATTGTTTGATTATTATGGTCATTAAACTGGGGTCAGGTTTGAAATCAAAACTGCTCCTACCGACTGATGATGGTCATTCTTGATACGACTCTTTTTTCCATAAATAACATTATTCTCGTTCTTACAAGTAAAAGGTTTCTTTACAGCAGTAGAGGTTGAGGCCATAGGGATCTTTCCGCTTTTGATTCTACTTTCGACTCCTTCACCAGTCATAATCAACTCAGTAAACCCTGACGAAAAACTCCCAATCATCAAATTAAAGAAAGGACCATTCAAGGTACCCATGAACATGTCAATTAATTCTCAGTCAGTCAACGAGGGTTGCACTCTTCCAGCCAGGTCCCTCCACTTTTGAGCATACACTTTGAAGCCTTCATTTGAACCTATAGTCATATTTTGCAACTGTGCACGAGTTAGTGCAAGATCAACATTGTATTGGTATTGTTTTTAGAAGACGGCAATTAGATCCTACCAGGTGTGGATATTAGTCCCCCCAAGTTGATAGAACTATTCCAACTGCGTCCCAGATAAGCTTTCTTGGAAGAAGTGCAACCATAACTTCCTATCGGTGGTGTGTGGTTAAATCTTATGGACATATGATCTTAGATGCATCTTTGCACAAGAGACCCCATCATATTTGGTGAAGACGGGGACTTTGAATTTGTAGGGAATGACCACCCCAGGGATCAACTTAAATCTCCAAAGTCTAGATCGGGCACTGTTTGGATCTCTACAACCTTAAGTCGGTCTTCGAGCTATTTGTACTTATCAGTTGTCGGTGGGTATTGCTCTTTAGAATAGTATTAATCCTCAGTAACTTGGTTATTTCCACCCCCATCTCTAGTGCTTCTAGCTTCCTCTTCTTGATTTTCTTCTTCCTCAGAAGAAGCCTCTTCTATTTGAGCTAGTCGGGTAGGCCCCTTGAACCTTCTTCCCATGTTGAGGATGACAGCCCTCTTCTTAGTCTTCTTCTTGGTGACAAGGAGTGCCATCATTTCTTGATGATCTTTGTCTAGGTTTAGGAGAGTCTCTTGGACTGTGCATGTTGAGTTTACAGATCTTTGACGCTTTGCTCTAGAGCCATCTTATACTGAAATTAACAATAAAAAGATAAGGAAACCTATGTTGGGAAATCTGCTTATGATATGATGCATGCTATGTGGATGCAATGTTCTCAAGGACCCCAAGAGATTTAAATTTGCTATCCAAAAAGGAAACAAACACAACAATTGTATTAATAAGTTCAAAGATTACAACTTCCCTTTGGGCTTACAATGAAAAAGAAAAAAGGTCTCAAAGAGACAACAGAATAGACTCCTAAAACAAAAGACTCAAGTCTCCTACAGGCGCTTCTTCTTTGGTACAATGTAGGCATTCAGGCTTTGCTCCTCGTGAATTTTCCTTGTGAGCTCCAACACTTTCTTATCGCTTTCATAGAATTGAGCTTCAAAGGAATCTTGTTCCCTCCTTGAGTTAAATCTAAGATCTCTGCAAATCTTCGAGGTTGGTAGGCATGTTAGGATGGATAACGGTATGAGGAACATCCCCTTCGGGAACAGGCTCCACAACTATTGGTAGAATAGTAGAATATGGCATCATGAGACTTTGAGCACGAGCTCGTACCCATTTTAGATAAGGCTCAAGAGGGATGGAATTATTATGCCCCAAAGTCTTGCTATCAACTTTTCTTATCATGCCTCAAGCATACACAAACCTTCGATAATAACCTTGAACATCGTTCTCATTGTCGAATACAATACCTTGAATGAGTGTGTTATAGGGACCATCTCTTCGAGCATAGCCAAACTATCGTAGGGCTAGAGAAGAATTATAAGTGATACCTCCCCTAATTCCCAAAAGTAGAACATTAGGGAAGTCCCCACAACGGTAAATGATAGTAATGTCTTCTTGAGAACAAGAGCACCAATGGATATCTGCATGAGAAAGCGATATTATCCTTTGAGACCACCTTAAACCTTACTCATTCTTCAATACTGATCAGGGAAGGTGTGAAATAAACCACCTAGACAGCAACAAAATGCAACACATAAGATCCCCTCTCATCCTCATGGTGCGAGTGTGAAGACAATGTAGAATGTCTCCAAACAAAGTAGGCACGAGATTATGAGTAAGGAAAATTTTGACGGCATTCACATCTATGAGTTGGTCAGGGTTAGGAAAAAGCACCAACCCATAGATTAGAAGAGCCAAGATCTCCTCAAAAGCTTGTAAATCCATAGCATCCCAAAATAGTTGAGCCTTCTCTATCAGGAATTTATCCAAAAAGCCTTTGACCATACTTCTTGTCTCCCAATTAGCTACAATGTTAGAACTCTTCAAATGTAAGTCTTTGGCAATAACTCCGTGCTTTGGAGTTTCTGTAAGTTAATAATGCGCCTAAGGGTGGGTGGGATGAATTAGGTGATGGTCAATTTTTTACTTCTTTTAATGTTCTTATTTTTATGAATGTGGTGATGAAAACAATAAAGCGCGGTGTTGTACCCCAAAATTTGCCCTCCCATATTCTTCAAAGTTTTGACAAGCATCATCTCAATTTGCTCAAGTCTACTCAAGGGTTGCACAGTTCAAACACCCTCCTAAGCCAGTCAAATTAGGGTTTTGGTTCTTGCAAGGAAGTTGAGGTTTTCAAGGGCTCAATCAAGTCACATATGCCTATTTACATTGCCAAGCACCTACATGTCCAGTTTCAAGGCTCACAAGGTCAAGTTGCACAATCAAAAACCCTAAATGCTTCACAATCAACTGTAGGGGCAAAATGGTCATTTGGCAGTCAAAAGTCAAAAAATTTGGTCAACATCTTATTTTGAAGCCACAATCATCATTTGGTCAAATCTTGACCATGATTTCACAAGAATGGCTCAAAAATCATCAAGGTGTCAAAAGTTCTATTTTTGGACAATTGAAAAGTCAATTGTAACTTGACCAAGGCATAACTTTTTCATGGTTCATCAGAAAAATCCCATCCAATGCTCATTTTGAAGGGGATGACATTTCCTACAACTCATCTTCACATTCCAAATCCAAGAAATTCCCTCACAAAAAGTTATCAATTTCAACATTATAGGTCATTTTCAAAAGTCAACAAAAAGGCATTTTAAGTCAAAGACCATAACTTGAGATTGGTAAATCAAAATGACATGGTACCAAAGGCATTGGTTAGAGGACTCCAAGACCTTTCCAAAATGTCCAAGAACATGTTCATATGATCAAAATTGAGCAAGATATGCATTGGAGAAGTTGGGAAATTTTTGTGAAATGGCCAAAGTCAACTATCCTTGAAACTTCAATTTTTGACAAAAGGGCCCACTTTTTTCCACTTGATTCATCCTTGTCATGCCACCCACGTGTCCCATGATTTATTTCAAGATTAAACATTAATTTTTCTATTTTTATTTAATTTTATTTGATTTAATTCATTTTAAATCCATAAAATTCAAATAAAAATAAAAAAAATTAATCAAAGGATATCTTGTGGTTTGAATGACCTTGATGCATCATAATACACATGCCAAATTCGTGTAAGGTCCATTTTAAGCATGAAATTCAAAATTGAACAAAAATGGCAAGTTGCTTTAATGGTGGTTATGGAGAAATCTCAAACTTCATTGCAATGGTTAAAGGTTCATTATAGTGACTGATTCTCATTCATAGACATATATGCAAGCCTCTCATACCTCAAGCACGACCTAGAAACACCTAAAACGAAAGAACCAAATTCCAAAATTCCAAAGAAAAGTCACAAACTGAAATCCATATTCCAGCATAATTCAAGTATTTTTCTTGCTTCAAACACGTTCCCAACAGTCCCAAGAACCTATTGCCATCAAGAACGAGCCTTAACCCTCCAAGAATCGCCTCAATACAGTCACACGGTTCATCATCTTTTTCATAATCGAAATCCATTTTTTACGCATCATTAATATATTTTGATTACTGTTTTGCATTGCTGACATTGTTATGAAGCTTTTGACATAACTTAATTTGATTATGGTGCCTTAAAATGAAAGTTGCCATTGTTAAGTTCTAGGGTTTCAGAGCTTCCGAATTGGGGCTTTGCGCATGCTGTAAAATCAAACCTCCAAACACACATGGTTGAAATCAGCGTGATGGGACGAACATGTTGGACACCTCGCGCCCTTTTTATATAGCTCAAGGGCCTAATCGCTATTTTGGTCATTGGCATTTTGTGGGGGTTTAAAACCCCCGTTATTTGTTTGTTTTTTTGTTTCAGGAACGAAGAAGATGATTACGTGGAAAGATGTGGGTGGCCCATTCAAATATAATACGCGTGCTTTCTTGTTTTAGCATATGCGTGTTGTTTTTTATATTATTTTCTCTGCCCACTATAATAACAAGACACAACGCTTGGCTCAGTGGAGAGGAACGTGGCTTGCAATCGTTGGGACCTGGGTTCGATTCCCAGGTCCCCCCCATAATTCCATGTTATTTTTTTTAATACATTCTTGTGCAAGTTTCCAAATGGTGAGTACCATGTGCCCTCACAGATCAGCACGCCAAGTGTCTCAAGCGTCAATCCAATGGCCAAAGAATGCAGACCATGGTGCTCATGAGTCAACACAGACGTAGGCAATCAGGAAAGTCAAAAGGGGCTTGATCACTATTGGGCCTCACAATTCCATTAACACTCCCAATTCTGGCCCATACCCCCCCTTGGGTTTGCAATTTTATTTTTGTCATTTTATATTTTATTTGTCTTATTTTTATTTTTTCCCTTTTATTAACTATTAACATAATTAATTTTTTTTATAAAAAAAAAATCAAAAAAAAGAACTAATATTATTATTATTATTAATTCCATTTTATTTTGTAAATAAATACTAATAAATTGAATTAGTTTTAATTAGGCAACTTTAACCTTTTTTTAAATAACTAAAATAAATTTAGAATTAGGTTTATTAACTTTTAATTTTATTTCCTTTTATTTTATTTCATTAAAAACATAAAAAATACAAAAAAAAACTTTTTTTCTTTTAATAAATTAATTAATTAGTCACTAATTCTAATTCCATTTAATCACAAAAAAGGACCAAAAAAATTCAATTCTTTTCTTAAAAGGGTCAAAACCCTTAGGACGTTCCCGATTTAATTCTTTCGCGCGCATTTATTTTATTTTGATTATTTATGTAACTGTCTCCAGCTATGTAATAGTTAATTAGGAATTTTACCGCTTTATTTAAATTTCTCGCACTTTATTTTACAAAACGGGTCTTTGTTTTTTTTTGGCGATGTATAGACCCGCGCCTTGTAATAGTTAGAATTCACATTTTTGCAATTTACATTCCGCACCCCTAACTGTTAAATGCATGAAAGAATGTATGTAAATAAAATTAATCTGTAGCTCACAAATAACATGTACAAGATAACCTTAACTGAAAAACAACACACAAAGCACAGGCCACTCCTAGGGTACGCTTCACTCGTTGCCTCGAAACGTGGTCATCAAGTATAGGGTGTCTTAGAGGTCGCCCTTCTGTCCAAAAGATCCAGTGGCCTCGAAACGGTTGCCTCGGATACAAAGGATCTAGGACATTAGGGTTACTTCTAATGTGTCCTACCATTGCTTCGGTGACCACACTGTCCCGATAATCGAATTGACCCGAACACCTCCAATGATGGTGCTACCTACCTCTCAATGGTGGGATAGCACTATCTAAAGGACTCTTACACAGCTTAATTCCTTAGGGTAAGTAGATGACTCATGGGTACTTGCTCTTTTCAAAACAAAACAAAAACAACTTTTCACACCTCACACTTTCAAAAGTTTTCAAACAAATTTTTCATACACTCTTGAGGACTGATACAAGAGTTACTTAGAAATTTTTCAAACGAAACTTTTTCAAAACCCACACACACTTGAAAAGCAAAACATTTTGAAAACATAAGAGCAAGTACCTAAGAGCCCATGGATAACCATGGATAGAAAGGGTGCTAACACCTTCCCTTTCTATAAATCTACCTCCCGAACCGAGAGACATCTCGAATAAGGAATTTTGCTGTGCTTTTGTCCTTTCCATGTTGGAGAACATAAAAGACGGTGGCGACTCTTGCTTACCGTGACATTTCGCGAAACCAGCTAAAAAACAGTCAGTTCTATTTCCACCGATCACAGAACTGGCGACTCTGCTGGGGAATTAATAAAGTGAGGTGTACCTTAGGAATAGTTCATCATCATGTTTTCAATTGCTTGATCTGTTTGCTTTAAAATTGCGGGCCTGTTTTGGGAGTTTCATAGATCCTAACCCGGATCTGGGGGATACCTCTTAGAAAGTAGCAACAAATTGTGAGGGAACTGCGCGGGGTATACCGACACGGTTGAAGCAGTTTGCTACGTTGATGTGGCACTTTGGTGAGTACCGGTAACCCTTGAGTCAAGTTAAGGAGAGTACGGGGCCGCCGCGTGGTATCGTGAAGCATCAATTGACCTTAGGAACCTTACTTGACCATCCTGGCCTCTTTAGGGGTAGTGAGATGACTGACTTTGGTGCAGTCCGAAGTTGGCTGATACTCGATACGACACTCATTGAGGGTTGTTTTCTTGGAATATTTTGATCGCCAATTCAGTGGCTAAATCAAAACAATGAACATAGAAAACAACCCTATGATATTTAGCTCCTTAGAACCCGGTTACTTTTGATAGGACAGGTTTTGAGCCCACCAACTTCAAGAGGGTAGTACCTGAACTTCATGATGGCCTAAACTCTAAGGGCTGTCTTGTGTGACTTGTGTGCCTTCATACTTGAACTTCTTGCATACTTGTTATCTAACAACATGAGTTTCCTTGCAGGTTTTGTTTACAGTCCTTAATTTGGACTCATAACAGGGTTCACTTACATCACTCCACGCATAGCATAACATCATGCCATCATACCATTGCATACATCATACATAAGGACTAATCCATTTCAAGGATCTCGAGGGTTTGTGATGCAGGTCATGATGTCTAGCAAGGGGCAAAGGGGATTTATTTTCCTCTAGCCAAGGTTGATGACTTGAGTCAGGGGCTATGACCCACTGGATATGGTGAGCACTGACTCTTGAAGAAGGACTCTCAACAATATGAAGTTCCTTCAATCAAGCCACAAAATTCAAATTCTAACAACTTTCTTGGTTACCCCGCGAGATCCTTGAAAACATTGCATACATACATATCATTGCATTACAGGTACCCTTGTTACAGGTCACTTACCTTCCTCGCTGTTTATTTCAGCAATGGCTTGCCAACAAGACAATCAGGAGCTTCGTACTCAAGAGACTCAGTTCGGGGAAATCCTCCTAAATCTATCCAAGGGGCAGGAAGAGCTGAGAACACTCCTCATGGGGACTTTGGTCAGAAACAGTCCTGAAGACGATAAGGACGAACGGATGAAACGTCTGCAAGCTGAGGTAGATACAATGAGAACCCATATGCTGGGGCAGATGGCTCTCATCCAAGACTTAGCTCAAAGACAAGAAGAGCTCAGGGTTCTCGTCAACCAACTGCTTCGGGATAACCAACTGGGGCAAACATCTAAGGTTGGAGAGCCAGTCACCATCAAATTCCCTTTGAGACAAGAAGACAAGGGAAAATCTCCTCAACTTGCTTCAGGGTCACAAATCCAGCATCAACCTCACCAGTTTCAACAAGACATTATGAAGCAAGTAGTCAGGGTTGGAGACCAAACCGGTAATCAGCCTCCAAGAAGTCAAAGATTTGGTTCAATGAATGGGCCTCTCCAAGCTGCTGCTACTTCACAAGTCCAACAACGGCCTCGCCAAGAACAACGGGTTGATTAGAGCAAGCCAGACAAGCCCAAGAGGCAATTCACCCAGCTCAACACGTCGCTGTCCCAAGCTTTGCAACACCTGCTGAAGTTGAATCTGGTGACGTTGATAGGACCTCACCCTAATCCTAAGACTTCTTCACCCAACTATAATCCTGGGGCCAGGTGTGCATACCATTCTAACAGCCCGGGGCACGATACTGACGACTGTTGGAAGTTGAAGTACAAAATCCTGGACCTGATTGATGAAGGAGCAGTGGAATACACCCAAGATGGTCAGGCGGAGTTCTTCTACTATCCCTGCAAGATTCATCACTTGAAGTGACTAGTTCAAATTAGAAGACTTTTGTTCATTAGATTGTTCAAGTTGTAATTTTCTTTAATTGTTCAAACATTTTATTTATGTCAAACGTTGTTATTTCATTAATGCATTACACATGTCTGTTTTGAATCAATATATTCGCATTCGCTATATTCAAACTGCTTTCATTTTTTTTGATGTTCAACTCTCGGTTAATAATTCTAAGCCTCTTGAGGGAGGATGACGAAAACGATACCACAATCTACAGTATGCTTTTTAACAGACCCCGCTGATGAGGTACAGGCATTGTTTCAATTCCTAAACACTGGAGTTATAAGGAAGATAATCCCTCGTCAACCCCTTTGAGCCAAATAAGTAAGAGTTTTTCTTTTCAAAAAAAAAATTATTAAAACCCTTTAATCATAACCTGGGGCAGGGTAATTCTCTCAGTTGATCCAGGTGCATAACGAATGGCATCAAATGAGTCCTTACAAAACAAAAGATATGATGGTTCCGAATAATCATAAAAGACAGGCAGTCATTATATCTCAAAAATAAAAGCCCATTAAGTCAAAACCTATGAAGGAGACTTACAAAACTGGGGCATCCCGCTGACTGTAATCACAAAAGAAGCAGTTCAGGCAAAAAACAAGGATAACGAAATCAAGAAAAGGAAGAGGTCCTGCAAACCCTCAACAAAAAAGAACTGACTGCCTGTTCAAAATAAACTGTCAACATCCGAACCATCACCGGAATATCAAAGCAAAGACTCAAACAAGGTCTAACGCACGATCAACTGAGTTTAGGTTTGAAGAACATCACGAAGAACGGGTGGGTACAAATATAATTTGAGCCTATATCCTTTGTTTCTTAAACCGTGAACCAGACCACGTTATAACCCTCAAAAAGTCCTAGCTGAAGCACGGGTTAGTTCGAAAGCATACTGTTACCAAAGGTATCCTGACTCCTTAAGGCTCGCTGTAAAATTTTGAGTTGACATCACATTTTACAAAATTTGCTGGTCTTACTGAAAAAATACATTTTCAAAAACTTCGAAACAGACATAAGCTTTGCATTTTAAAAAAAAAATAACATTGTTTGCATATGATTATTTGTTCGAACAGCAGAGAAATTCGCACGACGAATGTCTAATGAACAAAAGCACCTCCAATCAAGGGGCATGGTATGATCATTACCCATCATCCGGGGCAGTTAAGTCAAGATTCGGAGAATCTCTCAAAAGGCCAACCAGCTAGGGGCAAATCTCCGCCTGAGTCACTTGGGGTATTGAGCATGAATTCCAGCAACAATCCTGCATGATCAAACATCTTCTGGTGGTATAGCAACACAATGCTACTAACCGGGGCATCTCCCTACATTCTGAAAGCACGGACATAGTCGGAAAAAAAAAATACACAAAATCAAAGAATCGCTAGGTTGACTGGCCTAGGCAAAAATAAGGGCTTCCCGGCGAACCAAAAGGGTTTCGCCAAAAATAAGGGATGAAAATGAAAGAAATTTGTACACTCGGCAAGTCGAAAACCTGAAAAGGCGGCTTGGGCAAAAATGGGTATCCCGGTGGACTGAAAACCCGAAAGGGCAGTCCAGGCAAAAGTTAGGGATTTAAGCATACGACTATGTCCCGTCACCTCATCACTTGCCTACCAGAAGAAGATTTGTCAAACGGCAGTTGTCAAACACCTCCACAGGTACCTTCTCTCTCAGAAACTGGGGCAATAATGAGTTGTCTAAGCGATCTGGTTGCTCTGTCCACCAAAGTACTAAGGTAGGTTCGGCTGAAGAACATAACCAAGTTACCTCCACTCCACGCAGAGTAAGACCAGATTTCAGCAATACTCTCCTCAAGCAGAGTTGGTCTCCAATCAGCCCTAAAAGGGCACAATATCTCCAGCAAGTCAGCAACACTCTCCTCGAGCAGAGTTGGTCTCCCATCGGCCCTGAAAAGGCATAATATCTCCAGCAAGTCAGCAACACTCTCCCCGAGCAGAGTTGGTCTCCCATCGGCCCTGAAAAGGCACAATATCTCCAGCGAGTCAACAACACTCTCCCCGAGCAGAGTTAGTCTACTGTCAGCCTTAAGGAAGCGGGGCATCCCCAGAAAATCTCAATATTCCCCAGCGGAGTATACGGATATTCCTAAGCAAGGCGTCCCCGGCAGTCTTAATATAAGATTGTTCCCCGACGGAATACTAGACACCCTTGTGGAGCCACTCCCCAGTACAGTCTCAAAAGTTTCCCCAGGAGAGTTGTATCAATCTCCCCAGTGGATTCTGGAAGCTCATCCCCAGTAGATTCTGGAAGCTTATCCCCAGTAGATTTTGGAAGCTTATCCCCTGCAGAGTACGAATGCGTCTCCCCGACTCTATTCAAAGGTTATTCTCCACCAGAGCTTATAACTGGGTTATCCTCAGCTAATTACCACGGAAGGATCGTCCTCGGCGAAGTTCTTCCTATCCCCAGCGGAGTTCATCGAATCCTCAACATAACTTATCAACAGTATCCCCAGCGGAGTTCTCGTCAAAAACCTCAGCGAAGTATCTCTTCCCACAGAGTATTTCCCCGCAGCGTAATCTCTTCGCCAAGTTTATTCCCCAACGGAGTCATCTTCTCCTACCGGTTTATTCTTGCAACCATCATCCCCAGCGGAAACGAAGAGCTCTAATTTTCAACAAGCTCCCGGCATTCGTCAAGGATTTATTTTTCTAGACGAAAATACATTCATATACATTTCACATTTCATACATCCTGCCTACATACATGACAAAGTGCATGCCGCACAATCTCATTCATTTTTTGAACATCATGCATTTTCATACATCATGACATTGCATACAACTGATGTTTTGCCTTTTCAGGAAAAAGGTCAATCCAAAGATAATTACTATCAACTGTCGCAATTCCAGATTCGATTCCTGTATCCAGCCAGGGCACGTCTGAAGAGTTTGAAGATTTGATTCCTGTATCCAGCCAGGGCATATCTGTTGACGACTAATTCCAGATTCGATTCCTGTATCCAGCCAGGGCACGTATGAAGAGTTTGAAGATTCGATTCCTGTATCCAGCCAGGGCATATCTGTAGATGACTAATTCCATATTCGATTCCTGTATCCAGCCAGGGCACGTCTGAAGAGTTTGAAGATTTGATTCCTGTATCCAGCCAGGGCATATCTATTGACGACTAATTCCATATTTGATTTCTGTATCCATCCAGGGCACGTCTGAAGAGTTTGAAGATTCGATTCCTGTATCCAGCCAGGGCATATTTGTTGACGACTATTTCCATATTCGATTCCTGTATCCAGCCAGGGCACGTCTGAAGAGTTTGAAGATTCGATTCCTGTATCCAGCCAGGGCATATCTGTTGACGACTAATTCCAGATTCGATTCCTGTATCCAGCCAGGGCACGTCTGAAGAGTTTGAAGATTTGATTCCTGTATCCATCCAGGGCATATCTGTTGACGACTTATTCCAGATTCGATTCATGTATCCAGCCAGGGCACGTCTGAAGAGTTTGAAGATTCGATTCCTGTATCCATCCAGGGCATATCTGTTGACGACTAATTCCAGATTCGATTCCTGTATCCAGCCAGGGCACGTCTGAAGAGTTTGAAGATTCGATTCCTGTATCCAGCCAGGGCATATCTGTTGTCGACTAATTCCATATTCGACTCCTGTATCCAGCCAGGGCATATCTGTGAGCAACTGATTGTGGATTCGACGCCTGTATCCAGCCAGGGCAAGTCTGCATGAAGAGTTTAGAGACTCGACTCCTGTATCCAGCCAGGGCATGTCTGTAAGCAACCTTTTGAAGTTCCAGATTCGATACCTGTATCTAGCCAGGGCATGTCTGTGAGCGACTGAGTAAAGATCAACACCTGTAACAGGCCAGGAAATTATCTTTCTCAGGTACGCAAGTTCTCGCTAAGGAATCTCTTATGCGATCGACCCCCCGATGGCATCTATAAGCCCATCTCCACAACTATCCATTACAGTTCCAAATGGCAGCTATAAGGCCATTCCCGACAAGGTTCTGTCACACCTAGATGGCATCTATAAGCCCATCCTCCCATACCATATTTCCAAATGGCATCTATAAGCCCATTCCCGACAAGGTTCTGTCACATCTCCAGATGGCATCCATAAGCCCATCCTCCTATCCACCATCTCTCCAAATGGCATCTGTAAGCCCATTCCCGCCATCACGCTGCTGATACTCTACTATGTGAGTGCAAATTTCTGGGCACTTTAGTGTTCAATCATCTTCAACCTTCGGATCACGAAAGGCACACAAGCCAATCTACATCCTCAGGTCTAAGAAGATTGAACTGGGGCAACTGTTGTACCCCAAAATTTGCCCTCCCATATTCTTCAAAGTTTTGACAAGCATCATCTCAATTTGCTCAAGTCTACTCAAGGGTTGCACAGTTCAAACACCCTCCTAAGCCAGTCAAATTAGGGTTTTGGTTCTTGCAAGGAAGTTGAGGTTTTCAAGGGCTCAATCAAGTCACATATGCCTATATACATTGTCAAGCACCTACATGTCCAGTTTCAAGGCTCACAAGGTCAAGTTGCACAATCAAAAACCCTAAATGCTTCACAATCAACTATAGGGGCAAAATGGTCATTTGGCAGTCAAAAGTCAAAAAATTTGGTCAACATATTATTTTGAAGCCACAATCATCATTTGGTCAAATCTTGACCATGATTTCACAAGAATGGCTCAAAAATCATCAAGGTGTCAAAAGTTTCTATTTTTGGACAGTTGAAAAGTCAACTGTAACTTGACCAAGGCATAACTTTTTCATGGTTCATCAGAAAAATCCCATCCAATGCTCATTTTGAAGGGCATGACATTTCCTACAACTCATCTTCACATTCCAAATCCAAGAAATGCTCTCACAAAAAGTTATCAATTTCAACATTATAGGTCATTTTCAAAAGTCAACAAAAAGGCATTTAAAGTCAAAGACCATAACTTGAGATTGGTAAATCAAAATGACATGGGACCAAAGGCATTGGTTAGAGGACTCCAAGACCTTTCCAAAATGTCCAAGAACATGTTCATATGATCAAAATTGAGCAAGATATCCATTGGAGAAGTTGGGAAATTTTTGTGAAATGGCCAAAGTCAACTATCCTTGAAACTTCAATTTTTGACAAAAGGGCCCACTTTTTTCCACTTGATTCATCCTTGTCATGCCACCCACGTGTCCCATGATTTATTTCAAGATTAAACATTAATTTTTCTATTTTTATTTAATTTTATTTGATTTAATTCATTTTAAATCCATAAAATTCAAATAAAAATCAAAAAAATTAATCAAAGGATATCTTGTGGTTTGAATGACCTTGATGCATCATAATACACATGCCAAATTCGTGTAAGGTCCATTTTAAGCATGAAATTCAAAATTGAACAAAAATGGCAAGTTGCTTTAATGGTGGTTATGGAGAAATCTCAAACTTCATTGCAATGGTTAAAGGTTCATTATAGTGACTGATTCTCATTCATAGACATATATGCAAGCCTCTCATACCTCAAGCACGACCTAGAAACACCTAAAACGAAAGAACCAAATTCCAAAATTCCAAAGAAAAGTCACAAACTGAAATCCATATTCCAGCATAATTCAAGTATTTTTCTTGCTTCAAACACGTTCCCAACAGTCCCAGGAACCTATTTCCATCAAGAACGAGCCTTAACCCTCCAAGAATCGCCTCAATACAGTCACACCGTTCATCATCTTTTTCATAATCGAAATCCATTTTTTACGCATCATTAATATATTTTGATTACTGTTTTGCATTGCTGACATTGTTATGAAGCTTTTGACATAACTTAATTTGATTATGGTGCCTTAAAATGAAAGTTGTCATTGTTAAATTCTAGGGTTTCAGAGCTTCCGAATTGGGGCTTTGCGCATGCTGTAAAATCAAACCTCCAAACACACATGGTTGAAATCAGCGTGATGGGACGAACATGTTGGACACCTCGCGCCCTTTTTATATAGCTCAGGGGCCTAATCGCTATTTTGGTCATTGGCATTTTGTGGGGGTTTAAAACCCCCGTTATTTGTTTGTTTTTTTGTTTCAGGAACGAAGAAGATGATTACGTGGAAAGATGTGGGTGGCCCATTCAAATATAATACGCGCGCTTTCTTGTTTTAGCATATGCGTGTTGTTTTTTATATTATTTTCTCTGCCCACTATAATAACAAGACACAACGCTTGGCTCAGTGGAGAGGAACGTGGCTTGCAATCGTTGGGACCTGGGTTCGATTCCCAGGTCCCCCCATAATTCTATGTTATTTTTTTTAATACATTCTTGTGCAGGTTTCCAAATGGTGAGTACCATGTGCCCTCACAGATCAGCATGCCAAGTGTCTCAAGCGTCAATCCAATGGCCAAAGAATGCAGACCATGGTGCTCATGAGTCAACACAGGCGTAGGCAATCAGGAAAGTCAAAAGGGGCTTGATCACTATTGGGCCTCACAATTCCATTAACACTCCCAATTCTGGCCCATACCCCCCCTTGGGTTTGCAATTTTATTTTTGTCATTTTATATTTTATTTGTCTTATTTTATTTTTTCCCTTTTATTAACTATTAACATAATTAATTTTTTTTATAAAAAAAAAATAAAAAAAAAAGAACTAATATTATTATTATTAATTCCATTTTATTTTGTAAATAAATACTAATAAATTGAATTAGTTTTAATTAGGCAACTTTAACCTTTTTTTAAATGACTAAAATAAATTTAGAATTAGGTTTATTAACTTTTAATTTTATTTCCTTTTATTTTATTTCATTAAAAACATAAAAAATACAAAAAAAAAATTTCTTTTAATAAATTAATTAGTTAGTCACTAATTCTAATTCCATTTAATCACAAAAAAGGACAAAAAAAATTCAATTCTTTTCTTAAAAGGGTCAAAACCCTTAGGACGTTCCCGATTTAATTCTTTCGCGCGCATTTATTTTATTTTGATTATTTATGTAACTGTCTCCAGCTATGTAATAGTTAATTAGGAATTTTACCGCTTTATTTAAATTTCTCGCACTTTATTTTACAAAACGGGTCTTTGTTTTTTTTGGCGATGTATAGACCCGCGCCTTGTAATAGTTAGAATTCACATTTTTGCAATTTACTTTCCGCACCCCTAACTGTTAAATGCATGAAAGAATGTATGTAAATAAAATTAATCCGTAGCTCACAAATAACATGTACAAGATAACCTTAACTGAAAAACAACACACAAAGCACATGCCACTCCTAGGGTATGCTTCACTCGTTGCCTCGAAACGTGGTCATCAAGTATAGGGTGTCTTAGAGGTCGCCCTTCTGTCCAAAAGATCCAGTTGCCTCGAAACGGTTGCCTCGGATACAAAGGATCTAGGACATTAGGGTTACTTCTAAGGTGTCCTACCATTGCTTCGGTGACCACACTGTCCCGATAATCGAATTGACCCGAACACCTCCAATGATGGTGCTACCTACCTCTCAATGGTGGGATAGCACTATCTAAAGGACTCTTACACAACTTAATTCCTTAGGGTAGGTAGATGACTCATGGGTACTTGCTCTTTTCAAAACAAAACAAAAACAACTTTTCACACCTCACACTTTCAAAAGTTTTCAAACAAATTTTACATACACTCTTGAGGACTGATACAAGAGTTACTTAGAAATTTTTCAAACGAAACTTTTTCAAAACCCACACACACTTGAAAAGCAAAACATTTTGAAAACATAAGAGCAAGTACCTAAGAGCCCATGGATAACCATGGATAGAAAGGGTGCTAACACCTTCCCTTTCTATAAATCTACCTCCCGAACCGAGAGACATCTCGAATAAGGAATTTTGTTGTGCTTTTGTCCTTTCCATGTTGGAGAACATAAAAGACGGTGGCGACTCTTGCTTACCGCGACATTTCGCGAAACCAGCTAAAAAACAGTCAGTTCTATTTCCACCGATCACACGCGGAAAGTAAATGAACACAGGATGTATACTGGTTTCTGTCACACTTCAAGAATACATCCAGTCCTCTTGCCAACACGGAAGAGATTTCACTATAGTTTGAATAATTGTACAAGCCTAATCACACCAAAGGTGATGCCTTAGTATATAACCTATAGGGAGATCAAAGGCTCTTAAAACCTTTAAGATCTTCAATACTAAGTGCAAGAAGAACAATCATCTTCAATGCACACACTTGCTCCAACAATCCTGGAATTCAAGGATAATCTTATACAAAATCTGAATTTTTCAAAGTATGATCAATTCTTGAATAACACAATGGTTATCAAGATACTAAGGCAACATTTTAATAAGAAGTCGATAATTAGATCTAGTGCTCCATATATGCTGAAACAGTGATGACTATGAAAGTTCTAAACAATGTTTCATGCAATATGTAAATTCTCAAAATTTTACAAAACTTAAGAATATTTGAAAGTTTGAATGATATCACTTATGTTAGATATGAGTGCAAATGAAATTTATATATGAAATGCACCATTTCATTACACCCTAAATGAGTATAAAGATGCTTGGTTAGACCCCAAGAGGTATCATCCAACAGCCATGTAAAATAGAAATATTTTTGAATTTTTCTACAGCAGTAACCGGTTACCGTTGTGTTGTAACCGGTTACACATGTACGTTAACATGAGAAATTTAAAATATGCATGCATGTAACCGGTTACCCATAAACTGTAACTGGTTACCACTGAACCAGAATGTTTAATTTAATTTTTTGAAGTACTGTAACCGGTTACTGTAACCCTGTAACCGGTTACCACTGAGTGAAAGTGATAAAAACATGTTTTTTAAGTGATGGACATGCAATATTTTACACTTAAATGATCATGATACTTATGTAAAATGTTTAGAGTATATTTTGAGCACTATATCATCTTAAAAACCTCAAATTAAATCTTGTATCTAACTTATTTATGAATCTTCATAATTCTTCATCTTGAGAGTTGATTGTACACTTGTAGAAGACTTCAAAAAATGATCTTGAAATATTTATATGATATTGAATATCTTCTTTTCCACAACCTTGATATTTCTTTGACTTTATGTATGGTGGTCTTCATCAAAACACTTTGATTGGAGTGCATGCAATCACATTCTCCCCCTTTTTGATGTAGACAACCAATTTGATATTTGTAGCTTGTTCATCAAGGTCTTTGAGTGTAGCTTGTATATGTACCATAGTGATGTGAATTATCCCCATAAGTTGGACATCTCCCCCTGAATTTATGTAGCCTTTGAAGACTTGTATTTCAAAGAGGAAGCTTTAAAAATCTGGAAAAATTTATGCATCACTAAACACAAGCACACAATGTCTTCTCCCCCTATGTCGATATCAAAAAGGATGGGGAAAAGACTATAATAAATCTGTATATAAAAAAGTAGAAAGATGACACAATTTTATAACAAAACACAAAGTTAACGGATACTTAGAATCATAATTGGACATGAGGTTGTTGAAGACATAAATGGTATAGAAGAAAGTACGATACAAAATGCAACAAGATAAAACATTTCATATGAAACAACAAAAACAAAAAACAAGGGTACTAAGGCATTTATAATTCTTTGTCATCACTCTCAAACATAGAGTTCTCTTGGATTGGTGTTTGAAGGGTTGTTAATTCTTGATGGATGTCACGAAATTCCGAAATCATAAAATTTTCCATTGAGCAAAGCTTGTGATAAATAATCTCATTGGATATTTCACCGTCATGTATGGGGGGTGGAGGATGTGCATATTGATTGGAGGAAGTTCCTTTTTCTCCATGCTTGAACAATCCATCGTCATCTTGAAAAATGCCCATATTTTTGTTTGTCGCCGCAATTGAAATTTCACAATCTCTTGAAGTCATTTTTGTTTCGAATTCTCCTCGGAAGATAACTTTTCTAAACTTGAGAAGCTTGGTTATCCAATGAGCATATGGAAGTCCACCGGATAGATTTTTGAGATGCTCCATATAGTTCATGATTGAGTATGCCCAATTTATTTGAAGATTATTTTTTATTGCAAACAAGACTTGCATCTTAACATAACTTATTTGAGAGTGATTTGAGTTGTTAGGGAGAAAAATGTAAGCAATAAAGTATTGCAGCATATGATCACTTGCAGTGAGGTTGGAGGCATACAAAGTTAACCAACTTGTTGTAGAACCGACTTCCTTTTTCTTGTCCAATATTTCTTTTTCCGAGAGACGAGTGATGCTATAGTAGTAGCGAGTACAGCTGTAAGCATCAACATCAATAGTATACCCATGCTTGATGAGTAGGCCTTCACTAGGGACACCCAAGCATATTTCAAATTTAGTGGTTGACATTAAGATGTGCTTCCCTTTTACCAATGTTGAAAGAACACCATCGGCACCAATTTGTATAGTGGCATCGAATTCACAGACCAAATCCGGGTAGTAAACTCCACATTCGGTGATGAGTTAACCTACTCCTTGCCTATTCAACATTGATGGAAAACTAAAGCTTGTTAAAGGAAAGGATGATAGATTACCATATTTGACCGGAGCGAGAAGGCGGAAGCGGAATTCCAAGATTGGATCACGTTCTTCTTGATTTTGGGATTCTCCTTCCATTTCCTTTGACTTGCCTTTCTCCTTTCTTGGTGGTGCCATGATAAAGGTTGAAATTTTTCTTGGAGAGAAAGGGTTTAGGATGGAGAAATTTATGTAAGAGAGAGTGTTTGTGTTGTGAGTTGAAGATGTGGGTATGAATGGGTATTTATAGATAAATTTTGGAGGGAGTTCATCTTTTGTTGAAGTAAATATTGGAGGGAGTAATATTTGGTAATAGTAATTTTTGATGGGATGATTTTAGGTGGGAAATAATTTTGGTCAAAGAGGAGAAATAATTGGAAGGAAATGATGTGGGAAATCATAAATGCCTTGACACAAACTGAAAATTTTGAAAATTTTCACGCGGTAACCGGTTACAAGATACGGGTAACCGGTTACTGAAGGTGCCTGGAAAGTGAAAAACACTTTTATTTGTGTGGTAACCGATTACTGACTGAGGGTAAATAGGTTACTGAAGGCGCCTCGAAAGTGAAAAATGCTTCTATTTGTCTGGTAACCAATTACTGACTGAGGGTAATCGGTTACTAAAGGTGAAAAAGTGAAAAAATACAGTATATATTAGTCCAGAACCTGTACCTATCTATTGTAACTTCTACCAAACATGTATAACAATACATTAACAATTGTATATGAAATTAAAACATGTAGATTAACATTATATAGAAACATTCAAAGTGAATGTAAGATAAAGAGAGATATACTTGGTAAAAATGATATAAGAGTTAATGAAAAGAATACATGCACCTTTTATGTTTTTTTTTAGATATAAATCATAGGTCATGTTCATCTAATATACCAAGTTCTCGTCGAATCTTGAAGAATAAATATTTTGTTAGAGGCTTTGTAAAGATGTCTTCTAGTTGGTTGTGTGTATCAACAAATGAAATTTCTACGTCACCATTTTGCACATGATCTCGGAGGAAATGATGTCGAATATCAATATGCTTTGTCCGAGAGTGGATGATTGGATTATTTGTGATGTTGATTGCACTTGTATTGTCATATTTTAGCGGATGCATCTAAGATTAATTCCATAGTCACAAAGTTGTTGTTTTAGCCATAGAATTTGAGTGTAACAGCTTCCATCCGTAATGTATTTTTCTTCAGTCGTGTTAAGAGCCACACATACTTGCTTCTTACATGACCATGATACTAGATCATTCCCAAGAATATGACATGTGCCACTAGTGCGTTTTCTATCTGTTTTACATACTGCATAATCTGCGTCAGAATAACCAAGTAACAAACACATACTACCTTTAGCATACCATAAGCCGACGTCTGTAGTTCCATTAAGATATTTCATGATGTGTTTCATTGCAGCGAGGTGATACTCCTTTAGATTGGGTTGAAATCTAGCGCAAAGGCATACGCTAAACATGATGTCGGGTCAACTTGCCGTTAGGTATAGTAGGGAACAAATCATTCCTCAATATTTTGACACGTCTATGGGCACACTGGCTTCATCAAGATCCACATAAGTTTCCGAACCCATTGGAGTGGCAATAGGTTTGCAAGTATCCTGTCAAATTTCTTCAATAATTCTTTACAATATTTTGATTGATGAATAAAAGTCCCCGTTGCAAGTTGCTTGATTTGAAATCCAAGAAAGTAGTTCAATTTTCCCATCATGGACATTTCGAATTCTCCTTGCATCATGGATGAGAATTCTTCACACAAGTTTTTCTTTGTAGGTCCAAAGATGATATCATCGACGTACACTTGAAAAAGAAAAGTATGATTTTTGATCTTCTTGATAAAAAGCGTCTTATTTACTTGTCCCTTTTCAAAACCCTTTTCACATAGAAAATTGCTAAGTCGGTCGTACCATGCCCTTGGTGCTTGTTTTAAGCCATAAAGTGCCTTTTTTTCAACTTGAAGACGTGTGAAGGATTCTTGAAGTCTTCAAAACCAGGAGGTTGTTTGACATAAACTTCTTCATTGATGTATCCATTCAAGAATTCACTCTTGACATCCATTTGGAAAAGATGAAAATTCATAGAGCAAGCGTAAGCCAATAATAATATAATTGCTTCTAACCTTGCAACTGAAGCGAAGGTTTCTTAAAAATTGATTCCTTCTTCTAGTTCCAATGATGTGTTTTCCATTTGGTCTTGGTACTAGCTCCCAAACTTGACTTCTTTCAAATTGGTTTAATTCTTCTTGCATAGAAACCACCTAATGATCTTCCAACAAGGCTTCGTCTATTTTGGAAGGTTCAATTTGAGATACAAATGCCATGTGTAGACATGCATCTTGAAGATTGAGTCTTGTTGATACTCCTTTGCTAATGTCACCAATAATATTGTCAATTGGGTGATCTCAATGAGTTCTCCATTCTTTGGGTAGATCTTGTTGATAAGTTTCTTCTATGAAAGAATCTTGATTGTTATTTTTATTGTCCTTGGTAGCCTCTTCTATTGGCATATCTAAAATATCATCATCATCACAAGAGACTATATTCTCTTTTGAGGGGTTAGTTTCATCAAAAGAAACATGCATAGATTCTTCTATAGTTAAATTTATTTTGTTGTATATTCTATAAGCTTTGCTTGAAAAAGAGTAACCAAGAAATATACCTTCATCCGGTTTCTCGTCAAACTTACTGAGATTGTCTTTGTCATTGTTGAGGATAAAGCACTTGCATTCAAAAATGTGAGAGTGATAAATGTTTGGCTTTCTTCCTTTGAAGATTCATATGGAGTCTTTTTCAAAATAGGTCTAATAATAACTCGATTTCCAACATAACATGTCGTACTAACCGCATCCGCCCAAAAATATTTTGGAAGATTTGCATCACTAAGCATTATTCGTGCAAGTTCCACTAGAAATAAATTCTTTCTTTCAACTACTCCATTTTGTTGTGGAGTCCCTCGTGCTGAAAAATTTTAAGAGATACCATGTTCTTCACAAAATTCTTTAAAAGATGCATTTTGTAGTTCTCCATCATGATCAATTCTTATGGATACAATATTTAATGATTTTTCATTTTGAATTTGCTTTTCATACTTCTTAAATTCCTTAAAAGCCTCGTTTTTCTGCACAAGAAACAAAGTCCAAGAATATCTAGAAAAATCATCAACAATAACTAAAGCATATACATTACCTCTGAAGCTTCTTGTTCTTGATGGACCAAACAAGTCCATATGCAACAATTTTAGTGGCCTTGTAGTGGATACCACATTCTTATATTTTAAAGTTGATCTAGTTTGTTTTCCCTTTTGACAAGCATCACACAATTTATCTTTGAAATTTTTTATCTTTGCTAAACCAATGACAAGATCATGTTTGGTTAGTTTATTTAAATGTTCCATATGTATATGGGCTGCCCTTTTATGCCATAACAATGATTCATTATTGTTTACCATAACATATTTTACTTTCAAAGATAACTCATCTAAGGAAATCATAAAAATATTGTTAACTCTTTTACCTTTGAGTTTTACCTCATTGGTTGTTTCGTCCATGATCAAGCATTCATCTTTATTGAATTTGATCTTGAACCCTTTGTCACAAAGTTGGATAATACTAAGAAGAGTATGCTTGAGTCCTTCAACATAAAGTACATCTTCAATGGATGTGAGAGGTGGTGCACCAACTTTGCCAATGCCAAGAATTTTTCCTTTGGTATTATCTCCATAGGTGACATACCCCTTGGCTTTTAATATTAGATGTGAAAATTTATTAACATCTCCCGTCATATGCTTCGAACATCCACTATCGAGATACCATAGATTTTGAGTGGATTTCAATCATACCTACAAAACAAAATAAATTATTTCTTGTTAGGTACCCAAGTTGCCTTGGGTCCTTCATAGTTAGTTCCTTTCTTAACCCATACATAGTATCCACTTGCCATACTAAAGTTTCTAACATAACAAGCATTATGTGTATGGCCAAGAATACCACAATAAAAACAATTTGGAATAAAGTTACTCTTATATCTTGGAACTTGTTTTTTCTTAACAACTCTTTTCTTCTTATTTTGATGATTATGCTTAATTTGCACATTGTTGACTTTCTTGGTTTCGGGTTGATTACTAGCCTTTACGAAGATGGTTTTGTTGGAACTTGATTTATTTTTTTTAGAATAACCAAGTCTACTTTTGTCATTAGGATATCTTTGTTGGCTAAGCAATCCTTCCAAACCAATTTGTCCTTTTTCATATCGTTCAATAACTCTTTTTAATTGAGCAATTTGAAAAGTATATGATTCACATTTTTTGCATACAATGTCTTGTTTTCCTTTAAGAAAAGTTTGTTTTTGACATTCAAGATCCTTGTTCATAGTATCAATCTTTTCTTGAAAATGAATAAGTTCCTTTTCTTGTGTTGATATCTTTTATATAAGACTTTGCATTCATTTAGGAGTTCATCAATTGCACCTTGAGCATTTTCATCATAAAGGGTAAAATTTGTACTAACCTCTTCATTTTCATCATCATCGGATTCACGAGTAGCCATCAATGCTAAATTTGCACATTCTTCATTCTCCGATTCGGATGATGTACTAACTTCATTGTCATACCAAGTGATATGGGCTTTCTTGTACTTGTAATCTTTCCTTCCTTTGTTTCCTTCCTTCTTGGAGAGGTTTAGACAAGCTAGTTTGATATGGCCTTGCTTTCCACATTTATAGCATGTAACATTTGATGTTGAGGCTTCTTTATCTTTGCTCTTTGAAAATTTATTCCTTTTGAAAAAGTTAGAATTACCAAAAATTTTTTTAGGACCAAAGAATTTGCCTAACCTTTTTACAAGAAGCATTAAATTTTCATCTTCTTTTGGATATTCTTCAATAGAGACTTTCTTGTATTCCACCTTCAAAGCAATTCCTTTTGATTTCTTTTCTTGATTTTCATGCTTAGCAAGTCTTCCAAGTTCCGTCTCGTATTCTTGAAGTTTACCAAATAGATTTGCGAATGAAATGTTGGATAGATTCTTCTTTTCTGAAATAGTCGTTACTTTCGGTTGCCATTCTCTAGTTAAAGATTTAAGAACCTTTAGGTTGAGTTCGTCATTTGTGAGAGTTTTACCAAGGGCTTTTAAATGATTTGTTAAATGAAAAAATCTTTTCTGCATATTGAGAATAGATTCTCCGGGTTCCATTATAAACATCTCGAACTCTTGACTTAAGGTATTCAATCTTGATCTCTTAACTTCGATTGTTCCTTCGTGTGTTTCAACCAAAGTATCCCAAATTTCCTCTGCCGTTGTGCATGCCGAAACATAAAATAATTCTCCATGCAAATTTCACCTTGAAGAAGGTTAATTGCTTTATTATCATAAAGGACCTTTTTATTATCATCTTCATCCCATGATGTTTTAGGCTTTGATGTTCCAACACCATTGACAACACATACCGGAGTAAATGGACCATTTTGGACAGAATCCCATATTTCTTATCCTTGTGCTTCTAGATGATCCTTCATGCGAATTTTCCAAAATTCAAAATATTCACCACAAAACAAAGGAGGATTTTTGTTACTACCACCATCTTTGAAAGTTGGTTGTGCGGAAGCCATTCTGGATCGAATAGGAAAAAGTTACCTTAACTTGCTCTGATACCAAATGTAAGTTAATAATGCGCCTGAGGGGGGGGGTGAATTAGGTGATGGTCAATTTTTTCCATCTTTTAATGTTCTTATTTTTATGAATGTGGTGATGAAAACAATAAAGTGCGGAAAGTAAATGAACACATGATGTATACTGGTTCGCCTCACACTTCAAGAGTACGTCTAGTCCTCTTGCCAACACGGAAGAGATTTCACTATAGTTAGAATAATTGTACAAGCCTAATCACACCAAAGGTGATGCCTTACTATCTAACCTATAAGGAGATCAAAGTCTCTTAAAACCTTTAAGATCTTCAATACTAAGTGCAAGAAGAACAATCCTCTTCAATGCACAGACTTGCTTCAACAATCCTGGAATGCAAGGATAATCTTATACAAAATCTGAATTCTTCAAAGTATGATCAATTCTTGAATATCACAATGGTTATCAAGATACTAAGACAAGATTTTAATAAGAAGTTGATAATCAGATATAGTGCTCAATATATACTGAAACAATGATGAGTATGAAAGTTCTAAACAATGTTTTATGCAATATGTAAATTCTCAAAGTTTTACAAAACTTAAGAATATTTGAAAGTTTGAATGATATCACTTATGTTTGATATGAGTGAAAATGGAATTTATATATGAAATGTACCATTTCATTACACCCTTAATGAGTAGAAAGATGTACTGGTTAGACCCCAAGAGGTATCATCCAACAACCATGTAAAACAAAAATATTTTTGAATTTTTCTACAGCGGTAACCGATTACCGTTGTGCTGTAACCCGTTACACATGTACGTTAACATGAAAATTTTCAAATATGCATGCCTGTAACCGGTTACCCAGAAACTGTAACCGATTACCACTAAACCATAATGTTTAATTTAATTATATGAAGTCCTGTAACTGGTTACTGTAACCCTGTAACCGGTTACCATTGAGTGAAAGTGATAAAAAATGTTTTCTAAGTGATGGACATGCAATGTTTTACACTTAAATGATCATGATACTTATGTAAAGTGTTTAGAGTATATTTTTAGCACTATATCATCTTAAAAATCTCAAATTAAAGTTTGTACCTAACTTGTTGGTGAATCTTCATAATTCTTCGTCTTGAGAGTTGATTGTACACTTATAGAAGACTTAAAAAAATGATCTTGAAATATTTATATGATCTTGAATATCTTATTTTCCACAACCTTTATATCTCTTTTACTTTATGTATGGTGTTCTTTATTAAAACACTTTGATTAGAGTGCATGCAATCAAAGTTTCTTCTAAATCGGTGAATGGAATTTGATCAAGGACTGGTACCCCTAATAGTTGAGAGAATTCTTCTATTGTGGGCACTAGTTGATAGTCGGGAAAGATGAAACAATGATGTACAGGGTCAAAGAACTGAAAGATCACCCTTATCATCTCTTCTTCAAAGCTTGAGGTAACCAAATTGAGAAGTCGACCATATCTTTTGGTGAACGGTGAATTTTCAGGAAGCCTTGATGCTAACTCTTTGAGTTGAGGAGGCACCCTTACAAAGTTGATTCGGATGGTATTTCTGCGAGTGGAAGCCATGTCCTATAAAACAGAATAAAGATAAATCCCTAGGTCCTTCAAATGGTTAGTGAAAAATTCTATGGCATGATGTCATGATGTTTATGAACAAATAATCACACATAAACAAAGCACATAAGGCCTTAGGTTTAGGTTTGCATGGGTTTTATAGGTAAGTACCGTCTTGAAGTTTATTTGGTTCAACCTGTCCTAACAAAAGTAATCGGGTTCTAAGGAATCTCAATATCACTGGTCTTTCTTCATTGGGCATTGTTTTAGCTCAAGCATCCAAACTACGGCCAAAATATCCCAAAAGTCCGATCTAAATGAGTGTAGTATCGAGTATCAACCAACTTTAATCTTGCACCAAAGTCATCTATCTCACTACTTTCTAATGGCCAAGTTGTTCAACTAAGGTTCTATGGTCAGTTAGTGCTTCATGACACCATATAGCGGCTCTGTATTCTCCTTTACTGGACTCAAGGGACACTGGTACCAACAAATGTATCATACTAACATAGCCATTACTTCAACCATGTCAGTATTATGCCGCATAGTCCCCACGATCTATTGCTACTTAGCTAATATTCCCCAAATTCGGGTATAAGATTTTTACAAGTAATAAACCCAAGCATAACCCACTAATGTAAAACAAATAAGGTAAACAAGTAAAGCAAATAAAGGTGATCTAGCTCTTAAGGTAACCTCAATTTTAGTTTTATCCCCAGCGGAGTCGCCAGTTCTGTGATACGGCGGGATAACTGACTTGGATGTTTTGTGTTTTATCGCAAATGTTGCGGATAGCAAGAGTTGCCACCGACTTTTCTTTTATCCATTAAAGGAAAGGGTGAAAAGAACAGGAAAGACCTTTTGATAATTTTTCTTGAGTTCATGAGGCAGGTTATAAAAATGGATGGTGTTAACACCCTTTTCATCCGTAGTTATCTACAGGCTCTTAATTGCTAGCTCACTTTTGAAATGCTTTTGTGGATGTGTTTGTTTGAAAATATTTTGAAAAGTTTCGTTGTTGTGCAAACTTTGTAATGATTCTTGTCTCTATAAGAATGTATACAAAGTGTTGACTTTGAAAATATTTCAATAAAGTGTTGGTGTATTGAAAGTTATTGGTTTTAAAATGTTTGTGAGCAAGCAATTACGAGCAATCTACATACTCAAAAAGTCTTTGTTCTTTTCCTCCTCCTTTAGATAGTGATATTTTTCCATTGGTTGGTAAAGAGCCATATCATTGGATGTGAGGGACGGGCGTGGATCATCATTCAGTCATAGAAAGAAACATGTAGGACACTTTAGCAATTGTCGTAAGGGACTAAGATCGTTTACCGAAGGCAACATCAAAGGGTCATCGAGGGACTACGATCTTGTAATCGAGGGTCTTTTCTAAAACATCCCATATTTTAGGGATATGACTGTTTTTATCCGAGGCAACAAGTGTGGGTTACCCTAGAGGTGTAAGTGGGAAAAGTGTGTTGTTTTCATGTATTTTATCTTGAATTTAGGGTTATCTAATATTGGTTTTAAGTCTTGCCATACAAACCCTAATTAACAATAATATGGAAAGCGATAAATTGCGGAAAGTAAATATCCTACGCTATTACAATGCTTTTGGGGATGGGGGATACAAATTTAAAAATGGGGATGACTAGTAAAAATAAACCCTAAATACTATTACAAGGCTTTGACAATTACATAAATTGTAGCGCGAAATAATAAAATGTACAAAAATGTAAAGATGAAGAATAGAGATTGCTTTTTAGGTTTTATTTTTATAGAAAGCAAAATTTGACAATTAACCTAAGAAAGCTAATTAGTTTTAATTAAAAGAGAGGTTAACTAATTATTTTAAACAAAAAAAAAACTAAAACACTAAGTTAATTGAAATTAAAATAAAACCTAAGTCTAATGATTTTTAATTGTTTAGAAAATAATTTGGATATTAATGCAAAATGTCTGATGTACCCTTAATGGTCCAAAATTATGGCATGAAGTCTCAAAATTAAGATTTCTAATGCCTAGACTGACATGGGACGTGTCACCGGACACGGGCATCGGTGCCAGAAGTTGTTCCTGGCCTTTTGCATATTTTAGTCCCAGTTGAATTGACACGGGGTGTGTCACGTGACACTGGCACCTATGTCAGCCTTTGTCATGCCTTTTTGCACATTTCTGACCCCAGTTGAGTTGACACGGGCCGTGTCGTGTGACACGGGCACCTGTGTCAGCCCATGTCCTGCCATTTTTTGCTAAGTTTCCAACCCAGCTGAATTGACACAGGCCATTTCGTATGACATGAGCACCCGTGTAAGCCCATGTCCTGCCTTTTTGCTAAGTTTTCTCTTTGATCTATCTTGTTGTGTCCTTTTGAAAACGAAAGCAAATGATGTATGGATAAGGATATTACAATTTTATAAAATTTACCTCTTGAAATGAAAACATTAGAACACGTATGGATGTTTTCGGGTGCAAAGTTGTGATTGATTAAGCTCCCTTGGTCCTTCTTGAAGCTATGGAAATCCTCACTTTGTGTAGAAAGTTGTTGAATCACTCCAACCAAGTCAAGTTACAAGGAATTGTTTTTGAGTTTGAAACATGGTGATAATGATGTTACAAAAGTTGTTCTTGTGCTTGAACAACTTCTACATGACGCATGTGAAGTAATTTGGTGGTCCGTTTGAGCAAAACTTGCAAGGTTTGAGAGGTTCAAAGATTTGGACTTCAAAGCTCAAAAATTGAGGTTTTGTGGACTATTCTGGTTTTTTGAGAGTAAAGGGGTTTTGAGGGCTTGTTCTTCTCCTCATTTTTTTTTCAATTGATCTCTCTATTTATAGGCAAGAGGTTTGGGAGGTTGAAGTAATCATATTTGCAAGATAGCCTCTATGGTTTGGTTGAAAGTGAAAAACCAAGTTGGATGAATTTCCATAGTTTCAATGCTTCAAGTACAAGCATGTTCTGAAGTTGTTGGGTGCAGAGGGTTACTTCCATGCTTTTGAGCTTGCTTGTAATCAAATATAACCATTGCAAAGCTCAATGCATTGACATTTTTCAAAAGCGTGCTTTTCAAAAATGGAAGTGTTAACTTTGTGCCATTAATGGAATTATGCTTTGGATAATGCTTAAATCAAATGGACCATAACTCAAAATTTTGTGCAAACATTAAATTATGGTGAAATTTTCAAGTTATAAGGCCTGCAAAGCAAGATTGTGCAGTATAACATGTAGATTAGATTATGTGTTCTTCACCAAAATTACTTGTAAGTCAAGAATGGATGCCCAACTTCATACCTTTGAATATCCTAGCTCAAGTATGATAAATTCATGCTCTTGGAAATTTTGGAAAGCTTGAAACATTGTCTACAACTTTCATGTTGACCACTTTGGCTAAATCAAATTGGAACTTGATGAAAATTGGCTAAGAAGTTGGGACAAAAATCTAACCAAACTTGTTGAAAATTTCTATAAGTGTTTGTACAAAAATGTCATGACTTCATGAGCCTATATCTTCAAATCTAAGCACTTTTTGGACATCAACCCTCTAATACAAAGTTGTAGAATTCATCAAGATCTACAACCTTCATGTTGAAATTTTTCTTTCAATCATCTTGCATCTTGGTGAAAAATGTCATGAGGTAATGAAATTATCAAGTGTAAAAACACTTAGAAAATTTCTAAGTATTGAAAACTTTGACTTTTTGTGGACTTTCTTGAATTTCTTGATTCATGATTATTAAGTTTGATATTTTTGAGTATCTTGATGAATCTTGATCTTTGAAATTCAATGTTGATCAAAAAGTCAAGGTTTGACTTTTTGTGTATTAGTTGACTTTTCATCAGTTGATCAATTTTCAACTATTAATCCATTGATCTTGAGAAATGATTTGAGCCATGAAGTTAGGTCAAGATATTGTGTTTGAGTTCTTTGGTGAGAAATGTCTTGAGAAAATAGAGGGCAAATTTTGGGGTACAACACAATGGTATTTTATTGGAACTAAGTCCATTATCATCACGTCACAACCACATCTATACGTTCAACCGGAACAAATGGAACCAAGCAAGAAAAATGATCAAATCATAACATTTATCAACACAATGCATTTACTTAATCATACATATAAGAGTTGCATAAAATTGATCACATCAAGCCATTTATCAAATCGTAACACATCATAATTGTCATAAGAGACAAAAGAGGTGTATGATTCCGATTACGGAACAAAGCTGCACTCAAGGGAATGAAATATACAACTCTCCCCATGTAATTTAGCTAAGAGAACTAGTAGAGAAGGGTATATTTTCTAAGCGAATTCCCATTAAACTCAAACAGAAACAACCCAGTCCTGGAAACTACACAATTCACTAAGCGAAAGTACCAGAACGCAGAAAAAAAACAAGAACTTTCCATAATACACCTAAACTCCTTAAACATAACCATAGATCTATTAATGAGGTCAGGAGGACAATATAAAACACATATAACCATGGTTGGAAAACATGTCATAAGATCAACACAAGAGGTAGCATCCTATAGACATAATCTCAAGGTCAATCATGCTTATACAACACCATACAACACAACACTCATGTGACATATTTCATAACTGAACTAAAAGCATGATATCTAAGAATATTCATAAGGATCATTAAAATACCTTTCCAACGCTTTCAACCGTTCTCTGTTTCGAGTTGTAAAACTCAAGATATGGCCATTTCAGTGAACATAAATTTCGCTCAGTCTACTGACTTTCGCTAAGTGAAATAGAGTTTTAAGCGAACTTCGACAGTAGCAGACCACGGATTTAGGATTCTGCAGTCCTTTTTGCATCCCGATTCATCCTAATCTGAACCCCCAATGTATAACAACAATCGAAGGCATATAATATCATCATAAGAACATATTTTTATCATTGGATCAAACATGCAACACAATGTTCTCAATCTAAACCCAAATCATGCTATTGTTCCCAATTCCTACCCAAGTTCCTATCTATGTAACTCACCTCATTTACTTGAATATTTTGAGTTGGTTAAATGAAGATGATGATGATTCTGACTTGATGATGAGAAATAGAGATGATTACAACCTTGTTCTTCACACTTGATCATGGTTCTTCATCCATGCATGTTGGTGGTAAAGCTTGGAGTTGTATTTTGCTTCCACCTTCTTTCTCCACTCTTTTCACTTTTCCATCCTTCAATTTCTATTTCCAAAAATTTGATTTGTAATTAAGCCAATATGCTATTATACCAAACAAGCCCTTAAGTCCATACTCATTAAAGGTGAAATTACTGATCTGCTCTCCAACTAGGTGTAATCTACTAGTTTGCCACTTAGTTCATTTCTAACCAAGCCCTTAGCCTTTATTCTCATGCTTAGAGAAATTGGGGTATTACAAATTTTATTTAAATTTACTGTGTAGGCATTTCCACTTCTTGATCTTGTAAATAAGGTTTCATTTTATTTTGATTTTATGACCCTACAATCGTGGTTGTCAAACTTGCGGGTAGAATCATAAACTCGTACGAGCTTACGAGTATAGGAAGCAAATACGATTAGACTCACACATAGAACCGTTTTTTGATAAACTCGGGTAGACTCGCACAAACTCGTATAGACTCGCGAGTCTATGGTGAGTTTATGAGTATAAGTTTTTTTGGTTTTTTTAAAAACCCAAAAAAAGACCCAAATCCCCCCCCCCCCCCCCCCCCCCCCCAAAAAAATTATTTTTTCTTAAAACACTTATTTTACTGCTTGTACAAGAATTAGAAATGTCTCTCTTTTAGTCTCTTCTTCCATCAATGCTTCTTTCTCTCTTCATCGGGAATATGGTCGTGTTTGACAGTCTCTTGTTGTGTTCGCGTTCTTTGCCGTAAATCAATTTTTTGTTGCATAAGTGTTCTTTTTATGTTTCACATGGATACTTCTATTGTATGTTATCTAGTTTAAAGGTGATACGCAAATTCGTTTCAATCAGGTCCACTAGTCGCCAATCTCTATGTATCAATTTTCACATGACAACATTTTTATCTATTTTGTTATAATGCACTGCTCACATGAAAATTTTCTTCAGTTTTTACTAATTAATTAATTATTAATAATAATTATAAATAATATACTTTTAAGTGTTATAAGTAAAGCTAGAGTGAGCGGACGACCTTAATTATATAGACATAAAAGCACCTTAGTTCAAAATTTGTTTTGACATAAAGCTAGAATAATTTAAGCAGACTGTAGAGAGAACTTAATATTATAAGGTGGACTGTTATCCATAATATATTAAGAGACATAATATTTCTTCAACATTTAATAGAGTAATTTAAGTTATTAACTACATACTTTTCTATTTTTCTTATTTTATTATCGGTTTTTATTAAGAAGTTTGTTATGGAGTATGAAGTTTAAATTTTGTTATTACTTGGTGTTTTATTATATATACTTGTGTGATATATGAAGCATGTATATGTTTATAAATATATGTGTCACTTACAAAAAAATTTAAGTCATTTTTAATTTTTCATAGACTCGTACGAGTTTACGTATCGAGTCTGCGAGTCGAGTCTATGGACCCTTTACGAGTCTAAGCAAACTCACGAGTTTGACAACCTAGCCTACAACCATAAAAGTCAAAGGTTACATTGTGACCTTTTTCGTACAATTGACTTATCCTGAGTAAGTTATGCTTAATTCCATTTTACTAATAGAGCTTCCCCAATCGTTGGATTTCAGGACTTACCAACGGTGCCAACCCCTATAATTTTTCATTTATTATAATCCCTACAGGACACAAATCATCCTTCTTTAAGAAAGATAGTGCAGAATAAGGTTTTGTCACTTGTCATATGCTTTGAACAACCACTATCAAGATACCATTTGGTGTTTGAGATTGTATAAATTCCTGCAAAAAAATATTAGTTCTTAACTTTAGTTACCCATATCATCTTGGGTCCTTGTTTGTTAGTTTTATAAAAAAACTTTCTTCTTTGTTTCCAGAGATATAGGCATTCTCAATTTTAGACAACATTTTTGACATTGTGTTCACGGTGTTTGTTATAAAAATATGAAGGAGGATATACTTCTTTGGTTTCATAACTTTTCTTGATGAAACAGAACATTGCAACATGTCCCTCCTTTTTGCAATAATTTCATTTTTGAGTTTTACAGTGGAAGGTAGTTTTGGCATTACAAAAACTATCGAAGTTTTTACTTTTAATATTTAATTACCTAATAAGGAATTTAAGTTATCTCTTCCTTTTGTGAACTTGACAAATATTTTTTAAAGATCACAAATTTCATTTTATAAATTTTCACATTTTTTGCACTCGTAAACTTCATCTTCTTCTCTTGAAGTGTACACACTTTGAACTAGGTCATTACATTTCGCTCTAGGGAGTAATATCTCTCTTTCAATGGTTTTATTTTTAAGTTCAAGAGAGGATATATTTTATTTAGATGCGTAGATAATTTGTTCTAGTTTGTTTGTTTCTTTTGTTAGTTACAAATTCTAAAAATATAATGATAGGAGAATTGAGAAGTTACCTCATTATCTTGATGGCTGGTCATCAGACATATGTTAGATTTTTGTTATTCTTCACCATCATTGTCTTCCAATGCAACATAAGGTTTCTTATTTTTATGAGATTTTATGAGTTTTTGATTAGCCTTTTTGAATATGGGACAATATGGTTTGATGTACCCTTTCTCTACATAGTTGTTTCTTTTCATTCTTCATGAATATCTTGAAGTTCTTTACTATGAGAGCCATGTCACTATCTGAATCAGATTTCTCATCTTTAAGTGGCAAACTTTTATTTTTCTTTTCTCCTTCTTCATATATGGTAAGCCTTTTGAGTTCTATTTTATGTTCCTGCAATTTACCAAAGAGAGTGTTTGTCCATAGTCGCTAAATCTTAGATTTACAAATCACAATGATTTTGGGTTGCCAACTACGGTCTAGGCATCTAAGTTTTTTATAAGTAATTCCTCATTTGAGAATGAAAAGTTCTCATATGACTCATGATATGGGTGAATTGTGTTTGCATTTGACTTATACTCTCCTTAAATTTCATTATGAATATTTCATACTCATAGGTTAATGTGTACAACCTTTCCCTCTTTACCTCAATAATTCCTCCATGGGATATTTTTCCTCCTAAGATGATTAGTCCTTAACAGAAGTTAGGCTCTGATGTCATTTGTTGAACAAGTGACTTTAAGCAAAAGAAGGGGGGTGGGGGAGGAAAGTGAATTATTGTATTTAAAATTCGTGATTACTTTTATACTTTTCTCGATTAAGATCGTGTTAGTAGTTTCTTAAGAGTGAATTGCAGCGGAAATAAAGATATTAAAAGTAAATAGATGAAATTAAAAAGGATATGGTTAGAGAGATTGTATCAAAAATTTATATAGGTTTGTTCGAACCTTGGTCTAGTATTGTCCCCAAGACCTGTTCTAGAGATTTTGACTATAAACTTTGAGCTTTTGAAGGTTATGCCGACTAACCTTTATACAAGCTGATCTTGATATTTTTACAGGCCCCAACCAAAGATAGCTTTTACGAGAGACTAAGCTAACAAACCCTCTAAGAAACTTTCAGGACGATCTCAATAACCAAACACATAACTTTTTTCGACAAATCCCAATAAACTAAAAACAAAGAGTTTTTGAATGGTTTATCTCAAGAAACAAACTCAATCTTCTCAAGAGAATCACACTCTCAAGAATTAAGCAAACATCACAACCACTTACAAAATCTTCCTCACAAGCAAAGTTTCACTTAAAAGCACTATGACAACTTTAAGTGAAATAAAAGTGTTTATAGAGAGATAAAGAGAAATAAATTCCAAAGAAAATGTAAAGCTTTAGAAAGTGTCATGGAATGAAGTGGAGTCGATTCTCCTTTATATAGGATTTGGAAAAGTCAGAAAAGAAAATGATCCATGGGTAAAAGTGATGAGTCCATTGATTGGTATAATGCTTCAATCGATTGGCCAACCAATTTTTAATCGATTACCATGCCCATAAAGGAAATATTATAGAGATATTTCAAGTTATTAATGTGTTATCCTAATTGTTTAGCCTTTCTCCAATCGTTTGGATTAAAATTCCACTTGATTGGAACAAATTACAAATCGATTAATTAGTTCAAAAATTGTTTGAAAAAAGATTGGATAGCTTCTTAGTCATTTGGATTGGCTTAGAAAATAATTTTAAGGATAAAAATATTTGAAAAAGATATTTTAAGGAGTGTGCGTGAGTTTCCTTAGTACTCCAAATTTACTTCTTTACTTTTACAAAACTCGGGTCACTCATACAGACACGACTTAGTGAGTTTTCACACTTTATTTGAGGCTTTAAGATTATTTATTGGAGGCTTGTTATCATATAAGCACTTTAGTTTTGAGTCTCTTTCTATTTATGAGGAATGTTATGTTTCTCCGGTTAAGTCACCATTATCAAGGAGTTGAAAGCTATTGGCATTGATTTTAATCATTGTTGTCGTTATCAAGACTTTAGATTCCAATTTTTTACTTTCAAGCACATAGATCCACATATTAGTTTTAGGGTTATGAGGTCTTTCTAAAAGATAGACCTCATATAGGTCATAGTTTAAAACTTTGTTATGAGAAACTTAATTTCACTTTGATTTTTAAGGTTTTTACAAATATCTCTATGAAAGTAAAGACAACAACATATATCAAGTGATAGACCGAAAGGTGAATATTGATATATGATACATAAAAGTAAGATAGCTAAACTAAAACATGAAAATAGTTTTGGTTTAACTCAGAAAGTTATTTGAATATACCATAATCTCAGAGGATGATCATATTTTGTTACATGAATATACTGTACACTTGCGGCTTATCAAATTTTTGGCATCATTGCCGGAGACTATTTTCAATATTGATTTTTAGTTTCCATTGATTAGACTAAATATATTTTTATGTTATATAAATTATATAAATTTTTATTGTTCTTGGTTTAATGCAGGGAGTTATTAGTCTTGGGGACCTTGTTCAACAAATTTGTGAGATAGAAAGATATTTCCATAGGAGACTTAGGCAATAACAACAAGCGATGGAAGACAATCACATGTTGAAATATACGTGCCTCTAAAAAATATATGACCTCATTCCAGTATTTTGCCTTCTATGGTGGACTAAAATAATTTTGAGCTTAATGTTAAGGTTATTTCCACATCATGGACTTTAGAAGTTATTGATTGTAGTTACGTTTTACAACAGACTAGAAATTGCTCAACTTATGTCATCTTTATTTTGATGTTCTATTCAGTTTACACTATTTGTAATTTGATTTATCGATATTAGTATTTTGCGTGTAATTCATATTATTTGTTTATTTGATTATAATAGTATCTTGAGTTACCCACTCATTCAATGAATTAGACTTGAAGCTATGACAATATGTTTTTTATGTTTAAACAAGTTGGTCAAAATTGATATCTTTGTATCTTGAATCACAAGTTTAAAAAATTAAAATAGGGTTTTTTTTAAGCTTGATTTGAGTCAAGCATATGGATGATTTGAATAAAACATCAACTTGAAATTTGAATTTTTCTTCTGACTATTTAATACGAATTAAGGATATGTGTGATTTGAATCACAACATTCTTTGAGTCGAATTACAAGGACGTTTGATTCAAATCATGACAATAAAATATTTTTAAAAAACAATTATGATTCAAATCATATTTTTTTCACGATTCGAATCATGAATACAAATCATTATTCAAATCAAAGTGTTAACCTTCTCATTTTACTACCTTTATTCAAGTCATTTTTTTTGTGGATTTAAATCATTAGCTCATGATTTAACTAGAATCATTTGTTCTTTTCTTCACCTTTTAATGCCTAACCTCTAACCCACATATAAATCATTTTTTAAAGTCATTTCTCCAGAAAAGATGATGGTCAATAGAATATGTCTCATAATGATAAAGATTGTCATTTTTAAGAAAGAGATCTAAAGATACTAAATCTATATTTTCACAAATATTGAGAAAAATCCATGAGAGTTTTTTCTTTCCCAAACTCTTCCTTTTTAATTCAACCTCGTAAATAACTTCCTAGAATGTTGATATTGGGAGAACTAAGTTATATTGTGTGAGATTCTTTAGATAACATTCATCATCTTCAACCGTGAATCAATAAATCATTTTTATGGTGATGAACTCTAAAGATTGAGTTTGAGTTATAGATCCAAGGAACATTAGGGAAGCTAGTGTACTTTTTGTGTGGTGAAGTTTAGATGTGTGTATCAGGAAAAATAATTGCTTTTTGTCTATGGTATATGGAATTGAAATCCAACAAGAGAATATTTTATATATACTCCATTGAAGTCTTCGGTAAAACTGAGTAGGGAAGCTAATGTATTTTTTTGTAAAGCTTAAATGTGTGTATCAGGAAAAAAAATCACTTTGTGTCTAGGGTATATTAATTGAAATCCACCAATAGAATAGTATTTATATACTCCATTGAAGTCTTCGATAAAATCGAGTAAAGGTTATTGAAGAACGAAGTTGGGAGTTGTCCAATAATTTATATGTACAAAAATGCTCAAACAAAGAGTCGGTAGGGTTGAGTAAAGGTCGCTGCAGAATGGAAGATTGAAGTAGGATTTTTTGTCTCTATCAAGATTGTTGGATCAATATCAATGAAGATCTTGAATTTTTTTTTTCATTTTAGTGTTATGCTATAACATAAGGGAAGATTCGTGTTGGCTAAAGAAATTGGCTTGTAGCGTTCAGCGTTTTGATTATCCATTGTACCAAAAATACTCATAAGTATTAAACTTAAAAATAAGGAAGATCCTAAAATTTTCAATAGTGAAACCAATGAAGAGTGGATTAAGCTCTAGCGATGAAGAAAAAGTTGAACCACTATAAATCTAGTGTCCATTTTTCTTCTCCCTACTACCTCTTTTACATTTTTGCATTGTAACGTATGCTTTAATTTGTTTATCTTTTAGAATATTGTGATATCTAGATCTTTACCTTGCTTATAATAATTTATTATATAAGTTTATGTATATGATGAATCTAGTTCATTGATTATTCTATCCCTTGATTATAATTATAAAGACTTTTAATTTTAGATTGAACAACCTATTGATTTGAATCAATTTTGAGCTATGCAAAAATTGAGTTATGATCATTGTTGTATTGTTTGTCAAAGCAACTTTATCTATCTAGATTGTGTTGATTTTTTATTTTCTCATGTAGTTTTGATAGACATTGAAACATAGTGTTTTTCAAACCATCCCTATATTTTGCTTTTGTATGCTTTTTGCGCATTGATAACGCAAAAATACATCGTGTCTTTTGACTCGATTCACATGTAATTTAGCCTCGATTCATATATTTTTATTGTGTTACATTGGTATTATTCATGTATTTCAGGTACTTGTTGATTTTAGGCTTGTGTGAGCTAGAACAGAAGGAAAGGGAGCGAAAATGGGACAAAAATACACTGTTGCTGCTGTCATGACGAGTTTTTAACAGGCTAACGCCTGTCAGCCTGAGGAAAAATTAAAATTTCAAGTTTTAGAAACCCGGCGCGCGTCAGCCTGATAAAATGTCGATTTTGGAAACCTGACGCCTGTCAGCCAAGCATGACTCCCGTCAGCCTAGAGAAAAGTGGATTTTGAAGACCTTGACGCTCGTTAGCCTTTCGTTAACACCCGTCAACTTTTTATTTTTCGAATTTTCGACCCGTTAGCTCAGATTTGAACTTCCTCCACTTCCTTATTTTTCTCCACTATCCCATCCATTATACAACAGTTATTTGGACGAATTTAACTTTATCAAAAGGGCCTCAGATCTCAGTTTTAATTACCCAAGCTTAGTCATATTTTTTGCTGAAAAATCACTTAATTGTAAAAGTACTTATTTTTCACATTGAGAGACAAGTGCACATTAGAATAGAATTTTGGAGATTTACAATCGGTCTTTGGATCGTTCACACTATAACCTTGCTGCCATATTTTCTCCAAAATTTATTTCAAGTATTTTTCAATACTTATTTTTGAGAGTTAATTTCAATACGTATGGTTTCTTATGTTACTTAGATTTTCTTTTATTTTATGATTGTAATTTTTCTTACCGTTACTATATATATATATATATATATATATATATATATATATATATATATATATATATATATATATATATATATATATATATATATATATATATATATATATATATATATATATATATATATATATATATATATATATATATATATATATATATATATATATATATATATATATATATATATATATATATATATATATATATATATATATATATATATATATATATATATATATATATTAGTTACTACTGCTATTATTATTATTATTATTATTATAATAATTGAAACGTTTCTTAATTTACTTAGTATAATTGTTAATTGCAATAGTCATAACATGATGTCTATGTCCGGTTAAATTATTTGAGTAAGAAATATAAGGAGTGTCGTTTCGACGGTGTTCACATCTTAATTGTAAATTAAATAATTAAATTGGGATTTGCTTTGGAATTGATTTTTACATTGTTTTTAATTAAAATAATTACTGCAAAACTGTAATTTAGATATATCTGTTCAATTTTGAAAGAATGGAACTTGTATCCATCTTAAGTAAAATTTTATATTTTAAATTAAGTGATATGCGAAAGCAAGGCTTCCTTTAAATTATAAAAAATAAATATTTTCAAAAATAGATTTTAAAAAGCATAAACGGACATGTGAAAGGAGGTGTTTATGAACTTAAACTCTGATATTAGACCAATGAAAGTTAATAACATCTTTAGATTTATTTTTCACCTAAAACAATTTTTTAATTAATAAAAGTAATTAATTTTTAAAACAAAAGTTTTGCACTTTAACACGCGAAAGCGACAATATGTATTTTAGGCTAAAACTTTGTTCCGGCTGCGTGAAAGAGATTGGTTCTTTTAAATTAGTTCTTTTTATTGAAAGAAAATATTATCCCGATTTAATTAATTAATCCGACATTGTTGTGAGTATTGTTGTTCGATGTGAACCACATTCTGGTCTTTGTTTTATTAAATTTTCTAAACTAACTAGTTTTAAATTCCTTCTTAGCAAATTTCATCACCTTAGATTTACATAGCACTAGTAGATAACGGTAGGTTGATATTTGGTTTCTGTGGGTTCGATAATCTTTTATATTACTACAATATTTTCGTGTACGTGCGGAACGTATCAAGTTTATAGTGTGGTTGTTAGGGACCAATTAAGTCAATATCCTAACTCTGTTGTTGCGCCGTATAGACTAATGCAAATTTTTGTTACTTTCCATTTTCATTTGTCGGTTGTATTCCAAGTACTCGCACTTCCGGGGATGAGCTAGAACAACCTATCGATGAAATTGAGCATTTCCTTCACCTCAGTCGCCGAATAGAACAATTTCGTATTCAGTTCAACATCCCAAGTATGGCTACGAATGATAATCGTCCTCTTAAGGAGTACCCGACCCATCTTAGGACGAGCCATACTCGAGCATTGTACCCCCTGCCATCGAGCCACACAATTTCGAGTTGAAACCTTCTCAGTTGCAAATCATGCACCACGGCCATTTCTCTGGTAACCCTACAGAGGACCCCAACTTACATCTGTTTGTGTTTATGCAGTACACATACACGTTGAAGAGCGATGAAGTTAATCTAGAAGTTATTTGACTATGTCTTTTCCCATTTTCTTTATGGGACAAAGCTAAATCCTGGCTACAGTCCCTGCCATCGAACTCCGTTGCCACATGAAACAAATTAAGGAAGGCTTTATTAGCACGTTATTTCCCACCGAACAAAATTGCTATGCTAAGGAGCCAAATAAACAGATTCAGACATAAAGATTCTAAGTTGCTTTTTGAAGCTTAGGAGAGATTTAAGGATATGATGAGGCTCAACCCATATCACGGTCTAAAGTAGTGGTTAATTATCCATACCTTCTACAATAGTCTTCAGTATAATACAAGACTGACCATAGACGCTACAATCAGCAGCACATTAATGGGAAAACCCTTTAAGGAAGCCTATTAGTTCATTGAAAATATGGAACAAAACCACTATCCGTGGGGAAGTGAGCGCACTCATGTGGAAAAGTCCCGAACAAAGGGTGTCATGTATGAAGTCGATGGCATTGACCACGTCAATGCTAAAGTAGACGCTCTCACCCAGAAGATTGATAATTTGACCATAACCCCTGCGGCTACTGCAACTACTGTGACTCCTAGTTGTGAGATATGTTGAGTCTCTGGACACATCACTACTTAGTGTCAACTATTGGCTAGATTCGCACCTGACCAGGTAAACTATGCTCAAGGGAATCCATATTCTAATACCTATAATCCTGGCTAGATAAATTATCTAAATTTCTCCTATAAGTTCAACAATGCTTTATTTGCTCCTAGTCAACCACCTGCCACACCTCTAGGTTTTCAAAAAGCCATTGTTGCTCCTTCAGCACCTAAAAAATCTAACCTGAAGATAATGATAGAGAACTTTGTTATGTCCCAAACTCAAGAAAACAAGGAGTTTCTGAACCAGAATGTTCATACGAATGAACAGATCAAATAATTGGATAATAAGGTAGATGCTATGGCCACCCACAACAAGATGCTTGAGACACATATCTCACAAGGAGCCCAACAACAAGCAGTTATTGCTGCCCTAACTAGCATTTTTCCTGACCAACAACAACCTAACCCAAAGGTCCGTGATAATGCCATCACACTGCAAAGTGGGACAAAATTAGATGGCCCCATTGATCCTAGAGTTGTAGACTAGACAATGACTAAGAGAGCAAAAAATGAGCCAGAGAAAGTTGTTGACAATGGCCCTGTAGTAGAACTAGAAGTTGATAATGGGTCGGCACCCAAAGATAAAGAGATAGTCGAGAAAGAAAAAATATATGTACCTCCTCCCCCATATAAGCCACCCATTCCATACCCTCAGAGACTCGCTAAGCTAAGATTGAGGGTTAGTTTAAGAAGTTTTTTAAGCTCTTGAAGCATCTCCACATCACTATTCCTTTTTCATAAGCCATTACACAAATGAACTCCTGTGCCAAATTCCTTAAATAGATATTTTAAATAAGAGGAAGCTTGACGATGATAGTAAGGTAGCACTCACAGAGGAGTGCAGTGCCATCATACAGAACAAAATGCCACCATAACTGAAAGATCAAGGGAGCTTTTTCATTCCCTGCGTGATTGGAAACTTTGTCATCGACAATGCACTTTGTGATTTAGGAGATAGTGTAAGCTTGATGCCTCTATCAATCAGTGGGAGGCTAAATCTTGGTAGTTTAAAACCTACTAAAATGTCCCTTCAGCTGGGTGACCGTTCAATTAAGTATTATGTAAGTATCCTGGAAAATGTTCTAGTAAGGATCGACCAGCTATACATCCCTACAGACTTTGTAGTGATGGACATAAAGGAATATTCCAATATCCCGAATTTATTAGGAACACCCTTTTTATCCACCGCAAGTGCAATAATTGATGTGAAACAATGGAAAAATGCTTTCGAGGTCGGTGAGGAGAAAATTGAGTTTATTCTTTCCCAATTTATGAAATCCCCCTCTATTGAAGATACATGTTGTTTTATAGACATTATTGGTGAGTGCGTAAAAGAGCTGACGTTGGAAACACCACCGACTACAGAGTTGGTTGAACTTCCGGCAACAACCATGCTAGAGGAAGATGAGGCTGAATATTATCACCCATATGTAAATGATAGCCTAAGAGAATGTATTTCCCTTACTCCTGACCTAACGCCTAGCCCAAAATAAGCATCAGTAGAGCTTAAGGTGTTGCCCAAGAATCTGAGGTACACATTTCTAGATAAGCAACTTGATCGCCCAGTTAGCATATCCGAACGCATCGTATTTGTTAAGAAAAGGTGTGTTCGGATGTGTATATCCGAAGTCATTTTATTTTTTCAAGAAAAGGTGACTTCGCATGTGCATCCGAATCCACCCCATAATTTAACACTTCGAATATGCACATCCGAAGTTATTGAATTGTTACCAATACCGCAAATAGAACATAGAATTCATTTCTGTACAAACCCATAAACCTCATTTTTCTACTCAAAACCCTTAATTTCTACTACCCAAACTAGGATAACCTACTCATTTCTACTCATTCCAACTCATCTCCTCATTTCTACTCATTTCAAGTCATTCCAACTCATCTCTGTGATACAGTGGCAGAACCGATAGTTATACTGGTTTTGCGTTTGTGTTTGCAAATGTTGCGGTAAGCAAGAGTCACCATCGAATTTTCTTTTATCCAACAAAGGAAAGGGTGAAAAGAATAGAAAAAGACCTTTTCGAGAATTTTTTGAGTAAGGGGGGTAGATTATGGAAAGGGAAGGTGTTAGCACCCTTTCCATCCGTATTTTTCTACGGGCTCTTAGATGCTTAGCTCATTTGAAATACCTTGTGCTTTTTGTGTGTTTTGAAAATTATTTTTGAAAGTTCCTTAGTGCGGCGATTTTCTTTATGATAACTCTTGTATCAGTCCTCAAGAGTGATGATAAAGCGTTTGAAAATGTTTTTGAAAGTTGTTTTGTGTAAGTGTGAAAATTTGTTTTTTTGAGCAAGCATTTATGAACTATCTACTTATACTCGAAAAGGTTTGTTCTTTTCTTCCTATCCTTTAGACAGTGTTATCCTACTATTAATGAGTAGGTAGCCCTATCGTTGGATATATGAGGGACATTCGAAGGGACATACAGTCATAAAGACAACCTATGGAGACGCTTTAGCAATTTGTTTAAGGGACTAGATCATTTATCGAAAGGCAACACTGTAGTGTCATCGAGGGACTACGATCTTTTGATTTAAGGGTCTTTGCTAAAGCGTCCCCATTTTCGATGGACACTGTTCTATTTTTTGAAAGGCAACCAAAGTGGGCATACCTTAGAAGTGTATATGTGCAAGTGATTCAATTTGGTTCATTTATCTTTGTTATTAGGCTTGCTAGCGCTTTGTTTTCAGTCTTTCCATACAAGCCTAGTTATTAACAGTTAATATTTTGCAGAAATTTAAAATGCGGGAATCGTAAATCCTACGCTATTACAATGCTTCCGGGAGGGGGTATTTACATGTCCAAAAATGGGGGGGAAATAAAGAAAGCGATAAAAGCCCTAGTTTAAGCTATTACATACTATCAGCAGATACATTAGTATATAAAAAAGAAAAAGTGTGAAAATAAGCAACGCATGCGAAATGGAAAGAGACGTCTAAAACCCTAAAAAATTTCTAAGTAAAATAAAAAATAATCTTTTGGTTTTTGTTTTGTTTATTCGAAGAAAATAATTAAACTATCTTAAATCTAAATTTAATTACAAAATAATTATTAAATGAATTTAAGCCTAATTCTAATATTTTTGTATTTTTATTTAAGAAAATATTTGAATTAAATAAACCAAATTCTAATTGATTTTAAATTAATTAAAACAAGTCAAAATAATTAAGTTAATTAATTTACAAAATTAAAATTAATTTAAGAAAACCTAAGTCTATTATTATATTTTTTTTATTTTATGTTATTATAAAAAAGGTTTTAAAAGTGAACTATAAAACAAATAAAAAGCTAAAAAGAAAAAAATAAAAAGATAAAACTGGGCCAGGTGCTGATTAGTAAACAGGGGGGTGCATGTTGAAATTCGTTTGGCCCAAATAAAGAGAAGCCCATATCTGCTTTAGGATCCAGTGTTGCTGGCCCTTGAGGGTGCATGATGGGCTAGTACCCCAGGGGCACTGGAGCTGTATCTGGTTGACATTTGCTAGTCCAGATGTGAAGGTACACGGTAGCGCGCATGGATCTGCCTAACACTGTGAAAAGAAAATATGAGAGAAATGCAAAACCTGGGGATCGAACCCAGGTTTATAGGCTTCATGCACGCATGTTTTACCACTCGGCCAAGTTTCTTCATTCGTTAGTACAAGGTAATGATAATATTATATGTGAAATCAATTATATTTTCATTTTTTCAAACGTGCGCCCAATCAAATTTGGATGGATCAATCATTATATGACAAAGTGCCATGCATTCCCCTTCCCGAAGTCAACTTGTTTCAGGGATGCTGGAGTCAAACTCCGATCATCCTCTCCAACCAAACAAAAACGTGAACATGCAAAAAAGAGATATTTGTGGCAAACCAAAGGGTCTACTCCATACAAAATTGCCTCCTAAGTCCAAATCTGGCCTTAGTTTGGCCTGAAAGTTCCTGCATTTTGAATTACGAACAAAAAAACCCTAGCACGGTTTGAAAATGGCACATCATGATTCATGCGTCATGAACTCCATGTGAGGCTCTTAACCTGTTCTAGTGATGCCTAGCAACTCATACATACATGTCAAAGCATTCATAAACACGCAAAAACAAGGATTTGATTTTTTAGAATTTTACCAAAACGGTGATGATTAAAGGTGGTGGTTCTTGCGTGTGTTGGGCTTCAAGGAGGCTCAGGGTAAGTTCCTGGGATCTTCAGGGAAACAAATGGACCCTTTGTTTGGCTTGGGAAATGTAGGAAGTGAGAGTTTCAAAATTGCAACTTTGGATGAAATATTTGAGAGTTTCGTATGGCTTCTCTATGCAACTTATGCGTGAGTAATGCTTGCACATGGCTTGTATTTATAAAGGAGATGGAGGGAACAAATTTACAAGGAAAGAATCCAAGGCATTAAGGTCATGTTTAAAGCCATTATCATAATTTGAAAAATGCCTTTTTTGATGATTTCATGCCATTTTCAAATTTGGATGAATCTGGACAAAGCTTGCACGAAATCTTGGGCTTCTAAGCAGACCAAAACACTAGCCCAAAGACCAAAGCCCATCTCTAAATATTTTATACAATTTACTTTGTATTTATTTGAAATAAATCAAAATAAATATGAGTAAAATAGATAAAAAATGGTATGGCAATGTAAAAATGATATTAGAGGTCCCTTGTAAGCTTAGGAAGATATTTGAAGTTCAAGAAATTAAGCCATTGACCTAAAAGTTTAAGTTTGCTCAATGCACAATTCTTGAAATTTCCAAATTTTCCCAACTTGGGCAAGTCATAACTTGCTCAATTTTTATCTCATGATGATGATCTTAGAATTTTTAGAAATCCCAAGATGTCTACTTCAATCCCTCGTTTGATAAATTTTGCATTTGAAAACCTTATCTTGATGTAAATAGTATTGACAAAAAGTTCCTTTTGTTGTTGACTTTCTGAAAATGACTTATAACGTATGAGCTTGTATCTTTCAAATGGTGCATCTCTTGAACTTTAGGACAAAAGAGAAGTTTTAGGGAATTGGATTCTCTTCAAAATGAACTTTGTTTGGGGAAAAATGGATGAAGTATGTGAAAGTTATGCCTGGTCAAAGTTCAGTTGACTTTTCCTATAGAAACCCTAATTTAGCAATTCTTGACTTTTGATAGATTATGAGCATTTCTTGAGGAATCATGATCAACCCTTGATCAAGTTATGGATATCACTTCAAAATGTTGATGTTGACCAAAAAAACTTGAAGTTTGACTGTATGTGGGCCACAGTTGACTTTCGACCTAGTATAGTTGATTTTCAAACATTTGAGCAATTGACTGAGCAAACTTGTAGTGGAAGGCATGAAATTTGTCATGGAAAATCTTGAAGGCATATTAGGACCACAAAAAACATTTGAGACCTTTGGAGTTCACACATCTTGGTGAAAAGTGAAACCCTAATTAGAGGTTCATCGCTTAGGAGGAGAATTTGTCTGGTCAATTCTTTGGTCAACCTTGAGCAATTGGGAACCTCAATGAGCATGTCCTGATTAAAAATGGGAGGGGAAATTTTGGTGTACAACAATCTCCAAAGCTTCAATTTTGTGTAATTTTTCTCCATTTACATTTTATTCACTTTGCAATGCTATAATAGTTTATAAGGTTAGTTAGAATCAATGACATTGTGTAGGTTGATGTTAGAATAGTTAAATGTTGGTGTTTTGGTGACAAAAAAAGGTTTTTTGGATGATTTAGAGCAATAAGAAGAAGTTATTCGAAAATGGTTGTTCACAGGTGGTTTTGGATGTGCACGTCCGAAATCCCCCTCGACCAGTTTTGGATGTGTACATTTGAATTCTTGCCTGAGTTGATTCTTTTAAAACCAACATATCAACAATTATCATTTTTCAGAAAGATGACTGACAACCAGGACCCGAATAATTGATTGAGATAAGGAAAGCCAAGCCAGACAGCCTCTACTCGACGAGAGTGTGTGTGTGTTTGTGTGTGTGTGTGTGTGTGTGAGAGAGAGAGAGAGAGAGAGAGAGAGAGAGAGAGAGAGAGAGAGAGCTGAGCAACAGGTTAATAGGCCTCGAGGATGGAGTCGGGTATGACGAGAGGAATTTCTTGGAGGTTCTACTTCTGCACCGAGGAGTCGCCTGTCTCAAGCATCTACCTCTTGTGCACATGAGCAGATACCCGATGAGGAGGAGGTTCCCGAGGAGTTTGAGGTACCCAAGCATGTTGAGGTACCCGAGGAGGCGAACCTCGGCTATCCAGGAGAGCCTTATGACACCTCCCTCTTGATATACTATAATGATCATGCCACTCGGCATGTTTGGGGTGAAGAGGTATATTTTTGGTTGCACATTTTCATTTTAAAGGTTTACTCACAAATATTATTTTAACGGTTATTTTTTTGTTACAGGAAGAGTTGCCCATTAAGTTCGTGAACCACTCGCAGAAAGTCTTTGAATTGTTTATACATGGGGCGGCTTGTTCCATGAGGCCGTTGTTGGATCCAAACTTATCGGACTATGTTTTACTGGTTACAATACTATAAGCCACGACATACAGAGGGTAATTGTCGAGAAGTGGCACAATGAGACATTGTCTTTCGACTTTCCTGTTGGAGAGATGACGATCACACTTGATGACATGGCTTGTTTGCTCCACCTACCTATCAGAGGGAGGTTACTTATTATCACAAGGTACCATGAACTAAGGAGGTTGAATGAATGGTCAAGTATCTTGGAGTTGATCTATTTCAGGAAGTTGAAGACTGCAGAACAACTAATAGGGCACATGTAATATTCTTCACCTTGAAAAACTTATATGAAGAGCACCTAGTTGCAGCAGCAGGGGCCGAGGATGAGGGTGACGAGTTTTTTGTTCAGTACCATCGAGATTATGCTTTGCGGTGTTACTTCATGTTCTTGGTTGGCACATCCCTCTTTGTGAACCAAAGTGCAACTTACGTATATGTGACATACCTCTGATATATTATGGATTTAAGTATAGTTCATGAGTGGAACTGGGGGTCGCCATTTTGGTATACATGTACCAGAAGCTGAATAAAGCTTCAAATTGGAGAACGAGGCAACTCAGTGGCTCTTTTACATTGCTCATGGTACCTTTCATTCCAACTAATACATTTAATTTGTTTTTATAATTTGTACTTACATAATCTCTGATTTGTGTTTTAGAACTGGATAATCTCTCACTTCCATCGTATTCATGGTTTCGAGCGTGATCTGACTTATACAGATGACATGCCGAGGACTGCAAAGTATGTCTTCCAGAGAGGGAATCATGAATTAAGTGTTGCCTTACTGGGTGTATCTTAATCCTACTAATCATGATGACATCAAATAAATGTCATTCAAGGATTACAAGGATGTTGTCCCATTTGACCCCATCTCATTATACTCTGGGTGGCTAGCATGTGGGTCGAATCTTATGGTCAAGTATCTTCCAGAGCGGTGCATCCGGCAGTTTGACTATGTGCAAAAGATACTGATATCTCATTTTCAGACTGCTCCCGACACTATTGTATTCCAGGAACTTGATGGCATCTTCCAAGATTGCGAGAATCATTTAGTGCCACAAGAGTATTGGATGATGTCGGCACCTATTAGCTCCTAAATTCGACACCCATATAAATTCGCCTTATTGGCTAAAAATAGATTGAAGAAATCTAAAGTTGAAGACACTTCGACCAGGAGAACCTATGAAAGGGGTTGTGTCAAAGTCTTTCTTGCTAATAAGGAGAAGACACTTAGAGATTTCTCTAAGTTAAAGTTGGTCTTCGACCAAGAGATTCTTGTGGTCTTCGACCAAGAGTTTCTTATGGTCTTTGACCGAGAGGTTCTTGTATCAGCAAGCAATTGGATTTGAATTCGAAGAAAGGAGGGAAAGGCCGTTCACTTGGCAGTTAGGAAAAGCAACGTGGCATGAAGATAGGGATCAAAGAACATGCGGAGGATACTTGTCCTCATCCTAGATTGAAGCAACCATTCGACGATTATTTACTACTAGTATAAATATAGGAAGTTTGTGTAAAATTCTGTGTGTTCAACTTATTAGTACAAGTCACTCAAATTTATTCAAGTACCCGTTGTGTGAGAAAGAATTTTGAGAATGTACGTTTGAATCACCATATTTTAATTACAGTCAAACCTTTACATTTCTTTATAATCCTTGCCATTTAACATTTTGCAAAACTTACCATTACACCCTTTTTAAATTACTGCAACTTTACTTTATCTTGCATTTTACTTGTAATTTTACTTGCAATTTTATCAAGCCTTTACTGCGTTTTTATCAAGTTCTATCTTTATCCTGCCTTTCACTCTTAGTATTCTGTCGAACCTTTTCATTTAAAACCTATCCAAACTCACAAAACACTTAGCATATGTCCTAGGATCAAACTGATCGATCTTGCAAGTAACCAAAATAATCCTTTTTGGAAGACCAACGGTTGTTTACCAATTTTCACAGTAAACAAATTGGTCCACCCGGTGGGACGTTGCTAAGTTTTCTTGTTTTTTTTTTGTTTTTTTTACAAACATTGATAAACACCAGTTTTTATCATAAATGCTTTAATTAATTTCCTTTCTCTCAAAGAGTGTTGCATGTTATTGAGAAGTGGAAAAATAACCACCAACGAATACATACCTAAAAGAAGAAATAAGAGAATGGCTAATCAGTTTAGTGGGGAAATGCTTCCACCAATTCCTGGCAATGGAACTACGGTTATGCCAACAGTTAGTGAAACAATGCCATCAACAGTTGGTTCGACACCAGCAGTGACAGTTACACAAATAGGACCAATACTTTCTTATATAGGTCCTAGGGGTCCACCAGGAACACCCCCACCAAGGGAAAATCTGGGTGTTCGACCTTATGTCCCTCCAGGATTTTCGACAGCCTAGATCGGTCGAAACCAACTTTATGGCATGCTAACTGCTGAAATGGCAAGCCTCATGAATGCTTCATCCACATTTTTAGAACCTTTGGTGAGTGCATATTCACCATTACAAGGATCATGAATGCTTCATCCACATTTTTAGAACCTTTGGTGAGTGCATCTTCACCTTTACAAGGAACTGGTATGGCAAATCTGGGTAGAAACCAAATATTAGGAGGAACGTCCCATACAATGCCAAGCCTCACAAAAGCTTCTTCAACAATTTTGAGGCAACAAATGGATGAGAGTAACCATGACATGATACAGATGTTCGCATAAACCTTAAGTACAATGCTTAACCCTCTAATACAAAATACCACCCAGTCGAATTAGTAAATGAAAGCGCAAATGACGCGCATGGCCGAATTTTTTGGGGTTCCTCAACCTATTCAACACCCCCAAAGAGAGTTGATAAGAGGAAATCAGGGTGTCGTTTTAGAGGATGACATGACCATTAACCAGAATCCACAACCAGATGGGATGAACCATAGAGTAGAGGTCGAACAATCTAGGGCCGAAGTACCCAGAGTTGCTCCACAAATCCCAAGAGTTGTCGAACAAGGTATAATTATGGTAAATAGAAACCAAAATGCTGATGAAGTAGTACAGCAGGTTCAACACCACAATTATGCAGCAGATAATAACTTGACAGATATGGTCGAAAGAATCATGGCACAAAATGGAGTAAACATTGGCTTTCATAGGCCAAACTTTACATCCCCATTGTCAAATTATATCTTGCAATCAGATTTACCCCATAGGTGGAAAGTCCCAAAATTCACCAAGTTTTCAGGGGATACGACAGAGTCCACTATCGAACATGTGGCAAGGTATTTGATAAAGGCGGGGAAAATCTCAAATAATGAGAATCTTAGGATTAAGTATTTCCCAAGTTCCTTAACAAAAAATGCCTTCACTTGGTTTACCACACTCCCAACCATTTGATCCACAATTAGAATCAGTTGGAAAGATTGTTCCATGAACAGTTCTATATGGGACAAACCAAAATAAGTTTGAAAGAATTGGCTAGTGTGAAGAGGAGATTCACTGAACCAATTGATGAGTATCTGAACAGATTTCGACTACTCAAAGCCAGATTCTTTACACAAGTGCCTGAACATGAGTTGGTCGAAATGGTTGCAGGAGGCCTAGATTATTCCATCAGGAAGAAATTAGATACCCAATACCTGAGAGATATGGCCCAATTGGCCGATAGAGTTTGACAGGTGGAACGCCTTAAGGCTGAGAAATATAAGGCGAATAAAAACCATCAAAGAGAAAGGGTAGCATATGTCGAAATGGACGATGACAATCCAGAGACGTCTAGTGACCCTATAACTGTCGAAGAGAGCAAGATCGATTTAGCAGAATTAAAGCAAGGGCCACCATACTCTTGCAAACTATTAACACCCTCAAATGGGAAGAATCCTACTGAATCTGAGAAGAGTAGTGATAGGTTCCCAAAGAAAATGTATAGCTTCGACGTCACAAAATGTGACGAAATATTTGACTTGTTAGTTAAAGATGGTCAGTTGATAGTGCCCCATGGGAAAAAATGCCTCCTTTAGATCAAAGGAAAAAGAGAGGTTTTTGTAAATATCATAATTTTTTGGGCCATAAAACCTCACAATGTTTTCTTTTCAGGGATCTCGTTCAAGCCGCAATAAAAGACGGCAGACTCAAGTTTGTTGACAAACCACCCATGATGATTAATGCAAACCCGTTGCAGGAAGATGCCCATTATGCTGAACCATCATGCATCAACATGGTCGAAGTCTTGGAGACTTCATCAATAAACCTGTCTTTGGTAGTTTCACTGAAGACGTTAGCAACAAAGCTGTCAAAGAGATATAGAATAAGGTCACTGGAGGCCTAAACAAGGGAGCCACTGATGGTTCGAACAAAGGAACTACTAAAGGTTCCTACTTTGATGCTGTCACAGGTTCGACAGAAGACCTAGAAGCCAGGATGCAGAAACTAAGTGTAACTGGTAAGAACAACATGTGGATAAATATGGTTGAAGTGTCTGAACCCAAAGTTGTAAATTCAGAAGACAACATCAGAGGTTATGTTATGTCTAAGATCCAGTTCTATCTTCGACAAGAAAGCTACTGAGCACATACAAGGGGTGCTTGCAGCATAGAAAAAGTGGGGCAACAACGCCCAACCTAACATGGATCCTGAGGTAAGGTATGATCCTCGAAGGGGATACCAAAAGGGGCCAGTGAACCAAGTAAATAGGCCATCAACTTTCAAGCCTCTAACAAATGTCCCTGTGGATACTTGGTTGAAGACAGCAAATAGGAAAAGTCCCAACGAGGGAAAATGGTAGACATTCGATATGCCAAGAGGATCCTTTTTGGTCTACATAAAGGAATTTCAGTCAACAACAACAAACAGGGTTGCTCATGTGTCACAAAATTACAAAGGAAAGAACCCTATGACCCGCTCCCAATGCAGAAGGTATCAGAGGCGGCGAAAGGATGAAAGAGAGGTTGCAGAAGGGCTCCAACCAGAAACAAGCACTAACATCCCACAAACAAAAAAGAAGGCTAAACCAAGAATGCCTTTGGAGAGGAAGCCAATTGCTAGAAGGCTGGTATGGCCTGAACAAGGTGAATCAAAAGAAGGATCTCATTCTGGGTCTAATGCTACATTAGACATCATGGTAAATGTAATGTCTGTGCTTCCTAGAGAATATAGCCAACTAGTCGAAGTCGAAGAGACAGAGTGGGAGGTCGAACAAGAAATAGCCAAACATAGGCCAATGTGATATTATGTTATAAACAATGGATGTGTAGAAGAGAAAAATTCCTTCTTCGAGCTCCCCACTGAGGCAATGAGGAACCACCTCAAACCCTTGTTCATAAGGTAAAAAATAGGGGAGGCAACCATCAACAAAGTTTTGGTTGATTATGGGGCCATAGTTAATATAATCCTTCAAATTATACTGAGAAAGCTGGGAAAAAGAGATGAAGACATCAAGCCCTATAACATGGTTTTATCAAACTATGAAGATGGAATTGGGACTACCATGGGAGTCATACAATTGGACCTCAAAGTGAGAACCACAGTTCGACCAACAATGCTTATGGTCATCTCAGTAAAACCTAACTACAATTTGCTCCTAGGCAGGGAGTGGATCCATGGCATATGAGCAGTGCCATCATCAATGCATCAGCGCGTTACCATTTGGCGTCCAGACGACATAGTAGAAAATATTGAAGTTGATCAAAGCTACTATATGGTCAAAGTCAACAATGTCGATAGAACAAGCTTCGACAGAAATTTGGCGCACATAGGGCCATGTAATACTCCAGACTTCGACTTGGAACCAGCACCCAATGCTTTCTGCTCCCTATACCTACACTCAGATCATGGATTCCAATGGGATAGGGAGGATTTGTCAAACATCGATTATGAAGGGATTGATGATATATGACCAACAGGCTGGAGAAGTGATTTCAATTATAATGATTGAGTCATAAGCTTTATAGAGGATTTCGGCATATGTTGTCGAAAACAAAATGATAGCGGCCTTAGAGGCCGAAGTGAAGTATATGGTTGTCAAAGCCAATGAACAAGTGCAACTTCCAGAGGGCCCTGGGAAAGATTTCGACCAAGAACCACCTGACTCAAAAGGGGAGGAAGTGCAAGGCTAGAGGCTAGATACTATCTACGATGATGAGCCTTTGGGTTTCGAGAAGGATTCGCTGGCAAACAATATTAGAATGCAAGCACAAGATACTCTTGAGGAAATAGACTTGGGCGAAGGAATGGTGAAAAGACCAACATACATTAATGCAAAGCTAGATCCAGAGCTCAGGGTCGAAATAATCCAATTGTTAAAGGAGTTTAGAGTCTGCTTTGCATGAGATTATGACGAAATGCCTGGTCTCGACAGAGGATTGGTGAAGCTTCAACTACCAATAAATCCTTGGAAAAAGCCTATCAAGCAAACCCCAAGGAATTTTACACCAGAAATCTTTTCGAAGATCAAAACGAAAGTCGAAAGGATGTTGAAATGCAAGTTCATATGAACAACCAGGTATGTCGAATGGATTGCAAATATAGTACTCGTTATAAAGAAAAATGGTACCTTAAGGGTGTGCATTGATTTTAGAGATCTAAATGTTGCAACACCTAAGGATGAATATCCAATGCTTGTGGCGAAAATGCTTGTTGATTCTGCCGCTGGCTTCAAGTACATGAGTATGCTTGATGGATACTCTATGTATAATCAGATTTTCATTGCTGAAGAAGATGTATCGAAAACAGCATTTCGTTGCCCTGGGGCTTTAGGCACTTACGAATGGGTAGTGATGCCTTTTGGCCTAAAAAACGCAGGGGCAACATATCAAAGAGAAATGAACTCTATCTTCCATGATTTTATTGAAAATTTCATGAAGATTTATATTGACGATATTGTTGTTAAATCTGTTTCAGGGAAGAATCATATAGACCATCTTCGAAAATCCTTCGAAAGGATGAGAAGCTATGGTCTAAATATGAATCCTCTAAAGTGTGTTTTCTACGTAAAAGTAGGGGAATTCTTAGGATTTGTGGTCCAAAAAAAGGGAATCGAAATAAACCAGAACAAGACCAAAGCCATTTTGGAAGCGAAAGCACCAACAAACAAGAAGGAGTTGCAATCTCTACTTGGCAAGATAAATTTCTTAAGGAGATTTATATCCAACTTGAGTGGAAAGACGCAAGCCTTCTCACCTTTACTTCGACTCAACAAAGGAGGATTCAAATGGGGGCAATAAAAATAAGATGCCTTCGACAAAATCAAAGGATACCTCACCAAGCCACCTATTTTGGTACTTCCTTGTAGAAATAGGAGTATGAGATTGTACATAGTTGCATCTGATAAAACTTTAGGAAGCATGTTAGCTCAAGAGGATGAAAATGGTGTCGAAAGGCCCATCTACTACCTCAATAGAGTTTTAAATGATGCAGAAACTAGATATAGCAAAGTTGAAAAACTATGTTTATGTCCTTACTTCTCATGTACAAAAATCAAGCAATATATTAAACCAATTGATGTTTATGTTTCGTCTCATTTTAATGTTTTCAAATATATGTTGTCGAAACCCATCTTGCACACGAATTGGAAAATGGGCACTTGCATCGTCTGAGTATTCGCTAACCTTTATGTCTCTCAAGGCTGTAAAAGTACAAGTGGTAGCAGGCTTTATAGTTGACCACTCAATAAATGAAGAATCATTAAATTACTTGGAGATTGAACCCTAGAAGTTATACTTCGATGGTTCCAGTCATAAAGATGGAACTGGAGTGGGAGTTCTAATTATTTCTCCAAATAAAACTCCAACAACATTCAAGTACAAGATCAAAGGTTCTTGTTTGAACAATGAGGCTGAGTATGAAGCATTAATTGTAGGCCTTGAAATCTTGTTGGAATTGGGGGAAACTCGAGTCGAAATAATGGGAGACTCAGAGTTAGTCATAAGGCAAGTTACAAAAGAGTACAAATGTATAAGAGAAAATCTGATCATGTACTTTGTAATATCCAATCGCTTGCTGAAAAAAATCAAAGTGATCAACATTCGAAATATACCAAGACTAGAAAATCAAGTGGCTAATAACTTAGCACATATCGCATCTGGGTATAAAATTTCAAAGGAAAAATTGCAACAAGCAATCGAAGTTAGAGAAAGGGTAGTATCAACCAAGTTGTCTCCAACAGATTTGGAAACAACAAAGTTGGGGTACACTGACCAAGAAACCTTTGAGACTTCATACATAGACAATCTAACAGAGCAAGATTGGAGAAAGCCCATAGTGGATTATTTTCAAAATCCAGCGACTTTGACAGAACGAAAGACAAAGTATAGGGCGTTGAGTTATATTCAAATGGGAAATGAGTTATTTAAGAAGACACCTGCAGGAGTGCTACTAAAATGCCTAAGCGAAACAAAGGCGTATATAGCCCTTCCGACTACACATGCTGGAGCATGTGAGGCACATCAAGTAGGACATAAAATGAAATGGTCGTTGTTTAGACAAGGATTATATTGGCCTACTATGTTAAAAGATTGTGTTGAGTTTGCAAAAGGGTTCCAAGAGTGTCAAATACATACAGGCATCCAGCACGTACCTACAAGTGAACTTCACTCAATTGTGAAACCTTGGCCTTTTAGGGGCTGGGCTTTGGATCTTATTGGAGAGATTCCACCAGCATCATCTAAAAGCCAAAAATATATATTGGTGGGCATTGACTACTTCACTAAATGGATTGAAGCAATTCCTTTAGTCAATGTAGACCAAGAAAATATTATTGAATTTATTCAAAAGAACATTATATATAGGTTCGGAATCCCTGAGATAATAACATCTGATCAAGGATCAGTATTTACTGGGCGAAAAATGCAAGAGTTTGCTACAGAAATGGGATTCAAGTTTTTAACGTCTACACCTTATTATGCACAGGCCAATGGCCAAGTCGAAGCAGCAAATAAGGTAGTAATTGGCTTGATAAAAAAGCATGTAGGAAAAAAGCCAAATAATTGGCATAAGACGTTGGACCAAATCTTATGGGCATGTCGAACTTCTCCTAAAGAAGCTACCAATATGACACCATTTCGATTAACCTATGGTCATGACGCAGTGTTGCCAGTAGAAATCTATCTGTAGTCAACAAGAATTTAAAGACATCATGATATTCCTTCTGAATCTTATTGGAATATGATGTTAGATAAACTGGTTGATTTGGATGAAGAAAGACTAAGGGCTTTCGATCTCTTAAGGATACAGAAGAAAAGAGTGGAAAAATCTTATAATAAGAGATTAAAACCTAAGATATTCCTTCCCGAAGATTTGGTGTGGAAAGTAATTCTCCCAATGGATCGAAAGGATAGGAACATGGGAAAATGGTCTCCTAAATGGGAAGTACCTTTCAAGATTATCCAGGTATTTTCTGGTGGTGCCTATGAGATCGAAGAGTTAAGTGAAGCTAAAAGACTCTTGAAAGTAAATGGTAAATATTTGAAAAAATATAGACCTGGACTTCAAGAAGTTAAAATCGTCAACAGTTAACCTTAGTCGAAGTAGATAGCCAAAATGGATAATTCATTAAGTTAGCTAAAATGGCTCCAAAATATTACATATACCCATTCTGAGGGTTCAAATATTCGTTACAAAAGAATATTTAAACAAAGGAAGAGAAGCCTAATCAAAATGGAAGGGCAGCCTTAATCTGGAGATATTTCATCTTTTGAAGTTCCAAGCGCCTTTCACGTAAAGCCCTTGATTGATGGAGAGCTTCGATCTTTGCATTCAAAGCTTGGGCTTGTTCAGCATACTTCAGTCCACTGTCAAGTTCCTCCTGGCTCTCAGAGTCATTGCTAGCAAGAAGCTCTTCTCTGCGTTTGTCATTCGCAACAATCTTAGCCTCCAATTCTTTGATTAGAGCTTTCATGCTAGCAGTGTCCTGGTCAATCTCTTCGACCTCCTTTTTCCTGGCTTCTTGTTCCTTCGATAGTTCATTTAGCCTTGAAGCTGATTCAGCAGCAGCACCCAAGCAGCAGAAACGCGACCATTTGCCTCTTCAATTTTGAGATTGAGAGTCCTGCAGCGAGTGTAGTCATCTGAAGCTTGATCTATGATCGAAGTCAGGTCCAAGATGATGCTAGCTATTTCTGGGGAAACAGCAAGGATATCAACAACTTTGAGAGTACTTTTTATAAAGGAAGGGGTAGTGGGTTCTCCCTCTAAGGTTAACATCAGATCCGTCTTGAAAATTTGAGCCCTCAACTTTTGAAGGGCTTCCTCAATGGGAGAAGCTTAAGTAGATTTACCATATGCAGTCGAAGCATCACATCTTTGTTTGGAGGAAGTTTCTCTACTTTCAAGAATGGCGTTCAAATAGCCAAGAGGGTTGTTCCTTTTAAGCAGTGCCAAATCTTCTTTGGTGCGAGACCCAGTCGAAGGAAAATTTTCATTAGTGGCATGAGCCACATCATCAGCACTGGAACTTTCGACATTGGTAGGGTTCCCTTCTTTTTCTGTAAGGTTCTCTCTCTTAGCAGTTGCAGGATTGTCATCTTTTTCATTTTTTGTGCCTTCTATTTTTGTTTCGACTTTATCATCAGCAACTTCTTCTTCTCCCTGATCATCATCGGCAGCCGGCGAAGTCCTCAGGTTAGCATTTTGCAAATCCAAATCCTCCTCACTAAGAATCTCATTATTTTACTCCTCAGTGACTTCAACCTGTGGGTCTGAAGTTTGGTTCACTTAACTGTTTGAGCTTAAGAAAGATCCCTTTGATGGAGAAGGCTTATGAGTTAGATTGCCTTCGCTGTTTATTGGGGTGGTCGAATCTTAAGCAGGTTTAGAAGCCTGTTTAGAAGTACCAGCAGTACCCTGAAAATTAAGAGATTCTTGTTAGAATTATGGCAAAATGATTCAAAAAAGGGTCTTCGATAGTCAAAAATATTACCTTCAGAGAAACTTCAACACCAGGGCTCGAATTGTCACTCTCACTAGGATCATTCATTCTGGAAGCTATTTCCTGCTCAGTTGGTTCTTGGATAATGATGGGAGCAGGTCTAGATCTACTGGCTGTAACCTTAATTTTGGTTTTTGGACGAGATTCATGGAGGGGAGCTGGTTTCTTTAACTTTTGTCTCTTAGGAAAGATAAGAGGCGCATCTTCATCATCACTAGAAAGTTCAATTTCCTGAAATTTCCTCTTTGTTGGTGTGGATTTCTTAGTAGCCTGAAAGGAAGAAGTTGAAAACATCAGCATTAGTATTAATGGTTTAAAAGGAAATTGTTGGTGAAAACTATTTACTTGTGGTGGAGGTTTCATAGAAGGATCTCCTCCCTTTGAACTTTCAGTAACCTTCTTGGAAACTGGTTTGGAAATGGTTCTCTTGACAGTTGAAAAACAAACAAATGTAAGCCAAATATTATAAGATTGGACAAAAACAAAATAAGGCATTTGCTTTGAGAAGAAAGATTACCTTTCTTAATCTTGTCGAAAACCAACAGGAAAGCATCTTGAAGATGGTTGGCAAAATTTGTGGTATCGAAGAACTCTTCATCGTAGTATTGCCTCCACCAGTCTTCGAAGACGATTGAGCACAAAAAGTTGGGTTTGAAATTGAACAAAGTCAAAATAGTTCGACCAACGTATCTACTAATCTGCTTGGTGGAAGCCTTTTCAGAATAGTCTGCATTATAATATAGCAAAGACTTTTCTCGGGCATAATGGGATTTGGAAGCGATTGAATAATTCCAAACTGGAAAGAAACAAGGTTCGGTTGATAAGAAATCAAGCTGAGTTGATTCTTGGAACTTTTGAATCTCAGTGGCATAATCCTTGGGCGCAAAAAGGACTCCCAAATAGCCACATATTCCTCGACAACATTGTCCTCGACATGATTGTCAGTCGAAGGATATGGTCGAGTAAACCATGATGGACCCACCTTTCGGTTAGCAAATGGAGCCATGGTCGAAACAAACTCATTTCGTTTTGCAAACATCATTACAAAGCTAGAAAAAAACCTTTTGAAAGTGTTGGCCTTCATCTGTCGGAGTCAATAAGACCAACCTGGTCCCTTCGATCTTCCTGTTAAGAATTTCTGGAGCCCTCTCATTAATTATGTTCTTCTGAGGGAGAAATGATTCGAAGGTGGCATTAAGCCAAAGTTAGAGAAGCCAAAAAGGGCCAGAAAGAAGCAAGCTTGCTTGATCACCTATGACTTTGAGCTGAGTCACACCATTACCGATGGACTCATAAAGATTGGCTAGAATTAATTCAGCCAAACAAAGGTTGTAGCCATGGTGCAGTTGAGTGGCTAGAGTGAGCATTTTCTTTGTCACTTGGAGTGACTTGGTGCAGAAAACAAAGCGAGACAGCCACAAAGCTAAGAAAGTTATGTGTTCCACCTCAGAGACACCATCGGTTGATTTGTCATGAAAATGATTGATGAATGTGGTATAAGTGGGTTTTGTGGCTGAAAACCCAATGGTGTCTTCAGACATATCCTCAGGGTCGAAGTAATCACCAGTTGGTCGAAGGCCACTGATAGCTACGATATCAAAAAGAGTGGGTGTCACCATTCCACAAGGTAAATGGAAGGTGTAATGTGTGTTGTCCCATAAATACAAAGAGGACACCAGCATAAGAGGGAAATAAGCTAACACAGTCTTCGACAACATGACTAGGTCATAGATTCCCATATTTTTCCAAATTTGGGATTGAGATGCTTCCATCTTCGACAACCATTCTAAGTATTCTGAGGTCAAGCTAGGTTAAGACCTAAATATTTTATTCCCTTTGTTCATAAACTGCAGGTTTATATCCTCCTTCGTCTAGGAATGTTTTTGGTTAGCAGGGGTTGCATCTTCAGGTTCATTCTTAGGTTTCTTTGCGCACCCTATGGGTTTTAGTCTAGGGTGAGTTGGGAAAACGGTGTTGTTTTGTTGAGGGTTTTCAAGATACACAGACAACGGACCAGACATGGCATACATTTGTCTAGAATATCTAACAAGAATGAGTACCTGTGAGTTGTATGCATCACGTTCTTCTTGGGTCATAGGTTCGGGAACGAACCTTCGTTCCCCAGACAAAGCAGGAACATAGTTAGTTGGGAAAGCTTCTATTTGTTGTCGTGAATCAGAGGCATCTTTCGTCTTTGGGTTGTTTGGAGTATTTGAGAGAAAAGTCATGACTTTTTTATTGTTAGCAAGTTTATGAAAGAGATGAAGTTTTTAAGGATGGTTTTTAAATACAAAGAGACGAGAAGTATCAGATGGTTGGAAAAAATTCCAAAGGGGGTGTTTGTGGCTATTTATAGAGGCCAGGGAAAAGTGTTTTCCCTCAAAGTCATTTAATACTGCAAAGTGAGTGGGACACGTGGTGATCTTTGGAGCAATCGTGCAGGCGAATGATGGGAACGTTTGCCATGCTTTCCTAGGTTATAGGGATAATGGTCATCATGGCAGCATGTAACGACTGACTGATAGTGACATTTTGGAAAAAGTGTAATGATGACTCTGATGTCAGCAATAGCTGGTAGAAGATGAAAAGTTCAGTATGAACTTGTGTAACCAAAAGATAGACAAGTGTCGAATAGAAATCTCAAAGAATGACTATTTCTCCTTGTGTTGAAACTGACATTCTTGGGGGGCAATTTGTTAGCTCCTAAATTTGACACCCACATAAATTGACTTTATTGGCTAAAAATATATTAAAGAAATCTAAAGTTGAAGACACTTCGACCAGGAGAACCTATGAAAGGGTTTGTGTCGAAGTCTTTCTCGCTAAGAAGGAGAAGACACTTAGAGAATTCTCTAAGTTAAAGTTGGTCTTCGATCAAGAGATTCTTGTGGTCTTCGACCAAGAGTTTCTTATGGTCTTCGATCGAGAGGTTCTTGTATCAGCAAGCAAGTGGATTTGAATTCGAAGAAAGGAGGGAAAGGCAGTTCACTTGGCAGTTAGGAAAAGCAACGTGGCATGAAGATAGAGATCGGAGAACATGCGGATGACACTTGTCCTCATCCTGGATCGAAGCAACCGTTCGACGGTTATTTACTACTAGTATAAATATAGGAAGTTTGTGTAAAATTCCGTGTGTTCAACTTATTAGTACAAGTCACTCAAATTTATTCAAGTACCCGCTTTTTGAGAAAGAATTTTGAGAATGTACGTTTGAATCACCATATTTTAATTATAGTCAAACCTTTACATTTCTTTATAATCCTTGCCATTTAACATTCTGCAAACCTTACCATTAAACCCTTTTTAAATTACTGCAACTTTACTTTATCTTGCATTTTACTTGTAATTTTACTTGCAATTTTATCAATTTTATCAAGCCTTTACTGCATTTTTACCAAGTTCTATTTTCATCCTGCCTTTCACTCTTAGTATTCTGTCGAACCTTTTCATTTAAAACCTATCTGACCTCACGAAACACTTAGCATATGTCCTGGGATCAAACTGATTGATCCTGCAAGTAACCAAAATAACCCTTTTTGGAAGATCAGCGGTTGTTTACCAATTTTCACGGTAAACAGCATCTCAGAGTTAACATTGTGTAGAGGAATATGTGACATGATTATTTAACGTGTCAAACCCTATCATAACACCGGATGGTCCAGGACGTCCACCTAAGCCAGCTTTTGAGGAGCTCTTGGAGAACCAACAGGTCGAGAATGACCATGTCATTGATCTCTTGTCGATTTGTCAGCAGGTACACCTCCTTAAGCAAAAGGCTTTAAATCCTGAGATTATTGAGACACTACAATATTTTAACTATACGACAATGCAATAAAATTATTGCTAAAACTAAAAAACTGTTATCTTTACTTATGAAAATGGTTTTTTGTCCGTACAAAACTGAGACGTTGTTGTAGCCTTTCAGAATGTTTTTTTTACCCAACGGCAACGCCTTGTACATAGCCATTGTTGTTGTTTTCTTTAGAGAACAATTTCCAACAACAACGGTTTAACTTAGTTTTCAGGTAAAAACCGCCATCACATAATGTTCTCCAACATCCTTCTCCGCCATCACAGATCCGGTCCACCACCGGCAAACCAACATTATTTCCCCTTAAATTAATAAAAAGACATGCTTTAATTTAGGACTCATTTCATTCATCTAGTCATATTGTATTCAGAAAATAAGGCCATTAATTGCAGGAGAAGAAACCCAAACATACCATAGTGCATTTTTTGACATTAATACTCAAACCGCCACATATTTAGCAAGGACTCTTGCGCTTAGCAGCAACTGTACAGTTGAAAGAAGTATGGCCTTATTCACCCTAGTTAAAGCATTTTCCCCAAACATTATCTGATGGAGGATCAAAATACCTGGGACCACACTGATGATAGAAAGGAAACATATAAAAATGCCTAATTTTCCTTTGAAAATATAATTGGGAAAATCAACTTATATACGACAAATTTTCAATTTAACGACTCTTATAGAAACTAACATTTACAGCTGGAATGTGAGATTCATGGTTTTTCTTTTTCTTCTTCTGAATCTTACTCTCCTCACTATGCAATTTGGAAGTGGTGTTTCCTGTCAATGTATCCAAAACAGAACTAGTTAACATAGCATTTGCCACATCAAGTTTCTAAACAAATATTACACCAAACAAGTAGCTCATAGATGCAAGGTAAAGATAGATACAAAACCATTCATTGACCTAACAATTTAGTGTTATAAAAGAAATTCAACCCTAAACAAGGTCTGTTATTGCAATTCTGAAAGCTTAATAAAAGAATATGAGAATGGGAAATACCTTCTCCCAGTGGGAAGTAACAACATTCTATCTATATACTTAAGGCCACAAGCCCACTATATGCCACTCAATTACAAGCCCTTTCAAATTCAACAACTTTTTTCAAGAAATACCTGTTCCTAGACTGAATGATAATAATAATTCAAACTATAACAATAAACACAAGCATATTGAAGTTTGAAATTACCGGCGTTTGGTTTGGGGAAATTTTGGTTGGGGGGGGGGGAGAAATTTTAGTCTTACCGCAACGAAATATAAAATTTGTTTTCTATCATTCTCTACGAAAACAGTATTTTTACCTTTTAAATATTAGGCGTTGTGATAGGGTAAAAATATTGTAGTGAAAGGGGCGGTTTTGAGACGGTTGTCATTATTAGGAGGATGGTTACGAAGATATTCAATACAGCATAATATAAGAGGCAGAGGAAGTCACAGGGGGTAGGACTAATCATACGCACGAACAGTAACATATATTATGTTCTGTTTTTTTTACTGATGTAATTTTGACATTATGCATTTTCTGAACAATTTATATATATATATTATATTATGTTTTCTTATTTCTAAATATCTAATTTAATTGTTATATCTGTATTGTTATGTTCATTTTATTTTTCGTTTAAATCATATCATTTTATATTTATTTGTTTGTCTGTTTATTAGGTAGAGATAATGATGATGTTTTAAATGTGTTCGCTTTTACTATATTGACTTTTTAAACTAAAATGTATTTTATATTATTATGAATTTGAGTTGGATTGTCACTTTTAATATAACACGAGATGTTTTGAATTACATATCATATTAATGTTGTTATAAGTTGCGATTCATTTTAAGTTATTATGAATTTGGATTGTATGGGTCCAATAGGTTACTATAACTATTTTTAATTAGATTTATGTATTATTACTTATTTATTTTTTAAATTTTTTTAGTATATTGATAACATTTAATATTTAATAACAATGATTATAATCTAAAAACAGATGTAAAAGAATTTTAATAAAAAAGAATATAAAAATTCTAATATAATTATTTAAAAATAATTGATTGACTGAAAATTAAGAATTTTTTTTACAATAACCATGTATTAAAAAAATCGCAAATAACCATGTTTCAGATAAAATTACGCAAATAATCATGTTTTAGAAAATCTCATAGGAAGGAGTCATCTCAATTGGCGCCTACACCTTATTTTAAAGGGGAGGCGCTATCTCACTTGGCGCCTAGGTGTTAAATTCTTGCCCTAAGCCAAGTGAGATGGCGCCTTAGTGCAATGGGGAGGCGATTTTTCGCATTTTTTTATTTTAAATGCGTGACGTTACGTAAACGATATAGGATCACGAAAATTCGACTTTTTATTTATACAATATGATTACACAAAACGATTACATAAAAAATACAAAAAAAGCAGTGGTCCCCCGGAACCCGGTAACGACCCGCGGTTCCGCATCCCCGTCCTCGCCTTTCCCGTGGTGGGTTTCGTCGTGTTTTCTGTTGTGGCAGAGTCGATGGCCCAGCGAAGTCAATGCATTCCGGATCCATGAAATCGGTCAGATCTCCATATCTAGAAGATCTGCTTTGGTACAGTCGGTTATCCATACCCTCAAAGTTTGGTCGTGTTGGTGGTGGGTGGGGTTCCATGGTTGGTCTATAGCACTGGTCGTCTGAGTACGGGGGTTAGAAAGGAAATGGATCCCGGGGTGTTTGGTATTGGGAATGTTGGGTGCTTTGGTGATGTGGTGGTTGATGGTAAGTTGGGTCGGTTGGTTCATAATCTTTGGAAATTCTAGTTGGTAAGACCCCATTTGGCGTCGACCCTTTTGAGATGCCACAGGGACAAACAAGTTGGATCGCAGGGTATCTCTTGATGCATTCTAAATTGCATCTTGACACGGTCGCTGTGGTGCATCTCCATAATATTGAACTGTATGATTGCAGTCTTTGCTCTCCAAATTGTTGCATCCTCAGAGTTTGGTTCATGGTCCAAACCCAAATATGGTCTCTAGACAAAATGCAGATAAAATTAAATCAGCTTAATGAAAACGTAATAAATAAATAATTTAAAAATGAAAGATGTCTCTGTTGTATCCCAAAAATTGCCCTCTCATTTATCAAGTATTTTCTCACAAGATCCCCTTTGGTTCAAGACTGCACTAGGGTTGATCAACTCAAGACACCTCCTTAAGCACTGATGACTGAAATTAGCGTTTGAGATTGCACAAGGATAATTGAACTTTTAATGCCTCATATGACTTTCATGGATCATTATGGACCCTCAAGATTGTTCATGTCAAGTTTCAAGTCTTGGATCACATTTTTACTCAGACAGTTGATCAGTTGACCTAAAGATCAGCTATATTGGGAAAAAAGTCAACTGTGGCCAATTTACAGTCAAACTTCATAATTTTTTATCCATATCAACACTATGAACTCATATAGGTCATTTGATCAAATTTGGACCATAATTTCTCAAGAAATTTAATCAGATCATCAAAAGGGCAAAATGATCAAAATTAGGGTTTTGACTGAGAAAATGCAATTTTTGATTTTTGACCTAGCAAATGGTTGATTGGTTGGAAACATGATCTCAAGGATTCAATTGCATAATTTTTACCTAATGGCATGACTCAAAATATTCCTCAAGATCAATTGATTGATAGTTGATTTTCAGTCAGCTGATCAAAAGTCAATTGATACAGTGAGAAGTCAAACTTTGACTTTTTGGTCAAAATCAAGTATCAAAGATCAAAATTCATTAAAACATGTCAAAATATGAAACTTTTTCATCAAGAAATCAAAAAGTCAAGATTTCATTTTGAAAAGTCAAAGTTTCCAAACTTAGAAATTTTTCTAAATGTTGAAAACTTCATATTTTTTCAGAACTTTAAGCTATTTTTTCACCATGATGCAGGATGATTCAAAGGAAACTTTCAACATGAAAGTTGTAGATCTCAATGATATCTAAAAAATTTCTTTACACAACTTCTCCTAGAAATGCATGTATTTCAAGTTATGATTTTGTGAATACATATTCAAGAAACTTGGAAACTTAGTGAAATTTTGCCCTAGTTTAGGCAAGATTTTGACCTAACTTCATGGATATTTTTAACATAGTTCCAAGGAGAATTTTCAAAAGTGATTCAAAGAGGGTTTGTAGAGCACATTACAAGGTTTCTAAAATTTCCAAGAACTCCTTGAGATCATGTTTGAGCAAGGAGAATCGAAGGCATGAAGTTGGCATTTCATTCTTGAATTATAGGTCATTTTCATGATGAACAAGAATTCAAATCCATGCTAGGCTGCACAATCTATGCTTTGCAGGCCTCAAACTTGTTTGAAGCTCCATAATTAATGTTTTGCACAACTGTTAGAGGCTTTAATCTAAGCATTCAATGCATTGCCCATGCTTAATGCCATTTTGGGAAGAAAGTGCACATTGCCATTTTGGAAAAGTAGCTTTATGCACAAAATCAGTTCTTGAGCTTTACACTTGTTTTCTTCTGATCATACATAATCTATAACCCAAAAGAAACTTATCTAAAGCCTCTAAACAACTCAGCCCATGCTTGTACTTGGCCTTGGAACCATGTTTTCACTTTTCTTCAAAATCAAGTAACATAGTCATAACTTGTACTTGTGTGATTCTGACCCTCTCAAGCCCCAAAACCTTTTCCTTACTTATGCACAAGTTGTTTGCATCAAAACACACGAATATACAAGCTCCAAAAGACACAAAAACTCAGAATTGTATCATAAAACTCCATTATTGCATAATCCAACCAAAAACTTGAAACTCACATCTCCCTCGTGCGTTTCCAAGCCTTTTGGTTCCTAAAGCTTTTAAACATCAAAGAAAACCATCTGAAGTCCTTTTTCCTAACTGTAACACCTCCATCATCAAGTTCCATTTTCAAAAACAGAGCTCTGCAAGTGGACTTCTCCAGAACTCCTCATCCATTTTCAGCTCAAGCCAAGCATCACATTAGCTTCCTAGGAACTTGAGGAAGTTAACCCAATCACTAGAACTCATTGAAAGCTTCTCAAACTCAAAACACGATACCCTCTTGCAAGGTGAGTTTTCTGACTTTTGAACTATTCATATAGGCATTGTTAGGCTTGCATTTGTGAAGATAGAATGTAGATATCATTGCCCTGAAACTATACATGTCCATAATTTTCATTTATGTTGCTTGAGCATGAAGAATTTTGAGTTTAAACTTGCTGAAACATTTAGGTCAGAATTTGGTACTTTCATAAATTCATCTTTATCTTTGAATGCTAGCTTAAATTAGTTACATGGTTGGATTCGTGGTGAAAAAAATACACAAGTTTCATGTTTACATTTTTGAAAATGGTTGAAGAATGAGCAAGTTACAGATCCTTTGGCTGGAGGTTGAAGATGAAGTACAGTCAGGGAAAGTTATGTGTTATGTATTTATTATTGTGCCAATGTTAATGGATGTATCACCAACTCAGTGGTTAAAGCGCGCGCCTGTCACCCCTTGCACCTGAGTTCGAGCCCCAACATCCGTTATGCTTCTTTTTTTCATATTTTTCTGTTTCCTTTTTTTTTGTTTGAACAGGTTTGAGGCCTCCAACATGGGTCTGATTACTTTTTTCTTTTACTAATCCCTGACCATGTTCAGCACCCCCTGACCCAATTTTCATTATTATTTTCTTTTTCTTATTTTATTTTATTTCCTTTATTATTATTATTATTATTATTATTATTATTATTATTATTATTATTATTATTATTATTATTATTATTATTATTATTATTATTATTATTTTTATTGTTATTAATAAAAATCCAAAAAATATTTTATTTATCATTTTTACACTTATTTAGTTTATTTGTTTTATAAAACTAAAAGAACAAAAATATTTTCTTAATAAATTAATTTCCTTCTTAATAATTAATATTTAGGTTTAGGTTTAACTATTATATTATTTTCTTGCAATTAAAATTAATTTAGAACTTAGGTTTCCTTTAATTAATTAATGTCCATATTATTTTTATTAATTCAAAAAACCTTTTCATAAATAAAACTCTAAAAAATCCTTTTTTTGGTTAATTTCCTTTCTTATTTAGTTTAAGTTAATTTTGTTTAATTTTCATTAATCATTTCTTAATTAGATCAAGATTAAAACCCTTTCATAAAAATCCAAACAAAATCATTTCTTCTTCCATTTTTGTATTCTTGCATTTTTATCTTCATTTTTGTACAATATTTGATATGGTTGTAATAATTATTTAGATTTAATTTTCTTGCAATTTCCCCATTTGTAAATTTGTACACCCCCTCCCCTAATGATGTAATAGCTTAGTATTTTTATTTTCCGCAATTTAATGCTTTACATATAAATGCTAGTAATTAGGGTTTGTATGGAAAGATAAAATCAATGCTTAGCAAATCCTAATTCAAAGACAAAATAAGCATGAAATACAATACACTTGCACACTTTTCACCTTTAGGATAAATCCACTTTGTTGCCTTACAAAAATGGCCATGTTATGCATGTGGGATATCTTAGCAAAAACAATAAAAAAATACAAGAACATAGTCCCTCGATGACGTTATCAAAGTTGCCTTTCAAAAATGATCTTAGTCCCTCAAAGAGAATTGCTAAGATATTTTCACAACATTGCTATCATGGCTATATAATGACCCATGCCCGTCCCTTTTACATCCAAAGATATGGTTACTTACCAAATCAATGGTAAGATAACAATGTCAAAGGAAAGAGGAAATAAACAAGAAAGACTTTTGAGTAGGTAGAATGTTCCTAGTTTCTTGCTCAATTTCAAACCAAAATATCCTTGCTATTTTCAAAACAAACACCAACACTTTCAAAACATCTTTCAAACTTGAAACATTTTCAAAAGACAAACACTTTGTACGCATTCTTATAGAAACGAGAGTCATTACAAAGAAGACACTTTTTCAAAATCACTTTCAAAAACACAAACACCTCTTTGAACTATTTTCGAAACAACCACTTTGTACGCGTTCTTATATAAACGAGAACCATTACAAAGACACTTTCAAAATACTTTCAAAACCCATACCACATGCATATTTTTCAAACAAAAGCAAGTGATCTAGCAAGCAACTAAGAGCCCATAGATAACTACGAATGAAAAGGATGCTAATACCTTCCCTTTTCATAATCTACCCTCCGAACTCAAGAAATCATCTCAAAGGTATTTCCTGTTCTTTTCAACCTTTCCTTTTGGATAAAAGAAAAGTCGGTGGCGACTCTTGCTAACCGCAACATTTGCGATAAAATACAAAACAACCAAGTCAGTTCTCCCACCGCGTTACATTCGCCATCCCTGTTGGCGAATTAGAGGTGGCATGGGTTGCAGTGTAGGTGTAGGCTAGGTGACAGCCTTGGGGAAGGCATCTCTGCATGCAGGTAATAAGATTAGACGTGTAGGGAGGCGCCATTGGACTTGGAGAATGAGTACAAAAATGAAAGATGTCGCCATCCCTGTTGGCGAATTAGAGGTGGCATGAGTTGTAGTGTAGGTGCAGGCTAGGTGATAGCCTTGGGGAAGACATCTCTGCATGCATATAATACGACTGGACGTGTAGGGAGGCGCCATTGGACTTGGCGAATAAGTACAAAAATGAAAGATGTCGTCATCTCTGTTGGAAAATTAGAGGTGGCATGGGTTGCAGTGTAGGTGAAGGCTAGGTGACAGCCTTGGGGAAGGCATCTCTGCATGCATGTAATACGATTGGACATCCCAGTTGGCGAATTAGAGGTTACTTACTGTTGTTTTATTCAAATTCAGTACAACCTATTTAATCCTAAATTTATCAAAACACTTCTACACTCAATCACTCAAACACTCGAACATTAAAAAATTCAAACAATTAACTCAAAGACTCAAACAATCAAACACTTAAATCTTCAAACATTCAAACCTTCAAACCTTCAAACAGTCAAACACAATGGCCTATGCACCACAATATGTGATCAGTGCACATTTCAACAGTGAGACGTACATTTATCCCACCTCTGGGTTTTTGTTTAGAGACACTGAGAACATCTGATTTTGTTTAAACAGGAAAGCCAATTTCTTGTATTTCAAAACATGATTGGAGGCCAAACTTGAACGAGGTCCTGTGACACAAATATTTTATCAGAATCCGGTTTTTTTGGTAAAAACCAAATGATATTTTATAAGGTTGAGGTCCAAGATGACGAGGACCTTCAGAATATGTTTTCTAGTCATGAGTATTCTGGGTACGACTCTATTGAGTTGTACATTATGCTGCGAGAGCCTCAGCTGTCACAAGTGGTTGATCCTCTCGAGACCGAACAAGCAGAAGTAGATGTTGTTGACGAAGAAGAAGAAGATGACATGTTAGAGTTTGACGACATGGTCAACGATGATTCGGAAGACGATGGGATACCTGGTATACCTTCGAAAGAGATCTACACACCACCTCCACACATGAAAAACTTCAACATGGGCGGAGATGAACCGTCATTTGATTTATTTTTCAATCTGTATATGCAGTCGAATGAAAACTTAAAAGAGAAAGACAAATTTCATAGTAGAGAAGAATGTATCCGAGCCATAAAAAAGTTTCACATGCTTAACTTGGTCGATTTTAAGGTAGATCGTGTAAATCCAGAAAGGTACAAGATCAAGTGTATCCACCCAGATTGTATGTTCAAGCTCACTATATCATACAAATTAAGAGGTGATTGTTGGGTCATAGGTTCTATGTCCACCCACACGTGTGTTAATTCTACTCAATCACAGGATCATCGGAAACTAAATTATGATCTCATATGTCAAAAAATCCTACCCCTCGTCAGCAACGATCCATCATTGAAGGTGAAAGCCATAATCTCTCACATCACTACAATATTTAACTATACTCTGTCATACCGAAAGGCGTGGTTAGAAAAGACCAATGCGATTGAAAAAGTATATGAAAACTGGGAGGAGTCATACAAGAACTTCCTTGCTACTTGAATGCACTTCAGACTTATTCTCTGGGTATTGTTTACATTATGGAAACACTGCCGACGTACGCCCCAGATGGTAGTCAAATCACCCTAAGTGGAATATTCAGTCGATTGTTCTAGGCTTTTCAACCTTGCATCACAGGGTTTACGTCATGCAAACCAATTATTCAAATTGATGGGACTTGGTTGTATGGAAAATACAAAGGCACGCTACTGATGGCAGTTGCACAAGATGGCAACAATAACATTTTCCCAATTGTCTTTGCCCTAGTCGAGGGAGAGAATGGTGGTGCTTGGAACTTCTTTCTCAAGAATCTCCGAACACACGTGGCTCCTCAACTAGATCTCTGTTTGATCTCTGATAGACATGTATCTATTGAGAGTGCATACAAAAATCCTGCAAACGGTTGACATGATCCTCCTTCTATGCATGTCTATTGCTTTAGACATATCGTCCAAAATTTCACGAGGGAGATCAAAGACAAAGCTCTTAGGAAAGCGGTTATGAATGTAGGGTATGCATTGACACAACCTACGTTTAAATATTATTGCAACGAGATCTGATTGTCAAATCCAGACGCCGATAGGTGGATCGGTAACATTCCGGTTGAGAAATGGACTAGGTCATATGACAATGGACAACGATGGGGCCACATGAAAACAAATCTGATTGAATCCATGAACGGGGTATTCAAAGGCATACGAAACCTCCCAGTAACTTCTTTGATTAAATCAACATATTTTAGGATGGCTTCGTTGTTTGCCAAAAGAGGTGAAATATGGAATGCTGTATAGCAATCGGGACAACTATGGAGTAAAAGCTGCATGAAGTATATTAAGGCAGAAAGTGCCAAAGCCAACACCCATCTAGTTATACGGTTCGACCGATACAGCCACAACTTCATTGTCAAAGAGACAATCGACCACAACAAGGGGCTGCCAAGACAAGAGTATAGGGTTATACTACCTTCTCGTTGGTGCGATTGTGGCAAGTTTCAAACCTTTCGTATGCCTTGCTCTCATGTCATTGCTGCGTGTGCCTATACTCATCAAGATGCATTACAACTTCTATCTCCCATTTACAAGTCTGAAACCTTGCTCAACGTATACAACAATAGCTTCCCTTTGGTAGCAAAACCTGATTATTGGCATGTATACGACAACGAAAATAGTATGGTACAATGACTAAATGCGAAGGAATAAAAAGGGTCGTCCCAAAAGCAAGCGCGTCACAACTGAAATGGACTCCCTTGACAAGCTGGAAAGAAAGTGTGGTTTATGTCGCCAGATCGGACACAATCGTAAAAATTGTCCGACTCAGGCTACTAGCTCAACCACATAAAAATTGTATTACAAAACATCGTTACTTTTTTAAGTTATAAACATTACTGTTTTTCATTAAGAGCATTTGTTACAACAAACCTTGTGCGAACAACAAATAAAACATGATAAACCGTCTATGAAATTACAACCGTTAAAAAACAATTTCACCTGACACATGCATCATCAACATTACGTCGCTGTCTGTTTTGACTTCCTCCAACCAAAAATTAGGTCTTCCTGTCGCAAGTGAGATAATTGTTCTTCTTCGCTGGATCCTTCTAATTTGTTCCTCATCCTCGACGTCTCCCTCTAGTCATCGCATCAACTCTCTCTTCAGACGCTCTATAGAGTGAATCAGCCAAAATTTCATTTTCATCGGAGGTTTGGTGGCCGAGAAAATAACGTAACCATCTCCGGTAAAAATCATGGGCGATGTCAGGACGCAAATAACAAAGAAAAAAATAAGAAGACAATGCGATAAAGTGTGAAGAATGACGAAAAAACGGAGAAATTATTTATAAAAAATGCATTTTGCCCTAGGAGCCAAGTGAGATGACGCATCCTCTCACTTTTAGAGTGCATGCGCCATCTCACTTGACTAAAATAGAGTGCATGTGCCAAGTGAGATGGCGCCTAGAAAAAATGGGTCAATGCATGCGCCAAGTGAGATGGTGCCTAGGACAAATGGGTCAATGCATGCGCCATCTCACTTGGCTCCTCTTTTGTGGGATTGTCTGAAACATGGTTATTTGTGAAATTTTTTTTAATACATAATTATTATAAATAAAAAATTCGTGAAAATTAACCGACCCAAATGTGAAACTAAAATTAAAGATAACATTTATTAAGGAAGTTTCAAAACCCCTGAATCATTAAAAAAAATAAATAAGAACTCTTATTAATACAATGTATGCAACTGCAGAAAAATCTTGAAAATCACATTTTTTTTTCCATAAGTATCAAACAATTTTGTTTTGAATACATTAAACTTTTCTCAGTAGGGAACATTAATCTATTAATTTGTCTTTCTCAATAGAAATTTATTGAATTTTTATTTTATAACCTGATTAAAATTAAGGATAAACTTCAATAAGAGACTTGAAGCCACATATAGGAGTAATTTTGAAACGGCTGAAACCTGCATCATATATAAGTTTCTTCCATTCTTTCTTTGTTCTTTCTTTACCAAGAAACATTGTAAGCATTACTAAATCATACTCCAATTGCAACTCAGTTAATCCATGATCATCGCTATTTTCATCAATTGATATATCAATGATAATCACTTTTCCTTCTTTTCCTTTGTGTGAAATAGCTTCTTTACTGTTCTTCAATATCTTCAAAGATAACTCATCGTTCCAATCATGCAGAACCCACTGTAATAAAAAAACACGTGTCAATGTTAACTTGAAAAACAGTCGCGACAAAATGGTATCAGACGCTGAAAATAAATCGATGAAAATAAAACTACCTTGAGTAAAACAGCATCTGCAGAAGGGACAGATTTGAACATATCTCCACCAAGAAAGTTCAAATTTTCATTTCCAGTTAAGTTACCAACAACCTGTGGTTGATCAAAAACAGTGCATTTGATGTTCGGAAATGCTTCATGAATGAGTTTTGTAACACCGCCAGTTCCACCTGCCACATCAACCAAAGACTCCAAACCCTCAAACACATGCTTATTCTCTTGAATAGCAAGCTTAAACAATCTCGAATCAGCCGCCATAGCATCTTGAAACATACTCAAATTATCAGATTCAGAATCTTTGTTAAGAAAATCCCAATAACTCTCTCCCGTCGCACACTCAAAAAGTGTTTGTTCTTTATCCTCATGGAACCATTTCTTTGAAACGCTCCACATGTCTAGAGAACTTGGATGAAGTGCTCCTTTAACAAGTGATGATAAACATGTTGGTTTACCAGTTACCAGAAGCTTTGAAGAAGGTGTGAGAATATATGCTGTTTCTTCTTCTTCTCCTTCATTGTTTTTCAGTGTTGTTTTAGCAAAGAAACCATTGTGTGTTAAAAGACGCAAGAATCGATAAAGGATGTTAACTTTAGAAGGGTGAAGTTTCAAAGAGGAAGCTAGTTCATAAAGAGTCATTGCTTTTCCATTCTCATGGATTGCATCAGCTATGCCTAGTTCCATAGCAGATTTGAGTGCCATGGAACTTACAAAGTTGTATACATGTTTATATAAATGGATTTGAGCATGATACAGTTCACTTTCTTCAGAACCGTTTCTACTGAAATCCATTTCTATTGTTTATTAACTTTGATGTTTTGGTTGAAAAATGGATATGAAGAAATTATAAACTAGTTGAACCCTTTTATATGTTTCAAATGTTGAAAGAGAATATAATAATATTTGCTGAAGACGACGGAAAATAACACTTTGTCTTGTGTCGTGACTTGTTTGGCTCTGAAACTTATTAAGAAGTATTATTGAGGCGGCAATGTATTAGAATTATTAGACAAGTTGTAGTATATAATAAAAAAGAAAAATATTTTATGTACACTTTCTTCAATTAAATATTATTGATTTAATTATAATTTTGATCTTTTATTTTATTTTATTTAAATAGTTTTTTTCTTTTTCTTATGTATTTATTTTTTAATAGCAAATAATTTATATATTTTTATTTTTAGTAAAAAAATTTATTTAACTATATTATAGTCCAATTATAAATGAGTAGGTAGAATTTGGGTAGGTGGAGGAGTGAAGATGGCTTAGTGTGTCTACTAGCTATTTTACTTTTCCGTTGATTTATTTGCTCCTACCTATTTTGTCCAACCATATTCTACATATATTACGTCCGTATCAATTTTGTATAATATTTTAGACATTTCATTCAAACTAAAAAATTTAATTAATTATGCATAAAAAAGAAAAACTATATATAATTTTATAATATGCATGAAAAGTTAAAAGAAATAGAAGAGAGAAAAACAATAACTAATAAAATGTTAATTAATATTACATTAAAAATGTAAAATAATTCATAAATTACAAATATATTTACTTGCACAGTGATTGGTGTTGGGAAAAATCGATATAGAGAAAATAAAAAAACACAATCACAAATACAAAAAAATGAAGTGGAAATTATAAAATTGGAGAAATAACTACCGCCATTGTCAAATGACAACTTGATAGAGTAATTACCATCGGGTCAAAACATAGAAAATATTAGAGAGAGAAACTCCAATTTCTCTTTAAACTTCATCTCTAACCGGTTTTTACCACCTTTTAAGCAACCATACATTTCAAATTCGAAGGAGAAGACCAAGGATGGAGGAGAGAGGAAAGAAAAGTAAAAGATCAATACAATGTGTGATACAGTGGGAGAACTGACTTGGGTGTTTTGCATTTTATCGCAAATATTACGTTAGCAAGAGTCGCCACCGACTTTTCTTTTATCCAATAGGAAAGGTGAAAAAACACAGGAAAGACCATTGAGATTATTTCTTGAGTTCGGGGGGTAGATTATGAAAATGGAAGGTATTAACACCCTTTTCATCCATGGTTTTCCATGGGCTCTTAGTCACTTGCTAGATCACTTGTTTTTGTTTGAAATTTATGCTTTGTGTGGTTTTTTGAAAGTATTTTGTAAAGAGACCATTGTTTAGGCAATCTTTGTAATGATTATTTGTTTGTAAGAATGTATACAAAGATGTTTGATCTTTTGAAAATGTTTTCAAGTTTTGTAAGATGTTTGAACGTGTAGGTGTTTGTTTTGAAAATAGAAAGGAAATTTATTTTGAAATTGGGAAAGTAATTAGGAGCATTCTATCTACTCAAAAGTCTTTCTTGTTTATTTTCCTTTTCCTTTGACATTGTTATCTTACCATTGATTTGGTAAGTAACCCTATCTTTGGATGTAAACGAGACGGGCGTGGGTCTTCGTATAACCATGATTAGCAATGTTGCAAAGTATCTTAGTATTCTTTTCGAGGGACTAAGATCATTTGAAAGGCAACTTAGATAACGTCATCGAGGGACTGTAATCTTATATTTGCTTGTTTTTGCTAAGATAACTTACATGCGTAATATGGTCATTTTGTATAAGGCAACCAAGTGGAATAACCCTAGGGGTGCTTGTGTGCAAGTGTATTGTTTTCATGCTTGTTTTTGTCTTGAATTAGGGTTTTCTAAATATTGATTTTAGTCTTTCCATACAAACCCTAATTACTAGCATGTTATGTATAAAAGCGATAAATTACGAAATTTAAAGTTACTATGCTATTATAACATTTGTGGGGGGGGGGGGGGGGGGGGGGGTATACAAATTGAATGAGGATTGCAAGAATGTAAACCTAGTTAGTCTATTACAACTAAATTGAATGGGTATCAATGTACAAGAAATTTAAATGGATACAATGTACAAAATGAATAAATATACAAAAATGTAAAATATGAAGTAAATGGATATTTGTTTGGATTTTTTAGGAAATTTTTTTTTGTCTTAACCTAATTAATTAAAAAGAAAATAATTAATTAAACATAAATTTGTTAAGAAAAGATTTTAGATGAAATCCTAAATCTATTAATTGATTAAAAGAAAATAAGTTTGTAGAAAAGCATTTTTAGCATTTTTATGTCTTGAAAATATTTATAGTATTATAAAGTACTTTTGGCCTTTTTTATATTAAAATAATATATTTTAATTGGTGTAAAATAAAATAAATAAAATCTATTATTTTAATTAAATTTACAAGATGTTTAGTGAAATGAATAAAATATTGATTAAATAAAAATAATTTTTATGAGAAAAAATAAATAAACCATGTCAAAATGAAAATATAATATTTTTATATTTTTTATGATTTTTAACATTAGTAAAAAGTAATTAAGAAAACAAATGAAATAAAAATAAGAAAATAAAAATAAACTGGGCCAGGGGTGCTAACAGCCTGCAAGGGGGTTTGTAAGCAAAAATAAAAAAAAAACAGTACAAAGCCCAATAAGGCCCAGACGCTCAAAAAAAGTCAGGAATGTAAAATATGTGAAAAAATGAAAAAAGGATACCACTAGGGCTCGAACCCAGGTCCCATAGGTTACAAGCGTGCGCATCTACCACTGGGGTGGCTATACATCCGTTAACATAAGCAAAACAATAAATATGTAAGGAAAAACGCGCCCTGATGACTTCATCTTCAACCTCCAGCCATACCAACTATCTGTAACTTGCTCATTTCTGATCAAAAATGAAAACTGTAAACATGAAACTTGTAGCAAATTTCTCACGGTTTCAGAAATGTAAAGCATTAAAACTATAGATCAAAGATAAGCATGAATTTTAATGGCCCTAATCTGAACCCTAAAAATCTCAGAAGTTTCAGTTTCAAAATTCTCTAAGCTCAAGCAAAATTAATGGAAACAATGGACATGGTTAGCTTCAGGCAATGATATCTACATGTTTTGTTCACAAATAAACTATTGATGATGCCTGTATGAAGAGTTCCAAGTTGAGAAAACTTGCCTCAAAATTGGAAATCGTGTTTTGAGTTTGAGCTTGTTTCAAGTGATGGTGATGATCAGGTTAGCTTCCTTGAGGTCATAGGAAGCTAATGGAATGATTAGCTTGAACAATAGATGGTTGAAATGGTCTGGAGAAGTCAATGTGCAGAGCTGAGTTTTTGAAAATGGAAGATGATGTTAATGGTGTTACAGTTCTAAAACAGGGTGTGGGATTTATTCTATGTGATGTTTAGAAACTTTAGAAACCAAAAGGCCAAGAAACGCACGAGTAGATTATGAGTTTCAGGTTTTTGGTCAGTTTGTGTAAAAATGGAAGTGTGAAGTGTGATTCCGAGTTTCTGGTTCTTTCAAGGCTTGAGCATTCGTGTGTTTGTGTCAAATGGTTTGTGTATGTATAAACAAAAGTGTCTGAGTGCATTGGCCAGTCAGAAGTACAAGTTCTTAACTTTTGGCTAGGTTACTTGATTTTGAAGAAAAGAGGGAAACGAGTTTCAAGGAAGAGGTACAAGTATGGGATGGGTGATTGTAAGTGTTTGGAACATTTATCATGAGTTATAGGACTTGTTTGATCAGAAGAGAACAAGTGCAAGGCTCAAGAATAAGTTTTGTATAAAAAGTTGCTTTATCAAAATGGCAATGTGACTTTTCTTCCAAAAATAGATAAAAAGTATGTCCATGCATTGAATCGTTGAAGTGAGGCCTCTAACAGCTGTGTAAACCATTAATTATGGAGTTCCTAACAAGTTTGAGGCCTGCAAAGTAGTGTTTATGCATCATGGTTTGAATTTGAATTTTATTCATCACTAAAATGACTTGTAATTAAAGTGATAAAACCCTAACTTCATCTCTTCGATTATCCCTACTCAAGAATGATCTCAAGGAGTTCTTGGACATTTTGGAAAGCTTGCAATGTTCTCTACAACTCATATTTGAATTTCTTTTGAATATTCCCCTTGGAACTATATGAAAAATTGCCATGAAGTTGGATCAAAATCCTGACCAAATTAGGGCAAAATTTCACTAAGTGTTTTGTTTCATGATCACATGTTCATAAAATTATAACTTGAGATCCAAGAAATTTTGGAAGTAGTTGTGTATAGAAAAGTTATTGATTTCATGGAGATCTACAATTTTCATGTTGGAAGTTTCTCTTGAATCATCTTGCATCATGGTGAAAATTTTGCTCAAAGTTATGAAAAAAACATGAAATTTCCAACACAAAAATTTCTAAGTTTAGAAATTTTGACTTTTCAAAATGAAATCTTGACTTTTTGATTTCTTGATGAATAAGTTTCATATTTTGACATGTTTTGGTGAATTATGATCTTTGGCACTTGAGTTTGACCAAAAAGTCAAAGTTTGACTTTTCAGTAGACAGTTGACTTTTGATCAGTTGACTGAAAAATTCACCTGTCAATCCAATGGACTTGCAATGTTTTGAACCATGTCATTAGGTCAAAATGATGCAATTGGAATCTTGAGATCATTCCTTAAACCAATTGACCATTTGCTAGGTCTAAAATCAGAAATTGCCCTTTCCAAGTAAAACCCTAATTTTGACCATTTTGCCCTTTTGGAGATTTGATCAAATTTCTTGAGGAATTGTGGTCCAAACATGATCAAATGATACAAATGAGTCTAAAATGTTGACGTGGATAAAAAATTATGAAGTTTGACTGTGAATTGGCCATAGTTGGTTTTTTCCCCAATACAACTGATTTTTAGGTCAATTGCTCAATTGATTGATCAAAAGTGTGATTCAAGGCTTGAAACTTGTCATGAGAAATATTGGGGGTCCAAAATGATCTACGAAAGTTGTATGGGGAATTGGAAGCTCAAAAATCCTTGTGCAACCTCAAACCCTAATTTTGGTGATCAATGCTTAAGGAGGTGTCTTGAGCTGATCAAACCCTAGTGCAGTATTGAGCCCAAGGAGATCTTTGTGAGAAAATTCTTGATAAATGAGAGGGAAAATTTTGGGGTACAACACCTTCCCCTGTTCAATCTTCTTAAGCATGAAGAGTTAGATTGGTGAGTTTTGCCATTCGTGACTCGAAGGTGGAAGATGATTGGACACTAGAGTGCCCAGAAATTTGCACTCGGCGACAGGATGGTTGAGGGAATGGGCTTAAAGATTCCATTTGGAGAGGTGATAGAAAGTTGTCGGAGATAGGCTTTGTAGATGCCATCCAAAGTGATTGCTGAATTGTAATTTGTAAGTTGAAAGAATGAGTATCAGAATGGCGTCCGTGTCTGGAGCATATCTGAACTGTACCTGAGAGTTGAATCTGAATGAGTATCAGAATGGAATTCGTGTCTGGGGCATATCTGAACTGTATCTGAAGATTGAGTCTGAATGAGTATCAGGATGGCATCCGTGTCTGGAGCGTATTTGAATCGTATTTGAAGATTGAATCTGAATGAGTATCAGGATGGCATCCGGGTTTGGAGCGTACCTGAACTATATATGGAAGTTGACTCTGAATGAGTATCATAATGGCATACGGGTCTGGAGCGTATCTGAACTATATCTGGAAGTTGACTCTGAATGAGTATTAGAATGGCATCCGTGTCTGGAGCGTATCTGAACTGTATCTGAAGATTGAATCTTAATGAGTATCAGAATGAAGTTCGTGTCTTGGAGAGTATCTAAACTGTATCTGAAGATTGAATCTGAATGAGTATCAGAATGGCGTTCGTGTCTTGGAGCATATATGAACTGTATATGGAAGTTTTGAACATTGTTAATGGTAGTTGTTAACCTTATCCTGAAAAGGGTAAAATGTTAGCTAAAATGCATAGTCATGTTGTATGAAATGCATGGTATGATGCATTCATGCTATCAATGTTTATGATATATGGATGCGATGTATGCGTATGTGAGCTAATCTTCCACACTGCTGTTGGATTGGCGAAAATAAATCCCTGACTGCTGCTGAGGATATGGAGTATAAGTCTTTATGTTGCGAAGTCTAATTATTGATGAATTTCCACTTAGAGAAATAAATCCTGTTATAAGGGAAATGCCGTGTACTGCTTGAAAAATTCTGCTTGGGGAATCCGGAGAAATTTGGTGACTTCTACTGGGGGTTGATAGCTGGGAGCTTTGTTCCGCCGGGGATTAAACTTCCTACTGTGGGGGATTTTATGGAAATAGCTTAGAGAGATTTCCATATCCCTTAAATCCATCATTGGTTGTATTTCTATTTTGTTTATTTGTAAACAGTAATTATGTCCAAATGCATATGTTCAAAAATAAACCATTGGACGTTTTTGTAAAAAAAACACAAGAATAAAGAAAAACAGATAGTTTTGCATTTTCAAAGGGGTATCTTTGTATTGACTTTGAGTAAGTATTTTTGTACAATGAGACAAACATTCTAGTAAGAGAATTCCGTCGTAAAAAATGAAAATTTTGATACAAAGAAAAGATAGCTATGTGCAATAATCCCATGGGGTTCCCATTCTGCTATAGCCTTCGTATCTCTGAGCATCTTGTCTATTTGTTGCCTTGTCTGAAGGTGATTGAATTGATCAGAACCTTTGAGCTTGTCAGGTTATCCGTAAGGTGATCTAACAGAACATAGTCATACACTTTAAATCCCTAAATTTTGCTTGGACTGCCCTTTTGGATTTTCAGTCCACCGGGATACCCTTTTTTTGCCCAAGTTGCCCTTTCGAGTTTTCAGCTTGCCGGGTGTAAAGATTTTTTGTTTTATCCCTAATTTTTCCCCGAACCTTTTGGTTCGCCGGGATGCCCTTGTTTTGCCTAGGTGTGTCAACCTAGCGGGTATCTTATGCGTAGTATCTTTTGACTATGTCTACATTTTCAGGGTGCGGCAGGTCGTCACCATCCATGGTGGTCAGAATCATTGCTCCACCAGAGAATATGTTTTTGTTCACAAATGGTCCTTCGTATGTAGGAGTCCATTTCCCCCTGGAATCACCTTGCGGCAGTATGATAAGTTTGATCACCAAATCAACAACTTGATACACTTGGCATCTGACCTTTTTGTTAAATGCCTTGATCATCAGTTTTTGATACATCTGACCATGACAGACATCACTAAGTCTTTTCTCATCAATCAAGTTTATTTGATCAAGTCATGTCTGGATCCAATCTTCTTCATTCAGCCCTGCATCCTTCATAATTCTCAGAGAGGGGATCTGGACCTCAATAGGCATGACAACTTCCATGCTGTAAACTAGAGAGTAGGGTGTTTCCTCGATTGATGTGCGTGCCGTGGTATGGTACCCGTGGAGAGAGAATGGTAGCATCTCATGCCAGTCTTTGTACGTGACTGTAATTTTCTGTATGATCTTTTTAATATTCTTATTCGCGGCTTCAACATCACCATTCATCTTTGGCCAGTAAGGGTAAGAATTGTGATGATGGATTTTGAATTGCTTGCACAAGGCGGTGATCATAGTATTGTTTAGGTTTGTACCATTGTTTGTAATGATCCTCTCCGGGATATCGTACTGACATATGAGATTCTGCTTGATGAAACAGGCGACAACATTCTTGGTAACGGAAGCGAAAGAAGCTGCCTCTATGATCGGTTTACACTGAGGTATCTAATGATTTGGACTGCAAGTGCACAGTCTTGTCGTGTAGTTTTAAAAGATATCGAACCACAGAGACTGATGAATCGAACTACCGTCTTCTATTGTTACTTTGCAAATCTAAAGCTAATGAATGTTTGATTGGGTTGTAGGGAAATTAATACTAAATTAAGTTTAATTTTAATTATCAGTAAGCGGAACTACCAGTATGTAATAGTCGAACCTCGGGAGCTAGCAACTAGTTAGGTGTCTTTATATTTTCAAAACAACTTTCAGCAAAACCTATTTAGTTTAAAAGCCCTCGTCTCACACTGTCGTTTTATTGATCTACAGTTAAGTCCTAACGTACGCTTCCGCCATCCCGCAGGAGTTAAAAACACCTTTTGAAAACGAAATAAAATCTTAATTAACTTTAAAGTGCTTCAGCTGTATTTTAAGCCAATGCCTAATTACTACTGTCCAGTTAAAAGATCTCAAACTTCCTCTTTGTTGACCCTAACCTCTATCCGTTCTTTACTTTCGTAACAAAACAATTTAACGATTAAAAATAGTAACTTAGACCAGAAAAAGGTTTTGTAGTAAAAATTATCCCAACTGAGTCACTCGATCACTTGGTTATGAGACCTTACATACCGGTATACGAATTCTAGCCTAACATAATATCAGATCAAATCACAGAACAATTCCAGAGACAAAACAAAATAAACATGATTATATTAATTAAAAGTAATAACAATTCATAAAAATAAACTTGGTAATAATTCTGGATACGGGTATAATCACTTCTAATTCTTGACTAGAAGCACTCCTGCACAAACTGTAGGCTTTGCTTCGGTCGGGAACAGAGACAATCGTACAAAAAAATAAATGCTAGAGGAAGTATAAAATTTGCAGGAAAAAGAATAATGCTTAAATAAAATTGCCTTAGAAAAAAAATGAATTCTGAAAAATATATCAAAAGTCTGACCCTTGTTCGTTGTGTCCAGGGTCCTATTTATAGCCCTCCGTGTGATATGTTGGTTCTCGGTAATGTAGGAACACTTTGTGTTCCTTTGAGAAATAATAGGACTACTGAGACGATTACGTTTCCATGCATTGACTGAGTGGATCGGAGAAGTGGGATGGACGTTGGATTTGCGTTTGAAATAGTTTTCTTCCGTTGAATTTGGAAGTAAATGGTCAAAGAGGAAGAAAGTGGGCTTATGACGTTCGTCAAGTGACGATGGTTATACAACCGGTTTTTCTTTTTATTGACACTCGTGTTCTCTGGGCTAGGCAAGAGGAAGTAGTAGACAAGATCATTTCGTACTAGAAGCTGAAAGTGAGGTGGGTCGAGGTTACCTATGAGAGTAATGTTAAAACAGAATGGTATGTCCATGGTATAGTATCTGCCATATGGCATAAGGCGTGATAATAATGATCTCAGGGATAATGCCTCGGCTATCATAGTGACTAGCCCGTCGACACAGATAGGTCCATGGGTACACTGGGATATAGCAAACATATTGGCGATCATAAATGATGCACTAGCTACGGGTCTAGACTGGAAAGCACAATATATAATAAATAACTCATCCCTAGAAACTGAGTGTCTGTTTATAGGTTTTCCGAACAGGGTAAAAGCTAAGATGTAGTGGAAATACCTAATTGCTGGGTTATGGATATCAGTCACATCCAGGTGGTCAGGGTCCTCAGGGTATTGGCCAGCTATATCCCTCCAAAAATGGTTTAGCTCGAAATCAAGGTAGTCGTCTTCCCGGGTATCCATGTAAGCATCTATGGAACTAGGAAATCCTTGCAGCTCAGCAAGACGACGAACGGTGAAATGGTGAGTAAAGCCGAATAGTCTGAAGGACATTTGTTCTCTACTACGCCCTAATCCTTGGGTAGGTTTATAATGGAGTGAGCTCAGGAACTCTAGGGTAAGGTTTCGATAGGTGGGGTACTTATGGGCAAGGAATCCTTCCCAACCTATCTGGTTGAACAAAAAATAAACACTCTCCCTGATACCTGGAACTGTTAACGTGGGATCATGCACATAAGTCATCAAATTCATCTAGCGCTGAGCTAGTATCTCATAACGCCTCTGCTGGCCCCCGTAGCGAAGGTGACAGTATCCATAAGTTAGTTTAGCTAGTTAGTGTCTTTGAGTCAGTACTAAAATTAGTAAATAAAGAAGAAGAAAACAAACAAAATATGCAATGATAATAATCTAAGAATCGAAATAATAACCAGAATACAAAATAAAAAATAAATGGATTTTGAAAGAAATTAAATGAAAAACTTGTGGGTTGCCTCCCACACAACACTTCTTTAATGTCGTTAGCTTGACATCGTTTCAGACGTGAATTAGTCTCCTATTACGGGCGGTAGCTCTATAAGCGTTAAGCTCGCAGCGTAGTCTTTGTTTTCAATGTTGTGATAATGTTTTAAACGTTGGCCATTTACTATGAATGGGTTTGTGAAATTTCCTTTGATCTCGATGGCACCACTTGGAAAGACTTTGGTCACTTTGAAGGGTCCAAACCATCTTGAACGGAGTTTCCTGGGAAAGAGTTTTAAATGGGAGTTTAATAAGAGAACTACATCTCCTTCATTGAACTCCTTCCTTGAGATTCGTTTGTCATGCCACTTTTTCGTCCTTTCTTTGTAGATCCTCGCATTTTCATATGCGTCTAACCTTAGCTCTTCTAGTTCATTTATGTCGAGGATCCTTTTCTCACCTGCCGCGGTGTAGCTTAGGTTTAGAGTTTTAATTGCCCAATAAGCTTTGTGTTCTATTTCCACTGGCAGGTGACATGACTTACCATAGATGAGTTTAAAGGGTGTTATTCCGATTGGCGTCTTGAATGCTGTCCTATAAGCCCATAGTGCTTCAGGTAACTTGGCCGACCAGTCCTTCCTTGACGTGGCGACAGTTTTTTCCAATATTTGTTTTATTTCCCGATTTGAGACTTCCACCTGTCCGCTTGTTTGGGAGTGGTATTGTGTTGCTACGCGGTGTTTCACCCTATATTTGGTTAGGAGTTTATCGAAGATTTTGGATATGAAGTGGGAGCCACCGTCGCTTATGACTTGTTTGGGTTCACCAAATCTTGGGAAGATAATATTCTTGAAGAGTTTAATCATGACTCGAGTGTCGTTTGTTGGAGAAGCTATTGCTTCGATCCATTTTGAAACGTAATCTACAGCCACAAGTATGTATTTGTTTCCTAATGATGACGAAAATGGTCCCATGAAGTTTATTCCCCACACATCAAAGACTTCGACTTGTAGAATTCCAGTCTGAGGCATCTCATCGCGTCTGGATATGTTTCCAGTGTGTTGGCATCAATCGCAGTTAAGAATGGCTATGCGCACTTATTTCCATAGATTTGGCCAATAGAAACCAAAATGTAGAATTTTAGCGCACGTCTTAGATGTGCTTGCATGGCCTCCATAAGGGGCGTCATGACAATGAGAAATAATGTTTTCAATTTCGCTCTCTGGGACGCATCTTCAAAAAATACCGTCGGCACTTCTCTTGAATAGTAATGGTTCATCTTAAAAGTAATGTTTCAGATCGTGAAAGAATTTTTTCTTCTGTTGATAGGTCAGATCAGGGGGTAGGATTTTAGCGGCTAAGTAATTTTCTATATCTGCATACCATGAAAAGGTCTGATTAGTTCAGACAGTGTCCACAATTTCGTTCATATCATTATCTATTGCTTCTTGGCTTTCTTGTAAATCACGACTAACGACATGTGTTTCAAGTTCTAAAAGTAGTTGGTTGGGATTTAATTCAGGTTTTTCTACATTGACACCTCCTAAGTCCATATGAGCTAACAAACGTTCATACAGGAAGTCATCGTTAATGGGTACCTCTTCTGGTTTCAGCCTCTCCATTCGATATAAATGGTCAGCTACTACGTTCTCGGTACCTTTCTTGTCTTTAATCTCTAAACCGAACTCTTGTAGAAGTAGAATCCATCTCAACAGTCTTGGTTTTGAATCTTGCTTGGTTAACATGTATCTAATAGCTAGATGGTCTGCATAAATGATTATTTTTGCACCCACGAGGTAGGAGCGAAATTTGTCCAGCGCAAAGACTACAGCTAAAAGTTCTTTTTCTGTGGTCGCGTAATTCATTTGTGCAGGGTCAAGGGTTCTACTTGCATAGTATATCGCATGAAGCTTCTTATCTCTTCTTTGTCCCAGGACTGCACCTACGGCGTAATCACTTGCGTCGCACATGATTTCAAATGGTAGTCTCCAATCGGGTGGTTGCATGATTGGTGCGGATATAAGAGCTGTTTTTAATTGGTTAAATTCCCTTAGGCATTTGTCATCAAAATCAAATTCAACGTCTTTCATAAGGAGGGTAGTTAGAGGTTTGGAAATTTGCGAGAAATCTTTTATGAATCGTCGGTAGAAACCGGCGTGTCCTAAGAAATTGCGTATTTTTGTTACTGTTTTAGGGGGTTGTAAGTTTTCTATGACTTCAATCTTTGCTTTATCGACTTTAATCCCCTTCTCAGACACAACGTGTCCTAACACAATTCCTTGTTTGACCATAAAGTGGCATTTTTCCCAATTCGGAACGAGGTTCACTTTTACGCATCTCTCCAAAACTTTCTCTAAATTTATTAGACAATCTTCAAAACTCTCTCCACATACAGAGAATTCTTCCATAAAGACCTCCATGATATTGTCTATGAAATCAGCAAAGATTGCCATCATGCATCTCTGAAATGTAGCGGGAGCATTACATAATCCAAACGAAATTCGTCTGTAGGCGAAAGTTCCATAAGGACATGTGAATGTTGTTTTTCTCTTGGTCATTGGGGTGAATAGGAATTTGGAAAAATCTCGAGTAACCGTCGAGATAACAATAATGAGAGTGCTTAGCCAATCGCTCAAGCATTTGTTCAATGAACAGTAGAGGAAAATGGTCTTTACGAGTGGCTTTGTTTAGCTTTCTATAGTCAATGCACATTCTAGCCCCGCTTACGGTTCGTTCCGCTACAGCTTCGCCTGCTTTATTTGTCGTGACTTTTATACCTCCTTTCTTTGGTACACAGTGGACTGGGCTTACCCATTGACTATCAGAGATTGGGTATATGATTCCTGTGTTCAGAAGTTTTTTTACTTCGTCTTTAACTACGGTACTCCATATTGGGTTAATTCTTTGTTGATGTTCTCTAGAAGATTTGCAGTCGTTTTCCAGTATAATACGATGCATGCGAATCGAAGGACTTATTCCTTTGAGATCCGTAATGTTATATCCCAAGGCAGATGGGTATTTTCTTAAGACTTGTAATAATTTGTCAGTTTCTTGTTGTCCTAAGTCTGCATTGACAATTATAGGTCGTTTAAGCTCAATGTCGAGGAATTCATATCTAAGGGTCTTAGGTAATGGATTAACATCCAAGGCTTGTTTTCTTGGACAAGACATGTGGTCAGGTGTTAGAGCTAAGCATTCGCTTATATTGTAGTCTCGGTATTTAGGACACCATTCGTTGTCTTCGAGTATAAGAGGTGTGGGAATCTTCATGGTTTCAAAACAAGGTATCCGTTCCCATTCAATTTCCCTCACACATTCGTCCATGATTTCTACCAGATAACATGTGTTGTCTATGGCAGGCACTTGTAGGAATTGTGTCAGAATAAATTCGACTTTCTCTTCACCTACTTCAAAAGTTAGTTTGCCCTTTTTTACATCTATGATGGCTCCAGCGGTAACTAAGAATGGTCTTCCTAAAATGATAGATGTGCTTTCGTCTTCTCTAATGTCTATGATTATGAAATCTGTAGGGATGTAGAACTGACCTATTCGTACGGGAACATTTTCTAATATTCGTATTGGGTATTTAATAGAGCGGTCTTCCAATTGAATGGACATCTTTGTTGGTCTTAGTTCTCCCATTTCAAGTCTGTTGCATATGGACAAAGGCATAACGCTAATACTAGCTCCTAAATCACACAGGGCTTTGTCTATGACAAACTTTCCTATATGACATGGTATAGAGAAGCTTCCAGGATCTTTCAGCTTAGGAGGCATCTTGTTTTGGATAATTGCGCTACATTTTGCAGTAAGTGTGACTGTTTCGTTATCTTCTAGCTTTTTCTTGTTAGATAAGATTTCCTTGAGGAATTTGGCATAGGAGGGCATTTGAGTTATGGCTTCTATGAAAGGAATTGTTATATTAAGTTGTTTCAGAAGTTCTACGAATTTTTTAAATTGCCCTACGTTCTTAGGTTTAGCTAGTCTTCCAGGAAATGGGATTTGGGGTTTATAAGGCGGTGGAGGCACATAAGGTTTTTCTTTTTCTTCGGCTTGTCCTCCTTTATCTTCTTTATCCTCCTCTGGTTTCTCGGGTTGATTCTCCTTCTCAGCCGGTATTTCAGATCTTTGGTACATACCTGGATTTGAAAGTCTTGGGTCAGTCGGTCCATCTAACTCAGTTCCACTTCTTAATATGATGGCATAAGCATGCCCCTCCGGGTTAGGTTGTGGTTGACCAGGAAATGTATCAGCCGGTGCAGCTGTAGGTGCTTGTTGTTGAGCCACTTGAGAGATTTGGGTTTCTAACATTTTATCGTGGGTGGCCAAAGCATCTATTTTGTTCGCTAATTGTTTTATCTGCTCGTTAGTGTGTATGTTTTGATTTTGGACGTCTTTGTTTGTTTGCGCTTGGGTAGCTATGAAGTTTTCCACCATCAATTCTAAGTTTGATTTTCTAGGCACATTAGGAGCGTTTGTAGGAGGTTTCTGATATCCGGGTGGCACAACAGGTGCTTGGTTTGGAGCATACAACGCATTGGGGGTTTTTATACGAGAAATTTGGATGAATCTTCCATCCAGGGTTGTATGTGTTCGAGTAAGGGTTTCCTTGAGCATAACTCACTTGGTCGATTAGAGTTCCTGCCAAGATATTACATTCGGTAACTGAATGTCCAGACACTCCGCATATCTCACAATTTGGAGTCATAGCAGCCACGGTGGCTGGAGGTATTGCGGTCAAATTATCAATCTTAAGGGTGAGGGCGTCTACCTTAGCATGAACCCTGTCTAAATCGCTTATCTCGTACATGCCTCCTTTCGTTGGTGTTTTCTCTACGACACCTTTGTCTACTTGTCCCCTTTCACCTCCCTATTGATAGTGGTTTTGGGCCATACTTTCTATGAGAGCATAAGCAGCGGTGTAGGATTTATCCATAAGCGCACCTCATGCGGAAGCGTCTATCGTTAATCTTGTATTGTAAAGGAGACCATTATAGAAGGTATGGGTAATTAACCATTCTTCCAAGCCATGATGTGGGCATAGTCTCATCAGATCCTTGTATCGTTCCCAAGCATCGAAAAGGGACTCGTTGTCTTTTGTCTAAAATCACTTATTTGAGATCTTAGCATAGCTGTTTTGCTTGGCGGGAAATACCTTGCAAGAAAAACTTTCTTCAGCTCATCCTATGTGGTAACAAAGTTTGCGGGTAGAGATTGGAGCCAAGCTCGGGATCTGTCTCTTAGACAAAAAGGGAAAATACGAAGTCTTATTGCCTCTTGACTGACCCCATTGTTCTTAATCGTATCTGCGTACTGTAGAAATATTGATAGATGAAGATTGGGGTCTTCCATTGACCCACCAGAAAACTGGTTCTGTTGTACAACAGACAACAAAGAAGGTTTCAGTTCAAAGTTGTTAGCCTCAATTGGAGGAGAAGCAATGCTATTATGCGGTTCATCTTGCGAGGGAATAACATAGGATTTGAGTGGGCGTGGAGCAGGTTGTGTGGCCATTTCTTCGATTGTTTGAGGAACAGGAGATTCGAGTGATTCACGAGGTGGAGTATGGTGTAGGAGATGATACTCTTGAATGCAGCGTCTAAGTCTGAGATACCGCTCGATATCGTTGATTTATATGCATAACGGCTCGCCTTGCGAACGAGTGTTTGACATACAAATAAGAAAAGAAAAAGAAAAGAAATAGAGAGGTTTTGCTCTAGTCTCTACTGCGTAACAAAAGAGTAGCGATATCGACTTAAATCAGTCCCCGGTAACAGCGCCAAAAACTTGATGGGTTTACACTGAGGTATCTAATGATTCGGACTGCAAGTGCACAGTCTTGTCGTGTAGTTTTAAAAGATATCGAACCACAGAGACTGATGAATCGAACTACCGTCTTCTATTGTTACTTTGCAAATCTAAAGCTAATGAATTTTTGATTGGGTTGTAGGGAAAATAAATACTAAATTAAGTTTAATTTTAATTATCAGTAAGTGGAACTACCAGTATGTAATAGTTGAACCTCGGGAGCTAGCAACTAGTTGGATTTCTTTATATTTTGAAAACAACTTTCAGCAAAACCTATTTAGTTTAAAAGCCCTCGTCTCACACTGTCGTTTTATTGATCTAGGCTATTCAGTTAAGTCCTAACATACGCTTCTGCCATCCTGCAGGAGTTAAAAGCACCTTTTGAAAACGAAGTAAAATCTTAATTAACTTTAAAGTGATTCCGCTGTATTTTAAGCCAATGCCTAATTACTACTGTCCAGTTAAAAGATCTCAAACTTCCGCTTTGTTGACCCTAACCTCTATCCGTTCTTTACTTTCGTAAAAAAACAATTTAACGATTAAAAATAGTAACTTAGACCAGAAAAAGGTTTTGTAGTAAAAATTATCCCAACTGAGTCACTCGATCCCTTGGTTATATGACCTTACATACCGGTATACGAATTCTAGCCTAATATAATATCAGACCAAATCACAGAATAATTCTAGAGACAAAACAAAATAAACATGATTATATTAATTAAAAGTAATAACAATTCATAAAAATAAACCTGGTAATAATTCTGGATACGGGTATAATCATTTCTAATTCTTGACTAGAAGCACTCCTGCATAAACTGTAGGCTTTTCTTTGGTCGGGAACAGAGACAATCGTACAGAAAAATAAATGCTAGAGGAAGTATAAAAATTTGCAGGAAAAAGAATAATGCTTAAAGAAAATTGCCTTAGAAAAAATGAATTCTCAAAAATATATCAAAAGTAAGACCCTTGTTCGTTGTGTCCAGGGTCCTATTTATAGCCCTCCGTGTGATATGTTGGTTCTTGGTAATGTAGGAACATTTTGTGTTCCTTTGAGAAATAAAAGGACTACTCAGACGATTATGTTTCCATGCATTGACTGAGTGGATCGGAGAAGTAGGATGGTCATTGGATTTGCGTTTGAAATAGTTTTCTTCCGTTGGATTTGGCAGTACATGGTCAAAGAGGAAGAAAGTGGGCTTGTGACATTCGTCAAGTCCAAGTGACGATGGTCACTTGGTCCATTACGCCCGTGACGAACGGAAGCATACCTTGACGATCGTCAATGTCTTTTCTATAGTGGGCCACGTGCTCGCTCGCCTTGTGATGGGCTTAAGCTGGTTTCTTCTATTCTTCTTTGTCCCTTTTTGCTATCTTTGCACCCTTTTTTATTCAGTTCTTCCAAAGTGTTTAACTTAATATTTATCTGCAAAAATAGATGAACACCTGCGTAATACCTATAAAATAATATAATTTAAAATAAAATAAGAGAAATAATTTATGTATATCAAGCCAAAAATATCATATATTGTGTGTTATCACTCTACCCACTTGGTAAAATAGTCAATGGCCACTAAGATAAAGCGGTGTCCATTGAAGGTTGTTGGCTTGATTTCCCCAATCATATCAATCCACACATAGCAAAGGGCCAAGGAGCCGTCAAGACATTCATAGGAACCAGAGGTACGTGCACCTTGTCAGCATAAATCTGACCCTTGTGGCAAGTTTGAGAGTGTTGATAGCAATATGTTTCCATGGTAGACCAATAATAGCCTGCCCATAGGATTTTCTTTGCCATTGTATGTCCACTAGAATGGGTGCCAAAAGTTCCTTCATGTAATTCAGCCATGACCCTTTCAGCTTCAACCTTATCTACGAACCGAAGTAACACATAGTCATGGTTGCGTTTGTAAATAATACCATTACTAAGGAAGGATTTAGCAGAGAATCTCCTTAAGAACTTCTTATCATTTACTGAAGCTCCTTCTGGATATTCTTGGGCCTCAAGATACCTCTTGACCTTGTGAAACCAAGTCCGATCCACTACTTCTTCAGTATTAATCTCGTGACAGTGTGCTGGTTCATCCATTCGTTCAATGGTGATATGGGGAGCCTCGTTATCCCATTTAAGTTTAAACATAGATGACATTGTGGCTAGCGCGTCTGCTAGCTGATTTTCTTCTCGCGGAAGTGCTCGAAGGTAATCTTCTCAAAATGTGGAAGCAATGTCAAAACATGTTCTTTGTAAGGGATAAGGTTAGGGTGTTTTGTGTCCCATTCCCCTTTGATCTGGCTGATGACTAAAGCTGAATCTCTGAATACACTCTAGGATTTGATCCCCAAGTCTATAGCAATTTTGAGACCAAAGATGCACGCTTCGTATTTCGCCATGTTGTTTGTACAATTGAAGCAGAGTTTTGCAGTAAAAGGAGTATGACACCCTTCAGGAGATATGAGTGCAACACCGATACTGTTGCCGAGTGCGTTATATGCCCCATCAAAAACCAGGGTCCATCGGGATCCTTGTTCAGGTCCGTCATATGGCCTGAATTCTTCATAGTTGTTTACCATTATGATGTCTTAATCTGGGAATTCAAACTTCATGGACTGATAGTCTTCCACAACTTGGTAAGCAAGGTGATCAACTAGTACACTGCCCTTTATTTCTTTTTGGGTAGTATATTGTATGTCATATTTTGTTAGGATCATCTGCCATCTCGCTATTCTCCCAGAGAGTGCAGGTTTCTCGAAGATGTATTTTATTGGATCCATTTTAGATATCAACAAGGTAGTATGAGTCAGCATATACTATCTTAGTCGGCGAGCAGCCCATGCCAGAGTGCAATAAGTTTTCTCGAGCAATGAATATCTTGTTTCACAGTTGGTAAACTTTTTGCTCTGGTAATAAATAGCGTGCTCTTTTCGGCCAGACTCATCATGCTGCCCCAGCATACACCCCATTGAATTTTCCAAAACAGTCAGATACATTATCAATGGTCTTCCCTCGACTGGTGGCATTAAAACAGGAGGCTCTTATAAATACTCTTTGATCTTGTCAAAAGCATTTTGGCACTCATCATTCCATTTGACTACTTGATCTTTCTTCAGTAACTTGAAGATTTGTTCACAAGTAGCTGTCAGGTGAGAAATGAATCTGGCAATGTAGTTCAAACGTCCCAAGAATCCTATGACTTCCTTCTCAGTACGAGGAGCAGGCATCTCTTGTATCGCTTTCACCTTGGCATGTTCCACTTCAATACCCTTATTGCTGACGACAAAGCCTAGGAGCTTACCAGACCTTACTCCAAACGTGAATTTATTTGGGTTCAACCTCAGTTTGTATTTCTTTAGCCTCTCAAACAGTTTCTGTAAATGATCAAGATGCTCTTCTTCTGTTTAGGATCTAGCTATCATGTCATCCACATAGACCTCTATTTCGTGATGTATCATGTCATGAAATAGAGTGACCATGGCGCGCTGATAGGTTACCCTAGCATTCTTCGGTCCGAATGGCATAACCTTGTAGCAGAATGTGCCCCACTGTGTGACAAAGGTTGTTTTCTCCATGTCCTCAGGCGCCATTTTTATTTGGTTGTATCCTGAGAAACCGTTCATGAAGGAAAACAACTTATGCTGTGCCGTATTGTCAACTAGAATATCAATGTGGGGAAGTGGGAAATAATCCTTAGGGCTTGCCCGATTCAAATCTCTGTAGTCCATGCACATTCGTACTTTTCCGTCCTTTTTGGGCACGGGAACAACATTGGCAACCCATTGCGGATAAGAGGTGACGGCCAAGAATCCAACTTTGAATTGCTTCACGACTTCCATTTTAATCTTTTCCAACATATCTGGTCGCATACAACGAAACTTTTGTTTTACTGGTAGGCAGTCCTCTTTTGTAGGTAGACGATGTACCACAATGTCTGCATCAAGTCCCGACATGTCTTCATACGACCAAGAAAATACCTCAACATACTCGTGTAACAACTGAATCAGACGCCCTTTGACACTGGGGTCCAGGTTGGCACCCACCTTGACTTCCCTTTTGTCTTCCTCGGTACCTAGGTTGATTGTATCCACGGGTTCCTCGTGGGGCTGAATGGTTCTCTCTTCTTGTTGTAGTAATCTAGAAAGTTCCCCAGGTACTTCACAATCTTCCTCACCTTCGTCTTCGGTTTGGTAGATTAGATTTTTAGAGTCACAGAAGGCCATAGCAGAACCGTTACCCATGGGATCTCGAATGGATGTAGACTTGCATTGTGAGTGTGAGTATGTGTAAGAGTATAGCTATCTTTGAAAGAAATGAAAATGTAAAAAAGAAAAACAATGAGCACAAAGTTTGTATGCAAAAACGTCCATGATTCATTGATGTCATATGGAAATGAGATAATAACCCTTATAAATAGACCATTGTGCCTTGGGTAAGACACAAGGTTTTTAAGAGTCTGAATTGTTTTTAATATTACAGATCCAACAAAATGTAAAGACAAATTACTGCGGGATGAAAGTAATCGGGACGAAATCTCTAGCCTCCCAGTTGCTGAGCCCTCCACTGACAGTCGGGAAAATCCAGTCCTCCAGGTTGTAGCTGTCTTCATCATCCTCCACTGCATTGACTTGGTGGTTGCTGATCTTCAAGGGTAGTCCTCTGGCACGAGCGCGACATATAGCCTTCTGGGCACCTGAAGTGAAACCTAGACCAAACTTGTCAGATTTGTATAGGATATCTGGGAGTTGTCTCCAAATAGTGCACCCACCTTCTTCTATCACTGCCTTTGCATCCTTTAAAGACGACATCCTGAGCGGAGGCCTTATGATCTTGGGAACTTGAGACACGACCTTGGTTACTGCCACATCTTGCGAGACTTCTTCAAAGTGCTAGAATGGAGTTTCAATAAATTCACCATCTAACTCCACATATCTGAAGGAATTGAGATGGCTGATCATATACTCTTCTTCTCCATGAACGGTGATAATCTTCCCTTGAATCAGATATTTCAGCATTTGGTGCAACGTAGAAGTAACAGTGCCGACATTTTGAATCCATGGTCGGCCTAGCAAGCAGGAATATGAAGGACAAATATCCATTACATAAAAAGTTGAATCAAATGTTTGGGTTCCAACCTTTATGGGGATATCTGTGATCGGTGGAAATAGAACTAACTGTTTTTGTAAGCTGGTTCTCGAAATGTCGCGGTAAGCAAGAGTCGCCACCTTCTTTTATGTTCTCCAACATGGAAAGGACAAAAGCACAGCAAAATTCCTTATTCGAGAATGTTTCTCGGTTCGGGAGGTAGATTTATAGAAAGGGAAGGTGTTAGCACCCTTTCTATCCGTGGTAATCCACGGGCTCTTAGGTACTTGCTCTTATGTTTTCAAAATGGTTTGCTTTTCAAGTGTGTGTGGGTTTTGAAAAAGTTTCGTTTGAAAAAATTCTAAGTAACTCTTGTATCTGTCCTCAAGAGTGTATGAAAAATTTGTTTGAAAACCTTTAGAAAGTGTGAGGTGTGAAAAGTATTTTTTTGTTTGTTTTGAGAAAGAGCAAGTACCTATGAGAATCTACCTACTCTAAGGAATTAGGCTGTATAAGAGTCCTTTAGATAGTGCTATCCCACCATTGAGAGGTAGGTAGCACCGTCGTTGGAGGTATTCGGGTCAATTCGATTATCGGGACAGTGTGGTCACCGAAGCAATGGTAGGACACCTTAGAAGTAACCCTAATGTCCTAGATCCTTTTTATCCGAGGCAACCGTTTCGAGGCGACTGGATCTTTTAGACAGAAGGGCGACCTCTAAGACACCCTATACTTGATGACCACGTTCGAGGAAACCAGTGAGGCGTACCCTAGGGGTGACATGTGCATGTGTGTTATTTTTCAGTTAATGTTTGTCTTTGCATGTTATTTGTGAGCTACAGATTGATTTTATTTTTCATACATTCTTTCATGCATTTTTTAACAGTTAGGAGTGCGGAAAATAAATTGCGGAAAGATAAATTCTAACTATTACAAGGCGCGGGTCTATACATTGCCAAAAACAAAAACCCGTTTTGGGAAATAAAGTGCGAGAATTTAAATAAAGCGATAAAATCCTAATTAACTATTACATACTCTGTACATATACAAAAATATAATGAATTAAAATAAATAAATACGCGCGAAAGATTGAATCGGGAACGTCCTAAGGGTTTTGACCCTTTTTTGAATAAGAATGAGATTTGTCTTTTTTTTTATAATTAATGAAATTAAAACTAATAACTAATTAATTAATTAATTAAGAAAATGTTTTTTTTGTATTTTTATGTTTTTAATGAAAATTAAAAAAAAAAAAGAAATTAAAAGTTAGCAAAAACCTAATTCTAAATTGTTTTTATTTATTATGAAAAAAATTAAAGTTGTTCTAATTTTAAAAGACTAAATTAATTAACCATATTTATTTACAAAATAAATTAGTAGTGAATTAGTAAATAAGAATAATAAAAATATTAGTTTTTTTTCTTGATTTTTGGTTATGAAAATAATTATTTGTGAATTAATTAAATAATGAAAATAATTAATGCAAGAAAATAAAAAGAAAGAAAATAAGAAAAGAAATGCTAAACTAAGGAGGTGAAGGCCAGATTCTGGGGGTGTTGAAGCAGTTTCCAGGCCCATTAAGATCAAGCCCTGTTTGACTTTGTGAGATTCTCCATGGCACGGTTGACTGAGAGCATGGTGTCCAGCATCTTTTGGCCATTAGATCAGCGTTTGAGGACACATGGCGTGCATCAGGATGAGGTGTATGGTGGGACACTTGGGATAGCCTGTACAGAACCATGTTAAGAAAAAATAGAAATAATGTTTGGGGGACCTGGGAATCGAACCCAGGTCCCAATGGTTACCAACCACGTCACTTTCCACTACGCCATCTTGCAAGCTTTGTTAATGTAACAATCAAAGAAATTAAAATATGAAAACAACCATTATTCTGGAAATTAAAAAAACACGCGCGTTTCATTTGAATGAGCCAACCATGTATCAACACGCAATCATCTTCTTCGCGTTTTCCTGTAAAATAAAATCAAATAGCGGGGGTTTTAAACCCCCACAACCTGCAAACGTCAAAAATAGCGAATAGAATTGTACGTAATATAAATTGGGCGCGATGATTGATTTGTGTTCGTCTGGTTGCAAGGATCATAACCATATGCATAAAAGGTCCCAATTTTGCTGGATGTGTAAACCCCCAATTTAAAGGTTTATGAACCCTAGAATTTGAACATGGTGATTCATGATTTAGGCCATTTCAAAGCAATTAACTTATGCCAAAAGTTCCCTGCAGATTCAAGCAACACAATACAACCAAAAAATCATGTTAATGATGCATAAAGGTAGAGCTATGATTCTGAAAAAAAACAACAAACCGAAGGTCCATGAATGGTGATTCTTTGAGTGTTGGAGCTTGTTTGTGATTGCAAAATGTTCCTGGGAGTGTTAGGAATATGTTTGAATCTTGAAAACACTTTGAATCGTGCTGAAAGGTGGATTTCAGTTTTCAAATTTCTTTGGAATTTTTGGATTTTGGTTTTGGCCGTTTGAGAGATGCTTAGGTCGTGAATGAGGTATGGAACACTTGCATATGTATGTATGAATGCAATTAGGTCACATTAAGAGCTTGTATCCTTGTGCAATCAAGTTTGGGATTCTTGGTTTATCTCCATTAAAGAACATTCCAAGTTTGTTCAAATTTTGAATTTTATGCTCAAAATGGCCCTAGCACGAATTTGGTATGCTTGCTCATGACACATAAAGGCCATTCAAATCAAAAGATGCTATCCATTTAATTTTTTTAGATTTTATTTGAATTTTATGGATTTAAAATGAATTAAATCAATAAAAATTAAATAAAATAGAAAAATAATTATTTGGTCTTGAAATTGATCATGGGACACGTGTATGGCATGCCAAGGCTGAATCAAGTGGAAGAAAGTGGGCCCTTTTGTCAAAAATTGAAGTTTCAAGGATAGTTGACTTTTGCCATTTCACAAAAATTTCCCAACTTCTCCAATGCATATCTTGCTCAATTTTAATCATATGAACATATTCTTGGAAATTTTGGAAAGGTCTTGAAGTCCTCTAACCAATGACTTTGGTCCCATGTCATTTTGATTTACCAATCTCAAGTTATGGTCTTTGACTTAAAATGCCTTTTTGTTGACTTTTGAGAATGACCTATAATGTTGAAATTGATAACTTTTTGTGAGAGCATTTCTTGGACTTGGAATGTGAAGATTAGTTGTAGAAAATGTCCTCCCCTTCAAGATGAGCATTGGATGGGATTTTTCTGATGAACCATGAAAAAGTTATGCCTTGGTCAAGTTACAGTTGACTTTTCAGCTGTCCAAAAATAAAAACTTTTGCATCTTGATGATTTTTGAGCCATGCTTGTGGAATCATGATCAAGACTTGATCAAATGATTATTGTGGCTTCAAAATAATATGTTGACAAAAAATTTTGACTTTTGACTTCCAAATGACCATTTTACCCCTATAATTGATTGTGGAGCAACTAGGGCTTTTGACTGTGCAACTTGACCCTGTGAGCCTTGAAACTTGGCATGTAGATGCTTGACAATGTGTATAGGCATATGTGACTTGATTGAGCCCTTGAAAACCTCAACTTCCTTGTAAGAAACAAAACCCTAATTTTGACTGGCTTAGGAGGATGTTTGACTGTGCAACCCTTGAGTAGACTTGAGCAAATTGAGATGATGCTTGTCAAAACTTTGAAGAATATGGGACGAAAAATTTTGGGGTACAACAGTTGCCCCTGTTCAATCTTCTTAGACCTGAGGATGTAGATTGGCTTGTGTGCCTTTCGTGATCCGAAGGTGGAAGATGATTGAACACTAGAGTACCCAGAAATTTGCACTCACATAGTAGAGTATCAGCAGTGTGGTGGCAGGAATGGGCTTACAGATGCCATTTGGAGAGATGGTGGATAGGAGGATGGGCTTATGGATGCCATCTGGAGATGTGACAGAACCTTGTCGGGAATGGGCTTATAGATGCCATTTGGAACTGTGGTGGATAGTTGTGGAGATGGGCTTATAGATGCCATCAGGGGTGTCGATCGCGTAAGAGATTCCTTAGCGAGAACTTGCATGCTTTGAGAAAGGAAGATGGTTTCCTGGCCTGTTACAGGGGTTGATCTTCTATTCTCTTCATGCAGATATGCCCTGGCTGGATACAGGTATCAGATCTACAATCAACTGCTCACAGATGTGCCCTGGCTAGATACAACAATCGAATTCGGAACTTCAAAAGGTTGCTTACAGATGTGCCCTGGCTGGATACAGGTGTCGAATCTCTAAACTCTTCATGAAGACATGCCCTGGCTGGATAAAGGCATCGAATCTATAATCAGTTACTCACAGATGTGCCCTGGCTGGATACAGGTATCGAATCCGAACTTCAAAAGGTTGCTTATAGACTTGCCCTGGCTGGATACAGGAATCGAATCTTTAAACTCTTCATGTAGACATGCCCTGGATGGATACAAGTATCGAATCTACAATCACTCACAGTTGTGCCCTGGCTGGATACGGGAATCAAATCTAGAATTAGTCGTCTACAGATGTGCCCTGGCTGGATACAGGAGTCGAATCTCTAAACTCTTCATGCAGACATGCCCTGGCTGGATAGAGGTATCGAATCTACAATCACTCACAGATATGCCCGGACTAGATACAGGAATTGAATATGGAATTGGTCGTCTATAGATATGCCCTGGCTGGATACAGGTGTCGAGTCTCTAAACTCTTCATGCAGACATGCCCTGGCTGGATACAGGTATCGAATCTACAATCAGTTACTCACAGATATGCCCTGGCTAGATACAAGAATCTAATCTGGAATTGGTCGTCTATAGATATGCCCTGGTTGGATACAGGTGTCGAATCTCTAAACTCTTCATGCAGACATGCCCTGGCTGGATACAGGTATCGAATCTACAATCAGTTACTCACAGGTATGCCCTGGCTAGATACATGAATCAAATCTGGAATTGGTCGTCTATAGATATGCCCTGGCTGGATACAGGAACCGAATCTCTAAACTCTTCATGCAGACATGCCCTGGCTGGATACAGGAATCAAATCTAGAATCAGTTACTCACAGATATGCCCTGGCTAGATACAGGAATCGAATCTGGAATTGGTCGTCTATAGATATGCCCTGGCTGGATACAGGAATCGAATCTCTAAACTCTTCATGCAGACATGCCCTGGCTGGATACAGGAATCAAATCTACAATCAGTTACTCACAGATATGCCCTGGCTAGATACAAGAATCGAATCTGGATTTGGTCGTCTACAGATATGCCCTGGCTGGATACAGGTATCGAATCTGGAATTGCGACGGTTGATAGTAATTATCTTTGGATTGACCTTTTTCCTGAAAAGGCAAAACATCAGTTGTATGCAATGTCATGATGTATGAAATGCATGATGTCATGATGTTCTCAAAAATAGATGAGATTGTGTCGTATGATGCATATGCATGCTATAATCTATAAGGATGTGATATGTTTATGAATGTATTTTCGTCTAGGAAAATAAATCCTTGACGAATGCCGGGAAGTTGAATCCTGGGCTGATGTTGAAGAGTGAAGTTCTTCATTTCCGCTGGGGATGATGGTTGTAAGAATAGACCGGTAGGAGAAGATGACTTCGTTGGGGAATAAACTTGTTGGAGAGATACTCTGCATGGAATTACTCTGTGGGGAGAGATATTTTGCTGAGGTTTTGATGAGAACTCCGCTGGGGATTCCGTTGATAAGTTTGTTGGGGAATTTTGATGAACTCCGCTGGGGATAGGAAGAACTTCGCCGAGGACGATCCTTCCGTGGTATTTAGCTGAGGATAACCCAGTTATAAGCTCTGGTGAGGAATAACCTTTGAATAAAGCCGGGGAGGTGCCTGGCTGGATACAGGAGTCTAATCTCTAAACTCTTCATGCAGACATGCCCTGGCTGGATACAGGCATCGAATCTACAATCACTCACAGATATGCCCTGGCTAGATACAGGAATCGAATATGGAATTGGTCGTCTATAGATATGCCCTGGCTGGATACAGGTGTCGAATCTCTAAACTCTTCATGCAGACATGCCCTGGCTAGATACAGGTATCGAATCTACAATCAGTTACTCACAGATATGCCCTGGCTAGATACAGGAATCGAATATGGAATTGGTCGTCTATAGATATGCCCTGGCTGGATACAGGTGTCGAATCTCTAAACTCTTCATGCAGACATGCCCTGGCTGGATACAGGTATCAAATCTACAATCAGTTACTCACAGATATGCCCTGGCTAGATACAGGAATCGAATCTGGAATTGGTCGTCTATAGATATGCCCTGGCTGGATACAGGAACCGAATCTCTAAACTCTTCATGCTGACATGCCCTGGCTGGATACAGGAATCGAATCTACAATCAGTTACTCACAGATATGCCCTGGCTAGATACAGGAATCGAATCTGGAATTGGTCGTCTATAGATATGCCCTGGCTGGATACAGGAATCGAATCTCTAAACTCTTCATGCAGACATGCCCTGGCTGGATACAGGAATCGAATCTACAATCAGTTACTCACAGATATGCCCTGGCTAGATACAGGAATCGAATCTGGAATTGGTCGTCTACAGATATGCCCTGGCTGGATACAGGTATCGAATCTGGAGTTGCGACGGTTGATAGTAATTATCTTTGGATTGACCTTTTTCCTGAAAAGGCAAAACATCAGTTGTATGCAATGTCATGATGTATGAAATGCATGATGTCATGATGTTCTCAAAAATAGATGAGATTGTGTCGTATGATGCGTATGCATGCTATAATGTGTGAGGACGTGATATGTTTATGAATGTATTTTCGTCTAGGAAAATAAATCCTTGACGAATGCCGGGAAGTTGAATCCTGGGCTGATGTTGAAGAGTGAAGTTCTTCATTTCCGCTGGGGATGATGGTTGCAAGAATAGACCGGTAGGAAAAGATGACTCCGTTGGGGAATAAAATTGTTGGAGAGATACTCTGCGGGGAATTACTCTGTGGGGAGAGATATTTTGCTGAGGTTTTGATGAGAACTCCGCTGGGGATTCCGTTGATAAGTTTGTTGGGGAATTTTGATGAACTCCACTGGGGATAGGAAGAACTTCGCCGAGGACGATCCTTCCGTGGTATTTAGCTGAGGATAACCCAGTTATAAGCTCTGGTGAGGAATAACCTTTGAATAAAGCCGGGGAGGTGCGTTCGTACTCTGCAGGTGATAAGCTTCCAGAATCTACTGGGGATAAGCTTCCAGAATTTACTGGGGATAAGCTTCCAGAATTTACTGGGGAGATTGATTCAACTCTCCTGGGGAATCTTTTGAACTGTACTGGGGAAGTGGCTCCACTGGGGGTATCTGGTATTCCGCCGGGGAACAATCTTATACCAAGACTGCCGGGGATGCTTGTAGAGGAATATCTGCATACTCCGCTGGGGAATATTGAGATCTTCTGGGGATACTCAACTTCCTTAAGGCTGACAGTAGGCTAACTCTGCTTGGGGAGAGTATGGATGACTTGCTGGAGATACTGTGTCTTTTTAGGGCTGATTGGGAGATCAGCTCTGCTTGGAGAGTATTGTTGAGTCTTTACTTACTCTACGGGGAGCGAAGGTATCCTGGTTACATTCTTCAGCCGAACCTACCTTGGTACCTTGGTGGACAAAGCAACTAGATCGCTTGGACAACTCATTATTGCCCCTGTTTCTAATGTCACCTGTAATTAGTCCTTCGTTTCGCATGCAAATATTTATGATTAGCAATTAGTGTCAAATGCATATATCAAAAATGAACATTGGACGTTCTTCGCAAGACAAAACAGAAAAAGGAAAAAACAACTGGCAATTTGTCTGGAAAAGTGAATTTGTATTGATTTTGAATTTGCCTGTAAATAGGCGTTTATGTACAAGATGCCGACGTCCTAGTAAGAGAACGCCGCCGAACAACATAGAGTTTATACAATTTGTGCAAAAGGAAAACAAAACAGCTATGTGAATAATCCCACAGGGTTCCAACTCTGCTATTGCCTTTATGTCTTCAAGCGTCTCATCACTTGGCTGCTTAGTTGACGATGAAGCTGATTGATTGATGCCGTCTGAACCTGATAGTTGATACCGAATTCTGGATGCAAGGTGATCCGATGAGACATAGTATTACACTTTAATCCCTAACTTTTTCCTAGACCGCCCTTTCGGGTTTTCAGTCCACCGGGATACCCATTTTTGCCCAAGTCGCCTTTTCAGGTTTTCGACTTGCCAGGTATACATATTTTTCTCATTTCATCCCTTATTTTTGCCCGAACCCTTTTGGTTCACCGGGAAGCCCTTATTTTTGCCTAGGTGTGTCAACCTAGCGGGTCTTTTATTATGCGTAGTATCTTTTTACTATGTCTGCATTGGCGGGGTGAGGAAGGTCGTCACCATCCATGGTGGTTAGAATCATAGCTCCTCCTGAGAAGACATGTTTAACCACAAATGGCCCTTCGTACGTAGGGGTCCATTTTCCCCTGGGATCACTTTGAGGAAGAATGATGTGCTTGATTACCAGGTCTCCGACTTGATACTCTTGTCGTCTGACTTTCTTGTTAAATGCCCTGATCATCCGTTTTTGGTACGTATGACCATGACAAATAGCAGTGAGTCTCTTTTCGTCAATTAGGTTTAATTGATCAAGCCGAGTCTGGATCCAGTCATCTTCTCTCAAACCTGCATCCTTCATTATCCGGAGAGAGGGTATCTGGACTTCAATAGGCAAGACTGCCTCCATGCCATAAACCAAGGAAAAGGGTGTTGCCCCTGTTGACGTCCGTGCTGAGGTACGGTACCCATGAAGAGCAAACGGTAACATCTTGTGCCAATCTTTGTAGGTCACGGTCATCTTCTGCACTATCTTCTTGATATTCTTATTTGCTGCTTCTACAACCCCGTTCATCTTCGGCCGGTAAGGAGAAGAGTTGTGGTGCTGTATCTTGAATTGTGCGCAGAGCTCAGTGATTATCTTGTTGTTAAGATTGGTACCATTGTCTGTAATGATCCTTTCAGGTACGCCGTATCGACAGATCAGGTTATGCCAAATGAACCGTGCCACGACGTTCTTGGTTACCGTAGCATAGGAAGCTGCTTCGACCCACTTTGTGAAGTAATCAATCGCTACCAGGATGAAACGATGTCTGTTGGATGCCGTAGGTCTGATCTCTCCAATCATATCTATGCCCCACATTGCAAACGGCCAAGGTGCTGTCAAGACGTTCAAGGGAACAGGAGGAACGTGCACCTTATCAGCATAGATCTGGCATTTGTGACACGTCCGAGAATGTTGGTAACAGTCGGCTTCCATTGTGGACCAGAAATATCCTGCCCGAAGGATTTTCTTCGCCATAGTATGTCCACTGGAATATGTTCCGAAGGTACCTTCATGCAGCTCTGCCATGATTCTTTCCGCTTCAGTCTTATCCACACAATGCAGTAAGGTTGAATCATGGTTTCGCTTGTATAGAATGCCATTGCTGAGGAAGAACTTTGCAGCGGACCTTCTCAGGAACTTTTTGTCATTGATGGATGCACCCTCGGGGTATTCTTGAGCTTCCAAGTACCTCTTTACTTCATGATACCAAGGTTTCTCAGTTACCTCTTCAGCCTCAAGATCACAGCAATGTGCAGGTTCGTCCAATTTCCAGATAATGATCCGAGGAGCCTCATTGTCCCATTTGACTTTGAACATAGAAGACATCGTAGCTAACGCGTCCGCCAACTGATTCTCCTCTCTTGGGAAGTGTTCAAAAGTTATCTCTGTGAAATGGTGGATCAACGTCAACACATACTCTTTGTAAGGAATAAGATTTGGGTGTTTCGTATCCCACTCGCCTTTGATCTGATTGATCACGAGAGCGGAATCTCCGAAGACACTCAGAAACTTAATCCTTAAGTCAATTGCAACTTGAAGACCCATGATGCATGCCTCATACTCCGCCATGTTGTTGGTGCAGTTGAAACACATCCGAGCAGTGAGTGGAGTATGAGTGCCTTTTGGGGATATGATTACAGCGCCGATACCATTACCCAAAGCGTTTAAGGCTCCGTCAAAGTGCATAGACCATCGGGATCCTTCCTCAGGTCCTTCATCCGGTCCAGGTACTTCACAATCAGTCACCACCATGATATTCTCGTCTGGAAATTCAAAGTTCATCGACTGGTAATCGTCCACTGTCTGGTGTGCCAAATGGTCTGCCAATACACTTCCCTTGATTGCTTTCTGAGTCGTGTACTGGATGTCGTATTCTGTCAAGATCATCTGCCATCTTGCTATTCTTCCGGACAGAGCGGGCTTTTCGAAGATGTACTTTATTGGATCCATTTTTGAAATCAACAGAGTAGTGTGAGTCAACATATACTGTCTCAGCCGGCGAGCAGCCCATACCAAAGCGCAGCAAGCTTTCTCGAGCAGTGAGTATCGGGTCTCACAGTCGGTAAACTTTTTGCTAAGGTAATAAATGGCATGCTCTTTTCGGCCAGACTCGTCATGCTGCCCCAACACACACCCCATTGAGTTGTCAAGTACTGTCAAGTATAGTATTAGAGGTCTCCCTTCAACCGGTGGCATAAGAATGGGTGGTTCTTGGAGATACTCTTTGATTCTGTCGAAAGCGGTTTGACATTCATCGTTCCAACGTACTACCTGATCTTTCTTCAGCAGCTTGAAGATTGGTTCACAGGTATCAGTTAGGTGCGAGATGAATCGGGCAATGTAATTCAGACGTCCTAGAAAGCCTCTGACTTCTTTCTCTGTCTTGGGAGTTGGCATCTCTTGTATGGCTTTCACCTTGGCAGGGTCCACTTGAATACCTTTATCGCTCACGACGAAGCCTAGCAATTTTCCAGATCTTACTCCAAAGGTGCACTTGTTTGGGTTCAACCTCAGCTTGTACAACTTCAAACGGTCAAACAGCTTCTGCAGATGGTCAAGGTGTTCCTCCTCAGTTTGGGACCTTGCAATCATATCATCGACGTATACTTCGATCTCGTGGTGGATCATGTCATGAAACAGAGCAACCATGGCACGTTGGTAGGTTGCCCCAACGTTTTTCAACCCAAAAGGCATGACCTTGTAGCAAAAGGTGCCCCACTGAGTAACAAAAGTAGTCTTTTCCATGTCTTCAGGAGCCATCTTGATTTGGTTATATCCGGAGAAACCGTCCATGAATGAGAACACCTCGTGCTGAGCAGTATTGTCAACCAGAACGTCGATGTGAGGCAGAGGGAAATCATCCTTAGGGCTGGCCCTGTTCAAATCCCTGTAATCAACACACATTCGGACCTTACCATCCTTCTTTGGTACTGGAACCACGTTGGCAACCCACTGAGGATAATAAGTCACTGCTAGAAACCCGACATCAAATTGTTTCATAACCTCAGCCTTGATTTTCTCGGACATCTCTGGACGCATACGGCGGACCTTCTGTTTTACCGGAGGACAGTCTTCCTTGGTAGGCAAGTGATGAACCACAATGTCGGTATCCAACCCAGGCATGTCCTCGTAAGACCAGGCAAAGATTTCCACATAGTCATGCCGCATTTGAATCAACCGTTGTTTCACACTAGCCTCTAGATTGGCACCAATCTTGACTTCCTTTCTGTTTGTCTCAGTACCTAGATTTACTGTTTCCACTGGCTCTTCATGTGGCTGAATGGCCCTCTCTTCCTGGAGTAACAGTCTTGCAAGCTCACCAGGCACTTCGCAATCATCTTCACCTTCGTCTTCGGCTAAGTTGATCGGATTTTCGAAGTCATAACTGACAGTAGCAGAGTCGTTACCAGTGAGATCCTGAGTGGATTAGAACCTGTATAAGTGAGTGTGTGTAAATATAGCTGTTTTGCAATATATAATAAGGAAAGAAAAGGAGTGCAAGATTTGAAATGCGAAAAAAATGTCCAATGCTTTTATTAATGATATATGAAAGTGACACACAAAAGCCCTCACAAATGAAGCCACGGTGCCCCGGGTAAGACACCGAGCCATAAAGTTTCAAATTATTGTTTGTTACAAATTCAAAACAAAGGAATTCATTACTGAGTGACAAAAGTAACAGGCATGGAGTCTTTGGCAGTCCAGTTTCTTGGTCCATCTTCGGTCGTTTGGTAGATCCAGCTGTCGAATTCGGATTCTTCCACTTCATCATCATCCCCAATAGCATTTACTCCATGGTTGGGCATGGGAGCTGTCACCACATTAGGCCTCTCTGGCGCCTCGAACTGAACCTCTTTAGCATCAATAAGGTCTTGAACCTTATTCCTCAGAGCCCAACAATCATCTATGTTATTCCCCGGGCTATCAGAGTGATAAGCGCAATGGGCGTTGGGGTTGTACTTTGAAGAGGTTGTGTTCACAACCTTTGGAGCTTCCTTGACAGTTACCAGATTGGTTGACATCAATTACGGCAATATCTGAGAGAGGGTCATACTGAGCCGAGTGTACTTCCTTTTGGGTCTCTCACCCCTTGGTTGGTTGTATTGCTGAGGAGCAGCAGCAGGCTTTGAAATTACCACCGCGTTGACAGCTTGGCGGCGTTCTGGTTTGTTTTGTCTCCTTGGACCATAAACAGCACTAGCTTCCTTCTTGAAGGGCTTCTTTTCAGTACTTGAGGAGGCACCTTTCTGTATTTTCCCCGATTTGATACCAGCTTTGATCCTCTCACCAGTCAGGATCAGGTCTGTAAACCCAGCAGAGGAATTACCAATCAGATGATTGAAGAAAGGACCAGACAGGGTCCCCAAGAACATGTCCACGAGTTCACGGTCAGTCAACGATGGCTGCACCCTGCCATCCAGGTCTCTCCACTTCTGTGCATACTCTTTAAAACCTTCACCCGTCCCTAGTGACATACCCTGGAGTTGGGTACGCGTAGAAGCGAGGTCGGAATTGTACTGATACTGCTTATAAAAAGCAGTAGCCAAGTCCTCCCAGTTACGAATATTGGTTCCATCTAGCTGATAGAACCATTCGAGTTGAGCCCCTGAAAGACTCTCCTGGAAGAAATGGATCCATAAGTTCTTGTCTGCAGTGTAAGGATGGATCTTACTTACATAAGAGCGGAGGTGCAGCTTAGGACAGGAAGCCCCGTCATACTTCACAAAGGCAGGTGCCTTGAACTTGTGTGGGATCACCACCCCAGAAGATAACCCTAAGTCTCCAAAATCCAACCCAGGCACACGTTGAATCTCCATAGCATTTAATCGGTCCTCCAACTGTTTGTACCTGTCTTAAACAGGAGGGTACTGTTCATCATTGAAATCTGTCTCGGTGTCAGAGACCACAGGACTAGGAACCTCTCTCCCTTGGTGATTGCCTTCCCCAACAGATGGAGTAGTCAGCTCAGCTTCATTCTGTGGTGTATTCCCGAGTCTGCGTCCAGTGTTGAATAACACAGTCCTCTTCTTCTTCTTCTTCAGGAGCAAAGCCTTCAACTCCTATTGTCCTTGGGCTAAGCTCATGACCAGCTCTTGAAACTGGGCGTTCTGGGCCTGGAGGGCCTTGATAGCTTGCTCGATAGTAGGTTCAGGATTCATGATGACTGAGTGCTGAAATAAACAGCGAAGAAGATTAAGCAACCTGTAGAAAAAGAGTACCTGTTATGCACATGATTCATGATATGCTATTTATGCAATGCATTCAAGGGTTCGAAAGTTCAAATTCGTTGTAGACAAAAAAGGAACACACGTTGTATTTAGAAATAATCTGTTCAGTACACCAAGGCCTCATGGGCAAAACATTACAAAATAATTAATCCCAAAAGACACTGCGCATCCTCTTTGGAGCTATGTAAGTGTTGAGAGTCTTTTCCTCGTGAAGTAGACGGGTGAGCTCCAAGACCTTCTTCTCACTGGCCTGTAGACTGGCTTCAAGAGAATTTCGTTCTTCCTTGAGTTGGATCCAGATCTTTTGCATTTCTTCCCAAGATGTTGGCATGTCAGGATGTTGAATGGTGTAGGGCACCTCTCCTTCCAAAACTGGCTCTTTAATTACGGGGAGAACATGAGGATATGGCATCACCAGCTTCTGGAAGAGGGCTCATACCCATTTAAGATAAGGCTCGAGGGGGATGGAGTTCTTGTGCCCCAGTGTCTTACTATCTACCCTGTTGGGCATCCTCCAAGCTCTGATAAACCTCTGGCGAAGTCCTTGTGCATCGTTGTCGAAGTCAAAAACTATGTCAGGAATCAACATGTCATGAGGGCCATCCCTCGGAGCATATCCAAACTGTCTCAAATCCAGGCATGGGTTGTAAGTAATTCCCCCCTAATTCCAAGTAAAGGAACATTAGGGAACTCTCCGCAACGATCAATGATAGTGACCTTTTCTCTGGACCGAGAACACCAATGTATATCAGCATGTGTAAGAGTCATTAACCGTTGTGACCATCTCAAACCCCGCTCGTTCTTCAAAACTGATTGTGGAAGGTGCGAAATAAACCACCTTGCCAGGAGAGGAGTGCAGCACATGAGAACACCTCTTTTTCTCATGGTTCGAGTGTAACATGAGTGGAGGATGTCCCCAAGCAACGTAGGTATAGGATTCCTGGACATGAAAATCTTGACAACTTTGATATCTATAAGCTGATATGGATTCGGGAACAACACCAACCCATAGACAAGGAGTGCCACAACTTCTTCAAAGGCTTGTAGGTCAAGGGAATTCCAGCATTCTTGGGCCTTCTCAAACAGGAATTTGACCAAGAATCCTTTGATACCACTTCTGATTTCCCAATGTCCCTTGATGTCAGATGGTTGTAGGCATAATGCTTTAGCCACCTCTTCAAGTTTTGGCTCCTTTTCTGTACCGTTGTAGGGTAGTTGACTAAGGATAAGGACCTTCAGCAGCTGGGAAAACTCTTCCAAAGTAGGCACCAGTTGATAATCCGGGAAAGTAAAACAGTGATGCAGAGGGTCAAAGAACTGGAACAACACTTTCACCATATCCTCTTCAATGTTGGTATTGACCAAGCTGATGAGTCTACCATGCCTCTCACTGAAGGAAGAGTTCTCGGGAATCCTGGATGTAAGCTCCTTAAGCTGAGGAGGGACCCTTACAAGGTTGATCTGAATTGTCTTTCTGTGGATAGTTTCCATGTCATACAAAACAAGAACAAAGATGAAGATTCGAACCCTTGAAGTGGTTAGCAAATGCATATGATGGTGTATGATGTTATGATGTTATGATAAAAACACACCACAAGTATTCACAAAAGGCAAACATGATAAGGCACACAAGTCACACCACAACCCTTAGAGTTTAGGCCAGCATGAAGTTTGGGGTACTACCCTCTTGAAGTTGGTGGGCTCAAAACTTGTCCTATCAAAAGTAACCGGGTTCTAAGGATCTCAATATCATTGGGTTGTTTTCTGTGTTCATTGTTTTGATTTATCCACTGAAATGGCGATCAAAATATTCCAAGAAAACAACCCTCAATGAGTGTAGTATCGAGTATCTACCAACTTCGGACTGCACCAAAGTCGGTCATCTCACTACCCCTAAAGAGGCCAGGATGGTCAAGTAAGGTTCCTAAGGTCAGTTGATGCTTCACGACACCACGCGGCGGCCCCGTACTCTCCTTGACTTGACTCAAGGGTTACCGGTACTCACCAAAGTGCCATATCAACGTAGAAAACTGCTTCAACTGTGTCGGTATACCCCACACAGTTCCCTCACAGTTTGTTGCTACTTTCTAAGAAGGTATCCCCCAGATCCGGGTTAGGATCTATGAAACTCCCAAAATAGGCCCACAATTTTAAATCAAACAAATCAAGCAATTGAAAACATGATAATGAACTATTCCTAAGGTACACCCCACTTATTAGTGTCCCCAGCAGAGTCTCCAGTTCTGTGATCGGTGGAAATAGAACTGACTGTTTTTGTAAGCTGGTTCGCGAAATGTCACGGTAAGCAAGAGTCGCCACCGTCTTTTATGTTCTCCAACATGGAAAGGACAAAAGCACAACAAAATTCCTTATTCGAGAATGTTTCTCGGTTCAGGAGGTAGATTTATAGAAAGGGAAGGTGTTAGTACCCTTTCTATCCGTGGTTATCCACGGGCTCTTAGGTACTTGCTCTTATGTTTTCAAAATGGTTTGCTTTTCAAGTGTGTGTGGGTTTTGAAAAAGTTTCGTTTGAAAAAATTCTAAGTAACTCTTGTATCTGTCCTCAAGAGTGTATGAAAAATTTGTTTGAAAACCTTTAGAAAGTGTGAGGTGTGAAAAGTATTTTTTTGTTTGTTTTGAGAAAGAGCAAGTACCTATGAGAATCTACCTACTCTAAGGAATTAGGCTGTGTAAGAGTCCTTTAGATAGTGCTATCCCACCATTGAGAGGTAGGTAGCACCGTCGTTGGAGGTATTCGGGTCAATTCGATTATCGGGACAATGTGGTCATCGAAGCAATGGTAGGACACCTTTGAAGTAACCCTAATGTCCTAGATCCTTTTTATCCGAGGCAACCGTTTCGAGGCGACTGGATCTTTTAGACAGAAGGGCGACCTCTAAGACACCCTATACTTGATGACCACGTTCGAGGCAACCAGTGAGGCGTACCCTAGGGGTGGCATGTGCATGTGTGTTGTTTTTCAGTTAATGTTTGTCTTTGCATGTTATTTGTGAGCTACAGATTGATTTTATTTTTCATACATTCTTTCATGCATTTTTAACAGTTAGGAGTGCGGAAAATAAATTGCGGAAAGATAAATTCTAACTATTACAAGGCGCGGGTCTATACATCGCCAAAAACAAAAACCCGTTTTGGGAAATAAAGTGCGAGAATTTAAATAAGGCGATAAAATCCTAATTAACTATTACATACTCTGTACAGATACAAAAATATAATGAATTAAAATAAATAAATACGCGCGAAAGATTGAATCGGGAACATCCTAAGGGTTTTGACCCTTTTTTGAATAAGAATGAGATTTGTCTTTTTTTTTGTAATTAATGAAATTAAAACTAATAAATAATTAATTAATTAATTAATTAAGAAAATGTTTTTTGTATTTTTATGTTTTTAATGAAAATAAAAATAAATAAAAAGAAATTAAAAGTTAGCAAAAACCTAATTCTAAATTGTTTTTATTTATTATGAAAAAAATTAAAGTTGTTCTAATTTTAAAAGACTAAATTAATTAACCATATTTATTTACAAAATAAATTAGTAGTGAAATTAGTAAATAAGAGTAATAAAAATATTAGTTTTTTTTCTTGATTTTTGGTTATGAAAATAATTATTTGTGAATTAATTAAATAATAAAAATAATTAATGCAAGAAAATAAAAAGAAAGAAAATAAGAAAAGAAATGCTAAACTAAGGAGGTGAAGGCCAGATTCTGGAGGTGTTGAAGCAGTTTCCAGTCCCATTAAGATCAAGCCCTGTTTGACTTTGTGAGATTCTCCATGGCACGGTTGATTGAGAGCGTGGTGTCCAACATCTTTTGGCCATTAGATCAGCGTTTGAGGACACATGGTGTGCATCAGGATGAGGTGTATGGTGGGACACTTGGGATAGCCTGTACAGAACCATGTTAAGAAAAAATAGAAATAATGTTTGGGGGACCTGGGAATCGAACCCAGGTCCCAATGGTTACCAACCACGTCACTTTCCACTACGCCATCTTGCAAGCTTTGTTAATGTAACAATCAAAGAAATTAAAATATGAAAACAACCATTATTCTGGAAATTAAAAAAACACGCGCGTTTCATTTGAATGAGCCAACCATGTATCAACATGAAATCATCTTCTTTGCGTTTTCCTGTAAAATAAAATCAAATAGCGGGGGTTTTAAACCCCCACAACCTGCAAACGTCAAAAATTGCGAATAGAATTATACGTAATATAAATTGGGCGCGATGATTGATTTGTGTTCGTCTGGTTGCAAGGATCACAACCATATGCATAAAAGGTCCCAATTTTGCTGGATGTGTAAACCCCCAATTCAAAGGTTTATGAACCCTAGAATTTGAACATGGTGATTCATGATTTAGGCCGTTTCAAAGCAATTAACTTATGCCAAAAGTTCCCTACAGATTCAAGCAACACAATACAACCAAAAAATCATGTTAATGATGCATAAAGGTAGAGCTATGATTCTGAAAAAAAATAACAAACCGAAGGTCCGTGAATGGTGATTCTTTGAGTGTTGGAGCTTGTTTGTGATTGCAAAATGTTCCTGGGAGTGTTAGGAATATGTTTGAATCTTGAAAACACTTTGAATCGTGCTGAAAGGTGGATTTCAGTTTTCAAATTTCTTTGGAATTTTTGGATTTTGGTTTTGCCGTTTGAGGGATGCTTAGGTCGTGAATGAGGTATGGAACACTTGCATATGTATGTATGAATGCAATTAGGTCACATTAAGAGCTTGTATCCTTGTGCAATCAAGTTTGGGATTCTTGGTTTATCACCATTAAAGAACATTCCAAGTTTGTTCAAATTTTGAATTTTATGCTCAAAATGGCCCTAGCACGAATTTGGTATGCTTGCTCATGACACATAAAGGCCATTCAAATCAAAAGATGCTATCCATTTAATTTTTTTAGATTTTATTTGAATTTTATGGATTTAAAATGAATTAAATCAATAAAAATTAAATAAAATAGAAAAATAATTATTTGGTCTTGAAATTGATCATGGGACACGTGTATGGCATGACAAGGCTGAATCAAGTGGAATAAAGTGGGCCCTTTTGTCAAAAATTGAAGTTTCAAGAATAGTTGACTTTTGCCATTTCACAAAAATTTCCCAACTTCTCCAATGCATATATTGCTCAATTTTGATCATATGAACATGTTCTTGGACATTTTGGAAAGGTCTTGAAGTCCTCTAACCAATGCCTTTGGTCCCATGTCATTTTGATTTACAATCGCAAGTTATGGTCTTTGACTTAAAATGCCTTTTTGTTGACTTTTGAGAATGACCTATAATGTTGAAATTGATAACTTTTTGTGAGAGCATTTCTTGGACTTGGAATGTGAAGATTAGTTGTAGGAAATGTCCTCCCCTTCAAGATGAGCATTGGATGGGATTTTTCTGATGAACCATGAAAAAGTTATGCCTTGGTCAAGTTACAGTTGACTTTTCAGCTGTCCAAAAATAGAAACTTTTGCATCTTGATGATTTTTGAGCCATGCTTGTGGAATCATGATCAAGACTTTATCAAATGATGATTGTGGCTTCAAAATAAGATGTTGACCAAAATTTTTGACTTTTGACTGCCAAATGACCATTTTACCCCTATAGTTGATTGTGGAGCAACTAGGGCTTCTGACTGTGCAACTTGACCCTGTGAGCCTTGAAACTTGGAATGTAGATGCTTGACAATGTGTATAGGCATATGTGACTTGATTGAGCCCTTGAAAACCTCAACTTCCTTGCAAGAAACAAAACCCTAATTTTGACTGGCTTAGGAGGATGTTTGACTGTGCAACCCTTGAGTAGACTTGAGCAAATTGAGATGATGCTTGTCAAAACTTTGAAGAATACGGGAGGGAAAATTTTGGGGTACAACAATATCCACTTCCCCATGCACCATCGTTTTTGAGCCGTCAAAGGCTCTCACTACTATGTTGCTTGGTTTCAATGTCAATCCCTCGCAGTCAAGCATATCAAGAGACTTTTTAGGCAACACATTCAGAGACGAGCCAGTGTCCACCAAGACATGAGCCAGAGTTGTGCCCCTGCATTCCACTGAGACATGCATTGCCTCATTATGCTTCCTCCCTCTTGGCGTTAAATCAACATCTGAAAAACCTACACCATTATCTACAATCAAGCTGGCTACGCAGTCTTGGAACTGATCGACAGATGTTTCTTGGGGTACATAGGCAGTTTTTAGGAATTTTACCAAGGTCTTTGCATGCGCCTCAGAACATACTAATAAAGCCAGCATGGAAATTTTAGATGGAGTTTGACCCAGTTGCTCGACTACATTATAGTCGCTTCTTTTTATGATCTTTAGAATTTCCTCCATCTCTTTGTGGGAAGTCTCAGGGATAGCTACTGATTGTGCCCTCGTCCAGACAGGCTCAATCAGAATACTTTTACCTCGAGTCTCAGTTGATTCAGCAGCAGGAATGTCAGTAGGGGTGATAGCGGGGATTGTAACAGCTTTGTCAGAAGGAGTATTAGCGAAGATTATTGTAGGATTGGGAATAGCCTTTGGGGGAGCAACAGTAACATGGATGGTTACGGGTCCAAAAACTGCTTTTGAGGGAGCAATTTCTGGAGAGAATATCCTTCCGCTTCAGGTTATCTTACTAGTCCCTACAATATTATTGATATTGGAGTCAACCTTCTCAGAACTTGAATCTTTGGTAGCTGGCCAATCTTGCTTGATACCGTGGTAGTAGACATCCCCTCCATAATTCCATGGTACGGTTTTGTCTGACGAATACGGGATTGGTCCAGGCATTGTAATTATCAATGGAGCTACTTTTGGAACTGATGTAATTCTAACGGGTCTTTTGGTGGAGACCCTGGAAGAATTGTCGAAAATGGTCACAATGGAAATATCATTATAAGAAACAGTTGGAATTGAAGTCTTCTCGAACAAAATATCCTTGTTATCTATTAGGCACTGAACGTCTGCTTTCAATAAAGAACAGCTGGTTGGTGAGGACAAACAGAAATGACAGCTTTCATCACAGCTTGGAAAAACACTGGCATTCAATAAATTCTTTTTGACAATCAGGAGTGGGGTCATAAGTTCATCAACTGAAGTAACAAATATATCTTCCTCAATGACGTTAGTATTATGGCCGTGTTTGGGCATAGGGGCAGAAATGACATTGGGCTTTTCTGGTGCATCTAATTCATTCTCTTTGGCTTCAAGGAGGTCTTGTACTTTGTTCTTTAGAGCCCAACAATTATTAATGTCATGGCCCAGACTCTCAAAGTGGTATGCACAGCGGGCATTAGGATGATAGTGTGGAGAAGTTGTGTTAGGGTTCTTTGGAGCTTCTTTCAAGGTCACTAGGTTGGATCTTAAAAAATGCGACAATACTTGAGAGAGTGTCATATTAATTCTGGTGAAATGTATGACTGGTCTTTCCATTCTTGGTTGGTTATTTCTTTGCTGATCAGGCGCAGGTTTAGGAATCATAACATCCCCCCACCATTGGAAGACGTTCGTCCCTATCTTGATTTCTTTGAGGATATACAACAACCACTTATTTCTTTCCAATGAATGGCTTCCTTATAGCAGCAGAGGATGCATCTTTTTGAATATTTCCATTCTTTATCCCGACTTCTACCCTTTCTCTAGTTAATATCAATTCAGTAAAACCTGCTGATGAACTCCCAATTAAATGATTGAAGAAGGGACCAGACAAGGTGCCCAAAAACATGTCTACCAACTCTCTTTTAGATATGGGAGGTTGGACTCTTCCGGCCAAATCCCTCCATTTTTGCACATAGTCCTTAAAGCCTTCATTTGAAACCATGGCCATACTCTGGAGTTGAGTACGGGTAGGCGCAAGATCAACATTGTATTAGTATTGTTTGTAAAAGGCTGCAGCAAGATCTTCCTAGTTATGAACGTTTTCCCTTTCTAGCTGATAAAAACAATCAAGTTGAGTTCCAGACAGACTGTCTTGGAAGAAATGTACCCATAAATCTTTATCAGCGGTATGAGGCTGGATCTTCCTCACATAGGACCGGAGATGCATTTTAGGGCATGAAACTCCGTCATATTTGGCGAACATAGGTGCTTTGAATTTTGGAGGAATGACAATCCCTGATACTAACCCCAAATCCTCAAAGTCCAAGCCAGGCACTTTTTGGATTTCCATTGCACTCAACCATTCTTCTAGATGCTTATACTTGTCATCAGCTGGAGGTTATTGTTCTTCAGAATAGTCTTCTTCTTCCTCTTCCTTTTCTGAATCAGACTCAACAACTGTTTCCTTGCCCTTCCCGTCTTAATTGTCTTTCTCACTGGATGTCGTTGCAAAGTCTAAGGCCCTTCTTGTTTTCCCTTGGAATCTTCTTCCCATGTTCAGAATTCCGGTTATTTTCTTCATCTTCTTTTTCTTCTCCTCAACCAGCAAAGTCTTCAACTCTTCTTATCCTTTGTCTAGAGTTAAGAACAACTACTGAAACTGTGCATTCTGAGTTTGGAGGTCCTTCACCGTTTGCTCGAGATCCATCTTACTGAAATAAATAGTAGAGAGATAAGGAGACTTGTTGCAAGAAACCGACTTATGTTATGATGAATGATAAATGCATATGCAATGATTTCAAGGATTTTAAGATTCAAACTTGTTTTAGACAAAAAGGAAACACATGTTATATTAATAGACTAAAGCTCGAGTATATCAATGCCTTTTCAGGCAAAATAGTACAAAAAATCTAAGATAAAAAGGTAGTACGCATCCTCTTTTGTGCAATGTAGACATTCAGAGTTTGCTCCTCATGAAGTATCCTAGTGAGTTCCAAAACCTTCTTCTTGCTTGCGTAGAATTGGGCTTTGAAAGTATCTCGGTCCCCCTTGAGTTGTATCCAATCCCTTTGTAGGTCTTCAAGAGAGGTGGGCATGTCAGGATGTAGGATAGTATATGGAACATCTCCTTCCATGACAAGCTCAATGATTACCAGGAGAATGGAGGAATAAGGCATCATAAGACTTTGAACACGAGTTCGTACCCATTTGAGGTAAGGCTCAAGAAGGATGGAATTTTTATGCCCCAAAGTCTTGCTATCTACCTTGTTCAACATCCTCCAAGCTCAGATTAATCTCTGGCGAAGATCTTGATCGTCGTTGTCGTAGTAAAATACCAAACCTTGAATCAGCATCTCATGTGGGCCATCCCTTCGGGTATAACCAAACTGTCTTAAAGCTAAACAGGGGTTGTAGGTGATACCTACCCTAATGCCAAGTAAAGGGAAATTAGGGAATTCTCCACAACGGTCGACAATAATAACATTCTCTAAGGATCGGGAGCACCAATGAATGTATGAATGTTTAAGCGTCATCAACCTTTGTGACCACCTTGAACCTTGCTTGTTCCTTAATACATATTGGGGAAGATGCGAAATAAACCATCTTTCCAAGATAGGAGTGCAACACATATGGACACCTCTTTTCCTCATAGTGCGAGTGTGAAAAGAGTGTAGGATGGCCCCTAGCAATGTAGGCACCGGGTTGTGGGTCATGAAGATTTTGACGGTGTTCACATCTATGAGTTGGTCAGGATTTGGAAGCAAAACCATCCCATAGATGAGGAGAGCCATAATTTCCTCAAAGGCTTGCAAATCCAAGGAGTTCCAACAATTTTGGGCTTTCTCAAACAAGAACTTTGCTAGGAAACCTTTGACACCACTTCTTGTTTTCCAATGAGTTGTGACATCAGATGAGTGCAAGTGTAGAGCTTGAGCAATCTCTTCTGGCTTTGGGTCTCTTTCCGTACCGTTGAAAGGTAGTTGATTGAGAATGGTAATTCTCAAGAGTCGGGAGAATTCTTCTAAAGTAGGCACAAGTTGATAGTCGGGAAATGTGAAGCAATGGTGTAAAGGATCAAAGAACTGAAAGAGCACCTTCATCATGTCCACATCTGTGTTGGAGGTGACCAAGTTGAGTAGGCGATCATGTCTCTCGGTGAATGGAGAGTTTTCTGGAATCTTTGAAGCTAGTTCCTTAAGTTGTGGAGGGATCTTTACAAGGTTGACTTGAATAGTTTTCCTGCGAAGAGAATCCATGTCCTACAAAACAAGAACAAAGATCAATCTCAAAATCCTTGAAATGGTTAGTGAATGTGTATGATGTTATGATGTTCATGATGTTATGCACAAGTATGTATATACAAAGCAAACAAGTCCTTAGGTTTAGGCTTGCATGGAGTATCATAGGTAAGTACTCTCTTGAAGTTTAGTTGGCTCAAACCTGTCCTAGTAATAGTAACCGGGTTCTAAGGAGCTCAATATCACTGGTTTGTTTCCTTGGTCATTGTTTCAGCACAAGCCTCTTTAATGGCGACCAAAATATCCCAAGAAACCAAACCTCAATGAGTGTAGTATCGAGTATCTACCAACTTCGGACTGCATCAAAGCCGGCCATCTCACTACATCCTAAAGGCCAAGTTGGTCAAGTAAAGGTTCTAAAAGTTCATTAGTGCTTCATGACATCACTCAGCGGCCCCGTATTCTATTTGATTGACTCAAAGGCTACCGGTACCCACAAATATGTCGCACTAACGTAGCTATTGCTTAGACCATGTCGGTATACCGCACACAATTTCCACAATGTATTGCTACTTACCTATAAGGTATCCCAAATCCGGGTAGAGGATTCAAACCCAAACAAAGAACCATAATGTAAAGAATACAAGTCAAACAATGCAAGAAAGTAAATGTGATCTAACCCTAAGGTAACCCCACTTTTAAAATTCTCCCCAGCAGATTCGCCAGTTCTGTGATACGGTGGGAGAACTGACTTGGGTGTTTTGTGTTTTATCGCAAATGTTGTGGTTAGCAAGAGTCGCCACCGACTTTTCTTTTATCCAAAAGGAATGGTGAAAAAGTACAGGAAAGAACTTTGAGATTATTTCTTGAGTTCGGGTGGTAGATTATTAAAAGGGAAGGTATTAGAACCCTTTTCATACATGGTTTTCCATTGGCACTTAGTTACTTGATAGATCACTTGCTTTTGTTTGAAATTTGTGTTTTGTGTGGTTTTTTGAAAGTATTTTATAAAGAGGCCATTGTTTAGGCAATCTTTGTAATGATTCTTTGTTTGTAAGAATGTATACAAAGATGTTTGATCTTTTGAAAATGTTTTTAAGTTTTGTAAGATGTTTGAAAGTGTAGGTGTTTGTTTTTAAAATAGCAAGGAATTTTGTTTTGAAATTGGGCAAGTAATTAGGAGCATTCTACCTACTCAAAAGTCTTTCTTGTTTATTTTCCTTTTCCTTTGACATTGTTATCTTACCATTGATTTGGTAAGTAACCATATCTTTGGATTTAAACGGGGCGGGCTTGGGTCATCGTATAACCATGATTAGCAATGTTGAAAAGTATCTTAGCATTCTTTTCGAGGGACTAAGATCATTTGAAAGGCAACTTAGATAGCGTCATCGAGGGACTGTGATCTTATATTTGCTTGTTTTTGCTAAGATACCTTACATGCGTAATATGACCATTTTGTATAAGGAAACCAAGTGGAATAACCCTAGGGGTGCTTTTGTGCAAGTGTATTACTTTCATGCTTGTTTTTGTCTTGAATTAGGGTTTTCTAAGTATTGGTTTTAGTCTTTCCATACAAACCTTAATTACTAGCATGTTATGTATAAAAGCGATAAATTGCAGAATTTAAAGTTACTACACTATTACAACATTTATGGGGAGGGCGGGGGGGGGGGGGGGGGTATACAAATTGAATGGGGATTGCAAGAATGTAAACCTAGTTAGTCTATTACAACCAAATTGAATGGGTATCAATGTACAAGGAATTTAAATGGATACAATGTACAAAATGAATAAATGTACAAAAAAGAAAAATATGAAGTAAATGGATATTTGTTTGGACTTCTTAGGAAACGGATTTTTGTCTTAACCTAATTAATTAAAAAGAAAATAATTAATTAAACCTAAATTTGTTAAGAAAAGATTTTAGATGAAACCCTAAATCTATTAATTGATTAAAAGAAAATAAGTTTGTAGAAAAGCATTTTTAGTATTTTTATGTCTTGAAAATATTTATAGTATTATAAAGTATTTTTGGCCTTTTTTATATTAAAATAATATATTTTAATTGGTGTAAAAGAAAATAAATAAAACCTATTATTTTAATTAAATTTACAAGATGTTTAGTGAAATGAATAAAATATTGATTAAATAAAAATAATTTTTATGAGAAAAAATAAATAAACTATGTCAAAATGAAAATCTAATATTTTTATATTTTTTATGATTTTTAACATTAGTAAAAAATAATTAAGAAAACAAATGAAATAAAAATAAGAAAATAAAAATAAACTGGGCCAGGGGTGCTAACAGCCTGCAAGGGGGTTAGTAAGCAAAAAAAAAAAAACAGTACAAAGTCCAATAAGACCCAGGCACTCAAAAAAAGTCAGGAATGCAAAATATGTGAAAAAATGCAAAAGGGTACCACTGGGACTCGAACCCAGGTCCCATAGGTTACAGGCGTGCGCTTCTACCACTGGGGTGGCTATACATCCGTTAACATAAGAAAAACAATAAATATGTAAGGCAAAACACGCCCTGATGACTTCATCTTCAACCTCTAGCTAGACCAACTGTAACTTGCTCATTTCTCATAAAAAATGAAAACTGTAAACATGAAACTTGTAGTAAATTTTCTCACGGTTTCAGAAATGTAAAACATTAAAACTATAGATCGAAGATAAGAATGAATTTTAATGGCCCTAATCTGAACCCTAAAAATCTCATAAGTTTCAGTTTCAAAATTCTCTAAGCTCAAGCAAAATTAATGGAAACTATGGACATGGTTAGCTTCAGGGCAATGATATCTACATGTTTTATTCACAAATAAACTATTGATGATGCCTGTATGAAGAGTTCCAAGTTAAGAAAACTTACCTCAAAACTGGAAATCGTGTATTGAGTTTGAGCTTGTTTCAAGTGACGGTGATGATCAGGTTAGCTTCGTTGAGGTCCTATGAAGCTAATGCAATGATTAGCTTGAACAATAGATGGCTAAAATGGTCTGGAGAAGTCAATGTGCAAAGCTGAGTTTTTGAAAATGGAGGATGGTGTTACATTTCTAAAACAGGGTGTGGGATTGGTTCTATGTGATGTTTAGAAACTTTAGAAACCAAAAGGCCAAGAAACGCACGAGTAGATTACAAGTTTCAAGTTTTTGGTCAGTTTTTGTAAAAATGGAAGTGTGAAGTATGATTCTGAGTTTCTGGTTCTTTTAAGGCTTGAGCATTCGTATGTTTGTGTCAAATGGTTTGTGTATATATAAACAAAAGTGTTTGAGTGCATTGGCAAGTCAGAAGTACAAGTTCTTAGCTTTTGGCTAGGTTACTTGATTTTGAAGAAAAGAGGGAAACAAGTTTCAAGGAAGAGGTACAAGCATGGGATGGGTGATTGTAAGTGTTTGGAACATTTCTCATGAGTTATAGGACCTATTTAATCAGAAGAGAACAAGTACAAGGCTCAAGAACAAGTTTTGTACAAAAAGTTGCTTTATCAAAATGGCAATGTGACATTTCTTCCAAAAATGGATAAAAAGTTTGTCCATGCATTGAATGCTTGAAGTGAGACCTCTAACAGCTGTGTAAACCATTAATTATGGAGTGCCTAACAAGTTTGAGGCCTGAAAAGTAGTGTTTATGCAGCATGGTTTGAATTTGAATTTTATTTATCACTAAAATGACTTGTAATTAAAGTGATAAAACCCTAACTTCATCTCTTCGATTCTCCCTACTCAAGAATGATCTCAAGGAGTTCCATGAAATTTTGGAAAGCTTGCAATAAGCTCTACAACCCATATTTGAATTTCTTTTGAAGATTCCCCTTGGAACTATATGAAAAAGTGCCATGAAGTTGGGTCAAAATCCTGACCAAATTAGGGCAAAATTTCACTAAGTTTTTTGTTTCATGATCAGATGTTCATAAAATTATAACTTGAGATCCAAGCACTTTTGGAAGTATTTGTGTAAATAAAAGTTGTAGATTTCATGGAGATATACAACTTTCATGTTGGAAGTTTCTCTTGAATCATCTTGCATCATGGTGAAAATTTTGTTCAAAGTTATGAAAAAAACATGAAATTTCCAACACTTAGAAAAATTTCTAAGTTTAGAAATTTTGACTTTTCAAAATGAAATCTTGAATTTTTGATTTCTTGATGAATAATTTTCATATTTTGACATGTTTTGATCTTTGGCACTTGAGTTTGACCAAAAAGTCAAAGTTTGACTTTTCAGTAGACAATTGACTGAAAAATTCATCTGTCAATCCAATAGACTTGCAATGTTTTGAACCATGTCATTAGGTCAAAATGATGCAATTGGAATCTTGAGATCATGCCTTAAACCAATTGACCATTTGCTAGGTCAAAAATTAGAAATTGCCCTTTCCCAGTCAAACCCCTAATTTTGACCATTTTGCCCTTTTGGAGATTTGATCAAATTTCTTGAGAAATTGTGGTCCAAAATTGATCAAATGATACATATGAGTCTAAAATGTTGACGTGGATAAAAAATTATGAAGTTTGACTGTGAATTAGCCATAGTTGGCTTTTTCCCCAATATAGTTGATTTTTAGGTCAACTGCTCAATTGACTGATCAAAAGTGTGATTCAAGGCTTGAAACTTGTCATGAGTAATCCCGGGGGTCCAAAATGATCTATGAAAGTTGTATGGGGCATTGGAAGCTCAAAAATCATTGTTCAACCTCAAACCCTAATTTTGGTCATCAGTGCTTAAGGAGGTGTCTTGAGCTGATCAAACCCTAGTGCAGTCTTGAGCCCAATGAGATCTTTGTGAGAAAATTCTTGATAAATGAGAGGGAAAATTTTAGGATACAACACAGTGGGATAATGTGAGGAGAGGAGGTCCAGGTGACGCAACATCTTTTTTTCTTCACCTCTTTCTCTAAAAAATTCAACGCAAAAGATATGTATGAAGAATATAAAAGCTTTGGAGATATAGATGAAGTTATAATCCCTTCAAAGAGGGACATTTGGGGGTGGAAATATGGTTTCCTTCACTTTTTCAACGTCAAGGATGTAATAATATTAACGACAAAGGCCTGGTAGGTTAGCAGTTTATCCAATAGTCAAATGTTTGGTGAGTCAGAATATTTTTAATTCAGCCAAACAAAGGCCTGGTAGGTTAGTAGTTTATCTAAAGGTAAAATGTTTGATGGGTCAGAATGATTTTAAAGGTAGTGCAGTCAAAGGCCAATCCTCTTTGGAGGCCCATCAATCTTTAGCCCATGTTTCTAAACATGTTGGCCAGATAGAGTGAGTCATTTCCAAGCCTCCATATTTCTCGAATCTCAGGCCACTAAAACATCTCCCCCAAGTGGAGAGGACCCAACCTAGTTTTTCTTCTCAAATTGAATCTGAATCAGTCAGGTTTTCTAGAGGAAGCACTATCTGTTGCGACTGAACGACAGATTTAGATCTCCTTAGAGGCAACAAAAGGTTTTGGGAGGTCCAAAAAATGGAAGCGTCTAAGAAGATTTGGGAAAAAAGAAGTAAATTTCAGAGTCAAAGCCACTCAATGTTCTTTCACGAGACTATGGAGCGGATATTGAGAAGAAATAAAATAGTAGGTTTTAATTCTGTAGAAGGTTGGATTGAGCAGGTGGATGAAGTGAGTATGATTGTCAAGGGCCACTTTGAATTGGTGTTCAAAGAACCATATGAGAGAAAATCTATATTGGATAGAGTCCCGTTCAAGGAGTTATTAGTAGAGGAGGGGATCTATCTTGAAGAGCCTTTTGGTATATAGGAGATTAAGAAAGTGATTTGGTCCAGTGCAAGAGAGAAAAGCCATGGGTCTGATGGCTTTAATATTAATTTTTTAAGGGGTGGTGGGAGATCTTGAAAGAGAACATAATCAATTTTGTAAATGAATTTAACTTTAAAGCAAAATTTCCAAGAGTAGTGATAGCTTCATTCTTGGCTCTGATTCCTAAATCATAAAATATTTAAATCTTGGAGGACAAATCTGTCTGATTTTTAGCTTGTACATGGTATTAACTAAGCTTCTTGCTTCAAGGTTGAAGAAAGTAATTCACAAGCTTATATCTAGATGCAAATCTGCCTTCTTGAAGCTATGCCTTTGGCTCTTATTAATTGATTCTTTAATCACACATGAATACTTACAAAAAGACACGAAAAACTATCAAATGATATAATATTTACACGATAATGCAACTATACACAATATGTATATATTTACATACAACTTGATGTTTACTTACAATATTACAACGAAATAAGTCAATAAGTGGCATAAAACTATACACAAATATAACTACAATCTGTCATTTACTAAACTCTCCCCAGCTTAGAACTTTATTTGTCCTCAAACAAAAGTCTCTTCAATCTAAAGAAACAAAAGCAACATCCAAGAAATTATGAATCAACAAGTTTTGAGAAATGAAAAAAAATGCATAGTTCAAAATCAAAAGTACAAACAAAGTATTGCTTACAACTATACTACAACGACACCAGGATTATGAAACAAATCCTAAGTACAAAAGTCATGCCAAATATTACAAAACAACACATGCTCAGTCATGAATCACGCCTAGCAAAAACTTCATCAATGTATGAAAAACGCACAAACATGATGAACTTGACTCTCACCCAACAATCTTGCTAACTATAGATTAAATTATGCATTCATCCAAAAAACGCGTATTGAAAACATAAAAACAATAATCACATGGACTTTCAAGGGTTGTAATTGGGCTTGGGTAACAAAGAAAAATCATATCTAAAAGGTCAATGAAACAAAATTGTCTAAACCTATGAGAGCAATCACTTCCCACATTTTCAAACAATCAAAAATTATTATTTACAGTTTTCTCTGGTCATTTGCTACAAACTTGATCTTTTTTTTTATTTCTTTTCTTTTTCGCATTTTCCCCTTTCTTTTCTTTTTAATTTACAACCACTTTATTTTTTTCAATCTTTTAGCAACCATCCTTTAAACAACCAATCATTTTTTTCCCCAACGTGAATACAATCAAACATTGTGACATGAATGCTCCCAAACTTTCTAAGGCAAGGGAAAATTCTAACCACAATATATGGTTGAGGGTTCGAGTGCTTTAGAAACTAAATCAGAATCTATGATGAACTAATTACTCATTCACAAGTTCATAGTTCAACTCCAAGATAGATCCGAACACTAAGTCTCAAAGTGTTAAACAAATTCTCGCTCACTCACAAGGTAAATTACTTTTAGTTAGGTGGTTATGCTCAATTTCAAAAAATGACTTGATCTTTTTCATGCTTTCATACAATTCAACATAAATACAATATTAAACATAATAATAAAACAAGAATGTTGGTCTCCCGTGCATATAGTGAACAATGGAAAGTTTTCTCAAATTTGGGGTAAGATCTAAAGTGATTCAATCATGAACAAGTAGTGCAAAAGAATGAATGACATGGTATTTGTACAAATTACAAGTTTCATATTCATGTTATGTTCTAGAAAGCGATAAACGTGTACCTTGATAATGTACCAAATTTTCAAACACTATATCATTACCACACATTTTCATGTTGAAACAATCGAACTTGAAACAATTACTCCATGCTTCTTCAAGCCAAACAAAGACCAATATTTGAAGATAAACAACAAACAATAATATTATAAATTAACTACTACTATTTACTATTATAAATTGCTTGACTGAAAGTGGGTAAGCGAGCCGAGTAAAAAGAATTTTCATGGGCTCAGCAGGGCATGCTTAGCCCTTACAGACAGCTCTTAGCACACACATATATTCAGAGCACGCTTAGGGCTCACAGACCACGCTCAATGTGAGCAGATCTATGTTGAAATCAGAAATGCATCAGAATTTAATGCTTTTTCTCCACTATCACCTACACTAACTTAACTACATAAATATAAAGATGTAAAAAATGTAAAAAGTTGAGTTTTCTCGACACCTTTATTTATACACGGACCCTCCTTCATGTTGGCTCTTTGCTTGGCTAGTTGTTCACCAACGACTACTCCTAACCAATCACTTTAGCAAACGTGAAAGGAAACAAAAAAAATATAATATACACAAGTATAGAAAATACTTAAATCTAGCCATCAAATACTTAAATCTACTGATCATTTATATGAAACCTAAAACACTCGTCAATATCATCACGTATCACCCACAATAAACGTTATGTCTAACACAATGTTGAGAGAACAACTGTATTGTCTCACACAACTAAACAACATAGAAGCATTAACAATCGATACCCAATGTGAATATTAGACCTAAATCTATTTCTAGAGTTTAGAACCTAATAGATTTTCATCCTAAATCTGGATCTGAAGAGTATATGTCTATAGCAACTCAAATCCAAACATAAAGAAAGCAACCAAGGATAACATCGATATATATTTGTTAAATAGATATTATACAATGCCATGATCAATAAATATACATACAATCAAAGTAAACTTACATACAAATCCCGACAATAGAGAATACAAAAAGAAGAAGAGAGATGAACTGACAACTCTCGTGGTGTCAAGACGATTGTTGAAAATTCAACTCTAAATCATCAAGATGTAGCCTCCAATGTTGTTTTCTAAGCCTCTCATCTCCAAGAATGGATCTGATGGAGTTGAGAGTAAAAATCCCTAAAACCATACCTAAAAATCTATGAATAAATGAATATATAATGTCTCAAAAAGTGAAATCGCGCTAAGCCTGTGTAGAAGGCGCTTAGAGCAACCACCAAAATACAAGAAAACCACCTTAGAGAATGCTGAGCACAGTAGACTAGGCTGAGTGGGCTCAACTTCATAAAGTTACTGCCGAGCTTCTCCAGGCGCGCTTCAACTTGGGTTAAGCGGGATCTGCGCTACAACTTGGGCTTAACCCACTTGACAAAACTTTATTTCTCAAATTTGCATCTTTGAATCTATTCCTTTGGATCTTATTAATCGGTGCTTCAATCACACATAAATACCTATGAAATGACATGAAAAACTATCAAACGATACAATATTTACACGATAATACAACTATACACAATATGTATATATTTACATAGAAGTTGAGGTTAATTTACGCTATTCCAATGAAATAAGTCAGTAAGTGCCACAAAATCATGCACAAATATAACTATAACTTGGCACTTATCACTGAGATTGCAGTTGATTCTGATCTTGCGGTGGATATGATCTGACGATTCTCAAAGTTTTAGATTCATTTGTGAGTGGTGTTATTGTCAGCATTTCAGATACTGGTTGCTGAATTGAAGTTTGAGAAGGTTATGAATCTCACTTTCGATTTTTATTTGAATCAAGATTATTGCTTCTTGGAAGAGTCTTCTCAATTGTGTTGGAGTTGTGAATCATCTTCATCATTTTATTTTTCGATATAGTGCTCCCAAGGTATTCGTGATTTTTTTTACTGAAGATTTAGTGTTTTGATACTCAAATGAAAGTTGATGTTTTAGTATTTGTCTCTCAAATGCATCGGAGAAGAATTTGTTTATTGTTTTGATGTTCCAATTGAATCAAGATTCATTAATTGAAAAATTGTTGTTGATAATAGTTGATTTGGTGCTTCTAACTTCACTCTTCTTTGAGTCTGCTCTACCACTCTTGTTAATAGTTTTGAGTTTCAAATTCTCTTTATCCAAATCTTGTTAGTGCATCATATATATCCATCTTGATCATCATTTTTGTTCAAATCATAACTATTTGCATACTTTATGTTTCAATCTCTAGTTTTCTGCAACTTCACCTTCATTTACCCTTGGATTTTATTTATTGTTGGATTGGAATAAATCTTATTTGTTCTGTTTGAGGGCTGCAATTGGAACCTCTAGAAATACTTTTATGAAGATTCTATTTTTCTGGGAGGTTTTTCCAATTGAGAAGTTTGTTGGATATAACAAGTTCTCTTAATTAGTCTGAGTTTACCGTGCCCTTAGTGGATGAATTTTAGCGCGCTTTTGGTTCTAGTGACCCACTTCACACCCATGTAGTTTCTACATCAAATGAGGCTTATACCTTACAATCTTCAAGGAGAATTTTTCACATATCCCAACCATGAAAAACATTCAATGATTAGGACTTTACATGGAAAATTTATATTGTTACAATAAAGAGTTCTTCTCAACTATGGATTCAACAAGGCTTCATATTTTGTGCTTCTTCCGTTGAAATTTTTAGATACATTACAACCTTGTTTCTCTTGTTTGGTGAATATGGATTAAAGGTATGCACCATTTTTTCTAATGTTAGTGCAATTTTCTTCCCACACATATTGGGATTTAGTATTATTTTGAATAACATTGTGCTCGCAATTACTTTGTCTCTGATCGTGACGATTGAAGACTAGTTTGGGTTCTTTATTTCCCTATTTTATGTAGGTGATTAGCCATATTGGCTTTGTTGCATTTATGTCATATCATGAGCAGGTTGTCTTTGCTTACTTTGTTGATTGACTAGCTGGTTTTTTATGTGCTATTTAATCTTGAGCACAACATGGGTATTGTTGCTTCATTATCTAGCCGTCAACCATGCTACTTGATCTTTTTTAGTTGAATTGTTGGTCCTCTGATATGCTAGTCACCTTTATCACAATTTGAGTTTTGTTGCTTAACTTTGTAGCTATCAGACCTTCTAAAATTCACTTAGTGTGCTTCTTTCTTGAGTTGTATCCTTTTAATGGTTAAGAGTTTCACTTTATGGCCTTGTTGGTGTTAGCTTCTACCCTATGGTAGTTAAGCATTTTTATTTTGTTAAATTGTTAAGCCTTAGTTTTGACTTCTTCTTAATGGTTAAGCGTTGGATTGTTGCTTTTTACAAGTGGTTATATTTTTTTGTTGCTTCTGGCTTTTAGACGATTACCTAAGATTGAAGGTTTCTCAATTCCTTTGGAGTGAATATTATAGGGACACCGAAAGAAGTTTGAAGGGGCTCTAAAGTTGGTCTAAGATTTCTTAAATTTATGCTCCTTAACTACTATCAATTTGGATTTGAGTTTTTTTTACTTTGATTGTATTTTTTTGTATTACTCATTTCAAATTGGAAGTGTTTTACGTGTTAAAAACACCTTCCAACTTACGGGAGGCTATGGAAATATAGATAATTAGGCTTATTAGTTAATAATGATATAAAATAAAAAAATTACTCATTTGTAAACCAACTCTTTCATTTTGTACTATTTCTAATACATCTTGTTGTACCCTAATTTTTTACCTAAGATACTACCTCATATGCATCATTACATCTCTAACAAAATACAAAAAATAGATTGTGTTTGCTCTTTGTGTCAAATAGAGTTTTGAATCAAGAAATCTCCATCAATACAAGTCTTGATCAAAATAGGGTTTTGATTAAAGTAGATCATTAACTTTTGGCTCAGTGCATGACCTAATAGCTTGAGGCATGATTCAAAAACTCAAATGCACCATCTTCACCTAATTACATGGCCCAAGACATTCTCAAATATAAAATTGATTGATAGTGAAAGAATTGGAATCAACTGATGAAAAGTCAACTATCACACCAAAGTCAAACGTGTGCATCAAGAATCAGGAGAATCAAGAAAAGTCAACAAAAATTGAAGTTGAAGATTTCTAAACACTTAGAAAAATTCAAGTGTTTTACACTTAAAAAACCCTAACTTCACAAGCAATTTTCACCAAGGTACAAGCTGATTCAAGAAAAACTTTCAACATGAAAGTGGTAGAGCATGATTCATCATGAAAGCTGATCTCCAAAAAATACATAGATTTGGAGATATTAATTATTGAAGTTAGCATCTCAAAATTGTCAAAATATCAAACAATTAGAGAAAATTTTTCAACATTCTGACATTGTTAAGTAGCTGACTTTATAGCCATTTTTCTCAAAGATCTCAATTTATTTAAGGAAAGTGTTCGACATGAAAGTTGTAGATAATGTTTCAAGCTTTCCAAAAAGTCCGGGAGCATGAATTTATCATACTTGAGAAATGAGTTTTGGATTTATGAAGATGGATGATCAAGGTTGCATTATAACTCATTTTTGTGATAACCAAAAGATTAAATCTCCAAGCCATGCTATATAATATCACTTTTCAGCATATAGTACCTGTAGAGTACACAAGCTTTCAAGCCTTTACCCAAAAGATACAAGCCATTATTCAAATAACTTTCCATTAAACGTAAAAAGTTACCATTGCTATTCTTGAAAAGCAATATTTTTGTACAAAGCTTGTCTTTAACCCATACCTTAAATCAAGGAAAACAAGGTCACTTCACCTTTGTACTATGCATTGAAACCATGGAAGTTCACATAACTTGATATTTGCATTTCAACAAAAAACATAACTTGATAACTTGAGTATTTGTTCATCTCATTACCTCTTAATTTTATCTATAAATAGAGAGCTCATTTTCACTTTATAACAATCAATTCACAGCTCAAAAACACCATCTCTCTCAAACACCAAAATTTGCCTAAAAACCCCATTTTGCAAGTTTTCATACCATAAACACTAAACTCCCAATTCTTGCAATTTATTTACAAACAAATCATCCAAACATATTCCATACATCATATAGAAGCTACTACAACCTTAAGTTTGCTTCTATAATCAACCAATCTATACCTCCATTTCTCACTTTTTGGGTTTGCACCTTGAGTTGGTTAGAAAGTTTGAGCTTGTTTCAAAGCAAAGTAAGCACATAAATATCTTCATTGAAGTCCAAGGAAGCTAAGGGAATAATCTTTTTTCTACTTTAATCACATTTAAATGGGCAACAAACTCATTCAGTTCGGTAATTTTTCTTAACTTCGAACTCATAGTTTAAGCTACCATTTGTGCTCATTCTTTATACATTTATGTGCATATGATTGGTGTGATATGAAGTCCTATGAGAATAGGTATTGTTTAATTTTGTATGTCATTTGATTCAAGTTTGAAAAAATGTTAGATCTTCTGGCCTTATAAAAAAATCATGAGTTATAGTATGTATTAATTTATGATGTTTACATTTTTGAACTCCTTGTTGTCATACCCCAATTTTTGACCTAAGATCCCTGCTTCATTTGCATTGTTTTTATATATACATCAAGGTCACAGAAAGTGGTAGGTTTCGAATGTTTCGCTTTCGAGCTTTGACCGTGTAGAGATTATCTAGCGTTGTGAGCATTTTTATCTTATGAATGACTAACCACTAATCAAGCACGAAGTGTATGTTTTGTTGTTTTTGATTTCATGTGCAGGAAATAGATCTGAAAGAAGAGCATCGGACGTCACACATCAATTAGGGTTTCTAGTCTCGGGACAGAAATGCGGTCGATCGTTGGTTCTCAAAGGCTGGTTCATCAAGGAATTTCAGAGAATCGTGTGTTTATTTCCACACTTTGTCCAATAGATGGTCTCAAGCGTCTCTGAAATTTTTCAGAAAGAACAGTTGAAGTTCTACTGTCTTTGGTTTATGTGTGTTTCACATTATTCTAAAATACAAGAAAACCAAGCTATGCCCGTCATTTTCGATCACTTCGACCAAAAGTCATCTACAAATTTTCTCATGACGCGGGGTGAATTCCGTCAAAATGGGATGATAAAATTCAAAAGCGTTCTAGAAGAATTTATTTGGAATATTTGGAATTTTCTTTATTTGAATTCAAGCGATAATTAAAGAGGAGCTACCAAGAGATCTCATTCAAGAATAATCATTTATCGCATGAAATATTCATTTAAGATTATTTTGTGTGATTATTTTGGTGGATTTACATTATGGTTATTTGAACACACATGAAGCACTTATTCAAGAAGATATTAGGAAAAGGAATTCAATCCAATTAATCGTTCATCACAAGATTAATTACATGAGGATTTCTATTTGATTACAAAATCAATTCATGTGATTTATTTGGATCTCAATTACAAAATGCAAGATTAAAGTCTAAGACTTGCATTATTATTTATTCATCATTCAACAATTTATTCAAGTATTGTTTAATTCTTTCCCAATTCAAATGGAAGACCTTGAATTTTTATCAAGACATATCAAGATTCATTTTCATATGAAGATTCAAAATTATTTATAATTACAAGGGAATTGAGAATATATTGAAGAATACATGTTCATTCATGTTACAATTTACTTGGATTTATTGTTACAAAGTTACAAAAGAAATACAAATTTTGTACATGAAAATCAAGCTATTATTCTTGCTATAAAACAGTCCCAATGCTGTCCATTTTTCCAACACTGTTTTAATCCAATAACAGTCCAATTCTTGAGTGTAATGCTGTCCATTTTCTCCAACCTTGTTTCAACAAAGACCATGCCAAGCTGCTGTCCTAATTTGCCCTGCAAAACAGTCCAGAATGCAGCCCATAAGATAAAAATCTGCACCTTTGCTGCTACAAAAAACAGTCTACAAAACTCCAAATATTGCACTAAAATGCATACTTCAAAAAGCTGTCTCATAAAACATCAAAACAGGGCCTAAAATAGTTCAAATATCTACTCCCCCCCCCCTAAAACCCCATATATTTCACTATAAATAAGGGCCTCTATCAACAAAAAATGGGAAGAGAGTTTTGTCCAAGAATCACACTAAAAAAATAATTCAGCAGGTGCGTCACAAAAAAGAAATTAAGGAAGAAATCAGAAACACAAATAGAAACAGATTCAAGGGAGGAACAACAATACCAAAAACTGAGAAAAAATTAGGAAAGCTCACAGAAATTCAGTAAGAAAAACATAGCAAATCAGAGGAGAGAAACTTACTATTTTTCCTAGAATCCCCATCGGAGAGGCTCCAATAGGTATTTTTCTTCTTCTTTTTTTTCCTCCTCTCGGTTTATTTTTGCATAACTCTCATAAATCCATGTCTGAATCTCCTTCTGCACTACTTTTATGCCATGCCAATGTTTGCTTTATCATATTTTCCTTTGCTGTTTTTTTTATCTACTGTAATGGGTGGACATCTAAGCATGTTTAATAATAATAATAAGCAGAAGATAAACAGAATTAAAACAATTAACGCAAATTTTCAATACCTCACCACTTACCCTTTTATTGAAGCTGTTAACCCGAATCTTGTTGTTACTAACGTCTCTAGGTGATAATAATGTTTTTTTCCCTTTATCTTCTGCGAATTTCCTGGAGAAACAGAAACAAGTTTAAATTTCATATTGTTTTTTTAACCTTTTGATAATACCGCATCTGCTCCCATCTGCTGCTTTAACGTTTATAGCTTTTGACCCGGTTTCAAACTTTTACTATAAAAGGCAATCATAGTCATAAGTTGACAGATCAATTGAATAATAGGCAGAAGAAATCAATGTATAGATAAATGAATCGTTAAGTACAGTTTTAAATTTTACTTATCTACCATCTTTTTTTTGTTAATCCACTATATCTCCGCCGCTCAACCTCTGTCACCATTTCTGAACCATCACCTTCATCTCTTCGCCTTTGTTTCTATTTCCATTGTGCTATTTATCCTCAACTCAAACATTCCCATTCTTTTCGTTCCACCAATCCTGTAAAAAACATTGTAAGAGAAATCGAGGATGGTGATCAATCAAGTGAATACAACAATTTCGTATCAGCATTCTTTTTTAAAACAAAATTACTCACCTAAGCCATTTGAAATAAGCTTTAATTACTATCACAACTTGGTAACCTTACATTTCGTCGCCCGTAAATCATCCATATCCTATTCACAACACTGATCTTCACTTCCTCATCATCTGAGATAATCATCACCCCAGAAAACTCATTGGATTTGAATCTGCCGCAGTTATTCCCCTACAGATTTAAGTGTAATATTAAATAAAGTCTGTTAGAACGGATTAGGATACACCTTTTTTTTTCTCCTCCCTCTGAGTATAATTTCGGACATAGCATCCATCTTCCACCGCTCTGTTTTCAAGCAATAACACTACCTGTCAAAACAAAAGAAGTCAGATTTTTTTTCCTTTTCTTTCATCAACGGCAACCACGACTTCCCTGCATCCACTGATACAAAAACATCGCCATAACCACTCAAAACCCACATTAACTTCCCACCTGTAATACTCCCAACCTCCTGCATACCTCCTCTAATCGCTATCATCAACCATCCACCATCTTCCGCCTATCTCCCAGCTGCACTCATCTTCCAGTAGCTGCATCAACAGAACCTGTAAACCACACGAAAAATAACACAGGAAATCATTAACTCACTCTTGTTCACAAACACAAGCAATCACACAAAAATCTCAGGAAAATCACAAAAAAATCACCTTTAAGACCCTCCGCTTCGATTTTCATCTACTATACTTTTTTCCAAATCTACAACATTTAAAACAACACCCTTTACCATTACTATTCCAGTCATCTTCAACCACTCAATACCGAACCGATTTTTATTTCCTCCTTCAACCAACGCCAGATCCGTAAAAATTAGATTGAACTCACAATCTCACGTGTTTTCGCAAGACCGCTGACATAGCTTTGCAACAGATTCCACCATGCCATTTCGAAATCGTTCGCCGCCTTTAAACCACTGTACAACTCGAAACCATAGAGTTTATCCGCGATTAGAGAGATTAGAAACCGAAGTTTTATGTTGTTGAGAGGAAACCAGACCAAGAACCGAAATCCGAGTTTGGAGTTGAGACTATCCTGCTGTCGACGCCACTGTGAGTCGAAGAGGACATCGAACCGGGAGAGGCTAACTGTAGAGATTTAAAGTTGTTTTCTTTTTGGTTTGTTGCAAGGAAATTGATTTGCAACAGGGAAATGTGATGAAGGGAATTAGTGAGAGTGAAGGGAGATCGACGAAAAGAGGAATAGATGTTCTGTTTCAATTGATGAAGAGATGAAATTGTGAGGTAAGAACAGGATGAAGATAGGAGTACATCGGGTCTTCTTGTTGTTGTTCCAATTTTGATTTTAATTGAATTAATAATAATAATCAACTTTTCTTCTTCCCCATAAAACAACAGTAATATTAATCTGAACATTTTTATTCCCAATGAATTTCCCAGCGGCGCTTTTTCTTAGTCTAGGGTTAATTTTTTTCTTTGTTCTGTTCCAAAAGCGGGTCAGCTCCATTGGGCCGCTAGCCCAATCCACTCATATTCATCCCTTTAGTATTAATAGTTTAATAATAATAATGATTAAAAAGATAGCTCAGCTGACAACTTGCACTATCCATTACCCTTAAAGGCTCAAGCTCGATCCCTGTTGGGGCATTATTTTGTTTCCTTGCTCTTTTAACCCTTTTCTCTCAATTCTATTAATTGGATTTATATGTATATTAGTTTAGTTTATGTATTATTATTATTTCATTAAAATATAAAAAACCACTTATCTTATAACTAATTTTTATTTAATTTTTGTTAACTTGTTTTAAATCTTTTATTATCTTAATTATTCAAAAATACATGTTTCATAATTTATTCTTTCCTTAATCTTTTCTATTTATTTAATTTATTCAAAATGCATGCTAGTGTAATTTAATTTTCATTATTTAATTGTTCCATGGTCATTTTAATTAATTTTATCATCAATCGTTTAATCTTTATATCTTTCGTCCGTCTCAAATCCAAGGGAAATGTTTTAACTTTGTTGACTTCACGTCATCAAACACGTCTCATCCAATCGTGCGAATACCCTCATTCATCTTTCGTTTGTTTATTATTTTGTTAAAACCTAAGATAATTTTCCCAAAAGATTCAAATTTCAAACTCACACCTTTAAAGTCAAAACTTCGACATTAGGTCGTCATATCTTCGAAATCTCATTCCCACCCATTTTTTTAGTTAAACGAAATTTTTTAATCAAACAAACAATTTTAACAAACAGATATTTCAAAAGGTTCCTATAGGATACTATAGATGCATTGAGTGCTAATACCTTTCCATTGCATAACCAACCCCCGAACTCTAGATCTCTTTTCAAAATGCATTGTATTTTCATTACTTTCAAGTATTATTTTACATTGCATATTTTAGGGTTTTATTTCGCTCTTTTCCCCTTTTCCCTGGGAAATAATAAAGCGCGGTGGTGACTCTTGCTTTTGTGAGTCGAGTTAATTAATAGCTCGATCTCCGATTTACCTCGCTACATTTTTTATCGCTACAGAATTGGCGACTCTGCTGGGGAAAGATTGACCTCTTGATGGTCCATCCCTAAGTGGGTTAAGCCTAGTTTGTCTTATCTGTTTTATCATTATTTGATTGTTTGATTATATGTTTATATTATGGTTATTTGGGTGTTAATGATATTTACAAAGGACAAGTCCTATACCAGGACTAAGTTACACTTAAGAATAGGACGGGTGGTATAGTCATGTTAACTTTGAGGGAGTAATCCAGAAGAAGGAGGCATGAAATCCACAACTCAATGGAAGGCCCTTTTGAATGTAGTATTTGTTTACTGAATAATCGGGAAGACATTATTATTTTCGACCTGGGATCCAGAGAAGCTGAGAACCGTAGAACCCTAACCCATCTTGGCCTTTTAGATGTAGTGCGGAAACTATAACGGAGTAATCTGGAAGTAGTTGTCATGCGATGCTACGCTTGGATGAGTTTCTCTTGAGAATATTGCTAATTATTGAGTAATCAAGACGTTGGTAATATCTGAAGGAGGAATGTAGACTCTGGGAAATCTTAGAACCTTGTCTTGTAGGTGTGATTAAATCTTTAGTACATACCCCAGGGGATGGGCTTTACCTTTGACTCCATGCTCAAAGCATTGAACCTTTGAACCCCATGTTTGTGAACTTATGTGTAACTGTTGCATTATCATTCATCCATACATCCATAAGCATTTTTTGTAAAACATGTTTTTCAAGGAACTTAAGAATGATTTTTGCAGACATCTCAGGTACTGTTACTATGGATTTTGGAAAAAGAAACACTCGAAGTTATAGTTTTAAGGAGCCTGAGATTGAAGAGTTGAAGTGTTTAATTCCCAAGATTGAGAACCCTACGGAGTTTCAAAAGAAATTTGGATCCATTATCCCTCTCATGAAGCGCAAGATGAAGGAAGGCATCCTTAGTACATTGGTCCAATTCTATGATCCATTGTATCGATGCTTCACCTTTCCTGATTACCAGTTAATGCCCACTTTAGAAGAGTACTCCTATATACTCGGTTTTTCGATCACCGACTGTGTTCCTTTTTCTGGTTTAGATGAGGAACCCAAATCTCACGAGATAGCAACAATCACCCACTTGAGGAAGTCAGAGATAGAAGAGAACATGACTACCAAGGGGGGAATCTAAGGCTTACCTGCGCAGTTTTTGTTGAAGAAAGCTCGTCACTTCGCTGAGATAAAAGATATTGTTGCCTTTGAAGATGTCTTTTCTTTACTTGCTTATGGATTGTTCTTGTTCCCTAACATCGATAAGTTCATGGATATCAACGCCATTAGAATCTTCTTGATTGGAAATCCGGTCCCTACGCTGCTAGGAGATACCTTCTATTCCATCCATCTTCGAAATTCCTATCAAGGAGGGATGATTATCTGTTGTGCACCGTTTCTATACCAGTGGTATGTTTCTCATCTACCTAGGTCTGATGTTTTCTGTGATCTCGAGAAGGATCCATGATGGGCGCCAAAAATTATGGCCCTTACTCATTCCAATATAGATTGGTATAATCGAGCTTACTACGACGTGAAGATTATTGATAGTTGTGGTGTTTTTCCCAACGTGCCTCTTCTTGGTACGAAAGGAGGAATTAACTATAATCCTGTTCTCACGCGCCGCCAGTTTGGATACCCGATGAGGGATAAGCCGAACAACATTCATGTGAGTGGTTTCTTTCTACAAGAAGGAAAAGATCATCAAGCAGCTAAGGAGGAGATTGAAAGGGCTTGGCATCACATCCATAGAAAAGGGAGAGACATGTTAGGGCATAGAGGTGCTGTTTCTTTGGAGCCTTACCTTCAATGGGTTTGTGCTAGGGCTTGTGCTCTCAAGATGCCTTATAACCCCGAGAAACATTTATTCCCTACTGTTGCATCATCATCTATTGATATCCCTATCGAGAACATGAGTGAGTAGCAAGAAAATCTGGCTAGGATGAAGTCTGAAAGAGATGCTTGGAAGGAAAAGTATAATATGTCTGAATACGAAAATAGGGTCCTGACTTGACAGTTGAAGGAGAAGGAGGATATTCTATTTATTCAAGACGGTTGGTTTATTGATCATGATGAGAAGCTTCGTCAAAAGGATGCATTACTCAAGAAATATGCTAATGAAAGAAAGAGGAAGAAGGAATATTTGGTAGGCGTTGCTCCTGCTCCTAATCTACAGAAGGAAATCATCGATCAACTGGTAGCTGAGAAGAAACAGATGGAGGACTTCTATGAAGAGAAGATTAGGAAGCTCCAGTTACAATTGGCATTTGGTCCTTCATCTGATGATTCTGAGTGACCTTTAGTTCTTAGTTTTTTTATTACTTATGTCATTTTGTAAAACTCTATAAAAGGGTTCATGTTCCAAAGTTGTAATTTACTACTTTTATTATTGGGTTTTGTTGTCCCAAAGTTGTAATTTACTGCTTTTATTATTGGGTTTTGTCGTCCCAAAGTTGTAATTTATTGTTTTTGTTGTCCCAAAGTTGTAATTTACCACTTTGATTAATGAAATGAGTTTTTGTTCCAAATTCCTTTACCATTGATGTGGGCAAAGTTATCAAAGTTCTAAAGCTCCTTGAAAAAACTATCAAATAAATGATCATTTGCATCACATATCATGCATCATCCAACATTCAATTTCACATGTTTTCCCAGAGTCTTATTCTTGTTTCTTTTTCCACTCCGATAGATTGTCAAGCTGTCTCACCTGTACGATACCCGATCCAATCGTCAAAAGAGGATGGAGGATCTGGAGCTGGAAAATCAAGAGCTTCGCGAAGAGGTTACTACTCTTCGTGTTAGAATGGAAAAGTTGACCACACCGGTGGAAAGCTTAATGGCTGCTCAGAATCAGCCATCGACTTCAGCCGCTGAAATTCAAACTTCAACTACTGTGGTTTCCGAGATCGTCACCGCTCCAACATTTGTGACTCAAGTCAACTCTTCGCTCCAACATCAAATGCCGAAAGGTTTTCCGTGGGGTATGCCTTACAACTTCATGCCAGAAGGGTACCAGCCTACTGTACAACCCATGATTCAACCTGTTGTATCCTTTCCTCAACCTGAGATAACTACTGTGCAACCTGTAATCCAGCCTATGGTATCTTTCCCTCAGCCTGTGATGACTACTGCCGCTCCTGTGGTTCATACTATTCCACACACAAATGAACCCATTTATCATGCTGAACCTGCTGAAAGTTTAGGACTTTTTTATAGGATGGAGGAGTTCCAAGACCAGTTTCAAGAAATGCAGAGGGAAATTATAGCGCTTAAAGGGAAATACTTGTTTGGGAAAAATGCTCATGACTTGTGTTTAGTCCCAAACATGAAGATTCCAGCTAAGTTCGAAGTGCTTGACTTTGAAAGATACAAAGGTGACTCGTGTCCGCAAAGTCATTTGACCATGTATGTGAGAAAGATGTCCACTTATTCTGATGATCATAATTTATTAATTCACTACTTCCAAGACAGTTTGACTGGTGCCGCTCTGAAATGGTACATGGGTTTGGATAGCACCCGAATCCGTAACTTCAATGACCTTAGTGAAGCTTTTTTTCGTCAATACAAGTATAATGTTGACATGGCCCCAGACCGAGATCAACTCCGGGCTATGTCCCAGAAAGATAGAGAGTCCTTTAAAGAATATGCCCAGAGGTGGCGCGAAATTTCCGCTCAGATTTATCCTCCACTTGAAGAGAAAGAAATGACCAAGATTTTCCTGAAAACTTTAGGTTCTTTCTATTATGAGAGAATGATTGCGAGTGCGCCTAGAGACTTCACTGAGATGGTGAATATGGGCATGCAGCTTGAAGAAGGAATTCGTGAAGGACGTTTGGTCAAGGAAGGAGGTACATCTAGTGGTGTCAAGAAGTTTGGAAGTGTCTTCCCCAAGAGGAAAGAACAAGATGTCAGTGAAATTTTTCCTGGGAGGTCGAGGAGAGGGTATTCACATGTTACGGCAGTCACTCCTGTTGTCCGCCCAACAATGGTGACCCCAACTTATCAAGCCCCTCCAATTCAACAACGACAATTTCAGCAACAGCCTTGACAACAGGCTCATCAATTCAACAATCAGAACCGTTCGCCAAGGAAACCACAATTTGATGCCATCCCAATGACTTACACTGAGTTGTTCCCCGCTCTAATCTGAAAGAACCTCATAATAACTAAGCCTCCTCCTATTGCACCGAATAATACTTCTCCTTGGTACAAGGCGGATCAATTATGTGCATATCACCAAGGTTCGCCTAGGCATAATATTGAAAATTGCTTTTCTTTGAAGGTAGATGTCCAGAGGTTAATTAAGAACGGTATTATGTCTTTCAAAGATGTTAACCCGAATGTTAGAGATAATCCTTTGCCTCGACATGGGGCAGCGTCGGTGAATATGGTGGAAGGATGTCTTGGAAAGTTTCGAGTTTACCAAGTTGAGCACATAAGAGACTCGTTGATCAGGATATATCAAAGCTTAAGTAGACTCGCCTTCTTTAAGCATCGACATGATTATGACGTTTGTGAATTTTGTTCAATAGAAGATTATTTCCCTATTGTGAAAGAGGATATTCAGAAATTTTTATATCAAAGGGTTATCACCATTACATATGATAGAGATCCAGATGATGAAGTGAATGTTATAGTGCCACAGTTCAACATGCCCGAGCCAGTAGAGATTGTTTATGATAGTCAGACTTCACCTGCTGTTTCTTTGATTATTTGTCTACCTGGTCCCGTGCCTTACAACTCGGACCAAGCCATACCATACAAATATAATGCCACAATGATTGAGAATGGGGTAGAAGTTCCTATACCGCCAATGCCATCTTTTGTTAATATTGCTGATGTGAGTAGAGTCACAAGAAGAAAACATATCTTTGCAGTAGTACCATTGAAAATACCTGAAGTTCAAGTTAGAAGGCCTATACCGGTAGAAATTTCGATGAGGAATATTGAACCAAGAGTTGAGGTAGGCCGATCCAATGAACCTAGCCCACATCCTGATGATGATGAGATTTTGAAACTCATTAAGAGAAGCGAATACAAGATTAAGGACCAACTATTGCAAACTCCTTCCAAGATTTCTATGCTTGCTTTACTAAGAGATTCTGGTGCCTATAGGGAAGCTTTGATGAAGGTCTTGGACCAGGCATTCGTAGATCATGATGTGACGGTTGACCAATTTGATGGAATTGTGGGAAATATTATTTCGTGTAACAATCTTGGTTTCAGTGATGAAGAGCTTCCGGAGGAGGGAAGGAACCATAATATGGATTTGCATATCTCAATAAGTTGTGGAAATGATACTTTATCAAGTGTGCTAGTAGATACAAGTTCATCATTAAATGTACTGCCCAAAACTACATTATCTCGACTTTCACATCAAGGTGCTCCCATGAGACCTAGTGGGATAATTGTCAAAGCGTTTGATGGTTCTAGGAAAACTTTCATTGGTGAAGTGGATCTTCATATAAAAACTGGTCCTCATACCTTTCAGATCACTTTTCAAGTAATGGATATTCGTGCCGCCTATAGTTTCTTAATGGGTCGCCCATGGATCCATGATGCAGGGGCAATCACTTCCACACTCCATCAAAGATTGAAGTTTGTAAGGAATGGAAAGCTGGTAATAATTGGTGGAGAGCAGGCTATGGTGGTAAGTCACTTGTCATCTTTCTCTTTTATTGATGCTGATGAGGATGTTGGAACCCAATTCCAAGCTTTATCCGTTGCTAATAATGAAGTGAAGAAGCAAGGGACATCTATTTCTTCTTTTGAAGATGTACGACGAGTGGTTGAGAGTGGTTCAACTGAAGGTTGCGGCCAGGTGTTGACTTTGCCTAAGAACAAGTTTGGAGAAGGTCTTGGCTTTAATCCCGTGTCTGCAAGAGTTAAGCAGGATGCAGTTACCCGTCCGATACAAGAGGTTTTCCGAAGTGCAGGTTTTATCCACCGACTCCGCCTGAAGTTGATGCTATAATAGAAGAAGATTCTGAAGAGGATTTACCCGACTTTGTAGCGCATGGAGTGGTTTGCCAGAACTGGACTGCTGTTGATATTCCTGTTTTGATGCACATTTTTGAGTAATGCTTTGTTTTATTTTGAAAACACTTTTCGCTCTGCCCAAGGCGAAAGAGTATTTGTGTCGGGCTATGTTAAAAATAAATCCTTTTGCTCTGCCCAAGGCAAAAGAGAAGATGTTTGGGCTCTTTTGTTTCAAGTATTGCCAATCATGAATAAAAATGTCATTTTTGTCCCATATTGTTTTTATTTTCTTACTTTTTCTAGAAAATGGTAACGAAAATTAATTGGTAATAATAGGAAAATATAATAATCTTTTTTATATCTGTACAACATTCACATTAATCGATTTCTAAAATAAAGCATAATCATATGTGCATATTAATCCACGCCTTAACCATTGAAAACAATGACCCTATGCCCCCTCCCAACTTTGAATTCCCTGTGTTCAGAGCCGAGGAAGAGGATAGTGAAGAGATTCCTGATGAAATTTCCCGTTTACTTGAGCACGATGAAAAGACTATTCAGCCATTTGAAGAGCCTATAGAGATGATCAATTTCGGTAATGAAAAATACAAAAAGGAAGTCAAGGTTAGAGCGTTGCTTATCTCAGAGGTCAAAGAAAGAATGTTTGAGCTTCTCAGAGAGTATGTAGATGTGTTCGCTTGGTCCTACCAAGACATGCCAGGTTTGGATAATAATATTGTGGAGCATCGTTTGCTGTTGAGACCTGAATGTCCATCGATTAAGTAGAAGTTAAGAAGGACTCGTCCCGATATGGCTGACAAGATCAAAGAAGAAGTTCAAAAATAAATTAATGCAGGTTTCCTCATTACATCAGTATATCCTCAATGGTTAGCCAATATAGTGCCTGTTGCTAAGAAGGATGGAAAGGTTCGAATGTGTGTGGACTATAGAGATCTGAATAGAGCTAGCCCAAAGGATGATTTTCCATTACCACACATTGACGTATTGGTCGACAGCACCGCAAAGTTCAAAGTCTTTTCTTTCATGGATGGTTTCTCTGGTTACAATCAAATCAAGATGGCACCTGAAGATATGGAGAAGACGGCTTTTGTTACACCTCGGGGAACATTTTGTTATCGAGTAATGCCGCCTGGTTTGAAGAATGCTGGGGAAACGTATCAAAGAGCCATGATTACTTTCTTCCATGATATGATGCATAAAGAGATATAAGTTTATGTAAATGACTTGATTGCCAAATCACAAACTGAAGAGGATCATTTGGAACATTTATTGAAATTATTCCAACGTTTGAGAAAGTATAAACTCCGTCTGAATCCTAATAAGTGCACTTTTGGTGTTCGTTCTGGAAGACTTCTGGGTTTCATTGTCAGCCAGAGAGGTATTGAGGTAGATCCTGATAAAGTCAAAGCTATTCAGGAGATGCCCACACCCAAGACGGAAAAACAAGTAAGAGGATTCCTTGGAAGGCTGAACTATATTTCTAGATTTATATCTCATATGACTGCTACCTGTGGGCCTATTTTCAAGCTCCTCCGAAAGAACCAAGGATGTGTGTGGACAGAAGATTGTCAGAGAGCTTTTGATAGCATCAAAGAATATTTACTTGAACCTCCCATATTGATTCCACCAGTGGAAGGAAGACCTTTGATTATGTACCTGACTATATTGGAAAATTCCATGGGATGTGTGCTTGGTCAACAAGATGAGACTGGAAGAAAGGAACATGCCATATATTATCTGAGTAAGAAATTCACAGACTGTGAGTCTCGATACTTAATGCTTGAGAAAACCTGTTGTGTTTTAGCTTGGGCTGCTCGCCGTCTGCGCCAATATATAATTAACCATACCACTTGGTTGATCTCCAAAATGGATCCGATCAAGTATATCTTCGAGAAGCCTGCCTTATCTGAAAGAATAGCCCGTTGGCAGATGTTGTTATCTGAATATGACATTGAGTATCACACTCAGAAGGCAATTAAAGGGAGTATTTTAGACGATCATTTGGCTCACCAACCAATTGACAATTATCAATCCATCAAGTTTGACTTCCCAGATGAAGATGTTATGTACTTGAAAGCTAAAGATTGTGAGGAGCCATTACTTGGAGAAGGACCTGATCTCGAATCCCGTTGGGGTTTGATATTTGACGGAGCTGTAAATGCTTATGGAAATGGAATTAGGGAAATTATCGTCACCCCCCGAGGTGCTCATATACCGTTCACAGCAAGGTTAAAGTTTGACTCTACGAACAACGTGGCTGAATATGAAGCATGTATTATGGGTCTCGAAGAAGCAGTGGATCTAAGAATCACGATTCTTGATATATACGGACACTCGACATTGGTAATTAATCAAATCAAAGGAGAATGGGATACTCGTCATCCTGGTTTGATCTCTTACAGAGATTATGCTAGAATATTGTTAACTTTCTTCAATGAAGTGGAATTACATCATATTCCTAGAGATGAAAACCAGATGGCTGATGCTTTAGCTACTTTGTCTTCTATGTTCCAAGTGAATGATTGGAACGATGTGCCTTCAATTAGAGTTATGCGCCTCGATAGACCTGATCATGTGTTCTCAGTAGAGGAAGTCACCGATGACAAACCGTGGTTTTATGACATTAAACGTGTTCTTCAAACTCAAGAGTACCCTCCTGGGGCATCAAATAAAGATAGGAAGACGTTGAGGAGATTGGCAAGTAGTTTCTTCCTCAATGAAGAAGTATTATATAATAGGAATTATGACATGGTCTTGCTCAGATGCGTGGACAGGCATGAAGCAGACATGTTGATGCAAGAAGTATACGAAGGATCCTTTGGCACTCATGCCAACGGACATGCAATGGCTAAAAAGATATTGAGAGCTGGTTATTATTGGATGACAATGGAATCTGATTGCTGCAAATATGTGAAGAAATGTCATAAATGCCAAATTTATGCGGACAAAATACATGTGCCACCGACCCTCCTCAATGTTATCTCTTCACCTTGGCCTTTCTCTATGTGGGGCATCAATATGATTGGAATGATTGAACCCAAAGCTTCAAATGGTCATCGTTTCATCTTGGTGGCCATCGACTATTTTAATAAATGGGTGGAAGTAGCATCGTATGCTAATGTAACCAGACAGGTGGTAGTCAGATTTATCAAGAATAAGATCATTTATCGATACGACATCCCGAGAAAGATCATCACTGATAATGGTTCGAATTTGAATAACAAAATGATGAGAGAGCTTTGCGAAGAGTTCAAGATCGAACATCATAATTCTTCTCCCTACAGACCAAAGATGAATGGGGCTGTTGAAGCTGCTAATAAGAACATCAAAAAGATTATCCAGAAGATGGTGGTAACTTATAAAGATTGGCATGAAATGCTTCCGTTTGCTCTACATGGGTACCGTACTTCATTTCGAACTTCAACAGGCGCAACCCCATTTTCCCTAGTATATGGCATGGAAGCAGTACTCCCTGTGGAGGTTGAGATCCCGTCTATGAGAATTTTGATGGAAGCTAAACTTTCTGAGGCTGAATGGTATCAAAGTAGATATGATCAGCTGAATTTAATTGAAGAAAAGAGATTGACAGTGTTGTGTCATGGTCAACTATATCAACAAAGAATGAAGAAGGCATTTGATAAGAAGGTTCGACCACGCGAATTTAGAGAAGGTGTCCTCGTGCTCAAGAAGATATTATCTTTCCAACCTGATTCTAGGGGAAAATGGGCTCCGAATTATGAAGGACCATATGTGGTTAAGAAGATTTTCTCTGTAGGCGCCATGATTCTCACAAATATGGATGGTGAAGAACTCATGCGCTCCGTGAACACCGATGCAGTCAAGAAGTATTTCGCCTAGGTTTGAGTTGACAGTTTGCTAAGTTGAAAACCCGAAGGGGCGGCTTAGGCAGGATTTTGGTCAAACCAGTCTTGGCATTTGAGCACATCTCGGAATTTGAAGTTGTTAGGGAGAATAGTAATCATTGTTTTTGTGTAACCTTTTCTTTCATGTACTATTTCCCAAACTTTTGTAAACCGTTGGAGTCGCGTCATTAGCGAACTACCATTTTATTAATGAAGTTTGAGCATTTATCCTTTTTGTTTTATCGGGTAAAATTTTAGCTTTTATGGAAATATTTGAAACAAAGTAAAAAAGTATTCCTATTTTGAAATGTGTCATGAATACTAGAAGGAATATTAGCAGTTGCTCCGAGGATGGTTAAGCCATGAAATGCAAAACAATACAGTAATTCATCCTTGCATGATGAACATGTTTTCTTTCAAAATCGTCATGAGGTGTTGGTTGTGTAATCTCGTGTTTCTAGTAGAGTACTAAGCTTGGTGACTCCCCAGCAATTCCGGTTAAGCTTTGTTTCGGTTATCTCTAATTGAGAAAATTTCTGAAGTGTCGTACATTTTGTTGTCATGTCAGTGGTCTACCGGTGATTAGAAGATTGGATTTGGATACCTTTCTCCCCAGAAGACTTGAGCCTTATTGTATGATACACTCTGACGTTTCCTTTTGTTCTAGTTCCAGTTATTTTCCGTCTCTTTGAGATTGGCCGAGTATATAATTATTATGTGATATCTTATCATCTTCAATTTATTACCTCTATCTGTTTTGTCAGCATACACATGACACTCATTTACTCGTTTACACTTATATCATGCATGCATATTTACATTTGTCGGCGATATGGGGTCATATACCTTGTTTATGTTTATTCAAACAGCGTACCTGTTCTTTCCAAGTAGATTGTTAACTTAGGTAGAAAATGTGTTTCCTTTCTAATTCCCCAGCTGAGCTAACCCTTGTGGATGAATTTGTTGATTTAGCCTTCCTTGTCCATCTCTGGATGGAGTGAATCCCCAATTGAGTTATTTTCTCATTGGGGGGAGTCTTGTTTGACTGTCTTCTCTCTGGTTTATTCCTGGATTGAGTTTTGTCTCTTGCATAGGCTATCTCATAGTTTTCTCCAGGCTAGGCAACCTAGATGAATGGTGCATTTATTTTGGGCATTTAAGTACCCGATCTCCTCAGGAAGGATCTATTCATGGTTCCCTTTGAAGAAGAATTTTATTTCCCGACAGTGTTATCACAACTTTCTTCTGAAAAATCTTTGGAAAATGACAAGCAGCGGTCTCTTCATGAGCAACTTGTGCGTTATTGAAATCTTTGGAAAACGACAAGCGGCGGTCTCTTCATGAGCAACTTGTGCGTTATTGACGTCTTTGGAAAACGACAAGCGACAATCTCTTCATGAGAAACTTGTACGTTATTGACATCTTTGGAAAACGACAAATGACGGTCTCTTTATTTGAGCAACTTGGGCGTTATAGTTTTCTTGGAAGACATCAAGTGGCGACTTCTTTATTTGAGAAGCTTGTATATTATAGACATCCTTTGAAGACAACAAGTGGCGGCTTCTTTATTTGAGCAGCTTGTATGTTATAGACATCCTTTGGAGACAACAAGTGGCGGCTTCTTTATTTGAGAAGCTTGTATGTTATAGACATCCTTTGAAGACAACAAGTGGCGGCTTCTTTATTTGAGCAGCTTGTATGTTATAGACATCCTTTGAAGATAGCAAGTGGTGGCTTCTTTATTTGAGAAACTTATGTATCTACAACCATATGTTATTTCAGCATCAAATGGTATCTCTCCGGAAAAATCTCGCAGAGAAGATTGTTGTTAAATCTCTACCTTCAGAAGTCGGTAGTTCAGTATCAGCAAAATTTGATACATCTTTTATCCATCTTTGACTTTGAGTTGTGAACTCACCATCATCTTGGGTCAATAATCTGTTTTTTTCGCGACCTATGCAAGGCGTCTTCTTTGTTAGGGTCAGAAGTTGTCTTCTCTCAAATTTTATTCTCCGTTAAGAGTCTATCATTCGAAGTCGATGGCTCATTTCCCCAATAGTGTATAATCTCTGTTCCTGTGGGTTATTTGGGCTTAGTTTCTCCAGTATTATTTTTTCTCATACAATATCATTCTCCATAAAGTTCAAATACTACATTCATATCATAAACATAATGGCGGTATCTTAGGGCAAAAATTGCGTATTATGTATTTAAGTACCTTCAATCTCGTCGAGACAAAGATTTCAATCTTCATATCTCCGGATAGAAGAAACTTAAATAGGGGCAGCTGTCATACCCCAATTTTTGATCTAAGATCCCTGCTTCATTTGCATTGTTTTATATATACATCAAGGTCACATAATGTGGTAGGTTTCAAACGTTTCGCTTTTGAGCTTTGACTGTGTAGAGATTATCAAGCATTGTAAGCATTTTTATCTTATGAATGACTAACCACAAATCAAGCACGAAGTGTATGTTTTGTTGTTTTTGATTTCATGTGCAGGAAATAGATCTGAAAGAAGAGCATTGGACGTCACACATCAATTAGGGTTTCTAGTCTTGGGACAGAAATGCAGTCGATCGTTGGTTCTCAAAGGCTGGTTCATCAAGGAATTTCAGAGAATCGTGTGTTTATTTCCACACTCTATCCAATAGATGGTCTCAAGCGTCTCTGAAATTTTTCAGAAAGAACAGTTGAAGTTCTACTGTCTTTGGTTCATGTGTGTTTCACATTATTCTAAAATACAAGAAAACCAAGCTATGCCCGTCATTTTCGATCACTTCGACCAAAAGTCATCTGCAAATTTTCTCATGACGTGGGGTGAATTCCGTCAAAATGGAATGATAAAATTCAAAAGCATTCTAGAAGAATTTATTTGGAATATTTGGAATTTTCTTTATTTGAATTCAAGCGATAATTAAAGAGGAGCTACCAAGAGATCTCATTCAAGAATAATCATTTATCGCATGAAATATTTATTTAAGATTATTTTGTGTGATTATTTTGGTGGATTTACATTATGGTTATTTGAACACACATGAAGCACTTATTCAAGAATATATTGGGAAAAGGAATTCGATCCAATTAATCGTTCATCACAAGATTAATTATATGAGGATTTCTATTTGATTATAAAATCAATTCATGTGATTTATTTGGATCTCAATTACAAAATGCAAGATTAAAGTCTAAGACTTGCATTATTATTTATTCATCATTCAACAATTTATTCAAGTATTGTTCAATTCTTTCCTAATTCAAATGGAAGACCTTGAATTTTTATCAAGACATATCAAGATTCATTTTCATATGAAGATTCAAAATTATTTATAATTACAAGGGAATTGAGAATATATTGAAGAATACATGTTCATTCATGTTATAATTTACTTGGATTTATTGTTACAAAGTTACAAAAGAAATACAAATTTTGTACATGAAAATCAAGCTATTATTCTTGCTACAAAACAGTCCCAATGCTGTCCATTTTTCCAACACTGTTTTAATCCAATAACAGTCCAATTCTTGAGTGTAATGCTGTCCATTTTCTCCAACCTTGTTTCAACAAAGACCATGCCAAGCTGCTGTCCTAATCTACCCTGCAAAACAGTCCAAAATGCAGCCCATAAGACAAAAATTTGCACCTTTACTGCTACAAAAAACAGTCTACAAAACTCCAAATATTGCACTAAAATACATACTTCAAAAAGCTGTCTCATAAAACATCAAAACAGGGCCTAAAATAGTTCAAATATCTACTCCCCCCCCCTAAAACCCCATATATTTCACTATAAATAAGGGCCTCTATCAACAAAAAATGGGAAGAGAGTTTTGTCCAAGAATCACACTAAAAAAATAATTCAGCAGGTGCGTCACAAAAAATAAATTAAGGAAGAAATCAGAAACACAAATAGAAACAGATTCAAGGGAGGAACAACAATACCAAAAACTGAGAAAAAATTAGGAAAGCTCACAGAAATTCAGTAAGAAAAACATAGCAAATCAGAGGAGAGAAACTTACTGTTTTTCCTAGAATCCCCATCGGAGAGGCTCCAATAGGTATTTTTCTTCTTCTTTTTTTTCCTCCTCTCGGTTTATTTTTGCATAACTCTCATAAATCCATGTCTGAATCTCCTTATGCACTACTTTTATGCCATGCCAATGTTTGCTTTATCATATTTTCCTTTGCTGTTTATTTTATCTACTGTAATGGGTGGACATCTAAGCATGTTTAATAATAATAATAAGCAGAAGATAAACAGAATTAAAACAATTAACGCAAATTTTCAATACCTCACCACTTACCCTTTTATTGAAGCTGTTAACCCGAATCTTGTTGTTACTAACGTCTCTAGGTGATAATAATGTTTTTCTCCCTTTATCTTCTGCGAATTTCCTGGAGAAACAGAAACAAGTTTAAATTTCATATTGTTTTTTTTAACCTTTTGATAATACCCCATCTGCTCCCATCTGCTGCTTTAATGTTTGGAGCTTTTGACCTGGTTTCAAACTTTTACTACAAAAGGCAATCATAGTCATAATTTGACATATCAATTGAATAATAGGAAGAAGAAATCAACGTATAGATAAATGAATCGTTAAATACAGTTTTAGATTTTGCTTATCTACCATCTTTTTTTTGTTAATCCACTATATCTCCGCCGCTCAACCTCTGTCACCATTTCTGAACCATCACCTTCATCTCTTTGCCTTTGTTTCTATTTCCACTGTGCTATTTATCCTCAACTCAAACATTCCCATTCTTTTTGTTCCATCAATCCTGTAAAACACATTGTAAGAGAAATCGAGGCTGGTGATCAATCAAGTGAATACAACAATTTTGTATCAGCATTCTTTTTTTAAACAAAATTACTCACCTAAGCCATTTGAAATAAGCTTTAATCACTATCACAACTTGGTAACCTTACATGTCGTCGCCCGTAAATCATCCATATCCTATTCACAGCACCGATCTTCACCTCCTCACCATCTGCGATAATCATCACCCCAGAAAACTCCCTGGATTTGAATCGGCCGCAGTTATTCCCCTACAGATTTAAGTGTAATATTAAATAAAGTCTGTTAGAACGGATTAGGATACACCTTTTTTTCTCCTCCCTCTGAGTATAATTTCGGACATAACATCCATCTTCCACCGCTCTGTTTTCAAGCAATAACACTACCTGTCAAAACAAAAGAATTCAGATTTTTTTCCTTTTCTTTCATCAACGGCGACCGCGACTTCCCTGCATCCACTGATACAAAACCATCACCATAACCACTCAAAACCCACCTTCAACTTCCCACCTGTAATACTCCCAACCTCCTGCATACCTCCTCTAATCCCTATCATCAACCATCCACCATCTTCCGCCTATCTCCCAGCTGCACTCATCTTCCAGTAGTTGCATCAACAGAACCTATAAACCACACGAAAAATAACACATAAAATCATTAACTCACTCTTGTTCACAAACACAAGCAATCGCATAAAAATCTTAGGAAAATCACTAAAAAAACACCTTTAAGACCATCCGCTTCGATTTTCATCTACTATACTTTTTTCCAAATCTACAACATTTAAAACAACACCCTTTACCATTACTATTCCAGTCATATTCAACCACTCAATACCGAACCGATTTTTATTTCCTCCTTCAACCAACGCCAGATCTGTAAACATTAGATTGAACTCACAATCTCACGTGTTTTCATAAGACCGTCGACACAGCTTTGCAACAGATTCCACCTTGCCATTTCGAAATTGTTCGCCGCCTTTAAGCCACTGTACAACTCGAAATCATAGAGTTTATTCGCGAGTAGAGAGATTAGAAACCGAAGTTTTATGTTGTTGAGAGGAAACCGGACCAAGAACCAAAATCTGAGTTTGGAGTTGAGACTATCTTACTGTCGACGCCACTGTGAGTCTAAGAGGACATCGAACCGGGAGAGACTAACTGTAGAGATTTAGAGTTGTTTTCTTTTTGGTTTTTTGCAAGGAAATTGATTTGGAACAGGGAAATGTGATGACGGGAATTAGTGAGAGTGAAGGGAGATCGACGAAAAGAGGAATAGATGTTCTGTTTTAATTGATGAAGAGATGAAATTGTGAGGTAAGAAGAGGATGAAGATAGGAGTACATCGGGTCTTGTTGTTGTTGTTCCAATTTTTCTTTTAATTGAATTAATAATAATAATCAACATTTCTTCTTCCCCATAAAACAACAGTAATAATTAATCTAAACATTTTTATTCCCAATGAATTTCCCAGCGGCGCTTTATCTCTTAGTCTAGGGTTACTTTTTTTTCTTTATTCAGTTCGAAAAGCAGGTCAGCTCCATTGGGCCGCTGGCCCAATCCACTCATATTCATCCCTTTAGTCTTAATAGTTTAATAATAATAACGATTAGTAAGATAGCTCAGCTGGCAACTTGCACTATCCATTTCCTTTAAAGGCTCAAGCTCGATCCCTGCTGGGGCATTTTTCTGTTTTCTTGCTCTTTTAACCCTTTTCTCTCAATTCTATTAATTGGATTTATATGTATATTAGTTTAGTTTATGTATTATTATTATTTCATTAAAATATAAAAAAACACTTATCTTATAACTAATTTTTATTTAATTTTTGTTAACTTGTTTTAAATCTTTTATTATCTTAATTATTCAAAAATACATGTTTCATAATTTATTCTTTCTTTAATCTTTGCTATTTATTTAATTTATTCAAAATTCATGCTAGTGTAATTTAATTTTCATTATTTAATTGTTCCATGGTCATTTTAATTAATTTTATCATCAATCGTTTAATCTTTATATCTTTCGTCCGTCTCAAATCCAAGGGAAATATTTTAACTTTGTTGACTTCACGTCATCAAACATGTCTCATCCAATCATGTGAATACCCTCATTCATATTTCGTTTGTTTATTATTTTGTTAAAACCTAAGATAATTTTCCCAAAAGATTCAATTTTCAAACTCACACCTTTTAAGACAAAACATCGACATTAGGTTGTCGTATCTTCGAAATCTCATCCGAACCCATTTTTTTAGTTAAACAGACTTTTTTAATCAAACAAACAATTTTAACAAACATATATTTCAAAAGGTTCCTATACGATACTATAGATGCATTGGGTGCTAATACCTTCCCATTTCATAACCAATCCCCGAACTCTAGATCTCTTTTCAAAATGCATTGTATTTTCATTACTTTCAAGTATTATTTTATATTGCATATTTTAGGGTTTTATTTCGCTCTTTTCCCCTTTTTCCTTGGAAATAATAAAGTGCGGCGGCGACTCTTGCTTTTGTGAGTCAAGTTAATTAATAGCTCGATCTCCGATTTACCCCGCTACATTTTTTATCGCTACACTTGTGAAAAATTAAGAAACTTTGATCTTTACACTTTTGCATTTGGTTGAGAAATGAGTGAGTTGCCATTTTTGGAAGATGAAAGTTTAAGATGATGTGTTTAAAAATAAAAAAAAATTGAAATTTCATGCAGGAAATTGATTTCCTGAAACAGGGGAATCGATTTCCTGAACTGTGTTTATATTTCAAAGTTTCTATTTTTTGCCTGAAGTAGATGGGAAATCAATATCCCCATATCCGGGACTCGATTTCCACAGCAAAATTTTGTAATCCAGCACTTCTGTTTTAGGCTTGCAACAAAGGGGAAATCAATTTCCCCATTTCATAGAATTGATTTCCTGAAGCTTTTTCTCAAAAAAATTTCTTTTCATTAATTATTTTGCAATTCATTTTCAAAAAATTTTCTTCAACTCTCAACTTGATTTTAAATGAGCAAATCCACTCCTTTTGGCTTGATTCTTTGAATGCTACTTGATTTATGTGTGTATTTTGATAATATTTGCAAAATATTAAAAAAGATGTTTAATTTTGTTTATTTTATTAAAAATTCAAAATCATGTCTTTTATACTTTCTTTTAAGACTTTCTTGTTAATTTCTTGATTATTCTCAATTTGAATTTGTCTAACATGCCATGTTTTTACCCTTACTTAATAACATGATGTTTGTGTATGTCCATTACCTCACATAATTAGTACTTGTGTCAAAAATCCAAGGAAAAGAGATAAATTTTGATGACTTTATAAGTCATGTGCATATGCATTACCCTTTGTATAAAAATAAACTTTTTGTGAATATTCACCCTATGTATTCTCATATACTCTAAGGAACCTTTTAACCCTAAATAATCCTTTTAAAACCTTCACCACTTTCATATAAAAACTTTGAATTTGTGTCATTGCATTTTCAAACTTTATTTTTTAATAAAAAATAATTTAAGTATACTTAAGCTTATTAAAACAATTTCAAAAGACTAAAAGTAATTTAATCTCACTCAAATATTTTTTCCACTTGGCTTTTCAATTTAATACCTTTTCTCAGAGAGATTATATATAAATCATCTTCATAGTTGAGATATGACTCTCCTATCCCTATAGTAAGCAAATGTGATTCTTTCCACATGAAGACGTTAGTTGGAAACTTTTTTATCTTTATATCCAAGTTAGTAGCCATTCCTTCATGATGATGCAATATCCATCTTCTCATACTCGTATTGGTATTAGTTAACCTTTTCTCTCTAAAAGATGATGAAATGTCTCTTCTTCTAAGATCAACCACAACAAACTATTTTATCATTTTTACCACAAACTACGAGGTTTTGATCCTTAATTGGTACGCAGGTATAAGACTATGTCTTTCCAAACAAAAATATCCTAAAATATATTTCTTTTCCCATCTCCACGTCCATTTAAACAAACAAACAATTTTAAACCAAAAACATATATTATAAGTGATTCCTATAGAGTACTATAGATACATAGGGTGCTAATACGTTCCCTTTTTATAACCAACCCCCGTACCTTGGATCTCTTCCTTATGCTTTGATTTTAGTCTTTACTCTTTGCATTTCATGTTAAACAGTAGGGTTTCGATCTTTTCCCTTTTTTATGGAAACAATAAAGTTTGTTGGTGACTTCTTAACTCTTTTGTGTTTCAAGTTCCTCAATAGATTGGTGTAGCGGTAGAAATGTTTTAAGACTAAGTGTTGTACCCCAAAATTTTCCCTCTCATTTATCAAGTATTTTCTCACAAAATCTCCTTTGGTTCAAGACTGCACAAGGGTTTGATCAGCTCAAGACACCTCCTTAAGCACCGATGACTGAAATTTGGGTTTGAGATTACACAAGGATAATTGAACCTTTAATGCCTCATATGATTTTCATGGATCATTATGGACCTTAAAGATTACTCATGTCAAGTTTCAAGTCTTGGATCACATCTTTGCTCAGTCAGTTGACCTAAAAATCAGCTGTATTGGGGAAAAAGTCAATTGTGGCCAATTTACAGTCAAACTTCACAATTTTTTATCCATATCAACATTATAAACAAATATGTATCAATTGATCAAGTTTTTACCATAATTCCTCAAGAAATTTGATCAGATCATCAAAAGGGCAAAATGGTCAAAATTAGGGTTTTGACTGAGAAAGGGCAATCTCTAATTTTTGATCTAGCAAATGGTTAATTGGTTTGAGGCATGATATCAATGTTTCAATTGCATCATTTTGACCTAATGGCATGACTCAAAACATTGCTCAAGGTCATTTGATTAATAGTTGATTTTCAGTCAACTGATCAAAAGTCAACTGTACACTAAAAAGTCAAACTTTGACCTTTTGGTCAAAATCAAGTGTCAAAGATCACAATTCATCAAAAAATGTCAAAATATGAAACTTTTTCATAAAGAAATCAAATAGTCAAGATTTCATTTTGAAAAGTCAAAGTTTCCAAACTTAGAAAATTTTCTAAGTGTTGAAAACTTCATATTTTTTCACAACTTTGAGCCAATTTTTCACCATGATGCAAGATGATTCAAAGGAAACTTTCAAAATGAAAGTTGTATATCTCCATGATATATAAAACATTTCTTTACACAACTTCTCCTAGAAATGCTTGGATCTCAAGTTATTAATCCACGAAGTCATGGTCGTGAAACTAAAACACTTTAGTGAAATTTTGAGCATTTTTGGTCAAGATTTTAACCTAACTTCTGACCCAAGTTTCACATAGTTCCATTTGTATTTTTCAAAAGTGATTCAAATAGGGGTTGTAGAGAACATTACAAGATTTCTAAAATATCCAAGAACTCCTTGAGATCATTTGTGAACAAGGAGAATCGAAGGTCAGAAGTTAGGGTTTCAAGTTGTTTTACAAGGCAAAATTTTGTGATGAACAAGAATTCAAATCATTGCTAGGCTGCACAATCTTTGCTTTGCAGGCCTCAAACTTGTTTAGCACTCCATAATTAAATGCTTTCAAACCTGTTAGAGGCTTCAACTACAGCATTCAATGCATTGCCCATGTTTTATTTCCATTTTAGAAAGAAAGTGCACAATGCCATTTTAAAAAAGTAGCTTAATGCACAAAACCTGTTCTTGAGCTTTGCAATTGTTCTATTCTAATCATACACGACCTATAACTTAAAAGAAGTTTGTCTCAAGACTCTAAACAAGCCAGTCCATGCTTGTACTTCACCTTGAAACCATATTTTCACTTTTCTTCAAAATTAAGCAACATGGCCATAACTTGTACTTGTGTGATTCTGACCCTCTAAAGCCTCACATCCTTTTCCTTACTTATGTACAAGTCATTTATATCTGAAAACACACATGTTTAAGCCCCAAAACACACAAGAACTCATAACCGTAACAAAAAACTCCATTCTTGCATAATCTGACCAAAAACTTGAAACTCACATTTCCCTCGTGCGTTTTCAAGCCTTTTGGTTCCTAAAGCTTCTAAACATCAAATACAACTCATCCCTGACCCTGTTTCATAACTGTAACATCTCCATCATCAAGTTCCATTTTCAAAAACAGAGTTCTGCATGTTTACTTCTCCAGAACTCCTCAGCCACTTTCAGCTCAAGCCAAACATCACATTAGCTTCCTGGGAACTTGAGGAAGCTAACTCAATCACTGGAACTCATCAAAAGCTGCTTAAACTCAAAACACGACACCCTCTTGCAAGGTGAGTTTTCTGAATTTTTAACTCTTCATATATGCATCATTAATGTTTAATTTGTGAATGAAAAATGTAGATATCATTGCCCCAAAGCTAACCATGTCCATAGTTTTCATTTTTGTTGCTTGAGCTAAGAGAATTTCAAGACTGAAATTTCTGGAAAAGCTAGGGTTCAGATTAGGGCCATTAAAATTCATATTTGTCTTTGATCTATAGTTTTAATGCTTTAAATTTATGAAATCGTGAGAAAATTTGTCACAAGATTCATGTTTACACTTTTGCAAATGGATGAGAAATGAACAAGATGCAGGTGGTCTGGCTAGAAGTTGAAGATGAAGTTGTCTTCACAAAGCAGTTTCTAATATATATTTATAGTTTTATATAAGTAAACTGATGTATAGCCATCCCAGTGGTAGAAGCGTGCGCAATTCACCTTTAGGACCTGGGTTCGAGCCTCAACGTCCGTTTTGTCATTTTTTCTTTCATTTTTGTTTCATTATCTTTTGTAGCCAGTGCGTTTGGGCCCTCTCCCTTGGGCCTGATTCATTTTACTCACTAATACCTCCCCGTTTGCTTATATCATGCAGCCCGCATAACTTTTTATTTTTTTTTTATTTTTTCTGAATATACAAAAAATGGCCTTGGGCCTAATTTCTCAAAAAAAATTACTTTCTAACCTCTCTTCTAATTTTCAAAACACCTGGCTTCTAACTTTTATTTATTTTATTTTATTTTATTTTATTTCCTTATTTTCTTTTATTATTATTATTTTTAATAAAAAAATACCACAAATATTTTATTTAGACTAAAAATTGTTATATTTACTTTATTTTTTCTTTTAAACAAAAGAATAAAAACATTTCCTTTAATAAATTAATTTCCCTTTTTTTAAATACTTATATAATTAGTCTTAATTATTATTATATTATTTTCTTTTTAAATTAAAATTAATTTAGAAACTTAGGATTTTTAATTAATTAATTTTTTCATACTAGTTTAATTTAATAAAAACCCTTTCACAAAAAACTTCATAAAAAAACCTAAAAATATTCTTTTAATTAACTTAGTTTAATTTTATTACTTTTAAGTTAATTAATTTTCTATTAGTTAATTAGGTTAAAACAAAAACCTTTTCTAAACAAAAATCCAAACAAATTCATTATTTTTTCCATTTATCATTTTATACTTTATTTTAATTCTTATACATTATTCAATATGGTTGTAATAGTTAATTATATTTAAATTCTTGCAATCCCCATTTGTAAAAATGTATACCCCATCCCCCAAATGATGTAATAGGGTAGAATATTTACTTTCTGCAATTTATCGCTTTATATAAATGCTAGTAATTAGGGTTTGTATGGCAAGACATAAAATCAACAAGTAGCAAACCCTAATCAAGACAAATCAAGCATGTAAGCCAATACACTTGCACAGTTACACCTTAGGGTAAATCCACTTTGTTGCCTTATAAAATGGCCATATTATGCATGTGAGTTATCTTAGCAAAAACAAGCAAATACAAGATCATAGTCCCTCGATGACGTTATCAAAGTTGTCTTTCAAAAATGATCTTTGTCCCTTAAAGAAAATGCTAAGATATCTTACAACATTACTAATCATGGCTAATTGATGACCCATGCCCGTCCCTTTTACATCCAAAGATAGGGTTACTTACCAAATCAATGGTAAGATAACAATGTCAAAGGAAAGAGGAAATAAACATGAAAGACTTTTGAGTAGGTAGAATATTCCTAGTTGCTTGCTCATTTTCAAACCAAAAACATCCTTGCTATTTTCAAAACAAACACCAACACTTTCAAAAACATATTTCAAACTTGAAAACATTTTCAAAAGATCAACACTTTGTATACATTCTTACGAAAAAGAATCATTACAAAGTTTTCCTAAACGATGGTATCTTTATAAAATACTTTGAAAAAACCACACAAAGCATATTTTCAAACAAAAGCAAGTGATCTAGCAAGCAATTAAGAGCCCATGGAAAACCATGGATGGAAAGGGTTCTAATACCTTCCCTTTTCATAATCTACCCCCCGAACTCAAGAAAACATCTCAAAGGTCTTTCCTGTTCTTTTTAGCCTTTCCTTTTGGATAAAAGAAAAGTCGGTGGCAACTCTTGCTAAACCGTAACATTTGCGATCAAACGCAAAACAACCAAGTCAGTTCTCCCACCGCGTTACAGAACTGGCGACTCTGTTGGGGATAATTTTAAAAGTAGGGTTACCTTAGGGCTAGGTCACATTTACTTGCTTTACTTGTTTGACTTGTATGCTTTACATTATGGTTCCTTGTTTGGGATCGCTTTGATCCTACACCCGGATTTGGGGGACCTTTTTTAGGTAAGTAGCAATAAACTGTGAGGGGACTATGCGGGGTATACCGATACAGTTGAAACAGTAGCTACATTGATGCGACACTTTGTTGTGTACCAGTAGCCTTTGTGTAATTAAGGAGAATACAGGGACGCTGCGTGGTATCATAAAGCGTCAACTGACCTTATCACCTTAATTGACCAACATGGCTTTTAGGACGTAGTGAGATAGCCGTCTTTGGTGTAAACCCAAAGTCGGTTGATACTCGATGCTACACTCATTGAGGTTTGACCCTTGAGTTTTGTTTGGTGGCAATTTAATTGTCTATCGGAACGAGATTTGGGGGAAAAACTGGTGATATTGAGATCCCTTAGAACCCGTTTACTATATTTAGGACAGATTGAGCCAACCCAACTTCAAGAAGGTATCACCTTAAAATCCATGCAAGCCTTAAACCTAAGGTCTCTGTGTGATTTTCTTGTGCTTGCTATATCTGTTATATCTGAGCATAATCATGACGTCATAACATATCGTGTCATACTAACCATTTCAAGGATTCTTAGGGTTTTATTTTTTGTCTTGTTTTGTAGGACATGGCTCTCGCCCGCAGTTTCACTATCCAAGTCAGTCTGGTAAAAGTACCTCCTTAGCTCAAGGATTTCGTATCAAGGGTTCCCAAAAGCTATCCATTCACTGAAAGACATGGTAGACTTCTCAGCTTGGTCACTTTAAACCCTGATGAAGAAATGTTAAAAGTACTCTTTCAATTCTTTGACCCTCTACATCACTACTTCACTTTTTCGGATTACCAGTTAGTGCCTACTATGGAGGAGTTTTCTCTGCTGTTAGGGGTGCCTATCCTTAATGAGGTACCTTTAAATGGTATGGAAAGAGACCCTAAACCTGAAGATATTTCCAAAGCTCTATCCTTACAACGGTCTGACGTAGTAGCAAATTGGGTAACCCAGAGAGGTGTCAAGGTTTTTTTGGCTAAGTTCTTGTTCGAGAAAGTTCATCATTTTTGGGATACCTTGGACTTACAAGCTCTTGAAGAGGTGTTAGACCTTCTCATCTATTGTTGTTACTATTTCCTAATTCGGACCAGCTCATAGACGTGAATACCGTTAAGACTTTCCTATCACGTAATCCAGTACCTACTCTGCTTAGTGATATCCTACATTTGTTGCATACTCGCACTGTAAAGAGGAGAGGAACCATTATGTGCTGCACGCCTATCTTGGCTAGGTGGTTTATTTCACACCTACCCCGATCTGTCCTGAAGAATGAACAGGGCTTGAGATGGTCTCAAAGGCTGATGGGTCTTACACACTCAGGCATTCATTGGTGTCCCTGATTCTCAGAGAATGTTATCATCATTGATCGATGCGGAGAATTCCCTAATGTCCATCTTTTAGGAATTAGGGTAGGAATCACTTACAATCCTTGTTTGGCACTACGACAGTTTGGATATGCAAGAAGGGACGGTCCTCATGATACACTTATTCAAGGAATCGTCTTCGACTACGAGAATGATGCTCAGGATTACCATAAAAGGTTCATGCAAGCTTGGGGCATGGTACATAGAGTCGATAGCAAGACACTAGGACACAAAATTTCCATCCCTCTTGAGCCTTATCTCAAATGGGTACGAGCTCGTGCTCAAAGTCTTATGATGCCTTACCCCTCTATTCTTTCAGTTATCATAGAGCCTGTTATGGAAGGAGATGTCCCATACACTATCCTTCATCCCAACATGTCCATCTCTCTCGAAGACTTGCAAAGGGATTAAATACAGCTTAAAGGGGAGCGAGACAATTTCAAGGCCCAATTCTACGCCAGCAAGAAGAAGGTTCTGGAAATCACTAGGCAGCTTCATGAAGAGCGGAGCCTGAACGCCTACATCACACCAAAGAGGATGCGTTCAACTTTTTTATCTTATATTTTTGTATTTTTATTTCTTTCATTGTAATCCCAAAGAGGCGTGATGTACTCAAACTTTTATTTATTAATATAACGCGTGTTCCTTTTTGGTCTAAAGAAAATTTAAATTTCTAATTTCCTTGAATCATTGCATATGCATATTCATTCATCATTACATAAATAGGTTTCTTACCACAAGTCTCCTTATCTTTCTACTATTTATTTCAGTAAGATGGACATGGAACAGACGGTAAAAGATCTCCAGGCGCAGAATGCTCAGTTTCAACAAATGTTCTTGACTCTAGCCAAAGGACAAGAGGATTTGAAAACTTTGCTGATTGAAGAAAAGAAGAAGAAAGGAAAGAAATCAAACTGTTTTTTGAATCTAGGAAGAAGGTTCCTCGGGCCAGCCAGACGGACCCTAGACTTCGCAACATCATCTGGTGAAAAGGATAATCAAGAAGGGAAAGGAAAGGAAGTAATTTCCCATCCAGAATCTGAAGAGGAAGAAGACGATGATTACTATGAAGAGTAGTATCCTTCGACTGATGAAAAATACAAACATCTGGAAGAACGTCTAAGTGTAATGGAGATTCAGAAAGTGTCCGGGCTGGACTTTGAAGAGCTGGGTTTGGACTTTCAAGGCACCCGTGTTTTCTAAGTACAATGGGGTTTCGTGTCCCAATATGCACCTCCGATCATATGTGAGGAAGATACAACCTTACACTGCTGACAGAGATTTGTGGGTCCACTTCTTTCAAGATAGTCTATCCGAGACTCAGCTAGATTGGTTCTATCAACTGAAGAGGGCCAATATCCATAATTAGGAAGACCTTGCCGCTTTTGTTTATAAACAGTATCAATATAATGCATATCTTGCTCCCACTCCTACTCAACTCCAAAGTATGACTATGGGTTCGAGCGAGGGTTTCAAAGACTACGCTCAGAAATGGAGGGACTTAGTAGGTAGAGTCCAGCCTCCCTTATCTGATAGAGAGCTAGTAGACATTTTTTTGGGTACCCAGTCCGGTCCTTTCTTTAATCATCTAATTGGAAGCTCCTCAACAGGCTTCACTGAATTAATCTTGACAGGGGAAAGAGTTGAAGCTGGGATTAAGAGAGGAAAGATACAAAAGGACGCATCCTCCAGTGATGTGAGAAAACCATTTATTGGGAAGAAAGAGGTTGGTGATGTGTACCCTTAAATGAATCAGGATAGAACTGAACTCCGTCCAATGGTAGGGGCAATCATGATCCTTAAGCCTGCACCTATTCAACAAAGGAATAACTAGCTTAGAACAGAAAGACTGGTAAGATAATTTACTCGGATAAATATGACACTGTCTCAAGTCCTACCACATTTGTTGAGATCTAATATGGTAACTTTGAAGGAAGCCCCGAAGAACCCCAACACCGCCTCTCCTCATTATAATCCTAATACTCGTTGTGCTTACCATTCAGAAAGTCAAGGCCATGATACCAACAACAGTCGGGCTTTGAAAAATAAGGTGCAAGACCTTCTCGAGGTAAAAGAAATTGAGTTTGTTGCTCCTGAGATCCCAAATTTTATCACCGCTCCTATGCCCAAGCATGGCCGTGATGTTAACGCTGTTGAGGATGATGTGTTTGTTACTATTGTTGACGAACTTGTTACTCCTCTCCTAACTATGAAGAGGAACCTATTGAAGACCAGTTTAATTCTGGGCTGTGACGAAGGATGCCACCTCTGTTTATCCCTACCAACTGGTTGTCATTTATTGAAAACAGGTGTCCACTGATAATTAATATGCCATGGCCGATCCTGTACTCCTTAGATAAAACTGTCCCATGGAACTATGGGGGTGACGTCTACTATCACGACGTCATACAGGATTGGCTGGCTGATGAAGACTTGATTTTTGAGAAGGCTGACCCCGACGTCGGAAACATTGCAGGAACCAGCAAAATAACCTGAAGTGGAAGAGTATTATCCCCAGAGATTACTCCTCTAAAAATTGTTATCGGTCCTGTGATCATCCCTGCTTTTGTCCCCGTTGACACTACTACTATAGTCCCTATGGTTACCCCTACTGACACCCCTACCATCGAGTCGACCGAGACTCGGGGCAAAGGCATTCTGGTTGAGCCTGTCCGGATGAAGGCGCAATCAGTATCTATCCCGGAAGCCTCCAAAAAGGAGATGGAAGAAATCTGAAAATTATAAAGAGAAGCGACTACAACATAGTCGAACAGCAAGGGAATACTCCGTCAAAGATCTCTATGCTAGCTTTACTATTATGCTCTGAGGCTCATGCGAAGGCCTTGGTGAAATTTCTCAAAACTGCCCACGTGCCACAAGAAACCTCTGCTGACCAATTCCAAGACTGTGTGGCCAGTTTGACATATGACAACGGTTTAGGCTTTTCTGATGCCGATCTTACACCTAGAGGGAGGAAACACAATGAGGCGTTGCATGTCTCTGTCGAATGCAGGGGCACAACTTTGGCTCATGTCCTGGTTGATACTGGTTTGTGATACAGTGGCAGAATCGACTGTTTGAATGCTGGTTTGCGTTTTGTGTTTGCAAAATTTCGCGGTAAGAAAGAGTCGCCACCGACTTTTATTTCATCCAATCGGAAAGGAAAAAAGTACAAAAAAAATTCCTTTTTCTGATATTCTAAGTATGGGGGTAGATTATAGAAAGGGAAGGTGTTAGCACCCTTTCTATCCATGGTTTTCCATGGGCTCTTAGGTACTTGCCCATATTTTAAAATTTCTTGTGTATGTGCTTTGTTTTGAAAAGTTTGACTTCGTGATAACCCTTGTATCAGTCCTCAAGGATGTGACAAAGTTGTTTTGAAAATTTGTTTGAAAAGTGTAAGTGTGAAAAACTTTGATTTTGAGCAAGTACCTACTAGCATCTACCTACTCGAAAAAAGATCGTTTCTATTCTCGTTTCCTTTAGACCGTGTTATCCTACTATTATTGAGTAGGTAACCCTAGTCGTTGGAGTTGTAAGGGTTAATTTGAAAGGGACGTGCGATCACTAAAGCAATGTTAGGACACCTTAGTAATAACCCTAGAGTTGTAAGTGAAGAAGTGAAAAACACAAGAAGGGGGGTTGAATTGTAAACTGAAAATCAATGCAATGAACAAGATATTTTTATCCTGGTTCGTTTGATCTCAAACTACTCCAGTCCACCCGTCAAGGTGATTTCGCATCTCTCCAACGAGGTCTTAATCCACTATATTCAACTGAATATTACAAACTGCTTTAACAACTGCTAAAGCCTTCTTGATGCAAACCACAACCCGATTTGTCAAGGAAACACTTTCTTACAAAGAAGATAAATCTAGGTGTGTGAATGTTTTCTACAAAACTGTATCACAACTGTGATGTATACACAACTTAAGCTTATGAAACTAGATTGCTAAACAATGATTGAGTAAGAAGATATGTATCGTTTAGCAAACCGGGAGAAGGAAGATTATGATTAGCTTTTAGGCGTGTAAAAAGTTGGAGAGCATTAGCCAATTCAATCTTCATAGTCTTGTTTATATAGTACTGAGATTGTTGAACGTTGGAGCAATATTCTTGATTCAATGCTAATAACAAACTTTCCTTATTGAGCAGATCTTGTCTGGAATGAGGCCGTTGGTAATAATTTGCTTTCAATGCACAGTACCGTTGCTTACTTAATGCATGTTCTGGCTTGGCTCATTCTGACTCTGCTTAACTGCTGATGAACTGTTGTTTTATTTATCAGAGTGTTGAGCGCAGTTCTGTTCATCAAGCTTCAGCATACACGTGAGTTGATCTTCTGATTCTGGTATTCTGATAAAGCAACTTCTGATGCTGATGTCAAAAACCAATATTCTGATGCTGATTTAAGTGTGCTCTTGCTTATACCTATCAGAGTTTCTGCAAGGAAGAACGTAATATTTTTAGGTAGCAAATAGTTCATACATGAATCATATAAATAATATATCTTTTCATTTTGTTATCATCAAAACTTAAACATAGGGTAGTAGATTCAAACTTTGTTCTAACAATCTCCCCCTTTTTGATGATGACAAAAACCAGATATTTTTAATTGAAATTAACGTGAAAAAGTATCAGAGGTAACTAAATGATAAGATGTATCAGAATAAGAAGTTATCAAAGATAAGGGATCAGAGTTGAGAGATACTCCCCCTGAGTTTATTACTTCTCTTTTTGATTCCAAGAGTTCTTCAGGATCAGATCTTTTTGCCTTTCTTTGAACATCAGAGTATCAGAGTTTTTGACTATCAGAAGCTTTAGATCAGCATATCAGAGCAGAGCTTCAGATCAGCGTATCAGAGCTTTTCTTGTCAGAGCTTTGCTTTGGGTCAGAGTATCAGAGCAGGTCAGAGTTTCAGAGCTTTAGTCTTCATAGTATCATGGAGCTTTCTTGTACCTGTAGACTTAAGCAAGACAGAAAACATATTCAAGTATATCAGAGTTAGAATGTTCGAGAATTTCTGTCTTAGTAATCCGTTATTATTTAAAATATCATTCTTGTTCTCCCCCTTTTTGTCAGCAATCAAAAAGTGTAAGTGATGTGCTAAAACATTTAAGGCAGAAAAACTTGTCATATTAAAAGGTTCAGAATCAAATAAAACAGTACAACAAATAATCCAAGAAAACATGAAAATGATATGAATGAAAAACTAAGGTTGGGGAGGAAAGCGTGTGAACAGGTTCTCCAGCATGGCTTTGATCAGATCAGCAGTCTCATTCTGCTTGTGTACCATGCTGACAACTGTGTCAATCTTGCTATCCTGCACATCCATCCTTTCTTTCATCTTCTGGTCGTTTTCATCCATCCTTTGCTGCAGACGCATGTCATTCAGCTTCAGTTCTTCCAGAGTCTGCCTGTCCAAGGCAGCTTGAGAAACATCAGAAGCAGGGAGCTTCTGAGAGCTTTCTGCAACATCTTATGCTTGACTTGCTTCAGCTTGAATAGTCTTGTCTGCTTCTAGTTTCACCTTTGAAGCTAGCTGTTTCTCAGACCATGGCTCACTATCCAGAGGGAGCACGTCTTCCTGTGGCAGCTGACTTTCAACTTCCTTCAGCAGCTTGCTGAAGTTCTGTTGTTCCTGCTCATAGTTGATATCCTACAACTTGAGGGCTTCAGCACGTACCCAAATTCTAAATTGTGACCAGAGCTGTTCAGAGGCAGCTGGGTCAATCATTCCAGGACAGACTTGCTTCAGAGAAGCAATCCACTGCTGCAAACCTGTCTCAAAATTCATAATACCAGAGCCAACATCTGGTTGTTTTGGTTTTGGAATGGCTATTTTATGTTTCAGATCAGCAAGACGGTCAAGGATTGTTAAGTCTATGAAGGTCCTGCTGGGGTTTTCGGTGGTTTGCTTGGGAGCTGTTTGTTTTGGAGATGGAGTGGGAGAATCAGAGATAATGATTGGACTGTTTGGTGTTTTGGGAGTATTTGGTGGTGTAGATTCTGATGAGGATGGCAGCTGGGCCATTGTGACTGTTGTTCCACATGGCAGCTGGATTGCCAGAGGTGATGGTTGAGGTGAATGAGGTTCAGAAGGTGGAGGAGTTGGAGTTTCAGAGTGATGAAACTCAGGTTGAGGTGATGGTGGATGAATTTCGTGTTGAGGAGAGGGAGACGGAATTGCTGGTTGTGGAGAAGTTGTTGGAATTTCTGGTTGTTCAGGAATAAGAGGTTCTTCTGGAATGGATGAGAGAGGTTGTTGTTGTTCTGGTTCTTCAGCAGATTGCTGTTGTTCTGGTTGTGGAGAAGGGACACTTTGTGGTTCAGAGTTTGGATTGATGGAGGAGTGATCAGAAGTGTGTTGATCAATGTCAGACAGCACTTTGTCAATTGCTGATGTTGTTGAGATTGTTGGTTTGGGATGTTTGGTTCTGGGTCTTCTGAGTTGTAATGCCTCAGAAGGGTCATCTTCTGGTTCAGTTTCATCTATTGTTGGGATGTGGATTGATATTCTATGAGAGGTTGGAGGTGGAATTGATGCTGGAATAGTAGAAGAATTTAAAACAGAAGCAGCAGATAAATTACCTCTTTTCTTGGGTGTCTGCTGGGATGATCCTTCTGAAGGTGCCTTCCTTTTCTTCGTCTTCTTCAGTGTCACTTCTGGTTGAGATTGGTGCAGATCTTTGATCTTCAGATTGGGATCTGTACCATCAGCTTTGCACGCGTCCAGATATCTGAGAACTACCACTAGCTTGGATTCTATCTCAGAGAATAAAGGAAAGTCACTCAGTGGAACTCTTCTGCTGGTGATATCAGCAATAGAAGTAGCGCTGGGTTCCTTTTTGATATTCTCTATCAACTTCATTTTCTTCAAGTTCTTCGCGTTCAAAGGCTTCCCAACCGTTGGTTCAATGGTGCTTAACTCTTGAGCTTCTATCAGATGCTCTATCAGCCTATTCTCAGTCGGAATATCTGATATCAACCTTCCAAAGGGTATCCAATCCCTCTTTGTTCTTTCTTTTTCCCTGGTTTCCTTCACGCTTGTTCTGAGGTGATTGAACAGAAGATGAGCCAAGTTGATTTTTACCTTCTGATTGATAAAGTAGATCAGAAACTGCTGATCCACATTTATGTAATCAGGGGAACTAGTTGGCTTCCTATGGTTAAAACACCCCAGAATTATCTTCGCCCAAACTCTGTGATGATCCTTCAGATCTTTGATCTTGCTGCTGGGCACCCCATGGGTGAAAATCCTTTCTGCTATGACGCCCACGTCAGCACATCTCTCAGCCATATCAATACAGCGGACGCCACCGCCACTGTAACCGATTAACCTTGCTATGTGATCCTCAGTGATCACAATCTTCTTCCCCATAATGTAGGAGGTGACTTGATGCGTTGAAGCCGTCGCATGAATCCAGAACTCCTTGACTAACATTGGAAATGTTAGTCCAACCAACCTGTCAAAATACCTTTCCCATTTCTATGCCCTAACTTCTTCTGTTAAATCAAAACCGTTTTCCTTCAGGCTTCCAAAATCAATGATCAATTCAGATAACACTTCAAGATTCTTCACAGGAGTGAGGAGTGTTCTGAATGGCACTTGATACTGTTCAGATGATGCTTTCTTCTGAGAACCTGCAGAAGCACTGCTGGAGGTTGCCATGTTCACACTTAGGGATTTTGAGAAAAACTGAGAAAAAGAGTTTGAGAGAGATGAACACAGAAAAATGCAGAGAATGCTTGAGAAATAGTGAGAAACTGTAAAAGATTAAAATGAGAGGTTAACGTGTTTAAATAGGGTTCAGAATATTTTGAAAGAGTGAACGTTTTTAAGAAAGAGAAATAAAATCATGATTACGTTTTAAAAGCATGATTACTTTCATTTAATGCTTGCTGATTTTGGGGGATTTGAGAAAGATACTTAAAAATGGTTACCAGACATGTGTCTCAATGCACCCAATCAGCGTTTTGCCTTCTCAGAAGCGTGCACGCGTTCTGCTTCATAGAATTGCTGATGATTGGATGACACTTGTTTGATGTAGTGATCAGCACGTCTGTCTTTGAGCTTAGACTCTCAGATCTTTAGACTTGCATCTGATACAATCTGCATGTTCTATCTTTCTGAAAAGAGATTGATCAGAAGTTCACAGTAAAACAAATACATTCTGAAGATAAATATATGGAGTTAAAACATTTTCACTCTGGGCAGATTTTCATGCTGAGATGTTTCAGAATGAAATTGAACCTATCTTCAGAAAGGGGTTTAGTGAAGATATCAGCCCATTGATGGTCTGTATCTATAAATTTTAAATTCAAAATTCCTTTCTGAATATAGTCCCTAATGAAGTGATGTTTTATTTCTATATGCTTAGCTCTAGAATGTAAAATGGGATTCTTACTTAAGCAAATAGCAGAAGTATTATCACAGAGTATAGGAATGTTACTCTCAAAAATCTGGAAGTCTTCAAGCTGACTTTTCATCCAGAGCATTTGTGTGCTACATCCTGCTGCTGCTATGTACTCAGCTTCTGTTGTTGATAGCGCAATTGTTGATTGCCTTTTGCTGGACCAAGAGATCAGATTTTCTCCCAGAAACTGGCAGCTTCCAGAAGTACTTTTACGCTCCACTCTGTCTCCAGCAAAGTCAGCATCGCAGTAGCCTACTAAACTGTAATCACTAGATTTTCTATAAAACAAACCCAGATTAGTAGTACCTTTCAGATACTTGAAAATTCGCTTAACAGCTGTTAAGTGAGATTCTCTAGGATCTGATTGGAATCTAGCACAAATACAAACACTGAATATTATATCAGGTCTTGAAGCAGTCAGATAAAGGAGAGAACCAATCATACCTCTGTAGACTTTCTGTTCTACATTTTTGCTTACCTCTTCTCTTTCCAGAATGCACGTGGGATGCATTGGAATCTTTGATGGCTTACATTCTGAGAGGTCAAATTTCTTCAGAAGATCTCTGATGTATTTTCTCTGATGAATGTAAGTTCCCTCTGGAGTTTGATTGATCTGAATTCCTAGAAAGAATTCCAGTTCCCCCATGAGGCTCATCTCAAATTCTGCCTGCATACACTTAGCAAATTTTCTTCCAAGAGAAGGATTAGTAGAACCAAAAATAATATCATCAACGTAAATTTGACAGACTAAGATGTCATTCTTAACTGATTTACAGAATAAGGTAGTGTCCACCTTCCCTCTGGTGAATTCATTTTCTAACAGAAAGTTACTTAGCCTTTCATACCAAGCTCTGGGAGCTTGTTTCAGACCATATAGTGACTTCTTTAGTTTGAAAACATGTTCTGGATGTTTTGTATTTTCAAAACCAGGGGGTTGATGCTCATAAACTTCTTCTTCTATATAACCGTTTAAGAATGCACTCTTCACATCCATCTGATACAGAGTGATGCCTCTATTAACAGCAAATGAAATTAAAAGTCTGATAGATTCTAACCTGGCGACTGGGGCAAAGGTTTCTGTATAGTCTATCCCCTCTTTCTGACTATAACCTTGTGCAACCAGTCGTGCCTTGTTTCTGATGACTTCACCTTGTTCATTTAGCTTGTTTCTGAAGACCCATCTTGTTCCAATGACGTTGAATCCTTTTGGTCTGGGAACAAGATCCCATACGTCATTTATGGTGAATTGATTCAGCTCTTCTTGCATTGCCAGAATCCAGTCATTATCCAGAAGTGCTTCATCAATAGAAGAAGGTTCAATCAGAGACACAAGTCCCATGAGGGTTTCTTCAGAGTTTCTGAAGCTTGCTCTTGTTCTGATTGGATCTTCCTTTCTTCCTAAGATAGTCTCTTCTGGGTGATCCAAGCTGCTTCTGGGTAATCTCTTCTGAGGTTGATCAACAGCTGTTGTAGGATTGCTAGCAGTGCTCCTTTCAGACGTTGAAGGAGTGTCTGTGCTGAGAGCTTCTGATGACTTGTCTTCAGAACCTGTAAATTCAATTTCTATACCTGCAAAAACTTCATTCTGCTTTGACTTTTCATAGTCAAGCTTATCATCAAAATGAACACTGATTGATTCTTCCACAATCTGTGTTTCTGTATTGTATACTCTGTACCCTCTTGAGCGTTCAGAGTATCCTAACATAATACACTTCTGTGCTTTAGAGTCAAACTTGTTCAAATAATTCTTTGTATCTAACATAAAACAGGTACATCCAAATGGATGAAAATATGAAATGTTGGGCTTTCTGTTCTTCCACAATTCATATGGAGTCTTTTCCAGAATAGGTCTTATTGAGATTCTATTCTGAATGTAGCACGCTGTGTTTATTGCCTCTGCCCAGAAGATCTTAGCAACGTTTGTCTCATTGATCATGGTTCTGGCCATTTCTTGCAATGTTCTGTTCTTTCGTTCTACAACTCCATTTTGTTGGGGAGTTCTAGGACAAGAGAAATCATGCAGAATGCCTCTGTCATTAAAGAATGACTCAAAATCTTTGTTTTCAAATTCTCCACCATGATCACTTCTGACTTTAACGATTCTAAGATCCTTTTCATTCTGAACTTGGTTACAGAAGGTAACAAACACAGAGTGTGACTCGTCCTTGTGTCTTAAGAACTTTACCCATGTCCATCTGCTATAGTCATCTACGATTACTAACCCATACTTCTTGCCACTGACTGAAGCAGTTTTAACTGGTCCAAATAAGTCAATGTGCAGAAGTTCTAATGGCTTAGAGGTAGAAACAACATTTTTAGATTTAAAAGAAGGTTTTGCAAACTTGCCTTTCTGACATGCTTCACACAGAGCATCTGAATTGAACTTCAAATTAGGAAGTCCTCTGACCAGATTGAGTTTGTTAATCTGAGATATTCTTCTCATACTAACATGCCCCAATCTTCTGTGCCAGATCCACTGCTCGTTGTTAACAGACAGAAGGCACTTTACATTCTGACTTTTTAGTTCAGAAAGTTTGATTTTGTAAATGTTGTTTTTCCTCTTACCATTAAACAGGATAGTCCCATCTTTTTGACTAATAGCTTTACATGATTTTTGATTAAAGATTATATCATAACCGTTATCACTTAATTGACTTATGGATAACAGATTATGCATTAATCCATCTACTAGCAGAACATTATTAATAGAGGGAAGATTTCCATTACCTACAGTTCCAGAGCCAATTATCTTTCCCCTCTGATTGCCTCCAAAGCCAACGTGGCCTCCAGGCTTAAGTTCCAGGCTTTGGAACATATGCCTTCTTCCCGTCATGTGTCGCGAGCAGCCAGAGTCCAGGTACCATGACTGGTGTTTCTGACTTGCTGCTAAAGATATCTGCAACATGTATTATTTTATCCTTAGGTACCCAGATTTTCTTGGGTCCTGATTTGTTAGTTTTACCAAAACTCTGGTTGAATTTTGGTTTCACAGAGTACTTACTGCTAGTGTATTTAATATCATGTGTGTGACCATACACAAAATGTGAATTCAGAGGAGTGTGTTTAATGGTTAAGTCCATGACATTCTTTGGTGTAGGAACCTTACCTTGGTATCCTATTCCTTTCCTGCCGTTTCTGCTAACTCCATAGATCATTGAAGCCATTTTGCTTCTATCTATGCTTTTAGCAAGGAACTTCTGGAAACTGTGATCATACTCCTTGATGATCTCATCAGCGTTGCTGGGAGTTTCAGAAATTGGTTCCTTCTGAGAGTTTTGTAAAGTGTTTTCTAATTTTGAAATCTTATTTCTCAGCTCAGAATTCTCCAATTTGAGACTCTCAGTCTTATTAGAGTCAGATTCAAGATTCCTTTTCAGGTCTCTGAATTTAACTCTAATTTGCTGATACCTTTCCAGAATTTCATTAAGGCTTTCAGCAAGTTCAGCCTTGGTAAAATTAACAGCAAAGTTAGGAAATACCTCTTCAGTGTCTGATTCAGAGTCTGATTCAGAAGCTTCACTATCTTCTGAAATATTAGCCATGAGAGCTATGTTGGCTCTCTCATCATCTGATTCTGAGTCAGCTTCAGACGAGTCAGATTCATCCCATGTAGCCATGAGATTTTTCTTCTTCTCTCTTCCAAATTTCTTTTTGGGCTTTTCCCTCTGAAGCTTTGGGCAGTCACTCTTGTAGTGTCCTTGCTCATTGCACTCATAGCAGATGATATCCTTGGTGTTTGGCTTTTTGCTACTTGAGGAGCCTTCAGATCTTCTGTATCCAGAGGAAGAATCTGTCCTTCTGTATCTGGAAGAGGACTCGTTCTGATCAGATCTTCTGGGATTCCTGAACTTCCTTTGTCTTTGCTTCCACAGTTGATTTACTCTTTTGGAGAGGAGGGAGAGTTCGTCTTCTTCTGATGAGGATCCATCAGATGTTTCTTCAACTGCCTGCAAAACTTTAGACTCAGATTTTTGTTAGATTTTAATGCTAAAGGCTTACCTTGCTTCTGAGGCTCGTCAGCTTCTAGCTCTATCTCATGACTTCTGAGGGAGCTGATAAGTTCCTCCAGAGTGATTTTGTTGAGATCTTTTGCTAGCTTCAGAGCTGTAACCATTAGTCTCCACTGCTTGGGTAAACTTCTGATGATTTTCTTGACATGGTCAGCAATAGAGTATCCTTTATCCAGAACCTTGAGACCAGCTACCAGAATCTGGAATCTTGAGAACATTGTTTCAATGGATTCAGATTCTTCCATTTTGAACGACTCATACTTCTGAATGAGCGCCAGAGCTTTAGTTTCTTTGACCTGAACGTTGCCCTCATGCGTCATTCTGAGTGAGTCAAAAATGTTCTTTGCTGTGTCTCTGTTGGAGATCTTTTCATATTCAGTATAGGAGATGGCGCTGAGAAGGATGGTTCTAGCCTTGTGGTGATTCTTGAAGTCACGCTTTTGTTGGTCAGACATTGTTTTTCTATCAATCTTCTGACCGCTTGCATTCACAGGGTGCGTGTATCCATCTGTCACCATATCCCACAGATCAGCATCATGTGCCAGAAAGAAGCTTTCAATTCTGTCTTTCCAGTAATCAAAGTTTTCTCCATCAAAGACTGGAGGTTTGCCGCTGAATCTGTCTCTGTCCTCATGGTTGTCATTGCTGGTGTGAGAATAGTTTCCTGCCATTGTGTTTTTCTGACGCTGGATCTTGTACTGACACGATTAAGTGTTTTAGCTCAGAACCAGGCGCTCTGATGCCAATTGAAGAAGTGAAAAACACAAGAAGGGGGGGTTGAATTGTAAACTGAAAATCAATGCAATGAACAAGATATTTTTATCCTGGTTCGTTTGATCTCAAACTACTCCAGTCCACCCGTCAAGGTGATTTCGCCTCTCTCCAACGAGGTCTTAATCCACTATATTCAACTGAATATTACAAACTGCTTTAACAACTACTAAAGCCTTCTTGATGCAAACCACAACCCGGTTTGTCAAGGAAACACTTTCTTACAAAGAAGATAAATCTAGGTGTGTGAATGTTTTCTACAAAACTGTATCACAACTGTGATGTATACACAACTTAAGTTGGAGAGCATTAGCCAATTCAATCTTCATAGTCTTGTTTATATAGTACTGAGATTGTTGAACGTTGGAGCAATATTCTTGATTCAATGCTAATAACAAACTTTCCTTATTGAGCAGATCTTGTCTGGAATGAGGCCGTTGGTAATAATTTGCTTTCAATGCACAGTACCGTTGCTTACTTAATGCATGTTCTGGCTTGGATCATTCTGACTCTGCTTAACTGCTGATGAACTGTTGTTTTATTTATCAGAGTGTTGAGCGCAGTTCTGTTCATCAAGCTTCAGCATACACGTGAGTTGATCTTCTGATTCTGGTATTCTGATAAAGCAACTTCTGATGCTGATGTCAAGAACCAATATTCTGATGCTGATTTAAGTGTGCTCTTGCTTATACCTATCAGAGTTTCTGCAAGGCAGAACGTAATATTTTTAGGTAGCAAATAGTTCATACATGAATCATATAAATAATATATCTTTTCATTTTGTTATCATCAAAACTTAAACATAGGGTAGTAGATTCAAACTTTGTTCTAAAGTAAGATCATATTCGAGGCAACATTTCCGAGGCAAAATTTCTGAGGCAACATTCGAATGGGACATTTGATCTTTGTCAGACAGGAGGGCAACCAAGATACCCTATGCTTAATGATCGCTTACCGGTGCCAACCGAAGTGAGAGTATACCCTAAGAGTGATATGTGCGAGTGATTGGTTTCAATTATTTATATTTGCACATTAAGGTTTTCTAACCGTGTTAATTTGTCATGCATTCTTGTCATACAATCCTATTAGCATACATCTAAATAGTTAAATATTTGCAGAAATTAAGATGCGAGAAAGTAAATCTACGCTATTACAAGGCTTCGGGGAGGGGGATTAATTATATAGCCAAAAACCAGGGGAAAAGCGATAAGTAAAAAGCCCTAGGTTAAACTATTACAAACCATGAACAGTTACAAAAATATTAGTAAAAATAGATAACACGCGCGCGGTGAATCGAATACGAGACAACTAGGGTTTTGACACTTAACTAAACCTAATTGCGATTGATTAAAAAAATGTTTTTTGTCATGTTTTGTTATTTGAGAAAATAATGCAATAATTGAATTAAAAGAAAATCCTAGGTTCTAATTAATTTTTAAATTAAGAATAATAAATTAATTCATCCTAAAAACCTATTTTTGTATTTTTATTTATTTGAAGAAAAGAGAAAATAAAATTAAATCAAGAGTTTTAACCTAATTTATATTTGATTTTATTTATGAAAGAAATTAAAGTTGCCCTAAATTAATTAAACTAATTAATAAATAAAAAAATATTTATTAAGAAAACAAATCTTTTTTTGTGATTTTTGATTGGTTGATTTAAAAAATAACAGAATAATTAAAGAAAAGAATTTAAAGAAAGAAAAATAATGGAAATAACCGAGTGTGCCTGCTGTCAGCAGATCTTATTCTGGCTGATGGATCCAGAAGATGACCCTCAGAAGGTGGGGTGCGCTGGTTCTGGCTCTGGCTGGTGGATCGGAAGATGCTGAACCTCAGAAGATGTATGTGCTGGATCTGATTCTGGCTGATGGATCCAGAAGATGATGACCAGAGAACGCTTGATCTGGATCTGGCTGATGGATCCAGAAGATGCTGAACCTCAGAAGATGTATGTGCTGGATCTGGTGAAAACAATGGAGAAAATGCCAAAAGCTCACGCCTGGGATTGAACCTAGGACAAGAGTTTCTGACTTCCTTCTTCTGACCATATATGCTGGATGTTAACTTGTTAATATAGTAAAAACAAATAATATATCAGAAAGAACAAGTTTTTGGCCAGAATAACGCGCCAGAATTTGAACCAGCCAGTCAGGTTGTGACACGCTGTTGTCTTCTTCCTTGGAACTGTCGTTTTAAGTTCTAAACGTTTACCTACAGACGCATGTCTGTTGCTAAAACCGGTGTCATTCAAGAATCAAGCATATGCAATATGAATTCAATTGGGGACCATGAATCAACTGGATTTGATGTTCTGATCGTCATGGTAACCAATATCAGGCCTGATTTTGCTTGAAAACCAGAACCCCAAATTGGAGCACGAAAACCTAACAATGGCAGAAGCTTATTCCTGCGCTGTAAATCAAATCAAACTATCCAGAAACATTGCAAACACGATGATGAACACAAATATGTAATTTAAACATGCTAAAGATGCAAGAATTGCAGTAATCGAATTTGGATAATTTTGCAAACCGTGAGAATGATAGGGCATGATTCTGGATGTTCTAACGCCTGCAACTGATTGGGAATGCTTCCTGAGATGCCCAGGAATTGATTTCTGGCCTTGAATTGCTCTCAAAGATCCTCTATCCTAAAATAAGAACTTCACTTTTTGTCAAGATTTTTGATTTTTGTTCTTACAGTCTCACGCCTCTAGCCTCCCTCTTTTGCTTTGTTCTTGTTCATTATATAGCCTAGAGTGAATTAGGTTAACAAATTTGGATTGAATCTTGAAGCTTTGATGAGATTTGATTTGATTTTCAATTTGTATGATATCCTTCCAAATTTGGCCTAATCATGCCAATTTCGTACTAGTCAGCCTTGATATGATCTGATTCTGATATGCCAACATAATGAGCTTATGCTGCTGTCTAAAAATCCAATCAAAACAAATCTTTGCTATTATTTACCAATTATTTGATTTAATTCAATTTTTAATAAATAAAAAATCAAAATAAAATAAATAATGAAGGAAATAACATGTGAGTGAGCATTTGGGTCGTGGACCATGTTATAAGTGAGGTGCAAGCATAAAAAGTTAGGTCCATTAGCAAAAAAATGCAAATTTGAGCACATTTGACTTTTGGCAATTTTGCAAAAATGGTCAACTTGGCCAATGCATAACTCTCTCAATTTTGATCCTAGAGAGGTGTTCTTTGACTTTTTAGAAAGCTTAGGGTGTCCTCTAAGCAACCCTTTTGGTCTCATCTCAATTGAGTCTTTCATGTTCATGTGTGAAGCTTTGATCCAAAAGGTGTTTTTGTTGACTTTTCAAAATAACCTATAATGTAAAAATTCATATCATTTTGTGAGTGCATATTCTGAACTTGAGTGCTGAAGATGAATTGTAAGGAATTGCATCCTCTTTATAATGAGCTTTAGATGGGTCATTTCTGATGAAGTATGAGAAAGTTATGCTTGGTCAAAGTTGAGTTGACTTTTCCTGCAAAACCCTAATTTGAGGTAGACTGCCTTAGGAGAGAGTTTGTCTGGTCAACTCTTGAACTTCCTTGAGAAATTTGGGGACATCACTTGCCATGTGTTGAGAAATATGGGAGGGAAAATTTTAGGGTACAACAACTTCCCTTGTTCAATCTTCTTAAACCTGAGGATGTAGATTGGCTCGTCTGCCTTTCGTGATCTGAAGGTGGAAGAAGATTGAACACTAGAGTGCCCAGAAATTTGCACTCACATGACATGATACCTAATTTATGATACCGAGAATAGGCTTATAGATGCCATTTGGTAGTTTCTATAGAATTGTCGGGGATGGGCTTAAAGATGTCATCCGAAGAGATGTCGATCGCATAAGAGATTCCTTTGCGAGAACCCGTATACCTGTTGTTTGAGGAGGACTCCACTGGGGAATGCTGGTATTTGTCTTGAGATAAATAGAGTTTTAGGAGCTACAGTTATCCATTACTCTACTGGGGACTAATTCTGGTTTGGGAAGCAGAAGTGAACTGTGTGTTTGGTCGGGGTATATGTTGCACTGCTACTTTCTGGGGAAATGCGAAACCAATCGTGTGTGATCAGATCCCGGTCTTACAGTGTTGTGGACTGCTGTTTGGGGATAAGAGAGGAAGAACCCGGATATTAAGGTTATGAGAAGGAACCTGGATAGTAGGGTTGCTTAAATATGAAAGCCTAGATAGTAGGGCTATGAGAAGGAACCTGGATAGTAGGGTTGCTTCGATATGAAAGCCTGGATAGTAGGGCTGCAAGAAGGAACCTGGATAGTAGGGTTTCTTCGATATGAAAGCCTGGATAGTAGGGCTGTGAGAAGGAACCTGGATAGTACGGTTGCTTCGATATGAAAGCCTGGATAGTAGGGCTGCAAGAAGGAACCTGGATAGTAGGGTTGCTTCGATATGAAAGCCTGGATAGTAGGTCTGCAAGAAGGAACCTGGATAATACAGTTACTTCGATGTGAAAGCCTGGATAGTATGGCTGTGAGAAGGAACCTGGATAGTAGGGTTACTTAGATATGAAAGCCTGGATAGTAGGGCTGTGAGAAGGAACCTGGATAGTAAGGTTACTTCGAAATGAAAGGCTGGATAGTAGGGCTGTGAGAAGGAACCTGGATAGTAGGGTTACTCCGAGATGAAAGCCTGGATAGTAGGGATGTGAGAAGGAACCTGGATAGTAGGGTTACTCCGATATGAAAGCCGAGATAGTAGGGCTGTGAGAAGGAACCTGGATAGTAGGGTTACTTCGATATGAAAAGCCTGGATAGTAGGGCTATGAGAAGGAACCTGGATAGTAGGGTTACTTCGATATGAAAGCATAGATAGTAGGGCTGCTTCAGAATGAGTTTGGGTAAAACTGCAGACGGAACCTGGGTAAGGTTGTTCTTGTCGCGCCGATGATTACTCTATTTAGCTTCGAGTGTTGATCATGGACCTGCTGGAAATTGTTGATAATAACTGTCTTTCCTGAAAGAAATACAGGGTTAGTTATGTGTGATGCATGAGATGCATTTGTATAATGACGTTCTCAAAATAAATGAGACTATGTTATATGTAATGTATGCATATGTCATGATGTATGAACATGAAATGCTGACGTAATAATCTGAATCTGGGGAAATAAATCCCTGATTGCTATAACAACCATAGTTCCTCTACTTCTGTTGGGGATGGTGAACAAAGATGATTGTGTTGGGATTTTCCCCTTGGCTGGCGAATATTCTGCCGAAAGAGACCCTGTATGAGGATAATTCTACGGGGGATAACTCTGTTGGAGAGGAGATACTCTGTTGATAGATCTGCTGTTTTGGAGAGCTAACTCAGCTGGGGATGAATTTCCATCGCTGGTGATAATGAATTATTGTTGGAGATTAAAATTCTGCTTGTGAGAGAAATAAACTCTTCCTGGGGAAAAATTTACCGACTCACTCGCGATTGTGAACCTTAGCTAGGAAGAGTTATGTCCTGCTCGGGGAAGCTGACATCTGTCTTTAGATACTTTTTACTCTGTGGGGAGTGTATGTACCACTACTCATGTTCTCGAGCTGGCTTTATCCCGGTACCTGATGGGCAGAGTAACTGTAGGGTTTGGGCACTTCTTGTTTTCCCTGTTCCTGGAATTACGAGTAATCATCTTTTGTTTCTTATATAAATATTTATGACCAGTAATTATTTTCAAATGCATATATCAAAAATGAATCATTGGACGTTCTTGCAAAACAAAACGGAAAAAGCAAAACAAATTGAAATTCCTTGTGAAAATGAATTGTATTGATTTTTGAAGTTGGTCTGTAATAGGCATTTTTGTACAAAGAAGCTGACGTCCTAGTAAGAGAACATCACCGAAAGAAATTACAATTTGTAAAAGAAAGAAAAACAACTATGTAAAACAATCCCATTGGGTTCCAACTCTGCTATTGCCCTTATATCTTTAAGCATCTCATCACTTTGTTGCTTGGTCGAAGGTGGATTAGATTGATTGGCGCCGTCTGAGCTTGATAGTCGATACCGAGGTCTGGTTGCAAGATGATCCAATGAGACATAGTGTTACGCTTTAATCCCTAATTTTTGCCTGGATTGCCCTTTCGGGTTTTCAGTTCACCAGGATACCCTTTTTTGCCCAAGTCGCCTTTTCAGGTTTTCGACTTACCGGGTGTACAGTTTTTTTTCATTTTCATCCCTTACTTTTTCCCGAACCCTTTTGGTTCGCTGGGAAGCCCTTATTTTTTCCTAGGCCAGTCAACCTAGCGGGTCTTTGATTATGTGTAGTATCTTTTCACTATGTCTGCATTGACGGGATGTGGAAGGTCGTCACCATCCATAGTGGTTAGAATCATAGGTCCTCCCGAGAAAATGTTCTTAACCACAAATGACCCTTCATATGTGGGGGTCCATTTTCCCCTGGGATCACCTTGCGGTAGTATGATGCGTTTGATCACCAGATCCCCGACTTGATATTCTTGACGTCTGAATTTCTTGTTAAAAGCCTTGATCATTCATTTTTGATACGTCTGATCATGACAAATAGTAGTAAGTCTCTTTTCATCGATTAGATTTAGCTGATCAAGTCGGGTTTGGATCCAATCATCTTCGTTCAAACCCGCATCCTTCATAATCATGAGAGAGGGTATCTGGACTTTGATGGGTAGGACTGCCTCCATACCATACACCAAAGAGTAGGGTGTTGCCCCTATCAACGTCCGTGCTGATGTACGGTACCCATGAAGAGAGAATGGTAACATCTCGTGCCAGTCTTTGTATGTCACCGTCATCTTCTGCATAATCTTCTTGATGTTCTTGTTAGCCACTTTGACAACTCTGTTCATATTCGGCCGGTAGGGAGAAGAGTTATGATGCTGAATCTTGAACTATTTGCAGAGCTCGGTGATCATCGTGTTGTTGAGATTTGTACCATTGTCCGTAATAAGCCTCTCTGGTACACCATATCGACAGATCAGATTGTGTCGGATAAACTGCACCACAACGTTCTTGGTTACTATAGAAAAGGAAGCTGCCTCAACCCATTTTGTGAAGTAATCAATTGCTACCAGAATGAAACGGTGCCCGTTAGACGCTGTAGGTCTGATCTGTCCGATCATGTCGATGCCCCACATTGCAAAGGGCCAGGAGCTGTCAAAATATTCATGGGAGCCGGTGGTACATGCACCTTATCAGCATAGACTTGGCACTTATGACAGGTTCGCGAATGCTGATAACAATCGGCTTCCATAGTGGACCAGTAGTATCCTGCTCGTTGGATTTTCTTTACCATGGTATGTCCATTGGAGTGAGTTCTGAAGTTACCTTCATGTAACTCTGCCATGATCCTTTCAACCTCACTCTTGTCCACACATCGCATTAAAGTTGAATCATGGTTACGCTTATAGAGGATACCATTACTGATGAAGAACTTCGCAACGAACCTTCTCAGAAACTTCTTATCATTAACAGATGCCCCCCTTGGGGTATTCTTGAGCCTCGAGATACCTCTTTACCTCATGAAACCAGGGTTTATCTGCTACCTCTTTAGTCTCAATGTCACAACAATGTGCGGATTCATCCAACCTCTCAATGGTAATCTAGGGAGCTTCATTGTCCCACCTGACTTTGAACATAGAAGACATAGTAGCTAGCGCGTCCGCCAGTTGATTCTCCTCTCTTGGGAAGTGTTCAAAGGTTATCTCCTAAAAGTGTGGGAGCAATGTCAGTACATACTCTTTGTAAGGAATAAGATTTGGGTGCTTCATATCCCACTCGCCTTTGATCTGACTTATCACCAGAGCGGAATCTCCGAATACACTCAAGAAATTAATCGTCAGGTCAATAGAAGCTCGAAGACCCATGATACATGCTTCATACTCCGCCATATTGTTGGTGCAGTTAAAACATAATCGGGCGGTGAACGGAGTATGACAGCCCTTAGGAGATATAATTACATCACCAATGCCATTACCCAACGCGTTCGAGGCTCCATAAAAATACATAGACCATCGGGATCCCTCCTCGGGTCCTTCATCCGGTCCAGGTTCTTCGCAGTCGGTTACCAATATGATATTCTCATTCGGGAACTCGAAATTCATGGAATGATAGTCATCCACAGCCTGATGCGCCAAATGATCCACCAATACACTCCCCTTGATTGCTTTTTGGGTTGTGTATTGGATTTCGTACTCGGTTAAAATCATCTGCCATCTTGCTATCCTTCCGGAGAGAGCAGACTTCTCGAAAATATACTTGATCAGATCTATCTTTGATATCAACAGGGTAGTGTGAATCAGCATATGCTGTCTTAGCCGGCGAGCAGCCCATGCCAAAGCGCAACAAGTTTTCTCGAGAAATGAGTATCAGGTCTCACAGTCGGTAAACGTTTTGCTAAGGTAGTAAATCACATGCTCTTTTTGGCCAGACTCGTCATGCTGGCCCAACACACACCCCATTGAATTGTCTAGCACTGTCAAGTATAAAATTAAAGGTCTTCCTTCAACTGGAGGCATCAAAATTGGTGGTTCTTGAAGGTATTCCTTGATTCTTTTGAAATCAGTCTGGCACTCATCATCCCACTTTACCACTTAATCTTTCTTCAGCAGCTTGAAGATTGGCTCACAAGTAGCAGTCAGATGTGAAATGAACCTGGCGATGTAATTCAGACGTCCCAGGAAACCTCTAACTTCCTTTTCTATGCGGGGAGCCGACATCTCTTGTATGGCTTTTACCTTTGAAGGGTCTACCTGAATACCTTTGTCACTGACGAAGAAACCCAGAAGCTTACCAGACCTTACCCTGAAATTACACTTGTTCGGATTTAACCTCAACCTGTATGTCTTCAACCTGTCAAACAATTTCTGGAGATGATCAAGGTGCTCTTCCTCAGTCTGAGACTTGGATATCATGTCATCAACATAAACCTCGATCTCGTGGTGAATCATATCATGGAACAAAGCGACTATGGCGCGCTGATAAGTTGCCCCAATATTCTTCAACCCAAAAGGCATTACCTTATAACAAAAGGTGCCCCACTGTGTAACGAAGGTTGTCTTCTCCATGTCCTCAGGAGCCATCTTGATCTGGTTGTAGCCAGAAAAACCATCCATGAAAGAGAAGATCTTGTGATGCGCAGTGTTGTCGACTAGAACATCAATGTGAGGAAGTGGCAAGTCATCCTTGGGGCTTGCCCTGTTCAGATCTCTGTAGTCCACACACATATGTACCTTACCATCCTTCTTAGGTACCAGAACGACGTTGGAAACCCACTGCGGATAAGAAGTGACAACTAAGAATCCTGCTTCGAACTATTTCATGACCTCTGCCTTGATTTTCTATGACGTTTCAGGGTGCATACGGCGGATCTTCTACTTTACCGGAGGGCAGTCTTCTTTAGTCGGCAAGCGATGAACCACAATATCAGTGTCCAAACCAGGCATGTCTTCATAGGACCAGGCGAAGATCTCAACATAGTCGCGTAGCATCTGTATTAACCGTTGTTTGACACTAGGCTCCAGATTCTCACCTATCTTAACCTCTTTCCTGTCTTCCTCTGTACCCAAATTCACTGACTCAACTGGCTCTTCATGAGACTGGATGTCCCTTTCTTCCTGCTGTAACAGTCTAGCAAGTTCTCCAGGCACCTCACAATCATCCTCACCTTCGTCCTCGACTTGGTTGATTGGATTTTTGAATTCATAATTGGCAGTAGCAGAGTTGTTATCAATGGGATCCAGAGTGGATATGGATCTGCAGTATGATACGAGTGTGTGTGTAAGAGAATAACTATTTTGATAAAATGAGAGACAGAAAAGAAGAACAAGGAGCGTAAAATTCGTAATGCAAGAAACGTCCAATGCTTTATTAATGATATATGAAATGACAAATAATAAGCCCTCACAAGCAAAGCCAAGGTGCCTCAGGAAAGGCACTGGGCCGTAAAGTTCCAAACTGTTTATTACAAATCTTAAAACAAAAGTCAATTACTACGGAATAAAAGAAACATGTATGAGGTCCTTCGCCATCCATTTGTTCAGTCCACCGTTAGTTGTTGGGTAGATCCAGCTGTCGATGTCTGAATCCTCTTCACTGTGCTCAATGGCATTAACGCCCCGATTGCTGATGTGTAGCGGAGGTCTTCCAATCTGTGCGCGCCTAACAACCCTTTGAGCCCCCTTAGTAAAGCCCAAACCAAATGTGTTAGTTTTGGGAGTGAAATCAGGGAGCCGACCCCAATTGGTACACCCACCTTCTTTAACCACAACCCTGGCGTCCTTGAAAGAAGCCATCTTCAGCGGAGGTTTGTTGGTAGCAGCTTCAGTTGATGCGGAGAACTGAGGGACCTCTTCGTAGTTCTGACATGGTGTTTCTATGAATTCCCTGTCCATCTCCATGTAGCGGAAGGAATTGAGATGACTCACTGTGATCGGTGGATCTGGAACTGACTGTTTAACGCTGGTTCGCGAAATGTCGCGGAAGCAAGAGTCGCCACCGTCTTTTATTTTCTCCAACATGGACAGGACAAAAGCACAGCAAAATTCCTTATGAGATTGTCTCTCGGTTCGGGAGGTAGATTTATAGAAAGGGAAGGTGTTAGCACCCTTTCTATCCATGGTTATCCATGGGCTCTTAGATACTTGCTCATTGTGTTTTCAAAAGTGTTTGCTTTTCAATTGTGAGTGGGTTTTGAAAAAGTTTCTTTGAAAGTTTCGGAATAACTCTTGTATCAGTCCTCAAGAGTGTTTGAAAAATTATTTTGAAAGCTTTTTGAAAAGTGTCGGTGTGATAAGAGTTTTGATTTGTTTTTGAAGAGAGCAAGTATCTATGAGTTCTCTACCTACCCTAAGGAATTCGTCTGTGTAAATGTCCTTAAAGTAGTGCCATCCCACCATTGAGAGGTAGGTAGCACCACCGTTGGAGGTGTTCGGGTCAATTCGAGGGTTCGGGACATTGTGGTCACCAGAGCAATAGGAAGACACCTTAGAAGCTACCCTCATGCCATGTTCATGGACATGAGGACTTACTAAAACGCCCTCTACTCGACGACCACTTTTCGAGGGGCAAGGCAACAGTGAAGCGTACCCTAGGGGTGGTGTGTGATTTGTGTGTCGTTTTCAATTATGTTTATCTTGTTCATGCATTGGCGATCTACGCTTTGTTTTTATGTTTATCATTCATTCTTTCATGCAAGTTATTAACAGTTTAAAAGGTGCGGAATCGAAAAGTCCTACGCTATTACAAAGGCGCGGGTCCACATCGCCAAATTAATCCAGGACCCGATTTGAAATAAAACAAAATGCGGAAAATAAATGTCCTAATCAATCTATTACATAGCTTTGGGATAAATACAAAAAGAAATAACAGTAAAATGCAAAAAGAAGTAAAGTCGGGAGTGCGAGGACGTTGGACCCTTTTAAAGAAATTGAATTAAAATTACGAAATTAATTAAATTAAATGAAAAAAAAGGAAATTATTTTTGAGTTTTTGTATTTATGGATTTTAGTAAGAAAATTAAATTGGAATTAAAAAGAAAAGTTAATTAACCCTAATTCTAAATTGTTTTTAATTTATTAAAAAAATGTTTAAATTTAACCTAGTTTTAACCTAATTATTTAATGGCAAATTTATTTACAAAATAAATAATTAATTATTAATAATGGTAAAAGAAAAGAAAAAGAAGGATAAAAGTATTTAAAACCCTAATTCTACATTTTTTAGTTTATTAAAAAAAACATTAAAATTAAACCAAGAATTAACTAAATTAATTGTTAAATTTATTTACAAAAAAAAAGTTAGTGAATTAAACATTAAAAAAACATATTTTTATTTTTATAGTTTCTGATTTTTTTGGTATTTTTATGTTATAAAATTATTAATTTGGAAAATTAAAAGAAAGTAATTAAATTAAAACAAATAAAATAAAAAAGAAAAAAGAATGAAAGAGGGAAATACAAACAGGAGGGGGTGGTTGTCCCAAATTGGAGGTTTTGTTGTGAGCAATTAGGCCCAAGAAGCTTGGCCCTTTCTGACTTCTCAACGATCATGTGCATATGCGTTGACTGAGGTGTTCCCTGGACCTTGATTTTTGGCTCTTGGATTGATCTCAGTGGCCATGTGGCAAGCACCAGCGCTGGATGTTTGGTGGACTTCAGGGCATGTTAGGTACCTAATCACATTGGAAGGAAAAATAGAAAGAAATATGGGGGACCTGGGAATCAAACCCAGGTCCCAAGGCTTGCCAACAAGGTTCCCAACCACTACACCATTCAACACATTCATAAATATTATGCAAAACAAATATAATAATTAAAGAGTCACGCTAATGATAAAACACGCTAAAAATTCAAACAATCCAACCAAGAGAGGACACGCAGGCTTCGTCTTCGTTGTACCTGTAACAGAAAAAGAGATAGCGGGGGTTTTAAACCCCCACTAAATATGCCCTGCGAAAAATTGCGATTAGAGCGTCGTTGCTCATAAATTAGGCGCGATAGGATGACTGGATTCGTGTGAAGCTTCTGGTTCTAATGGCATAAGTCTCGTTGGCCAATTTTTCCCCAAGCGTAAAGCCCCAATTTTACAGCTTTGAAAACCTAACAAGCTCCAATGGTGGATTCATGTATAGGGCACGAAAACTCAATTGAATGGCATGGTTAGCTTCAGAATAATCAGACTATTACAAATCAAGCGTTAGAAATCAAAAATATGGCATGAATTATGAAACACGATTATGCATAAAGTTTGAGGAATTTTGACTTCTATATACCAATTCTTGATGCGTGGGGACTGGAAAAGGATTCAGTTAGGTTCCTTGAAGCCTTGGCAAGCTATTGGTATGATTATTTCGCTTTGAATTGCACTCTATGTGTGTTTTCAGTTTTCAACTTTTTCACAAAAAATGCAAGAAGTGTATTTGATATGAGGCGCAGCTTCCAGGTCCTTGTGACTAGGGTTATCATCTGCTTATGTATGCCAATGGATTAGGGTAGAAATTTGAGTCAAAAAGCCTTTGCATTGATGTATCAAATATTTGATTTTCAATGAATATTTTTTCAATCTTTTTTCATGTCTTTTGATACCAATCATGGCCAAATCTTTCCAAATTGAGGGTGCACGAAATCTTGAGGTTTTATGGAGAGAATATGCTGCAAAAAGGGATTAAAAAAACATGGTTTTCTATTTTTGTCATATTTTATTTCATTAAATGAATTAATAGTGATAAAAATTCAAATAAATAATAAAAAATGATGAAATAAATCCCCTTTGGGTCAAATGGTCGTGCATAACCTTTGGATGATGATTCTTGGAAGAAAATGTGGCCCATTAGCAATTTTGAGGCATTTGAAGCAAAGTTGACTTTTCAAAATTCCCAAACATTTCCCAACTTCCACAATGCATATCTTGCTCAATGTTTAAGCTTTGATCATGTTCTTGGACATTTTGGAAAGGTCTTGAAGTCCTCTATCCAATTCCTTTGGTCCCATGTCATTTTGATTTACCAATCTCAAGTTATGGTCTTTGACTTAAAGTCCCTTTTTGTTGACTTTTGAAAATGACCTATAATGTTGAAATTGATAACTTTTTGTGAGAGCATTTCTTGGATTTGAAGTGTGAAGAGGAGTTGTAGGAAATTTCATTCTCTTCAAAATGAGCTTTGGATGGAATTTTTCTGATGAACCATGTTGAAGTTATGCCCTGGTCAAGTTACAGTTGACTTTTTCAACTGTCCAAATATGGAAACTTTTGCATCTTGAGACTTTTTGAGCCATGCCTTGAAAATCATGATCAAGGATTGATCAAATGTTGTTTGTGGCTTCAAAATAAGATGTTGATCAAAAATTTGAACTTTTGACTGTCAAATGACCATTTTGCCCCTGCAGTTGACTGTTGAGCAATTAGGGCATTTGACTGTGCAATTTTGTGTTGTAAGTCTTGAAACTTGTCATGAGGATACTTGACAATGTTTATAGGCATATGGGACTTGATTGGACCCTTGGAAACTTCAATTTCTTTGCCAGAACCAAAACCCTAGTTTTTGACTGTTAGGAGGCCCTTGAACTGTGCAACCCTTGAGGAGATTTTGAAGCATGTTCTTTGCAAATTTTGAAGAATATGGGAGGGAAAATTTTGGGGTACAACAGTTGCCCCTGTTCAATCTTCTTAGACCTGAGGATGCAGATTGGTTGACGTGCCTTTCGTAATCTGAGGGTGGAAGATGATTGAACACTAGAGTGCCCATAAATTTGCGCTCACATGGTAGTGTGATGGTAGGAATGGGCTTATAGATGCCATTTGGAGATTGATGGATAGGATGATGGGCTTATAGATGCCATGCTAAGAGATGATGGAAGGTGGATAGGCTTATAGATGCCATCTGGGTGTCGATCGTGTAAGAGATTCCTTAGCGAGAACTTGCGTACCTGAAAAAGAAAATGATTACCTGGCCTGTTACAGGAGCTGGTCTTCAAACTCTTTGTATAGATGCGCCCTGACTGGTTACAGGAATTGAATCTGGTGCTTCAAAAGGTTATGAATGAACCAGGGATGGTTACTACCTCAACGGGACGGTGAGAGAACCTTGGATGATTACTACCTCAACAGGAACGCTGAGAGAATCTTGGATGATTACTACCTCAACAGGAACGCTGAGAGAATCTTGGGGCGATTACTACCTCAACAGGAACGCTGAGAGAACCTTGGACGATTACTACCTCAACAGGAACGCTGAGAGAATCTTGGGGCGATTACTACCTCAACAGGAATGCTGAGAGAACCTTGGACGATTACTACCTCAACAGGAACGCTGAGAGAATCTTGGGGCGATTACTACCTCAACAGGAATACTGAGAGAACCTTGGACGATTACTACCTCAACAGGAACGCTGAGAGAATCTTGGATGTCTTCTACTGGGATAAGAATCTGGGAGATCTTAGGGTCGATCTGACTGAACCAGAGAAGGCCTTTGACTGGATAAGAATCGGGAAAATCTTAGGGTCGATTTAACCGAACCGGACAAGGTCTTGGAATCTTCAACTGGATAAGAATCAGGGAGATCTTAGGGTCGATCTGACTGAACCAGAGAAGGCCTTTGACTGGATAAGAATCAGGAAAATCTTAGGGTCGATTTAACTGAACCGGACAAGGTCTTGAAATCTTCAACTGGATAAGAATCAGGGAGATCTTAGGGTCGACATGACTGAACCAGAGAAGGCCTTTGACTGGATAAGAATCAGAAAAATCTTAGGGTCGATTTAACTGAACCAGACTAAAGTCTTGGAATCTTCAACTGGATAAGAATCAGGGAGATCTTAGGGTCGATCTGACTGAACCAGAGAAGGCCTTTGACTGGATAAGAATCAGGAAAATCTTAGGGTCGACTTAACTGAACCAGACTAAAGTCTTGAAATATAGCTGAGAACTTAACTGGATCTTTCCTGAAAGGTAAAGGTCAGTCATATGCAAGGCATGATATGAATCAAGCGATGATGTTCTCAACATAAATGAGATTTGTAAGATATGATGCGTATATGCATGCTATAATGTATGAAAATGTGATGTTTATGAATGTATCTTTTTGTCTAGGAAAGTAAATCCTTGACGGGTGCCGGGAAGTCAAATCCTGGGCTGATGTTTGCAGAGAAAAATATTTGTTTCTGCTGGGGAGTGATGGTTGCAAGAATACCGGTAGGAGAAGATAACTCCGTTGGGGAATAAACTTGATAAAGAGATTACTCTGCGGGGAATAATTACTCTAGCGATCTTGCTGGGGAATAATACTCTGTGGGGAGAGAGGTATTTGCTGGAATGTTGATGGTAGCCTCGCTGGGGATGCCGTTGTTATGTTGGAAGTGTTGATAGACTTCGCTGGGGATACCATTGTTGTGTTGGAAGTGTTAATAGACTTCGCTGGGGATAAGAAGACTTCACCGAGGACGATCTTTCCGTGGCTTTTGGCTGAGGATAACCCAGTTATATCCTGGTAGGGAAATAACCTTTGAATAAAGCCGGGAGGCGCGCTCGTGCTCTCCGGGGATAAGCTTCCAGAATCTACTGGGGATAAGCTTACTGCTTGGGGAGATGGATCCCAACTTTCCTGGGGAAACTGGATTGGACTCTCCTGGGGAAGTTTTGAACTGTATCGGGGAAGTGACTCCATTGAATGCCTGATATACCGCCGGGGAACAATCTTTAGACTAAGACTGCCGGGGATGCTTGTTAAGAATGTATATTGCTGGGGAATGTTGAGATCCGCTGAAGGATACCCAACTTCCCTAAGGTTGACTGTAACTTTGCTTGGGGAGAGTGCACGGACTTGCTGGCTCACTCTCTGGGGAATTAAGGTATATTGGTTACGTTCTTCAGCTGAACTTACCTTGGTACCTTGGTGGATAGAGCAATTAGATCGCTTAGACAACTCTTTATTGCCCCTGTTTCTAATGTTACCTGTAATTAATCCTTTGTTTCGTATGCAAATATTCCTGAGTTAGCAAATTATTGTCAATGCATATATCACAAATTGAACCTTGGACGTTCTTCGCAAAACAAACAGAAAAGAAAAAGAAAACCAAATGGAAATTTGAGCTAAAAAGTGATTTTTGTATTGATTTTTGAATTTGCCTGTAAATAGGCGTTTATGTACAAGAGGCTGACGTCCTAGTAAGAGAACGCCGCCGAACAAAAGAGTTTATACGAATTTGTACAAAAGAAAATAAAACAGCTGTGTGAAATGAATGATCCCACTGGGTTCCAACTATGCTATCGCCTTTATATCTTTGAGCGTCTCATCACTTGATGACCTAAGTTGAAGATGAAGCTGATTGATCGATGCCGTCTGAACTTGATGTAGATACCGGATTCTGGATGCAAAGTGATCCAATGAGACATAGTATTACGCTTTATCCATAACTTTTGCCTGGACCGCCCTTTCGGGTTTTCAGTCCACCGGGATACCCATTTTTGCCCAAGCCGCCTTTTCAGGTTTTCGACTTCCGGGTGTACAGATTTTTTTTCATTTCATCCCTTCATTTTGCCCGAACCCTTTTGGTTCGCCGGGAAGCCCTAATTTTTGCCTAGGTATGTCAACCTAGCGGGTCTTTTTTCATGCGTAGTATCTTTTAACTATGTCTGCATTGGCGGGGTGAGGAAGGTCGTCACCATCCATGTTGGTTAGAATCATGGCTCCTCCTGAGAACACATGTTTAACCATAAATGGACCTTCGTACGTAGGGGTCCATTTGCCCCTTGGATCACTCTGAGGAAGGATGATTCGCTTGATTACCAGATCCCCAACTTGATATTCTTGTGGTCTGACCTTTTTGTTAAATGCCCTGATCATCCGTTTCTGATACGTCTGACCATGGCAGATAGCAGCAAGTCTTTTTTCATCAATTAAGTTTAGCTGATCAAGTCGTGTCTGGATCTAATCATCTTCGTTCAGATCTGCATCCTTCATTATCCGGAGAGAGGGTATTTGCACTTCGATCGGTAAGACTGCCTCCATGCCGTAGACCAAGGAGAAAGGAGTTGCCCCAGTTGACGTCCTGGCTGAGGTACGGTACCCATGTAGAGCGAACGGTAACATCTCGTGCCAATCTTTATAAGTCACTGTCATCTTCTGCACGATTTTCTTAATGTTCTTATTCGCTGCTTCTACAGCCCCATTCATCTTCGGCCGGTAAGGAGAAGAGTTGTGGTGCTGTATCTTAAACTGCTCGCAGAGCTCAGTGATCATCTTGTTATTAAGATTGGTACCATTGTCTGTAATGATCCTTTCAGGGACACCGTACCGACAGATCAGGTTGTGCCGAATGAACCGTGCCACAACAGTCTTGGTTACCGTAGCGTAGGAAGCTGCTTCAACCCACTTCGTGAAGTAATCAATCGCTACCAGGATGAAGCGATGCCCATTGGATGCTGTAGGTTTAATCTCGCCGATCATGTCTATGCCCCACATTGCAAACGGCCAAGGCGCTGTCAGGATATTCAGAGGAACTGGAGGAACATGCACCTTATCTGCATATATCTGGCATTTGTGACATGTCCGAGAATGTTGGTAACAGTCGGCTTCCATGGTGGACCAGAAATACCCTGCCCGAAGGATCTTCTTTGCCATAGTGTGCCCACTTGAGTGTGTTCCGAAGGTCCCTTCATGTAGCTCTTCCATGATCCTTTCTGCTTCAGTCTTATCCACACAACGCAGTAAGGTCGAATCATGGTTTCGCTTGTATAGGATGTCGTTGCTAAGGAAGAACTTGGCTGCGAATCTTCTCAGAAACTTCTTATCGTTGACAGATGCACCTTCAGGGTATTCCTGAGCTTCCAAGTATCTCTTCACCTCATGGTACCAAGGCTTCTCAGTCACCAATTCAGTCTCGAGATCACAACAGTATGCCGGTTCGTCCAGTTTCCAGATAATGATCCGGGGAGCCTCATTGTCCCATTTGACCTTGAACATAGAAGACATCGTAGCTAACGCGTCCGCTAACTGATTCTCCTCTCTCGGAAAGTGTTCAAAGGTTATCTCTGTGAAGTGGGGGATCAAGGTCAACACACATTCTCTGTAAGGAATAAGATTCGGATGTTTCATATCCCACTCTCCTTTGATCTGATTGATCACGAGAGCGGAATCTCCGAAGACACTCAGATACTTAATCCTTAAGTCGATCGCATCTTGGAGACCCATGATGCATGCCTCATACTCTGCCATGTTGTTGGTGCAGTTGAAACATAGCCGGGCAGTGAGTGGAGTATGAGTGCCTTGAGGGGATATGATTACAGCGCCGATACCGTTACCCAAAGCATTGGAGGCTCCGTCAAAGTGCATGGACCATCGGGATCCTTCCTCAGGTCCTTCATCCGGTCCAGGTACTTCACAATCAATCACTATCATGATGCTCTCATTTGGAAACTCGAAGTTCATTGACTGATAGTCGTCTACTGCCTGATGTGCCAAGTGGTCTGCTAATACACTTCCTTTGATGGCTTTCTGGGTCGTGTACTGGATGTCGTATTCTGTCAAGATCATTTGCCATCTTGCTATTCTCCCAGACAGAGCAGGCTTTTCAAATATGTACTTTATAGGATCCATCTTTGAGATCAACAAGGTAGTGTGAGTCAGCATATACTGTCTCAGCCGGCGAGCAGCCCATACCAAAGCGCAGCAAGTTTTCTCGAGCAGTGAGTATCGGGTCTCACAGTCGGTAAACTTTTTGCTAAGGTAATAAATGGCATGCTCTTTTTGGCCAGACTCATCATGCTGCCCCAGCACACACCCCATTGAGTTGTCAAGTACTGTCAGGTATAGTATCAGAGGTCTCCCCTCAACCGGTGGCATAAGAATGGGTGGTTCTTGGAGATATTCTTTGATTATGTCAAAAGCGGCTTGATATTCATCATTCCAACGTACTACCTGATCTTTCTTCAGCACCTTGAAGATTGGTTCACAAGTAGCAGTTAGATGCGAGATGAATCGAGCAATGTAATTCAGTCGTCCTAGGAAGCCTCTGACCTCTTTCTCTGTCTTAGGAACTAGCATCTCTTGAATGGCTTTAACCTTGGCAGGGTCCACTTGAATACCCTTATCACTTACAACGAAGCCTATCAAATTTCCAGATCTAACCCCGAAGGTGCACTTGTTCGGGTTCAACCTCAGCTTGTACAACTTCAGACGGTCAAACAATTTCTGCAGATGATCTAGGTGTTCTTCCTCAGTCTGGGACCTTGCGATCATGTCGTCAACATACAGTTCTATCTCATGATGGATCATGTCATGAAATAAGGCAACCATGGCACGTTGGTAGGTTGCCCCATCATTTTTCAACCCGAATGGCATGACCTTGTAGCAGAAGGTACCCCACTGAGTAACAAAGGTAGTCTTTTCCATGTCTTCAGGAGCCATCTTGATCTGATTATAACCTGAGAAACCATCCATGAAAGAAAACACCTTATGCTGAGCAGTATTGTCAACAAGGACATCAATGTGAGGTAGGGGGAAGTCATCCTTGGGGCTGGCCCTGTTCAGATCCCTGTAATCGACACACATTCTGACCTTACCATCCTTCTTTGGTACTGGCACCACATTAGCAACCCACTGAGGGTAAGAAGTCACTGCAAGGAACCCGGCATCAAACTGTTTCATAACCTCGGCTTTGATCTTCTCAGACATCTCTGGACGCATACGGCAGACCTTTTGCTTAACCGTAGGGCAGTCTTACTTGGTAGGCAAATGATGGACCACGATGTCGGTATCCAACCCGGGCATGTCTTCGTAGGACCAGGCGAAGATCTCCACATAATCATGTAACATCTGAGTCAACCGTTGCTTCACGCTGAGCTCTAGGTTGGCACCAATCTTAACTTCCTTCTTGTCGGTCTCAGTACCCAGATTTATCGTTTCCACTGGCTCTTCATGGGGTTGAATTGCCCTCTCTTCCTGGAGTAACAGTCTTGCAAGCTCGCTAGGCACTTCGCAATCATCTTCACCTTCGTCTTCGGCTAAGTTGATCGGATTTTCGAAGTCATAACTGGCAGTAGCATAGTCGTTACCAGTGAGATCCAGAGTGGATTGGAACCTGTATGAGTGAGTGTGTGTAAATACAGCTGTTTTGCAATATATAAAGAAAGGAAAGAAAGGAAAGGAGCATAAGATTTGAAATGCGAGAAAACGTCCAAGGTCTTTATTCATGATATATGAAATGAAAATTAATATACCCTCACAAATGAAGCCACGGTGCCCCGGGTAAGACACCGGGCCATAGAGTTTCAAATCATTGTTTATTACAAATAACAAAACAAAGGAGTTTATTACTGCGTAACAAAAGTAACAGGAGTATGATCTTTGGCAATCCAATTGGTCAGTCCACCATCAGTCGTCGGGTAGATCCAGCTATTAAACTCTGATTCTTCCACCTCATCTTCATCCCCAATGGCATTCACTCCTGGATTGGTAATGAGCACAGGAGGTCTTCTGGTCTTTGCCTTGCGCACAACCTTCTGACCCTCCGCAGTAAAACCCAGTCCAAATTTGTCAGTTTTTTGTGTAAAATCAGGGAGCCTGCCCCAGTTAGCACATTCACCTTTCTTGATTACAGCCCGGGCATCCTTTAGGGAAGCCATCTTCAAAGGAACATCCTCTTCAACCACTGTTTCTGCTGCTGCCAATGTTGGAGGTACCTCTTCAAAATGCTGAAAGGGGGTTTCAATAAACTCCCCGTCCATCTCAATATACCTGAAGGAACTCACATGGCTCACCATATACTCCTCCTATCCCTGCACAGTGACAATCTTCCCTCTGACGGGGTACTTGAGCTTCTGGTGTAGGGTAGAGGTCACTGCCCCAGCTTTGTGGATCCAAGGTCGACCCAGTAAGCAAGAATAAGATGGACGGATATCCATCACATAGAAAGTAGAGTCGAATACTTGAGAACCCACATGAATAGGAATGTCTACCTCTCCATGAACCATCCTCTTAGAACCGTCAAAGGCTCTGACGATGATCTTGCTAGGTTTCAGCTCCAGACCCTCACAATCCAACCGGTCTAAGGCCTTCTTGGGTAGCACATTTAGGGAAGAACCAGTGTCCACCAACACGTGCACAAGAGTAGTGCCCCTGCATTCAATAGAGACATGCAGGGCGTCATTGTGGTCCTTTCCCTTAGCAGTAAGGTCAGCATCCGAGAAACCCAAACCATTATCCGCTGTCAGATTGGCTACGCAATCAGTAAACTGGACTGCAGATGTCTCCTGTGGCACATGGGCCGTCTTGAGAAATGAAATCAAGGCTTTAGCATGGGCCTCTGAGCACAGCAGCAAGGAGAGCATGGAGATCTTGGAGGGGGTATGCCCCAGCTGCTCAACAACATTAAAGTCACTCTTCTTGATTATTTTCAGAATTTCCTCCACCTCTTGTTGGGAGGCCTCAGCATTCACATATTTTGGTGCCTCCATCCGGGCAGGCTCATCTTCAATCCCTTTGCCCCGAGCATTAGACGACTCGGCGGCAGGGGAAACAACTTGATCAGAAATGGGAACAGATACACTTGCAGGTATTATAGTGAGGGGTCTTCGAATAGCTGGTGGCGCAATGTCAGGCGAGAAGAGCCTGCCACTGCGGGTAACTTTGGCTGGACCAGTGATATTGCTGACGCTGGTACCAGTGTTGAACTCTTGTTTTATTCCATGCACATACACATCTGCCCCATAGTGCCATGGGACAGCCTTATCAAATTCATAGGGGAGAGGCCCCGGAACAGTAATCACAATGGGTGCGACAGTCATGATTTTAACCGGCTTCCTTGAGAGAGCCTTGATCGGATTATTAAAGATTGTAACAACAGATACTTCTTCCACCGGAACAAACTGAACAGCAGTCTTCTTGAACAGAATCTCTTTGCTGTCCATCAGGCTTTGGATGCCCAACTTCAGCAAAGGACAACCAGAAAGGGAAACAGCATAGAAAAGGCAACCTTCACTACAACCCGGAAATAAACCGGCCAGCAGTAGGTTCCTCTTAACAGTCATCAAGGGAGTAGCTACGTCATTCACAAAAACGGCGTACACATCTTCATCAACGGCATGCACTCCATGCTGGGGCATAGGAGCAGTCACCACATTTGGCCTCTCAGGCGCTTCAAATTGTATCTCTTTCGCGTCAATAAGGTCTTGCACCTTATTCCTTAAGGCCCATCAATCGTCAGTGGAATGCCCCGGGCTATCAGAGTGATAAGCACAGCGGGCATTTGGATTGTACTTGGGAGAAGCCGTATTCACAACCTCCGGGGCCTCTCTAACAGTCACCAAATTGGTGGATAGTAACTGCGGAAAGATTTGTGATAGGGTCATGCTTAGACGGGTAAACTCTCTTCTGGGTCTTTCAGCCCTTTGTGGATTGGTTTGCCGAGGAGCGGCAGCAGGCTTAGCAATCATCACCGCGTTGAAAGATTGACGGCGCTCAGGTTTCTCTTATCTTCTAGACCCATATACAGCATTGGCCTCCTTCTTAAAGGGCTTCTTCTCAGAGCTTGCAGATGCACCCTTCTGAATTTTGCCGGACTTCATTCCAGCCTCTATTCTCTCTCCAGTCAGAATAAGATCAGTGAACCCTGCAGACGAGTTACCGATAAGATGATTGAAAAATGGCCCAGATAGGGTCCCCAAGAACATATCCACCAGCTCACGGTCAGTTAACGGAGGTTGCACCCTGCCAGCCAGATCCCTCCACTTCTGTGCATACTCTTTAAAACCTTCGCTTGATCCTAGCGACATACCCTGGAGTTGGGTACGTGTAGGAGCAAGGTCGGCATTATATTGATACTGCTTATAAAAAGCAGTAGCCAACTCCTCCCAGTTACGAACCTTGGTCCCATCCAGCTGATAGAACCATTCGAGATGAGTCCCTGAAAGACTCTCCTGGAAGAAGTGGATCCACAAGTTCTTGTCCAATGAGTACGGTTGAATCTTCCGCACATAAGATCTAAGGTGTAGCTTGGGACAAGACGCCCCGTCATACTTGGTGAAAGATGGTGCCTTAAACTTGTGAGGAATAATCACACCAGTAGATAAGCCCAAGTCTCCGAAATCCAGCCCAGGCACCTGTTGGATCTCCATTGCATTCAGTCTGTCTTCCAACTGCTTATACCGGTCTTCAGCAGGAGGATATTGTTCCTCATTAAAGTCAGTCTCGTTGTCAGAGACTACCGGACTAGGACCTTTTTCCCCCTTGGGAACTGCTCTTGCCTACAGAAGAATCAGCCTCTTCATTCTGCAGAGTGTTGCCAAACCTTCGGCCCGAGTTGAAAAGAACAGTTCTCTTCTTCTTCTTCTTCTCCTTCTTCAGGAGTAAAGCCTTCAGCTCTTCTTGGCCTTGAGCCAAACCCATGATCAGCTCCTGAAATTGCACATTCTGCGCCTGAAGGGCCTTGATAGACATCTCGGTTGATGATGAGTCAGGGTTCATGATGCTGAAATAAACAGCGAAGAACAGTAAGCAACCTGAAAAGAATAAAACCTGCTATGCACATGATGAATGGAATGCGTATGATTTATGTTTTCAAAGACAATCGGGAATCAAATTTGTAAACAAAAAGGAACATACTTCATTAGATTCAACTTTGAAACTTAAATTGTTCAACAGGTTTCCCTTAGGCGTTACATAAAAGGGGAATACTGAAAAGGGAAATAAGACTGTAAAAGAACATCCAGAGCTCCTTATTGATCCCATGGTCTCCTCTTCTCAGTACGGATGTAGTCATTCAGAGCTCGTTCGTTCTCCAACTGCTTTGTCAGCTTCTGGATCTTCAATTCCTGCTCGTTGAACTTTTCCCGGTAAGAATCCCGCTCTTCTCGCAGCTGCGACCAAGACCTCTTTAATGTCTCATAATCAGTAGGTATCTGAGGAGGGAGGACAGTTGGAGGAGCCCCATCTTTGTCAGGATACTCAAGAATGACGGGTCTGACAGCTTCATATGGCATACCTAACTTCTGAGCACGGATGCGAACCCATTTGTAGTAGGCTTCCATAGGTAGAGAAGTCTTTGGCCCCAACTCTTGTGGGTCAGCTTTATGAACTCTGTCCCAAGCCTTGATGAACTTACGACGCAGCTCGTCACTATCCACCTGAAACTCAAAACTGATGTGAGGCACCAACATCTCATGAGGCCCGGCTCTTCTGGCTCTTCCAACTTGACGGAGCGCTAGACATGGATTGTAAGAGATTCCTCCTTGAGTACCAATCAAAGGAACATTAGGGTATTCCCCGCAACGATCAATAACAGATATCTCATCCAAGCCTCTGAAAGTCCAAATGATGTCCTTATCGGTGAGAGACATTAACCTATGAGCCCAACCTCTTCCTTCTTGGTTCTTCAGCACGAACTTAGGGAGGTGCGAAATAAACCACCTCACCAACAAAGGGATACAACACCATAGAGTTCCTCGTCTTCGGGCAGTACGAGCATAAAGTTGTTGCAGGATGTCACCCAAGAGAGTGGGCACAGGGTTCTGAGACATAAAGATCCTTATGGCAGTGACATTGATGAAGTTGTCAGGATTAGGAAACAAGACTAGCCCATAGATTAAGAGATCTAGGATATCTTCATATGCCCTAAAGTACAAGTCATTCCAGAAACTGTTAGCTTTACCAATCAGAAACTTGGCCAAGAAACCCTTAACTCCGCTTCTAGTCACCCAGTTGTCCATTACTTCTTGATGGGTCAAAGGAAGAGCTGCAGCAACCTCCTCAAGCCTGAGGGTCTTTTCCCAACCAGTAAAGGGAGTCTGATCCAAGATAGGGATGCCAAGCAAATCATAGAACTCTTCCAGGGTAGGGACCAGCTGGAAGTCTTGAAAGGTGAAGCACTGGTACATAGGGTCATAAAACTGGGTCAGGACACTCATCAACTGTTGATCCCGCTTTGCAGTGACTAAACTGAGAAGAGAACCATGCCTCTGAATGAAGGAAGTGGTATTTGGAATTCTGCTAACCAACTCTTCAAGCAACTCAGGTGGGTGAACAAAGTTGAACCGGATAGTATTCCTTCGCACAGGCATCATGATGTCCTACAAAACAGAGCAAAGGTGAAACCCTCTTGTCTTTGAAATGGTCAGTCCTTATGCAGGATGCATGCAATGCTCATGATGTTATGATGTTATGATAAAACACACCACAAATATTTACAAAGGCAAACATGGTAAGGCACACAAGTCACACAAGACAAGCCCTTAAAGTTTAGGCCAGCATGAGGTCTAGGTATTACCCTCTTTCAGTTTGTTGGTTCATACCTGTCCTATCAAAAGTAACCGGGTTCTTAGAGGATCCCAATATCATTGACTACCCTCAATCGGTCATAACTCCAGCATCGCAATCTTTTCTTGCGGCCAGAACCATCACGAGAGTTTAGCCTCAATGGGCGTAGCATACTGCTACTGTTCTAATGGCCAAGTTGTGTCATTTAAGTTTCTAAGGTCTGTTGGTGCTTAATGACTCCTCAGAAGACCCATATTCTCCTCGTTGCAACACAAGGGATATCGATACAGACCAAGGTGCCACACCAACGTAGCCACTGCTTCACCCGTGTCGGTCTACGCCGGACAAGTCCCTCACAGCTTATTCTACATAAACAGGGTATCCCCAGATCCGGGTTAGGATCTATATAGCTCCCATGCAACCCACAATTTTAAAGCAAACAAGTCAATACAATTGAAAACACAGTTATGAACTATCCTAAGGTACACCTCACTTTAAGTAAATATCCCCAGCAGAGTCGCCAGTTCTGTGATCGGTGGATCTGGAACTGACTGTTTAATGCTGGTTCATGAAATGTCGCGGAAGCAAGAGTCGCCACCGTCTTTTATTTTCTCCAACATGGACAGGACAAAAGCACAGCAAAATTCCTTATGAGATTGTCTCTCGGTTCGGGAGGTAGATTTATAGAAAGGGAAGGTGTTAGCACCCTTTCTATCCATGGTTATCCATGGGCTCTTAGATACTTGCTCATTGTGTTTTCAAAAGTGTTTGCTTTTCAATTGTGAGTGAGTTTGAAAAAGTTTCTTTGAAAGTTTCGGAATAACTCTTGTATCAGTCCTCAAGAGTGTTTGAAAAATTATTTTGAAAGCTTTTTGAAAAGTGTCGGTGTGATAAGAGTTTTGATTTGTTTTTGAAGAGAGCAAGTATCTATGAGTTCTCTACCTACCCTAAGGAATTCGTCTGTGTAAATGTCCTTAAAGTAGTGCCATCCCACCATTGAGAGGTAGGTAGCACCACCGTTGGAGGTGTTCGGGTCAATTCGAGGGTTCGGGACATTGTGGTCACCAGAGCAATAGGAAGACACCTTAGAAGCTACCCTCATGCCATGTTCATGGACATGAGGACTTACTAAAACGTCCTCTACTCGACGACCACTTTTCGAGGGGCAAGGCAACAGTGAAGCGTACCCTAGGGGTGGTGTGTGATTTGTGTGTCGTTTTCAATTATATTTATCTTGTTCATGCATTGGCGATCTACGCTTTGTTTTTATGTTTATCATTCATTCTTTCATGCAAGTTATTAACAGTTTAAAAGGTGCGGAATCGAAAAGTCCTACGCTATTACAAAGGCGCGGGTCCACATCGCCAAATTAATCCAGGACCTGATTTGAAATAAAACAAAATGCGGAAAATAAATGTCCTAATCAATCTATTACATAGCTTTGGGATAAATACAAAAAGAAATAACAGTAAAATGCAAAAAGAAGTAAAGTCGGGAGTGCGAGGGCGTTGGACCCTTTTAAAGAAATAGAATTAAAATTACGAAATTAATTAAATTAAATGAAAAAAAAGGAAATTATTTTTGAGTTTTTGTATTTATGGATTTTAGTAAGAAAATTAAATTGGAATTAAAAAGAAAAGTTAATTAACCCTAATTCTAAATTGTTTTTAATTTATTAAAAAAAATGTTTAAATTTAACCTAGTTTTAACCTAATTATTTAATGGAAAATTTATTTACAAAATAAATAATTAATTATTAATAATGGTAAAAGAAAAGAAAAAGAAGGATAAAAGTATTTAAAACCCTAATTCTACATTTTTTAGTTTATTAAAAGAACATTAAAATTAAACCTAGAATTAACTAAATTAATTGTTAAATTTATTTACAAAAAAAAAGTTAGTGAATTAAACATTAAAAAAACATATTTTTATTTTTATAGTTTCTGATTTTTTTGGTATTTTTATGTTATAAAATTATTAATTTGGAAAATTAAAAGAAAGTAATTAAATTAAAACAAATAAAATAAAAAAGCAAAAAGAATGAAAGAGGGAAATACAAACAGGAGGGGGTGGTTGTCCCAAATTGGAGGTTTTGTTGTGAGCAATTAGGCCCAAGAAGCTTGGCCCTTTCTGACTTCTCAATGATCATGTGCGTATGCGTTGACTGAGGTGTTCCCTGGACCTTGATTTTTGGCTCTTGGATTGATCTCAGTGGCCATGTGGCAAGCACCAGCGCTGGATGTTTGGTGGACTTCAGGGCATGTTAGGTACCTAATCACATTGGAAGGAAAATAGAAAGAAATATGGGGGACCTGGGAATCTAACCCAGGTCCCAAGGCTTGCCAACAAGGTTCCCAACCACTACACCATTCAACGCATTCATAAATATTATGCAAAACAAATATAATAATTAAAGAGTCACGCTAATGATAAAACGCGCTAAAAATTCAAACGATCCAACCAAGAGAGGACACACAGGCTTCGTCTTCGTTGTACCTGTAACAGAAAAAGAGATAGCGGGGGTTTTAAACCCCCACTAAATATGCCCTGCGAAAAATAGCGATTAGAGCGTCGTTGCTCATAAATTAGGCGCGATAGGATGACTGGATTCGTGTGAAGCTTCTGGTTCTAATGGCATAAGTCTCGTTGGCCAATTTTTCCCCAAGCGTAAAGCCCCAATTCTACAGCTTTGAAAACCTAACAAGCTCCAATGGTGGATTCATGTATAGGGCATGAAAACTTAATTGAATGGCATGGTTAGCTTCAGAATAATTAGACTATTACAAATCAAGCGTTAGAAATCAAAAATATGGCATGAATTATGAAACACGATTATGCATAAAGTTTGAGGAATTTTGACTTCTATATACCAATTCTTGATGCGTGGGGACTGGAAAAGGATTCAGTTAGGTTCCTTGAAGCCTTGGCAAGCTATTGGTATGATTATTTTGCTTTGAATTGCACTCTATGTGTGTTTTCAGTTTTCAACTTTTTCACAAAAAATGTAAGAAGTGTATTTGATATGAGGCACAGCTTCCAGGTCCTTGTGACTAGGGTTATCATCTGCTTATGTATGCCAATGGATTAGGGTAGAAATTTGAGTCAAAAAGCCTTTGCATTGATGTATCAAATATTTGATTTTCAATGAATATTTTTTCAATCTTTTTTCATGTCTTTTGATACCAATCATGGCCAAATCTTTCCAAATTGAGGGTGCACGAAATCTTGAGGTTTTATGGAGAGAATATGCTGCAAAAAGGGATTAAAAAACATGGTTTTCTATTTTTGTCATATTTTATTTCATTAAATGAATTAATAGTGATAAAAATTCAAATAAATAATAAAAAATGATGAAATAAATCCCCTCTGGGTCTAATGGTCGTGCATAACCTTTGGATGATGATTCTTGGAAGAAAATGTGGTCCATTAGCAATTTTGAGGCATTTGAAGCAAAGTTGACTTTTCAAAATTCCCAAAAATTTCCCAACTTCCACAAGGCATATCTTGCTCAATTTTTAAGCTTTGATCATGTTCTTGGACATTTTGGAAAGGTCTTGAAGTCCTCTATCCAATGCCTTTGGTCCCATGTCATTTTGATTTACCAATCTCAAGTTACGGTCTTTGACTTAAAGTCCCTTTTTGTTGACTTTTGAAAATGACCTATAATGTTGAAATTGATAACTTTTTGTGAGAGCATTTCTTGGATTTGAAGTGTGAAGAGGAGTTGTAGGAAATGTCATTCTCTTCAAAATGAGCTTTGGATGGAATTTTTCTGATGAACCATGTGGAAGTTATGCCCTGGTCAAGTTACAGTTGACTTTTTCAATTGTCCAAATATGGAAACTTTTGCATCTTGAGACTTTTTGAGCCATGCCTTGAAAATCATGATCAAGGATTGATCAAATGATGTTTGTGGCTTCAAAATAAGATGTTGATAAAAAATTTGAACTTTTGACTGTCAAATGACCATTTTGCCCCTACAGTTGACTGTTGAGCAATTAGGGCATTTGACTGTGCAATTTTGTGATGTAAGTCTTGAAACTTGTCATGAGGATACTTGACAATGTTTATAGGCATATGGGACTTTATTGGACCCTTGGAAACTTCAAATTCTTTTCCAGAACCAAAACCCTAGTTTTTGACTGTTAGGACGGCCTTGAACTGTGCAACCCTTGAGGAGATTTTGAAGCATGTTCTTTGCAAATTTTGAAGAATATGGGAGGGAAAATTTTGGGGTACAACACTCACCATATACTCTTCTTCACCTCTCACTGTAACAATCTTCCCCTTCACCGAATATTTCAGCATTTGATGGAGCGTGGAAGTAACTGCCCCAGCCCTATGGATCCAAGGACGACCCAGCAAGCAAGAATATGATGGTCTGATATCCATCATGTAGAAGGTGGACCCAAAGGTCTAAGAACCCACTTTGACAGGGACGTCAACCTCCCCGTGCACCATTCTTTTTGATCCATCAAAAGCCCTCACCATAATGTTACTCGGCTTTAAAGTCAAACCCTCACAATCCAAACGGTCTAACGCTTTCTTTGGCAGAGCATTCAACGAAGATCTGGTATCTACCAGCACATGGGCCATAGTGGTGCCCATGTACTCAATCAAGACATGCAGAGCATCATTATGATTCCTTCCTTTAGGTGTCAGATCCGCATATGAGAAACTCAATCCATTGTCAGCAGTCAGGCTAGCCACGCAATCTTTGAACCGATCAGCGGAAGTTTCCTGCGGCACATGCGCAGTCTGGAGAAATGCAATCAAAGCCTTCACATGGGCTTCAGAACACAACAACAGAGACAACATGGAGATTTTTTATGGGGTCTGCCCAGCTGCTCGACCACATTGTAATCGCTCTTCTTAATAATTTTTAGGATTTCCTCTATTTCTTATTTAGAGGCTTCCACGATGATTTTCTTAGGTGCCTCCGTTCGGGCAGGTTCACCTATGATTTCTTCGCCCCGAGTCCCATATGGCTCAGCAGCAGGGGTGATAACTGGAGTAAGAACAAGAATAGTAGCAGGTGTAATAACTAGATTAGGAACAAGAGAAATGTCAGGAGTGCTGGTTGGAGCAGCAGTTGGAATAACAATACGCTTGTTGATAGTCTTCGGGGAAATCTCAGGAGAGAAGACCCTTCCACTTCGGGTAACCTTACTAGTCTCGACAATATTACCGACATTAGTATCAGCTTCTTAGGTCTTCAATTCTTGCTTAACACCATGATAATACACATCAGCACCATAATGCCATGAGATAGCCTTATCTGAGGTGTACGGGATGGGACCAGGAACAATGATTATTAGCGGAGCAATTCTTGGAACAGGTGTAATCCTAACAGGTTTTCTCGAGGAAACCTTGAAAGGATTGGTGGAAATGGTTATAATGGAAACGTCTTCATTGAGAACAACATGGGTCGTAGTCTTCTCAAACAAAATTTCTTTATTATCCATCAGGCGCTGAACACCTGACTTTAACAAATGGCAATCAGCAGGTATAATTGAACACATGTGGCAACCTTCACCACAACCCGGAAATAAACCAGCCAACAAAAAATTCTTCTTAACAGTCATCAGAGGGGTATAAATTTCTTCAACATAAATCACAAACAAATCAGTGTCAACAGCATTAACTCCACGACCATGTTTGGGCATGGGAGCAGTTATAACCTTCGGCTTTTCTGGAGCATCGAACTCTATCTCCTTAGCTTCGAGGAAATCTTGCACTTTGTTTCTCAGAGCCCAACAATAATTTGTATCATGGCCTGGACTCTCAGAATGGTAGGTGCATCGCGCGTTGGGATTGTATCTAGGAGAATTAGTGTTTGGATTCTTAGGAGCCTCTCTCAAGGTCGCCAAGTTGGATTTCAGCAGGTGAGGTAATACTTCAGCCAGAGTCATGTTGATGCGGGTAAACTGCCATTATGGTCTTTTTACCCTTTGTTGATTGTTGTGCTGTAGAGCAACTGTGGGTCTTGGTATCACGACATCATTTACTGTCTAACGATGTTCAGATCTGCTTTGGCCCCTCGGGCTATAGACTGCACTAGCTTCTTTCTTACCGGTGAAAGGCTTCTTTGCTGAATTTGACGAAGCATCCTTCTAAATTTTACCACTTTGAATGCCAACTTCTACTCTTTCTCTAGTCAAAATCAACTCAGTAAAACCAGATGACGAGCTGCTGTTCAGGTGATTGAAAAATGGACCAGATAGCATCCCTAGAAACATGTCAACCAACTCCCTATCAGACAAAGGGGGTTGGACTCTTCTCGCCAAGTCTCTCCACTTTTGAGCATAGTCCTTAAAACCTTCACCTACACCCATGGACATACCCTGGAGCTGCGTACGAGTGGGAGCAAGGTTTGCGTTGTACTGATACTACTTGTAGAAAGCAACAGCAAGATCCTCCCATTTTCGGACACTGGCTCCTTCCAACTGGTAGAACCATTCAAGCTGAGTCCCTGAAAGACTATCTTGAAAGAAATGCACCCACAAGTGTCTATCAGCAGTGTGGGGTTGGATTTTCCTGACATACGAGCGGAGATGGAGTTTTGGGCAAGACACCCCATCATACTTGGCGAAAATTGGAGCTTTGTACTTATGAAGGATGACCACTCCCGATACCAGTCCCAATTCTCCGAAATCCAAACCAGGTATTTTCTAAATCTCCATAGCGCTCAGACGGCCTTCTAGATGCTTGTACCTATCCTCAGTAGGAGGATATTTCTCATCATCGTAATCAGTATCATTGTCAGAAACTGCAGGACTAGGGTCCTTTTCCCTTTCTTGGTTCTCCCCGTCCTTGGATGAGGAGGTCAGATCAGTTGGTGGCCTCAACCTTTCTCCGAATCTTCTACCCATATTCAGAATTCCGACCTTCTTCTTCTTCTCTTTCAGAATAAGGGTCTTCAGATCCTCTTGCCCTTTAGCGAGACTTATGAACATCTGTTAGAATTGGGCGTTTTTCTCCTGAAGATCTTTGATGGCTTGATCGGAAGACATTTCTGCTGAAATAAACAGCAAAGAAGATGAGAAACCTGTAGGGGTACATGTAATGGTGTTCATGTTAATGGAATACGCATGTAATGATTTCAAAGGCTTTGGGAGATTTAAATTTGCAAACCAAAATAAACGAAAACTTTATTAGTTTAAACTTGAAGGGTTCAACAATGCCTCTAAGGCGTTACAAAGAAGTAAATAAAACAAAATCTAAAACTAGAAAAGCAAAATCAAAAGTCCCATGTTCGCTTCCTCTTTGTGCTGATGTAGTCATTGATCACTCTTTCTTCCTCGAGCTGCCTGGTGAGCTTCAAAACCTTCCTCTCTTGCTCATGGAACTGCTCCCGGTAAATGTCCTGCTCATTCTTCAGCTGAATCCAAGACCTCAGCAACGCCCTAGGATCAGTGGGCATGTAAGGATAGAGAACCGTGTAAGGAATGCCTTCTTCATTAGTGGGCTCCACAATTACTATTAATATGGCCTCATAGGGCATCCCAAGCTTCTGGGCACGAGTTCGGACCCATTGGAGGTAAGGCTGCATAGGAAGGGAAGTCTTTGGTCCCAACTCTTTGGGGTCAGATCTGTTCACCATGCCCCAAGCTCGTATAAACCTCCGATGATGTTCCTTAACATCCTCCTTATAGTCGAATACAATGTACTCGAGAAGTAACTCATGGGGACCATCTCTCCGAGCACGACCAAATTGTCACAAAGCTAGATAAGGATTGTAAGTTATACCCCCTCTGATTCCAAGCAATGGGACATTAGGGTATCCTCCACAACAATCAATAACAACAGTGTCTTCCATAGCCTAGGAACACCAAAGAACATCTGTATGAGCAAGTGACATTATTCTGTAGGACCAACCCAAACCTTCTTCATTCTTCAGCACAGACTTAGGGAGGTGAGAAATAAATCACCTTGACAACAACGACATGCAACACATAAGAGTTCTTCTTCTCCTCATAGTACGGGTGTAGAGAGCACGCAAGATATCCCCAAGCAAGGTAGGCACAAGGTTGCGAGAAAGGAAAATATTGATAGCATTCACATCTACGAAGGAGTCCGGATTAGAGAAAAGAACCAAACCGTAGATAAGAAGAGCCAAGATATCTTCAAAAGCCTGAAAATCCAAATCATCCCAAAATAGTTGAGCCTGGTCTATTAGAAATTTGGCTAGAAAACCTTCGACTCTGCTTCGAGTTTCCCAATTGGATACTACATCAGCCCATTTCAAATGCAGAGCTGAGGCAATGTCTTCTGGTCTAGGAACTTCTTCCATACCCGTGAAGGGTACCTGTTCAAGGATGGATATGCCCAATAGATGAGAGAACTCTTCCAAGGTGGGTACCAGCTAGTAATCTGGAAAGGTGAAGCAATGATGCACGGGATCAAAGAACTGAAATAGTACGCTCATCATCTGCTCATCAAGATTTGAAGTAACCAGGCTGAAAAGTTGACCATATCTCTTAATGAACATATAAGTCTTAGAAACTCATGAGGCTAGTTCTTTAAGTTGGGCAGGTATTTACACAAAGTTGACTCGGATGGTATTTCTACGCTCGGAAGCCATGATCTGCAAAACAGAACAAAGATAAATTCCCTTGGTCTTTGAAATGGTTAGTGTAATGAAGCATGAATGCCATGTTATGATGCATGATGTCATGGTAAACCGCAGGTATAGCAAACAACAGGTATTGCAGACACAGTCAAATCACACAAAACCCTTAGGTTTAAGGCTTGCATGAGGTCAAAGGTAATACCCTCTTGAAGTTAAGTTGGTCCAAACCTGTCCTAGAAAAGTAACCGGGTTCTAGGGGATCTCAATATCACTGGCCATCCTCCATCGGTCATGGTTTCAGCTCACGCAATCTTTTCTTGCGGCCGAGACTATCTCGAGAGTATGGTCTCAATGAGTACAGCATCGAGTATCAACCAGTTCTCAGCTCTACACCGAGGCCGACTATCTCACTACTTTCTAATGGCCAAGTTGGGCGATTAAAGGTTCTAAGGTCAGTTGATGCTTAACGAAACCACACAGCGGCCCCGTATTCTCCTCGTTTCTCCACAAGGGATACCGATACCAACCAATGTGCCACATCAACGTAGCTACTCCTTCAACCATATCGGTCTACGCTGTATAGTTCCCTCACAGTCTATTGCTACTTACCTAAAAGGTATCCCCAGATCCGGGTTAGGATATATAGTAACCCCAAACAAAACCCTCAAAAGTAAAGCAAATAAAGAAAACAAGAGAAGCAAATATGATGAACTAGATCTTAAGGTATACCCCACTTATAAAATCCCTAGCAGAGTTGCCAGTTCTGTGATACACTGGCAGAACCAACTGTTTGAATGCTGGTTTGCATTTTGCGTTTTGTGTTTGCAAAATGTCGCGGTAAGCAAGAGTCACCACCAACATTTATTTCATCCAATCGGAAAGGAAAAAAGTACAGAAAAAATCCTTTTGCGAGATATTTTGAGTATGAGGGGTAGATTATAAAAAGGGAAGGTGTTAGCACCCTTTCTATCCATGATTTTCCATGGGCTCTTAGGTACTTGCTCATCTTTTAAATTGCTTGTGTATGTGCTTTGTTTTGAAAAGTTTGACTTCGTGATAACCCTTGTATCAGTCCTCAAGGATGTGATGAAGTTGTTTTGAAAATTTGTTTGAAAAGTGTAAGTGTGAAAAGATTTGATTTTGAGCAAGTACCTACTAACATCTACCTACTCAAAAAAGATCGTTTCTATTCTCGTTTCCTTTAGACCGTGTTATCCTACTATTATTGAGTAGGTAACCCTAGTCGTTGGAGTTGTAAGGGTTAATTTGAAAGGGACGTGCGATCACTAAAGCAATGTTAGGACACCTTAGTAATAACCCTAGAGTCATAAGATCATATTCGAGGCAACATTTCCGAGGCAACATTCAAATGGGACATTTGATCTTTGTCAGACAGGAGGGAAACCACTAAGATACACTATGCTTAATGATCGCTTATCGAAGGCAACCGAAGTGAGAGTATACCCTAAGAGTGATATGTGCGAGTGATTGGTTTCAATTATTTATCTTTGCACATTAGGCTTTTCTAACAGTGTTAATTTGTCATGCATTCTTGTCATACAATCCTATTAGCATACATCTAAACAGTTAAATATTTGCAGAAATTAAGATGCGAGAAAGTAAATATACGCTATTACAAGGCTTCGGGGAGGGGGATTAATTACATAGCCAAAAACCCGGGGAAAAGCGATAAGTAAAAAGCCCTAGGTTAAACTATTACAAACCATGAACAGTTACAAAAATATTGGTAAAAATAGATTAATTACATGTGCGCGATGAATCGAATACGAGACAACTAGGGTTTTGACCCTTGACTAAACCTAATTGCGATTGATAAAAAAAATTTTTTTTGTCATGTTTTGTTATTTGAGAAAATAATGCAATAATTGAATTAAAAGAAAATCCTAGGTTCTAATTAATTTTTAAATTAAGAATAATAAATTAATTCATCCTAAAAACCTATTTTTGTATTTTTATTTATTTGCGGAAAAGAGAAAATAAAATTAAATCAAGAGTTTTAACCTAATTTCTATTTGATTTTATTTATGAAAGAAATTAAAGTTGCCCTAAATTAATTAAACTAATTAATAAATAAAAAAAATATTTATTAAGAAAACAAATCTTTTTTTGGGATTTTTGATTGGTTGATTTAAAAAATAACAGAATAATTAAAGAAAAGAATTTAAAGAAAGAAAAATAATGAAAATAACCGAGTGGGCCTGCTGTCAGCAGATCTTGTTCTGGCTGATGGATCCAGAAGATGACCCTCAGAAGGTGGGGTGCGATGGTTCTGGCTATGGCTGGTGGATCAGAAGATGCTGAACCTCAGAAGATGTATGTGCTGGATCTGATTCTGGCTGATGGATCTAGAAGATGATGACCAGAGAACGCTTGATCTGGATTTGGCTGATGGATCCAGAAGATGCTGAACCTCAGAAGATGTATGTGCTGGATCTGGTGAAAACAATGGAGAAAATACCAAAAGCTCATGCCTGGGATCGAACCCAGAACATAAGTTTATGACTTCCTTCTTCTGACCATCTGTGCTGGATGTTAACTTGTTAATATAATAAAAACAAATAATATATCAGAAAGAACAAGTTTCTGGCCAGAATAATGCGCCAGAATTTGAACCAGCCAGTCAGGTTGTGACACGCTGTTGTCTTTTTCCTTGGAACCGTCGTTTTAAGCTCTGAACCTTTACCTACAGACACATGTCTGTTGCTGAAACCTATGTCATTCAAGAATCAAGCATATGCAATATGAATTCAATTGGGGACCATGAATCAACTGGATTTGACGTTCTGATCGTCATGGTACCCAATATCAGGCCTAATTTTGCTTGAAAACCAGAACCCCAAATTGGAGCACGAAAACCTAACAATGGCAAAAGCTTATTCCTGCGCTGTAAATCAAATCAAACTATCTATAAACATTGCAAACACGATGATGAACACAAATATGTAATTTAAACATGCTAAAGATGCAAGAATTGCAGTAATCGAATTTGGATAATTTTGCAAACCGTGAGAATGATAGGGCGTGATTCTGGATGTTATGACGCCTGCAACTGATTGGGATTGCTTCCTGAGATGCCCAGGAATTGATTTCTGGCCTTGAATTTCTCTCAAAGGTCCTCTATCCTGAAATCAGAACTTCACTTTTTGTCAAGATTTTTGAGTTTTGTTCTTACAGTCTCACGCCTCTAGCCTCCCTTTTTTTCTTTGTTCTTATTCATTATATAACCTAGAGTGAATTAGGTTAACAATTTTGGAGTGAATCTTGAAGCTTTGATGAGATTTTATTTGATTTTCAATTTGTATGATATCCTTCCAAATTTGGCCTAATCATGCCGATTTCGTACCAATCAGCCTTGATATGATCTGATTCTGATATGCCAGCATAATGAGCTTATGATGCTGTCTAAAAATCCAATCAAAACAAATCTTTGCTATTATTTACCAATTATTTTATTTTATTCAATTTTTAATAAATAAAAAATCAAAATAAAATAAATAATAAAGCAAATAACATGTGAGTGAGCATTTGGGTCGTGGACAGTGTTATAAGTGAGGTGCAAGCATAAAAAGTTAGGTCCATTTAGCAAAAAATGCAAATTTGAGCACATTTGACTTTTGGCAATTTTGCAAAAATGGTCAACTTGGCCAATGCATAACTCTCTCAATTTTGACCCTAAAGAGGTGTACTTGGACTTTTTAGAAAGCTTAGGATGTCCTCTAAGCAACCCTTTTTGTCTCATCTCAATTGAGTCTTTCATGTTCATGTATGAAGCTTTGATCCAAAAGGTGTTTTTGTTGACTTTTCAAAATGACCTATAATGTCAAAATTCATATCTTTTTGTGAGTGCATATTCTGAACTTGAGTGCTGAAGATGAATTGTAGGGAATTGCATCCTCTTTAAAATGAGCTGGATGGGTCATTTCTGATGAAGTATGAGAAAGTTATGCTTGGTCAAAGTTGAGTTGACTTTTCCTACAAAACCCTAATTTGAGGTAGACTGTCTTAGGAGAGAGTTTGTCTGGTCAACTCTTGAACTTCCTTGATCAATTTGGGGACCTCACTTGCCATGTGATGAGAATTATGGGAGGGAAAATTTTGGGGTACAACATGGTTTATCTTTGAATGTGCTACCTAAGAAGGCTCTTGATAGACTTGACTGTGAAGGTCTAAACTTAAAACCCAGCAACATAGTGGTAAGGGCCTTCGACAGTTAAAAAAGAATGGTGCCTGGGGAGGTGGACATCCCAATTAAAGTTGGAACTCAAACCTTTGATTCAACTTTCTACATGATGGACATTCACCCTTCCTATTGCTGTTTGTTGGGCCGACCTTAGATTCATGACGCTGGTGCCGTCACCTCTACGTTACATCAGATGCTGAAATACCCAACCAAGGGAAAAATCATTACTGTCCATGGAGAGGAGGAATATATGGTCAGTCACTTGAATTCCTTCAAATACGTATAAATGGATGGTGAATTCATCGAAACTTTGTGTCAAAATTTCGAGGAAGTACCATAAACAATGGCAGCAAACAAGACTGTTTCCTAAGTCCCAAAGATTACAAGACCTCCGCTAAAGATGTCTTCACTGAAATATGCCAAGGCAGTAGTCGAAGAAGGTGGGTGTACTATTTGGGGCCAACTCCCTGATATCCCTTAAAAATATGAAATATTTGGTTTGGGTTTCACTTCAGGATCCCAGAAAGCTATTCGTCGTGCTCGCGCCGGGGGACCACCCTTGTGGATCAGCAACCACAGAGTTAACACAGTAGAGGATAGTGATGACAATTGTGACCTAGAAGATTGAATTTTCCCAACTATCGACGAAGGACTCACCAACTGGGAAGCCAAAGATTTTGTCCCAATTACTTTTATCCAACAGTAATTGTCTTTAATTTTTTGTCGGACTTGTAATAATTAAATAATTCAGACTTTTAAAACCTTGTGTCTTACCCGAGGCACAACGGTCCATTTGTAAGGGTTGTTACTTCATTTTCATATGTCATCAATGAATCATGGACATTTTTACATACAAACTTTGTAATCTTTGTCTTTCTTTTTCTACATTTTTATTTCTTTCAAAAATAGCTATGCTCTTACACACACTCGCATATCAAAATGCAGATCTACATCCACTCAGGATCCCATGGGTAACGATTTTGCTATGGCCTTTTGTGACTTTGAAAGTCTAATCTACCAAGCCGAAGACAAAGGTGAGGAAGATTGTGAAGTTCCAGGGGAACTAGCCAGGTTACTACAACAAGAAGAAAGGACCATACAGCCCCACGAAGAACCAGTGGACACAATTAACTTAGGTACCGAAGAGGACAAGAAAGAAGTCAAGGTGGGTACCAATATGGAACCTAGTGTCAAGAAGCGCTTAACTCAGTTACTACATGAATATGTTGAGGTCTTTTCCTGGTCATACAAAGACATGCCAGGACTTGATGCTGATATCGTGGTCCATCGTCTGCCAACAGGAGAAGACTGCCCTCCGGTAAAACAGAAAGTTCGTCGCTTGCGGCCAGACATGTCAGAGAAGACCAAGACTGAAGTCATGAAACAATTCAACGCCAGATTCTTAGCCGTCACCTCCTATCCACAATAGGTCGCCAATGTTTTTCCAGTGCCTAAAAAGGACGACAAAGTACGCATGTATGTGGATTACCAAGATTTGAATAGGACAAGCCCTAAGGATGATTTCCCACTTCCCCATATGGATATTTTGGTTGACAATACCGCATAGCATAACGTGTTCTCATTTATAGATGGTTTCTCAGGCTACAATCAAATCAAAATGGCCCCTAAGGACATGGAGAAAACGACCTTCGTCACACAATGGGGCACATTCTGTTACAAGGTTATGCCATTCGGGTTGAAAAATGCTGGGGCAACCTATCAGCGCGCCATGGTAGCTCTATTTCACGACATGATCCATCACGAAATAGAGGTTTATGTGGATGACATGATAGACAAATCTCAAACTAAAGAGGAACATCTTGACCATTTGTAGAAACTGTTTGAAAGGCTAAAGAAGTACAAGCTAAGGTTGAACCCAAATAAATGCACATTTGGGGTGAGGTCTGATAAACTCCTAGGCTTCATTGTCAGCGGTAAAGGTATCGAAGTGGACCCTGCCAAGGTGAAAGTAATACAAGAAATGCCTGCTCCTCGCACCGAGAAGTAAGTCAGAGGATTCTTAGGACGACTAAATTACAGTGCCAAATTCATTTCTCACTTAACCACTACTTGTGAACCAATCTTCAAATTACTGAAGAAAGATCAAGTAGTCAAATGGAATGATGAATTCCAAGCTGCCTTCAACAAGATCAAGGAGTACATACAAGAGCCTCCTGTTTTGATGCCGCCAGTCGAGGGAAGACCTTTAATCATGTATCTAACTGTCTTGGAAAATTCAATGGGGTGTGTGCTGGGGAAGCATGACGAGTCTGTTCGAAAAGAGCAAGCTATTTACTACCTGAGCAAAAAGTTTATCGACTGTGAAACAAGATATTCACTGCTCGAGAAATCTTGTTGCGCTCTGGCATGGGCTGCTGGCCGGCTAAGACAGTATATGTTGACCCATACTACCTTATTGATATCCAAGATGGATCCAATTAAATACATATTCGAGAAGCCTGCCCTCTCTGGGAGAATAGCAAGATGGCAGATGATCCTGATTGAATACAACATTCAGTACACTACCCAAAAAGCAATAAAGGGCAGTGTACTAGATGATCACCTTGCTCATCAAGCTGTGGATGACTATCATTCCATGAAATTCGAGTTCCCAGATGAAGATATCATGATGGTAAACAATTGTGAAGAACTCAGACCATATGACGGACCTGAACAAGGATCCCGATGGACCTTGGTTTTTGACGGAGCCTCCAACACACTCGGCAATGGCATAGATGCTGTAATCATATCTCTGGAAGGATGTCATACTCACTTCAATGCAAGACTTTTTTTCAACTGTACTAATAATATGGTAGAATACGAAGCGTGTGTTTTTGGTCTCAAAGCTGCCATAGATTTGGGAATCAAGTACTTAAGTGTATTCATAGATTCAGTCATAGTCATCAGCCACATCAAAGGAGAATATGACACGAAGTACCCTTACCTCATCCCCTACAAAGAACATGTGTTGACATTAATCCCATATTTTGAGGAAATTACCTTCGAGCATATTCTACGAGAGGAAAATCAACTAGCGGACGGGGTAGCCACTATGTCATCCATGTTTAAACTCAAGTGGGGTAACGAGGCTCCCCAGATCACCATTGAGCAGATGGATGAACCTTCCTACTATCACAAGATCGATACTGAAGAAGTAGTGGACCAGCCTTGGTTCCATGAAGTTAAGAGGTATCTCGAGGCTCAAGAGTATCCAGAGGGAGCTTCAGTCAATGATAAGAAGTTCTTGAGAAGATTCTTTGCTAAGTTCTTCCTTAGTAATGACATTCTCTACAAGCGCAACCACGACTCTATTTTACTTCGTTGCATAGACAAGGTTGAGGCAGAAAAGATCATGGATGATCTACATGAAGGCACTTTTGGCACCCATTCCAGTGGGCACACAATGGCTAAACAGATCCTACGGGCGGGGTATTACTGGTCTACAATGGAAGCAGATTGCCATCAGCATTCACGAACCTGCCACAAGTGTCAGATCTATGCTGACAAAGTGCATGTGCCTCTAGTTCCTCTAAATGTCATGACTTCTCCCTGGCCATTCACGATGTGAGGCATCGTTATGATTGGAGAAGTCAAACCTACATCTTCTAATGGGGATCGCTTCGTCTTAGTGGCCATTGACTATTTCACGAAATGGGCTGAGGAAACTTCTTTTGCTTCCGTTACCAAGAATGTTGTGACCCGATTCATCAAACAGAATCCGATATGTCGGTACGGTATCCCAGAGAGAATCATCACAGACAATGGTACGAATCTCAACAATACTATGATCACCGTACTGTGCGCACAATTCAAGACCCAGCACCATATTTCTTCTCCTTATCGGCCAAAGATGAATGGTGCTGTCGAAGCCGCAAATAAGAACATCAAGATACAAAAAATGACAGTATCCTACAAGGACTGGCATGATATGCTACCATTCGCTCTGCACAGTTACCGTACCACGGCGCGCACATCAATAGGGCCAACTCCCTTTTCCTTGGTATACATCATGAAAGTTGTTCTACCAATTGAAGTACAAATACCTTCTCTGAGAATCATAAAGGATGCAGGGCTGAATGAAGATGAATGGATAACTTATCTTTAGCCTATACCTTAAATCAAGGAAAACAAGGTCACTTCACCTTTGTACTATGCATTGAAACCATGGAAGTTCACATAACTTGATATTTGCATTTCAACCAAAACCATAACTTGATAACTTGAGTATTTGTTCATCTCATTACCTCTTAATTTTATCTATAAATAGAGAGCTCATTTTCACTTTATAACAATCAATTTACAGCTCAAAAACACTATCTCTCTCAAATACCAAAATTTGCCTAAAAACACCATTTTGCAAGTTTTCATACCATAAACACTAAACTCCCAATTCTTGCAATTTCTTTGCAAACAAATCATCCAAACATATTCCATACATCATATAAAAGCTACTACAACCTTAAGTTTGCTTCTATAATCACCCAATCTATACCTCCATTTCTCACTTTTTGGGTTTGCACCTTGAGTTGGTTAGAAAGTTTTAGCTTGTTTCAAAGCAAAGTAAGCATATCAATATCTTCATTGAAGTCCAAGAAAGCTAAGGGGATAATCCTTTTGCTAATTTAATCACATTTAAAGGGGAAACTTCGGTACTCACTCAAGTGAACATACGATGGATAAGAAAATCTTAAGAGCCGGTTACTATTGGTCAATGATGGAGACTGATTGCCATCAACATTCAAGAACTTGTCACAAATGCCAAATCTACGCTGACAAGGTCCATGTGCCTCCTATCCCTCTGAATGTCATGACCGCTCCATGGCCATTTGCAATGTGGGGAATTGACATGATTGGAGAGATCAAGCCCACCGATTCTAACGGACATCACTTCATTCTTGTTGATATCGACTATTTTACCAAATGGGTCAAAGCCGCCTCATTTGCCTCAGTCACCAAGAATGTGGTAGCCATATTCATCAGACACAACCACATCTGCCGTTATGGTATCCCCGAAAGGATCATCACCGGCAATGGGACTAACCTTAACAATGCTATAATCACTGAGTTTTGCACTCTGTTTAAGATCAAGCATCACAATTCTTCTCCGGGTAGACCAAAAATGAATGGGCGCAGTCGAAGCGGCCAACAAAAATATCAAGAAGATTATGCAGAAAATGGTAGTAACCTGTAAGGATTGGCTTGAGATGTTTCCATTTTCTCTACATGGCTATCGTACTTCAGCTAGAACATCAATTAGGGAAGCTCCCTTTTCTCTAGTTTATGGCATGGAAGCTGTTTTTCCAGTGGAAGTTCAGATTCCCTCGCTGAGAATTATGAATGAGGCAGGCCTAGGCGAAGATGAGTGGATTCAAACGAGATTGGATCAGCTGAAATTGATTGACGAAAAATGGTTAGCTGCTGTTTTCCATGGTCAGACGTACCAAAAACGGATGATCAAGGCTTTCAACAAAAAGATCAAGCCTCGAGTATATCAAGTTGGTGACTTGGTGATAAAACGCATCATTCTACCACAAGGCGACCCTTGAGGCAAATGGACTCCCACCTATGAAGGGTCATTTGTTGTCAAGAGAGTTTTCTCTGGCGGTGCCATGATGTTGACTACCATAGATGGTGAAGATTTCCCACATCCTATAAATGCAGACATAGTTAAAAAATACTACGCATAAAAGACCTGTTAGGTTAACACACCTAAGAAAAATAAGGGCATCTCGGAAAACCAAAAGGTTTGGGCAAAAATTAGGGATATATACAAAATATTATACACCCGGCAAGTTGAAAAACCGAAAGGGTGACTTGGGAAAAAAAGGGTATCCTGGTGGGCTGAAAACCCGAAAGGGCGGTCCAGGCAAAAGTTAAGGGTTAAAAGCGTATGACTATGTCCCATGGAATCAACACAATCAATTTTATAACCAAGGTCCAAGTTCAAAAGGTCCAAGATCAATGCAATCAACTTCTATCAACGGCAAGGGACATTCGAAGACATTGGGGCAATAATAGAGTTAGAAGGCAATGAGATCATTTCACATGGCTATCTGTTTTCATTCTCAATTTTGTTTTACTTTCGACGATTTCCTCTTACTAGGATCTCCGTCTCTCTGTACAAAAACGCCTATTCATGGGCAAAATATCAATACAAATATACTTTGAAGTGCAAAATTTATGTCTTTGTTTTGAATGCAAATTTGTCCAATGACTAAAATTGAATGAACATATGCATATGAACATAATTAAAACTATTTTGGAACATATGACCTAAGAAGTAACATGCACTTCTTTAAATAAATAGGGAATACCTTCAAAGAGTTATTCCATTAACATCCTCCTCAACAAAGTTACTCACAAAGTCTCTTTGCATAGGATAATCTCCGACCAGAGTCTCAATCTCTTGGCAGCTCTCTCTCCAGCTAAGTCGATTTTTACAAGTTGAAGCCTCGTGGATCTCTTCCTAAAAGAAACTCACTTCCCCAACAGGGTTTACTTCCTCAACAGGGTTTATTTCCCCAACAGGGTTTATTTCCCCAACAAGTTTTATTTCCCCAACAAGGTTTATTTCCCCAATAGGTTTTATTTCCCCAACAATAATCGAGGAACCATAAAATTTCCCAGCTGAGTACATCCTCCCCAACCGAGTCTGTATTCCCCCGGCATAGTCCATTCTCCCCAGCTGAGCCTGTTATTCCCCAGCTGTGTATATCCTCCCCAGTTGAGTGTATCCTCCCCAAGCTGAGTCTATCCTACCCGACCGAGTCTACACTCTCCAGTTTGAATTTTCCTTTCATATTATTGCAAATCATAGGGCCACAACCCCTGATCTCTAGTAAAGCCGTCAGCAAAGCCTTTACTATTTCCAAAAAGATACTATGAATCCTGGACCCGACCAGATATTAGCATAATTTTCAAGTTATTACTGAATCCTGGACCCGACCAGATAATAGTTTGACTTCTTCAATTGCCGAAGCCTGGGCCCGACAAGATAGCAATTTAATTCCTGCAAAATCATTAACAAAACTCCTCTTCTCCAGTAGAGTTTTCCACTACCCTAGTGAATTACTGAAACCTGGACCCGACCAGATAACAGTTTGAGTATCTAAAACCGGGACCCGACCAGATAACAATTGATCTCAATTTCAAGATACTATGAAACTTGGACCTGATCAGATAATAGTCTAACTCTTAAAAGATAGAGAAGAACCTGGACTCAGCCCGACCAAGGCTTAACTTCTTTTCCCCAGTAGAGTTTTCCTCTGCCCCAACAAATTATTGTGAAACCTGGATCTGACCAGATATCAGTTTTCAATTTCACCTTTTCAAGAAAGTTATTGTGATGCCTGGATTCGACCAGATAACAATTACCCTCAGAGATTCGTTGTTAAACCTGGAAACTGACCAGATAACAACTAAATCCCCAAACAGTTTATACCTGGACCCGACCAGATATCAATTGATCTCATTAACCTCAGAAATCTACAAAGCCTGGACCCGACCAGATAACAGTTTTTCAAACAGTTTATTGTGAAACCTGGAGCCCGACCAGATAACAACTCACTATGATCCCCAGAGAGACACTATGAAGTCTGGACTCGACCAGATAATAATAATACTTTCCAAAAACCATGAAACCTGGACCCAAACAGATAGTAGTTACCACTTTAAGTTATTGCGAAGCCTGGATCCGACTAGATAAAAGTTAACTTTCGTATCCCCAACAAGTTGTTGTGAAGCCTGGATCCGACCAGATAACTATTCAATTTCAAGAAAATGTTCTACAAAGCCTGGAATCTGACCAAATAACAGTTAATTCGTCTATTCCCCCAGTAAGTTACCGTGAAGCCTGGATCCGACCAGATAATAGTTAACTACTTCATCCTCATCAAATTTTGAAGCCTGAATCTGACCAGATAACAACTGACATTAAAGAGATATTCTCCAGTGAAAGCATCCTTTCAACAAAGTTTGAAGATATGCATATTCTTCATCCCCAACGATAATCAGGGGTTCAACCCCCCAGAATTTCCTCATCAGCAGTCAGAGATTTTTTTCCCGGACAAAAACATGCATCTCACATTCATACATCATAGCATGTACATACCATATGCATTTAACATAATACCACATATGGTGAACATCATGTAGGCATCTGCATTTTACTAACTCTTTTTCTCACAAGTAAAACATCAAGTTTTAGTATAAATCAACAAGAGATTTGTGTTGATACTTCTTCCAGTGTTTACCAACATTCCTCCAAATGGCATCTATAAGGCCATTCACCATCCATCTTTGAGTGCAAATTTCTAGGCACTCTAGTGTTCAATCATCTTTCACCTTCAAGTCACGAATGACGGATCCGCCAATATAAATCTTCAGGTTTAAGAAGATTGAACAGGGGCAGCTATTGTACGCCAAAATTTTCCCTCTCATTTATCAAGTAATCTCTCACAAGATCTCATTTGTTTCAATACTGCATTAGGTTTGATCAGCTCGAGACACCTCCTTAAGCACTGATGACCAAAATTAGGGTTTGAGATTGCACAAGGATAATTTAACTTTAAATGCTTCATATGACTTTCATGGATCATTATGGACCCCCAAGATTACTCATGTCAAGTTTCAAGCCTTGGATCACACTTTTGCTCAGTCAATTGAGCAGTTGAACTAAAAATCAGTTGTATTGGAGAAAAAATCAATATCGCTAATTTACAATCAAACTTCATAATTTTTGATCCACATTAATATTATAAACTCATATGCATCATTTGATCAAGTTTGGACCATAATTCCTCAAGAAATTTGATCAAATCATCAAAAGGGCAAAATGGTCAAAATTAGGGTTTTGACTGAGAAAGGGCAATTTCTGATTTTTGACCTAGCAAATGGTCAATTGGTTTGAAGCATGGTTTCAAGAGTTCAATTGCATATTTTTGACCTAATGGCATGACCTAAAACATTGCTCCAGATCAATTGGATTGATAGTGAATTCTCAATCAACTGATCAAAAGTCAACTGTACAGTGAAAAGTCAAACTTTGACTTTTTGTTCAAAATCCAATGTCAAAGATCACAATTCATTAAAACATGTCAAAAAATGAAACTTATTCATCAAGAAATCAAAAATTCAAGATTTCACCATGATGCAAGAGGATTCAAAATAAACTTTCAACATGAAAGTTGTAGATCTCCATGATATCTACAACATTGCTTTAAACAAGTTCTTCTAAAAATTCTTGGATCTCAAGTTATTAATTCATAAAGTCATGGTCTTGAAATTGAACACTTAGTGAAATTTTTCCCTAGTTTTGGTCAGGATTTTGACCTAACTTCATGGCACTTTTTCATATAGTTCCAAAGGGAATTTTCAAAAGTGATTCAAAGAGGGGTTGTAGAGCACATTAAAAGATTTCAAAAATTTCCAAGAATTCCTTGAGATCATTTGTTAGCAAGGAGAATCAAAGAGATGAAGTTAGGGTTTTCAAACTTAAATTACAAGCCATTTCATGATGAACAAAAATTCAAATCCAAGCCTAGGCTGAATAATCTTTGCTTTGCAGGCCTAAAACTTGTTTGTAACTCCATTATTAAATGTTTACACAACTGATAAAGCTTTAATCCAAACACTTGAGCCTTTATCCAAGTTACATTTACATTTATGGCACAAAGTTGCCATTTCCATTTTGATAAAGCACTACATTTGCAATTGTCAACTTCTTGAGCTTTGCACTTGTTCTTTCTGCACACACAACCCCAATAAACCAAAAGAAATGTGTCTAAAGCCTCTTTGAGATCAGAACATGCTTGTATATCACTTTGAGTTTTGTCCTCTCACTTTTCTTCAAACTTAAGTCATAGAGCCAAAAGGCTAGAACTCAGAAATCTTGAGTGCATTTGATCTCTAACATTTTCCGTACATATATACAAGTCTATTGCAACATAACACAGGAATGCTAAGACCCCAAAACACTCCCAAGCACTCTGCAACTCAGAATCTGCCTTAACTTGACAGTTTTGAACCTCACATAGCCATCTCCAAATCCACTCGTGCGTATTGAGTTTTAACCATCCAAACACTTAATATACATCATATCAAAGTGATCCAGACCCCTGTTTCTTGACTGTAACTCCTCCATCACCATCCACCATTTCCAAATTTAAAGCTTGCAACTTGACTTGAGTTGAGAGTTTCAGCTATCCTCAAAGCAAAGTAGGAGTTGGAACATACTCAAAGAGGTCCAGGAAAGCTACAGAAATCATCAGGCCATCACAAAGGTTGCTCAAACTCCATACACGACTCCAGCTGCAAGAGGTAAGTTTTCAAACTTCTATCTCTTCATACAAGCATCATTTGATTTTTATTTGTGAAGATAAAATGTAGATACCATTTCTACGAAGCTGTACATATCCATAGTTTGCATTTATACGGCCTGAGCTTAGAGAATTTTATAGTTGAAGTTTTTTGAAATTTTTAGGTTTTGAATTAGGGCCAGAAAAATTATCATTCATCTTTGAATGTTAGCTTAAGTTATTTACATGGTTGGATTCGTGGGAAGAAATGCCACAACTTTCATGTTTGAACTTTTCATTTTTGTTGAGAGATGAAGAAGATACATGTCCTTTGGCTGGAGAAGAGAGAAAGCCCTTACATAAATTCTCGCCCCAGTCTGTAAGGCTTTTGCAGAAAATTGCCTCGAGAGGATTTTCTGAGATTTATACCATTGAAGATAATCTGCCCCAGTGTTATGAACTTTGGAACATGATGTTTAGATAACCAAAATTTGAGATGATTCCAACTATGCTTGAGTGAATGCCCATACATCTTTAAATTCTGGAAAAATCTCCTCCGATCAACGCATTCTCAGAGAGATTTGTCAAATATTAGTATAACTGCCCCAATTTGATTGCACTTTGAGGGATAAAATCCCGACTTGAAGGCCTCAGATTGTCTGAATACCTACTCGACAAAGTATTCGACACGCTTGCCCTTGCTCAACAGAATCTTGACAAATCTTTTCTTTGTCTCATACTCACGGAGATATGAAAGCTTGAGGTTTTTCGAAGGCAACATAACCTTAGAGTGGCTGGCCTATGTCTTGAAAGTATGTTACTTCACAACAATACTTCTTGACTTGAACTGCTTCATTCTTGAGCAAATACTTGAAGCAATACGCCCCTTGGGACCAACTGAAAGTAATGCACCACGGCTTGACAGAGACTCGGGGCAACCGACTTTTGTAATCTACTTCAGATCATTTCTAAAATTGGTATTCTTTTACTTAACAGAGTCAATAGAAGATTTTCCCAGATTAAGACCATTCTCACAAATGATTCACCTTTAAACGGTATCCTGAAGCAATTTGTCCCTTTGGATAATCAAATTTTCATTTGATACTCATTATGAAAGCTTACTTAATGTTTAAACACTTGCTCATATCCAAAGAATGTATATTCTAAGAATGATAATTCTAATGAAAAACTCATGTTTGTCTTGAAGTTTAAAAACCTTTATTGAAAAGATTAAACAAACAAAATTTTTTTGTATGGAAGAAATTAAAAAGATAGTGTGATACCAACTCAAAAGTTTTTGCAAGCCTCATAGGATTCAGATTACCATATTCTTGTTACAGTGTGATTTCAAATTAACCTATGCTTCAGTTACGACTTTTAAGGGTTGTAGCATTGTCTGGTTCATGGTTTTAGAAAAAAGGATTTAAGGCTCAAAATATTTGGTGCCCACCCCTTCTTCGTGATGTTCTCCAGTCCTAAATTCAGTTAAACCAATATGAGCACCCATCCCTCAAAAGGAGTTTACCATGGTTGAGGAGGATATGGCAGTCACTCACCTCTTTCATTCCTGGTATTTGATCACACGACTTTATTCTTTGTGGAGGATCTTTATTTGGTAATCCCCTTTTTCTCTTTTCGCGCTTTTTGCTTTCTTTTTGTATTCCCTAACTTTTTCATGGACAAATTTCTTTTGAATTTGACTTTGAAGTCCAGCGGGATGCCCATACATTTTCCTAAGCGACTTGTCTTTTCACGTTTCGGCTTAGTGGGGCTTTTTATATCTTTCTTTTATCATTTCTTTTTGTTTGAACCAGTCATGTGACTTCGAATCGTTCTTGACTTCCTGAGAAAGTGTAACTACCTTACTACTTGATTGACGAGGAATAACTATTATGGTATCGTCATCTTTTGACCTCTTGATTTGCGAGAGATATCTATTGGGATATCATCCTCATTGATGCACACTGCTGATAGATGAGGGTTAGCCATTGTGATTTTTTTCTTTCTCAACCTTCTGAAGGATAACCATTGTTGTATCCTTTGATGCGCACTCCTAATGAGTTTTGAACGCTCAATCAGATTAACTGAAATTCTACCCTGCCCCGAGTTAAATGTGACGGTTTTTCTAAACAGAAAAGAAAACTCCTACTTCAAAGCTCAAAGGGGTTGACGAGGGTTTCACTCCCTTATTTCTCTGGTGTTTATGGATTTGAAACAAGGCATGTACATCGTCAGCAGGGTTTTATTCAAAAGCACATCGTTCGAAATTTTTGGTATATTACTCATCATCCTCCCTTCAGGAGGTTATTTAAGCATCAAAAGGAAAATAAAAATACATTTAAGAACGAATATGAATGGATTAATTCAAGACAAACATGTTCAATGCATTGTGATTAATATTCAAAAATCAACAAGCTTTGTATACAAGAAAGTACTGAACCAAAACAAGAAAAATTACAAATGAGAATGAAAACGTAATTTGAATTTGCCATGTTGAGGAGACTAGTCTCCATAAGGACTGGTTGCTTCAGAGAGTATGCTTGGTAATACCACTTTTATCTATGAGTAAATTACACTCTTGAGTTGAAAACGAGTACCCACCATATATTCAATAAGAATATCCTTAGGTCGTGAGTATGAGATTATGTTCAGATAGGAAAATTATGTTGGTCACGCCTATGTCTTTAGCTCGTTTGTTGGCATCCTTCATGTCATAAGAGATCTATAACACCTGCAAAGGTGATAATTACAACAAGATGCCTCAAGAATGGTATGGTTACCACACCTGATACTTCGAGTAATTTGATGTCACGTGCTGTAAAGCTTTAATGTTTTTAAAATGCAACATTTATTGAAAATGCTGAACGTCTTTTGTTATCAAAACGGAAAGAATGAAAACAATTCGGCACAATTCGAAAAACACTTTTATTGAATGATTGGCCTGTAAATAGGCATTTACAACGAAAATAAATTCTTGAAAATAAACAATTGCTCGCGAAACTCAAAGAGAGGACAATAATGAAAAAACAATGTGAGTGCAGATTTATCAAGTACAACTCTGCTACAACTCTCATGACTTCTGAATTCTTCAATACTTGCCTTACGAATGACTGATTGGACTAATGCTCCATCCTGAGCCGATCAAACCAATGACCTTTTACGTGAAATATTTCTTTACAACATCTGCGTTGACAGGGTGAGGGAAATCCTCTCCATCCATATTCATGAGCATCATAGATCCTCCCGAGAAGAATTTCTTCACAACAAAAGGTCCTTCATAGTTGGGAGCCCATTTACCGCTAGTGTCCGTGTTGTTAGGAGGTAATATTCTCTTTAGCACGAGATCACCAGCTCGAAAATTCCACGGACGTACCTTCTTGTCAAATGCTTTCTTCATCCTCTTTTGGTATAGCTGTCCATGGAAAATAGATGTCAATCTCTTCTCATCAATGAGATTCAGCTGGTCGAATCTATTCTGGACCCATTCTGTCTCATCCAATCGTACATCTGTCATTATCCTCAAAGAAGGGATTTCTACTTCCACTGGTAGGACTTCTTCCATGCCATAAACAAGCAAGAAGGGGGTTGCCCCAGTCGAGGTGCGCATGGTGGAACGATAACCATGTAAAGCGAATGGTAGCATCTCATGCCAATCTTTATAAGTGATGACCATTTTCTGCACAATCTCTTAATATTCTTGTTTGCTGCCTCAACCGCGCCATTCATCTTAGGACGGTAAGGAGAAGAATTGTGATGTTTTATCTTAAAGTTTTCACACAACTCTTTCATCATCTTGTTATTGAGGTTCGACCCGTTGTCGATAATAATATTTTCGGGGATCCCGTATCGACAAATCATGTTATGCTTGATGAAACTCACTACCACCTGTTTAGTGACATTGGCATAAGATGCTGCTTCGACCCACTTAGTAAAGTAGTCGATGACCACCAAGATGAAACGATGCCTGTTGGAAGCGGTCGGCTTAATCCGGCCAATCATATCAATACCCCACATCGTGAAAGGCCAAGGTGAAGTTAGGATATTCAGAGGATTGGGTGGCACATGCATCTTGTCAGCATAGATCTGACATTTGTAGCAGATCCTGGAATGCTCATAGCTATCGTTTTCCATTGTTGACCAATAATAACCCGCCCTCAAGATTTTCTTGGCCATAGTATGCCCGCTAGAATATGTCCCAAAAGAACCTTCGTGCACTTCTTCTATGATCCTACTTGCTTCGTGTCTATCCACGCATCTGAGCATAATGGAATCATAATTCCTCTTATACATCACATCACCATCGAGGAAAAACTTGGCGGTAAACCTCACAAAGTCTTATTATCTGAGACAGAAGCACCTTCTGGATATTCTTGAGTCTTAAAATACCTTTTGATGTCATAAAACCATGGCTTCTCGTGAACAACATCTTCTCCTATTTCATAACAGAATGCTGATTTATCCAACCTTAGGATAGTGATAGAAGGAGCCTCAGTTGCCCATGTAACCTTAAACATGGATGACAGAGTATCCAAGGCGTCTGTCAAGTTATTCTCCTCCCTTGGAATATGATTGAAAGTAATCTCATCAAAATAAGGGGTTAGCTTCAACACATGCTCGCGATACGAAATTAAATTTGGGTGACGAGTCTCCCAATCTCCGTTAATTTGGATAATTACCAGAACAAAATCTCCATATACTTTTAAGATCTTAATTCGCAAATCAATGGCAGCATCTAACCCAAAAATACAAGCTTCATACTCATCCATATTGTTCGTACAATCAAAGCAAATCCTGGCAGTAAGAGGAGTAAGAAAACCTTCAGGAGAAGTAATCACCGCACCGACACCATTACCTAACGCATTGGAGGAACCATCGAACACCATCGTCCATCGCAATCCTGGTTCGGGTCCTTCCTTTGGGCCTAGGATGTTACAATCCCGTATGTACATGATGTCTTCATCAAGAAACTCAAACTTCATTTGCTGATAGTCATCTTTCATGGGTTGGTGAGCAAGATGATCTGCCAATATACTACCCTTGATAGCCTTTTGAGTAGTATATTGGATGTCATACTCGCTCAAAATCATTTTCCAATGAGCTATCCTTCCCGTGAGGGATGGTTTTTCAAAGATGTACTTGATTGGGTCCATCTTAGAGATCAATAAGGTGGTATGAGTCAACATGTACTGTCTTAGTCGGCGAGCAGCCCATACCAAAGCGCAACAAGTTTTCTCGAGCAGTGAGTATCTTACCTCACAGTCAGTAAACTTTTTGCTAAGGTAATATATTGCATGCTCTTTTCGACCAGCCACGTCATGCTTCCCTAATACATACCCCATTGAGTTCTCTAACACCATTAGGTACATTATCAAGGGTCTACCTTCTACCGGGGGCGAGAGAATTGGAGGTTCCATCAAATATTCTTTAATCTTATTAAATGCTTCCTGGAAATTGTTATTTCACCTGTCCGTCTGGATTTTCTTTAAAAATCTAAAGATTGGTTCACAAGTGGCTGTAAGGTGGGAGATGAATCTAGAAATGTAGTTCAATCTCCTGAGAAATCCGCGAACCTCCTTTTCTGTTTCCGGCACCGGCATTTCTTGTATTGCCTTTATCTTACTAGGGTCAACTTCAATTCCCTTCTCGCTTACGATGAACCCTAACAGTTTCCCTGATCTCACTCCGAAGGTGCACTTATTTGGATTCAACCTTAGTCTGAACTTCCTTAATCTTTCAAACAATTTCAACAAATGAACGAGATGCTCCTCTTCTGTATGGAATTTGGAAATCATATCGTCAACAAATACTTCAATCTCTTTATGCATCATGTCATGAAAGAGAGTGACCATTGCACATTAATAAGTTGCCCCTGCATTTTTCAGACCAAAGGGCATCACCTTATAACAAAAAGTTCCCCAAGGAGTAATAAAAGTAGTCTTCTCCATGTCTTCTGGTTCCATTTTAATCTGATTATAGCCAGAAAAACCATCCATGAAGGAAAACACTTTGGCTTGAGCAGTATTGTCAACTAGAACATCAATGTGCGGCAATGGGAAATCATCTTTAGAACTTGTTCTGTTCAAGTCCCTATAGTACACACACATTATGACCTTTCCATCCTTCTTAGGTACTGGTACAATATTCGCGATCCACGGCGGGTAAGAAGTCACTTTCAAAAAACCAGCATCAAATTGTTTTTGAACCTCTTCTTTGATCTTCTTAGACATCTCGGAATGAGTTCTTCGAAGCTTTTTCTTAACAGGAGGACACTCTTCCCTGAGAGGTAGCTTGTGCATAACAATATCCGTATCTAACCCGGGCATGTCTTCATAAGACCAAGCAAATATATCTGCATACTCACGGAGCATTGCGATTAATTAGTGCTTGATATTGTCTTCTAGAGCAGCTCTAATCTTAACTTCTTTTCGGACCTCTTCGGTTCCCAAGTTGATCAACTCAGTGGTCTCTTGGTGCGGCTGAATGACCTTTTCTTCTTGCCTTAATAATCTAGCCAACTCTTTAGGAAGTTCACAGTCCTCCTCAGTTTCTTCTTCAACTTGATATATTGGATTTTCAAAGTCATAGAGAGTATAGTAGAATCATTCCCGACACTTTCTGGGATTAATGAAGGACACAATCTGCATGATTATTTTTATTTTTATTTTAGTCTTAGATGTAAAAGAAAATATAGCCTCGTGTCTTATAAAAAATTTCAGAAAGACAAAGAGCGAAACATTTGAAAACAAAAGACATTCTTTATTGATGAATAAAATTGTAATGAAAAAACATTGTGGCCTTATAGCATGTCCACTATGTCTTAGGCAGGACATAGGGATTATTGCATGATAACAAATAAAAGAAAGTTATTCTTCATAACGGGTGACTTCAATGATGTCCTCGATTAACCAGTTGGTAAGCTTTTCACTCGGGATGGTTGGATGAACCCCACTATCCATCTCACAATCGCTGCCATCTCCCTCACCCACTGCATGAGCCTCTTCCTGGATGATACCACTGCTGAAAAATCGAATTGGTGGAGGAATACTTTGACCTTTGGGAGTAGCGACTGACCTTCCCTGATTAGCAACAAAGCCTAAACCTTTCTTGTCTGTCTGAGTAGGGAAATCCAACACTCTTCCCCAGCCTTCTGGATGACAAAACTGAATGATCGCTTGTGCCTGGAAATAGGGTGACATGGGGACTTCTGGCTTTCTGTCTTCTTGATGAGGAGCCTTAACAACCTGTATAGTTTCAAAGGCTTGACACGGCGTCTCATGGATTTCTCCTTCCACTTCAACATAGCGGAAAGAACTCAAGTGACTGACAATATAATCCTCTTCACTGCAAACGGTGACTACCTTTCCATTCAGTAAAAACTTCAGCTTCTAGTGTAGAGTGGAGGTGACGGCGCCAGCCCCATGGATCCATGGGCGGCCCAACAAACAACAGTAGGAAGGGTTTATGTCCATGATAAAGAAGGTAGACCCGAACACTTGGGGCCCTATTTTGATCGGCAAGTCGACTTCCCTGAACACAGTCGTTTTTGACCCATCAAAAGCCTTAACAACCAAATCACTCGGCCTCAATGAAAGCCCTTAAAAATCCAGTTTCAAAAGAGCAGACTTGGGTAATACATTGAGGGAGGAACCTGTATCAACCAACGCACGAGATAAGGTAGTTTTTGCAATCTCCATAGAGATGTGTAATGCTTTGTTATGCTTCCTCCCCTCAGGGGGTAGGTCGAAGTCCGTGAAACCCAGCCCATTAATCGCAGAAATTCTATTCACAATTCCCTCAAATTGATTCACAGATATCTCTTGTGGGGACAAAAGAGGTTCCTAACAGCTTCATTAGTGCATTTCTATGGGATTCCGAATCTCTGAGCAAGGCGAGGATGAATATCTTTGAGGGTGTTTGACTTAACTGGTCAATGATCTTGTAGTCACTCTTCTTGATGTACCACATTAACTCGGCTGCATCCTTAGACATTTCATCATTAAAAACAGGAATAGGGGGACTCTTCCCCGACTTATCGCTATTGACTATAATCCTCTTTCCTTTAGCCTTAGCTGCAACGTCTGTACTACTTTCAGGTCGTTCTGGTGGGGAGAAAATTTGACCTCTGCGAGTAATTCTACTTTCACTAATGATGTCATGAATTTCGGGCCCCTCTTCTTTGATCTTACCCTCTTCAGACTTCTGGATGTCAAGTTTTTTCCCTTGTTGATAACATTCACCGCCGTGATACCAAGGAATCGGTTTACTACTGTCATATGGAATTGGCCCGGGCATGGTGATGGTTATGGGAGGTTTTCTAACGGGCACCAGAATCTTAACATGTATCGGAATAGTCCTTTTCTTGACAGGAATGGTTATTACATTGACTTCATCATTATCCTCCTCGGGTTTGGCGATCTTGCGATCAAACTGAAGGAACCCCTCTAATCATGCCCTGAACCACATTTCTCAACAATTGACAACCCTCTTGCTATTTTAAACAAGTGGCACAGTCCATTCCGCAGCCCAAAAAAACACCTTTGCTCGTCAACTGCTCTTTCACGAATAAAAGGGGGGTAGTTAACTAGTCGACATCCATAACCAGATCCCTGCTTTCGTCTTCAATGATGGCACTGACAGTGGAACCCCCGTGAGGCGGTAGAGGTTGATTTGTAATGTTAGGTGCTAGCCCGAAATTAATAGCCTGAGAGTCCAATAAGTCCTATACCTTGTGTTTAAAGGCTATGCAACACTCAATGTTATGACCCTGTACTACGGAATGAAACTCACATGTAGCGTTAGCATTGAAATTTGGCATAGTTTGTCTGGGTTAATCTGCATTGTACATTTCTCAACCAACTTCAGTTCTAGTAACTGAGGTAGCAATTCTGCATATGGAATGGGAATTGTGTCGAACTTTCTGGGAAGTTGTTTTGGCCTCTGTTGTTAGCCTTGCCGGGGTGTATATGCTGGACGTTGAGGGGGAGCTATTGGAATTGTTACAGCAGTAGCCTGATGGTCGTAATCTTGATATCTGCCCTTCCTCTTCTGAGGATAGATCACACTAGATTCCCCTTCCTTTTTCTTTGGGTGGCCCCCGAAAGATTTTTTAATATTGCTAGCACTATTCCCAACTAGGACGTCTTGGATCTTCCCAAATTTAATTCTGATCTCAATTCTCCCTCCATGTGTTACCATCTCAGCAAAAGTACTTGATATGCTACAAGTTGTGTAATACTGGCCTTGCAACGTACTACTAAACATCTCCACCATTTCTCGTTCCAACATGGGCGGTTGCACTTTTGCAGCCATCTCTCGCCACCTCTGGGCGTATTCTTTAAAAGATTCAACCTGTTTCTGGGATAAGTTCTGCAGTTGGGTTCTTGTAGGAGCCATGTCAGTGTTATACTGATAGTGTATAACAAAAGCTTCAACCAATTCTCTCCATGTACAGATACGACTACTTTCCAGCTGCATGTACCATTCGAGTGGGCCACCTGTCAAACTGTCTTGAAGGAAGTGCATCAACAGTTTCTCGTCACTAGAATACGCAGACATCTTCCAATAGAAAGACTTAACATGGGTCTTTGGACAGGAAGTGCCTTTGTAATTTACGAGATCAGGAACCTTGAATTTTTGGGGAATCCTTACCCCGGGCACCAAGCCTAAATCAGCCATGTCAAAGCCTACTGCACCTTGACTTTCAAACCTGCGCATCCGTTCTTCAAGCATATGAAACTTCTTGCTAGCTTCAATTGGTTCTTCCACATTAGTCATCCAGTCTTCCCAATTATCTTCTTCCACCGACCTAACAGGAATGCGAACAGAACTTGGTAATAGGATAGGTTGTTCAGTGTTCTGATGGATATGAGTAGGTGGGGGAGGATTCCCCAAAACTTGATTCCTAGGGATGCCTTGGTTACCTGTAAGGTTGCTGAAATTTGCATGTTGACCGTTTTGGGTATTCAGACCGACATTCGAATCCTGGTTCACGTTTCGAGTGCCTCCCGAGTTCTCCACCGTATTCTGAGCCCCCAGAATACCGTTAGGATTGTTGATGACGACTCCTGGTGGATTAGAGTTCAAATTTTCACCCCCATTATTCAAAGCTTCAGCAGGCCTCACAATCATGGCTCTCATTTCCTCTTGTTGACGAGCCATGTTCTGAATAATCTCCATCAAATGATCGACTCGAGTATCCATCCTGGTTCCCAAGCCACAACATCTGCTTGAATATGTTCCATCTGTCTCTTGGCAGTGCTTTGAGTATTATAACGATGAGAATTCGTAGTGGCTATCTTCTACAAAGGGGAAGACCAAATCAAGAAATAAGAAGACCTGCCATAATCACTTATCATGTCATGATATGTATGAATGCACGGTTGTGTATGAGATGTTTTATCATTTCCAGGACAAGTTTTATCACCCCTAGGAATTTTAAACAACATGATAAGAGAGACGACGACGAGAAGAAGTTTCGACAACAATTGATTTCATTAAAAATATCATTCATAAGATCAAATGGTAACTTCTTATAAGCATTATTCAGAATATGTAATGAAATTTAAACGACCCCATCCAACAAGGCTGGTGGTGGTCCAATGACATTAAAGCAAAAAAGAGAGAACAAGACAATCAAAGTGCTAGATCTCTAATCTCTGTGTAGTACAATGGTCCTCCTTGCCGGAAGTACTCTTCACTCCATTCCTTGGTTTCTTTGAATAATTTATTTGTCTTTTCACGATCCCGTCCATGAGCGAAGCTATCGATTACCACATATTTCTAAAACAGTTGTCCCTCCAAGTACACGCATTTCTCTAGGAAGCGATCACATTCTTTACATTCTGGAAAAGGTATAGGTACGGGTGCTTCTTCCATCTCCTTTATCTTGTCTCAGAGTCTTGCATTCTCTTTCAACACTTTGGTCATTTGATCTTCTTTCTCCTCCAACTCCATCCTAGCATCTTTAAATTGGTTTCTCAACTCTTTAGCTTTGGCTTTGTTTCTATTGTTGGCCATTTGGAATCTCAAAGTTTCTTGACGATTCTTCTCTGCATCGGCGAGGGCTATCTGGTATTCTTCCGTAGATACAAATGAGTTTTCGGCTCTGAGTCGTTTTTTGGAGCTACCTTCCCCTTCATACTCTTTTAGTTGACGGGCCAAGTCCCTTTTCTTTTTTGTTAATAAATATATTTCCATTTTTTTGTCTTCCAGATTCTGACGAAGGTCCCTGTTTTCCAATTGTACTTCGTAGAAGCGTTCCTTAGGCACATCATGCTGTAACTCAGTGGGTTGAAGATACAAGGAGATTTCCTTTTTAAAAGGCAACATAAGAGTTTTGACTCTTTTCTTAAACCAATCCACGTAAGGATCGAAAGCTAATACCTCTTTTAACACGAAGAATTCCTTTCCTTTCCTTCCAACATGTGCCCAAGCAATTTCCACTTTCTTCAATAATTCCGGATTTTCTCTTTTTTTGCAATACATAGGTTCGACCTCCTTGGCCGTGGGTGGACGCCTCATGTCATAACCTAATTGGTGAAGAGCGAGTAGTGGGTTGTAGTTGATAACCCCTTTTGTTCCTATGAGTGGAACATTAGAGAAACCTGCACAGTGAGAGATGACTTCAGTGCTATCAACCTTAAGTTTGTACCATTGGATATCGAAAGAGGTGAGTGTCATTACTTTGGATGCCCACGAACGAGGATCTTCTTTGAATGGCCTTTGGTGGGCAACTGTGCCATGAACCATTCATAAAGTATAGGTATGCAGCATACCGCTACTCCTTTCTTTCCATGCCTAGAGTGGATGGCGTGGTAAGTATCAACTAATAGTGTAGGTATCAGATTCTTATTCATGAAGACGCAAAGAGCATCCAAGTCTACAATCTCTTTAATCTCAGGGAATAAGATAACTCCATAAATGGTAGCAGCCAACATAGCATAATAAGCATCCCAATTTCCTATGTTTGCTATTTCCTTAGCCTTACTTACCAAGAAATCTACAGGAAGACCACAAGTGACTTTGTTACATCTCCATTTTCCTTTTACATCATTAAGGCTCAAATAAAGAACCTTAGAAATGGCCTCATAGTTAGGCTCAATAGGGACTCGAACAAATGGAACATGAATAGTGAGCTTAATGCGGAGAAGATGAGCGCACTCCTCAAGAGTAGGTGCTAACTGGTAGTCCTGAAATGTGAAATAACGCAACTCTGGATCATAAAACTGTAACAAAGTCTGTACAGCCTTATCGTCTACCCGAGCATCCAACAAAGATAGGATATTCCCATATCTTTCACCAAAAACACCCATTTGTTGACAATTCATGAGGTCTCTGAGTTCTTCAAAAGAGGGCCAAATACTAGGACGAAACTGATAGATGAAGTTATCCCTCTTTGTCTTTAGGACGATATCAATGTTGTTTGCCATTCTTTAGAGGAAAAGGAAAATTTAAGGAGATCCTGGAAATGACAATGCACATGCAAATTAATCATCGACATATATATATATATATATATATATATATATATATATATATATATATATATATATATATATATATATATATATATATATATATATATATATATATATATATATATATATATATATATATATATATATATATATATATATATATATATATATATTTTGAAAAGTAAATATGCTATGATGTACGTGCAAATGATCATGGGGTTACTACTTCCATGATACTGATTTCTATTGTACTGTCTCTTCATAGTACCAGGATCACAGGTCTGAAACATAACTGGAAGAATTCCATGAAGATCATAGTCGGAACCTTAGAAAATAAATCCGAGAACCTCATAATTACCGGCATAAATCCAGGACATAATCATTAGTAACTGTTTGAATATAGTCACCAACTATACCTATAATAAGAATCCCCTCACAACTCACTGGTGAATACTAGGTTAGGGTAATGCAAAGGTAACTCGAAAATCACGGGTTCGTTTGAAAGTAGAATCATCGCAACACAGACGTGCATGATGAAAATACCTTCAATTGAACCTCATCCGAGCGTGGTGTTGTACCCCAAAATTTGCCCTCCCATATTTCTCAAAACATTTCAAGAAAAATTCACAAGTCCAACCCGGCGCATCATATTCAGGTGTTCTTTCGCCAAGATATCTCTGATAACGTATTCTCAAATTCAGGTTCGGCTCAAGAGTCAATTCTTTAAAGAAGGTATCCGAATGTGTGAGTTTTCTCGAAGAAATATGGTGAAAAAGTGTGCTGAAAGTGCAGTTTTTACGCGCTAAAAAATTCATAACTTGAAGATCGTGACTCGTTTTGAACCCGTTCCGGTGGCCAAAATTCCGTCTTGACATTATCTATGTTTTCATCTCTCACGGCTGGAAGCCAATTTCGATCAGAAGGTCTTCAAAAATGTGGATTTATCAGGTATTTTCGTGCAGAAAATTTGTGACAGAAGTTTATTTGCGTCATGTTCAAAAAATCATAACTTGGTCGATTTTCATTGTATCGAGCTGGTTCCGGCGCCAAAATTTCACAAATTGAGTTGGCTACATTTTCACAGAAGGTATTGAGTTCAAACGGTATTCAAAAGGCCTTCGTTTTTTGCTCAGAGTGCGTGACACGCTGAAAATCCTGAATGATGAATATTATTTCATCTGAGCCGAAACTTCGAAAATTCATAACTCGGTCAATTTTTATCGGATTGGACTCATATTTTTACACAAGGTCCCTGACTCATAGATCTACAACTTTTCTTCAAAAGTCGAGACCAAATTATGCACCGATCAATACCAGTTTTTTATTGAAGAACGTGTCAGAGTCGACACTGAAGCCCAAAATAAGTTTGTCTGAGCTGAAACTTCAAAAATTCATAACTAATTCACCGTTTATCCGATTGAGTCGATTTTCGGACAGGAGTTAGTTCTCGATGTCGGCTACATTTTGTTTTCACATTTCAACTTCAAAACATGCACTTAAATCCCTGCGATTTAGCCTGGAAAGTGACGAATTCAAGTGAATATTGGAGGCCCAATTGCACATTCAAAGCCCATTTGCTTTACCCTAATTTCCATTATATAATCACCTTCTTTTCACACAAACCAGGAGAAGAGAAAAAGAGAGAAAAAACCTTGCCACAACACTGTTGGAATATCAAACTCTTTCAAGAACCCTAAAACCTTGAAATCCTTATTACAAATCCCTCTCTCACTACAAACAAAGCCATCACAGTTACAAACCAACACTTCACTACTTCTTCCGTAAGGGTAAGGCTGACTTGATCTCCATGATCCTAATTTTCCAGTAAGGCATAAAAGCATTCATGCCACTGATTTTCCAGTAAGGGTAAGATTGATTTGATCTCCATGATCAAAGGGGTATAATCATTCATACATGCCATATTGTGCCTAAACATTAAATTTCTTCATATGTTGATTTTATTTGAATTTTTATGATTTTATTTAATGTGTTCATGAGGTTCAACACTGCAGATTTAGACAGGATCTCAGGTTCATTAAGGAACATTGAGGCCAAAAGCCAAATGGCCAAAAGGCCAAAAGCCAAATGACCAAAACAGAACATTTTATGCATGACACCAATACATGGCGAGGCAGACATTAAGCCAGACATTAAGGAACGTTGAAGCCAGAACACAAATGGCCAAAAGCCAAAACGCAAATGGCCAAAAGCCAAAAGCCAAATGGCCAAAGTAGAACAACTTATGTATGATAAGGCCAGAACACAAATGGCCAAACCACTCCAATTCACCTCCAAAAAGGGGACAGAAACCCCCCAAGGTATTGTATTTTCTTTCTTTTCCTTATTTTATTTATTTCAATTATTTCTTTTTTTAATTAATTCCTTTAATTTAACTTATTTTCATAAAATATAAAAAATAGTAAAAAACAGAAAAGTCATAAAAATCAAAAATATTTATTTAATTAATATTTTTTGTAAATAAATATCACTAATTAATTTTAGCTTTGTAAAATTAGGTTTAATTCAAACATTTTTCTTAATAAACTTAAAATTGGTAGAATTAGGTTTTAATCAATTTTTATCCTTTTTTCTTTTCTTTCACAATAATTAATTATTAAATATTATTTTTGTAATTAAATTACCATGTAATTAATTAGGTTAATTTAGGTTTAATTTTAACATGTTTTCTTAATAAACTAAAAAACGAATAGAATTAGGGTTAGCATTTAATTTCAATTAATTCTTTTTCCATTAAAAACATAAAATACTAAAAAATATCAAAAAACAATTTCTTTTCTCTCTTAATTAATTAATTCCATCATTTAATTTAATTTTGCAAAAAGGGTCCAACGCCCTCATTTTTAATCCTTATTCGCATATTTATTTTATTTCGTTTAATATTAATGTAATTCTCCCAAAGCCTTGTAAACTCGGACATTTTATTTCTCGCACTTTACTTCTTTATTTTCTGTCAAATCGGGTCTTGGATTAAATTTGGCGATGTGGACCCGCGCCTTTGTAATAGCTTAGGAATTTTATCTTTCCGCACTTTTTTAACTGTTAATAATGGCATGCAAGAATGAATGACAAAAAAATAAAAACAAACGCATAGATCATCCATAACCTGACAAGACAAAAATAAATGAATCTGACACACAAATCACACACCACCCCTAGGGTACGCCTCACTGTTGCCTTGCCTCGAAAGGTGATCGTCGAGTAGAGGATGTTTTAGTAAGTCCTCATGATCAGGGAACCTGGCATGAGGGTAGCTTCTAAGGTGTCTTCCCATTGCTCTGGTGATCACCACGTCCCGAACCTCGAATTGACCCGAACACCTCCAACGGTGGTGCTACCTACCTCTCAATGGTGGGATGGCACTCCTTTAAGGACATTTACACAGACGAATTCCTTAGGGTAGGTAGATTCTCGTAGATACTTGCTCTAATTTCAAAACAAATCAAAAATACTTTTCACACCGACACCTTTTCAAAAAGCTTTCGAAAGCAATTTTTCAAACACTCTTGAGGACCGATACAAGAGTCGAACTGGAATTTTCAAAGAAACCTTTTTTAAAACCCACAGTTGAAAAGCAAACAAACTATTTTTGAAAACACAATGAGCAAGTATCTAAGAGCCCATGGATAACCATGGATAGAAAGGGTGCTAACACCTTCCCTTTCTATAACCTACCTCCCGAACCGAGAGCAATCTCTTTAAGGAATTTTTCTGTGCTTTTGTCCTTTCCATTTGGAGAAAATAAAAGACGATGGCGACTCTTGCTTCCGCGACATTTCGCGAACCAGCGTTAAACAGTCAGTTCCAGATCCACCGATCACATAACTGGCGACTCTGCTGGGGACTATCTTAAAGTGAGGTGTACCTTAGGGCTAGTTCATAACTGTGTTTTCAATTGTATTGATTTGCTTGCTTTACTATTGTGGGTTACATCGGAGTTACATAGATCCTAACCCGGATCTGGGGATACCCTGTTTAGGTAGCATAAGCTGTGAGGGACCTGTCCGGCATAGACCGACACAGGTGAAGCAGTGGCTACGTTGGTGTGGCACCTTGGTCTGTACCGATATCCCTTGTGTCGCAACGAGGAGAATATGGGTCTTCTAAGGAGTCATTAAGCACCAACAGAACTTAGAACCTTAAATGACCCAACTTGGCCATTAGAACAGTAGCAGTATGCTACGCCCATTGAGGCTAAACTCTCGTGATGGTTCTGGCTGCAAGAAAAGATTGCGATGCTGGAGTTATGACCGATTGAGGGTAGTCAATGATATTGGGATCCTCTAAGAACCCGGTTACTTTGATAGGACAGGTATGAACCAACAAACTGAAAGAGGGTAGTACCTAGACCTCATGCTGGCCTAAACTTTAGGGGCTTGTCTTGTGTGACTTGTGTGCCTTCCAACTTGACTATTTGCATGCTTGTTATCTGACACTTGAGTTTCCCTTGCAGGTTTTGTTTATAGTTCTTAATAGGACTCATAACAGGGTATACTAAGTTTCTTACAGGTTTTGGTTTGCAGTCCTTAATTAGGACTCATAACGGGGTTTACCGAGTTTCTTGCAGGTTTTGTCTTTAGTCCTTAATTGGGACTCATGACAGGTTTTACTTGAGTTTCTTGCAGGTTTCTGTTTATAGTCCTTAATTGGGACTCATAACAGGGCTACTCACATTACCCCATACATAGCATGTCATCATACCATTGCATACATCTTAACCCATTTCAAGGATCTCAAGGGTTTGTGATGCAGGTCACTGTGAATCAACTATCCCAGCAAGGGGCAAAGAGGATTTATTTTCCTCTAGCCAAAGTTGTCAGAGGCTATGACCCACTTGATATGGTGAGCTCTGACTCCTGAAGAAGGTTCCCCTAACCAAGGTTGTTTGGAAATCAAAACCAGACATGATGACTAAAGTCAGAGGCTATGACCCACTAGATATGGTGAGCTTTTGACCCTTGGAAGAAAGACTCTCGACAAATACGAAGTTCTTTCAATCAAGCTACCGGATCCAGATGCTAACCAATTTTCTTGTTTACCCCGCGAGGTCCTTGAAAACACTTCATGCATGTCATACACATCATTACATAACAGGTATCTTTGTTGCAGGTCACTTACCTTTCTCGCTGTTTATTTCAGCTATGGCTTGCCCACAAGATAACCAGGACTTCCTTGCTCAAGAGACTCGGTTCGGGGAAATCCTCCTGAATCTATCCAAGGGGCAGGAAGAGCTAAGGACACTTCTCATGGAGACTTTTGTCAGGAACAGTGCTGAGGATGAAAAGCTGAAACACATACAAGCTGAGGTGGATGCATTGAGGGTCCAGATGCTGGGGCAGGTGACTGCCATTCAAGGGTTAGCTCAAAGACAAGATGAGCTCTGGTTTCTCGTCAACCAGCTGCTTCAGGGTAAACAACTGGGGCAAAAGTCTAAGGGTAAAAAGATAGTCATCGTTCGACCACCTTTGAGACAAAGAGGCAAGGAGAGAGCTCCCCAAACGGCTCCAGTGTCACAAATTCAACATCGCAACCAACAAAAGAGCGAGAGAAGGCAGTTCACTCGGCTCAGCATGACCTTATCCCAGATATTGCCACAGTTGCTGGAGACCAAGCTGATAACTCTAAAAGAGGCTCCGAAGTTTCAAAATACAACGTCACCAAAGTATAACCCCAACGCTCGCTGCGCTTATCATTCTGATAGTCCGGGGCATGCTATAGAGGATTGTTGGGCTTTGAAGAATAAGATTCAGGACCTGATTGATGAAGGAGCACTGGAATTCACACAAGATGGTCAGGCTGAATTTTTCTACCATCCCTCCAAAGCTCACCTTTTGAAGTGACAAGCTCTGAGACTAGGAAACTTTTGTTCATTCGAATGTTCAAATTGTGTTGTGCTTTGATTGTTCAAACATTTATTCATGTTAAACACTGTTATTCCATTAATGCATCGCATATGTCTGTTTCGAAGCAATATATTCGTATTCACTATACGCAAATTATTTTCATATTTTTTCTGATGTCAACTCTCGATTAATAATTCTAAGCCTCTTGAGGGAGGATGACGAAAATGATACCATGATCTACAGTATGCTTTTGAATAGACCCCGCTGATGAGGTACATGCATTGTTTCAATCCCTAAACACTGGAGTTATAAGGATGATAATCCCTCGTCAACCCCTCTGAGCCAAAGAAGAAGGAGTTTTTTATTTTCGAAAATTAAAACCCTTAATCATAACCTGGGGCAGGGTAGTCTCTCAGTTGATCCAAGTGCATAACGAATGGCACCAAAGAGGTCCTTAAATAAACAAAAGACAGTGATGGTTCCGAATAATCAAGAAGGACAGGCAGTCATTACATCGCTCAAAATAAAAAAGCCCAAAAAGTCAAAACCTATAAAAGGGACTTACAAAACTGGGGCATCCCGCTGACTGTAATTCCAAAAAGGGAAACAGTTCAGGCAAAAAAAGAAAGGGATAACAAAAATCAAGAAAGAGGTCTTACAAACCCTCAGCAAAAAAGGAGATGACTGCCTAGTCAAAATAAACTGTCAATATCCGAACCATCACTGGAGCATCAAAGCAAAGACTCGAACAAGGTCTAACGCACGATCAGCTGAGTTTAGGTTTGGAGAACATCACGAAGAGCGGGTGGGTACAAATAATTTGAGCCTTTATCCTTTGTTTCTTAAACCGTGAACCAGGCCACGTTATAACCCTTAAAAGTCCTAGCTGAAGCATGGGTTAGTTCGAAAGCATACTGTTACGAAAGGTATCCTGACTCCTTAAGGCTTGCGATAAAATACGGAGTTGACATCACGTTTTACAAACATTCACTTGTTTTATGAAAAGAATGCATTTTCAAAATCTTCAAGACAGGCATAAGCTTTGCATTTTTAACATAACTTTGTTTGCATATGACTTTTGTTTGAACAGCAGGGAAATTCGCACGATGAATACCTAGTGAACAAAAGCACTTCCAATCAAGGGGCAGACATGACCATGGTCCATTATCTGGGGCAATCCAATCAAGATTCGGAGAATCTCTCAAAAAGCCTAATAGCCTGGGGCGGATCTCCGCCTGAGTCACTTGGTACATTGGACGATCAAACGAAGATCTTTGGGTGGTATGACAACAAAACACTCCTAACAGTGACAACTCCCTGCATTCTGAGAACATGGACATAGTCGAAAAAATACTACGCACAATCAAAGACCCGCTAGGTTGACATACCTAGGAAAAAATAAGGGCTTCCCGGCGAACCAAAAGGGTTCGGGCAAAATGAGGGATGAAATGAAAAAATCTTTACACCCGGCAAGTCGAAAACCTGAAAAGGCGGCTTGGGCAAAAATGGGTATCCCGGTGGACTGAAAACCCGAAAGGGCGGTCCAGGCAAAAGTTAGGGATCAAAGCGTACGACTATGTCCTGTCATCTTGTCACCTGCCTACCAGAAGAAGGTTTGACCCTCAACAATTATCAGCATCCCACATGTGCCTCCCCCATAGAAACAGGGGCAATAACAGATGGTTTAAGCAATCTGATTGTTTCCGTCCTCCAAGGTACCAAGGTAGGCTCAGCTAAAGAACATAACCAAATATCTTAAAGTCCCCAGAGAGTAAGTCAGCAAGTCAGTGCATTCTTCTCCAAGCAGAGTTATCAAATCTCAAAGAAGCTGAGTATCCTCCAATAGATCTCAACGTTCCCCAGCAGCATGTATACATATTCTTAACAAGCATCCCGGGCAGTCTTGATCTAAAGATTGTTCGCCGGCGGTATATCAACATCCAAAGGAATCACTTCCCTGCAGTTCAAAATCTCCCCAGGAGAGTCCAACCCAGTTTCCCCATGAAAGTTGGAATTCATCTCCCCAAACAGTAAGCTTATCCCCAGTAAATTCTGGAAGCTTATCCTCGCAGAGCACGAACGCGTCACCCGGATTTATTCAAAGAGTTATTTCCTTAACAGGATATAACTGGGTTATCCTCAGCCAAAAGCCACGGAAAGATCGTCGTCGACAGAATCTTCTTATCCCCAGCAAAGTCTATCACACTTCCAATACAGCAAAGAGTATCCCCAGCAAGTTATTATCAATTCAGCAAAGCATCCCTCTCCCCAGAGAGTAGTGCTCCCCAGCAAGGTCAATAGGGTACTTTTCTTCCCCGCAGAGTAATTCATTCGCCAAGTCTATTCCTCAACGGAGTCATCTTCTCCTGCCGGTATTCTTGCAGCTATCATCCCCAGCGGAAGCAAAATCTATTCTTCAACATCAGCCCAGGAGTGACTTCCCGGCACCCGTCAAAGAGTTTACTTTCCTAGACGAAAAACACATTCATAAAATATCGCATACATCATCATAGCATGCATAGACGCATCATATCATACAAATCTCATTTATGTTGAGAACATCATTGCTTGATCCATATCATGCATTGCATATGACTGACCTTTACCTTTCAGGAAAGACTCAGTTAAATTCTCAATCCAGTCCAAGGCCTTCTCCAGTCCAGCTTAACCGACTCCAAAGATTTCTTATCCAGTCAAAGGCCTTCTCCAGTCCAGCTAAATCGACTCCCAACAGATTTTTCTGATGAAGACTCAGTAGAAGTTATCAGGTTTTTCTTGGAGATTATAATTTCCTATGGTTCTCTCCCCGACGGTGCGTGAGATGTAATTCCCTTTCAGGTTATAATTTCCTATGGTTCTCTCCCCGACGGTGCGTGAGATGTAATTCCCTTTCAGGTTATAATTTTCTATTGGTTCTCTCCCCGACGGTGCGTGAGATGTAATTCCCTTTCAGGTTATAATTTCCTATGGTTCTCTCCCCGACGGTGCGTGAGATGTAATTCCCTTTCAGGTTATAATTTCCTATGGTTCTCTCCCCGACGGTGCGTGAGATGTAATTCCCTTTCAGGTTATAATTTCCTATGGTTCTCTCCCCGACGGTGCGTGAGATGTAATTCTCTTTCAGGTTATAATTTCCTATGGTTCTCTCCCCGACGGTGCGTGAGATGTAATTCCCTTTCAGGTTATAATTTCCTATGGTTCTCTCCCCGACGGTGCCTGAGATGTAATTCCCTTTCAGGTTATAATTTCCTATGGTTCTCTCCCCGACGGTGCGTGAGATGTAATTCCCTTTCAGGTTATAATTTCCTATGGTTCTCTCCCCGACGGTGCGTGAGATGTAATTCCCTTTCAGGTTATAATTTCCTATGGTTCTCTCCCCGACGGTGCGTGAGATGTAATTCCCTTTCAGGTTATAGTTTCCTATGGTTCTCTCCCCGACGGTGCGTGATATGTAATTCCCTTTCAGGTTATAATTTCCTATGGTTCTCTCCCCGACGGTGCGTGATATGTAATTCCCTTTCAGGTTATAATTTCCTATGGTTCTCTCCCCGAAGGTGCGTGAGATGTAATTCCCTTTCAGGTTATAATTTCCTATGGTTCTCTCCCCGACAGTGCGTGAGATGTAATTCCCTTTCAGGTTATAATTTCCTATGGTTCTCTCCCCGACGGTGCGTGAGATGTAATTCCCTTACAGGTTATAATTTCCTATAGTTCTCTCCCCGACGGTGCGTGAGATGTAATTCCCTTTCAGGTTATAATTTCCTATGGTTCTCTCCCCGACGGTGCGTGAGATGTAATTCCCTTTCAGGTCATAGTTTCCTATGGTTCTCTCCCTGACGGTGCATGAGATGTAATTCCCTTTCAGGTTATAATTTCCTATGGTTCTCTCCCCAACGGTGCGTGAGATGTAATTCCCTTTCAGGTTATAATTTCCTATGGTTCTCTCCCCGACGGTGCGTGAGATGTAATTCCCTTTCAGGTTATAGTTTCCTATGGTTCTCTCCCCGACGGTGCGTGAGATATGATTCCATTTCAGGTTATAATTTCCTATGGTTCTCTCCCCGACGGTGCGTGAGATGTAATTCCCTTTCAGATTATAATTTCCTTTGGTTCTCTTCCCGATACTGCGAAGATGGTAATTCCCACCAAGATTTTCTCAACGAGCATTGTTGAGGGTAAAGTCACCCAAGGTTCTCTTACCGTTCATGCTAAGGTAGTAACCACCCCTGGTTCATTTATCATCTTGTGAAGCTCCAGACTCAGCTCCTGTAATCAGTCAGGACACATCTATACCGAGCATCTAAAAACCAGCTCCTGCAACATGTCAGGTACTCATTTTTCTTTTGCAGGTATGCAGGTTCTCGCTAAGGAATCTCTTACGTGATCAACATCCAGATGGCATCTATAAGCCCATCACCCTATTCATCAACCTCTAAATGGCATCCATAAGCCCATTCCATCATCACACTGCTACTATGTGAGCGCAAATTTCTGGGCACTCTAGTGTTCAATCATCTTCTACCCTCGGATTACGAAAGGCACGTCAACCAATCTGCATCCTCAGGTCTAAGAAGATTGAACAGGGGCAACTGTTGTACCCCAAAATTTGCCCTCCCATATTTCTCAAAACATTTCAAGAAAAATTCACAAGTCCAACCCGGCGCATCATATTCAGGTGTTCTTTCGCCAAGATATCTCTGATAACGTATTCTCAAATTCAGGTTCGGCTCAAGAGTCAATTCTTTAAAGAAGGTATCCGAATGTGTGAGTTTTCTCGAAGAAATATGGTGAAAAAGTGTGCTGAAAGTGCAGTTTTTACGCGCTAAAAAATTCATAACTTGAAGACCGTGACTCGTTTTGAACCCGTTCCGGTGGCCAAAATTCCGTCTGGACATTATCTACGTTTTCATCTCTCACGGCAGGAAGCCAATTTCGATCAGAAGGTCTTGAAAAATGTGGATTTATCAGGTATTTTCGTGCAGAAAATTTGTGACAGAAGTTTATTTGCGTCATGTTCAAAAAATCATAACTTGGTCGATTTTCATCGTATCGAGCTGGTTCCGGCGCCAAAATTTCACAAATTGAGTTGGCTACATTTTCACAGAAGGTATTGAGTTCAAACGGTATTCAAAAGGCCTCCGTTTTTTGCTCAGAGTGCGTGACACGCTGAAAATCCTGAATGCTGAATATTATTTCATCTGAGCCGAAACTTCGAAAATTCATAACTCGGTCAATTTTTATCGGATTGGACTCATATTTTTACACAAGGTCCCTGACTCATAGATCTACAACTTTGCTTCAAAAGTCGAGACCAAATTATGCACCGATCAATACCAGTTTTTTATTGAAGAACGTGTCAGAGTCGACACTGAAGCCCAAAATAAGTTTGTCTGAGCTGAAACTTCAAAAATTCATAACTAATTCACCGTTTATCCGATTGAGTCGATTTTCGGACAGGAGTTAGTTCTCGATGTCGGCTACATTTTGTTTTCACATTTCAACTTCAAAAAATGCACTTAAGTCCCTGCGATTTAGCCTGGAAAGTGACGAATTCAAGTGAATATTGGAGGCCCAATTGCACATTCAAAGCCCATTTGCTTTACCCTAATTTCCATTATATAATCACCTTCTTTTCACACAAACCAGGAGAAGAGAAAAAGAGAGAAAAAACCTTGTCACAACACTGTTTGAATATCAAACTCTTTCAAGAACCCTAAAACCTTGAAATCCTTATTACAAATCCCTCTCTCACTACAAACAAAGCCATCACAGTTACAAACCAACACTTCACTACTTCTTCAGTAAGGGTAAGGCTGGCTTGATCTCCATGATCCTAATTTTCCAGTAAGGCATAAAAGCATTCAGGCCACTGATTTTCCAGTAAAGGTAAGATTGATTTGATCTCCATGATCAAAGGGGTATAATCATTCATACATGCCATATTGTGCCTAAACATTAAATTTCTTCATATGTTGGTTTTATTTGAATTTTTATGATTTTATTTAATGTGTTCATGAGGTTCAACACTGCAGATTTAGACAGGATCTCAGGTTCATTAAGGAACGTTGAAGCCAAAAGTCAAATGGCCAAAAGGCCAAAAGCCAAATGGCCAAAACAGAACATTTTATGCATGACACCAATACATGGCGAGGCAGACATTAAGCCAGACATTAAGGAACGTTGAAGCCAGAACACAAATGGCCAAAAGCCAAAACGCAAATGGCCAAAAGCCAAAAGCCAAATGGCCAAAGTAGAACAACTTATATATGATGAGGCCAGAACACAAATGGACAAACCACTCCAATTCACCTCCAAAAAGGGGACAGAAACCCCCCAAGGTATTGTATTTTCTTTCTTTTCCTTATTTTATTTATTTCAATTATTTCTTTTTTTAATTAATTCCTTTAATTTAACTTATTTTCATAAAATATAAAAAATAGTAAAAAACAGAAAAGTCATAAAAATCAAAATATATTTATTTAATTAATATTTTTTGTAAATAAATATCACTAATTAATTTTAGCTTTGTAAAATTAGGTTTAATTCAAACATTTTTCTTAATAAACTTAAAATTGGTAAATTAGGTTTTAATCAATTTTTATCCTTTTTTCTTTTCTTTCACAATAATTAATTATTAAATATTATTTTTGTAATTAAATTACCATGTAATTAATTAGGTTAATTTAGGTTTAATTTTAACATGTTTTCTTAATAAACTAAAAAACGAATAGAATTAGGGTTAGCATTTAATTTCAATTAATTCTTTTTCTATTAAAAACATAAAATACTAAAAAATATCAAAAAACAATTTCTTTTCTCTCTTAATTAATTAATTCCATCATTTAATTTAATTTTGCAAAAAAGGTCCAACGCCCTCGTTTTTAATCCTTATTCGCATATTTATTTTATTTTGTTTAATATTAATGTAATTCTCCCAAAGCCTTGTAAACTCGGACATTTTATTTCTCGCACTTTACTTCTTTATTTTCTGTCAAATCGGGTCTTGGATTAAATTTGGCGATGTGGACCCGCGCCTTTGTAATAGCTTAGGAATTTTATCTTTCCGCACTTTTTTAACTGTTAATAATGGCATGCAAGAATGAATGACAAAAAAATAAAAACAAACGCATAGATCATCCATAACCTGACAAGACAAAAATAAATGAATCTGACACACAAATCACACACCACCCCTAGGGTACGCCTCACTGTTGCCTTGCCTCGAAAGGTGATCGTCGAGTAGAGGATGTTTTAGTAAGTCCTCATGATCCGGGAACCTGGCATGAGGGTAGCTTCTAAGGTGTCTTCCCATTGCTCTGGTGATCACCACGTCCCGAACCTCGAATTGACCCGAACACCTCCAACGGTGGTGCTACCTACCTCTCAATGGTGGGATGGCACTCCTTTAAGGACATTTACACAGACGAATTCCTTAGGGTAGGTAGATTCTCGTAGATACTTGCTCTAATTTCAAAACAAATCAAAAATACTTTTCACACCGACACCTTTTCAAAAAGCTTTCGAAAGCAATTTTTCAAACACTCTTGAGGACCGATACAAGAGTCGAACTGGAATTTTCAAAGAAACCTTTTTTAAAACCCACAGTTGAAAAGCAAACAAACTATTTTTGAAAACACAATGAGCAAGTATCTAAGAGCCCATGGATAACCATGGATAGAAAGGGTGCTAACACCTTCCCTTTCTATAACCTACCTCCCGAACCGAGAGCAATCTCTTTAAGGAATTTTTCTGTGCTTTTGTCCTTTCCATTTGGAGAAAATAAAAGACGGTGGCGACTCTTGCTTCCGCGACATTTCGCGAACCAGTGTTAAACAGTCAGTTCCAGATCCACCGATCACACGTGGTATATGACATGACTACACTAATCGAACCACGTCCTATAGCCGTCATGCCCCCACCCTATTCCTAGTGTCCTAGTGCACTCTGGCCTAGGTACTGGGCCTTTTACCTCAATAGTAACATCCCCACCCAATCAAGAAGCAGATCCAGTACAATAGCAGTATATGGAAGACAATAAAATGTAATGCATACATATGCTCAAGTATATACAAAATGAACGAATAAACTGAAAGCATAAAAATAAACACTAAAAGTAAGGAACCAAGAACTAGGAGCGACTCCAAGATGGGCCAGCATTTGGTCGACCTGTCCCCAATGAAGTCGCCAGCTAAAACAACCGGCTGAAAATCATTAAACAATGAAGTTGCCATCGAACGTTTTTTATCCCACATGTAGGGAAAGGTAAACATCGAGAAAACCTGAGAAGGGAAAAGTAACGGTCTTGCAACCGAGAGATCGGATAAGGGAGTCTGTTATGCGAGGGGAAGGTATTAGCACCCCACGCGCCCGTAGTACTCTACGGTATCCACTCTTGTTATCTATCTTATGGGTGTGTTTAATCTATGCTTACTATTTACTGTACTACTAAAGGGGGAATGCATGCAAAAGACAGGAGAAAAGAATGTAGGGAAAATAAAAGTTGTGCTCGTTCAGGCCCTACCTCGATGCCTACGTATCCCCTTTAAGGAATCAGAGCAGCCGTAGTTTGGCTCACATGTTTTTGTTTTTTTAAAGAACAATATTAATTTCTCCTTCTGCCGCAACTCGACCTTTGGAGACTTACCCGTTAGCACATAAGTGAATTAACATGCTCTTTTGAAAAAGTTTTGTAAGAAAAAGTGCTTGGGCGCACAAAAAGGTTTAAATTGGTTGGTGGTTTTGCTTGCAGATAACAACTAGTTAATCTCAAGAGAGAGATTTTAGCCATTTCTCTACTTATTCATGAAATAAGTCTTTGAGACTTGAACCACACCAAAGCTTAGAGTAAGAGAACATTAAGGTCGATAAGAAACCCGCTTATCATCTCTCATACTTAACAAAGATATGATTTTCGTCAGTAAATTTTTTAAGTATTTTGAGGTTTGTAAGAAAAAGAAGTTTTTGTTTTAAATGCATATGCGAAAAGAGAATGAAAAGTCAAGGGGAGACTGGCCTATTTCTAAACCTTATGTTATCATGCTTCACATGATCTCTAGGAAGCGATAAATGTGAAGAGAATGTAGAAATAAAATATACCAAACAAGTACTAGCCCATAGAGCAAAGCAAAAAGCAAAGAAACCCGACGATCTCGCGAGATGCTAGCACCAACAAAGAAAAGAGTCAGAAATCAAATACGCAGCATAAGTGCCGACGCATCATCGATGTGAAAATAAATCACAATCGAAAACTCAAGCATATCCGCATATCCTGCATAAGACTCAAATCTCAACAGGCAAAAGTGAAGCATGAAGTCTTGAAAACAAAATGATTATTTAAACATAAACCATAATAGAAAATTCTAGCAAAATTCAAAAGAAGAAAAAATATAGGGAAATTATATTATATTCCTAAAAAAAATTAACAATTTTTTATGGTTTTTATTATTAGTCTTGATTATAAAAAATTATAGGAAGGAAACTAATGAGGAGAGGAAATTAGCATTCTAGTCAGAAGGGGGTGCAGGCTGAGATCCAGGAGTTTGCTGAAGAAGGGTGCTAGGCCCAGCAAGGTTATTTTTTTTTACACAGCAAACCAACTTCCCAAAAAAAAAATCACGTTGGGCTTCAGAATTCCATTCATCCCAACCCAGTCAAACCAATCCAACCTTCTTTGTACATCATGCTTTAGCTCACCAAAAAAAACTTCATTGGGCTTAGGAAAGTGGCACCGTTCAGTCCAACCCATGTATCACAAGCAATATTCTTTTACTAAATTAATGAATAAAGTGAAAACAAAATGAAAGATGGAAAAGGGGTAAAACACTACATTTTCTATACGGATTAGGGTTCCAAACGATGCAGCTCTTCATCTTCCTTGCAATCCAGCTTCTTCTTTAACGATTTCGGGTGGTGATTTCCGACGAGCTTGCCACTGTGAACATCATCATTCACTTCCCCATCTCTCCATCTCTTCTCGACTTGCTTCAACATCAACAAACCTGATCTCTTTTCACTTCCTCGTTCATATCGTCTCAGCACCTCGACATCCTCTCATTCACGTTTATATTCGACATTGTTTAACGATTAAAGAAGAGAAGCAAAAAACATAGAAGTGGAAGATAGAGACTTACTGACCGGAGATCTCCGTGGCTCTTCAATGACGGTGTTTCCATAAAACCATAGGTCTATGTGTCTTCTGGTATGAATCTCCTGATTCCTCTTGATTTTGGTTCCTCTTCATCTCTTCTTATCCATTCATTTCCAATCTTGCATTTCTGTGCATGTTGATGTTGCAAATTGATGTTGCGTTTTTTTTGCTGCGTCGAAGATAATGACGATATCCCTGTTGCTGTTTGCAGATTGTTGACGTGAAATGGAGTTTGAAGTTTTTTTTTTGCAGAATTGATGAAGATTATATTTGCGATGAAGATTGATACGATGGTGATGCTGAGGAGAATTGTTGAGAATGAAAGTGATTGAAGAGTGGTGCGATAAAGATGATCGTTCAGTTCAGAAGAGCATGACTGAGAAAGTTCTAGTAATTCTTCTGTTGATGATGAAGATGGAAGAGAGTGAGATGATTTTCGAGGGAGAAATAGAGAGTTTCGGGGAGTCTCTTCTATGTAGAATCCAGGATCTCCTATCTGATGAGTCCTCTTTCGGTTTATATAGCTCGTTAGACGTACAAAGTCAGTTAGAGATTTTAATCGTTTATGGAAGTTTGTTACATTCTGTTATCTTTCTGTTATAAGTTTGGTTAAGATTGTGAAAGTTAGTTACAAAAATTCCGTTAGGAGGTTAGAGTTGTTAGTTACAGGTCTTTTTGACAGTTAGGTATTTGTTAGCTTGGGTGGCTGTTATACAGGGCAATTTGTTAGTTATTTTTCATTTATCCTATTTCCAATTTACAACTTCCTTTCTTAATTCTGTTTCATCTGAGTTTTGGATTATTTATATGGAATAGGCCTTGGTGTTAGTAGCTGGCGATGATGAACACATACACTCCTTGTGCTGAGCTAAAATTTATTGATCTAATACTGCATTGAACCATTATTGGACTTGGCTTTGACAGTTGGTCATGCTAGTTAATGCAGCAATTGTTCTGGTTATGTAATACGCTTCAGCTAGCCCTTTTTAGACACATATGGCCTGTGGCTGCTTGATGAAATACAGGCTACAGATTCGTCAAGCTCACGATAGAATACCAATGGTTGAGGCTATTCCTGGTAATACCTTTCTAACTCTAATATTTCTCTTGCAAACTTCTTTTCCTCTCGTCTTTCTCCATATTCTGAAGAGCCTCTGAGCAAGAAAATGATGATATACTGTTAGGATCTCTTATGCTTAATGACTCCTTCTGCTGTGATATTTTATAATCTTGGTTACACTTCCATTTAATGAACTTGGATTCATGATTTGTTTGCACTTGCTGATTTCCTGCGAGAATCCATGATTGAATTTTATTTAGCTGGGATGCAAATTTTATGTTGGCCTGTTTACTATTGCTACACACCGTGATGTTTTGACAGGTCTTGACTGAGTTTGCGCGTAAACAACATCTCCTTATTGAGTTTGTCCCATTGTGAACCCAACATTCTTTTTGTAATTTGTTTGCGATTTACAGTAGGATGGACTTAGGCCAATGATTGAACTTGCATCTGATTTTTGTTACGAACAAAGGATATGAGGCCTTATTGTTTACTTTATGAATATAATTCTGCAAGAGAATTCCTTAATCCACAAGCTAATTCGATTGCTCAAGCCCTAATGATGAGACCTTAAAAAATTCTTAAAAACTGTCTTGCTCATACTCAAACTTTAATTGCTAACCACCGTCTTTTTCTTGTTTCATGAGACGGCGATAGCGATGAAGTCATGGAGAATACATGGAGAATGACGAGGAGCCGTCATGGATGAAGAAAATCAAACTGAAAATTGCAGGATCTTTCCCCCCATAGCAGGTTGGACCATGAAGAACCAGATTTCAGGGAATTGGCTAAAGATCTGGAACAGATTTGAATGGACTTGGCAGCCAGCTTCTTGATAAGCTATAACATCCTGAGGAAGACTTGGGCTTATGATAGATACATAAACTTTTATTTATAACAATTTTTTTTCAAAATGTAATGGAAACTTAACTTATTGTTTGTAATCCTAAAGAGCAATATAGACGAGTTTTGTATGATATTGAAACTTTTTGGATGACTTTGAAATAACTTTGGAAAGATGATTAGCATGAAAATCTTTGATTTGCACACAATGATTAAATTTAGAACTACTTTAAGTGAATTCTTCAATGATAACCCTCCCTTGATTACAAGCCTACTTGTATTGCAATCCAAAACAACACATGAAAGAACAATTCGTATCCTTAACGACCCTCTTATTTAATTCACTCTTGTATGAAAAATGACAAACATTAAAGGAGCGATGATGCCTCTTAAGGACTTGGATCGCCTTGAATCTATGGCATGAAAGTGATCATCTGAATGAATCCAAATTAAATGGAATTCTCAATTATTCCTAACTTCGATTCTTAAATTCATATCACAAATAAAAGAAGTAATAATATCTCGCCTGCATTGGATCCCAAGTTTAACATTTTATACCCAATTTTGTATCTTTGCAATTCAAATCACAAGTCATTGACTTCAAGGCTAATGACCTCAACACCACATCAATCTTTCTTGAAGCAACTCCTTGACTCGCATGAAACTAGAAGCATAACCGGACGTCCATGTGATACAACCCTAATTTCATGAACTATATAGGGAAATGAACCCTAATTTCACATTCCTCTATTTAAAGGATAACCAGAAGAATCAAACTTTACTGGACGGATACACCTTGGCCAGTCATAAAAACCCTAAATGCTCAAATGATAAACACATTCGCATGATAAGGTGCATTGATTCGCAGAGTAAGTATGCTAGGTCACACCCCTGAATTCTTGACAAGAAAACAAATTTGTAACCTGTTGTTTAGTGGACGATAATAGCCCTGTAGCTTAGCGGAAAAGAAGTCCAAAAACGAGCATGAACCAAAACCCTCATTCCCCAGCCTTGTACACCAAGAGGTTCTAGAATAATCAAACTTATTCAACACATACACCTCAAATCAGCTGTAAACCCTAGCTCCCTAATTGCTGATCTTTTGAACCTCAGGTGATCTATTTTTTATGAAAATGCATGCTACGCACATGACCTATTGGAATGACGCAGATGAATGTAAAGTGTAAGCCAAAAAAAGTGCAATTAGGATGGCAAATTTTGGGGTGCAACACCTTAGTTGACACAACTTAGCCATTAGAAAGTAGTGATATGGCCGCCTTTGGTGCAAACTGAAGTTGGTTGATACTCGATAGTACACTCATTAAGGTCGGACTCTCGGGATATTTCGGTCGCAAATCAGATGCTTGTACTGAAACAATGTCTGGGAGAAAGATCAGTGATATTGAGGCTCCTAGAACCCGATTACTTTTCTTAGGAAAGGTTGAGCAAACTAAAATTCAAGAGGGTACTTACCTACAAACTCTATGCAAGCCTTTAAACCTAAGGCTACTTGTGTGATTTGTTTGCATTCATTATCTAAGTAACAACATGAATTCCTTGAAGGGCTTGTTTGTATTCATCATCTAACGACGTGAATTCCTTGCAGGACTTATTTGTATTCGTTATCCAATAAGTTGGACTTCTTGCAAGACTTACTTGTTTTCATCACCTTACACTTTTGTTTGGTGCATAGCATACACATCATGACATCATACCATATCATTTTTGTTAACCATTCCAAGGACCTCAAGGTTGTGATGCAGGCTTATTATGAACCAGACGTCTAGAAAGGGGCAAGAGGATTTATTTCCCTCTAATTGAATACCGTCGAAGTATCATGAACCAGACGTCTAGCAAGGGGCAGGAGGATTTATTTTCCTCTAACCGAATGTTGTTGAAGTAGCATGAACCATACATCTAACAAGGGGCAAGAGGATTTGTTTTCCTCTAACCAAATGTCAACAAAGAACGAAGTACATTATCTTGAGTCAAAGGCTAGGACCCACTAGACATGGTGAGTTTGATTCTCGTAGAAGGACATTCAACAATACAAAGTTCTTCAATCAAAGTTGCATCAGATTCTAACATTTTCTTCAATTTATCCCGTGAGATCCTTGAAAACATTGCATTTACATATAATGCATGTCATTACATAATAAGTAGTTCTGAAGATAGGTTTCTCATTTTCTCGCTGTTTATTTCAGCAGAAAAATGGCTCTCAAACAGACCGTCAGAGATCTCAAAACTAAAAGTTCACAATTCCAGGAGATGTTCCTAAGCTTAGCCAAGGGGCAAGAGGAATTGAAAGAACTCCTCACTGAGAACATGACCAATAAAATCCTGAGGACAACAAGGATGATCAGTTGGAACAATTGCTAGCTGAGATGGAAAATATGAGAATCCAGATGATGGGTCATATGGCTCTTATCCAAAACTTAACTCGGGGACAAGAAGAGTTGAGAATTCTCATCAGCAAACTTCATCAAGAAAAATGCAACCGTGTGGGAGGAACGGTTAGAATTGGGGACCAAATCATTAATCAACCTCCGATGAGACAGGAAGTTGGCTTTGTTGAAAGTAGGCCTTTCTGGATTGCTACTACATCTCAAGCCCAACAACGACCCTGCCAACAACAACATGGTAGTCAGTGTAAGCATGATACATCCAAAAGGCAATATACCCAACTTAATATGCCGATTCCGTAAGCCTTGCAACACATTTTGAAGATTAATTTGGTCACGTTGAAGGATCCTCCTCAAAATCCCAATACTTCTGCTCCTAGCTGCAATCCTGATGTAAGGTGTGCATATCACTCCAACAGTCCAGGGCATGATAATGATAGCAGTTGGATGTTGAAATATAAGTTGAAAGACTTGATTGATAAAGGAGTGTTGGAATTCATACAAGATGGTCAGACTGAGCTTTTCTGTCATCCCTCAAAGGCACACCATCTAAAGTGACAAATTCATGCGGAAAAGCTTTTTGTTCATTCGAATTTTCATTTGTAATTTCTTTGTTTGTTCAAACACTTATCATTATGTCAGACTTTCGTTGTCCCCATTAATGTGTCGTACCTAAAATTTTCCCTACCTCAATGATTGTGTTTTTAAGAATAAAAATAAAATAAGTGTTTAATTAAAGATGGTACAACAGTATCTGATGGCCCATCTTTATCCAAGACGATCAGGGGGGTGTATTAAATTCAGGAAAATGGGGCTTTCCAAATCAGAAAGACCCATGTATCAATAAGCCCATTCGCGAAGCATGTTGGCCAATGGCCCATGAGATTTGAATATGGAAAACTATTTCAATAATATGAATTAGGTTTAAAGCCCAATAAAGATTTTACGTTATTGTAAAGAGAGGGGGTGTAATTTCAAGTTACAGGCCCAAAGAAATTAACAAAAAAACATTGAGATGGCCCATTTTCATTTAGATAAAAGAAGGGGTTTGTATGTCTTATAAGCCCATTTGATCTAATTTTGAAAATCATCCTATTTTGTTTAAGAATTATTTTACTGTTTATAAACTATTTATTAATGTTGGGCCCAATCTGTTGCAAAGCAATCTGGAGTATTACAGTAAATGAAATAGTGAGCTAGGTCCATCTTGGCGAGTTGATCATTCTTTATTACTAAAACATTATCATTGTCATTATTTTTTATTTTGTTAGTAAAATATTTTGTAAGTTGTTTCATTAAATATTATTTGTAAACATTATTTTGGTGTTTTAAACAACTAGTATTGGGTCAAGTAAAAAAGGGAAGGCCAATTGGGCCTAGTTATACCAAAAAATGTTTGCTATAAGGTGTTGTTGCTGGACCGAAAATAATAACGCAAAGCCCAATTTCTTCTAACACCTACTGTATCAATCAAACCAAATTTAGCGCACTTTTTCCTCCACTAACAACTACTGTTGAAATCAAATTTTAAACTAAATCAAATCTTCAAAACTAAAACTGAATCAAATCTTATCCAAGCCCAGAATCCTTGTTACAATACAAATCAATCCAATCAAATATTACAGTAAAGATAATTAACTTACAGAAGATCAATTACAAATCGCAAATCAGTTCTGAATCCCTAAAAAATGTATAAATCCCTAAATCTATTTCTAACAGTAATTTACAAACCCTAAATCTAAGATGGATTTATATTGTTCAAGCCCACTAATCTTACCTTATAAATAAAAATCTTGATACGGTAATGAGGGAGGATCAAAGATACAAAAGAGAGGAAGAACGTGAAGAACCGAGAGTTGTTGTCGAAGACACCGAAACAAGAGCAATTGGGGTTTCGATATATGAAACCCTAATCATGGTCGCTAACCGCCATTGGCGGTCACTCTTAATCGCTATCTGCTTCTGCATCCACCATTATCCCAACACTTCGCTGCCATCTCCACTGTAACCTGCAAAATGAAGAATACGAAGGGGGATTAATCAATCGGACGGGAACTCAGAAATTGGAAGAACGAAATCACCAAGGGGAAACAATTCTTAGATTTCTTTTGATTGTTCTTGTAATATTTGAGGGTTATCGGGTAGGCAGATAGAAGGAAAGGGGGTTGGCTCAATATGTCGCACCGCCGTAGGAGGGTTGTTCTAAGATTTGAGAGAAAGGGTAAGGGTTTGTGTACAAGGGAGGGTGCAAGGTGATTTTCTGTAAAGAAGCAAAAACATTAAAAATGAATTAAAACAAAGTTATGTGGTCCGTTGCTATCCTATGCACTGCGCCTATAATACTTAGCATACTCCGTCGTTCTTATCCGATAGATTCTGATCTGTCGGCCATTAGGCCAAGTCACACGTTAACTAATATACTCCCTTGCTATACCCAATCCCCCTAAACCCCTTCTTACTGCGTTTGGGCCAAGCCCAACAACTTTCTACACCCCCTTTCCCTAGTTTTACTAAACTGTCAAACAATTCACACCCCCTGTCCAGAATGAATAATGGGCCTAACCCAGATTACTAATTAGCCCCCTTATTTTGCTTGTCAATAGAAATTGCACCCCCTGGTTTAATTTAATTATTATTTTTTATTTCTTTTATATTATTTTTTACACAATATTCTTATTAATTATTTATTTCTTTTTTATTTATAATAATAATAATAATTATTGATATTAATTTTTATTATCACACTTTATCTATTATTATTATTATTTATTATATGTAAATACTACTATACTAACATGTAAATTACTTTTATTCAAATCTCATCTATATTATTTTCTATATGTATTTGCATTAAATATATTTTAATTATGCATTAATAAGAATTTTTTTGCAATTTATACGATTAAAAAATACTAACAAATCTCAAACTATTTTCGCAATAAACTCATCTAAACAACTGTTTTTTGCAAAAGGGTTTCAAACGGATTTTGACTAATCACGCATTTAGCCAAAATATCTGCAATCACTACTCCTGGTAAAAATGCGAGGTGATTCAAAATACATTTGCAACCCCTTAAAAACACCAAACACATACGAACTAAGAATCAGGACTCTGATTCTTCATAAGAGGATACGTAGGCATACGATCAAAACTCGTGGCGAGTTCCCCTATTAAAAATAAAACCCGTTTCCCCTACTAAAATTTAAAACCCTGTTTCACCCAAGCTTAAACCTAAAACCTAGTATCCTTGTTAACAAGGTGGATGAAAGGTTCCTAACACCTTCCTTTCGTCTAATGAAGTCTGAAACCTAGAATCTCTGCCTGTGAATTAGGGTTTCCTATTAGATTCCCTTCCCTAAAATAAAAACTAATAATGGCGATTGTTGATTTAAAAACCATTTACAATAGCTGGCGACTCTGTTGGGGATACAACTTTAGGTTTTAGGTTCTATTTTGGGTTTTAATTGTATTTATTTATTTTCTTTATTTATTTATTGCACTTATTTATTCTTATATATTGTTTATCATTATATATTTACTGCGTGGCGGGTTTTTATTTCAAAAAAAAAAATCTCAAATAACCCTTAGCAAGAAGGTTTGTCTATTAGCTTAGGGGATACATCATCCCTGCGAGTTTATGTGACGACTCGCCTAGAGTCGGTGGAATTCCACAAAAGGAATACATATCAAGAGATATCCTCTTGATGAGTAGGACTTTGGAATACCACCCATGACTCTTTGTAACGACGTTAACCTAAAATCTCATGACGAGACCTTTCACGACTTTGAGACGAAAGTCTCGGTCCGTAAAGAGGCTCCACCTAAGGGAGACCCTTGTGCCTTTTCCCTCTGGTGTTATTCATGACACCCTTAAGGAAGCCACATTTTGGGAGGGTAGATTAATCGTAGGTCAAATTTAGGAAGCCTACTTTATAAGGGTATTTATCACAAAATATCGTCACTCATCCATACATCCATGCATTCGTACATTCATCATTTGTATCTTTTATTTGTCTTATTCACAGGGTATAAAACAAAATATGATAAAATCAAGATTCTATGTGACTGTCTTTAAAAAGGGATACCAAAGGAAACAAGTTGTCCACGTCAATGCGCCAAACATGTTTGAAATCAAAGCCACAAAAGGGAAATAGCGTGCTGAAGACTTTCTTAAGCTTTGTCGAGAAATTAGTGGATGGTTTCTCAAGCTCCATTCCACAAGCACTCCTAAAAGACTTATTTCCCTTTGCTTGATTTCATGCAAATAAAGTTTTGGTTTAAGATTGTAATATTTTTCAATATCTGAATTATGTTGCCTTCAATAAAGGAATTTTGTTTCCACATCTTGTTTGTGTATCTATTTTTAAGATGATCACCGAATAAAAAAAAGAAGCGAAAAATAAATATATACCCAAGTGAATAAGACATTTAACCCCACTCATATTCATACATATTCATTTGCATGCATGCATCCATAAACACCTTCATATCATATCAAAACTCATCTTCTTCTTTTTTTAAAAACAAATCTCTCCAGTAAACCATTGGTAGAAGAAGACCTCCGCCTCCTTGGCCTACATATAGAACAAGGGCCTACCAATAAAAATCAATGGAGAAAATCGAGGACACTCAGGATGCGTTCAAAGAGGACATCGACCAAGTAAAGGGTGATGTAAGTTCAATGAAGGGAGATCTGAGTCAAGTTCTTTTAGCTCTGAAGAACATCATTGATAGGCCGGATCAAATTCCCAGGGTAGCTTTCGAAGAAGTAACCCAAACCATTGGTGCATCAAGCGGTCACCAACTAAGAAAAGAGCCGGAAGCAGGAGCCCAAAAGTCTGTCATGGCCCAACAAGAGATCAGAGAAGATGAAACTGAAGGGTTTGTCCTACCACCACCAAAGGCAGGGGCATCACATACCCTATAAATTACAATCAACAATGCAAACAACTACTTGGACCTGTAATACGGAGACCACGACCTAGAGGATGCCAACCAGACACCCTTAAAGACGACTGGTACTCATGCTGTCGATAATCCCCTAGTAATGAATCATTATAAAGCTCTGGAGGAAAGGTTAAAAGCTGTAGAGGGTTTTGATGCCTTCGAAGTAGACACTCTCGAAATGGGCCTAGTTCCTGATGAGGTAATTCTGCCGAAGTTCAAAGTACCAGACTTTGAAAAATACAAGGGGCTCACATGTCCAAGAAATCATTTGCGCATGTATTACAGGAAGATGCATGACCACACCCACGATCAGAAGCTGATGATTCACTGTTTTCAAGATAGCTTGAGTGGGGCATCTTTAGACTGGTATATGCAATTGGAGAAAACACATATTCGAACCTGGGCAGATCTCACTAATGCTTTCTTAAAGCATTACATATATAACCTGTACATGGCGCCTACCCGGACGAAACTCCAGAATTTATGCCAGAAGAAAGAAGAGCTCTTCAAAGAATATGCTCAGAGATGGAGGGAGATGGCATCCCGTGTGCAACCATCACTGTTAGAGAAAGAATTAGTAGACATGTTCATGGGAACTTTGCAAGGGATGTATTATGAGAAGATAGTTGGAAGTATCTCTTCGGGGTTCTCAGATCTAGTGACTATCGGAGAAAATATCAAGACTAGAATAAAGAGTGGGAAAATACCAGGGGGACCATCAAATTCCCCCTACCATTCAAAAAGGCCTGCTTCAAACTAGCCCAAAGGAAAAGAGGGGGAAATTAATGTTGTAGCCTCACAACCAAGGATACCACAACCATTAATGACCCCACAAGGACAGCAGCAAGATAGATTCGGAAGGACACAAAGAAATTTTGATCCACTCCCTATGCCACCCAACTAGTTATTACAACACCTGGTCAAGGCATCCTTGGTGGAACTCAAGCCTTTAGCTCCTCCATTCGGGCCGCTTCCGCGAAGGTACAATGCCAACGCAAAATGTGAGTATCATGCTAATTCTCCTGGACATACCATAGAGCAATGTTGGCAATTCAAGCATAAGGTACAAGATTTGTTAGAATCTCAAGACATCACATTCGAGAAACCTAACATAAAATTAAATCCTATGCCTCCGCACGATGGGCCAACAATAAATGCCACTGAAGTAGTCACTAACTTTGGGGCAACCAGACAAGAAAAAAACCCAATCAACTTGTTGAAGGAATATCTGTTCGAATGTGGGTTCTTGTTGGAACAGAATGGAGCCTTTGAAAGAACTCTGCAAAAGTTAGTGGACCAGGGCATAGTACAATTCAGACCATACCCTGGAGAAAAATATGTAGCTACCCTAAAGGGTAAAGCACGGTTTCTTCCAAACTAAGAGACCTTTGTCAATAGTGGAATAGAGCATGGTGGACATGTGGCGATGATATCCAACAAAGTCAACACCAAAAGGGAAATTGACTTCATCTGAGAATGTGCCCCAGGAGAAGAACTCAAAAGATGGAAAGCCATGGAGATTCTCAAGATCTTTTTCTTCCCTACGTAATTTTTCTTGTTTTTGAAAGAACCTATGTCAAGCTCGAGGCATAGGGGTTGCTTGTAAGGGTCCCCCGTTTTATTTCAGAAAATATTCATAATTAATAAAAGTTATATTTTATTTTCAATTAATATCTTTGTATTTCTCTTGCATTTATATTTTAATCTAAAAAATAGCAATACTTTCTCTGCATGTGCATTTTCAAAGTTCATATACTAAAATCTACACCAAAACGTGACAAACATGCAGATCCATGCCCAAAACCACCAAAAATGTTACTGCTGCGACCCGATATAATTTTTATGCTCCCATCAACCAAGTTGAAGAGGAAGGTGATGAAGATCTTGAACTATCTAAGTAAATGGCAAGGGAAATAAAGAGAAAGGCTGACAACATTCAACCATATCGAGAGGCTATTGAAACCATTAATCTAGGTACAAAGAAAGAAATCAAACTAGGGGCAATGTTAGAGTAGAGCGTCAAAGAAAGGACAATCAAGCTATTATCTAACTCACCAACCACTGCCAGAATATCAACCTATGAAGTTCGGCTTTCGAGACAAAGATGTCATGGCTATGGGTAACCTGTGAAGGACCCGAGCCAAGGGCACGTTGGAAACTCATGTTCGACGGGGCTTCAAATGCACTGGGGGCACGGTATAAGGGAAATTTCAACTTCTCCAAATAATTATCATAAGCCCTATACTGCAAGGTTATATTTCGACTGCACCAACGACACCGCCGAGTACGAAGCTTGTATACCAGGACGAGAAGCTGCCATTAATCTGAGAATAAAGCGCTTCGAAGTATTTGGGGACTCTGCATTAGTCATATACCAAGTCAACAACGAATGGGATACTAAATATCCAAAAACTAATTCCATATCGAGATCATGTTTTAAAGTTGGCTGCAGAATTCATAGAGATCATTTTCAGTCACATCCCACGAGAAGAAAATCAAATGGAAGATGCTCTGGCAACTCTATCAGCTATGTTCAAAGTAACTTGGCTAAACCATGAACCACGCATCACAATCAGACACTTTGAAGAGCCCGCTCATTGTATTTCTATTAAATAAGGACTGGATGACAAGCCTTGGTTTTACGATATCAAGAAGTACCTCGAAAAACAAGAATATCTAGAAAATGCCTCTATCATTGACAATCGAACTCTACAGAAATTTGCCTCGAAATTCTTTCAGAGTAACGGTGTACTGCACAAGAGGAACTAAAACATGGTTTAGTACTCAAGAAGATTCTGCTACCTCGCCTCGATTCACGTGGTAAATGGACACCCAACTACAAAGGTCCATATGTAGTCAAAACATCATTCTCCGGTGGTGGTCTTATCCTCACAACAATGGATGGGGAAGAACTACCACATCCATAAAACTCAGACGCAGTCAAAAAATACTATGTATAAAAAGCTCGCTAAGCTCGAAACCTAAATGGGAGACTTAGGCAAAAAGGAGTCTCCCGGTGGATCGAAAACCCTAAAGGGGACTATCCTGGTGGATTGAAAACCCGAAATGCAATCCAGGAAAAAATTAGGGATTTCATACAAAGAAATGAAGAACAAAAAGACTGTAATCTAAGAAATATGCCTATAAACAAAGGGAGAGATGAATCTGAATCATAAAAATCATAAGCAAAGGAGATAAGGGCTATCAAAAGGATATCAGGGAACAACAACATCAATTATCATTTTTCATTGCCATTTACAGTTTTAAAACTTTCTATAATTACCTCTTTCTAGGAATTGAATCTTTCAATATTTCCTATTCATAGGCATATTGTTGTACCCCAAAATTTTCCCTCTCATTTATCAAGTATTTTATCACAAGATCTCCTTTGGTTCAAGACTACACAAGGGTTGATCAGCTCAAGACACCTTCTTAAGCACTGATGACTAAAATTAGGGTTTGGGATTGCACAAGTATAATTAAAATTTTAATGCCTCATATGAGTTTCATGGATCATTATGGACCTTCAAGATTTCTCATGTCAAGTTTCAAGTCTTGGATCACATTTTTGCTCAATCAATTGATCAGATGACCTAAAAATCAGTTGTATTGGGGAAAAAATCAATTGTGGCCAATTTATAGTCAAACTTCATAATTTTTTATCCATATAAACATTGCGAACTCATATAAGTCATTTGATCAAATTTGGACCACAACTCCTCAAGAAACTTGATCAGATAATCAAAAGGGCAAAATGGTCAAAATTAGGGTTTTGACTGAGAAAGAGAAATTTCTGATTTTTGACCTAGCAAATGGTTAATTGGTTTGAGGCATGATCTCAAGGTTTAAAATGCATAATTTTGACCTAATGGTATGACTCAAAACTTCCCTCAAGATCAATTGATTGATAGTTGATTTTCAGTCAACTGATCAAAAGTCAACTCTACACTGAAAAGTCAAACTTTGACTTTTTGGTCAAAATCAAGTGTCAAAAATAAAAATTCATCAAAACATGTCAAAATATGAAACTTTCTCATCAAGAAATCAAAAAGTCAAGATTTTATTTTGAAAATTCGGAGTTTCCAAACTTAGAAATTTTTCTAAGTGTTGAAAACTTCATATGTTTTCACAACTTTGAGCCATTTTTTCACCATGATGCAAGATGATTCAAAGGAAAATCTTAACATTAAAGTTGTAGATCTCAATGAGATCTAAAACTTTGCTTTACACAACTCCTCCTATAAATTCTTGTATTTCAAGTTATTAATCCATGAAATCATGGTCATGAAACTAAAACACAGTGAAATTTTGAGCATTTTTGGTCAAGATTTTGACCTAACTTCTGAGCCAAGTTTCATATAGTTCCAATTGGATTTTGCAAAAGTGATTCAAATAGGGGTTGTATTGCATATTACAAGATTTCTAAAATGTATAATAACTCCTTGAGACCATTTCTGAGCAAGGAGAATCGAAGGCCAGAAGTTAGGGTTTCAAGTTGTTTTATAAGGCAAAATTTGTGATGCACAATGAACCAAATCTCATAGCCATGCTGTATAATCTCACTTTGCAGGATTCTAACTTGCAATTCACTCCTTAATTAAATGATTACACAACATATGGAGCCATTGTCCAAGCATTTGAACCATTATCCAAGTTGCATTTCCAATTTTGGAAGAAAGGCACCATTGTTATTCTTGAAAAGTGGCTTTAATCACAAAGTCCACTCTCCTTGAGCATTGAACTTGTTCTTTCTGCACACACAAACCCTATATATCAAAAGCAATCATGTCCAATGTACTAACCACTCTATGCAGCCCTGTACCTTGCCTTGGAACAAGATGTTTCAACTTTGTTTAAAAACAAGAAAGATGCTAAAACATGTCATTTTCAAATTCTGACTTGTTGTGGAACCTAAAACATCTTGCCTATAAATACATACACTAATTGCAAGATAACCCACGCATGATTAAGCCCTCAAACTCCCTAGAACTCAGAATCACACACAAAAACTCCATTGTTGCATAATCTGACCAAAAACTTGAAACACACATCTCCCTCGTGCGTCTCCAAGCCTTTTGGTTCCTAAAGCTTCTGAACATCAAATACAAATCATCCAAATTCCTTTTGCCTAACTGTAACACCTCCATCATAAAGTTACATTTTCAAAAACAGGGGTCTGCAACTTTACTTCTCCAGAAATCCTCAGCCACTTTCAGCTCAAGCCAAGCATCACATTAGCTTCCCGGGAACTTGAGGAAGCTAACCCAATCACTAGAACTCATTGAAAGCTACTCAAACTCAAAACACGATACCCTCTTGCAAGGTGAGTTTTCTGACTTTTGAACTATTCATATAGGCATTTTTAGGCTTCCATTTTCAAAGATAGAATGTAGATATCATTGCCCTGAAACTATACATGTCCATAGATTTCATTTATGTTGCTTAAGCATGGAGAGTTTTGAGTTTGAACTTGATGAAATGTTTAGGTCAGAATTTGGTACTTTCGTAAATTCACCCTTATCTTTGAATGTTAGCTTAAATTAGTTACATGGTTGGATTCGTGTTGGAAAAATCCACAAGTTTCATGTTTACATTTTTGAAAATGGTTGAGGAATGAGCAAGTTTGAAATCCTTTGGCTAGAGGTTAAAGATGAAGTACAATCAGGGAAAAATATGTGTTATGTATTTATTGTTGTGCCAATGGTAACGAATGTATCACCACCCAAGTGGTTAAAGCGCGCGCCTGTCACCCATTGGACCTAGGTTCGAGCCCCAACGTTCGTTTTACCATTTTTTGTCATATTTTATGTTTTCCTTTTTTTTGAACAAGTGTGGGGCCTCCAACTTGAGCCTGGTTTTTTTTCTTTTACTAACCCCTGACTTACTTCAGCACCCCCTGGCTCAATTTTCATTATTATTATTATTATTATTAATATTATTTTTATTGTTATTAATAAAAATCCAAAAATATTTTATTTATTATTTTTACACATATTTAGTTTATTTGTTTTATAAAACTAAAAGAACAAAAACATTTTCTTAATAAATTAATTTCTTTCTTAATAATTAATATTTAGGTTTAGGTTTAACTATTATATTATTTTCTTGCAATTAAAATTAATTTAGAATTTAGGTTTATTTTAATTAATTAATTTTCCTATTATTTCTATTCTTTAAAACCTTTTCATAAAAAACCCTAAAATATAATTTTTAACTTATTATTCTTTGTTAATTAATTTAGGTTTTAATTTTTTAGTTAATTTCCATTAATTATTTTCTTAATTAGGTTAAGTTTAAAACCTTTCCTAAAACTAAATAAAAATCATTTCTTATTTCCATTTACATTCTTTCATTTTTATTTTCAATTTTGTACAATATTTAATATGGTTGTAATAGTTAATTAGATTTAATTTTCTTGCAAAATCCACCATTTGTAAATTTGTACACCCCCTCCCTTAATGATGTAATAGCTTAGTATTTTTATTTTCCGCAATTTAATGCTTTATATATAAATGCTAGTAAATTAGGGTTTGTATCGAAAGATTAAAATAAACAAGTTAGCAAACCCTAATACAAGACAAATCAAGCATGAAAAAGATACACTTGCAGACTTACACCCTTAGGGTAAATCCACTTTGTTGCCTTATGAAAATGGTCAAATACGCATGTAAGATGTCTTAGCAAAAACAAACAAAATACAAGATCATAGTCCCTCGATGACGCTACAAATGTTGCCTTAAGAATGATCTTAGTCCCTCAAAGAAAATGCTAAGATATCTTACAACATTGTTATTCATGACTATACGATGACCCTTGCTCGTCCCTTTTACATCCAAAGATAGGGTTTCTTACCAAATCAATGGTAAGATAACAATGTCAAAGGAAAGAGGAAATAAACAAGAAAGACCTTTGAGTAGGTAGAATGTTACTAGTTGCTTGCTCATTTTCAAACCAAAACATCCTTGCTATTTTCAAAACAAACACCAACACTTTCAAAACACCTTTCAAACTCAAAACATTTGCAAAAGATCAACACTTTCTATAAATTCTTATGAACGAGAATCATTACAAAGTTTGTCTAAACGATGGCGCCTTTTCAAAATACTTCCAAAAAACCACACAAAACACATTTTCAAACAAAAGCAAGTGATCTAGCAAGCAACTAAGAGCCCGCAGATAACTACGGATGAAAAGGGTGCTAATACCTTCCCTTTTCATAATCTACCCCTCGAACTCAAGAAAACATCTCAAAGGTCTTTCCTGTTCTTTCCAGCCTTTCCTTTTGGATAAAAGAAAAGTCGGCGGCGACTCTTGCTAACTGCAACATTTGCGATCAAACGCAAAAACAACCAAGTCAATTTTCCCAGTGTTACACATATCAATAAATTTTTTTCTTTCTTTGCATCTTTCAAATTGCATTTTTTCTTTTTTAGACTTGTTTATAAAATAGTACGATTATTACTTGTGAATATTGTCTTGAAATCATTTTGGGGAAATTAACAAACAAAAGCATTTGACAGAACCATCAAAAAGCATTTTGGTTAGAAAAACATCAAAAGAAAATCCACGTCTACATCCATATACATGTCAGCTCCTATGCCTACACTTGCAACACAAGAGTCTATACATACGTCTACACTTGCAACACAAAGTTTGCACATACGTTTACACCTACGCCAGCACTTACAATATAAAAAATCAATGTTCAAAATCTTGCTAACACTTTTTTGCCGAGTTCGAATCAAATTCAATGATGCCATGACAATACAAAATACAACGCCATGGGTTGGTAATTCAAAACCAATGGTTTAAAGGAGAGAATGCCAGAAATAGTCTTCATAACATTTCAAGGCATACACATATTTTACACACAGTTCACACACACATTTTGCATATCCAGAGCATATATACACTATACATTTTTGTATACAATATGCATATACTCAGGGTTCCATATCAATGTCAAACATCATACATACACAGACATTCAATACACATATGCTCAAGGTCCCATCTCAATATCAGACATCATACACATGTATCATACAACAAACAAACAATCTCACCCTCGATTTAGCTATCTAAGGGTCAACAATAAAACACTTCTCCTACGATTCAACCTGTCACCTAAGTATTCATGTTTTGATGCGTTCAACCTATCACCTAAGTCTCCTCGCAGTGATGAGTTCCTTACAAACCTAGTTCATTACCTAAGACCTCAGGCAGTAATGCAACATAACCCATTGCCTAAGACATCGTGCAGTAATGTGGTTCCTTGTTCGGTAATATAGACCATTCCCTAAGATGCCATGCAACAATGTGCTTCTTTATTCCATAACACAGATCATCGCCTAAGATGACATGCAGCAATGTTCAAAAAAACAAAACCTAGTTGATTACATAAGACCTCGGGCAACAATGAAACTTAACCCACTGCCTAAGACATCATGTAGCAGTGCAGTTCCTTGTTCCGTAATAGAAACCATTTCCTAAGACTTCATGCAACAATGTGCTTCTTTATTCTGCAACACAGACCATAGCCTCAGACTTCATGCATCGATGCTAGAAAACCAAAATCTGGCCTATTTCCTCAGACTTCACGCAGCGATTTGCGAACCTAACCCATTTCCTAAGACTTCATGCAGTAATGTGTTTCTTTTTTCCGTAACATAGATCATCACCTCAGACTTCATGCAGCGATGCTCGAAAACCAAAATCTAGCCTATCGCCTCAGACTTCGCGTAGAGGTTTGCGAAACTAACCCATTGCCTAAGACTTCATGCATAAATGTTTTTCTTTATCCCGTAACACAGATCATCGCCTTAGACTTTATGCAGCAATGCTTGAAAAAAATAATTTAACTTATCGCTTAAGACATCGTACAACGATTCACGAACATAACCCATGGCCTTAGTCACCAAATAACCATGCATCCTCAATTGATTTATTCATCCCTCCAAATGGATGAATAAGAAAAAGAAAACCAAGGCATGCAAGATTACGCTGTCTCAAGCTCAAGAATATCTACAACATCATTAAACATTTGTAAGCGATATATCATCAGATTTGTCTACTTCCTCAAGACTCGTGAGGGTATGCTATATCGACGTAACCTTATGTTTTTCGGAAAAATTACGGGGTATTCCAAGTATTCAATAAACTCCCAATCAGAATGCACAAGACTCGTGTATTCTCACGTGTTGTACCCCAAAATTTTCCCTCCAATTTTCACACAAAACATACTCCTAGAGGTTCTCAATTGCTCAAAGGTTGACCAAGAATTGACCAGACAATTCTCCTCCTAAGGCAATGAACCCCCAACTAGGGTTTCAATTTTCATCAAGATGGTTGAGCTCCAATGGTCTCAAATTTTCTCCATTGTCCTAATATTTCCTCAAGATCATCCATGCCAAGTTTCATGCCTTGCTCAACAAGTTTGCTCTGTCAATTGCTCAAGTATTGGAAAATCAACTATGCTTGGTCAAAAGTCAATTGTGGCCCATGTACAGTCAAACTTCAAGAGTTTTGGTCAAAATCAACATTTTGAAGTGATATACATCATTTTATCAAGGGTTTATCATGATTCCTCAAGAAATGCTCCTAACCCATCAAAAGTAAAAAATGGCAAATTAGGGTTTTTATAGGAAAAGTCAACCAAACTTTGACCAAGCATAAATTTCTCATACTTTGTCAAATAATTTCCAACCAAAGCTCATTTTTAATAGAATCCAATTCCCTACAACTTCTCTTCAGCCCTAAAGTTCAAGAAATGCACCGTTTGAAAGATACAAGTTCATATATTACAGGTCACTTTTAGAAAGTCAACAAAAGCTACTTTTTTCCAAGACCTTTTACATCAAGAAAAAATATTCAAATGCAAAATTAATCAAAAGAGGGATTGAAGCATACATCTTGGGTTTCCAAAAAGTCCAAGATCTTCCTCATGAGATACAAATTGAGCAAGTTATGGCTTGCCCAAGTTGGGAAAATTTGGAAAATTTCAAGAAATGTGCAATGTGCTAACTTGAACTTTTAAGGAAATGGCTAAACTTTTTGGACTTCAAATAGTTTCATGACATTATGAAGGGCCTATAAAATCACTTTTGCATGCCTTTGATTTTATTTGCATTTGTTTTGATTTTCATTTAATTTAAAATTAAATAAATACAAGATAAATGCATAAAATGATATGTTTGTTTTGGACATTTGGGCTAATGTGTTGGGTCAACCTTGGGCCCATAATTTCATGCAAAATGTGTACAGGTTCATGTAACAAGCAAAGATGGCAAGGATCACACAAAAATGGATAGTTTTCAAATTGTGATTTTTGTTTTAAAACCATAAGTTAATGCTTGATTCTTTCTATGCTAGACTACTCTCCTCTCTCCTCTATAAATATAGGGCCATACAAGCTTGAAAGAATACGAGGACACAAATTCAAGAATCCATACAATTTTTGCAAAAAATCACATAAATTGTCCAAATTCAAACATACAGCTCCAGCTTCCCTCGTGCCAAAATAACCATACCATTTAACTCCTGACGTTCCCAGGAGATCATTTCAACCGTTGTCCAAGCCAAACACACGCCAGAACACCCTCACGGTATCTCTCTAATTGGTAACTTTTTCTTGATCTCAAACTCTCAATAAACATTATTTAAATCCATACTAAGCATGTATTTGTATTATTGATGATATTTGTGTGTGTTCTAACGTTTTACATGAGAAGCTAGAGTCCAGAATTAATCTATGCAATGGTTGACCGTCGTTAGGGTTTCAAGCTCGAACCAAATGATGCATGAAGATTTAGAAATTTTAGAGGCCATAATCGTGATCAGGATACTTTTTTAAGGCAGGCTGTGTTGTTTGCTTTTCTGTTTGGTTGAGTTTTCAAGTGAGCCCACCGGAGAAGACGGTGGAAACCACTGGCTCCGGTGGTTGGACTGACCGGCTCTGAGTCAAAGGGATGGAGTGGCTGTTATTCACGATCCCATTGGCTGGATCCAGACAGATAATCCCTCTCTCCGCTCGTGATTGGTCCGTTTGAATATTACAGGGACCCACTGAAGGGCGCGCATGACAATTCAACAATTTGTTTGGTTTTACATTATATACTTTTCTGTGTGCTAATACTAACAGATGTAAGGCTGTCCCAAGGTTGGGTGAGTGTGTTTTAAGGTGTATCCAGGGCTAGAGGGGATGGGTGCGATCCAGCCCTTTTACAATTCCTTTTTTATTTTTTTATTTTCTCTAATACTTTGTAGATTCAATGTTGATACATCCTACACACGCATCATGAACCACAAATATGAACCATAAGATCATAGCTAATTCAGATCCACCGTATCACACATGCAAATAAGCAGAGCACCATGCACTCTCCAGGCACGTCCACATTGAATCCAGAAGAAAGTTGGGTTTCTCACGTTTGGGCCCAACAAATTTCAATAAGCACCCCTTGTTTTTCTAAATAACCCCAGGCCCATTTGTTTTGTTTTAATATTTTCTTTCTTTTTTTAATTTTTTCTTTCATTTATTTAATTAACCATAAAAATCAGAAAAAGTCACCAAAAATATTAGGTTAGTATTTTTTAATTAAACTAATTTTTTAAATAGTTTAAATAAATATTTTAACTATCTTCTTTAATTTAAAATGAAGTAGAACTTAGGATTTAATTATATTTAAGGAAAAATACTCATTTTGGTCCCTTAACTATACCCTTGGGTTCATATTGGTCCCTTAACTTTTTTTTGTGTCATTTTGGTCCCTTAACTTTCAAAAAGTTTCATTTTAGTCCTTTTTGTCTAAATTCGTAGCTAATTAGACGGAAAAACTTTGAAATCAACCGCTAAATTCGTAGCTAATTAGACAAAAAGGACTAAAATGAAACATTTTGAAAGTTAAGGGACCAAAATGACACGAAAAAAAGTTAAGGGACCAATGTGAACCCAAGGGTATAGTTAAGGGACCAAAATGAGTATTTTACCTAGATTTAATTATTTCCTTTTCATAATAAAAAACAAAACAAAAAAGCTTAGACTATTTTTCTTAATTAATTTTTATATCCTAAATAGATTTTAGGATGTTTAATTTAATTATTATTTTTAAATAAAAAAAACAAGCAAAAAGATTTTCATTCTTAAGATTTCTTATACATTTCTTTATTGCACGCGCATTATTTATTTTTAGCAATTCTTTTTATATTCATGTAACTGCTTAGGGGATGTAATAGTCTAAGTTTAAATTCCACAATTTACTTTCCTGTATCTTTTTTATGTAACTGTCCCAAAGCGTTGTAATAATTTAGGATTTACGTTTCTGCTTTTATTTTTCTAACTTTACATTTCCTGTACAATATTATTGTTAGTAACTAGGATTGCATGACAAGATAAAATCAATTAATCAGTAGACCACTAATTGCAAGACAAATATAACTGAAAAAACACACTTCTCACACTTGCACCCTTAGGGTATTTCTCACTTGGTTGCCTCGGAAACGGTCATGTCCCTCGAACGTAGGGGTATCTTAGCAAAGACCCTCTGTATAAAAGTCATCATAAAAGATCATGGTCCCTAAAACGTCCCTCGAGTTGCCTACGAGAAAATGATCTTGTCCCTCAATGTTGCCTATATGATGATAGTCCCTTCGAACTCTAAAATATCCATACATGTTGCCATCGATGACCATAACGTCCCTTTCGATATTCCCTCAACATCCGTCGATAGGGCTAACTACTCACTAATAGTAGGATAGCACTATCTAAAGGATAGGAGGAAAAGAACATCCTTTTTTGAGTAGGTAGACTGTTCTTAAGTACTTGCTCAAAGAATTTTTTTCACACTTACACACTTTCAAAAAACTACTTTCAAAAACACTTTATCACACTCTTGAGGACTGATACAAGAGTTGACAAAAAGAAAACAAAACTTTTCAAAACACACAAACACAAACAGTTTTCAAAATGAGCAAGTACCTAAGAGCCTGTGGAAAACCACAAATGGAAAGGGTGCTAACACATTCCCTTTCCATAATCTACCCCCTTACTCAGAAACTCTCAAAAAAGGTCTTTTTATGTTCTTTTCACCCTTTTCTTTGTTGGATAAAAGAAAAGTCGGTGGCAACTCTTGCTTACCGCGACACTTGTGAACCAAAAATGCAAACCAGTATTAACAGTCGGTTCTGCCACCATATCACAGAACTGGAGACTCTGCTGGGGATTATGAAAAGTGGGGTTTACCTTAGGGTCTAGATCATTTCTAAAATTGTTTGACTGTTTATATGCTTTACTTTTAAGGGATTGTTTGGGTTACTATAGATCCTACACCCGGATCTGGGGAAACCTGTTAGGTAAGTAGCAATAGATCGTGGCAACTGTACGAGGTATATCGACCTGGTTGAAGCGATGGATACATTGATGAGACACTTTGGTTGGTACCAGTATCCCTTGAGTTAATTGAGGAGAATACGAGGCCGCTACGTGGTGTCATATAGCGTCAACTGACGTTAGAACCTTTAAATGAACAACTTGGCCATTAGGACGTAGCGAGATGGTTGTCTTTGGTGTATTTCCAAAGTCGCCAGATACTCGATGCTACACTCATTGAGACTCGACTCCTGAGTTTCGTTTGGTTGTGAGTCAGTCGCCTATCGAACGAAGCTTGTGGGAAAGGTCAGTGATATTGAGATCCCTTAGAACCCAGTTACAATTTATAGGACAAGTTAAACCAATCCAACTTCAAGAGGGTATAACCTTCAAGATTTCTTGTGCTTGCTATATCTGTGATTTTTTAGCATAATCATGACATCATAATATGGCATATCATACTAACCATTTCAAGTATTTTCTAGGGCTTATCTTTGTCTTGTTTTATAGGACATGACATCCGCTCGCAGGAACACTATCCAAATCAACCTTGTGAAAGTACCTCCTCAACTCAAGGAATTAGCATCAAGGATTCCTGAAATCTCCCCCTTCACTAAAAAAGATGGTCGACTTCTTAACTTGGTCACCTAAAACCCTGACGAAGAAATGTTAAAGATGCTCTTTCAGTTCTTTGACTCGTTGCACCACTGCTTCACTTTTCCTGATTACCAGTTAGTGCCTACTATGGAGGAGTTTTCTCAATTATTGGGGGTACCTATCCTTAATCAGCTACCATTCAACAGTACAGAAAGGGACCCAAAGCCTGAAGAGATTGCTCAAGCTCTGTCTTTACAATGGTCTGATGTAGTGGCAAATTGGGAAACCAGAAGAAGTATCTAAGGATTTCCAGCTAAGTTTCTATTTGAGAAAGCCCAATATTTTTGGGATAGTATGGATTTATAAGCTTTTTAGGAGATGTTAGCCCTTCTCATATATGGGATGGTACTATTCCCTAACACGAACCAACTCATAGATGTTAATGCGGTCAATATTTTTCTATCTCACAATCCGGCACCTACCTTCTTGGGGATATTCTACACTCTCTGCATACTCGCACTCTAAAGTGAAGGGGGACCCTTTTGTGTTGTACTCCTCTATTGGCTAGGTGGTTTATTTCGTACCTACCCCGGTGTGTTTTGAAGAACGAGCAGGGTATGAGATGGTCTCATAGGTTGATGTCTCTTACTCATTCGGATATTCATTGGTGTTCTCGGTCCTTGGAGAGTGTCACTATCATTGATCACTGTGGGGAATTCCCTAATGTCCCTCTCTTAGGCATTAGGGGAGGAATCACTTATAATCCTTCTTTGGCGTTACGACAATTTGGTTATGCTAGAAGGGATGGTCCTCACGACACACTCATCTAATAAATCATATTTGACTATGAGAATGATGTTCAGGGTTATCACAAGAGGTTCATTCGAGCTTCGGGCATGATAAACAGAGTTGATAGAAAGACACTAGGGCACAAGAATTCCATCCCTCTTAAGCCTTACCTTAAATGGGTGAGAGCTCGTGCTCAATGTCTTATGATTCCTTACCCTGCCATCTTACCTGTGATTAAGGAACAAATTGCTGAAGGAGACACTCCTTACGTTATTCTTCATCCTAACATGCCAACTGATTTTGAGGAGCTACGGAAGTCCTGGATTCAACTCAAAGAAGAACGAGATACTTTCGAAACCCAATTCTATGCCAACGAGAAGAAGGTTCTAGAGCTCACCCGATTACTTCAGGAGGAGAGGAATATAAATGCCTACATTGCACCAAAGAGGATGCGCCGTGGGAAGCTTGAGGTCTTCCTTGTGCTTGGAAAATTTTATTGTTTCTTTGTTCCCTTTGTAAGCCCAAGAGGCATTATTGTGACCAATAAAACTTCTTAATGCAATTAACATTTGTTCTCTTTCTGTTTAAGAAAATTTGAGTCTTAGAAATCCTTGAAAACATTGCATACATATATCATACATATCATTGCATAAGCAGGTTTCTCACCCTCTTCGCTGTTTATTTCAGAAATGGCCCTAGAACAAACAATGAAGGATCTACAGACTCATAATACCCAATTTCAACAGATGATCATGGCTCTGACTAAGGGGCAAGAAGAACTGAAAGCCCTGCTTATTAAAGAAAAGAAAAAGACAAAGAAGCCAACTGGGTTAGTGAATATGGGAAGAAGGATCAAAGGACTAGTGCAGCGAGCCTCTGAATTGATAACTTAATCAAAGGAAAAAGGCATTCAAGAAGAGGAAACAAGAGAGGAAGACTCCAGTCCAAAAGAATCCGATGACAAATCTGACAATGATGAGGAGCAGTATCCTCCGGCTGATGAAAAATACAAATAGCTGGAAGATCGTCTGAACGCAATGAAGGTCCGGAAGGTACCGGGTCTGGATTTTGAAGAGCTGGGTTTTGTCTCTGAGGTTGTCATCCCGCAAAAGTTCAAGGCACCGATGTTCGCCAAATATGATGGGGTTTCATGTCCCAAGATGCACCTCCGATCTTATGTGAGGAAGATCCAACCTCACACTGCTGACAAGGACTTATGGGTCTACTTCTTTCAAGATAGTCTATCCGGAACACAACTAGAATGGTTCTACCAGCTGGAAAGGGCCAACATTCGTAATTGGGAAGACCTGGATGCTTCTTTCTACAAGCAGTATCAGTACAATGCAGACCTTGCTCCCACCCATACACAACTTCAAAATATGTCTATAGGTTCGAGCGAGGGCTTTAAGGACTATGCTCAGAAATGGAGGGACTTAGCAGAAAGTGTCCAACCTCCCCTTTCTGATAGGGAGCTAGTGGATATGTTTCTCGGTACCCTGTCTGGTCCATTTTTTAATCACCTGATTGGAAGCTTCTCAGCCTGCTTTACCGAATTGATTTTAACATGAGAAAGGGTGGAAGCTGGAATCAGGAGTGGTAAGATCCAAAGGGATGCATCCTCCAGTGCAGCAAGGAAACCAATTTCTTGGAAGAAAGAGGTTAGTGCTGTGCACCATCAAAGGAATCAGGACAGAACTGAACACCGTCCAGTGGTAGGGGCTGTCATGATATCTAATCCTACACCTACTCAATAAAGGAATAATCAACCGAGGACAGAAAGGCCGGTAAGACCGTTTACCCGGATAAATATGACTTTATCCCAAGTTTTACCTCATTTTTTGAAATCTAATCTGGTAACTTTGCGGGAGGCTCCGAAGAATCCCAACACTGCCTCTCCCCGCTACAACCCTAATGCTCGCTGTGCATACCATTTGGAAAGTCCAGGCCATGATACCAGCGACTGCTGGGCTTTGAAAAGCAAGGTGCAAGACCTTCTCTAGGCGAAGGAAATTGAATTTGTTGCCCCTGAGATCCCCAATGTTATCACTGCTCCTATGCCCAAGCACGACCGTGATGTTAACGCTGTTGAAGATGATGTGTTCGTTACTTCTGTTGAGGAACTTGTTACTCCTCTCTTGACCATTAAGAGGAACCTGTTGAAGGCCGATTTATTCCCGGGATGTGGCGAAGGTTGCCACTTATGTTTATCTCTACCGACTGGTTGTCAATTGTTGAAGGCAGGTGTTCAGCGCCTGATGGATAATAGAGAGATTTTGTTTGAGAAGACTCCCGTTCCAACCATTTCTTGCAAGGATATTTCAATAATAACCATTTCCGCCAATCCTCCCAGGGTCTCCACCAAAAGACCCATCAGGATTATATCTATTCCGAAGGTGACTCAACTAATAATTACAATGCCAGGGACAATCCCATACTCCTCGGACAAAACTGTTCCCTGGAACTATGGAAGTGACGTCTACTACCACAGCGTCAAGCAAGATCTACTGGCTGTTGAAGACCAGGTTTTTGAGAAGGCTGATCCCGACATTGGAAACATTGTTGGAACTAGCAAAATAACCAGAAGTGGAAGAGTGTTCTCCCCTGAGATTTATCCTCCGAAAGCTGTTACTAGTCCTGTGATTATTCCTACTTTTGTTCCTGCTAATACTTCTACTATAGTTCCTGTGATTACCCCTGTTGACACCCCTATCACCTAGTCGACCGAAATTCGGGGCAAAGACATATTGATTGAGCCTGTCCAGACGAAGGTGCGGTCAATATCTATCCCATAGGCTTCCAAGTAGGAAATGGAAGAAATTTTGAAGATTATCAAGAAGAGCGACTATAATGTGGTCGAGCAGCTGGGGAAGACCCCTTCAAAAATTTCTATGCTAGCCTTACTGGTTTTCTCCGAAGCTCATGCGAAGGCTTTGGTGAAGTTCCTTAAGACTGCCCATGTGTCACAAGATACATTCGCTGACCAATTTGAAGATTGTGTGGCCAGTTTGACAGCTGATAATGATTTGGGTATTTCTGATGCTGATCTAACACCCAGAGGGAGGAAACACAATGATGCACTGCATGTTTCCCTCGAGTGAAGGGGCACTACTTTGGCCCATGTTCTAGTAGATACCGGTTCATCATTAAATGTGCTTCCTAAAAAAGCTCTGGATAGACTAGACTATGAAGGTTTGACCTTGAAGCCCAGCAACATAGTAGTGAGAGCTTTCGACGGTTCGAAGAGAATGGTGCACGGGGAGGTGGACATCCCCATCAAAGTTGGTTCTTAGACCTTTGACTCCACCTTCTACGTGATGGATATAAAACCATCTTATTCTTGTTTGTTGGGTCACCCTTGGATCCATGGGGCGGGAGCTGTCACTTCTACTCTGCATCAGATGATGAAATACCCGATAAGAGGAAAGATTGTCACGGTACATGGTGAAGAAGAATACATGGTCAGTCACCTGAACTCCTTCAGGTACGTGGAAATGGATGGTGAGTTCATCGAGACACCGTGTCAGAATTTCGAAGAGGTGCCTCAGACTATGGCTGCAATTGAAACTCTCACTAATTTGCCTAAGATCACCAGACCTCCCTTGAAGATGGCTTTTCTCAAGGATGAAAAAGCAGTTATTGAAGAAGGTGGGTCTACCATCTTGGGTCAGTTCCCTAATATTCCATACAAATCTGATAAGTTTGGCTTGGGTTTCTCTTCAGGGGATCAAAGGGCTGTTCGCCCTGCTCGTGCTGGAAGATCTCCCCTACACATCAGCAATCATGGGGTCAACGCTCTAGAAGACAACGACGGTGACAGTGATATGGATAGATGGATCTTCCCTACTACCAACAGTGGACCCAGTAATTGGACAACAAAAGACTTTGTACCAATTACTTTTATTCAGAAGTAATTGTATTTATTGTTTTTGGATATGTAATAAACACTATAAACTTTATGGCCATGTGTCTTACCCGGGACACAATGGTTTATTTGTGAAGGTTATCATGTTTCGATTTCATATGAAATTAATAAAGCATTGGACGTTTATGCATACAAATTTTGCGCTCTCTGTTTTTCTTTACTGCTTTTTACTTTATCTATACAACTATGCTCTTACACACACCCACGTATCAAACTCCATATCCATATCCACTCTGGATTCCATTGATGATAGTTCTGCTATTGCCGGTTATGACTTTGGAACTCTGATCAACCAAGCCGAGGACGAAGGTGAGAAAGATTGCGAGGTACCCGGAGAACCTGCTAGACTATTACAACAAGAATAAAGGGCTATACAACCTCAAGAAGAGCCAGTTGAGATAGTGAATTTGGGCACATAAGAGAACATAAAAGAGATCAAAATAGGTGTAAATTTGGAGCTTAGTGTCAAACAACGTTTGATATAGATGTTTCATGATTATGTCAAAGTATTTTCTTGGTCATATGAAGACATGCTCGGACTAGATACCAATATCATGGTTTATCGCCTGCCGACTAGAGAAGATTTCCCTCTAGTAAAGCAGAAGGTCCACCGTATGCGCCATAAAATGTCAGAGAAGATCAAAGCAGAAGTGACAAAGTAGTTCAATGTTGGGTTCTTATTTGTCACCTCTTATCCATAATGGGTTGCTAACTTAGTTCCGGTGCTTAAGAAAGACGGAAAAGTACGGATGTGTGTGGACTACAGAGATTTGAACAGGGCAAGCCCCAAGGATGACTTCCCGCTTTCCCATATTGACGTTCTAGTTGAAAAAACCGCGCAACACAAGATCTTTTCCTTCATGGATGGTTTCTCTGGTTACAATCAGATCAAGATGGCACCCGAAGACATGGAGAAGACAACCTTAGTCACACAATGGGGCACTTTCTGTTACAAAGTGATGTCGTTTGGGTTGAAGAATGCTGTGGCAACCTATCAGAGAGATATGGTAGCTCTGCTTCATGACATGATTCACCATGAGATAGTGGTCTATGTTGATGACATGATAGCCAGATATCAAACTGAAGAAGATCACCTGGATCATCTACAAAAGCTATTTGATAGGTTAAAGACGTACAAACAAAGGTTAAATCCGAACAAGTGCACCTTCGGGGTAAGGTTTGGTAAACTGCTAGGTTTCATTGTTAGTGACAAGGGCATTCAGGTAGACCCTGCAAAAGTGAAGGCTATATAAGAGATGTCAGCTCCTCGCACTGAGAAGGAGGTCAGAGGTTTCTTAGGATGCCTAAATTACATTGCCAAGTTCATTTCCCATTTAACTGCTACTTGTGAGCCAATCTTCAAACTCCTGAAGAAAGATCAAGTGGTAAAGTGGAATAACGAAGGCCAGACCGCCTTCGAGAGAATCAAAGAATACCTTGAAGAGCCTTTAATTTTGATGCCTCCGATTGAAGGAAGACCTTTGATAATGTACTTAACAGTGTTAGATAATTCAATGGGGTGTGTGCTGGGGCAGAATTACGAGTCTGGTCGAAAAGACCATGCAATAAACTACCTTAGCAAAAAGTTTACCGACTGTGAAACAAGATATTCACTGCTCGAGAAAACTTGTTGCACTTTGGCATGGGCTGCTCGCCGACTGAGACAATATATGTTGACCGACACTACTTCGTTAATATCTAAGATGGATATGATCAAGTACATCTTCGAGAAGCCCGCTCTCTCTGGAAGAATAGCAAGATGGTAAATGATCTTGACATAATACAATATCTAATACACGGCCCAGAAAGCAATCAAGGGAAGTGTACTAGCTGATCATTTGGCTCATCAGGCCGTGGATGACTACCAGTCCATGAATTTTGAGTTCTCGGACGATAATATTATGCTAGTGACCGACTATGAAGAACTTGGACCAGATGAAGGACCCGAGGAAGGATACCGATGGACTATGGTTTTTGATGGAGCCTCCAATGCACTCAGCAATGGCATCAGTGCTGTAATCATATCTCCCGAATGCTATCATACTCCTTTCACCGCCAGATTATGTTTCAACTGTACCAACAACATGGCGGATTATGAAGTATGCATCATGGGTCTCAAAGCTGCTATTGATCTGAAGATTAAGTTCTTGAGAGTTTTCGAGGATTTAGCCTTGGTAATAAGTCAAATCAAAGGGGAGTGGGACACGAAGCACCTGAACCTCGTCCCTTACAAATAACGTGTGCTGACATTGCTTCCACACTTTGAAGAGGTCACCTTTGAACATTTTCCACGAGAAGAGAACCAGTTAGAGGATGCACTAGCTACTATGTCATCTATGTTCAAGGTCAAGTGGGACAACGAGGCTCCTCAGATCACTATTGAGAGGTTGGATGAACCAGCATATTGCTATGAGATCGACGATGAAGAAGTAGCAGAAAAACCTTGGTTTCATGAATTGTAAAGGTATCTCAAGGCTCAAGAATATCCTGAAAGGGAGTCTGTCAATGATAAGAAGTTTCTGAGAAGGTTCTCCGCAAAGTTCTACCTCAGTAATGGAATCCTCTACAAGCGCAACCATGACTCTACGTTACTTTGGTGTATAGACAAGCACGAAGCAGATAGGATTATGGCAGATCTACACAAAGGTACCTTTGGCACCCATTCTAGTGGACATACCATGGCTAACAAGATCCTACGGGAAGGGTACTATTGGTCCACTATGGAAGCTGATTGTTATCAGTATTCCCAAACTTGTCACAAATGCCAAATCTAGGCTGATAAAGTACATGTACCCCCGGTTCCCTTGAATGTCTTGACAACTCCCTGGCCCTTTGCAATGTGGGGCATTGACATGATCATAGAAATTAGACCTACCGCTTCTAATGGGCATCGCTTCATCTTAGTCGCCATTGATTACTTCACGAAGTGGGTTGAGGCTTCCTCTTTTGCTACTGTTACAAAGAACGTTGTGGCGCGGTTTGTCAAGCATAACATGATTTGTCGGTATGGCGTGCCAGAGAGAATCATAACTGATAATGGTACAAATCTCAACAATACGATGACCACCGAACTCTGTAAGCAATTCAAGATCCAACATCATAATTCTTTCCCTTATCACCGAAGATGAATGGCACTGTGGAGGCTGCCAACAAGAATATAAAGAAAATCATACAAAATATGACGGTGACATACAAAGAATGGCATGAGATGTTATTATTTGCTCTTCAAGGTTACCAACGTGTACGTCAACAGGGGCAACACCTTATTCTCTGGTATATGGCATGGAGGTTGTCCTGCCTATTGAGGTCTAGATCCCTTCTTTGAGGATCATGAAGGATGCAGGCTTGAACGAAGCCGATTGGATCCAGACTCGACTTAATCAACTGATTCTGATTGATTAGAAAATGCTTACTGCTGTCTATCATGGTCAAACGTATCCAAAACGGATGGTTAAGGCTTTCAACAAAAAGGTCAGATGTCAAATATATCAAGTGGGTGATCTGTTAATCAAGCGCATCATACTTCCACAAGGTGATCCCAGGGGAAAATGGAATCCCACGTACGAAGGGACATTTGTAATCAAAAGCATATTTTCCAGTGGAGCCATGATTTTGACCACCATGGATGGTGACGACCTCCCTCACCCTGTTAATGCGGACATAGTGAAAATATAATATGCATAAATAAAGACCCGCTAGGTTGACTGGCCTTGGAAAAAGTAAGGGCATCCCAATGAACCAAAAGGTTTTGGGCAAAAATTAGGGCTAAATAAAAAAAAAATTGTACACCCAGCAAGTCGAAAACCTGCAAAGGCGGCTTGGGCAAAAAAGGATATCCCGGTGGACTGAAAACCAGAAAGGGCGGTCCAGGCAAAAGTTATGGATTTGAAGCGTACAACTATGTTCCATTGGACCACCTTGCGACCAGACCTCGGTATCAACTACCAAAACTCAAACGGTACCGATCAATCCAGTTAGCTTCAGGCGAGTAGTAAAGTGATGAGACGCTCGAAGACATAGGGGCAATAATAGATTTGAAACTCAATGGGATTATTACACATAACTAATTTCTCTTTGTACACTATTTTGTGTAATTTTTATTTCTTACGACGGTGTTCTCTTACTAGAACATCAGTCTCTTTGTACAAAATGCCTGTTATAGGCGAACTTCAAAAAAATCAATACAAATCAGTTCTTTGAAAGTACAAAACTATTTGTTTTCTTTTTCTGTTTTGTTTTGAAAAAACTTACAATGATTTATTTTTGACATGTGCATTTAAATATGATTACTTTTCATAAATACTTGCATAAAAAACAGAAAGACAGTTGCTAATGACCTTAAGAAACGGGGAAAAGTCTAAAAAGCAATTTGCAGTCCCGACAGTTACTCTCTCCAGCATGGTACAGGGGAAGGGACGATTTCGAGATGAAGTCACCATTACATACGACCTCGTAACGTCTATATTCCCCACAGAGCATAAACAACCAAGTTATGGTCTCCTTCTTCCCCAAGTAGGAATTCCCTCCTCCATCAAAGTTCCTTCTCCAACTGCAACTTATCTTCCCCAGCCGAGTTTTATAATTTTAAACAGTTATAAAACCTCCTTTCGAGTAGAGTTTATTTATCTAACTACATAAGTTCATTCCCCAACAAAATTTATTTCTCTACAACGGAAAAATCATCCAACAAAGCATCTCCCTCCACCGAGTTATTCTCAAGCAGATTCAATCCCCGACAGAATATCCTCAAACAGAAAGAGGAAATCTCCAACGAATCATCTCTATTGATCATCCCCAGCGGAAATGAAGGATTCAACTTCCCAATACTCTCCAGCAGTAGTCCGGGATTTATTTTCCTAGACTGGGAAACATCTCAATAGCATCCCATATTCATACATCATAGCATGTGCATACACATCACATACAACATAATCTCATTTATTTTGAGAACATTATCAAACAATGCATTTCATACATCATGACATTGCATACAACTAACCCTTTGCATTTCTCAGGGAAAAGATCAAATCAACAAACACCATTGACTACTTATGTTACCTGGTAGTCTTATCAAAAGCTACGTCTAATGAAGGGCTATTTCAACATTCTCCGTAGACAGATGTTCTCGCAAGACCTTATCTGGTTCAGTCAGATCGACACTAAGATATCTCTGATTCCTATTCCAGTTGAATATGACCCAAGACTTTGGTCTGGTTCAGTTGAATCGATCCTAAGATTCTTTTAATTTCCATTCTAGTCAAAGTTAATCCAAGACCTTCTTTGGTTCAGTCAGATCGAAACTAAGATCTCTCTGATTTTTATTCTAGTTGAAGATATTCCAAGACTTTTGTCTGGTTCAGTTGAATCGATCCTAAGATTCTTCTGATTTCCATTCCAGTCAAAGTTAAGCCAAGACCTTTTCTGGTTCAGTCAGATCGACACTAAGATCTCTCTGATTTCTATTCCAGTTGAAGATGATCCAAGAATTTTTTTTGGTTAACTTAAATCAATAGTAATATTTTTCTGATTCTTATCCAGTCAAAGTTAATTCAAGATTTTCCTCTGGTTCAGTCAAATCGACACTAAGATATCTCTGATTCCTATTCCAGTTGAATATGATCCGAGACTTTTTTCTGGTTCAGTTAAATTGACACTAAGATTTTTCTTATTCTTATCCAGTCAAAGTTAATTCAAGATTTTCCTCAGTTTCAATCAGATCGACACTAAGATCTCTCTGATTTCTATTCCAGTTGAAGATAATTCAAGACCTTTACTGGTTCAGTTAAATCGACACTAAGATTTTTCTGATTCTTATCCAGTCATAGATGAATCAAGACCTTCGCTGTTTCAGTTCGAATCGACGATGGATTTGTTACTGATTCTTAAAAGTTTAATCTCATTTCCCTAATAAGTCTCTGTGAAGCCTGAAATACGACCAAATAACAGTCAACCTTATCATCCTCAGTAAGTCATTGTGAAGCCTGGATCCTTACCAGATAGCAGTTCACTTCCGTCTCTTAAGTCAAAAGATGACTACCCAGTAGAGTAATGAACAATCGAATCCCCTAGACTCTATTCCCCTAAAAAACATTCCCCAGTGGACTCCTCCTCGGACAACAGGAACAGAAATCCCCACAAAGAGACTCCTTATGAAGTCAGCATCTATATTGGATGATATCTTTAAGCCCATCTCCGACGAATCTCCATCATATTCCTTAGATGGCATCTTTAATCCCATCTTCGACAGTTTCTGTCATCTTTTCCAAATGGATTCTGTAAGCCCATTCCTGAAATAATTCACCAGCAGTCTCACTTTGGGCGAGTGCAAATTTCTAGGCACTCTAGTGTTCAATCATCTTCCACCTTCAGATCACGAAATGCAGACAAACCAATCTACATCTTCAGGTTTAAGAAGATTTAACAGGGGCAGCTGTTGTACCCCAGAATTTTCCCTCCCATTTTCACACAAGACATACTCCTAGAGGTTCTCAATTTCTCAAGGTTAACCAAGAATTGACCAGACAATTCTCCTTCTAAGGCAATGAACCCCCAACTAGGGTTTCAATTTTCATCAATATGGTTGACCTCCAATGGTCTCAAATATTCTCCATTGTCCTAATATATCCTCAAGATCATCCATGCCAAGTTTCATGTCTTGCGCAACAAGTTTGCTCAGTCAATTGCTCAAGTATTGGAAAATCAACTGTGTTAGGTCAAAAGTCAACTATGGCCCATGTACAATCAAACTTCAATATTTTTGGTCAACATCAACATTTTGAAGTGATATCCATCATTTGATCAAGGGTTGATCATGATTCCTCAAGAAATGCTCCTAACCCATCAAAAGTAAAAAATGACAAATTAGGGTTTCCATAGGAAAAGTCAACCAAACTTTGACCAAGAATAACTTTCTCCTACTTTGTCAGAAATTTTCCAACCAAAGATAATTTTGAATAGAATCCAATTCCCTACAACTTATCTTCAGCCCTTAAGTTCAAGAAATTCACCATTTGAAATATATAAGTTCATACATTACATGTCACTTTCTGAAAGTCAACAAAAGCCACTTATTTCCAAGACCTTTTACATCAAGGTAAAATATTCAAATGCAAAATTGATCAAAAGAGGGATTGAAGTAGACATCTTGGGTTTTCCAAAAAGTCCAAGATCATCATCATGAGATGATAATTGATCAAGTTATGGCATACCCAAGTTGGGAAAATTTGGAAAATTTCAAGAAATGTGCAATGTGCAAACTTGAACTTTTAAGGCAATGGCTAAATTTTTTGGACTTCACATACTTTCATGACATTATTAAGGGCCTCTAAAATAACTTTTGCATCCCTTTAATTTTATTTTCATTTATTTTGATTTTTATTCAATTTAAAATTAAATAAATACAAGATAAATGCATAAAATGATAGGTTATTGTTTTGGACATTTGGGCTAATGTGTTGGGTCAGCCTTGGGCCCATAATTTCGTGCAAAATGTGTCCAGGTTCATGTACCAAGCAAAAATGGGAAGGATCACACAAAAATAGATAGTTTTCAAATTATGATTTTTGTTTTAAAACCATAAGTTAATGCTTGATTCTTTCCCTGCTAGACTACTCTCCTCACTCCTCTATAAATATAGGGTCATACAAGCTTGAAAGAACACGAGGACACAACTTCAAGAATCCATACAAATTTTGCAAATAATCACATAAATTGTCCAAATTCAAACATACAACTCCAACTTCCCTTGTGCCAAACTAACCATACCATTTAACTCCTGACGTTCCCAAGAGATCATTTCAACAGTTGTCCAATCCAAACACACGCCAGAACACCCTCACGGTATCTCTCCGATTGGTAACTTTTTCTTGATCTCAAACTCTAAATACGCATTATTTAAATCCATACTAAGCATGTATTTGTATTATTTATGATATTTACGTGCGTTCTAACATTTTACATGAGAAGCTAGAGTCCAGAATCACTCTATGCCATGGTTGGCCATTGTTAGGGTTTTAAGCTCGAACCTAATGATGCATGATGATTTAGCAATTTTAGAGGCCATAATCAAGATCAGGAGACTTTTTTAAGGCAGACTGTGTTGTTTGTTTTTCACTTTGGTTGAGTTTTCAAGTGAGCCCACCGGAGAAGACGGTGGAAACCACTGGCTCCAGCGGTTGGACTGGCTGACTCTGAGTCATAGGGCTGGCGTGACTGTTATTCACGATCCCATTGGCTGGATCGTGACAGATAATACCTCTCTCCGCTTATGATTGGTCCGTTTGAATATTACAGGGACCCACTAAAGGGCGTGCATGACAACTCAACAATTTGTTTGGTTTTAGATTATATACTTTTTTGTGTGCTTATACTAACGGATGTAAGGTCGTCACAACGGTTGGGTGAGTGTGTGTTAAGGTGTATGCAGGGCTAGTGGGGCTGGGTTCGATCCAACCCTTTTGTAATTCCTTGTTTTTTTTTGTTTTCTCTAATACTTTGCAGATTCAATATTGATACATCCTACACACACATCATGGACCACCAATATGAACCATCATATCATAGCTAACTCCGATCCAATGCATGCGGTTGTACCCCAAAATTTTCCCTCTCATTTTACTCAATACATACTCTTTGAGATCTTCAATTTGCTCAAGGTTGCCCAAGAGTGGACCAGACAAACTCTCTCCTAAGGCAGTGTACCTCAAATTAGGGTTTCCATTTTCATCAAGATGGGTGAATCACAAAGGCCTCATATTCTCTCCATGGTCCTAATATGTCCTAAAGAACCTACATGTCAAGTTTCATGCCTTGCACAAGAAGTTTTCTCAGTCAACTGCGCAGATGCTTGAGAATCGACTATATTAGGTCAAAAGTCAACTGTGGCCCACATACAGTCAAACTTCAAGATTTTTGGTCAACATAAACATTTTTAAGTGACGTTCATAATTTGGTCAAGGTTTGATCATGATTTTTCAAGGATGGCTCCAAATTCATCAAAACCCAAAAGTTGCTAAACTAGGGTTTCTCAATAAAAGTCAACCCAACTTTGACCAAGCATAACTTCCACATGCTTTATCAGAAATTTTCCATCCAAAGCTCATTTTGAAGAGGATATAATTACCTACAATTCATCTTCAGCTCACAAGTTCAAAATATGAACTCATAAAAAGAAGTGAATTTCTACATTATGGGTCCTTTTGAAAAGTCAACAAAAACACCTTTTGGGTCAAAGCTTCTTACATGAACATGGAAGACTCAATTGAGATGAGACAAAAAGGGTTGCTTAGGGGACATCCTAAGATTTCTAAAAAGTCCAAGAACACCTCTCTAGGGTTAAAATTGGAGGAAATATGTCTTGTCAAAGTTGACCCTTTTTGCAAAATTGCCAAAAGTCAAATGTGCTCCAAAATGCATTTTTTGCTAAATGGGCCTAACGTTTTATGCTTGCACCTCACTTATAATGTGGTCCATGACTCAATTATTCACCCACACATCATTTGCTTCATTTTTCAATTTATTTTGATTTTTTATTAATTGAAAAGTGAATTAAATCAAATAATTGATGAATAATAGCAAAGATATGATTTGATTTGGTTTTTGGACAGGTTGGCAATCAAAATATGCTGAATTATCAGGGCCAAAACGAATCAATCAGAATTGGTACAAAATAGCAAGTTTACATAATCTTGAAAATCAAATCAAATCTCTTATAATTGCAAAGATTCAATCCAAATTTGTAACCCTAATTCATTCCTAGATATATAATGGACAAGAACAAAGCATAGGATAAGGGTTAACAGTCGTGAGAGCCATAGAACAAACTCAAAAAAGTTGGCAAAAAGTGTGATTCGGTTTTCAGGTTAGGGGACGATTCAAAGCAATTTAAGGCCAACAATCTCTTTCTGGGCGTGCACTGAAGCTATTCCAATCACTCCCAAGTCATCAAACCATCAGAAATGCAAGCTACACATCACAGCTTGCATCCTCTGAACTCAAACTTGTTCTTCTAGTTTTATGCATTTTCAGTCCAATTTGTTTGCATATACATGTTTATGATCATGCCAGGAAGCTTTTTGATAGCCTAGATTTAAGCTTTGATGCAGGAATAAATATTTGCCATAGTTAGGGTTCGCGAGCTCCAAATTGTGGAACCCTAGCTAGAGGCAAAATTGGGCCAAATTAAGAGCCTTCTCATGTTCAAGGGATGAAGTAGGCTTGATTCATGCCTTTGAATGGAATTCATGTTGCTTGTATGTCGTTCTGAGATTTTTGCAGGTTTTAGCTATGCAGAAAAACCGTCACTATAGCCTATAGTGACGAGTTTGTCCGTAGGTAAACGGTCAATGCCAAAAGCGATGGTTCCCTAGAGAAGATGATGGCGTGTCCAATCATCATTGGACCATTGAAAAATTCGCACGCGAGGGAATCCGGGACTTGATTTCTTTATATTATATTTTGTTTTCCTTATACTAACAACAAAAGCATGTAGCACATATGGAAAGCAAGCATAGTGGAAAGGATAGAGGACCTGGGTTCGATCCCAGGTCCCAGCAACGCCTATTTTCCTATTTTCTGAACGCAGATTGCATGCACTTCTTATCAAAGGGTCCACCATACTCCATCAACATCCAGCCACTTGATCCAGCGTGCCATCGAATCTAACACTACATCCATGAGGGACCATGGTACACGTTCAAGTCAACGCTACACGGGATCCAATATTAACCAGGCTTGGAGCATTTTGGGCCTTAGAGAATTCAGAATGACACCTCCCAGAATTGCTATTCAACACAGGCCCATTCTCTTTTTCTTTATTTATTTCTTTTCTTTTATTATTTTGTTTAATTATTTTTCACAAATTAATTACCTTTTTTTAATCATAAAATCAATAAATCACAAAAATACCAAAAAAAGCATTTTTTTAATAAAATATTTATTTTAATTTAATTAGAAATATAGGTTAAGTTAATTTATTTTATAATTAAAATCAAATAAAAACTAAGTTTTAATTTTACAATTATATTTCTTTTCTCAAATAAAAAAAACCAAAAATACACAAAGTCTTGTTTTTTTAGTAAAATATTTTATTTTCTTGAAATTATTTAATTTAGCTAGATTAGGTTAATTTCAATTTCTTTTTCATAATTAAAATAATTAGAATTAGGGTTTTAGTCGTACATAACTCAATTAATTCTTTTCTCAAAAATAACTTAATTATTTTTTCAATTAGATTTTAGGGTTTTCAATTTCTCCTCGTATTTAACTCGCCGCGCATTTAATCATTTCTTTTCCATTATTTTTGTAACTGCCAATGGTTTGTAATAGTTAAATTAGGGTTTTATTTACTTCTTTAATCCCCGATTTTTTGGTTATGTAATTAATCCCCATCCCCGAAGCCTTGTAATAGCTAGGTTTATTTTCTCGCACTTTTTAATTCCTACAAATATTTATGTGTCTAGATGTGTGTTAATAGGATTGTATGGCAAGAATGTCTGGAAAATTAAAACGGTAGATCATCTAATGTGCAAAGATTAAATAACTGAAAAAATCATATGCACATATTTCACTCCTAGGGTTTACCTCACTTCGGTTGCCTTCGGAAAACAATCATTAAGCATAGGAGATTTTAGTGGTTGCCCTCCAGTCTAAAAAGATCAAATTGTCCCATTCGAATGCTACCTTGAAAATGTTGCCTCGGAAAGATATTAAGACTCTAGGATTACTACTAAAGTTTTCTAACTATTTCTTTAGTGGTTGTCCTTGTCCCTTTCGAATGTCCCTTAAAACTCCAACAACGGTGCTACCCATTCTTTAATAATGGGATAGCACTGTCTAAAGGAAATGAGAACAAACAATCTTTTTTTGAGTAGGTAGAATCTTAAGTACTTTCTCAATAAAAACTTTTAACACAAACAACTTTCAAAACAAACTTCGTCACACTCTTGAGGAATGATACAAGGGTTATCACGAAGTAAAACATTTTCAAAATAAGCACACATAAGAAATTTGAAAAATGAGCAAGTACCTAAGAGCCCATGGAAAACCATGGATAGAAAGGGTGCTAACACCTTCCCTTTCTATAATCTACCCCGTATTCAGAAATCTCGAAAAAAGGTTTTTTCTGTTCTTTTTCCTTTTCCATGATTGGATGAAATAAAAGTCGGTGGCGACTCTTGCTTAACGCGACATTTTGCGAATACCAGACGCAAAACCAGTATTAACAGTTGGTTCATCCACCGTATAACAGAACTGACGACTCTGCTGGGGAAAAATAAGTGGGGTATAACTTAGGATCTAGGTCATTAAAATTGCTTCTCTTGATTGTCTTGATTGCTTTACTTTTGAGGGTTTATTTGGGGTTACTATATATCCTACACCCGGATCTAGAAGCACTCATTAGGTAAACAAAAATAGATCATGGATACTGTACGGCATAGACCGATATGGTTTAAGCGATGGCTGTGTTGGTGTGGCACTTTGGTTGGTACCAGTATCCTTCGTGGGGAAACGAGGAGAATACGGGGTCGCCACGTGGTGTCGTGAAGCACTAATGGACCTTAGAACCTTAGTTGAACAAACTTGGCCATTAGAAAGTAGTATGATAGCCGGCCTCAGTGTAGAGCTAAGGATTGGTTGATACTCAATGCTACACTCATTGAGATCAGACTTTCGGGATATTTTGGCTGCAAGAAAAGATTGATTGAGCTGAAACAATGCCCGATAAAGGATGGTCAGTGATATTGAAATCCTCTAGAACCTGGTTACTTTTTAAGACAGGTTTGAAACTAAATAAACTTTAAGAGGGTATTACCTTTAACCTCATGCAAGCCTTAAACATAAGGACTTGGTGTGACTTGACTATGTTTGCTATACTTGTGTTTTCTATACATGTGGTTTATCATAACATCATGCATTATAACATGGCATCCATTCTTATTGCAATAACCATTTCAAAGACCAAGGGAATTTATGTTTGTTCTGTTTTGCAGATCACGACTTCCGTTCGTAGAAATACTATCCGAATCAGCTTTGTGAAGATACCTTCCCAACTCAAAGAGCTAGCATCAAGGGTTTCTGAAACTTACGGGTTCACTAAGAGACATGGTCAACTTTTGAACCTGGTTACTTCAAACTTTGATGAAAAGATGATGAGTGTACTTTTTCAGTTCTTCGATCCCAAGCACCACTGCTTCACCTTTCCAAACTATTAGTTGGTGCCTACCTTGGAAGAATTCTCTCAGCTATTGGATATACCCATTCTTGAACAGGTACCCTTCACAGGTCTAGAAGAAGTTCCTAAGCAAGAAGTCATTGCCTCAACTTTGCATCTGAAACAGGCCTACGTGGTGTCCAATTGGGAAACCAGAAGCGGAGTCAAGGGTTTTCTAGCCATGTTTCTGATAGACAAGGCCCGACTGTTTTGGGATGATATGGATTTTCAGGCTTTTGAGGAGGTCTTGGCTCTTCTAATCTATGGGTTAGTTCCATTCCCTAATCTGGACTCATTCATAGATGTGAATGCTATCAAGGTTTTTCTATTGCGCAACCCTATTCCTACCTTGCTCGGAGATATTTTTCACACTCTCCATACTCGTACCATGAAGAGAAGAGGGATTCTTATGTGCTGCATGCCATTGCTATCGAGGTGGTTTATTTCTCACCTCCCTAAGTCCATACTAAAGAATGAAGAAGATTTGGGTTGGTCGTAAAGGATAATGCCAGTCGCTCATACAGATATTCTTTGGTGTTCTCGAGCTATGAAGACACTACTATTATTAACCGCTGCGGGGATTACCCTAATGTCCCATTGCTTGGTATTAGAGGGGTATAACCTACAATCCATGTTTAGCTCTGCGACAATTTGGTCACGCTCGAAGGGATTGCCCCCATGAGTTACTTATCAAGGGCATTATATTCAATTATGAGGATGATGTTAAAGAGTATCGCCGAAGGTTCATACGAGCTTGGAGCATGGTAAACAGGTCTGGCACCAAGGCTTTAGGGACAAAAACATCCATTCCTATGGAACCTTACCTCCAATGGGTACGAGCTCGTGCCCAGAAGCTTATGATGCCCTATGTGGCCGTTTTACAAGTGATTGTGGAACCCACTACTGAAGAAGGCATTCCTTACACGGTTCTCTACCCTTACATGCCCACTGATCTTGGGGAATTACAGAGGTCTTGGATTCAGTTGATGAAGGAGCAGGATACTTACAGGGATCAGTTCCATGCTTAAGAGAGGAAGGTTTTATAGCTCACAAAGCAACTGCATGAAGAAAGAGGGCTCAATGATTATCTCGGCATGAAGAGAAAGCATCCATGGGAATTTTGATGTCTTTTATAATTTTAGAATTTTTTTAATTGTAACGCCTAAAAGGCATTTGAACTTTAAATTCAGCTAATAAAGTTTTTGTTTATTTTGGTTTGCAAATTTAAATTTCCCGAAGTCTTTGAAATCATTGCATACACATCCCATTATCATACACATCATTACAGGTACCATTACAGGTTTCTCATCTTCTTCGCTACTTATTTCAGCACGAAATGTCTTTCAAGCAAAACGTTAAGGACCTTCAAGCACAGAACGCCCAGTTCCAACAAATGTTCATAAGTCTGGCAAAAGGGCAAGAAGATCTGAAAGCCCTCATCCTGAAAGAAAAGAAGAAAAATAAGAAGATTGTCGGTATTCTGAATATGGGAAGAAGGTTTGGAGAGCGATTGAAATGACAAGTCGATCTGACCTCTTCATCTAAGGAAGGGGAGAATCAGGAGGAAGAGAAGGACCCCAGTCCTGCAGTTTCTGACAATGACACCGATTATAATGATGAGCAATATCCTCCTGCTGAGGATAGATACAAACAATTGGAAGATCGTCTGAGTGCCATGGAAGTTCAGAGGATACCTGGACTGGATTTCGAAGAATTGGGATTAGTGTCGGGAGTGGTCATCCCACAGAAGATCAAAGCTCCAGTTTTTGCTAAGTATGATAGGGTGTCCTGCCCAAAATTCCATCATCGTTCTTATGTCAGAAAGATCCAGCCCCACACCGCTGATAGAAATTTCTGGGTTCATTTCTTTCAAGATAGTCTGTCAGGGACTCTGCTTGAATGGTTCTACCAGTTGGAAGGAGCAAATATCCGAAACTGGGAAGATCTGGCTGCTGCTTTCTATAAGCAGTATCAATATAACGCTGACCTTGTTCCTACTCGTACTCAACTCCAGAGTATGTCCATGGATGCAAGTGAAGGCTTTAAGGATTATGCACAGAAATGGAGAGACTTGGCTGGGAGAGTTCAACCCCCGTTATCTGATAGGGAGTTGGTTGATATGTTTCTGGGGACGCTATCTGGTCCATTTTTCAATCATCTGATTGGCAGCTCGTCAGCTGGTTTCACCGAGCTGATTCTAACTAGAGAAAGAGTAGAAGCTGGGATTCAAAGCGGCAAAATACAGAAGGATGCCTCTTCAAGTGCAATAAAGAAGCCTTTCGCTGGTAAGAAGGAAGCCAGTTCCATCTATAGCCTGAGGGACCAAAATAGGGCTGAACATCGTCAAATAGTAAGCGCCATAATGATACCTAGGCCTACAGTTGCTCCACAATGCAACAATCAACAAAGGGTGGAAAGACCACAACGACAGTTTACCCGCATCGACATGACATTGGCTGAAGTGCTACCTCACCTGCTGAGATCCAACTTGGCAACCTTGAAAGAGGCTCCCAAGAATCCAAATACTACATCTCCCCGATATAATCCGAATGCCCGATGTGCTTATCATTCTGAGAGTCCTAGCCACGATACAAATGATTGCTGGGCTCTGAGGAATAAAGCATTGGACATTTTCTTGCATACAAATTTTGCGCTCTCTGTTTTTTCTTTTCTATTTTTCACTTTATCAAAACAACTATTCTCTTACACACACTCACGTATCATAATGCAGATCCATATCCACCCTGGATCCCATTGATAACAGCTCTGCTATTGCCAATTATGACTTCAAAAATCTGATCAACCAAGCCGAGGAAGAAGGTGAGGATGATTGTGAGGTGCCTGGAGAACTTGCTAGATTACTACAGCAGGAAGAGAGGACCATACAGCCTCATGAAGAACTAGTTGAGATAGTGAATTTGGGTACTGAGGAAGACAAAAAAGAGGTCAAAAAAGGTGCAAATCTAGAGCTTAGCATCAAACAGAGGTTGATACAAATGTTGCACGACTACGTTGAAATCTTCGCCTGGTCCTATGAAGACATGCATGGTTTGGACACTGATATTGTGGTACATTGCCTGCCGACTAAAGAAGACTGTCCTCCGGTTAAACAGAAGGTCCGCCGCATGTGCGCTGAAATGTCTGAGAAGATCAAGGAGAGGTCATGAAACAGTTCGACACAGTATTCTTAGTTGTCACTTCCTATCCATAGTGGGTTGCCAACGTCGTTCCGGTACCTAAGAAGGACGGTAAGGTACAGATGTGTGTTGATTACAGAGATCTGAATAGGGCAAGCCCCAAAGATGACTTCCCACTTCCTCACATCAATGTTCTGGTCAACAACACCGTGCAACACAAAATCTTCTCCTTCATGGATGGTTTCTCTGGCTACAACCAGATCAAGATGGCTCCTGAAGACATGGAGAAGACAACTTCATTACACAGTGGGGAACCTTCTGCTACAAGGTAATGCCTTTTGGGTTGAAGAATGCTGGGGCAACTTATCAGCGTGCCATGGTCGCCTTGTTCCACGATATGATCCACCATGAGATTGAAGTTTATATTGATGACATGATAGACAGTTCTCAGACTAAGGAAGAGCACCTTGATCATCTCCAGAAATTGTTTGACAGGTTGAAGACATACAAGCTGAGGTTGAATCCGAACAAGTGTACCTTTGGGGTAAGATCTGGTAAGCTTATGGGTTTTATCGTTAGTAACAAGGGTATTCAGGTAGAACCTGCAAAGGTAAAGGCCATACAAGAGATGTTGGTTCCCCTCACAGATAAGGAAGTTAGAGGTTTCTTGGAACGTCTGAATTATATCTCCAGGTTCATTTCACATCTGACTGCTACTTGTGAGCCAATCTTCAAGCTTATGAAGAAAGATCAAGTGGTAAAGTGGAGTGATGAATGCCAGACCGCTTTCTAAAGAATCAAGGAATACCTTCAAGAACCTCCAATTCGGATGCCTCCAATTGAAGGAATACCTTTGATATTATACTTGATAGTGCTAGACAATTCAATGGGGTGTGTGCTGGGGCAGCATGACGAGTTTGGTCGAAAAGAGCATACAATTTATTACCTTATGTTGCACCCCAAAATTTTCCCTCTCATGTTTTCTAAAGTCTTCCCCCTGCCTAGTTGATCACAAACTCTTGCCTAAGGAAAAAGAAGATTTTTGAGTGGTACTTTAAGTACCTTTCAATTGGCATCCTGAAAGACACTTCGATTGACATTCTGGACAAGTATTTCGATTGGCATCCTGAAAGACACTTCGATTGACATTCTGGACAAGCATTTCAATTGGCACCCTAAAAGACCCTTCGATTGGCATTCTGAAGGAGTCTTTCAATTGGCATTATGGACAAGCATTCGATTGGAATTATGTCAAGGCAATTTCGACAGGCATGTCAACCATGTCCTTCAATTGGCATGAACAACACCATTTGATTGGCCTGTTAGCAGAGCCTTTCGATTGGAATCCTTCGATTGATATTTGGGCCAGGACCATTCGAAGGGTACGCAGGGAGTCCATTCAAAGGAGGCAAATCAGGACCAATCGAAATCCAAAAGCGTCCAGGTTCATTCAAGGGACACGAATGTTTCAAAAAAAGGAAATAATTTAATGTGTTTGATTTTTGTCCAGAGCGTTAAAGGCCTGTTTTAATGGTTGTCCCTTGCCATTACTGCACCCTCACACCCCTATAAATACAGAGGCCAGCATACATTACCAACACACGAAAAATCAAAGGAAAATCATAGAACAAAAATTATACACACACAAAAAATCTGCAGGAGAACAAAACATTGGAGAGACGCTGCCCAGAATTTTCCAAGCCAAAGAAGTCCCTTAGATCGAAGGTGCCTACGCCCAGAAGCCCTCAAATCAAAAGTGCCTACATCCAGGAAGTGCCCAGATTGAAAGTGCCTGCGCCCAAAAGTGCCCAGATCGAAAGTGCCTGCGCCCAGAAATCCCAGATTGAAAGTGCTCCCATCCAGCCAGTGCCCAAATCGAAGACTCAATCTGCAGGTAAGAAAGGGTAAATTGTCCAACTTTACATTTGCATAAACACATTATTACTTGTTTTTACCTTTGATCTGCCATCTTAGACAAGATCGAAAAACCTGGGTTTGGCACCCAGGTCACATTTTTCGTGTGCTAACATTTGCTGCAGATTTAGCCTGAAGAGACCCCAACAAGTGCAGGATCGAAGGGCCTGGGACTCAATACCCAGGCCCTGCATTTTTGTTTCGCTCACATACTTTTGCAGGTATAACATCCCAGATCGAAGGAGAGCCCTTCTCTAGATCGAACCCATTAGCGTGCTGGATCGAAAGAGGCATCTCATCCCTGGATCGAAAGCCATGACCTCCATGATCGAAGGGCAATCCTATTCCCTGGATCGAAGGCTACTCACGCCTTACTGTCTGGCCCAATCGAAAGGACCAGGACCCTCTTTGGACCGAAGCAGTCCATTCCCTCCCTGGGTCGAAACTCCTTTTTTCCCTGGATCGAAGGATCCCTCCTGCACTTTATTTTTTTTTGTTTTTATTTTCATAGACTTCTTTTTATCTTTTTAATTAACATTAAAATAAAAAAAAATCACAAAAAAACATTAGGTTAGTTTTTATTCAAATTAATTTTGTAAACAAATTAATTAATTATTTTCACTTCATTTTATCAATTTAAAATAAATTAGACTTAGGAGTATTTAATTCAAATATCTTCTTAATAAAAAACAACCAAAAAGATTTTCTTATTTACTTAGAAATTTCTTAGACGTCTCTTTTCCTTGTTTTACGCGCGTTTATTTTATTGTAATTGCCTATTGGGATGTAATAGCTTAACTAAGACCCTTTACTGCTTTTATTTCCCCAATTTTTGGACATGTAAATTATCCCCCTCCCCGAAAGCCTTGTAATAGCGTAGGATTTACAATTCCCGCACTTTAAATTTCTGTACATATATTAACTGCTTAGATGTATGCTAACTAGGATTGTATGACAAGATTTGTCCTAATGTAAAATCAACAGTAGCTCACCATAACATGTACAAAGATAACATAAACGGAAAAATTGACACACTTGCACATGCCACTCCTAGGGTATACCTCATTTGGTTGCCTCGAATGTGGTCATTAAGTATAGGATGTTTTAGAGGTCTTTCTTTTGTCCCAAGATCATAAGTTGCCTCGAAATGGTTGCCTCGATAAAAATGATCTAAGACATTAGGATTACCACTAAAGTGTCCTAACGTTGCTTTAGTGACCACACGTCCCTAAAATCGAATTGACCCGAAAACTCCAACGATGGTGCTACCTACTCCTCAATAGTGGGATAGCACTGTCTAAAGGACATTTGCACAATTAAATTCCTTTTTGAGTAGGTAGAGGTTCTTAAGTACTTACTCTCTTTTAAAAACAAAACAAAATTCTTTTCAAAACCCACAATCACAAAGAAAAGCAAACCTTTTGAAAACATAGTGAGCAAGTACCTAAGAGCCCGTGGATAACCACAGATAGAAAGGGTGCTAACACCTTCCCTTTCTATAATCTACCTCCCGAACCCGAGAAACATCTCGAAAAGGAATTTTTCTGTGCTTTTGTCCTCTCCCTTGTTGGATAAAATAAAAGACGGTGGTGACTCTTGCTTACCGCGACACTTTGCGAAAACAAACGCAAACGCGAACCAGCATTCCAAAAACAGTCAGTTCTCGTTCCCACCGACCACAGAACTGGCGACTCTGCTGGGGACTAATTAATAAGTGAGGTATACCTTGGGATTAGATCACTTGTGTTTTCAATTGTATTGCTTTGTATGCTTTTAATTTTTTGGGCTTGCATCGGAGTTCTATAGATCCTAACCCGGATCTGGGGGTACCCATTTTAGGTAAGTAGCAATAAACTTTGAGGGATCTGTCCGGCATAGACCGACACGGATGAAGCAATAGCTACGTTGGTGTGGCACCTTGATCTGTACCGATATCCCTTGTGTTGAAACAAGGAGAATATGGGTCTTCTGAGGAGTCATTAAGCACCAACTGACCTTAGAACCTTAAATTGACCAACTTGGCCATAGAACCGTAGCAGTATGCTACACTCATTGAGACTAAACTCTCGTGATGGTTCCGGCCGCAAGAAAAGGTTGCTAAGCTGGAATTATGACCGATTGAGGGTAGTCAGTGATATTGAGATCCTCTAGAACCCGATTACTATTTTTTTAGGACAGGTTTAAACCAACTAAACTGAAAGAGGGTAATGCCTAAACTCCATGCCAGCCTAAACTTAAGGCTATATGTGTGACTTGTGTGCCTTCAAACTTGAACTACTTGTTATCTGACAACAGGGGTTCCTTGCAGGTTTTGTTTACAGTTCTTATCCAACAAATTGGATTTATTGCAGGGCTCATTTACATCACCTCACACTTTTGCTTAAACGCATAACATATACATCATAACATCATACCTTAACATTTCCTTAACCATTTCAAGGATCTCAAGGGTCTGTGATGCAGGTTATGGTACATCAAAAGTCTAGCAAGGGGCAAAGGGGATTTATTTCCCTCTAGCCAAGGTTGTCTAGAAATCAAAACACGATAAACTTGAGTCAGGGGCTATGACCCACTCGATATGGTGAGCTTGACTCTTGAAGAAGGACTCTCAGCAACATGAAGTTCCTTCAATCAAAGCCACAAGATTCAAATTCTAACAGTTTCTTGTTTACCCCGCGAGATCCTTGAAAACATTGCATACAAATATCATATATATCATTGCATAACAGGTCTTCCAGTACAGGTCTCTCATGTTCTCGCTGTTTATTTCAGCAATGGCTCTCCAACAAGACAACCAGGATCTTCATACTCAAGAGACTCAGTTCAGGGAAATCTTCCTAAACCTATCCAAGGGGAAAGAAGAGTTGAGAACACTCCTCATGGGGAATTTGGTCAAGAAAAGTCCTGAAGACAATAAGGACGAACGACTGGAGAAACTACAAGCTGAATTCAGTGCCATGAAAACCCAGATGCTGGGGCAGATGGCTCTTATCCAAGGCTTAGCTCGGGAGCAAGAAGAGTTGAGATCCATGATCAACCAGCTTCATCAAGACAGATACAACAACATGAAGCAAACGGTCAAGGCTGGTGGTCAAGTCATTGATCAACCTCCAAGAAGACAAGGGTTTGGCTTGGTAAAGAATGGACCTCTCCAAGTTGCTACTACCTCAAGGGTCCAACAACAACCTCACCAAAAGCAATGGGTTGACCAGAGGCAATTTACCAAGCTCAACATGCCGCTGTCTCGAGCTTTACAACACCTGTTAAGATTGGATCTGGTGACGTTAAGGGACCCTCCTAAGAATCCCAGCACAGCCTCCCCAAGGTACAATCCTGATGCAAGGTGTGCATACCATTCTGACAGTCCTGGACATGACACCGACGACTGTTGGACTTTGAAGAACAAAATTCAAGACCTGATTGATGGGAGAGCATTGGAATTCACACAAGATGGTCAGGCTGAGTTCTTCTACCATCCCTCCAAGGTTCACCATTTGAAGTGACAAGTACTGAGTCGAGAAGACTTTTGTTCATTTGAATTTTCAAGTTGTAATCTCTTTGTTATTCAAACAATTATCTATTAATGCCAAACTTTGTTTCATTAATGCATTGCATATGTTTGTCTTGATTTGATCCAATCATTTTCATTACATTTAAACTATGTTTTTTTACTCACTTTATGACATTCAACTCTTGCTAAAAGTTACAAGCCTTTAGAGGGAGGATGACGAAGCAATGCCATAATCTCATACAATATGCTTTTGGACAGACCTTGCTAACGATGTACAGGCATTTCTTTCAAATCCTAAACACTGGAGTTATAAGGAAGATAATCCCTAGTCAACCCCTTCGAGCCAAAGAAGTAGGAGTTTTATGTTTTTAAACAAATTGAAACCTTTGATTTAAACCTGGGGCAGGGTAGTCTCTCAGTTAATTCAAAAGATATGCATTGAAGTCGTAAAACTCTCAGTTCATAATACAACGAACGACATCAAAAGAGCGTGGACATAGTCAAAAAAAGTACTACGCATAATCAAAGACCCGCTAGGTTGACTGGCCTATGCAAAAATAAGGGCTTCCCGGCGAACCAAAAGGGTTCGGGAAAAAATAAGGGATGAAAATGAAAATTTGTACACCCGGCAAGTCGAAAACCTGAAAAGGCGGCTTGGGCAAAAAAGGGTATCCCGATGGACTGAAAACCCGAAAGGGCGGTCCAGGCAAAAATTAGGGATCAAAGCGTACGACTATGTCCCGTCATCTCGTCACTTGCCTACCAGAAGAAGATTTGTCACTTCAATCGGCAATTACCAAACACCTCATAGGTGGGGATAATACCAGATCCACAGGGCCGCCACAGGCACCTTGTCCCACAAAAACAGGGGAAAATAAGAACTGTCCGAACTGTACAAATTTCTCTGTCCACCGGGTACCAAGGTATATTCAGCTGAAGAATATGGCTAAGATACTATCACTCCCCGCAGAGTAAAACAATAATGATAGCTCTCTCAGTTGAGACTTGCAGCTATGTACAAATTAACAATACTCTCCCCAAGAAGAGTTAGTCAACCGTCAGCCCCGAAAAGGTTTGGTATCCCCAGAAGATCTTAATATTCCCCAGCGGAGTATAAGGATATTCTCCAGCAAGCATAGAGTATCCCCGACAGTCTTAATATTCCTCAACAGAGTATAAGAATGTTTCCCGGAGGAATACAAGATACCCCCAGTGGAGCCATTTCCCCAGCGCAGTCTAAAAAAAAAAGTTTCCCCAATGGAGTTGAATCATATTCCCCAGTAGATTCTGGAAGCTTATCCCCTGCGAAGCACAAATAAGTCTCCCCAGCCAATTTCAGAAGCTTATCCTCTCCAAGTTGCAACTGAAAGATCATCCCTAGCGAAGTTCTTTCTTTCTCCAAGCAGGACTTCTATCCTCAACAGATTCAATATCACCAGCAACAGTAATCCATCCCCAGCGGAGTTTATCATCAAAATCCCCAACAAAGCTTATCAACGGAATCCCCAGTGGAGTTTATCGTTAAAATCCTCAGCAGAGTATATCTTCCCCAGCCGAGTTCATCGTTAAAATCTCCGCAAAGTATCTCTTCCCCACAGAGTATTTCCCCTCAGAGTAATCTCTCCATCCTGTTTATCCCCCACCGAAGTTCTTTTCTCCTAACAGGTTTATCCTTGCAATCATCTTCGTTCGTCATCCCCAGCGGAAACGAAGAATTCAACTCTATTCTCCAGCAAGCTATCCAGGATTAATTTTCCCCAGCTAAAACATCACACTTCCATAAATCATGATACATGCATATGCACATCATACCATACAATCTCATTTATGTTGAAAACATCATTGCCTGACCCATATCATGCATTGCATATGACTGACCTTTACCTTTCAGGAAAGATCCAGTTAAGTTCTCAGCCATTTCCATGACTTCCTCTGCTCCAGTTAAATCGATTCCTAAAGATTTTCCTGATGCAGATCCAGTTGAAGATTCCAAGACCTTGCCTGGTCCAGTTAAATTGATTCCTAAAGATTTTTCTGATGCCGATCCAGTCAAAGGCCTTCTCTGGTCCAGTTAAATCGATTCCTAAAGATTTTCCTGATGTAGATCCAGTTGAAGATTCCAAGACCTTTCCTGGTCCAGTTAAATTGATTCCTAAATATTTTTCTGATGCCAATCCAGTCAAAGGCCTTCTCTGGTCCAGTGAAATCGTTTCCTAAAGATTTTCCTGATGCAGATCCAGTTGAAGATTTCAAGACCTTGCCTGGTCCATTTAAATCGATTCCTAAAGATTTTTCTGATGCCGATCCAGTCAAAGGCCTTCTCTGGTCCAGTTAAATCGATTCCTAAAGATTTTCCTGATGCAGATCCAGTTGAAGATTCCAAGACCTTGCCTGGTCCAGTTAAATCGATTCCTAAAGATTTTTATGATGCCGATCTAGTCAAAGGCCTTCTCTGGTCGAGTTAAATCGATTCCTAAAAATTTTCCTGATGCAGATCCAGTTGAAGATTCCAAGACCTTGCCTGGTCCAGTTAAATCGATTCCTAAAGATTTTTATGATGTCGATCCAGTCAAAGGCCTTCTCTGGTCCAGTTAAATCGATTCCTAAAGATTTTCCTGATGCAGATCTAGTTAAAGATTCCAAGACCTTGCCTGGTCCAGTTAAATCGATTCCTAAAGATTTTTCTGATGCCGATCCAGTCAAAGGCCTTCTCTGGTCCAGTTAAATCGATTCCTAAAGATTTTCCTGATGCAGATCTAGTTGAAGATTCCAAGACCTTGCCTGGTCCAGTTAAATCGATTCCTAAAGATTTTTTTGATGTCGATCCAGTCAAAGGCCTTCTCTGGTCCAGTTAAATCGATTCCTAAAGATTTTCCTGATGCAGATCCAGTTGAAGATTCCAAGACCTTGCGTGGTCCAGTTATATCGATTCCTAAAGATTTTTCTGATGTCGATCCAGTCAAAGGCCTTCTTTGGTCCAGTTAAATCGATTCCTAAAGATTTTCTTAATGCAGATCCAGTTGAAGATTCCAAGACCTTGCCTGGCCCAGTTAAATCGATTCCTAAAGATTTTTCTGATGCCGATCCAGTCAAAGGCCTTCTCTGGTCCAGTTAAATCGATTCCTAAAGATTTTCCTGATGCAGATCCAGTTGAAGATTCAAAGACCTTGCCTGGCCCAGTTAAATAGATTCCTAAAGATTTTTCTAATGTCGATCCAGTCAAGGGCCTTCTTTGGTCTAGTTAAATCGATTCCTAAAGATTTTCCTAATGCAGATCGAGTTGAAGATTCCAAGACCTTGCCTGGTTCAGTTAAATCGATTCCTAAAGATTTTTCTGATGCCGATCCAGTCAAAGGCCTTCTCTGGTCCAGTTAAATCGATTCCTAAAGATTTTTCTGATGCCGATCCAGTTGAAGATGTTCCAAAACCTTTTCAAGTCCCAGTTTAATACTTGTAGCAAAGCAGGAAAACTATTTGTGGACGACTGATTGTAGATTAATACCTGAAACCAGCCAGGGAAACTATCTACATGATGAGATTGAAGATTAATACTTGTAACAAGCCAAGAAGACCTTTCTTTCTCAGGTCAGAGATTAATACCTGTAACAAGCCAGGAAAACTATCTACACAAAGAGATTGTAGATTAATACTTGGAACCAGACAGGACGAGTACTATAACCTCAACGGTATACTCTCGGTGAGCACGAGTCAGTTCCCAAATCTCAAACAAAGTTAGACTTCCCCAGTGGAATCTTCTACAACAACAGGTATGCAAGTTCTCGCTAAGGAATCTCTTATGCAATCGACACTCCTGCAGATGACATCTATAAGCCCATCCACCTACCAACAACCTCCATATGGCATCCATAAGCCCATCCTCCTACCAACAATCTCCAAATGGCATTCCCGACGTCACAATGCTGATACTACACCATGCGAGTGCAAATTTCTGGGCACTCTAGTGTTCAATTATCTTCCACCTTCGGATCGCGAAAGGCTAGAAAGCCAATCTATATCCTCAGGTTTAAGAAAATTAAACAGGGGCAACTGTTGCACCCCAAAATTTGCCCTCTCATGTTTTCCAAAGTCTTCCCCCTGCCTGGTTGATCATAAACTCTTGCCTAAGGAAAAAGAAGATTTTTGAGTGGTACTTTAAGTACCTTTCGATTGGCATCCTGAAAGACACTTTGATTGACATTCTGGACAAGTATTTCAATTGGCATCCTGAAAGACACTTCGATTGACATTCTGGACAAGAATTTCGATTGGCATCCTGAAAGACCCTTCGATTGGCATTCTGAAGGAGTCTTTCAATTGGAATTATGGACAAGCATTTTATTGGAATTATGTCAAGGCAATTTCGACAGGCATGTCAACCATGTCCTTCGATTGGCATGAACAACACCTTTTGATTGGCCTGTTAGCAGAGCCTTTCGATTGGAATCCTTCGATTGATATTTGGGCCAGGCCCATTCGAAGGGTACACAGGGAGTCCATTCAAAGGAGGCAAATCAGGACCAATCGAAATCCAAAAGCGTCCAGGTTCATTCAAGGGACACGAATGTTTCAAAAAAAGGAAATAATTTAATGTGTTTGATTTTTGTCCAAAGCGTTAAAGGCCTGTTTTAATGGTTGTCCCTTGCCATTACTGCACCCTCACACCCCTATAAATACAGAGGCCAGCATACATTACCAACACACGAAAAATCAAAGGAAAATCATAGAACGAAAATTATACACACACAAAAAATCTGCAGGAGAACAAAACATTGGAGAGACGCTGCCCAGAATTTTCCAAGCCAAAGAAGTCCCTTAGATCGAAGGTGCCTACGCCCAGAAGCCCTCAAATCAAAAGTGCCTACATCCAGGAAGTGCCCAGATCAAAAGTTCCTGCGCCCAGAAGTGCCCAGATCGAAAGTGCCTGCGCCCAGAAATCCCAGATTGAAAGTGCTCCCATCCAGCCAGTGTCCAAATCGAAGACTCAATCTGCAGGTAAGAAAGGGTAAATTGTCCAACTTTACATTTGCATAAACACATTATTACTTGTTGTTACATTTGATCTGCCATCTTAGACAGGATCGAAAGGCCTGGGTTTGGCACCCAGGTCACATTTTTCGTGTGCTAACATTTGCTGCAGATTTAGCCTAAAGAGACCCCAACAAGTGCAGGATCTAAGGGCATGGGATTCAATACCCAGGCCCTGGATTTTTGTTTCTCTCACATACTTTTGCAGGTATAACATCCCAGATCGAAGGAGAGCCCTTCTCTGGATCGAACCCATTAGCGTGCTGGATCGAAAGAGGCATCTCATCCCTAGATCGAAAGCCATGACCTCCATGATCGAAGGGCAATCCTCTTCCCTGGATCGAAGGCTACTCACGCCTTACTGTCTGGCCCAATCGAAAGGACCAGGACCTCTCTGGACCGAAGCAGTCCATTCCCTCCCTGGGTCGAAACTCCTTTTTTCCCTGGATCGAAGGATCCCTCCTGCACTTTATTTTTTTTTGTTTTTATTTTCATAGACTTCTTTTTATCTTTTTAATTAACATTAAAATAAAAAAAAATCACAAAAAAACATTAGGTTAGTTTTTATTCAAATTAATTTTGTAAACAAATTAATTAATTATTTTAACTTCATTTTATAAATTTAAAATAAACTAGACTTAGGAGTATTTAATTCAAATATCTTCTTAATCAAAAACAACCAAAAAGATTTTCTTATTTACTTAGAAATTTCTTAGACGTCTCTTTTCCTTGTTTTACACGCGTTTATTTTATTGTAATTGCCTATTAGGATGTAATAGCTTAACTAAGACCCTTTACTGCTTTTATTTCCCCAATTTTTGGACATGTAAATAATCCCCCTCCCCGAAAGCCTTGTAATAGCGTAGGATTTACAATTCCCGCACTTTAAATTTCTGTACATATATTAACTGCTTAGATGTATGCTAACTAAGATTGTATGACAAGATCTGTCCTAATATAAAATCAACAGTAGCTCACCATAACATGTACAAAGATAACATAAACTGAAAAATTGACACACTTGCACATGCCACTCCTAGGGTATACCTTATTTGGTTGCCTCGATTGTGGTCATTAAGTATAGGATGTTTTAGAGGTCGTGCTTTTGTCCCAAGATCATAAGTATCCTCGAAATGGTTGCCTCGATAAAAATGATCTAAGACATTAGGATTACCACTAAAGTGTCCTAACGTTGCTTTTGTGACCACACGTCCCTAAAATCGAATTGACCCGAAAACTCCAACGACGGTGCTACCTACTCCTCAATAGTGGGATAGCACTGTCTAAAGGACATTTGCACAATTAAATTCCTTTTTGAGTAGGTAGAGGTTCTTAAGTACTTGCTCTTTTTTAAAAACAAAACAAAAACTTTTCGCACTTACACTTTCTTCAAAAACAAAATTCTTTTCAAAACCCACAATCACAAAGAAAAGCAAACCTTTTGAAAACATAGTGAGCAAGTACCTAAGAGCCCGTGGATAACCACGGATAGAAAGGGTGCTAACACCTTCCCTTTCTATAATCTACCTCCCGAACCCGAGAAACATCTCGAAAAGGAATTTTTCTGTGCTTTTGTCCTTTCCCTTATTGGATAAAATAAAAGACGGTGGCGACTCTTGCTTACCGCGACACTTTGCAAAAACAAACGCAAACGCGAACCAGCATTCCAAAAACAGTCAGTTCTCGTTCCCACCGACCACACCTTAGCAAAAAGTTTACCGATTGTGAGACACGATACTTATTCCTCGAGAAAACTTGTTGCGCTTTGGCATGGGCTGCTCGCCGACTGAGACAGTATATGCTGACTCACACTACCTTGTTGATATCAAAGATGGATCCGATCAACTACATTTTCGAGAAACCCACTCTCTCCGGAAGGATAGCAAGGTGGCAAATGATCTTAACTGAGTACGACATACAATATACAACCAAAAAAGCAATAAAAGGGAGTGTATTGGCTGATCATTTGGCTCATCAGGCCGTGGACGACTATCAGTCCATGAATTTTGAGTTCCCGAATGAGAATATTATGTTGGTGACTGACTACGAAAAACCTGGACCGGATGAAGGACCTGAGGAAGGATACCGATGGTCTATGTACTTTAATGGAGCCTCAAACGCACTGGTTAACGACATTGGCACTGTAATCATATCTCCCAAGGGCTGTCATACTCTGTTCACCGCCCGATTATGTTTTAACTGCACTAACAACATGGAGGAGTATGAAGCATGAATCATCGGTCTTCGAGCTGCTATTGCCCTGAGGATTAATTTCTTAAGTGTATTCGGGGATTCCACTCTGGTGATAAGTCAGATCAAAAGTGAGTAGGATATGAAGCACCCGAATCTCATTCCTTACAAAGAGTATGTACTGACATTGCTCCCACACTTTGAAGAAATAACCTTCGAACATTTCTCACGAGAGGAGAACCAGTTAGAGGAAGCGCTAGCTACCATGTCTTCTATGTTCAGAGTTAGGTGGGACAATGAAGCTCCCCAGATTACCATTGAGAGGTTGGATGAACCAGCACACTGCTATGAGATCGATACCAAAGAAGTGGCAGACAAACCCTGGTTTCACGAAGTCAAAAGGTATCTCGAGGCTCAGGAGTATCCCGAAGGGGCATATGTCAATGACAAGAAGTTTCTGAGAAGGTTCGCTGCAAAGTTCTTCCTTAGTAATGGAATCCTCTATAAGTGCAACCATGACTACACACTACTATGGTGTGTAGACAAAAATGAAGCAGAGAGGATCATGACAGATCTACATGAAGGTACCTTTGGAACCCATTCTAGTAGACATACCATGGCTAAGAAGATCCTACGGGCAGGATATTATTGGTCCACTATGGAAGCCGATTGTTATCAACACTCTCGAACTTGTCATAAATGCTAAATCTACGCTGATAAGGTGCATGTGCCTCCGGTCCCCTTAAACGTCTTGACAGCTCCGTGGCCCTTTTCAATGTGGGGTATCGACATGATCGGAGAAATCATGCCCACCGCTTCCAATGGACATCGCTTCATCCTAGTAGCCATTGATTACTTCCCGAAGTGGGTTGAGGCAGCTTCCTTTGCTACAGTAACCAAGAACGTCGTGGCGCAGTTTATCTGACACAATCTGATCTGTCGATATGGTGTGCCAGAGAGAATTATTACTGATAATGGTATGAATATCAACAACATAATGATCACCGAGATCTGTAAACAGTTCAAGATGCATCATCATAATTCTTCTCCCTACCGGCCGAAGATGAATGGCGTTGTTGAAGCAGCTAACAAGAACATCAACAAGATTGAACAAAAGATGACAGTGACATATAAAGATTGGCATGATATGTTACCATTTGCTCTTCATGGGTATTGTACCTGAGCACGGACATCGACAAGGGCAACACCCTACACTCTGGTATATGGCATGGAGGCAGTCCTACCCATCGAAGTCCAAATATCCTCTCTCAGGATTATGAAGGATGCGAGTTTGAACGAAGATGATTGGATCCAAACCCGACTTGATCAACTGAATCTAATCGATGAAAAGAGACTTACTGCTATCTGCCGCAGTCATACGTATCAAAAGCGGATGATCAAGGCTTTTAACAAGAAAGCAAGGTGTCAAGAATATCAAGTCGGAGATCTAGTGATCAAACGCATCATACTGCCACAAGGTGATCCCAGGGGAAAATGGACTACCACGTACGAAGGGCTATTTCTGGTTAAGATAATTTTCTCGGGAGGAGCTATGATTCTAACCACCATGGATGGTGACGACCTTCCTCACCCTGTCAATGCAAACATAGTGAAAAGATACTACGCATAATCAAAGACCCCCTAGGTCGACTGGCCTATGCAAAAATAAGGGCTTCCCGGAGAACCAAAAGGGTTCGAGCAAAAGTAAGGGATGAAAATGAAAAATCTGTACACCCGGCAAGTCGAAAACCCGAAAGGGAGGCTTGGGAAAAAGAGGGTATTCCGGTGGATTGAAAACCCGAAAGGTAAATCCAGGCAAAAGTTAGGGATTGAAGTGTATCACTATGTCTCATTCGATCGTCTTGCGACCAGACTTCGGTACTGACTATCAAGCTCGGATGACGCCAATCAATCTTATCAACCTTCGGCCAAGTAGCAAAGTGATGAGACGCTTAAAGACATAAAGGCAATAGGAGAGTTTGAACACAATGGGGTTGTTTCACATTGTTGTTTTTCTTTCTTTTACATAAATTGTATAATTTTTGTCTTTCGACGATGTTCTCTTACTAGAGCGTCAGCCTCTTTGTACAAAACGCCTATTACATGCCAACTTCAAAAATCAATACAGGTCATTTTCACAAGAAACTTCAATTTGTTTTTTCTTTTTCTGTTTTGTTTTGCAAGAACGTCCAATAATATATTTTTGATATATACATCTGAAAATGATTGTCGCTCATAAGTATTTACATAAAAAACAAAGGCAATTACTCGTAATTCCAAAAACAGGGAAAAAACAAGAAGTGCCAAACCCGACGGTTACTCTTTCCAGCAGGTATCTGGATAGAGCCAACTTGGGAACATAATTATTGGTACATACCTCCCCACAGAGTAAAAGTATCCAAAGAAATTGATGTCTTCTTTCCCGAAACAAGATAATACTTTCCCCAACCGAGGTTCATAATCGCAAGCGAGTCAGTAAATTTCATCCCCCAAGCGGAGTTTATTTCTCCAGATACAGAAGCTCAATCTCCAACAGAGCTTATCATCTCCAGCAACGAATTTCAACCCCAGCTTTATTCATCCAGATCAGCAGGTCTGCCAACAGAGTATCTCTTCCCTCTAAGTTTGGTCCCCGCAGAATTATTCTCCAGCATCTCTTCTCGATAGAATATTTACAAATCTCCAGCAACCGTCAGGGATTTATTTTCCCAAGACGCGAGGATACCCTGATAGCATTTCATGAATATACATCATGACATACATATGCATATCTTATACAACATAATCTCATTTATTTTGAGAACATCATCTCACCCTGCATTTCATGCATCGCATATAATTAGCCCTGATATCTTTTCAAGAAAAGAGGATTGGTTTTAACAAATCCAGCAGTTATATAGATCACATCTACAGCCAACCAATGGAAACTCAGTTCCCGAAACCAAAAGGGTCAACTAATCTACACTATCGCTTTGAAGTAACCTTACGACCCAGGTTCCTTCCCCCAAGCCCTACTATCCAGGCTTTCATATCAAAGTAAAACTACTACCTAGGTTCCTTCTCACAACCCTACTATCCAGGCTTTCATATCGAAGTAACCCTACTATCCATGTTCCTTCTCACAGCCCTATTATCCAAGCTTTCATATCGAAGTAACCCTATGACCTAGGTTCCTTCTCACAACCCTTCTATCCAGGATTTCATATCGAAGTAACCCTACGACCCAGGTTCCTTCTCACAACCCTACTATCCAGGCTTTCATATCGAAGTAACCCTACGACCCAGGTTCCTTCTCACAACCCTACTATCCAGGCTTTCATATCGAAGTAACCCTACGACCCAGGTTCCTTCTCACAGCCCTACTATCCAGGCTTTCATATCGAAGTAACCCTACTACCCAGGATCCTTCTCGCAGCCCTACTATTCAGGCTTTCATATCGAAGTAACCCTACCATCCAGGTTCCTTCTCACAACACTACTATCCAGGCTTTCATATCGAAGTAACCCTAATATCCAGGTTCCTTCTCACAACCCTACTATCCAGGATTTCATATCGAAGTATCCCTATTATCCAGGTTCCTTCTCACAACCCTACTATCCAGGCTTTCATATCGAAGTAACCCTACTATCCAGGTTCCTTCTCACAGCCCTACTATCCAGGCTTTCATATAGAAGTAACCCTACTATCCAGGTTCCTTCTCATAGCCTTACTATCCAGGATTTCATATCGAAGTAACCCTACTATCCAGGTTCCTTCTCACAGCCCTACTATCCAGGCTTTCATATCGAAGTAACCCTACGACCCAGGTTCCTTCTCATAGCCCTACTATCCAGGCTTTCATATCGAAGTAACCCTACTATCCAGGTTCCTTCTCACAGCCCTACTATCCAGGCTTTCATATCGAAGCAACCCTACTAACCAGGTTCCTTCTCATAACCTTACTATCCAGGTTCCTTCTCTCTTATCTCCAGACAACAGGTTACAACACTGTAAGACCAAGACCTGATCAAACACGATTAGTTTCTCATTTCCCCAGTAAGTCGCGGTATAGCCTGCACATCGACCAAATATGCAGTTCACTTCTGCTTCCTCAAGCAAAAGTTAATTCCCGAATAGAGTAACGGTGTAGCGGTAGAAATGTGCAAGACTAAGCCACTGGATTGACTAGACTTTATACAAATCAAAATAAAAATCGCCACCGCGCTTTATTGTTTCCAAAGGAATGGGAAAAGAGCGAATGACCCAAAAAGAGGGGGAAAGATTCAAGGTAAGGGGGTTGGTTATGCAAAGGGAAGGTATTAGCACCCTAAACATCCACGGTACTCCGCGAGAACCTCTTTGTAAAATCTGTATATTTTGGTTATAAAAATGTGTTGTATATAAAATGGATGGTGGAGGTGAGAAAAGAAATATTTTTATGATTTTTGCACCCGCCACGGTTGCGAGCCTTTAGTGCCTACGTACCACCTTTCGTGCAATAGGGGCATCAGGGTACACGTAGTTCATCTAGAAAAGACTTGTTTGTTGATTGTTTTTAGACAAGGAGACAATTCGTCATTGTTGGGAGAGAAATCTCGACTAATGCCCACAAGGTGTAAGAAAGATGGACCCTGCGTCAACAAGAGTGAGGGTTGGAGAATGCCTCTAGTACTCAAGTGGAAAAGTCGACAACTTTATAACCATAGGGATAGGAGAATGTTGCTCGACTATTAATGAATCATGTCTCACCTTGAAAAAAAGTTTTGAATGGAAAAGGTGCTTGGGCGCACAAAAGAGTTTGAATGAGTTGAAGTGTTTTGTTAATTTTGAAAGAAAAGTCAAAGTATGATTAAATGAATTGAAGTTTGTTTAAAGAAAATAAGTTTTAAAAGAAAAGGCAGTCGACAAAGTCGAGGTTTATTAAGAAAGCGGTTCGAGTTTAAAAACAAAGAAGATTTTGAAAGAAGATGAGAAGGTTTTTAAAATTAAAGAAGATGGGAGGAGATGAAGGGACTATCCTAAAGCATAAGGTAAAAGCTAAGGAAGAGAACCTTCTAACCAACATGAAGCCGATACTTGACATTATAAGCCAATGTAGAATTACCATTATTTGGATTGAAACCAAGCAAGAAAAGATACTAGACCTCTTGAGAGAATCAAACTTCAAGTGTATTTAGTCTTCACAAAAATTGGGCAGAATAACGGCTGTATACGGGTGAATTCTAGATTACAAACAAAGTATGTAATCACAATAACCTGCACACAAAACCAACAAACAACCCAATGTCTTGAGGTAAACCTCAAGAACTCCAGACAAAATATAAAATAAAGTCACATAGTCTCCAAGATAGACCAAGGTCTCTAATCCTAAGTCCAAGAAGTTCATCACTCCATAATGCAAAGGATAGTAACCATGTAGTCCAAGTATCATTAATGATTTTTATGGTTCATGTTGATTATTAGGTGTCTTTAAAAATAAAGAAAAGCTCAAGTGAGCAAAATAAAAATGACATAAAAGTAAATGCTCAAGTGATCAAAGATGAAAATAGCATGAAATGTAAAATGCTAAAAGTAAATGGTACATAAAGCATGGAAATAAAAGCGTAAAGTAAAGTTAGTTGTTAGTAATTAGTGCTTAGTTGGATGACCATCTTGAAACTTGCATTTGGAACTCATTAGAGGATTGGTAGAACCAAAGCCTCCACACAACAAGTTGCATTTTCTTTTTGTCAAGTATATCATCCATTTTGGAATTCTCACAAGGCAACATGTAATGACCAACGATGTCTAAGTGATCCGCATTGACCAAAGGTGTTGTAGATCCATTAGAGGATTGGTAGAACCAAAGCCTCCACACAATGAATCTCAAGGTTATTGGATCAAAGAGATCAAATTAACATACTTGGGCTTGCAATCATAAGTTTGGGCCACGAATGATCATTTATTCGAATCGGGACAAAATTTAACGCTATGTTAAGCAATCGTAAGTGGACTTATGTAGAAGTCACACCTATTTTGAGGCCGGTAAATAGCAATCTATGTACTTCATGTTTGGATAAATGATATAGAGATCACCATCCCTTAACATGTAGCACAATTAAAAAAGAAAGGGATAAGATGAAGAGGGAGGGAAATGATAAGCTAATTTGGATCACCATTTCAAAATTCTTTCATCTTTAAATTCAACCACTCCTCTAGATGGATTAAAGCACTAAACATATCATTAATCCAAAGCACCAAAAATGAATTAAATAATTCACTCTTAGGTCAATTTGAATTTATGAACATTTATCCAACTTCATCTACATCACAAAGTCCATTGAGTTTAAAGACAAATTGGACATTTAAAATTGCAATCCAAACCAACAATCAAAAGGAATGAGTAGAAAAAGCATTTTGGATCAAAGCTGCCCCAAAACAAGGCAAAAAATGCATTATGTCCCTGTGTAAATCGATTGAACTATTGTGTAAATCGATTTACACAGTACAGTTTTCAAAAATCTGCGTGAAATTGCTTATGTGCAATCGATTGCACTACAGTGCAAATCGATTGCACACAGTTTCAGTAGCAAAAACAGCATTTTAAAAGGGCAATTTCTTGTTCAAACTTTCCATCAAACACCTTATGATTCTGGATCCAATTGATCACGAAAATTCCATCAAATTATGAGAATTCCATCAAATTATGAGAATTCCAACAATTGATCACCATTGGAATCACAAAATAATGCTCAAAGAATCAAACCCAAAGATCAACAAGAGATCACATTGTGAAAGATGAATTATCCAAATTACCAAAGGTAGATCTAGAGAATTATCAAAACAACTTCAAGAATTTGCTTCAATTCAACCACAAGAATCAATTGACCAAGCTTGGATGTAGAGAATTGATGGAGAAAAAGTGTTTGGATAAAGTGTTTCAATGCAAAGCTTACTAACTTTTTGAAAATGGAGCTTTGAGTGAATTTGGTAGATGGAGAGAATTGAGAGATTTTTTAGCAAGGTGGATTTGGCTATCAAAACCTTGAAACTTGAATGAAATGAGGGCTCTATTTATAGAGTTTTAGGATTGGGATTAATGGTAATTTGGTAATTGATTCTTGGAGCCAAAATTTGAATTAATGATAATTCTTTCAAAAATTAGAGCCAAAATTTGAATTAATGATAATTCTTTCAAAAATTAGAGCCAAAATTTGAATTAATGATAATTCTTCTTAAAAATGAAAAATTGGCACTAAAATTTGAATTAATGATACATCTTTCAAAAATGAAGAAAAATTGGAGCCAAAATTTGACAATTTTAAAATGCTGATTTTTTTTTCAAATTTCACGTTGTGCAATCGATTGCACTACAATGCAAATCAATTTGCACAGTGTAATTTTTTCAAAATGGCACAAAATGCACTATGTGCAATCGATTGCACTCTAAGAGCAATCGGTTGCATCAGTGAAAAAAAACGAATTTTTGTTAATTTTCTTTTGCAAAAATAGAGATTTTAGGAGAATAATACCAGAAATCCTTATTTGTCAGATGCTTCGACTTGGTACCTACAAAACACAAATATGCAAAGACAAATATTTTTGTATTTTGATTAAAAGTTAGTCAACAACACAAGAGCAAAATTAAAGATAAGATGCAAATGTGATGAATGAAGCTATTTATTAATGATTGTGACTGGATGATAAAATATGGTATGAAAGTGCGACTGAAAAAATTAGGGGCAAAATTTAGGGTACAACAAACGGACAACTGAAGCTCCTAAAATTCTATTTCTCCCAAGACAGATACCAACGTTCCTCAGCAGGTTCCTCATCTACAACAGCAACAGGGACTCTCGTCAAAGGAATATCTCGGGAAGTCAACATCCTCTAGATGGCATCTTTAAGCCCATCTCCTATAATTCTTCGTCGCATCCAAGGGGCATCTCTAAGCCCATCTCCGACGATCTTCTATCATCAACCTCCAAATGACATATATAAGCCCATTCCAGATATCACCAAGTCAAGTTCCACTTCATGCAAGTGCAAATTTCTGGGCACTCTAGTGCTCAATCATATTCTACCTTCAGATCACGAAAGGCAGGCTAGCCAATCTACATCCTCAGGTTTAAGAAGATTGAACAGGGGTAGCTGTTGTACCCCAAAATGTTCCCTCTCATTTTACTCAATACATACTCTTTGAGGTCTTCAATTTTCTCAAGGTTGCCCAAGAGTGGACCAAACAAACTCTCTCCTAAGGAAGTGTACCTCAAATTAGGGTTTCCATTTTCATAAAGATGGGTGAACCACAAATTCCTCATATTCTCTCCATGGTCCTAATATGTCCTCAAGACCCTACATGTCAAGTTTCATGCCTTGCACAAGAAGTTTTCTCAGTCAACTGCTCAGATGCTTGAGAATCAACTAAATTAGGTCAAAAGTCAACTGTGGCCCACTTACAGTCAAACATCAAGATTTTTGGTCAACATAAACATTTTAAAGTTACTTTCATCATTTGATCAAGGGTTGATCATGATTCTTCAAGGAATGCTCCAAATTCATCAAAACCTAAAAGTTGCTAAATTAGGGTTTCTTAGTAAAAGTCAACCCAACTTTGACCAAGCATAACTTCCACATGCTTTATCAAAAATTTTCCATCCAAAGCTCATTTTGAGGAGGATGAAATTCCCTACAATTCATCTTTAGCTCCCAAGTTTAAAATATGCACCCACAAAAAGATGTGAATTTCTACATTATGGGTCCTTTTGAAAAGTCAACAAAAACACCTTTTGGGTCAAAGCTCTTTACATGAACATGGAAGACTGAATTGAGATGAGACCAACATGGTTGCTTAGGGGACATCCTAATATTTCTAAAAAGTCAAAGAACACCTCTCTAGGGTTAAAATTGGAGGAGATATGTCTTGTCAAAGTTGACCCTTTTTTCAAAATTGCCAAAAGTCAAATGTGCTCCAAAATACATTTTTTGCTAAATGGGCCTAACTTTTTATGCTTGCACCTCACTTATAATGTGGTCCACGACTCAAATATTCACCCATACATGATTTTCCTCATTTTTCAATTTATTTTGATTTTTTATTAATTAAAAAGTGAATTAAATCAAATAATTGATGTATAATAGCAAAGATATGATTTGATTTGGTTTTTGGACAGGATGGCAATCAAAATATGCCGAATTATCAAGGCCAAAACGAATCAAGCATAATTGGTACAAGAAAGGGAAGATTTGGCTCAAAATAGCAAGTTTACATAAGCTTGAAAATCAAATCAAATCAAATCTCTTATAATTGCAAAGATTCAATCCAAATTTGTAACCCTAATTCATTCCTAGATATATAATGGACAAGAACAAAGCATGGGATAAGGGTTAACAGTCGTGAGAGGCATAGAACAAACTCAAAAAAGTTGGCAAAAAGTGTGATTCGGTTTTCAGGCTAGGGGACGATTCAAAGCAATTTAAGGCCAGCAATCTCTTCCTGGGCGTGCACTGAAGCTATTCCAATCACTCCCAAGTCATCAAACCATCAGAAACACAAGCCACACATCACAGTTTGCATCCTCTGAACTCAAACTTGTTCTTCTAGTTTTATACGTTTTCAGTCTAATTTGTTTGCATATACATGTTTATGATCATCCCAAGAAGCTTTTTGATAGCCTGGATTTAAGCTTTGATGCAGGAATAACTATTTTCCATAGTTAGGGTTCATGAGCTCCAAATTGGGGAACCCTAGCTAGAGGCAAAATTGGGTCAAATTAAGAGTCTCCTCATGTTCAGGGGATGAAGTAGGCTTGATTCATGCCTTTGAATGGAATTCATGTTGCTTGTATGTCGTTTTGAGATTTTTGCAGGTTTTAGCTACACATAAAAACTGTCACTATAGCCTATAGTGACGAGTTTGTCCGTAGGTAAAGGGTCAATGCCAAAAGCGATGGTTCCCTAGAGAAGATGATGGTGTGTCCAATCATCATTGGACCATTTAAAAATTTGCACGCGTGGGAATCAGGGACTTGATTTCTTTATATTATATTTTGTTTCCTTATACTAACAACAAAAGCGCGTAGCACATATGGCAAGCAAGTATAGTGGAAAGGGTAGAGGACCTGTGTTCGATCCCAGGTCCCAGCAATGCCTATTTTCCTATTTTCTAAATGTAGATTGCATGCACTTCTTATCAAAGGGTCTACCATACTCCATCAACATCCAGCCACTTGATCTAGCGTGCCATCGGATCTAACGCTCGATCCAAGAGGGACCATGGTACACGTTCAAGTCAATGCTACACATGCTCCAATATTGACCAGGCTTGGAGCATTTTTGGCCTTAGAGAATTCAGAATGACACCCCCCAGAATTGCTATTCAACACATGCCCTTTCTCTTTTTATTTATTTATTTCTTTTCTTTTATTATTTTGTTTAATTATTTTTCACCAAATTAATTACCTTTTTTTTACTCATAAAATCAATAAATCACAAAAATACAAAAAAAAAAGCATTTTTTTAATAAAATATTTATTTTAATTTAATTAGAAATATAAGTTAAGTTAATTTATTTTATAATTAAAATCAAATAGAAACTAGGTTTTAATTCACAAAGTCTTGTTTTTTTTGTAAAATATTTTATTTTCTCGAAATTATTTAATTTAGCAAGATTAGGTTAATTTAAATTTCTTTTTCATAATTAAAATAATTAGAATTAGGGTTTTAGTCGTACATAACTCAATTAATTCTTTTCTCAAAAATAACTTAATTATTTTTTCAATTAGATTTTAGGGTTTTCAATTTCTCCTCGTATTTAATTCGCCGTGCATTTAATCATTTCTTTTCCATTATTTTTGTAATTGCCAATGGTTTGTAATAGTTAAATTAGGGTTTTATTTACTGCTTTAATCCCCGATTTTTTGGTTATGTAATTAATCCCCATCCCCGAAGCCTTTCAATAGCTAGGTTTATTTTCTCGTACTTTTTAATTCCTGCAAATATTTAACTGTCTAGATGTATGTTAATAGGATTGTATGGCAAGAATGTCTGGAAAATTAAAACGGTAGATCACCTAATGTGCAAAGATTAAATAACTGAAACAAATCATATGCACATATTTCACTCCTAGGGTTTACCTTACTTTGGTTGCCTTCGGCAAACAATCATTAAGCATAGGAGATTTTAGTGGTTTCCCTCCAGTCTAAAAAGATCAAATTGTCCCATTCGAATGCTGCCTCGGAAATGTTGACTCGGAAAGATATTAAGACTCTAGGGTTACTACTAAAGTTTTCTAACTATTGCTTTAGTGATTGTACTTGTCCCTTTCGAATGTACCTTATAACTCCAACGACGGTGCTACATATTCCTTAATAATGGGATAACACTGTCTAAAGGAAATGAGAACAAACAATCTTTTTTCAAGTAGGTAGAATCTTAACTACTTGCTCAATAAAAAATTTTCACACAAACAACTTTCAAAACAAACTTCATCACACTCTTGAAGACTGATACAAGGGTTATCACGAAGTAAAACATTTTCAAAACAAGCACACACAAGCAATTTGAAAAATGAGCAAGTACCTAAGAGCCCATGGAAAATCATGGATAGAAAGGGTGCTAACACCTTCCCTTACTATAATCTACCCCTCGTACTAAGAAATCTCGAAAAAAAATGTTTTTTCTGTTCTTTTTCCTTTTCCATGATTGGATGAAATAAAAGTTGGTGGCGACTCTTGCTTACCGCGACATTTTGTGAATACCAAACTTAAAACCAGTACAGTCGGTTCTGCTACCGTATCATGCATGCAAATACGCGGAGCACCATGCACTCTCCAGGCACGTCCATATTGAAACCAGAAGCAAGCTAGGTTTCTCACGTTTGGGCCAAGCAAAATTTAATCAGCACCCCTTGTTTTGCTGAATAACCCCAGGCGCATTTGTTTTGTTTTAATATTTTCTTTTTTTCTTTAATTTTTTATTTCATTTATTTAATTAACCATAAAAATCAGAAAAACTCACCAAAAATATTAGGTTAGTATTTTTTAATTAAACTAATTTTGTAAATAATTTAAATAAATATTTTAACTATCTTCTTTAATTTAGAATGAAGTAGAACTTAGGATTTAATTAGATTTAATTATTTTCTTTTCATAATAAAAAAACAAAAAAAAAGTGTAGACTATTTTTCTTAATTAATTTTTATTTTCTAAATAGACTTTAGGATGTTTAATTTAATTATTTTTTTTTAAATTAAAAAAAACAAGCAAAAAGATTTTCATTCTTAAGATTTCTTAGACATTTCTTTATTGCGCGCAAGTTATTTATTTTTCGCAATTTTTTTTTATATTCATGTAACTGCTTAGGGGATGTAATAGTCTAAGTTTAAATTCTGCACTTTACTTTCCTGTATCTTTTTTATGTAAATATCCCAAAGAGTTGTAATAGTTTAGGGTTTACGTTTCTGCTTTTATTTTCTGTACTTTACATTTCCTGTACAACATTATTGTTAGTAACTAGGATTGCATGACAAGATAAAATCAATTAATCAGTAGATCACTAATTGCAAGACAAATATAACTGAAAAAACACACTTCTCACACTTGCACCCTTAGGGTATTTCTCACTTGGTTGCCTCGGAAACGGACATGTCCCTCGAACATAGGGGTATTTTAGCAAAGACCCTCGGTATAAAAGTCATCATAAAAGATCATGGTCCCTAAAACGTATCTCGAGTTGCCTACGAGAAAATGATCTTGTCCATCGATGTTGGCTATATGATGATAGTCCCTTCAAACACTAAGATATCCATACATGTTGCCTTCGATGACCATAACATCCCTTTTGATAGTCCCTCAACTTCTCACGATAGGGATACTTACTCACTAATAGTAGGATAGCACTATCTAAAGGAAAGGAGGAAAATAACATCCTTTTTCGAGTAGGTAGACTGTTCTTAAGTACTTGCTCAAAAACAAATTTTCACACTTGCACACTTTCAAAAAACTACTTTCAAAAACGCTTTATCACACTCTTGAGGACTGATACAAGAGTTACCATAAAGAAAACAAAACTTTTCAAAACACACAAACATAAACAATTGTCAAAATGAGCAAGTACCTAAGAGCCCATGGAAAACCACAGATGGAAAGGGTGCTAACACCTTCCCTTTCCATAATCTACCACCTTACTAAGAAAATCTCGAAAAAGGTATTTTCCTGTTCTTTTCACCCTTTTCTTTGTTGGATAAAATAAAAGTCGGTGGTGACTCTTGCATACCGCGAAATTTGCAAATAAAAAACGTAAACTAATATTAACAGTCGGTTCTGCCACCGTACCACATCACGCTATTCGATTGGAAGATAATTGAATAGGGGAAGCTATCGTACCCCAAATTTTCCCCACCTCAATGATTGTGTTTTTAAGAATAAAAATAAAATAAGTGTTTAATTAAAGATGGTACAACAGTATCTGATGGCCAATCTTTATCCAAGACGATCAGGGGGGTGTACTTAAATTCAAGAAAATGGGGCTTTCAAAATCAGAAAGACCCATATATCCATAATCCCATTCACGAAGCATGTTGGCCAATGGCCCATAAGATTTGAATATTGAAAACTATTTCAATAATAAGCATTAGGTTTAAATCCCAATAAAGATTTCCTGTTCTTGTAAAGAGAGGGGGCGTATTTTCAAGTTACAAGCCCAAAGAAATAAAAAAAAACATTGAGATGGCCCATTTTCATTTAGATAAGAGAAGGAGTGTGCATGTCTTATTAGCCCATTTGATCTAATTTTGAAAATCATCCTAATTTGGTTAAGCATTATTTTACTGTTTATAATCTATTTATTAATGTTGGGCCCAGTCTGTTGCAAAGCAACCCAGAGTATTACAGTAAACGAAATAGTGAGATGGGTCCATCTTGGAGAGTTGATCATTCTTTATTACTAAATTATTATCATTATCATTATTTTTTATTTTATTAGTAAAAGATTTTGTAAGCTGTTTCATTAAATATTATTTGTAAAAATTATTTGGTGTTTTAAACAACTAGTATTGGGTCAAGTAAAAAAGGGAAGGCCAATTGGGCCTAGTTATACCCAAAAACATTTGCTGTAAGGTGTTGTTGCTGGACCAGAAATAATAACGCAAAGCCCAATTTCTTCTAACACCTACTGTATCAATCAAACCAAATTCAGCGCATGTTTTCCTCCACTAATAGCTACTGTTGAAATCAAATTTTAAACTAAATCAAATCTCCAAAACTATAACTTAATCAAATCTTATCAAAGCCTAAAATCCTTGTTACAATATAAATCAGTCCAATCAAATATTACATTATAGACAACCAACTAACAGAAGATCAATTACAAATCACAAATCAGTTCTGAATTCCTAAAAATTGTATAAATCCCTAAATCTATTTCTAACAGTAATTTACAAACCCTAAATATAATATGGATTTATATTGTTCAAGCCCACTAATAGTACCCTATAAATAAAAAGCTTGATACGGTAATGAGGGAGGATCAAAGATACATAAGAGAGGAAGAACGTAAAGAACCGAGAGTTGTTGGCGAAGACGCCAAAACAGGAGCAATTGGGGTTTCAATTTCTGAAACCCTAATCATCGTTGCTAACCGCCCTTGGCGTTCACTCCTAATCGGTAGCCGCTTCTGCATCCACCACTATCCCAATGCTTCGCTGCCATCTCCATTGCAACCTACAAAACGAAGAAGATAAAGGGGGATTAATCGATCGGACGGGAACTCAAAAATTGGAAGAACGAAATCACAGAGGGGTAAAAATATCTTAGCTTTCTTTTGATTGTTCTTGTAATATTTTGAGGGTTATCGGGTAAGCGGATAGAAGGAAAGGGGGTTGGCTCAAGACGTCGCACTACCGTAGGAGGGTTGTTCTAGGGTTTCAGAGAAAGGGTAAGGTTTGTGTACCAGGGATGATGGAAGGTGATTTGCTGTAAAGAAGCAAAAACAATAAAAGTGAATTAAATCAAATTTATGTGTTCCGTTGCTATCCTATGCACCACGCCTACAATACTTAGTATAATCCCTCATTCTTATCCGATAGATTCTGATCTGACGACCATTAGTCCAAGTCACACGTTAACTAACATACTCCCTCGCTACACCCAATCCCCCTGAACCCCTTCTTATTGCGTTTGATCCTAGCCCATCAACTTTCTACACCCTGTGATACGGTGGCAGAATTGATGGTTTATACTGGTTTTGCATTTGTGTTTGCAAATGTTGCGGTAAGCAAGAGTCGCCACCGACTTTTCTTTTATCCAAATTAAGGAAAGGGTGAAAAGAACAGAAAAAGACCTTTTCGAGAATTTTCTGAGTAAGGGGGTAGATTATGGAAAGGGAAAGTGTTAGCACCCTTTCCATCCGTAGTTCTTTACGGGCTCTTAGTTGCTTAGCTCATTTTAAAAGTACCTTGTGCTTTGTATGTTTTTGAAAAATGTTTTGAAATTGCCTTAGTGCAGCGATTTGCTTTGTGATAACTCTTGTATTAGTCCTTAACAGTGTTGACAAAGCAAATGTTTTTGAAAGTTGTTTTTGAAATATGTAAGTGTACAAGATTGTTTTGAGCAAGCATCTAACAGCTATCTACTTGTACTCGAAAATATTATTCTTTTCCTCCTATCCTTTAAACAGTGTTGTCCATCTATTAGTGAGTAGGTAGCCCTATCGTTGGATGTATGAGGGACATTCGAAGGGACATACAATAAAAAGCGCAACATGTAGAGACGCTTTAGAAATTTTTATTTAGGGACTAGATCATTTACCTAAAGGCAACTGTAGGGTCATCGAGGGACTATGATCTTTTGATTTAAGATTCTTTGCCAAAGCTTCCCCGTCTCGAGGGACATGACTGTTTTTTTCCGAAGGAAACCAAAGTGGGTGTACCTTAGAGGTGCATATATGCAATTGTGTTTAGTTAATCTATTTATCTTTCACATTTAGGTTTACTAACGTTTTAATTTTCCAGTCTTGTCATCCAGTCCTAATTACTAGCAGTAGTATATACAATAATTTAAAGTGAAGAAATGTAAAGTGTGGGAATGTAAATCCTTCGTTATCACATGGCTTTGTGAGAGGTACATTATAGAAATGCGAAAATTAAAGTCCTAGTTACTATTACAAACTGGGAAGCAGTTACAATAAGATAAAAAAATGCGAAAGTAAGTAAATGCACAAACGAATTAAAAGGGACGCCTAAATCCTAAGGAAAATAAATCTTTTTGTTTGTTTTGTTTTATATTAAGAAAATACAACCTAAGTGTATTTAATTTTAATGTCAAGAAAAGGTTAAAATGATTAATTAATTTGTTTACAAATTAATTTGATTAATAAAAACTAATCTAATGTTTTTTTGTGATTTTTTATTATTTAAAGTTAATTTAAAATCAATAGAGAAATGAATAAAACAAAATTAAAGATAAAAGAACCCTCCTTAGATTCAAAGGGAAAACGTGGCCTTTCGATTCAGGGAAGAATGACGGGCTTTCGATTCAGAGGAAGGTGCCTTTTGATCCAAGGGAAAATAACTATCCTTCGATCTAATGAACGGATATTACCCTTCGATCTAGTGAAGGGATGTGGCTTTTGATCTAGAGGGTACTGTTGAAAGAGCCTGATGGATCACCTGTGAGGGCAATGAATCTGCAAAGATACGTTATCAAAATAAAGATGCAGGTCCTGGGTATCGAACCCATGTCCTTCGATCTTGTGTGTGTTTGGTCTATTTAGGCTAGATCTATCGCAAGTGTTAGAAACAAAGCAAAACACAGACCTGAGTGTCAAACCTAGATCCTTAATCTTGAATACAAATCGAATGCATTATAAATGTTAATATATCATGAAAAGGTAAAGTATGATCTATTGCCCATTCTTACCAACAGTTGGAAGTTTTGATTTGGCACTTTTGGACGTAAAGATGCTTGCTTAGGGGATGGTGATTGGGAACACTTCCTGTAGACTTAAGGGAGTGAATAGAGTGTTGCTGAAGACTCCTTCAATTGGGAATACTTATGAGGATTTTGATAGTTTTAGTATGGCTTATGAGGCAACGTGTGCGTGTATTTCTTTGTTGTGGGTCTTTCCTCTTTTTTCATCCCCTTTGCAATGTGTACTAGGCCTTGTATTTATAGGAGTGTGAGGGTGCATGAAAATGGCAAGGGACAACCATTTAACTAGGCTTTTAAATCCATGAGACAAGAATCAGACATATTAAAAGATTTCCTTTTTTTTTTGAAATATTTATGCCTCTTTGGAATCTTAAATGAACTCGGACACCTTTTTCTTTTGAATACCTTCCAGTGTTGCTCTTCGATTGTCCTAGAGTCTTGATTCGAAGTGTTCAGAAACCTCCTTATTAGAGCTTCTTCGATTGAGTCTATCTACTTGCCCTAGCTTCTTGATTCAAACAACTCAAACGAAAACTTACTTCTAGCCAAACGAAACCTTCTTTGTTACCACCTTCAAATGCTATTGCACAAGAGGCTTGGGCCTGGCCACATGTAAGACCAAGACCCATCATAAGACAAGCTTGTATTCAGTAACCATGTGTCCTTCAAATGGACCAATGAATGCTTCTTCGAAGGGATCTCATGAATGCGCCTTCGAAGGGACTAACATGTGTGTCAAAGTATGAAAAACTATTTCAAAGGGGACCATTTCCCAGTCGAAGCTGGCACAAAGGCAGCTAATGCCTTGTTGGTCGAAGGGATCTTTTTTCCTGGTGGATTCAAGGCAAATCTGAAGGAGTCTTGGCCTTGTATGCTGAAGGAAAGCTCAATAGGGGGCCTTTGCCTTGTGAATTGAAGGCATGTCTGAAGAAGCACTTTTTCTTGTGAATCGAAGACCAATGAAATGGGCCTTTTGCCTTGTAGATCAAAGGCAAGATGATGGTTCTTTGCCTTGTGAAACCAAGGCAAGCATGAGGAAGCTTTGTGAATTAAGCTTGATCGAAGGAGATTCAGCACCCAATCGAAGCTTGTATGCAGGAGTTCATTGCTGGTGAATCGAAGCAAACTTGTAGGGGATTCTTGCTTGTGAAGCTTGGACCAAGGCTTGTTCAAAGGGGAACCAACACACAATCAAAGCTGATGGTCCAATGCTTGGTCGAAGGGTTTTAGGAGCCCAGTCGAAGCTTGCTGTTATGCCAATCGAAGTGCACTATTTAACTGCCACTCGAAAGACACTTTGCTAACATTCAAAAATTTCATTTTCTTTGGGCAAGTGTTTGTAACCACCCATATACCAGAAAAAACCTTGGGAAACATGAGAGGGAAAATTTTGGGGTACAACAGCTGCTGTGATGCGGTGGGAGAACTGACTTGAGGTTTTGCGTTTGTGTTCGCAAATGTTGCGGTTAGCAAGAGTCGCCACCGAATTTTCTTTTATTCAAAAGGAAAGGTAAAAAAGCACAGGAAAGACCTTTGAGATGTTTTCTTGAGTTTGGGGGGTAGATTATGAAAAGGGAAGGTGATATCACCCTTTTCATCCATGGTTTTCCATGGGCTCTTAGTTACTTGTTTAAATCACTTGCTTTGCTTTTGAAATTGTTTGAAATAGTGCTTTGTATGGTTTTGAAAGTATTTTTAAAAGAGGCCTTTGTTTAGGCAATCTTTGTAATGATTCCCGTTCGTAAGAATGTATACAAAGATGTTTGTCTTTTGAAAAATGTTTCAATGTTTTAAAAGTTGTTTGGAAAATGTTTTGAAATGTGTGTGTTTGTTTGAAAATAGCAAGGATTGTTTGCAAATTGATCAAGTAACTAGAAGCATTCTACCTACTCAAAAGTATTTCTTGTGAATTTTTATTCCTTTTGACATTGTTGATTTACCATTGATTTGGTAAACAACCCTATCTTTGGATGTTAAACGGGACGGGCGTGGGTCATCGTATGATCATGATAGAAATGTTGCCAAGTATCTTTAGCATTTAGAGGGCTAAGATCATTTGTTTAGGCAACCTTTTGATAGCGTCACTGAGGGACTATGATCTTTTGTTTTGTTTTGTTTTGCCAAGATACTTTGCATGCATACCATGGCCATTTTTTAGGCAACAAAGTGGGTGAAACCCTAGGGGTGCTTGTGTGCAATGTGTTGTCATTTTACAGGCTTTTGTTTGTCTTGTATTAGGTATTTTCTATTTGTTTGATTTTTGTCTTATCATACAAACCCTAATTTTACTAAACATGTATATAATGCGATAAATTGCGTAAAATAAATCTAAGCTATTACAACAATTATTATGGGAGGAGGGATACAAGTTTTTGAATGGGGATATTTGCACAAAATAAAACCCTAAAAATTATTACAACCCAATTGAATTATTGTACAATAAATAAATAAACAATTATTTAAATATGAAATAAAATGTATGGATGCAAAATGTTTTTGTATTTATTTTAAGTATGAGAAAACAAAGTTATTTAAGTCCTAAAAAATAAGAAAAAAATGACATTATTATTTTTAAAAGGGGAAACCCTAATTTTTGATTTAAAAGAAAAATATGTTCTATATTATTTATTTAATCTATTTATGTACAAGAAATAATAAATAATATTATTAATAAATATTAAAAACAAAAATATGTATGAAAATAATATTTTATGTGTATGAATAATAAAAATAAAAATGGATAGTATTCTTTTATTATTTACAAATTATTTTAAGAAAATGATTTCTATTTATTAAAATAAAACTATTTTATATGTGGAGAAAAAAATAATAAAAAAAATAAAAATTGCAAAAAATTAAGAAAATATTTTTGTGATTTTTTAATGTTCAGAAAAAAATATTCAAGTCAATAAACATTAAAAAAAATGAGAAAAATATGTAAAATATAAAAATATGCAAAGGGGGTGTGGATATCAAGTCAGGGGGTGTGGAAAGTAGAACAAACAGGCCCAAGGCGCGCCAGGCCCAGGACAGTCATCCATGTCCTCCAGCTCCCCCTTCTACGTGTGTTTGTTTTTTCAAACCTGCAAACTCTCACATACTTGCACAAAAGCAAAAACTTACAACATGAAACTTATAACATTTTTGATCACGATTCCAACCATATCCATTTTGTGACCTAACTCTCAAAGGACAGATAGAATTTCAGTAGCCCCAATTTCTGACCTAATTTTTTCCTGAACTTCAAGCTTCAAATTCTCACTACTCAGTTAATATAAATGACAACTATGCATATATAAAGCTTCAGCAAGTTAAGGACTACATTTTTGCTTCACAAATCAAAGCTTGAGGATTCCTAAATAGAGAGATAGAGTTTTGAAAAATACCTTGTTCAGCTGAGTTTGGAGATGTCATGGTGGGGACTTTGAGTGAGGCCTGAGGATCGTGTGAGCTTCCTTGAAGTTCCCTCAAGCTATTCCATTGCTTAGCTTACCTTGAGGATGCTTGAAACTCCCTGCACGAGTCAACCTGCAACCTTTAAAATTGAAAATGGTGATGTCTGAAACAGGGCTCACAGTTGCAGGATGAAGGCTTGCATAGTTTGGATGTGATGTATGGAAGGTGTTTCAAGTGTTAAAGGGAGAAACGCACGAGCAAATATTGAAATGGCAAGAGTTATGCAAAAGCTGCCCTGTTTGGGCAGAAAAATGTGTTTTTTGTGTTTGGGAGAGTTTCAGGTCCTAAGCATTCGTGTTCTAGCTTGAAACAAGTTTGCGAAGTTGTTTTGAATGAGGCCAAGCCCTCCCGTTATCAGCTTGTACAAGTTTTTGACTTTTGGCCTCTTTTCTTGTTTTTGAAGAAAGGTTGAAGTGACTATGCTAAAGGCCTGTACTTGGCTATCTTGTGAGCTGCAAGAGTTGGTAAACCATGCCTGATATCTGTAGATAATGCTTGCACAAAAGGAACAAGTCTAAGGCTCAAGGATGATAAAGTTTGCAAAAGCATGCTTTATGAAAATGACAATGTGCCCTTTATGCCATTTATGGATTTATTCTTCGTGCAATGCTTCAAAAGCCAAAACAAAGCCATTATCCATTGAGTTAGCATTTAATTATGGAGTGTAGAAGGGATTTAGGACCTGTAATGCAAGGTACAAGCATGCTAGGATCTGATTTGCAACTTGAAGCATTGTAAAAATGGCTTGAACAAAAGTGACAAAATGCCATTTTCTCTTCTTCGATTATCCCTAACCATAAATAATCTTGGAGAGTTCTTGGACATTTTAGAAATCTTGAAACATGCTCTACAATCCATCTTTGAAATGCATTTTGAGATACCTCTTGGAACAAGGTGAAAAATTTCCATGAAGTTAGGTCAAAAACCTGCCTAAACTAGGGCAAAATTTCACTAAGTTATTTAGTTTATGGACCCCTATTCAAATAATCATAACTTGAGATCCAAGCATCTTTTGGGAAAACTTTGTGTAGAAAAGTTGTAGATTTCATGGAGGACTACAACTTTCATGTTGGAAGTTTTCTTTGAATCCAATTGCATCATGGTGAAAAAGTTTTGGAAAGTTGGGAAAAAATAAGAAATTTTCCATACTTAAAAAAATTCTAAGTTATGAAAAATTTCAAACTAAAACCCTAATTTGCAATTTTAGGTTTTTTGGTCAACAAGTTTCACATTTTGACATATCTTGATGAATTATGACCCTTGGCACTTGATTTTGAGCAAAAAGTCAAAGTTTGACTTTTCAATGTAAAATTGACTTTTGATTAGTTGACTGCAAAATTCATCTGTCAATCCTATGCATTTGAGATCTTTTGAAATATGTGATTAGGTCAAGATGATTCTATTGAATCCTTGAAATCATGCTTGAACCCAATTGGTCATTGGCTAGGTTAAAAATCAGAAATTGCCCTTTTCCAGTCAAAACCCTAATTTTGACCATTTTACCCTTTTGATGATTTGATCAAATTTCTTGAGGAGTTGTGATCCAAACTTGATCAAATGGTTCATATGAGTCTAAAATGTTGTTGTGGATAAAAAATTATGAAGTTTGACTGTAAATTGGCCACGATTGACTTTTTCCCCAATACAGCTGATTTTTAGGTCAACTGTTCAATTGACTGGTCAAAAATGTGATTCAAGGCTTGAAACTTGGTATGAGCAAACTTAGGGATCCAAGATGGTGTATGAAGGTCACATGAAGCATTGATGGTCCAAAAATCCTTGTGCAAACTCAAACCCTAATTTCAGGTCATCAGTGCAAGAGGAGGTGTCTTGAGCTGAGCAAACCCTAATCTTGTCCTGAGTCGAAGAAGTCTTGTGAGAAAAATCTTGATAAATGAGAGGAAAAATTTTGGGGTACAACAGCTGCCCCTGTTCAATCTTCTTGAACCTAAAGAGTTAGATTGGCGAGTTTTGCCGCTCGTGACTCGAAGGTAAAAGATGATTGGACACTAGAGTGCCCGTAAATTTGCACTCGTCAAAGTGTAGTTGAGGAAATGGGCTTAAATATGCCATTTGGAGACGTGATAGAATCTTGTTGGAGATGGGCTTAAAGATGCCATCCAAGAATGTTTGCTGAGTTCTAAGTTGTAAGTCAAAATAATGAGTATCAGAATGGTGTCCGTATCTGGAACGTATCTAAGCAGTATCTGGAGACTGAATCTGAATGAGCAGTGGAATGGAGTCCGTGTCTGGAGCATATCCGAGCTGTATCTGAATGTTGAATCTGAATAAGTAACAGAATGACTTCCACGTCTGGAGTGTATCTGAACTGGAATCTGAATAAGTGACAGAATGGCTTCCGTGTCTGGAGCGTATCTAAGCTAGGAAAATCAGAATAAGCGAGAGAATGGCAACCGTGTCTGGAGCGTATCTGGACTGGAATCTGAATAGGTAGCAGAATGACTTTCGTGTCTAGAGTGTATCTGAACTGAATCTGAGATCTGAGTCTGAATGAGCAACATAATGACTTATGTGTCTGGAGTGTATCTGTACTGTTTCTGAAATCTGAATCTGAATGAGCGATAGAATGACTTCCGTGTCTGGAGTGTATCTGTACTGTATCATGATTGTTGAATCTTGAATGAGGGCCAAAATGGCATCCGTGTCTGGAGCGTATTTGAACTAGAATCTGAATAAGTAACAGAATGACTTCCGAGTCTCGAGTGTATCTGAATTGTATCTGATAGTTTAAATCTGAATAAGTATCCGGATGGCATCCGTATCTGGAGCATATCTGAACTGTATCTGAAATTTGAATCTGAATGAGCAACAGAATGACTTCCGTGTCTGGAGTGTATTTGTACTGTATCTGAAATCTTTGAACATTGTCAATGATAGCTGTTAATCTTATCCTGAAAAAGGGTAAAATGTTAGCTGAAACACAAAGTTATGTTGCATGAAATGTATGATGAAATAAATGTGCTTTATCAATGTTTATGATATATGAATGTAATGTATGCGCGTGTAAGCTAATTTGCTGTATTGTTGAGGAAAATAAATCCTTGACAGCCAGGGATAATAAATCCTTGACTGCTGAGGATAAGAAATCCTGGGCGACTGTTGGAGGTTAAAATTCCTTGACAACTTCTATGGGGAATTGAGGATCCTTTATGTCTTGAAGTTGGAGCACTGACAAGAATTGTGTTAGGAGAGTAATGCCAAACTACTTGAGAAATCTGCTTGGGAAATCCATAGAATTTTGACGACTTCTACTGGGGGTTACTCAATGGGAATCCTTATTCTTCCAGGGAATAGGGGAAACTCTGATGACTTCTGCGGGGAATTAAGAATGAGAATCTTCATTCTGTTGAGGAGTAATGAAAACTTTGGCGATTTCACTGGGGAATTGAGAATGAGAATCTTCATTTTGAGGAGCAGTGAAAACTCTGCGGGAAAGAAGGCTTACGGCTGAGGAGTAAGTTCAGGAGTTTTCGATCGTCTGCCACTCTACTGGGGAATTATCCTAGGTTGGGGAGAGACAAAAGTTAACTGTTATCTTGGTTGATTTCCAGGTTTAAAGATAACTTGCTGGGGAAATTAGATTGACTGAAAGGTTTCCGCTGGGGATTGATAGTTAGAAGTCTTGATTTGATTGGGGAAGAAAGTTTAAGCTCTGCTGGGGATCTGTAATTCAAAGTTTTTGCTCCGTTGGGGCTTGGGAGTTTGAAGTTTTGGCTCTGATGGGGATTAAAGGTTTTAAATTTTAGCTCCGCTGGGGATCTAGATGATGTACTGTAGGGATTGCTCATGGAATAGCCTAAAGACGTTTTCCTATCCTTTCAATCTTTCAGTAATTATTCTTTTCCATCCTGTTTATTTGTAAACAGTAATTATGTTCAAATGCATATGTTTATTAATGAATCATTGGACGTTTTTGCAAATAAAACACAAGTGTAAAAAAGGAAAAGACAAATAGTTTTCTATACTTTGAAAGAGACATCTTTGTATTTACTTTGAATAAGTGTTTTGTACAAAGGAGACAGACATCCTAGTAAGAGGATGTTGTCATAAAAGTAAGAAATAATTTTATACAAAGAAAGATAGCTATGTGTAAAAAATTCCATGGGGTTCCCATTCTGCTATAGCCTTCGTAACTTCGAATTACTTGTCCATCCGTTGCTTCGTCCGAGGATGATCGAGTTGATCAGAAGCCCAGAGTTTGTCAATGAAGAGATTGTCCTTAAAGTGATCCGACGAGACATAATCATACGCTTTGATTTCCTAACTTTTTCCTGGACCGCCCTTTCGGGTTTTCAGTCCACCGGGAAACCATTTTTTCCCAAGTCGCACTTTCGGGTTTTCAACTTGCCGGGTGTACAAATTTTTTTTGTTTATCCCTAATTTTTTCCTGAACCGCCCTTTCGGGTTTTCGATTCACCGGGATTCCCTTTTTTTGCCTAGGTGTGTCAACCTAGCGGGTCATTTATGCGTAGTATCTTTTGACTATGTCTGCGTTCGCAGGGTGCGGAAGATCGTCGCCGTCCATGGTGGTTAAGATCATTGCCCCACCAGAAAAGATGTTCTTGATTACAAATGGTCCTTCATAGGTAGGAGTCCATTTGCCCCTGGGATCGCTTTATGGAAAGATAATGCGCTTGATGACTAGATCTCCAACTTGATACACTTAGCATCTGACTTTCTTGTTGAAGGACTTGATCATCCGATTTTGGTACGTGTGACCATGGCAAACAGCAGTAAGTCTCTTTTCATCAATTAAGTTCAACTGATCAAGTCGGGTTTGAATCCAATCGTCTTCACTTAAACCAGCATCCTTCATGATTCTCAAAGAGGGAATCTGAACCTCGATAGGTAAAACAACCTCCATGCCATATACCAAGGAATAAGGTGTTTCCCCAGTTGATGTGCGTGCCGTGGTATGGTACCCGTGAAGAGCAAACAACAGCATTTCATTCCATTCTTTGTAGGTGACTGTCATCTTTTGTATGATCTTCTTGATATTTTTGTTCGCATCTTCAACTGCACCATTCATCTTTGGCCGGTAGGGGGATGAATTGTGATGTTGAATCTTGAACTGCTCGCACAGGGCGGTGATCATAGTATTGTTAAGGTTTGTACTATTATCAGTGATGATCCTTTCGGGGATACCGTACCGACAAATAAGGTTCAACTTGATGAAGTGGGGAACAACATTCTTAGTAACGGATGCGAAGGAAGCTGCTTCGACCCACTTGGTGAAATAATCAATGGCCACCATAATGAAACGATGTCCATTGGATGGTGTAGGCTTGATCTCTCCAATCATGTCGATTCCCCACATATTAAAGGGCCAAGGAGCTGTTATGGCATTTAGAGGAACTGGAGGCACGTGTACCTTGTCTGCATAGATTTGACATTTATGGCATATTCAGGAGTGTTGATAACATTCAGCTTCCATGGTAGACCAGTAATAGCCTGCCCTTAGAATCTTCTTAGCCATCGTATGCCCGCTAGAGTGAGTGTCGAAGGTACCTTCATGCAATTCAGCCATGATCTTTTTAGCTTCAGCTTTGTCAACACAACAGAGCAGAATAGAATCATGATTGCGCTTGTACAAGATGCCATTGCTTAGGAAGAAATTTGCCGAGAATATCCTTAAGAACTTTTTGTTATTGACTGAAGCTCCTTCAGGGTATTCTTGAGCCTCGAGATACCTTTTGACTTCATGAAACCACGGCTGGTCCACTACTTTTTCGGTGTTAATCTCGTGACAATGTGCCGGTTCGTCCATCCGTTCAATGGTAATTTACGGAGACTCATTATCCCAGTTAAGTTTAAACATGGATGACATTGTAGCTAGAGCATCTGCTAGCTGATTCTCTTCTCGCGGGAAGTGCTCGAAGGTGATCTGCTCGAAGTGTGGTAGCAATGTCAAGACATGTTCTTTGTAAGGGATGAGGTTTGGATGCTTAGTATCCCACTCTCCTTTGATCTGACTGATGACCAAAGCTGAGTCCCCAAACACATCTAAGGATTTGATTCCCAAGTCTATGGCAGCCTTAAGCCAAAAGATGCAAGCTTCATACTCTGCCATGTTGTTCGTACAGTTGAAGCAAAGTCTGGAGGTGAACGGAGTATGACAACCTTCTGGAGATATAAACACATCACTGATTCTGTTGCCAAGTGAATTGGATGCCCCATCAAAGTACAGGGTCCATCGGGATCCTTGTTCAGGTCCGTCATATGGTCTGATATCTTCAACATTGTCCAATGTCATGATGTCTTCATCAGGGAAGTCAAACTTAATGGATTGGTAATCTTCTACAGCTTGATGGGCCAAATGATCAGCTAGCACACTACCCTTTATAGCTTTTTGGGTCGTGTATTGTATATCATATTCTGTTAGGATCATCTTCCATCTAGCTATTCTTCCAGACAAAGCAGGCTTCTCCAAGATGTACTTGATCGGATCCATCTTAGTTACAACAAAGTGTTATGAGTCAACATATACTGCCTTAGCCGGTGAGCAGCCCATACCAAAGCGCATCAAGTCTTCTCGAGTAGTGAGTATCGGGTCTCACAGTCGGTAAACTTTTTTCTAAGGTAATAAATGGCATGCTCTTTTAGGCCAGACTCGTCATGCTGCCCCAGTACACACCCGATTAAATTCTCTAAGATGGTCAGATACATGATTAGTGGTCTTCCTTCGACTGGTGGCATCAAGATAGGAGGTTCTAGCAAATATTCCTTGATTTTATCGAAAGCAATCTGACAGTCATCATTCCATCGAACTACCTGATCTTTCTTCAACAGCTTAAAGATTAGTTCACAAGTAGATGTTAGGTGAGAAATGAACCTAGCAATGTAGTTTAGGCGTCCCAAAAAACCTCTGACCTCCTTCTCAGTGCGAGGAGTAGGAATTTATTGTATAGCTTTGAATTTGGCAGGATCAACCTTGATGCCTTTGTTGCTGACAATGAAACCTAAGAGTTTACCAGACCGAACTTCGAATGTACACTTGTTTGGGTTCAATCTGAGCTTGTACTCCTTCAACCTGACAAACAGCTTTTGCAAGTGATCAAGATGTTCTTCTTCAGTTTGTGATTGGGCTATCATGTCATCTACGTAGACCTCTATCTCATGATGTATCATGTCATGAAAAAAAGCTACCATGGCGCATTGATAGGTTGCCCCGACATTCTTTAGTCTGAATGGCATCACTTTGTAGCAGAACGTACCCCATTGTGTAACAAAAGTAGTTTTCTCCATGTCCTCAGGTGCCATTTTGATCTGGTTATAGCCTGAGAATCCGTCCATGAAAGAAAATACTTTGTGTTGAGCTGTGTTGTCAACCAGGATGTCGATGTGCGGAAGTGGAAAGTCATCTTTAGGGATGGCCCTGTTCAAGTCTCTATAATCCACGCACATTCTCACTTTGCCGTCCTTTTTAGGCACGAGCACAATGTTAGCAACCCATTATGGATATGAATTAACAACCAGAAATCCAGCATTGAACTGCTTCATAACTTATGCTTTGATCTTCTCTGACATGTCAGGTCTCATGCGGCGGACCTTTTGCTTCTCTGGTGGACAGTCTTCTCTCGTGGGTAGATGGTGTACCACAATGTCTGTATCGAGTCCTGGCATGTCTTCGTATGACCAGGAAAAGATCTCAACATAATCATGAAGTAGCTGAATTAGGCGCTCCTTGACACTCGGCTCTAGATTGGCACCTATCTTGATTTCTTTTTTATCATCCTCAGTACCCAAGTTGATTGTATCCAACTGCTCCTCATGAGGCTGAATTGCTCTTTCCTCTTGTTGTAATAGTCTTGCCAATTCCCCTGGCACCTTACAATCTTCCTCATCTTCGTATTCGGCTTGGTAGATCAGATCTTCAGAGTCACTGAAGGCCATAGAAGTATCGTTACCCATGGGTTACGGAATGGAAGAGTACCTGCATTTGTGAGTGCGGGTGTGTGTAAGGGATAGCCATCTTAAAACAACAAAATGTAAAAGAAAGACAATGAGCACAAAAGGTTTAAATATGAAAAGAGTCCATGATTCATTAAAATGACATATGAAATGAAGATAAAGACCCTTACAAATGGATCGTTGTGCCTCGGGTAAGACACAAGGTTGAAAAAGTACAAATTGTTTGTGAATTATTACAGGTCCAACAGAAATGGAAAAGATAAATTACTGCGGTATGAAAGTAATCGGAACAAAGTCTTTTGCCTCCCAGTTGCACAGTCCTCCATCAACAGTAGGAAAAATCCAGTCTTCCAAGTTTCCCTCTTCTTCACTGTCCTCTAGTGCATTAACCCCTTGGTGGCTGATCTTCACAGGTGGCCCTCTGGCACGGGTGAAGCGCACAGCCTTCTGAGCAGTCGAAGTAAACCCTAGGCCGAATTTGTCTGATTTGAAAGGAAAGTCGGGAAGCTGCCCCCAGATAGTGGATCCGCCTTCTTCCACTACTGCCCCTGCATCTTTGAGATATGACATTCGAGGTGGTGGTCTTGTGATCACAGGAGTTGAGGATACCGCCTTGGTCGCCGCTATTTCAGGAGAAACTTCTTCAAAATGTTGGAAAGGGGTCTCTATGAATTCTCCATATAACTCCACATAACGGAAGGAATTCAGATGACTAATCATATATTCCTCTTCCCCATGGACAATTATAATCTTCCCTTGGACGGGGTACTTGAGCATCTAGTGCAAGGTGGAGGTGATAGCTCCGACATTGTAGATCCAGGGGCGTCCCAACAGACAAGAATAAGAAGGAAGGATGTCCATCACGTAGAATGTCGAGTTGAAAACCTGAGTTCCCACCTTGATTGGGATGTCTACTTCCCCATGGACCATCCTCTTAGATCCATTAAAAACTCGTACCACTATATTGCTGGGTTTTAGAGTCAGCCCCTCACAATCCAACCTATCAAGGGCTTTCTTCGGCAAGACATTTAAAGACGACCCAATATCAACCAAAACATGAGCTAGGGTTGTTCCTCTGCAATCCACTGAGACATGTAGTGAATTGTTGTGTTTTCTCTCTTTGGAGGTCAAGTCAGCATCAGAGAAACCCAGACCATTGTCAGCTGTCAGACTGGCCACACACTCTTGGAATTGATCAGCCGAAGCCTCTTGCGACACGTGCGTTGTCTTCAGAAACTTGACCAAAGCTTTAGCATGTGCCTCAGAGCACAGCAGCAGGGCTAACATAGAATTTTGGAGGGGGTCTGCCCCAGTTGTTCGACCATATCATAATCACTTTTCTTAATGATCCTTAGGATTTCTTCCATCTCCCTCTTAGATGTCTCAGGAATGACTAATGATTGAGCCTTCATCAAGACAGGCTCCTCTTGAACATTCTTTCCTTTTTTCTCAGCAGCGAAAACAAGGATGGGAATTGTATTGTTATTGTTGGAGGGTACACTTGTAGGTACAAATACTGGTGTAGAGGTTATCTTCAGAATGACCACGGGTCCAAAGACTGCTGTTGGAGGAGCAGTCTCTGGAGAAAAGATTCTTCCACTACGAGTAACATTGCTTGTTCCGACAATGTTACTGATGTCGGGATTATCCTCTTCGGAGCTTTCTTCTACAGCAGTCTGTTCAATCTGTTTGACACCATGGGAGTAGATTTCTCCACCATAGTTCCATGGTACCATTTTATCGGATTTGTATGGGGCTGGCCCGGGCATTGTTATCTTCAACGGAGTGGTCATTGGAGCGGATGTAATCCTAACGGGTTTTTTAGGAACGCTGGAAGTATTGGCGTATATGGTTATTATTGAAACTTCTAGAACTGGAATGGGTGAAATGGGAGCTTTCTCAAACAAATTTCCTTGTTATCAATCAATTGCTGGATTCCTTTCTTCAACAGAGGACAGTCAAATGGGGAGGATAGGCAAGCACGGAAATCTTGGTCACAACCTGGGAACACCCCAGGTTTCAACAAATTCAACTTGATGGTTAGGAGAGGAGTTAACAATTCATCCACAGTAGAAACAAACAGATCTTCTTCCACATCATTGGCATTATGTCCATGCCTAGGCATTGGAGCAAAGATAACATTCGGATTTTCAGGAGCTTCAAATTCAACTTCCTTTGCGTCAATCAGATCTTGAATCTTTTTCTTCAGAGCCCAACATTTGTTGGTGTCGTGTCCTGGACTTTCTAAATGGTACGCGCATCTGGCGTTCAGATGGTAATGTGGAGAAGCAATGTTAGGATTTTTAGGGGCCTCCCTTAGCATGGCCAAATTCAACTTCAAGAGATGTGGTAGGACTTGAGCAGGAGTCATGTTTATCTTGGTGAATTGCCTTACATGCCTTTCCACCCTTTGCTGGTTATTTCTCGGTTGATCATTTCTCGGTTGGTTGATTCTTGGATGGTCTGATGCAGACTTTTGAATCATAACGGCCCCCACAGTTGGTCGTCGTTCAGTTCTTCCTTGATTCCTTTGTGCATAGACAACAAACACTTCCTTTCTTCCCGTGAAGGACTTTTTTGCAGCAGTTGAGGCAGACACGTCCTTCTGAATTTTCCCATTTCTTATACCAGCCTCCACTCTTTCGCCAGTTAGAATCAACTCAGTGAAACTTACAGAGGAGCTTCCAATCATGTGATTAAAGAAAGTACCTGACAGAGTTCCCAGGAACATGTCCACTAGCCCCCTTTCAGATAAAGGTGGTTGCACCCTTCCGGCTAAATGCTTCCACTTTTGGGCATAGTCTTTGAAGCCCTCATTGGTAGTCATAGCCATACTTTGTAGCTGAGTACGGGTTGGAGCCAAGTCGGTGTTGTATTGATATTGTTTATAGAAGGCGGCTGCCAAGTCTTCCAAAGTATGGACATCTTCTCTCTCCAACTGGTAGAACCAATCAAGTTGCGTTCCTGATAGACTGTCCTGGAAAAAGTGGACCCACAGGTCTTTGTCAGAAGAATATGGTCGAATTTTCCTGACATAAGATCGTAGGTGCATCTTTGGACAAGACACCCCATCATACTTGGCAAAAAGTGGCACTTTAAACTTATGAGGGATTATAATTCTTGACACCAGCCCTAACTCCTCAAAATCCAGCCCCGATACTCTTTGCACTTCCATAGAAGCTAGATGCTCTTCCAGGTTTTTGTATTTGTCATCGGCTGGAGGGTACTGCTGTTCGAAGTAGTCCTCATATTCCTCTTCTTCTTCAGAATCTGATGGCACTGCCGTTCCTTTTCCTTTTCCTTCCCCCTCTTCAGATGTTGATGGGAATTCCAAGGTCCGTCTGGCTTATCCTTCAAACCTTCTGCCCATGATAACCACATCGGCTCGCTTCTTCTTCTTTTTCTCTTTCTATTTCTCTAGAAGAGTCTTGAGCTCCTCCTGCCCCTTGGCTAGGGTCAAGAGTAGTTGTTGAAATTGTGAATTCTGAGCTTGCAAATCTTTGACCGTTTGTTCAATATCCATCTTGCTGAAATAAACAGCAGAGAGATGAGTAAACTTGGTGTGAAGACCTGTTTATACATATGATGAATGATATGTATTCATGTAATGCTTTCAAGGATTTAGAAATTCAAATTTGTTTTAAATAAAAAAGAAACACACGTCATATTAATAAGATATAATTATTAGTACATCAATGCCCCTTGGGCAAAATAATACAAAATTCTAAGGTAAAAAGACGTTGCACATCCTCTTTGGTGCAATGTAGGTGTTGAGAGTCTGCTCTTCGTGAAGTAGACGAGTGAGTTCGAAAACCTTCTTCTCGCTTGCATAGAATTGGGCTTCGAAAGTATCGTGTTCTCCCTTGAGCTTTATCCAACTCCTTTGTAGATCTTCGAGTGATGTTGGCATGTCAGGATGTAGGAGGGTGTATGGACCTCTCCTTCCATAACAGGCTCTATAATCACTAGGAGAATGGAGGGATAAGGCATCATAAGACTTTGGGCGCGGGTTCATACCCACTTGAGGTAAGGCTCAAGGGGGATGGAATTCTTGTGTCCCAAGGTCTTATTGTCTACCTTGTTTGGCATCCTCCAAGTTCAGATGAACCTTTGTCGGATTCCTTGATTGTCGTTGTCGAAATCGAAAACCAAGCCTTGAATCATCATATCATGTGGGCCATCCCTTCAGGCATAACCAAACTGTCTCAGAGCCAAGCAGGGGTTGTAGGTGATGCCTCCCCTAATGCCAAGTAGAGGGACATTAGGGAATTCCTCATAATGGTCAATGATGATAACATTCTCTTTGGATCGAGAACACCAATGAATATCTGAATGCGTAAGGGTCAACAACCGTTGTGACCACCTCAAACCTTGCTCATTCTTCAAGACTGATTGGGGAAGATGAGAAATAAACCATCTTGCTAGGATGGGAGTGCAACACATGAGAACACCTTTTTTCCTCATTATACGAGTGTGAAAAGAGTAGAGGATATCCCCAAGCAATGTAGGTACCGGGTTGCGAGCCATGAAGATTTTGACAGCACTCACATCTATGAGTTGGTCAAGATTGGGGAACAAGACCATCCCGTAGATGAGAAGAGCTACAATCTCCTCAAAATCTTGTATGTCCAAGGAATTCCAGCAGCTTTGGGCCTTCTCAAATAAGATCTTTGCCAAGAAGCCTTTGACACCACTTCTAGTTTCCCAATGTGTTGTGACATCAGATGAGTGCAAGTGCAAGGCTTGAGCAATCTCTTCTGGATTTGGATCTCTTTCCGTACCGTTGAAGGGTAATTGATTGAGAATAGGAATCCTCAAGAGTTAAGAAAATTCCTCCAAAGTAGGCACAAGTTGGTAGTCAGGAAATGTGAAGCAATGATGCAAAGGGTCAAAGAACTGGAAGAGAACTTTCATCATATCCTCCTCTGTGTTGGAAGTGACTAAGTTGAGTAGACGACCATGCCTCTCGGTGAATGGAGAATTCTCAGGAATCCTTGAAGTTAGCTCCTTGAGTTGTGGAGGAATTCTTACAAGGTTGATCTGGACAGTTTTCTTGCGAAGTGAATCCATAACCTACAAAACAAGAACAAAGATGAAAATCCAAGATCCTTGAAATGATTAGTGGATACATATGATGTTTATGATGTCCATGATGTTATGCACAAGTATATATGTACAAGCAAATCACACAAGTTCCTAGTTTAGGCTTGCATGGGGTTTCATAGGTAAGTACTCTCTTGAAGTTTAGTTGGCTCAACCTGTCCTAGAAATAGTAACCGGGTTCTAAGGAGCTCAATATCACTGTATTGTTTCCTTGTTCATTGTTTCAATTCATCCTCTTTACTGGCGACCGAAATATTCCAAGGAACCAACCCTCAATGAGTGTAGTATCGAGTATCTACCAACTTCGGACTGCACCAAAGCCGGTCATCTCACTACATCCTAAAAGGCCAAGTTGGTCAAGTAAAGGTTCTAGAAGTTCGTTAGTGCTTCATGACATCACTCAGCGGCCCCGTATTCTATTTGATTGACTCAAAGGCTACCGGTACCCACAAATATGTCACATTAACATAGCTATTTCTTAGACCGTGTCGGTATACCCTGCACAATTTCCACAACGTATTGCTATTTACCTATGAATTCTTCCCAAATACGGGTGGAGGATTTAAACCCAAACAATAGAACCAAAGTGTAAAGCATACAAGTCAAACAAGATAAGCATGTAAAGGTGATCTAAAACCCTAAGGTAACCACACTTTTAAAATTTTCCCCAGTAGAGTCGCCAATTCTGTGATGCGGTGGGAGAACTCACTTGAAGTTTTGCGTTTGTGTTCGCAAATGTTGCGGTTAGCAAGAGTCGCCACCGACTTTTCTTTTATCCAAAAAGAAAGGTAAAAAAACACAGGAAAGACCTTTGAGATGTTTTCTTGAGTTCAGGGGGTAGAATATGAAAAGGGAAGGTGCTAGCACCCTTTTCATCCATGGTTTTCCATGGGCTCTTAGTTACTTGTTTAGATCACTTGCTTTGCTTTTGAAATTGTTTGAAATGGTGCTTTGTATGGTTTTGAACGTATTTTGAAAAAAGGCCTTTGTTTAGGCAATCTTTGTAATGATTCTCGTTCGTAAGAATGTATACAAAGATGTTTATCTTTTGAAAAATGTTTCAATGTTTTGAAAGTTGTTTGGAAAATGTTTTGAAATGTGTGTGTTTGTTTGAAAATAGCAAGGATTGTTTTCAAATTGATCAAGTAACTAGAAGCATTCTACCTACTAAAAAGTCTTTCTTGTGCATTTTTATTCCTTTTGACATTGTTGATTTACCATTGATTTCGTAAACAACCCTATCTTTGGATGTTAAACGGGACGGGCGTGGGTCATCATATGATCATGATAGCAATGTTGCCAAGTATCTTTAGCATTTTGAGGGACTAAGATCATTTGTTTAGGAAACCTTTTGAATAGCGTCATCGAGGGACTATGATCTTTTGTTTTGTTTTGTTTTGCCAAGATACTTTGCATGCATACCATGGCCATTTTTTAGGCAACAAAGTGGGTGAAACCCTAGGGGTGCTTGTGTGCAATGTGTTGTCATTTTACATGCTTTTGTTTGTCTTGTATTAGGTCTTTTCTATTTGTTTGATTTTTGTCTTATCATACAAACCCTAATTTTACTAAACATGTATATAATGCGATAAATTGCGTAAAATAAATCTAAGCTATTACAACAACTATTATGGTAGGGGGATACAAGTTTTTGAATGGGGATATTTGCACAAAATAAAACCCTAAAAATTATTACAACCCAATTGAATTATTGTATAATAAATAAATAAACAATTATTTAAATATGCAATAAAATGTATGGATGCAAAATGTTTTTGTATTTATTATATGTATGAGAAAACAAAGTTATTTAAGTCCTAAAAAATAAGAAAAAAATGTCATTATTATTTTTAAAAGGGGAAACCATAATTTTTGATTTAAAAGAAAAATATGTTTTATATTATTTATTTTATCTATTTATGTACAAGAAATAATAAATAATATTATTAATAAATATTAAAAATTAAAATATGTATGAAAATAATATTTTATGTGTATGAATAATAAAAATAAAAATGGATAGTATTCTTTTATTATTTACAAATTATTTTAAGAAAATGATTTCTATTTATTAAAATAAAACTATTTTATATGTGGAGAAAAAATTAATAAAAAAAATAAAAATTGCAAAAAATTAAGAAAATATTTTTGTGATTTCTTAATGTTCAGAAAAAAATATTAAAGTCAATAAACATAAAAAAATGAGAAAATATGAAAAATATAAAAATATGCAAAGGGGGGTGTGGATATCAAGTCAGGGGGTGTGGAAAGTAGAACAAACAGGCCCAAGGCGCGCCAGGCCCATGACAGTCATCCCTGTCCTCCAGCTTCCCCTTTTGCGCGCGTTTTTTTTTCAAACCTGCAAACTCTCACATACTTGCACAAAAGCAAAAACTTACAACATGAAACATATAACATTTTTTATCACGATTCCAACCATATCCATTTTGTTACCTAACACTCAAAGGACAAAGAGAATTTCAGTAGCCCCAATTTGTGACCTAATTTTTTCCTGAACTTCAAGCTTCAAATTCTCACTACTCAGTTAATATAAATGACAACTATGCATATGTAAAGCTTCAGCAAGTTAAGGACTACATTTTTGCTTCACAAATCAAAGCTTGAGGATTCCTAAATAGAGAGACAGAGTTTTGAAAAATACCTTGTTCAGCTGAGTTTGGATATGTCATGGTGGGGACTTTGAGTGAGGCCTGAGGATCGTGTGAGCTTCCTTGAAGTTCCCTCAAGCTATTCCAATGCTTAGCTTGCCTTGAGGATGCTTGAAACTCCCTGCACGATTCAACCTGCAAGCTTCAAAAATGAAAATGATGATGTCTGAAACAGGGCTCACAGTTGCAGGATGAAGGCTTGGATAGTTTGGATGTGATGTATGGAAAGTGTTTCAAGTGTAAAAGGGAGAAACGCACGAGCAAATATTGAAATGGCAAGAGTTTTGCAGAAGCTGCACTATTTAGGCAGAAAAATGTGTTTTTTGTGTTTGGGAGAGTTTCAGGTCCTAAGAATTCGTGTTCTAGCTTGAAACAAGTTTGTGAAGTTGTTTTGAATGAGGCCAAGCCCTCCCTTTATCAGCTTGTACAAGTTTATGAATTTTGGCCACTTTTCTTGCTTTTGAAGAAAGGTTGAAGTGACTATGCTAAAGGCCTGTACTTGGCTATCTTGTGAGCTGCAAGAGTTGGTAAACCATGCCTGATATATGTGGACACTGCTTGCACAAAAGGAACAAGTCCAAGGCTCAAGGATGATAAAGTTTGCAAAAACATGCTTTATGAAAATGGCAATGTTCCCTTTATGTCATTTATGGATTTATTCTTCGTGCAATGCTTCAAAAGCCAAAACAAAGCCATTATCCATTGAGTTAGCATTTAATTATAGAGTGTAGAAGGGATTTAGGACCTGTAATGCAAGGTACAAGCATGCTAGGATCTGATTTGCAACTTGAAGCATTGTAAAAATGGCTTGAACAAAAGTGACAAAATGCCATTTTCTCTTCTTCGATTCTCCCTAACCACAAATGATCTTGGAGATTTCTTTGACATTTTGGAAATATTGCAACATGATCTACAATCCATATTTGAAATGCATTTTGATATACTTCTTGGAACTAGGTGAAAAACTTCCATGAAGTTAGGTCAAAAACCTGCCTAAACTAGGGCAATATTTCACTAAGTTATTTAGTTTATGGACACCTATTCACAAAATCATAACTTGAGATCCAAGCATCTTTTCGGAAAACTCTGTGAGGAAAAGTTGTATATTTCATGGAGGACTACAACTTTCATGTTGGAAGTTTTCTTTGAATCCAATTTCATCATGGTGAAAAAGTTGTGGAAAATTGGGAAAAAATAAGAAATTTTCCATACTTAGAAAAATTCTAAGTTATGAAAAATTTCAAACTAAAACCCTAATTTGCAATTTTAGGTTTCTTGGTCAACAAGTTTCACATTTTGACATATCTTGATGAATTATGACCCTTGGAACGTGATTTTGACCAAAAAGTCAAAGTTTGAGTTTTCAGTGTATAGTTGACTTTTGATCAGTTGACTGCAAAATTCATCTGTCAATCCTATGCATTTCAGATCTTTTAAACTATGTGATTAGATCAAGATGATGCTATTGAGTCCTTGAAATCATGCTTGAACCCAATCGGTCATTGGCTAGGTTAAAAAATCAGAAATTACCCTTTTCCAATCAAAACCCTAATTTTGACCATTTTGCCCTTTTGATGATTTGATCAAATTTCTTGAGGAGTTGTGATCCAAACTTGATCAAATGGTTCATATGAGTCTAAAATGTTGTTGTGGATAAAACATTATGAAGTTTGACTGTAAATTGGCCATGGTTGACTTTTTCCCCAATACAGCTGATTTTTAGGTCAACTGTCCAATTGAATGGTCAAAAATGTGATTCAAGGCTTGAAACTTGGTATGAGCAAACTTAGGGATCCAAGATGGTGTATGAAGGTCACATGAAGAATTGATGGTCCAAAAATCCTTGTGCAAACTCAAACCCTAATTTCAGGAAATCAGTGCAAGAGGAGGTGTCTTGAGCTGAGCAAACCCTAATCTTGTCTTGAGTCCAAGAAGTCTTGTGAGAAAAATTGTGATAAATGAGAGGGAAAATTTTGGGGTACAACAGCTGCCCCTGTTTAATCTTCTAAAACATGCAGATGTAGATTGGCTTGTCTTCCTTTCGTGATCTAAAGGTGGAAGATGATTGAACACTAGAGTGCCCAAAAATTTGCACTTGATGATGTGTCGGTTGATTGTGTAGGGAATGGGCTTAAAGATTCCATTTGGAGAATATGGTCGGGGGTTGCTGGAGAAGGGCTTAAAGATGCCATCCAAAGTTGATGCTGATTTCATAAATGGTCCCTCTTGTGGGGATTCCTGTTTCTGCTGTCTGAGGAGGACTCCGCTGAGGAATGTGGGTTTCTATTTATCTATCGCTTGAGGAAAATCTGTAGGGAATAGAGTCTAGGAACTTCAGTTGTCCAAGGCTCTGCTAAAGAATCATCTTTGAAGAGATGAAAGTTTGTTGTTTTCTGGTTGAAATCCAAGCTTCACAGTAACTTGCTGGGGATAAGGGAATTAACTGTTACCTGAAATTGTATTAGAAAGAGCCTGTGTAGGGCTGTTTCAGGATGATTCCGTGTTGGACTACCTCTGGAGGGTTATATGGAGTAATCCTTGATGATTGCTACCTCAACAAATAACGAAGGAAGCTTTGGCGATTGCTACCTCAATAGATAATAAAGAAATCTTTGACGATTGCTACCTCAACAGATAATGAAGGAATCTTTGATGATTGCTACCTCAACATATAATGAAGGAATCTTTAATGATTTCTACCTCAACAGATAATGAAGGAATCTTTAACGATTTCTACCTCAACAGATAATGAAGGAATATTTAACGATTTCTACCTCAACAAATAATGAAGGAATCTTTGACGATTGCTACAAAAACAGATAATGAAGGAATCTTTGACGATTGCTACCTCAATAGATAATGAAGGATCTTTAAAAATTGCTACCTCAATAAATAATAAAGGTATCTTGGACGATTGTTACCTCAACAGATAATGAAGGAATCTTTGATGATTTCTACCTAAATAGATAATGAAGGAATCTTTAATGATTGCTACCTCAAAAGATAATGAAGGAATCTTTGACGATTGCTACTTCAACATATAATGAAGGAACATTTAACGGTTTCTACCTTAATAGATAATGAAGGAATCTCAGATGATTGCTACCTCGACAGATAATGAAGGAATCTCGGACGATTTCTACCTCAACAGATAATGAAGGAATCTTTAACGATTGCTACCTTAATAGATGATGAAATAATCTTTAACGATTACTACCTCAATAGATATTGAAGGAATCTTTGACAATTGCTATCTCACCAGATAATGAAGGAATCTTTAACGATTTCTACCTTAATAGATAATGAATGAATCTCGAATGATTGCTACCTCGACAGAAAATGAAGGAATCTTGGATGATTGCTACCTCACCAGATAATGAAGGAATCTTTAACGATTACTACTTCAATGGATAATGAAGGAATCTTTGACGATTTCTACCTCAACAAATAATGAACAAATCTTGGATGATTTCTACCTCAACAGATAATGAAGGAATCTTTAACGATTTCTACCTCAATATATAATGAAGGAATCTTTGACGATTGCTACCTCAACAGATAATGAAGGAATCTTGGATGATTGCTACCTCAACAGATAATGAAGGAAACTTTGACTATTGCTACCTTAATATATAATGAAGGAATCTTTGATGATTTCTACCTCAAAAGATAATGAAGGAATCTTTAGTGATTGCTACCTAAACAGATAATGAAGGAATCTTTGACGATTGCTACCTCAATAGATAATGAAGGAATCTTGGACGATTTCTACCTTGACAGATAATGAAGGAATCTTTGACGATTGCTACCTCAATAGATAATGAAGGAATCTTGGATGATTGCTACCTCAACAGAGTACCAAAAATTTGTATGGTCATATGAAAATTCATTTGTGTATAGACTTTACCTGAAAAGGTAAAGGTTTAGCTCCATGCAATGTCATGATACATGAATTGAAAATGAAGTTCTAAAAAATGAGATTGTGATACATGCATTCGTACTGCGTATTATATGATGTTTGTAAAATGATGTATGAATGCAATGCATGAATGTGTCAGTTGTTCTATTGTGGTATTGTTGAACTAGGAAAAATAAATCCCTAATTGCTGTTGGGGATGAAGAAACGTAGGTCTTCAAATTGAAGTTGAGATTCTGAAAGACGAATTTCCATTGTTAGGGAAATAAAATCTGTTTGGGAAGGAAACTCCATAATCTGCTTGGGGATATTGTTGAAATCCTGTTGGGGAATCCTGAGAAGCTTGGTGACTTCACTGGGAAATTTTTAGATGTTGGAGCAGTAATTTGGATATTCTTTCTCCGGCGGGGATATGAGAACACCTAACACCATTAGGCTGCACGCTGAGGATATGGCGGTGAAATTTTTAGGAGGATGCCCCTACCTTTGTACTTGCTGGAGAAAGTAACTGCGAAGACTTTGTGGATGGATTGAGTGTTATCCTAACTCTTGGAGTCTTTGGTGAATGCAAATCAGGGTAATAAATCTTCTATTGATAGACAAGTGACGAGATGACGAGACGTAGTCGTACGCTTTAATCCCAAACTTTTGCCTTGACTATCCTTTCAAATTTTCATTCCATCGGGATACCCCTTTTTGCCCAAGCCTCCTTTTTAGGTTTTTGACTTGTCGGGTGTACATTTTTGTTTTCATACGTATATCCCTAATTTTTCCTGAACTCCTTTTGGTTCTCCGGGATTCCCTTATTTTTGCCTAGGCCAGTCAACCTAGCGGGTCTTTGTTCATGCGTAGTATATTTCGACTATGTTCATGTTCACTGGGTATGGAGAATTGTCATTGTCCACAGTAGTAAGTGTTTCCACACAGTTGGAAGATGCTGGTTTGATCCTTCAAGATTTGTTGTTGGAATTCATGTCCAATGCCCCAAGTGATTCAGATGCAGATCTTCCCCTAGCTATTTGGAATTTTTTTTGGAGATTCCTTGAACCATAACTTGACTGCCCCAGATTAGCTAGACACCATGTTATGCCCCTTATTTATGAAAGGCCTATCAAAAGAATGTCTTTCCATGTGAGGTTATTCTGTCCATTGAGAGGATTTTTGTTCATCGAATATCCGTCGTGTGAATCTCTCTTCTATTGAACAAATAGTCATATGCAAACAATTGTATTTTAAGAATGCAAAGCTTATGCCTGTCTTGAAGTTTGAACATTCATTTTTTAGTAAAACAAACAAGTTTGGTAAGAGTGTGATATCAACTCAGGATTTATAGCGAACCCTAAAAGAGTCAGGATACCTTTTGTAATAGTATGTTTTAGAACTAACCCATGCTTCAGCTAGGACTTTTGAGGGTTGTAGCATGGCTTGGTTCACGGTTTAAGAAACAAAGGATAAAGGCTCAAATTTTATTTGTACCCAACCCGATCTTCATGACGTTCTTCAGTCCTATTCTCAGTTAATTGTGCGTTTAAATACCGATTGAGTCTAACATCTTTGCTCTGATACTTGGTGATGGTTCAAAAATTAAACATTTGTTTGAGAAGGCAGTCCTTTTTGTAACCTTATCTTTTTTTGTTGAGGATTTTTAGGAACTCTTTTTTTGATTTTGTCATCCCTACCTTTTCGTGAATTGCTTCCTTTGTGATTACAGTCAGCAGGATGCCCCCGTTTTTTCTTAAGTCTCCTTCATAGGATTTGACTTAGAGGGCTTTTCTTTTGAGAGAAAATAACTTCCTGCCTTGTCAATTATGTGGACCCATCACCATCTTTTGGAGAGCATCTTCTACACTATTTGTCGTGCATGAAGGGGAAAGTTTACGATTGAATGCACATCTGAATTAACTGAGAAAACCACCCTTCCCCAGGTTATGATTAATGGTTTTAATTTGTGTGAAAAGAAAAACTCCTACTTCTTAGGATCAAAGAGGCTTACTAGGGATTATCTTCATTATAACTCCAATGTTTAGGATTTGAAACAACGCATGTACATCGTCAGCGGGGTCTGTTCAAAAGCATACTGTAGAGACGGTGGTATCATTTTCGTCATCCTCCCTCTAAAGGCTTAAATATTTTAATCGAGAGTTGAATATCACAAGAAATGAAGTAAAAGCACAGTTTGAATATAATGAATACGAATGAAATAATTCAAGACAAACATATGCAATGTGTTAATGGGAAAACAAAAGTTTGACATAATAATAATTGTTTGAACAAGCAAAGGAAATTACAATTCAAAAATAAAAAATGAAATAGATTCTCTCATTGATTTGGCCTAGGAGTAGTGATCACATGGTGAGTCTCTAGAGGGTCAAATTCGATCTCCTTGGCATCAATCATATCCCGAATTTTATTACTCAGAGCCCAACAACCATTCGTATCATGTTCCGGGCTATCAGAATGGTATGCACACCTTTCATTGGGGTGGTAAATGGGAGCAGAAGTATTGGGGTTCTGTAGAGGATCCTTTAACGTAATCAACCATGTCTTCAACATGTGTAGTAACGCTTGAGCTAGTGACATGTTGATCTTGGTGAATTGTCTTTTAGGTGCAACATCCTTACGCTGATTAACTTGTCTTTGTTGGCAAGGTTATGACGTAGCAGCATTTTGGAAAGGTCTACTCTCCACCCAACCAACTTCTTGTCTCACCAGAGGCTGATTAATGACCTAATCCCCAGTCTCGATTGTTTTCTTCATAGGGTAACATCCGTCTTAATGAAGCTTGCTGATGAGAAACCTCAACTCTTCCTATCCCCGAGCTAAATTTTGGATAAGAGCCATTTGATTACTCGTCTGGATTCTCATCTTTTCCATCTCAGCTTGCAATTGCTCCACCTGGTCATCCTTGTTGTTGTTAGGATGTTTCTTGCTCAAGTTCCCATTGAGGAGTGCTTTCAATTCTTTCTGCCCTTTGGATAGGTTGAGGAACATTTCCATGAACCGAGTCTCTTGAGTTTGGAGATCTTTGTCCTTGTGTTCGAGAGTCATTTTCCTTGCTGAAATAAACAACAAGAACACGAGAGACCTGTACTGGAAGACCTGTTATGTAATGACATGTATGATGTGTAAATGTTTTCAAGGATCTCGTAGGGTAAACACAAGAAAATGTTAAGAGTTGATTGCAGCTTTAATTGAAGAACTTCATATTATTGAATGTCCTTCTACGAGAGTCAAGCTTACCATGTCGAGTGGGTCATCGCCTCTGACTCAAGTTATCGTTTTATGATCTTTTGACGTCATTGGCTAGAGGAAAATAAATCCCTTCGCCCCTTGTTAGACATCTGGTTCATCATAACCTGCACCACAGGCCCTTGAGATACTTGAAATGGTTAAGGAAATGCTATGGTATGATGCTATGATGTGTATGCTATGCATCAAACAAAAATGCAGGGTGATCAAGATAAGTATATCTTGCAAGAAAACCAGATTATTGTATAATGTATACAAACAAGGTCCTACAAGGAATACAAACAAAAGCCCTGCAACGAGTTCAAGTTGTTAGATAATGAAGGCAAACAAGTCACACAAGCAGCCTTAGGTTCATGCTTGCATGGGGTTTGTAGGTTAGTACCCTCTTGAAGTTTAGTTGGTTCAACATGTCTTAGAAAAGTAACCAGGTTCTAAGGAATCTCATATCACTGATATTTATTTATTGATCATTGTTTCTGCTTAGCAATATTTTCTTGTGGCTAAAACATCTCGAAAGTCCAATCTCAATAAGTGTATCATCGAGTATCAACCAATCCCCAACTTTACACAGAGGTCGGCTATCTCACTACTTTCTAATGGCCAAGTTTGTTCAACTAAGGTTCTAAGGTCTGTTAGTGCTTCACGACACCATGCGGCTGGCCTGTATTCTCCTCGATTCTATACAAGGGATACCGGTACCAACCAAAGTGTCACACCATCGAGTATCAACCAATCCCCAACTTTACACAGAGGTCGGCTATCTCACTACTTTCTAATGGCCAAGTTTGTTCAACTAAGGTTCTAAGGTGTGTTAGTGCTTCACGACACCATGTGGATGGCCTGTATTCTCCTCGATTCTATACAAGGGATACCGGTACCAACCAAAGTGTCACACCAACATAGCTATCGCTTAAACCATATTGGTCTACGCCATACAATCTCCATGATCTATTGTTGTTTACCGAAAGAGATGCCCCCAGATTCGGGTGTAGGATCTATAGTAACAACCCAAACAATCCTTCAAGGGTAAAGCATACAAAGAAAGCAATTACAACATTTTAAAATGAACTAACTCTTAAGGTAAACCTACTTTTTATTCATATATTCCCAAACAGAGTCGCCCGTTTTGTGATACGGTGGCAGAACCGATGGTTTATACTGGTTTTGCGTTTGTGTTCGCAAATGTTGCGGTAAGCAAGATTCGCCACCGACTTTTCTTTTATCAAAATTAAGGAAAGGGTGAAATGAACAAAAAAAGACATTTTCAAGAATTTTCTGAGTAAGGGAGTAGATTATGGAAAGGGAAGGTGTTAGCACCCTTTCCATCCGTAGTTCTCTACGGGCTCTTAGATGCTTAGGTTATTTTAAAAGTACATTGTGCTTTGTATGTTTTTGAAAAATGTTTTGAAATTTTTTTAGTGCGGCGATTCGCTTTTTGATAACTCTTGTATGAGTACTCAATTGTGTTGACAAAGCAAATGTTTTTGAAAGTTGTTTTTGAAATGTGTAAGTGTACAAGATTGTTTTGAGAAAGCATCTAACAACTATCTAATTGTACTCGAAAAGGTTATTCTTTTCCTCCTATCCTTTATACAGTCCTATCCTACTATTAGCGAGTAGGTAGTGTTGTACCCCAATTTTCCCCCCTAAGATCCCTTCATCATACCATGTTGATTCAATCACAACAAGATCACATTAGGGCTTTTGTTTCTCCTCCATATCTTTAGCTTTGCTCTTTGAGAGATCACCAAGCACCTTGACTTGTTTTTATTTTGTGGTCATGCATGTTTTATTTTGAATTTCTTTCTAATTAACAAAATACAATTTTGGTTTGTCTTACTTGTTAATAATGTAGGTAAAGGTAATGTGGCTTAGCAAGTTGATCCATAGGTTGATGAGTTTATTTCCATGCCTTAGTCATTAAATCTTGAGAAATTCAAACCACACCATTGAAGTTATTTTGGAAGAAATGGCATGGAAATGTTAATTTTGGTTCATCACATTTCAAAGTTATCAAGATTGATTCAAAAGTACAAGGGGTTGATTGAAGAAGTTGTCATGGTTGGAAAAGGCCTTGTTCCCATTGGTCACAAGTGCATATTTCTCTCAATTCTAAAGATATGGAAGTGGTTTTGGTTTCTATTAGTTCTCATTATCATCCTCAACAACTTTTATCTACAAAGAAAAAATGTTGGTACAAGAAGTTTGTTCAAAATTGTCAAAGTTCCTCAAAGCATTTTCTTGATCTAGGAGCTAGGATTTTAAACTTCAAAGAAGTATATCTTGCTCATATTTTGGTATTTTTGGGTGATTCCAAAGATATCCTTCTCTTCAAAGGGTTGTCAAAAAACCACTTCAAAATCTTCAAGGAGTTTTCATGTGGAAGAAACTTTATGTTGAAGAAAGATTACAAGTCCTCTAGATGAACCCCAAATTTCTCATGTGTGACTTCAAATGACTATAAATTGGTAAATTTTTATCACCTTGAGACCACTATTTTTCCATATTGATCTCGAGGATGTTAAATTTAGGCCTTATTTTATGTGCAAAGTGAGAAAATGGATGGAAGATGCCCTAAGGATACAAAAGATTATAGGTCATTTCATGATTTTTGCCAACTTCAACAATTCATAACTCTCTCAATTTTTGGATATTTTGAATGGTTCAAGTCTCAAAATGTCATTAATGAGGTCTATTTCATGCCATATTTTTTAGTAAAGAGCAAATTCCAAGTGGAAGGCCATGTTTGGATGCAAAACATTATAGGTCACTTTTGAAGAAAAATTTGAAATATTTCTAAGTATGGAAAGTCAACCCTTTTTCCCTAACTTTGACTCATTATAACTTTCAGCTCAAACATCCATTTGATTCCATTCTTTTTTCATTGCAAATATTGTAACCTCGTCTTTCTAAAGCATCAAGAATCATACCTTAAGACCCCTTGAGCTGAGAATTCCATTGGATTGAACTTGGTAACTTGGAACTGAAGTTTCTTCATAAGTCCGAATTTGAAATTCATGTTTTGGCTTCTAAACATCAAATTAGCACGCGTTTGTGATCTAAACATGTTTAAACAAGTTGCAAAAATGGATTAGAGCCTGAAAACGCAAAGATTGGATGAGTTTTGATGCAAAACAGATCACACCTTTCTCGTGTATCAGGTTCACATGATTTCCCTCCAAACTTCATCATTTCACACGCTTGAACATTCCATTTGATTCCCTATAAATAGAGGGTCATCCACCATTCATTTCCTTAAGCTTTGCGAGCCAATTACACTCTTTCAAAACCTCACACGAACTTCAAATTTTTTAAATCAGTTTCTGAGATTCAAGCCTTTTCTTCCAAAATTCTTTTCACATTCATCATCCTTCAACATCATACAAACTCTCCAGCACTTAAACCTAGCAAAACGAGCCATGATTCAAGCTACAGAAGTCCAGTTTCAGAGATTATTTCTTGAACTTCGAAAAGGTAAAATTCTCCACCATTTGGATCCAAATAAAGCACTAACCTATTCTACTCTTTCTCTTGATTCTTGTGCTTCTTATAATTTTTAAATCCATTGAGAATCGAGAGAGAAACCTCAAATTGAAGGTGCTCGCTATTTTCTGGGTTTTTAATTCATATCTCTTTGCATACCTTATATAAATTTAGCGCGATGGTGGTGTTAGGATCATCTTGACGAGACGAATCTAATGATACTAGTCTGGGATCCTAATTTTTCCATTTGAAGGATCTCACAAAATCTCCATTTTAGGGTGTTTGGAGCTTGAAGATGATGACATGTCTCATCTCATCCAATGATAGCGTGCCAAACGTTTTAATTTCATTGGTTGCCTTTTTTCTGATCCTATGCGTATCTCACTAAGGTCCATATCAAGCACAACGCGTCTGGTCCATTGGATCAGCATACTAATGAGTTTTGACTATGATCTGATTACCCACGTTTTTTTGGTTTTATTTTATTTTCTGATTTTATATTTTAATTGATTTAATTTTAAAAAATTCATAACTCTTTTATTTTTTATCCAAAATTGAATTATTTCTGATCTCATGACTATTTTTTCACATTTTTATTTTGACATTTGATATTTTTTTTTTATATTATTTGCATTATTTGCTTCCTTTTAATTACTTTAAAAATATTTTCTGACATTTTTTAATTCTAAAAAAATTGATAAATATCATTTTACATATTTCTGACTTTTTGAAATTTTTTTGGAATTTTATATTGATGTTTACTATTTTTGATGTATTTTCTATTTGTCTGAGCAATTTTAATTAGTTTAAAAATAGTTTCTGACTTTAAAAAATTACCAAAATTTTTACAAAAATATTTGAGTTCATCTCTGATTTTTCTATGGTCTTACTTATTATTTCTTGATTTATTTGAACATGGTTGATATTTTTCTCTTTTATTTTTTATTTTAAAACATTTTAAAACCCTTTTTAATGTGTATAATAAATGTATTATTATTTTGTGATTATTTTCTGGCTGATCTTGGGTTGAATTTTTGATCATGAACTTTGTTAACATCATTGGATCCATGGTGTTGAGTTTAACTCCATAAAAATGGATGAATGATTTTAATAATAGTTTGATTAAAATTTAATTCAAATGTGATTTGTATATTTTCCCCCACCCTTCTTCATCTCATCCCTTTATTATTGCACTAAGTGTTATTGGAGCATGATCTCTATATCATGTCTCAAAACAAATGGTGCATAGATTGCTAATGACCGGCCCCAAAATAGGTGCGACTTCTATATAAGTCCACTTACGATTGCTTAACATAACGCTAAATTTTGTCCCGATTCGAACAAATGATCATTCATAGTCCAAATCTATGTTTGCAAGCCCAAGTATGTTAATTTGATCTCTTTGATCCAATAACCTTGAGATTCATTGTGTGGAGGCTTTGGTTCTACCAATCCTCTAATGGATCTACATCAGTTTTGGTCAACGCGGATTACTTAAACAATGTTGATCATTAAATTGTACTTGTGAGAATTCCAAATGGATGATATACTTGACAAAAATCAAATGCAATTTGTTGTGTGGAGGCTTTTGTTCTACCAATACTCTAATGAGTTCCAAATGCAAGTTTCAAGATGGTCATCCAACTAACCACTAATTACTAATAATGGACTTTATCTTGTGTTTTTATTATATGCTGTTTTATTTTATGCATCATTTACTTTTAGCATTTACATTTCATGTTATTTTCATCTTTGCTCATTTGAGCATTTACTTTCTTGTCATTTTATTTTTTGCTCACTTGAGCTTGTCTTTCCTTTTTGGAGATACTTAATAATCAACATAAACGATAAAAAAATTTAATGATACTTGGACTATTTGGTTACTATCCTTGGCATTATGGAGTATTGGACTTAGGATTAGAAACCTTGGCCTATATCGGAGACCTTGTGACCTTAATTGATATTTTGTCTGGAGCTCTTGAGGTTTACCTCCAGACCTTGGGTTGTTTGTTTTTTGTGTGTGCAGGTTATTGTGATTACATACTTTTTTTGTAATCTGGAACTCACCCGTATACAGCCGTTACTCTGTCCAATTTTTGTGAAGACTTAATACATTTGAAGTTTGGTTCTCTCAAGAGGTCTAGTATCTATGCTTGCTTGGTTTCAATCCAAAGAATGGGAATTCTATCTTGGCTCATAATGTCAAGTATTGGCTTCTTGTTGATTAGATGGTTCTTATCCCTAGCTTTTACCTTATGCTTTAGGATAGTCCCTTCTTCTCATCCCATCTTCTTTAATTTCAAAAATCCTCTCCCTCCTTTTGAAAACTCTTCTTGTTTCTAAACTTGAACCACATTCACAATAAACTTGGACTTAGGTCCATGCATTTTCAAAACATTTTTCAGAAATAAACTCCAATCAATTTAATAAAACCTTGACCTTTTTTTGTGAGAAGACTAAAAGTCAATCAATCTCATTTCAAACCATTTTTCCACTTTGACTTTTTATTTTAAAACTTTTCTCAGAAGATTAGACTCTTGTCAATCCTTGTCGTGATGCAAACAACTATACTTCTACAATATGTAGTGAAGTGAGATATTTTCCACTTGGGTATTGAGTGAGGCTTTATTGATTATAAAATCCAAGCCATATCCTCCACTTTCAGATGATGAAAATTCTCCTTTCTCATAATTGTGGGTAGTAATTATGTTTTCCACACGGACAATGACGATGATGTCGTATCCCATAAAATTAACCAACACACTTGTGTTTTAAAATTTTTAAAGGTAAACTACTTGTACCCTGATCCTCTATTACACGAAAGGTGGTACGTAGGCACTAAAGGTTTGCAACCGCGACGGGTGACAAAATCATAAAAAACTTACTTCTTTTCTCACCTCCACCATCTATTTTGCACAAAACATTTTATAGCTAAAATATATAGATTTTTACAAAGAGGTTCATGTGGAGTACCGTAGATGTTTAGGTTGATAATACCTTCCCTTTGCATAACCAACCCCCTTACCTTGAATTTTCTCCCTCTTTTTAGGTTACTCGCTCTTTTCCTATTCCTTTGGAAACAATAAAGCACGGTGGCGATTTTTAAATTTGATATGTATAAGTCTAGTCAATCCAACAACTTACTCTTAAACATTTCTACCGCTACAGAAAAAATGGCGACTTCACTGGGGAATAGATTGACCTCTTGCTGGTCCATCCCTAAGTGGGTTGAGCCTATCTCTATTTATATCTTTATGTGTGCTATTGTTGTTTATGTCTTATATGTTGTATATGTATTTGTCTGGATTTTCCTAGTTTTCAGGGTGCTTGGTGATTACTTATAAGTCATATACCCGCACTTGGGAAAATTTTAAGATAGGACGAGCGGTATAGTCATATTAACTTTAAGGGAGTAATCCAAAAAAAGGAGGCATGAGATCCCCCACTCAGTGGAGGCCCCTTTGATTGTAGTGATGTTTACAGAGTAATCGGGAAGACGTACTGCTTTTGACCTGGGAGCCTGCTGAAGCTGAGGACCGTAGAATACCTAACCCATCTTGGCCTTTTTGGTGTAGTTCGGAAGCTATGACGAAGTAATCCAGAAATAGTTGTCATGGGATACTATGCTCGGACGAGTTTTTCTTGAGAATATTACTAATTAGCGAGTTAATCGAGAAGTTGGTAATATCCGAAGGAAGGATGTAGACTTTGGGAACCTTTAGAACCTTGTTCGACAGGAGATATCTTTTAGACCATACCTTATGGGTAGTACCTTCGACCTCATGCTCGTGACGTTGAACCTATGAACCTGTGTTTGTGATCTTGTGTGTGATTGTTGCATCATGCATCCATGCACTCATAAGCATATTTTGAAGAAATTTCATTTCAAGGTACTTGAAAGTTAACCATTTGTGAATATCTCAGGTACCTTTTGATCATGGATACTCGAAAAAGAAAGACCAAAAAATACAATTTCAAAGATCCCAAGATATATGAGTTAATCAGTCTAATTCCCGAGATTGTGTTTTCTGTATATTTTTGGAAGAAGTATGGATCCATCATCCCTCTTATGAAGCTTAGGATGAAGGAGGGTATTCTATCGACCTTGGTCCAGTTCTATGATCCGTTGTATCATTTCTTTACTTTCCCTGACTATCAGTTGATGCCTACACTATAAGAGTATTCTTATCTGTTGGATTTACCTATTACCGATCATGTTCCTTTTACTGGTTTGGAAGGTGAGCCATAACCACACGAGATTGCTGCTTTGATCCATCTGGGGAAGTCTGAGGTTGAAGCCCATATGACTACTAAAGAAGGGATTAGAGGATTACCAGCTCAATTCTTATTGGATAAAGTTCGTTACTTTTCCAGGATGAAGATTACAATCGCTTTTGAGGCCATATTTGCTCAACTTGCTTACAAGTTATTCTTATTTCCTAATGTGGACAAGTTTGTTGACATTAATTCTATCAGGCTCTTCATGATTGGAAACCCAATTCCTACATTTTTGGGTGATGCTTACTACTTTATTCATCTTTGGAATTCTTATCATGGGTGGATGATTATCTGTTGCACGCCTCTATTGTACCGGTGGTTTGTTTCTCACATGCCTCAGTCTGATGCTTTTTGGGATGTCAGGAAGGAACCCCGTTGGGCTCCTAAGATCATGGCACTTACTCACTCGGATATTAATTAGTATCATCGGGCTTACCAGGATGTAGAGATTGTCTATAGTTGTGGTAGTTTCCCCAATGTACCTCTTCTTGGTACAAAGGGAGGAATTAACTACAACCCTGTTCTTGCACGACGATAACTTGGTTATCTGATGAGGGATAAACCAAATAGTATTCATTTGAGCAGTTTCTCCTTGAAGGAGGGAGAAGACCATAAGGAAGCTAGGGAGCAGATTGCGAAGGTCTGGCCTCACATTCGTAGGAAGAGTAGGAAAGACTTGGGACCTATGGGGTTGTTTCTTTGGAGCCTTATCTTCAGTGGGTCCAAGCGAGAGCTATTCAATTGAAGATGTCGTATTCCTGGGAAACACTTATGCCTGATTTGTTTGTGAATACCACAACTCCCTTATTGGATGATATAGAAGAGCTACAACTTTATTTGGTCAGGATGCAGTAGGAAAAGGACGCTTGGAAGAATAAGTGCCAAACTTTGGATATTTCCTTTAGAGCAGACTTAAAGGAGAAAGACGACTTGATTGAAATTCTTGAGAGTCAAGATGTAGAAATGATGGAGAGGCAAGGGGATTTATTTTCTCCTAAGCCTCAGTTATATGCTATTTGCTCACTTCCTGATTTAGGTGATTGGAAGGAGGTTGCCACCAGATATACAGAAGAAAACTAGAGGTTGAAGGCTCAGATTGCCAGGCTTATAGGGAAGTGCCAACGTATAGAGTGATCTCCATCATCTTTGCTTCTTAGGGTTTTAGACTTTATTTTCATCTTGTATTTGGGATTATTGAATCTTGTAATCCATTTTGAAGTTATTATAATAGAATTTTTCAGTATTTCAAATATGTTATTACTTTGATATTTGCAATGTGTCTATAAATCTTTAAGTCCCTTGAAATATTAATAATAAAATGAATCATGTGAATTGCACATCATGCATCATATTGCACATATTTCTTTCATTTCTTTGCATATCCAGGTAGCTTACCAAGCTTCTTTACTTCGCTTAGCAAGTTGTCTCACCACTACAACACTCGAGCTAATTTAAGATGGAAGATGAACAACTTAGAATAAGAGAATCGTGAGTTGTGCGAGGAAGTTTCAGCTTTGAGGCTGGCATGGGCAATCTCACTGCTCTGATGGAATCTCTGGTGGCTGCTGAGAATCATCCACCGAGTGTTCAACCTCAACAAGCAAGGGTTACTACTGAAGCTCCGACTGTTACTGTGTATGCTACTCCAACTATTGTTATGAATCGCATGCCTCAAGGTTATCCAAGGGGAATGATAGAGAACTTTGTGCCTGAAGGATTCAGTCTTGGTCCTCAAGATGCTCCAGTTGTTCAGACTACTGTTACTCCTGCACCTCCTGTAGTGCATGTTGCTCCTGTTGCACCTTCTTCGAAGAATATGGTTCCATTTGCTAATGATGATATGTGTTGTCCTTTTCCTACACCAAGTGAAGACTTGGGTATCTGTGATAGAATGGATGATTTTCAAGAACAGTTTGACAAGATGTAGAGGGAGATGAAGACCCTCAAGGGAAAGGAATTATTCAGGAAGAATGTGAATGATTTGTGCTTGGTCCGGAATGTTAAGATATTTGCGAAGTTTAAGGTCCCAGAATTTAAGAAGTACAAGGGCAACACTTGTCCCCGTGCTTATCTTGTGATATATGTAAGAAGAATGTTTACCCATACTGATGATCAGCGTCTGCTGATTCACTTTTTTCAGGATAGTTTGACTGGTGTTGCGTTGAAATGGTATATAAGTTTGGACAATGTCAATATCCATACTCGGGATAAGCATTTATCAGAAAATACAAATATAACATGGACATGGCGCCCGACCGTGATCAACTCAGGGCCATGGTCCATAAAGACAGGGAATCATTTAAAGAATATGCACAGAGATGGCGTGAGGTAGCCGCCCAAGTGATTCCTCCCATGGAAGAGAAGGAGATGACTAAGATTTTCTTGAAGACCCTGGGTGCTTTCTACTACGATAGGATGTAGCAAGTGCGCCAAGTGTATCCGTTTAGAAGAGGCTGTAAGAGAGGGCCATCTCACAAAAAGTGAAAGTTCAGGAAGTGCGAAGAAGCCATCCTATGGGTTTACCAAGAATAAGGAAGAAGATAGAAATGCTGTTATGCAAGAGAGGAGGGTTAATCCTCCTAGATGAAATTACTAGCGTCATCAACAAGTCGCCTCAGTTACTCCAGTTGTTGGTATAGCTCCAACTACCGTTGCTTATCAAAGTACATCACATCATGGGAATCAAGGGTATAATCAGATAAGGGATAGTTATGATCCTATCACTATGAGTTTTACAGAATTACTCTCGGCGTTAATTCAAAATAAGTTGGTTCATACCCGACCACCTCCCGTTGTACCATCACCATTGCCTTGGTATTACAAAGCATACCAAACATGTGATTTCATCAGGGAGTACCAGGGCATAATATTGAGAACTATTATCCTTTGAAGACTGAAGTACAAAAATTGGTGAAGTCTGGTATCTTATCTTTCAAGGATGTTGGCCCTAATGTGAAACACAATCCTCTGCCTAAGCATGGAGGAGCACATGCTGTGAATATGGTGTCCGGTTGTCCAGCCGACTTCCAAATTTTTTATATTAATCTAGTTAGAGGAGGTTTGGTAAAAAAGCATGCATACCTCTAAGAATTTAGCTGCTATACGCATGACCATGCCGGTTGTGCTATTTGCAGTACAAATATACAAGGTTATGACAAGATAATGGCTGATTTACAGGAGATGATGGATGAAGGCCTCATCCACGTGATTAGGCCTAGGGCAGAGTATAAAGAGGAAGTAAACATGGTTTCTGGATGTCCTGGATATTTTATAATATTTTATGTGGAACATATGAATGAGGATCTTGTACAATTGCATGCTACTTTCTGCCACATGGCTGGTCAAATAGAACATCAATATGGATCTTGCCGAATTTGCTGTCGGGACTCCAGAGGATGTTCAATTGTAAGGAAAGGTGTTCATTTGTTGTTGGATAATAGAACCATCAAGGTTACTGGTAAAAGGGATGATTACCATGAAGTTGATATAATTGAGGTTTATTTGGCTGAAGAAGAGTCGAATGATGAGTATGCCTCTGCAGATGAGTTCTTCTCCTAGGATGAAGATTGGTTTTCCAGGGATGACTCTATAATGAATGATTGTATTGAAGAGGGATTAAATGTTATTGTGCCTTTCTTTGGTGCACCTACCCCTTTTGAAATTGAATATCATAGCGAGCCAACTGTTACTCCATTGATGATTAGTTTGTCGGGTCCCTGCCCGTACAAGTAAGATAAGGTTGTACCCTACAAATATAATGCTACAATTTTAGAGGATGTTGTGGAAGTTCCCATCCAGCCAATGCCTAATGTTCGAAATATTACTGAGACTAGAAGAGTGGCCCGTAGCAGTCGTGTATTTTCACTAGTTGTTCATGGAGATGTTAGTACTAGAAAGAAAATTGTTGAAAATGTTGAACCCAAGAAGGTAGTGTGTGAATCTAGTGGAGCTACGCTAGAAAAAGAGGTAGATGATATTTTGAAGATAATCAAGATGAGCGACTACATAGTTGTAGATCAACTCCTCAGACTCCTTCAAAAATATCTATCTTGGCTTTATTGATGCACTCCTCTGCTCACAGAGAATCTATGATGAGGGTATTGGACCAAGCTTTCAAGGAAAGTGACATGCTTGTAGACCAACTCAGCAGTGTAGTAGGGAACATTACATCGTGTAATAACCTGAGTTTCTGCGACGATGAACTTCCCGATGAAGGAAGGAATCATAACCTGGCCCTCCACATCTCTATGAACTACAAGAATGATTCATTATCTAATGTGGTGATTGATAATGAATCTGCATTGAACGTTATACCGAGGAGCATGCTTATGAAGTTGAAATTTCAAGGAACGCCCATGCGCCTAAGTGGAATTATTGTGAAAGCGTTTGATGGATCAAGGAAATCTGTTATTGGTGAAGTGGACTTGCCTATTCATATAGGCCCACATTTGTTTCAGATTACTTTCGAGGTTATCGATATTGTACCCGCTTATATCTGCTTGCTGGGACGACCGTGGATACATGAGGCAGGGGCTGTCACTTTGAATTTACACCAGAAGCTAAAGTTTGTACGTGAAGGAAAAGTGGTAATTATAAATGGAGAACAAGCATTATTGATATCTCATTTGTCCTCTTTCAGCATTGTGGAGGCGAATGAAGCTGCTGTTGGAACCCAGTTCCAAGCTTTATCCATTGATAATGTAAGAGGAAATGACAACTCTATGGCTTCATTAAAGGATGTGTAACAAGTTATGCGTAATGCCCATAGTGAAGTACGGGGACAAATTGTTGATCCACCTGTAAAAAAGAATAGAGCTGGCTTGGGCTTCTCCGTGAAGAATGATAAAGGTAAGAGCATGAAGTCGAAGTCTTTTGCAGGCAAGTATCAAGACATCTTCCATAGAGGGGGTTATCTTTATCCAACCGTTTCTGAGATTAATGCCATCATGGAAGATGAAGCATAGCCAGAAATGTCGAATTATGTGACGCACCGAGTTAGGGTTCAGAACTAGATCACCATTGATGTTCCCTCTTGCATACATGTTTCAAAGTAATATTTTTGTGTTAATCTTTTTGAAAAAACACTTTCACTCTTCCCAAGGTGAACGTATTAATATTGTATGGGCTTATGTTTTTGCTGTGATTTTAAAATCAATAATAAAAGTTGTCTTTGTTTCCTAAATTGCGTCTTTATTTTCTGTTTTTCTTGGAAAATGGTAATCAGAAAAAACCTTTCAATATAAATAATAACTGAAATTTAATTTGCATGATCACTTGTTATATGTTTCATTTTCTAAAAGCAGTCATAAATCATATGTGCAGATTAATTAAAAAACTCGTTGAATACAATGACCCTGCACCCTCTCCCAACTTTGAATGTCCTGTGTATGTGGCCGAAGAAGAAGACTATGATGAGATTCCAGGAGAGGTCTCACCGTTGCTTGAGCATGAGGAGAATGCCATTCAACCATATAAAGAGCCATTGGAAGTAATCAATTTGGGTTCAGAAGAAGATCCAAAGGAAGTCAAGATTGGAGTATTACTGCATCCTGATATGAAGAGCAGGTTGAGTGATATGTTGAAAGAGTATGTGGATATTTTTGCTTGGTCTTACTAAGATATGCATGGTCTAGATACAGATATTGTAGAGCACCGTTTACCGCTGAAGCCAGAGTGCCCGCCAATCAAACAAAAGTTATGAAGAACTCACCCAGATATGGCAGTGAAGATCAAAGAAGAAGTTCTAAAGAAGATTAATGTCGGTTTTCTTGTGACATCAGTGTACCCTCAGTGGATTGCCAATATTGTCCCAGTACCGAAGAAAGAAGGAAATGTCCGCATGCGCGTAGATTACAGAGATCTAAATAAAGTTAACCCGAAAGATGATTTTCCATTGCCACGCATTGATATGTTAGTGGATAGCACAGCAAAATTCAAAGTTTTCTCGCTCATGGACGAATTTTTCGGGTATAATCAAATAAGGATGGATCTAGAGGTCATGGAAAAAACAACTTTTGTCACACCCTAGGGAACATTCTGTTACAGAGTGATGCCCTTCGGTTTGAAGAACGCTAGTGCAACGTGCCAGAGGGCTATCCCAAACCTATTCCATGATCTGACGCATAAGGAAATTGAGGTATATGTTGATGATATGATTGCGAAATCCCAGACTGAAGAAGGGCATGTAGAAGATTTGTTGAAGTTACTTCAGCATTTGAGGAAGTATCGTCTCCACTTGAATCCAAATACATGTACCTTCAATGTTCGGTCAGGGAAATTATTGGGTTTCATTGTTAGCAAGAGAGGGATTGAAGTTGACCTTGATAAAGTCAAAGAAATTTAAGAAATGCCAGTGCCGAGAACTGAAAAGCAAGTCAGAAGGTTCCTCGGGCGTTTGAATTATATTTCTAAATTCATTTCCCACATAATTGCAACATGTGAACCGATCTTTATGTTGTTAAAGAAATATCAAGGTTGTGTATGGATAGATGACTGCAAAAGGCCATTTGAAAGTATTAAAGAATATCTTCTTGAACCTCCTATCTTGCCCCCTCCTGTTGAAAGAAGACCATTGATTATGTATCTGACAGTGTTAGATAATTCCATGGGCTGTATTCTGGGACAACAAGATGAAACAGGGAAGAAAGAGTATGCCATTTATCATCTCAGTAAAAAGTTTATTGATTATGAGTCGCAGTATTCCATGCTGGAAAAGACATGTTGTGCTCTGGCCTGGGAGGCAAAACATTTGCTACAATATATGTTAAATCACATTACTTTGTTGATCTTAAAAATGGAGCCAATCAAGTACATTTTTGAAAAGCCTGCTCTTACTGGGAGGATTTCCCGCTGGCAGATTCTGTTATCTGAATATGACATCGAATACCCACTCAAAAAGCTATTAAAAGTAGTGTGTTGGCATATTATCTTGCTCACCAACCAATTGATGATTATTAGTCTGTGAAATATGATTTTCCCGATGAGGATGTGATGACTTTGAAAGTGAAAGGTTGTGATGAACCATTTCCTGAGGAAGGTCTTGATATTGAATCTCGCTGTAGTTTGATATTTGATTGAGTTGTGAATGCTTATGGTAAAGGAATTTGTGCTGTGATTGTAACTCCACATGGATCACACATTCCTTTTACTGTAAGGTTGACATTTGATTGTACTAATAATATGGCAGAATATGAGGCTTGCATCATGAGTCTCGAGAAAGCTATTGATCTCAGAATTAAAATTCTTGAAGTGTATGGCGATTCAGCTTTGGTAATAAATCAGATTAAATGAGAGTGGGATACTCATCACCCCGACTTGATCCCTTACAAAGATTATGCTAGAAGATTGTTACCCTTCTTTAATAAAGTTGAATTCCATCATATCCCCAGAGATGAAAATCAAATGGCAGGTGCTCTGGCAACTCTGGCTTCTATGTATCAAGTGAATACTTGGAATGATATACCTCAAATTATAGTTTGGCGACTGGATAGGCCCGCTCATGTGTTTACAAAAGAAGAGTTAGCAGAGGAGAAACCTTGGTATTATGATATCAAGAATTTTCTCCAGACTCAAGAATACCCGATTGGTGCATCAAATAAAGATAGAAAGACATTGAGAAGATTGGCTGGCAGCTTCTTCCTCAGTGAAAATGTGTTGTACAAGAGAAATTATGACATCGTCTTGCTCAGATGCATGGATAGACACGAAAGACATGTTGATGCATGAGATTCCTGAAAGTTCATTTGGCACTCATACCAATGGACATTCGATGGCTACAAAGATGCTAAGGGCAGGTTATTATTGGCTGACAATGAAATTTGACTATTACAAATTCGCAAAGAAGTGCCATAAATTCTAGATTTATGCGGACAAGATTCATGTGCCTCCGACACTTCTCAATGTTATTTCTTCCCCGTGGCCTTTCTCTATATGGGGTATTGACATGATTGGGATGAAAGAACCCAAAGCTTCGAATGGACACCATTTTATCTTGGTAGCAATTGATTACTTCACCAAATGGGTGGAAGCTGCTTCATATGCTAATGTTACTAAGCAAGTGGCTATGCGCTTTATTAAGAATAATCTTATATGTCGGTATGGTGTGCTGAGAAGAATTATCATCGACAATGGCTCAAATCTGAACAAAAAGATGGCGCTGGAACTTTGTGAAGATTTCAAGATTGTCCATCATAACCCATCTTCGTACAGGCCGAAGATGAATGGGGATGTTGAAGCTGCTAATAAGAATATCAAGAAGATCGTCTAGAAGATGGTTGTTACTTATAAAGATTGGCATGAAATGCTCCCTTTTGCTTTACATGGATATCAGACATATGTCCGCACTTCAACAGGAGCAACCCTGTTCTCTATTGTGTATGGAATGGAAGTTGTGCTCCCAATCGAGGTTGAGATTCCTTCTTTGCATGTGATAATGGAAACCAAGTTATCAGAGGCTGAATGGGTCCAGAATAGGTTTGACCAATTGAATTTGATCGAAGAGAAGAGAATGACGGATTTATGTCATGGGCAGTTATATTAGAAGAGAATTAAGAAAGATTTCGATAAGCAAGTCAAACCTCGTGAATTCAGAGAAGGTGACCTCGTGCTCATAAAGATCATGTCTTTTAACACTGATTCTAGGGGCAAGTGGACTCCCAATATTGAAGGCCTATATGTTGTCAAGAAAGCATTCTCTGGAGGTGAATTAATTCTTGAAACAATGGATAGCGAGGAGTTCCCACGCCCCATGAATGCTGATGCAGTCAAGAAATACTCCGCCTAAAGAAATACAAGAACAACTCGCTAAGTTGAAAACCCGAAAGTGCGGCTTAGGTAAAAAAAAGAGCGTCTCGGTAGGCCGAAAACCCGAAAGGGCGGTTTTGTACCCCAAAATTGGCCCTCTCATTTATCAAACATTTTCTCACAAAATCCCCTTTAGCTCAAGACTACACAAGGATTGATCAGCTCAAGACACCTTCTTAAGCACTGATGACTGAAATTAGGATTTAAGATTGCATAAGGATAATTGAACTTTTAATGCCTCATATTACTTTCATGGATCATTATGGACCCCAAAGATTTCTCATGTGAAATTTCAAGTCTTGGATCACATTTTTGCTCAATCAATTGAGTTGTTGACCTAAAAATCATTTGTATTGAAAAAGTCAACTGATACACCAAAAGTCAAACTTTGACTTTTCAGTCAAAATTTGATTTCAAAGATCACAATTCGTTAAGACTTTCAAAAATACAAAGCTTGATCATCAAGAAATCAAGAAAGTCAAAATTCAATGTGAAAAGTCAAACTTTTCAAGACTTAAAAAATTTTCTAAGTATTTTTGTACATGATAATTGCATTACTTCATGTCATTCTTTCACCAAGATGAAAGATGATTAAAAGGAAACTTTAAACATGAAAGTTTCAGATCTTGATGATATCTACAACTTTGTTGTTATGATCAAGTCCTAGAAGTGCTTAGATTTCAAGTTATGAATTCATGAAGTCAGGGCATTTTTGTATAAACACTTAGAAATTTTCAGTAGTTTTAGTCAAGTTTTTGTCCCAACTTCTTGGCCAATTTTCACCAAGTTCCAGCTTGATTTAACAAAATTGGAAAACATGAAAGTTGTAAAGGAGGTTCCAATATTTCCAAAAAGTCCAAGAACTCATTGAGATCATTCTTGAGTTGAGAGAATCGAAGAGATGAAGTTAGGGTTTCATTCTTGAATTACAAGGCGGAATTTGTGATGAACACTTGACTAAAATTCCAACCAAAGCTACATGATCTCTCTTTTCAGGATATGTTCTCTCCAAATCTATGCATAATCAAGCAATTACACAAACCCTAAGTGTATTACACAAGCATTTGAAGCTTTGTCCAAGTCTTAATACCATTTATGGTTAGAAATGCAAAAGCAACATTTCCATTTGCATAAAGCTTCACTTTTCCAACCAGTCTCTTCTTTCAAAGCTTGAAATATGTTCTAAAGATCACAACAAATCTATCAACATCAGAAGAAATCCACAAGACCTGCAAAGCATGGCTAAATTCCTTAATTCACTTCGTTCTTTATCATGAAGCAACTTGCCTTTATGAATTTGAAAAATGCATAACCTGTGATTTTTAAAAATCTGAGTTGTTTAAAGTATCAAACCTTCTCTATAAATAGAGAGGCCAATTGCAAGAGAAAGGGGGTCAGAAAAAAATAGAGATAAAATCCAGAAGTTTGGTTGTAAACTAGCCATCAAAATCCCATACTCTCAAAAAAAGCCATAACTGTCCAAACAAACTATCCAAACACTCCACATACATCATATAGGAAGCAACTCAAGCTCAAAACACAAATTCCAACTTCAAGGTAAGTCTCCTTGACTTTAAACCCTTCATTTCAAATCATTAGTTGATTCATCTTCTAAGATAAAATTTAATAATCATTCCCCTTGAAGCTAACCTTTGTTTGTCTTCCATTCTTGTCATTTATGTGTTGAGAACTAACCACTTCGTGTAGCAAAACAATGATAGAGTGAAAAAATTTGCAGTATGAGTCGACACACACTCACATGGGTCGACTCACTTTATTGGAAGGACAAATTATGAGTTGACATAAAACCTCATGAGTCGATACATACTGCTATAACAGGCACAAAACAAAAAAGATAAAGGCTCATGGGTCGACACAAAACACGCATGAGCCGACACATGCAGAGAATGGGTCGACACATACCCTTATGCATCAACTCATACTAAATTGATTTGGATTTACAGGAGCAAGACAAGCTTATGTGTCTATGCAAAAGAGCATGTGTCGACACATAATATTCAAAAATGCAGTTTTCCATTCTTTTACATTGTTTTATCTATTTTCATATATTTTTTTCATCACTACTCAATATGGTTGTAATATTTAAGCTCCTATCCATCCTCATTTGTAAATTGTACCCATATCCCCCTAAACGGTGTAATAGCGTAGGACTTTATTTTCCGCAATTTACCGCTTTCAAATATAAATGCTAGTAACTATGGTGTGTATGGCAAGGCTAAAATAAATCCTTAGACAACCCTAATCCAAGTCAAAACAATGCATGAAATCAAAACACTTGCACACTACACCTCTAGGGTTAACTCCACTTGTTTCCTTGAGAAGATGGCCATATTATACATGTGGGGTATATTAGCAAAAACAAATCAAAATACAAAGATCAAAGTCCCTCGATGACGCTATTAAAGTTGCCTTTCAAAAATGATCTTAGTCCCTTAAAGAAAATGCTGAGATATCTTAAAATATTTCTAATCATGGCTATACGATGACCCTTACTCGTCCCTTTGCATCCAAAGATAGGGTTACTTACCAAATCAATGGTAAGATAACAATGTCAAAGGAAAGAGGAAATAAACATGAAATAATTTTGAGTAGGTAGAATGTTCCTAGTTGCTTGCACAATTTCAAAACCAAAAACATCCTTCCTATTTTCAAAACAAACACCAACAAAAACATCTTTCAAACTTGAAAACATTTTCAAAAGATCAACACTTTGTATACATTCTTACGAACGAGTTTGCCTAAATGATGGAATCTTTACAAAATACTTTCAAAAACCACACAAAGCACATTTTCAAACAAAAGCAAGTGATCTAGAAAGCAACTAAGAGCCCATGGAAAACCATGGATGGAAAGGGTGCTAACACCTTCCCTTTTCATAATCTACCCCCCGAACTCAAGAAAACATCTCAAAGGTCTTTCCTGTTCTTTTCAGTCTTTCCTTTTGGATAAAAGAAAAGTCGGTGGCGAATCTTGCTAACCGCAACATTTGCGATCAAACGCGAAACACCCAAGTCAGTTCTCCCACCATATCACAGGCGGTCTAGGCAAAAATTAGAGACATAAAAAGAATAAAATTTCCCACTAAGTTGAAAACCCGCAAGGGCAGCTTAGGCAAAAGTTAGGGACTTTCTTGACAAGTAACTACATCATACAAGACTTGATCGTTGAAGCAACAACCTTCTTGGATCCTCACCATACTTCAACAGAAGCTGCTGCTCAGGATTTCAAAAGTTGTTAGAGGGAATAGTGGTCATTGTATCTCAATGTATCTTTTCCATTATATATTACCATTTTCTGAACTTTGTAATTATCCATGGAGTCTCACCATTCGCAGACTACCATTCTATCAATAAAATTTGAGCTTTTACCCATTTCTTTTTAGTTATTATTTTTATTCAGCTTACAAAGACTCCGTTTATTATTGATAATAATTTTCAAAACTAAAAGATTAAATAACAAAATTGGTTTTCAAAAATAATTTACAACTTACTCTTGCTTTAGATTTTGTGATTCAAGAGGAAAACAAAAGTGGTGATCCCATGAATGGACGAACTCCAGTAAGTTTGAGAAGTTTTGTTTCCTCCAGGAAGGTGTTCTCAGGTTGTTTTCGCTGATATGCGCGTGATTTTTGTATGTTAAAGACGATACTAATTGAGGTAAGGTGGGTATCAAGTTTGTGATCCCAGTGTCCCCAGTCAAGTGTTGGTTCATTTTTTGATTTTTGGGTGTGCATGGTCTGAAGCCTCTATCCCAGAGTCCCCGGTGAAGTCTTCCCTTATATGATGAAATGTATTGTTCCCTTGGTGTGATGAGATGGAACTATTTGCAAAGTGTCGCTCTTCCTACAATATTGGCATTATTATTGGTATTTATTTCCCAGGAAACTAGACCAGGGTAGTACATTTTCTAAGAAATGTTGAGACAGTTGTCAACCCTTTGGGTTTTCACCCGCCAAGTGCTGGGTTTGATTTAAAATCCCCATGAGTTTTACCTCTTTCTATAATGTTGACTTCTTGATTCCCCAACAAGGATATCCCAGGGCATCTTTTGTTGGAATAAGTTTGCATGATATGAAGACTCAATCCAAGATTCCCCAGTGAAGGCTTCATTATTTGATAGAAGTCTTTTATCCCTGTGCATGCTGAGATTTGACTCATATACGAAACATCTCCCTTTCGGCAGTACTTTCATTTTTTTTGATTGCCCGATAATCAGACAAGCATAATGTTTTATTCACGAAGTGTTGAAATGGTTATCAACTTTTTGAGTTTTCTCCCGCCAGGCGCTGGGTTTGATTTAAAATCCCCATAAAATTGATTTCTTGCTGTAATGTTTGAATTATTAACTCTCCAAGTTGTTGTCCCCATAAGGTTTCATACTTTCTCCCCAGAGAAGTTGGTGCAAAACCTACTCTTAATATATTGGGAATGTATATGGTTTCCCCAGTGAAGAGCGTACCTTAGTTTCCTCTCTTCAATATGGTGTTGACCTCCCCAATAGAGTCGACACGAGGTCCCCCGTTGTTATCTCGGCGATGAAGCACGATTTCCCCTAGTGAAGTCTCTATGATATTTCTCCATTGAAGTCAGCTTGAATTCCTCAGTGGATGTTTTTCAATATAGCTTCCATCTGCCTTATTCGAAATCAGTACTATAATCCTCAGTAGAAGTTCTACGCATGAAAACATTTGTTTCCCCATTGAAGTCTGAGTGTTATTCCTCGGTGAAGCCTGGAAAAGGATGTTATATCTCTGTATCTATATTGTTTTGTCGCTTTGATTTGTTTACTTCTGGATTATGTTTCTCCCCAGTGAAGTTAAGCCATGCAGTAGGACTTTGTTTCCTCAGTTGGTGCTTATTTTCTTATGGAATGATCATCTTGAATTTGATTTAGCCGAGTGTTGATTGTTCCCGAGTTGGTTTTTTTTTGTTTATCCCCAATATTATATGTTTGTTTTGTCAGCATATACATGATAACCCTTATACATTCATACATACATCATGGATAGTCAAATTTATAAAATCATTGCTCATTCGTATTCATCAATATCTTGTTGACATATTACCCTGTTGTGCAGAGTTATGTTGTCCTCTCTCCAATAGAGTGTTAGCCTTAAGTAGAAAGTGTATATTCTTTCAATTTCCCCACTGAATTATCCCTCGTAGAAGTTTTTTTACTTTAGCCTTCCTGTACAGCTTTTGGTCTGGATGATTTGGGTTTCCCCTTTGAGTTTATATCTCGAAGGATGTGTTTTGGTTTACTGTTTTACTCCAATTTATTTCTGGTTTGAATCTTTTCTTCCTAGCAATATTATTACTTTTGATCTCTGCAAGCTTCGAGCCTTGGTTTGAGTGTGCATTTATTTTGCACGAGAAGACTTTATCTCCTCAGCAGGTATATGTTGGCATTTCCCCAAGAAGCCATTTTGGTTTCGCCAGGAAGCCATTTTGTTTTCCCCAGGAAGCTATACTGCCTTCCCCATGAAGTCATGATTCATTAACCAGGAAGTCATGACATTTTCCCCAGGAAGTCATTTTACAATTCTCCATAACAGCAAGTAGCAGGTCTCTTTATTTGAGCAACTTGTATTTCCCCATAAAAGTCGACGTTACTTTTTTTCTATCTTCTCTATGAGTGGATAGTTTGCAGTTCGTTGTCAAATTACTCTAGTGGATGGCTAGTTTCTTCAATATCACAGAGACAATTCATTGTGAAATCTTTGCAAGTGGTAGTCTCTTTATTTGAGATAGCTTATATATTACCCTTTCTAGGAAGAATACCTCGGTTAAAGAAGAAGTTGAGACCCGTTCTAGGCGAAACGTCGAAAGTTTTGGAAAATACTTGTTATCTTTTTGCTACCTTCAGTGAAAGTTTGTAGTTCATTGTCAGTGAATAGCGGTGCTATGATATATTTTCTCTCTACCTTCAATGAAAGTTGGTAGGTCACCTTCAGTTAAAGTTGGTGATTGTTATCTTTTTTCTACCTTCAGTGAATGTTGGTAGTTCATCATCAGTGAACAGCGGTGCTATGATATATTTTCTCTCTACCTTCAGTGAAAGTTGGTAGGTCACCTTCAGTGAAATTTTGTAATTGTTATCTTTTTTCTACCTTCAGTGAATGTTGGTAGTTCATCGTCAGTGAACGAAGGTGCTATGATATATTTTCTCTCTACCATCAGTGAAAGTTGGTAGGTCAACTTCAGTGAAAGTTGGTGATTGTTATCTCTTTACTACCCTCAGTGAATGTTGGTAGTTCATCGTCAGTGAATGACGGTGCTATGATATAAATGTTTCCTCTACTTTCAGTGAAAGTTGGTAGTTCATTGTCAGTGAACATTGATGATTCTTTCTCTCTACCTTCAGTGAACGTTGATAGCTCACCGTCAGTGAACGTCGGTGTTGTTATGATTTTTTCTTTCTACCTTCAGTGAACGTTGGTAGTATCACCTTCAGTAAAATTTGGTGTATCCCTGGACCTTGTACCATCCTCTATGAGTTGTGTCTTTTTTATTAACCAGTGATTTATGTTCCTGGTCGGGTTGCTCTTTTGATCCTTATTTGCTTTGCTATATCCCCAGTGGTGTTTTGTGTCTCTTTGAATTTGTTCATATGCATTCATGCTCATAAGTATTGCATGGCATCTTAGGGAAAAAATAGGGTTTGTTTTATATTTAAGTATCTTCGATCGCGTCGATACGAAGATTTTTAACCTTCGTATCTCCGGATAGAAGAAACTTAAATAAGGGAAGCTGTTGTACCCCAATGTTTTCCCCTAAGATCCCTTCATCATACCATGTTGATTCAATCACAACAAGATCACATTAGGGCTTTTGTTTCTCCTCCCTATCTTTAGCTTTTCTCTTTGAGAGATTACGAAGCACCTTGACTTGTTTTTCTTTTGTGATCATCCATGTTTTTTTTTACTTTATTTATAATTAACAAAATACAATTTTGGTTTGTCTTACTTGTTAATAATGTAGGTAAAGACAATGTGCCTTAGCAAGTTAATCTATAGGTTCACAAGTTTACTTCCATGCCCTAGTCATTAAAGCTTGAGAAATTCAAACCTCACCATTGAAGTTATTTTGGAAGAAATTGCTTGGCAAGGTTCATTTTGGTTCATCACATTTCAAAGTTATCAAGATTGATTCAAAAGTACAAGGGGTTGATTGAAGAAGTTGTCATGGTTGGACAAGGCCTTGTTCTCATTGTTCACAAGTGCAGATTTCTATCAATTATCAAGATATGGAAGTGGTTTTGGTTGCTATGAGTTCTCATTATCATCCTCAACAACTTCTATCTACAAAGCAAAAGTGTTGGTACAAGAAGTTTGTTCAAAATTGTCAAAGTTCCTCAACGCATTTTCTTGATCTAGGAGCTAGGGTTTTGAACTTCAACGAAGTATATCTTGCTCATCTTTTAGTATTTTTGAGAGATTCCAAATACATCCTTCTCTTAAAAGGGTTATAAACAAATCACTTCAAAAGTTTCAAGGAGTTTGCATGTGGAATAAACTTAATGTTGAAGAAAGATTACAAGTCCTCTAGATGAACCACCAATTTCTCATGTGTGACTTCAAATGATCATAACTTGGTCAATTTTTATCACCTTGAGCCCACTCTTTTTCCATATTGATCTTGAGGATGTGAACTTTAGGACTTCTTTTATGTGAAAAGTGAGATTCCCTAAAGATACAAAAGACTATAGGTCATTTCATGATTTTTTGCCAACTTCAACAATTCACAACTCTCTCAATATTTGGAGATTTTGAATGGTTCAAGTCTCAAAATGTCATTCAAGAGGTCTATTTCATGCCATCTTTTTTAGTAAAGAACAAATTCTAAGTGGAAGGCCATGTTTGGATGCAAAACATTATAGGTAACTTTAGAAGAAAAATTTGAAATATTTCTAAGTATGGAAAGTCAACCCTTTTTCCCCAACTTTGACTCATTGCAAATTTCAGCTCAAACATCCATTTGATTCCATTATTTTTCAATTGCAAAGCTTGTAATCATATTTCTAAAGCATCAAGAATCATGCCTTAAGACCCCTTGAGCTGAGAATTCCATTGGATTGAACTTGGTAACTTGGAACTGAAGTTTCTTCATAAGTCAGAATTTGAAATTCATGTTTTGGCTTCTAAACATCAAATTAGCACGCGTTTGTGATCTAAACATGTTTAACCAAGTTGCCAAAGTGGATTAAAGCCTTAAGACGCAAAGATTGGATGAGTTTTGATTCAAAACAGATCACACCTTGCCCGTGTATCAGGTTCACACGATTTCCCTCCAAACTTCATCATTTCACACGCTTGAACATTCCATTTGATTCCCTATAAATAGAGGGTCATCCCCAATTCATTTCCTCCAGCTTTGAGAGCCAAATACACTTTGTCAAAACCTCACACGAACTTCAAATTTTTGAAATCAGTTTATGAGATTATAGCCTTTTCTTCCAAAATTATTTTCACATTCATCATCCTTCAACATCATACAAACTCTCCAGCACTTAAACCAAGCAAAACGAGCCATAATTTAAGCTACATAAGTCATGTTTCAGAGCTTCTTTCTTGAACTTTGAAAAGGTAGAATTCTCCACCATTTGGATCCAAATAAAGCACTAACATATTCTACTCTTTCTCCTGATTCTCGTGCTTATAATTTTTAAATCCATTGAGAATTGAGAGAGAACTCTCAAATTGAAAGTGCTCGCTATTTTCTGGGTTTTTGATTCATATCTCTTTGCATATCTTATATAAATTTGGCGCGATGGTTGTGTTAGGATCGTCTTGAAGAGACGAATCCAATGATACTAGTCTGGGATCCTAATTTTTCCATATGAAGGATCTCACAAAATCTCCATTGCAGGGTGTTTGGAGGTTGAAGACGATGACATGTCTCGTCTCAACCAATGATACCGTGCCAAACGTTTTAATTTCATTGATTGCCTTTTTTTTTATCATATGTGTATCTCACTAAGGTCCATATCAAGCACAGTGCATCTAGTCTATTCGATCAACTTACTAACGCGTTTTGACTATGATCTGATGGCCCACATCTTTTTGGTTTTATTTTATTTTCTGATTTTATATTTTAATTGATTTAATTTTCAAAAATTCATAACTCTTTTATTTTTTAATCCAAAAATTATGAAAAAATTCACAAAAATACTTTGAATTATTTTTGATCTCATGACTATTTTTTCACATTTTTATTTTGACATTTTAAATTTTTTATATATTTTTTGCATTATTTTCTTCCTTTTAATTACTTTAAAAATATTTTCTGACATTTTTTAATTCTAAAAAAATTCATAAATATCATTTTACATATTTCTGAATTTTTGAAAATTTTATGGAATTTTATATTGATGTCTACTATTTCTGGTCTATTTTCTATTTGTTTGAGCAATTTTAATTAGTTTAAAAATAGTTTCTGACTTTAAAAAATTACCAAAAATTTTACAAAAATATTTGAGTTCATCTCTGATTTTTCATTGGTCTTACTTATTATTTTTTGATTTATTCGAACATGGTTGATATTTTTCTCTTTTGCTTTTTATTTTAAAACATTTTAAAACCCTTTTTAATGTGTATAATAAATGTATTAATATTTTGTGATTATTTTCTGGCTGATCTTGGGTTGAATTTTTGATCATGAACTTTGTTAACATCATTGGATCCATGGTGTTAAGTTTAACTCCATAAAAATGGATGAATGATTTTAATTATAATTTGATTAAAATTTAATTCTAATGTGATTTGTATATTTTCCCCCACTCTTCTTCATCTCATCCCTTTCTTATTGCACCAAGTGTTATTGGAGCATGATCTCTATATCATGTATCAAAATAAATGGTACATAGATTGTTGTCGACCGGCCTCAAAATAGTTGTGACTTCTATATAAGTCCACTTACGATTGCTTAACATAGCGCTAAATCTTATCCTGATTCGAATAAATAATCATTCGTGGCCCAAATCTATGTTTGCAAGGCCAAGTATGTTAATTTGATCTCTTTGATCCAATAGCCTTGAGATTCATTGTGTGGAGGCTTTGGTTCTACCAATCCTCTAATGGATCTACATCACTTTTAGTCAACACGGATCACTTAAACATCGTTGATCATTAAATGGTACTTAGGAGAATTCTAAATGGATGATATACTTGACAAAAAGCAAATGCAACTTGTTGTGTGGAAGCTTTGGTTCTACCAGTCCTCTAATGAGTTCCAAATTCAAGTTTCAAGATGGTCATCCAACTAACCTCTAATTACCAATAATTTACTTTATCTTGTGATTCTATTATATTCCCTTTTATTTTATGCACCATTTACTTTTAGCATTTACATTTCATGCTATTTTCATCTTTGCTCATTTGAGCATTTACTTTCTTGCCATTTTATTTTTTGCTCACTTGATCTTGTCTTTCCTTTTTGAAGATACTTAATAATCAACGTAAACCTTAAAAAACTTTAATGATACTTGGACTATTTGGTTACTATCCTTGGCATTATGGAGTATTGGACTTCTTGGACTTAGCATTAGAATCCTTGGCCTATGGCAGAGACCTTGTGACCTTAATTGATATTTTGTCTAGAGTTCTTGAGGTTTACCTCAAGACATTGTGTTGTTTGTTTGTTTTGTGTGCAGGTTATTGTGATTACATACTTTGTTTGTAATATGGAATTCACCCATATATAGCCGTTACTCTGCCCAATTTTTGTGAAGACTTAATACATTTGAAGTTTGATTCTCTCAAGAGGTCTAGTATCTCTAATTGCCCGATTTCAATACAAAGAATGGAAATTCTATATTGGCTCATAATGTCAAGTATTGGCTTCTTGTTGGTTAGATGGTTCTTATCCCTAGCTTTTATCTTATGCTTTAGGGTAGTCCCTTCTTCTCCTCCCATCTTCTTTAATTTCAAAAATCCTCTCCCTCCTTTTGAAAACTCTTCTTGTTTCTAAACTTGAACCACTTTCATAATAAACTTAGACTTAGGTCCATGCATTTTCAAAACATTTTTCATAAATAAACTCCAATCAATTTAATAAAACCTTGACCTTTTTTTGTGAGAAGACTAAAAGTCAATCAATCTCAACTCAAACCATTTTTCCACATTGGCATTTTATTTTAAAAATTTTCTCAGACGATTAGACTCTTGTCAATCCTTGTAGTGATGCAAACAACTATACTTCTACAATATGTAGTGAAGTGATATATTTTCCACTTGGGTGTTGAGTGAGGCTTTGTTGATTTTAAAATCCAAGCCATATTCTCCACATTGAGATGATGCAAATTCTCCTTTCTCATAATTGTGGGTAGTAAGTATGTTTTTCACATAGACAATGACGATGATGTCTAATCTCATAAAATTAACCAACACACTTGTGTTTTAATTTTTTTAAAGGTGAACTATGTGAACCTTGATCCCTATTGCATGAAAGGTGGTACGTAGGCACTATAGATTCTCACCTCTTTTCTCACCTCCACCATTCATTGTACACACAATATTTTATAGCCAAAATATATAGATTTTTACAAAGAGGTTTCTGCGGATTACCATAGATGTTTAGGGTGCTAATAACTTCCCTTTGCATAACCAACCCCCTTACCTTGAATATTTCCCCCTCTTTTTGGGTTAATCGCTTCTTTCCCATTCCTTTAGAAACAATAAAGCGTGGTGGCGATTTTTAAATTTGATCTGTATAAGTCTAGTCAATCCAATGGCTTAGTCTTAAACATTTCTACCGCTACAGGTAGCCCTATCATTGGATGTATGAGGTACATTCGAAGGGACGTACAGTCATAAAGGCAACATGTAGAGACGCTTTAGCAATTTTTGTTTAGGGACTAGATCATTTACCGAAAGGCAACTGTAGGGTCATCGAGGGACTATGATCTTTTGATTTACGGGTCTTTACAAAAGCGTCCCGGTTTCGAGGGACATGATTATTTTTTCTGAAGGCAACCAAAGTGAGCTTACCTTAGAGGTGCATATGTGCAATTATGTTTAGTTCAGCTATTTATGTTGCACATTTAGGTTTCCTAACGTTTTAATGTTTCTGTCTTGTCATGCAATCCTAATTACTATCAGTAGTATATACAGTAATTTAAGTGCAGAAATGTAAAGTGAAGGAATGTAAATCCTACCTTATTACATGGCTTTGTGAGATGTACATTATAGAAATGCGAAAAGTAAAGTCCTAGTTACTATTACAAACTGGGAAGTAGTTACAATAAGATGGAAAAAAAGCGAAAGTAAATAAATGCGCAAACGAATTAAAAGGGACGCCTAAATCCTAATGAAAAGAAATATTTTTGATTGTTTTATTTTATATTAAGAAAATACAACCTAAGTCTATTTAATTTTAATTTCAAGAAAAGGTTAAAATGATTAATTAAATTGTTTACCAATTAATTTGATTAATAAAAACTAATCTAATGTTGTTTCGTGATTTTTTATATATTTAAAGTTAATTTAAAATCAATAGAGAAATGAATAAAGCAAAATTAAAGATATAAGAACCCTCCTTCAATTCAAAGGGTAAATGTGGCCTTTTGATTTAGATAAGAATGATAGGCTTTCGATTCAGAGGAAGGTGCCTTTTGATCCAGGGGAAAATAGCTATCCTTCGATCCAATGAACGGATATTACCCTTCGATCCAGTGAAGGGATGTGGCTTTCAATCTAGAGGGTACTGTTGAAAGAGCCTGATGGTTCACCTGTAAGGGAAATTAATCTGCAAAGATAAGTTAGCAAAATAAAGATGCAGGTTCTGGGTATCAAACCCAGGTCCTTTGATCCTATGTGCGTTTGGTCTATTCAGGCTAGATCTACAGCAAGTGTTAGAAACAAAGAAAAATGAAGACCTAGGTGTCAAACCCAGATCCTTAATCTTGAATACAAATCGAATGCATTACAAATGTTAATATATCATGCAAAGGTAAAGTATGATTTATTTCCCATTCTTACCAATAGTTGGAAGCTTTTATTTGGCACTTCTAGACATAGAGATGCTTGCTTAGGGGATGGTGATTGGAAATACTTCCTGCAGACTTTAGGGAGTGAATAGAGTGTTGCTGAAGACTCCTTCGATTGGGACTACTTATGAGGATTTTGATAGTTTTAGTATGGCTTATGAGGCAGCGTGTGCGTGTCTTTCTTTCTTATGGGTCTTTCCTCTTTTTTCGTCCCCTTTGCAATGTGTCCTAGGCCTTGTATTTATAGGAGTGTGAGGATGCATGAAAATGGAAAGGGACAACCATTTAACTAGGATTTTAAAGCCATGAGACAAGAATCAGACATATTAAAAGATTTCCTTTTTTTAAAAATATTCATGCCTCTTTGGAATCTTGAATGAACCTGGACACCTTTGTCTTTCGAGTACCTTCCAGCGTTGCTCTTCGATTGGCCTAGAGTCTTGATTATAAGTGTTCAGAAACCTCCTTATAAGAGCTTCTTCAATTGAGTCTATCTACTTTCCCTAGCTGCTTGATTCAAACAACTCAAACGAAAACTTTATTCTGGCCAAACGAAACCTCCTTTGTCACCACCTTCGAATGCCATTGCACAAGAAGCTTGGGCCTGTCCACATGTAGGACCAAGAACGATCATAAGACAAGCTTGTATTCAGTAACCATGTATCCTTCGAATGGACCAATGAATGCTTCTTCGAAGGGATCTCATGAATGCGCCTTCGAAAGGACTAACATGCTTGTTGAAGTATGAAAAATTGTTTCAAAGGGGATCATTGCCCAGTTGAAGCTGGCACAAAGGCAGCCAATGCCTTGTGGGTCGAAGAGAGATTTTTGTCTGGTGGATTGAAGGCAAATCTGAAGGAGTCTTGACCTTATGTGTTGAAGGAAAGCTGAAGAGGGGGCCTTTGCCTTGTGAATCGAAGGCATGTCTGAAGCAACCCTTTGTCTTCTGAATCAAAGACCAGTGGAAGGGGCCTTTTTCCTTTTAGATTGAGGGCAAGCTGATGGGTCTTTGCCTTGTGAAATCAAGGCAAGCATGAGGAAGCTTTGTGAATTAATCTTGACCGGAGGAGATTCAGCGCCCTATCGAAGCTTTTACGCAGGAGTTCACTGTTGGTGAATCGATTCAAACTTGTAGGGGATTCTTGCTTGTGAAGCTTGGACCAAGGCTTATTCGAAGTGGAACCGACGCACAATTGAAGCTGATGGGCCAATGCTTGGTCGAAGGGTTTTAGGAGCCCAGTCGAAGCTTGCTGTTATGCAAATCGAAGGGCACTGTTTAACTGCCAATCGAAAGACACTTTGCTAACATTCAAAAATATCATTTTCTTTGGGCAAGTGTTTGTAACCACCCATATAAGAGAAAAAACCTTGGGAAACATGAGAGGGGAAATTTTGGGGTACAACAACTGCCCCTGTTCAATCTTCTTAAACCGGAAGATGTAGATTGGCTTATTTGCCTTTCGTGATCTAAAGGTGTAAGATGATTGAACACTCGAGTGCCCAGAAATTTGAACTTGATGATGTGCTGGTTGATTATGTAGGGAATGGGCTTAAAGATGCCATTTGGAGAATATGACTGGGGGTTGCCGGAGATGGGCTTAAAGATGCCATCCAATGTTGATGTTGATTTCATAAATGGTCCCTCTTGTGGGGATTCCTTTTCCTGCTGTCTGAGGAGGACTCCGCTAAGGAATGTGGATTTCTGTTGTTCTCCTGCTTGAAGAAACTCTAGGGAATCAAGTATAGGAAGTTCAGTTGTCCAAGGCTCTGCTAAAGAATTATCTCTGGAGAGATGAAAGTTTGTTGTTTTCTGGTTGAAATCCAGGCTTCACATTAACTTGTTGGGGATAAGGGAATTAATCATTACTTGAAAATGTATTAGAAAGAGCCTGTGTGGGGCTGTTTCCGGATGAGTCCGTGTTGGGTGCCTCTAGAGGGTTATACGGAGTAATCTATGATGATTTCTACCTCAACAGATAAAGAAGGAATCTTTGACGATTGCTACCTTAATAGATTATGAAGGACTCTTTTACGTTTGCTACCTCACCAGATAATGAAGGAATCTTTGACGATTGCTACCTCAATAGATAATGAAGGAATCTTTGATGATTGCTACCTCAACAGATAATTAAGGAATCTTTAATGATTTCTACCTCAACAGATAATGAAGGAATCTTTAACAATTTCTACCTCAATAGATAATGAAGGAATCTTTGACGATTGCTACCTCAACAGATAATGAAGGAATCTTTAACGATTTCTACCTCAACGGATAATGAAGGAATCTTTAACGATTTCTACCTCAACAGATAATGAAGGAATCTTTGACGATTTCTAGCTCAAAAGATAATGAAGGAATCTTTGACGATTGCTACCTCAGTAGATAATGAAGGAATCTTTAACTATTTCTACCTCAATAGATAATGAAGGAATCTTGGATGATTTATACCTTAATAGATAATGAAGGAATCTTTGATGATTGATACCTCAATAGATAATGAATGAGTCTTTAACGATTTCTATCTTAATAGATAATCAAGGAATCTTTGATGATTTCTACCTCAACAGATAATGAAGGAATCTTTAATGATTGCTACCTCAATAGATAATGAAGGAATCTCAGACGATTGCTACCTCGACAGAAAATGAAGGAATCTTGGACGATTTCTACCTCAACAGATAATAAAGGAATCTTTAACGATTTCTACCTCAACATATAATGAAGGAATCTTTAACGATTGCTACTTCAACAGATAATGAAGAAATCTTTGACGATTGCTACTTCAATAGATAATGAATGAATCTATAACGATTTCTACCTCAACGGATAATGAAGGAATCTTTAACAATTTCTACCTCAACAGATAATGAAGGAATCTTTGACGATTGCTAGCTCAAAAGATAATGAAGGAATATTTGACGATTGCTACCTCAATAGATAATGAAGGAATCTTTAACGATTGCTACTTCAATAGATAATGAAGGAATCTTGGACAATTGCTACCTTAATAGATAATGAAGGAATCTTTGATGATTCTTACCTCAAATAATAATAAAGGAGTCTTTAACGATTTCTATCTTAACAGATAATCAATGAATCTTTGATGATTTCTACCTCAACATATAATGAAGGAATATTTAATGATTGATACCTCAATAGATAATGAAGAAATCTCGGAAGATTGCTACCTCGACAGATAATGAAATAATCTTGAATGATTGCTACCTCAGCAGATAATAAATGAATCTTTCACGATTGCTACCTCAATAGATGATGAAGGAATCTTTAATGATTTCTACCTCAATAGATAATGAAGGAATCTTTGATGATTGCTAAATCAACAGATAATGAAGGAATCTTTAACCATTGCTACCTCAATATATAATGAAGGAATCTCGGATGATTTCAACCTCGACAGATAATGAAGGAATCTTGGATGATTTATACCTCAACAGATAACGAAGGAATCTTTAATGATTGCTACCTCAATAGATAATGAAGGAATCTTTTATGATTGCTACCTCAATATATAATGAAGGAATCTTGGAATATTGCTACCTCATCAGATAATGAAGGAATCATTGACCATTGATACCTCAATAGATAATGAAGGAATCTTGGACGATTGCTACCTCAATATATAACGAAAGAATCTTTAACGATTGCTACCTCAATAGATAATCAAGGAATCTTTAATGATTTCTACCTCAACAGATATTGAAGGAATCTTTAACGATTGCTACCTCAACAGATAATGAAGGAATCTTTGACAATTGCTACCTCAACAGATAATGAAGGAATATTTAACGATTGCTACCTCAACAGATAATGAAGGAATCTTTAACGATTTCTACCTCAACGGATAATGAAGGAATCTTTGACGATTGCTAGCTCAAAATGTAATGAAGGAATCTTTGACGATTGCTACCTCAGTAGATAATGAAGGAATCTTTAACGATTGCTACCTCAATAGATAATGAAGGAATATTGGACGATTGCTACCTTAATAGATAAAAAAGGAATCTTTGATGATTTCTACCTCAATAGACAATGAAGGAGTCTTTAATGATTTCTATCTTAACAGATAATCAAGGAATCTTTGATGATTTCTACCTCAATAGATAATGAAGGAATCTTTAATGATTTCTACCTCAATAGATAATGAAGGAATCTCAGATGATTGCTACCTCGACAGAAAATGAAGGAATCTTGGATGATTGCTACCTCAACAGATAATAAAGGAATCTTTAACGATTTCTACCTCAACAGATAATGAAGGAATCTTTAACGATTGCTACCTCAACAGATAATGAAGAAATCTTTAACGATTGCTACTTCAACAGATAATGAAGGAATCTTTAATAATTGCTACCTCAACGGATAATGAAGGAATCTTTAACGATTTCTACCTCAACAGATAATGAAGGAATCTTTGAAGATTGCGAGCTCAAAATATAATGAAGGAATCTTTGACGATTGCTACCTCAATAGATAATGAAGGAATCTTTAACGATTGCTACCTCTATAGATAATGAAGGAATCTTGGAGGATTTCTACCTTAATAGATAATGAAGGAATCTTTGATGATTGCTACCTCAATAGATAATGAAGGAGTCTTTAACGATTTCTATCTTAACAGATAATCAAGGAATATTTGATGATTTCTACCTCAACAGACAATGAAGTAATCTTTAATGATTTCTACCTCAATAGATAATGTAGGAATCTCAGACGATTTCTACCTCGATAGATAATGAAGGAATCTTAGACGATTTTTACCTCAACAGATAATAAAGGAATCTTTAACAATTGCTACCTCAATAGATGATGAAGGAATATTTAACGATTTCTACCTCAATAGATAATGAAGGAATCTTTGATGATTTCTACCTCAACAGATAATGAAGGAATCTTTAACCATTTCTACCTTAATATAGAATGAAGGAATCTCGAATGATTTCTACCTCGACAGATAATGAAGGAATCTTGGATGATTTCTACCTCAATAGATAATGAAGGAATCTTGGACGATTGCTACCTCAATATATAACGAAAGAATCTTTAACGATTGCTACCTCAATAGATAATCAAGGAATCTTTAATGATTTCTACCTCAACAGATATTGAAGGAATCTTTAACGATTGCTACCTCAACAGATAATGAAGGAATCTTTGACAATTGCTACCTCAACAGATAATGAAGGAATATTTAACGATTGCTACCTCAACAGATAATGAAGGAATCTTTAACGATTTCTACCTCAACGGATAATGAAGGAATCTTTGACGATTGCTAGCTCAAAATGTAATGAAGGAATCTTTGACGATTGCTACCTCAGTAGATAATGAAGGAATCTTTAACGATTGCTACCTCAATAGATAATGAAGGAATATTGGACGATTGCTACCTTAATAGATAAAAAAGGAATCTTTGATGATTTCTACCTCAATAGACAATGAAGGAGTCTTTAATGATTTCTATCTTAACAGATAATCAAGGAATCTTTGATGATTTCTACCTCAATAGATAATGAAGGAATCTTTAATGATTTCTACCTCAATAGATAATGAAGGAATCTCAGATGATTGCTACCTCGACAGAAAATGAAGGAATCTTGGATGATTGCTACCTCAACAGATAATAAAGGAATCTTTAACGATTTCTACCTCAACAGATAATGAAGGAATCTTTAACGATTGCTACCTCAACAGATAATGAAGAAATCTTTAACGATTGCTACTTCAACAGATAATGAAGGAATCTTTAATAATTGCTACCTCAACGGATAATGAAGGAATCTTTAACGATTTCTACCTCAACAGATAATGAAGGAATCTTTGAAGATTGCGAGCTCAAAATATAATGAAGGAATCTTTGACGATTGCTACCTCAATAGATAATGAAGGAATCTTTAACGATTGCTACCTCTATAGATAATGAAGGAATCTTGGAGGATTTCTACCTTAATAGATAATGAAGGAATCTTTGATGATTGCTACCTCAATAGATAATGAAGGAGTCTTTAACGATTTCTATCTTAACAGATAATCAAGGAATATTTGATGATTTCTACCTCAACAGACAATGAAGTAATCTTTAATGATTTCTACCTCAATAGATAATGTAGGAATCTCAGACGATTTCTACCTCGATAGATAATGAAGGAATCTTAGACGATTTTTACCTCAACAGATAATAAAGGAATCTTTAACGATTGCTACCTCAATAGATGATGAAGGAATCTTTAACGATTTCTACCTCAATAGATAATGAAGGAATCTTTGATGATTTCTACCTCAACAGATAATGAAGGAATCTTTAACCATTTCTACCTTAATATAGAATGAAGGAATCTCGAATGATTTCTACCTCGACAGATAATGAAGGAATCTTGGATGATTTCTACCTCAATAGATAATGAAGGAATCTTGGACGATTGCTACCTCAATATATAATGAAAGAATCTTTAACGGTTGCTACCTCAATAGATAATCAAGGAATCTTTAATGATTTCTACCTCAACAGATAATGAAGGAATCTTTAACGATTGTTACCTGAACAGATAATGAAGGAATCTTTGACAATTGCTACCTCAATAGATAATGAAGGAATATTTAACGATTGCTACCTCAACGGATAATGAAGGAATCTTTAACGATTTCTACCTCAACAGATAATGAAGGAATCTCTGACGATTGCTAGCTCAAAATGTAATGAAGGAATCTTTGACGATTGCTACCTCAGTAGATAATGAAGGAATCTTTAATGATTGCTACCTCAATAGATAATGAAGGAATATTGGACGATTGCTACCTTAATAGATAATAAAGGAATCTTTGATGATTTCTACCTCAATAGACAATGAATGAGTCTTTAACGATTTCTATCTTAACAGATAATCAAGGAATCTTTGATGATTTCTCCCTCAATAGATAATGAAGGAATCTTTAATGATTTCTACCTCAATAGATAATGAAGGAATCTCAGATGATTGCTACCTCGACAGAAAATGAAGGAATCTTGGATGATTGCTACCTCAACAGGTAATAAAGGAATCTTTAACGATTTCTACCTCAACAGATAATGAAGGAATCTTTAACGATTGCTACCTCAACAGATAATGAAGAAATCTTTAACGATTTCTACTTCAACAGATAATGAAGGAATCTTTAATAATTGCTACCTCAACGGATAATGAAGGAATCTTTAACGATTTCTACCTCAACAGATAATGAAGGAATCTTTGAAGATTGCTAGCTCAAAATATAATGATGGAATCTTTGACGATTTCTACCTCAATAGATAATGAAGGAATCTTTAACGATTTCTACCTCTATAGATAATGAAGGAATCTTGGAAGATTTCTACCTTAATAGATAATGAAGGAATCTTTGATGATTGCTACCTCAATAGATAATGAAGGAGTCTTTAACGATTTCTATCTTAACAGATAATCAAGGAATATTTGATGATTTCTACCTCAACAGATAATGAAGGAATCTTTAATGATTGCTACCTCAATAGATAATGTAGGAATCTCAGACGATTTCTACCTCGACAGATAATGAAGGAATCTTAGACGATTTTTACCTCAACAGATAATAAAGGAATCTTTAACGATTGCTACCTCAATAGATGATGAAGGAATCTTTAACGATTTTTACCTCAATAGATAATGAAGGAATCTTTGATGATTTCTACCTCAACAGATAATGAAGGAATCTTTAACCATTTCTACCTCAATATAGAATGAAGGAATCTCGAATGATTTCTACCTCGACAGATAATGAAGGAATCTTGGATGATTTCTACCTCAATAGATAATGAAGGAATCTTGGACGATTGCTACCTCAATATATAATGAAAGAATCTTTAACGATTGCTACCTCAATAGATAATCAAGGAATCTTTAATGATTTCTACCTCAACAGATAATGAAGGAATCTTTAACGATTGCTACCTCAACAGATAATGAAGGAATCTTTGACAATTGCTACCTCAATAGATAATGAAGGAATATTTAACGATTGCTACCTCAATGGATAATGAAGGAATCTTTAACGATTTCTACCTCAACAGATAATGAAGGAATCTCTGATGATTGCTAGCTCAAAATGTAATGAAGGAATCTTTGACGATTGCTACCTCAGTAGATAATGAAGGAATCTTTAACGATTGCTACCTCAATAGATAATGAAGGAATATTGGAAGATTGCTACCTTAATAGATAATAAAGGAATCTTTGATGATTTCTACCTCAATAGACAATGAATGAGTCTTTAACGATTTCTATCTTAACAGATAATCAAGGAATCTTTGATGATTTCTCCCTCAACAGATAATGAAGGAATCTTTAATGATTTCTACCTCAATAGATAATGAAGGAATCTCATATGATTGCTACCTCGACAGAAAATGAAGGAATCTTGGATGATTGCTACCTCAACAGGTAATAAAGGAATCTTTAACGATTTCTACCTCAACAGATAATGAAGGAATCTTTAACGATTGCTACCTCAACAGATAATGAAGAAATCTTTAACGATTTCTACTTCAACAGATAATGAAGGAATCTTTAATAATTGCTACCTCAACGGATAATGAAGGAATCTTTAACGATTTCTACCTCAACAGATAATGAAGGAATCTTTGAAGATTGCTAGCTGAAAAATATAATGATGGAATCTTTGACGATTTCTACCTCAATAGATAATGAAGGAATCTTTAACGATTTCTACCTCTATAGATAATAAAGGAATCTTGGAAGATTTCTACCTTAATAGATAATGAAGGAATCTTTGATGATTGCTACCTCAATAGATAATGAAGGAGTCTTTAACGATTTCTATCTTAACAGATAATCAAGGAATATTTGATGATTTCTACCTCAACAGATAATGAAGAAATCTTTAATGATTGCTACCTCAATAGATAATGTAGGAATCTCAGACGATTTCTACCTCGACAGATAATGAAGGAATCTTAGACGATTTTTACCTCAACAGATAATAAAGGAATCTTTAACGATTGCTACCTCAATAGATGATGAAGGAATCTTTAACGATTTTTACCTCAATAGATAATGAAGGAATCTTTGATGATTTCTACCTCAACAGATAATGAAGGAATCTTTAACCATTTCTACCTCAATATAGAATGAAGGAATCTCGAATGATTTCTACCTCGACAGATAATGAAGGAATCTTGGATGATTTCTACCTCAATAGATAATGAAGGAATCTTGGACGATTGCTACCTCAATATATAATGAAAGAATCTTTAACGATTGCTACCTCAATAGATAATCAAGGAATCTTTAATGATTTCTACCTCAACAGATAATCAAGGAATCTTTAACGATTGCTACCTCAACAGATAATGAAGGAATCTTTGACAATTGCTACCTCAACATATAATGAAGGAATATTTAACGATTGCTACCTCAACGGATAATGAAGGAATCTTTAACGATTTCTACCTCAACAGATAATGAAGGAATCTTTGACGATTGCTAGCTCAAAATGTAATGAAGGAATCTTAGACGATTTTTACCTCAGTAGATAATGAAGGAATCTTTAACGATTGCTACCTCAATAGATAATGAAGGAATATTGGACGATTGCAACCTTAATAGATAATAAAGGAATCTTTGATGATTTCTACCTCAACAGATAATGAAGGAATCTTTAACCATTTCTACCTCAATATAGAATGAAGGAATCTCGAATGATTTCTACCTCGACTGATAATGAAGGAATCTTGGATGATTTCTACCTCAATAGATAATGAAGGAATCTTGGACGATTGCTACCTCAATATATAATGAAAGAATCTTTAACGGTTGCTACCTCAATAGATAATCAAGGAATCTTTAATGATTTCTACCTCAACAGATAATGAAGGAATCTTTAACGATTGCTACCTCAACAGATAATGAAGGAATCTTTGACAATTGCTACCTCAATAGATAATGAAGGAATATTTAACGATTGCTACCTCAACGGATAATGAAGGAACCTTTAACGATTTCTACCTCAACAGATAATGAAGGAATCTCTGACGATTGCTAGCTCAAAATGTAATGAAGGAATCTTTGACGATTGCTACCTCAGTAGATAATGAAGGAATCTTTAACGATTGCTACCTCAATAGATAATGAAGGAATATTGGACGATTGCTACCTTAATAGATAATAAAGGAATCTTTGATGATTTCTACCTCAATAGACAATGAAGGAGTCTTTAACGATTTCTATCTTAACAGATAATCAAGGAATCTTTGATGATTTCTCCCTCAACAGATAATGAAGGAATCTTTAATGATTTCTACCTCAATAGATAATGAAGGAATCTCAGATGATTGCTACCTCGACAGAAAATGAAGGAATCTTGGATGATTGCTACCTCAACAGGTAATAAAGGAATCTTTAACGATTTCTACCTCAACAGATAATGAAGGAATCTTTAACGATTGCAACCTAAACAGATAATGAAGAAATCTTTAACGATTTCTACTTCAAGAGATAATGAAGGAATCTTTAATAATTGCTACCTCAACGGATAATGAAGGAATCTTTAACGATTTCCACCTCAACAGATAATGAAGGAATCTTTGAAGATTGCTAGCTCAAAATATAATGATGGAATCTTTGACGATTTCTACCTCAATAGATAATGAAGGAATCTTTAACGATTTCTACCTCTATAGATAATGAAGGAATCTTGGAAGATTTCTACCTTAATAGATAATGAAGGAATCTTTGATGATTGCTACCTCAATAGATAATGAAGGAGTCTTTAACGATTTCTATCTTAACAGATAATCAAGGAATATTTGATGATTTCTACCTCAACAGATAATGAAGGAATCTTTAATGATTACTACCTCAATAGATAATGTAGGAATCTCAGACGATTTCTACCTCGACAGATAATGAAGGAATCTTAGACGATTTTTACCTCAACAGATAATAAAGGAATCTTTAACGATTGCTACCTCAATAGATGATGAAGGAATCTTTAACGATTTTTACCTCAATAGATAATGAAGGAATCTTTGATGATTTCTACCTCAACAAATAATGAAGGAATCTTTAACCATTTCTACCTCAATATAGAATGAAGGAATCTCGAATGATTTCTACCTCGACAGATAATGAAGGAATCTTGGATGATTTCTACCTCAATAGATAATGAAGGAATCTTGGACGATTGCTACCTCAATATATAATGAAAGAATCTTTAACGATTGCTACCTCAATAGATAATCAAGGAATCTTTAATGATTTCTACCTCAACAGATAATCAAGGAATCTTTAACGATTGCTACCTCAACAGATAATGAAGGAATCTTTGACAATTGCTACCTCAACAGATAATGAAGGAATATTTAACGATTGCTACCTCAACGGATAATGAAGGAATCTTTAACGATTTCTACCTCAACAGATAATGAAGGAATCTTTGACGATTGCTAGCTCAAAATGTAATGAAGGAATCTTTGACGATTGCTACCTCAGTAGATAATGAAGGAATCTTTAACGATTGCTACCTCAATAGATAATGAAGGAATATTGGACGATTGCTACCTTAATAGATAATAAAGGAATCTTTGATGATTTCTACCTCAATATACAATGAAGGAGTCTTTAACGATTTCTATCTTAACAGATAATCAAGGAATCTTTGATGATTTCTACCTCAACAGATAATGAAGGAATCTTTAATTATTTCTACCTCAATAGATAATGAAGGAATCTCAGATGATTGCTACCTTGACAGAAAATGAAGGAATCTTGGATGATTGATACCTCAACAGATAATAAAGGAATCTTTAACGATTTCTACCTCAACAGATAATGAAGGAATCTTTAACGATTGCTACCTCAACAGATAATGAAGAAATCTTTAACGATTGCTACTTCAACAGATAATGAAGGAATCTTTAATAATTGCTACCTCAACGGATAATGAAGGAATCTTTAACGATTTCTACCTCAACAGATAATGAAGGAATCTTTGAAGATTGCTAGCTCAAAATATAATGAAGGAATCTTTGACGATTGCTACCTCAATAGATAATGAAGGAATCTTTAACGATTGCTACCTCTATAGATAATGAAGGAATATTGGAGGATTTCTACCTTAATAGATAATGAAGGAATCTTTGATGATTGCTACCTCAATAAATAATGAAGGAGTCTTTAAAGATTTCTATCTTAACAGATAATCAAGGAATATTTGATGATTTCTACCTCAACAGATAATGAAGGAATCTTTAATGATTGCTACCTCAATAGATAATGTAGGAATCTCAGACGATTTCTACCTCGACAGATAATGAAGGAATCTTAGACGATTTTTACCTCAACAGATAATTAAGGAATCTTTAATGATTGCTACCTCAATAGATGATGAAGGAATCTTTAACGATTTCTACCTCAATAGATAATGAAGGAATCTTTGATGATTTCTACCTCAACAGATAATGAAGGAATCTTTAACCATTTCTACCTCAATATAGAATGAAGGAATCTCGAATGATTTCTACCTCGACAGATAATGAAGGAATCTTGGATGATTTCTACCTCAATAGATAACGAAGGAATCTTTAAGGATTGCTACCTCAATAGATAATGAAGGAATCTTTTACGATTGCTACCTCAATAGATAATGAAGGAATCTTTGACGATTGCTACCTTAATAGATAATAAAGGAATCTTGGACGATTGCTACCTCAACAGATAATGAAGGAATCTTTAACGATTTCTACCTCAACAGATAATGAAGGAATCTTTGACGATTGTTACCTCAATAGATAATCAAAGAATCCTGGACGATTGCTACCTCGACAGATAATGAATGAATCCTTGATGATTTCTACCTTAATAGTTAATGAAAGAATCTTGGATGATTTATACCTCAACAGAGTACCAGAAATTCGTCTGGTCATATGAAAATTCATCTGTGTATAAACTTTACCTGAAAAGATAAAGGTTTATCTACATGCAATGTCATGATGCATGAAGTGCAAATGATGTTCTAAAAAAACGAGATTGTGATATATGCATTCATACTACGTATGCTATGATGTTTGTAAAATTATGTATGAATGCAATGCATGAACGTATCATTCATTCTATTGCGGTATTGTTGAAATAGGGAAAATAAATCCCTAATTGGTGTTTGGGATGAAGAAACGTAGGTCTTCAAATTGAAGTGGAGATGCTGAGAGACGAATTTCCGTTGTTAGGGAAATAAACTCTGTTGGGGAAGGTAACTCCTTAATCTGCTTGAGGATTTTGTTGAAATCCTGTTGGGGAATCCTGAGAAGCTTGGTGACTTCACTAGGAAATTTGTAGATGTTTGAGTAGTAATTTGGAGATTCTTGCTCCGTCGGGGATATGAGAACACCTGACACCATTAGGCTGCACGCTGAGGATATGGCGGTGAGTGACTTTTTTACGAGGAAGACCCTGCCTTTGTACCTGCTGGAGAAAGTATCTGCAGAGATTTTGTGGATGGATTAAGTGTTATCCTAACTCTTGGAGTCTTTGGTGAATGCATATCAGGGTAATAAACCTTCTACTGATGACAAGTGACGAGATGACAGGACGTAGTCGTACGCTTTAATCCCAAACTTTTTCTTGGACTGTCCTTTCAGATTTTTAGTCCATCGGGATAACCCTTTTTTCCCAAGCCACCTTTTCAGGTTTTCGACTTGTCGGGTGTAGATATTTTTTTCATACGTATATCTCGAATTTTTTCCCGAACTCCTTTTGGTTCGCCGGGATGCCCTTATTTTTGCCTAGGCCAGTCAACCTAGCGGGTATTTTTTCATGCATAGTATTTTCCGACTATGTCCATGTTTAGCGGGTATAGAATAGTGTCACTGTCCATAGTAGTAAGTATTGTCACACTGTTGGAAGATGTTTGTTTGATCGTACAGGTTCGTTGCTAGAATTCATGTCTAATGCCCCAAGTGATTCAGATGGAGATCTGCCCCTGGATATTTGGCATTTTTTAGGAGATTCCTTGAACCTTGAATTGACTGCCCCAGATTAGCTGGAAACCACATTATGCCCCTTATTTATGAAAGGCCTATCACTTGAATGTCTTTCTATCTGAGGTGATTCTGTCCATTGAGAGGATTTCTATTCATTGAATATCCGTCGTGCGAATTTCTCTACTGTTGAACAAATGGTCATATGAAAACAATGGTATTTTAAGAATGCAAAGGTTATGTCTATCTTGAAGTTTGAAAATTCATTTTTAGTAAAACAAACAAGTTTTGTAAGAGTGTGATATCAACTCAGGATTTATAGCGAAGCCTACATGAGTCGGGATACCTTTTGTAACATTATGCTTTTGAACTAACCCATGCTTCAGTTAGGACTTTTGAGGGTTGTAGAGTGGCTTGGTTCATTGTTTAATAAACCAAGGATAAAGGCTTAAATTTTATTTGTACCCAACCCGCTCTTCGTGAAGTTCTTCAGTCCTATGCTATTTAATTGTGCGTTTAAATCCCAATTGAGTCTGGCATCTTTGCTTTGATACTTGGTGATGGTTCAGAAATTGAACATTTATTTGAGAAGGCAGTCCTTTTTGCAACCTTTTATTTTTTGTTGAGGATTTGTAGGACCTCTTTTTTTGATTTTGTTATCCCTACATTTTGCTGAACTGTTTCTTTTGTGATTATAGTCAGCGGGATGCCTCGGTTTTTTCTTAAGTCTCCTTCATAAGTTTTGACTTAGAGGGATTTTATTTTGAGAGACAATGACTGCCTGCCTTGACAATTATGTGGACCCATCACCATATTTTGGAGAGCATCTTCTACACTATTTGTCGTGCATGAAGGGGAAAGTTTGCGATTGAATGCACATCTAAATTAACTGAGAAAACTACCCTGCCCCAGGTTATGATTAAGGGTTTTAATTTGTGGAAAATAAAACTCCTACTTCTTAGGCTCAAAGAGGTTGACTAGGGATTATCTTCCTTATAACTCCACTGTTTAGGGTTTGAAACAACGCTTGTACATCGTCAGCGGGGTGTGTTCAAAAGCATACTGTAGAGACTATGGTATCGTTTTTGTCATCCTCCCTATAAAGGCTTAAAGCTTTTAATCGAGAGTGAAATATCACAAGAAAGGAAGTAAAAATACAGTTTGAATATAATGAATATGAATGAAATAATTCAAGAGAAACATATGCACCCCCATTCGCAACATAATTCATTGCATATGTTTGTCTTGAATTAATCCATTCATTTTCACTATACTTAAACTATGCTTTTACTTCCTTTTTATGATATTCAACTCTCAATTAAAAGCTATAAGCCTTTAGAGGGAGGATGACGAAATGATACCATCATTTCTACAGTATGCTTTTGAAAGAATCTTGCGGATGATGTACAGGTGTTGTTTCAAATCCTAAATAATGGAGTTATAAGGAAGATAATCCCTAGTCAACCCCTTTGAGCCTAAGAAGTAGGAGTTTTATTTTTTACGCAAATTGAAACCTTTAATCATAACCTGGGACATGGTAGTTTCCCAGTTAATTCAAATGCACATGTTGTCACAAGCTTTTACTTCGTACACAGCGAATAGTATCACAGACATCCTTCCAAATCTTAAGAAAAAACGGGGGCATCCCACTGACTGTAATCACAGAAGAAACAGTTCAAGCAAAAGGTAGGGATAATAAAATCAAAAAGAGGTTGCTAAAAATACTCGACAATAGAAAAATGTTACAAAATATTATTGCCTTCTCAAATAAACTTCCAGCATCCGAACCATCACCAAAATGTCATTCCAGACTCAATTGGAATCTAAACGCACTATTAACTGAGTATAGGGTTAAAGAACATCATGAAGAACGGGTTGGGTACAAATAAAGTGTTGAGCCTTTATCCTTTGTTTCTTAAACCATGTACCATGCCACATTATAACCCTTAAAAGTCCTAACTGAAGCATAGGTTAGTTCAAAAGCATACTATTACAAAAATTATCCTGACTCTTGTAAGGCTTACTATAAATCCTGAGTTGAATTCATATTCTTACAAAATTCTGTTTTTTTACTAAAAATGAATTTTCAAAAATTCAAGACAGACATAAGCTTTGCATTTTTAATACCACTGATTGCATATAACTAATTGTTTGACGGCATAGAAATTCACACAACGAGTATTCATTGAATGGAAATCCTCTCAATGAACATAATCAATTCAAATGGAAAGACACTTCCAATCACAAGCCTTCCATAATAAAGAGGCATGACATGTTATTATCCAACTCATATGTGGCAGTCGAGTCAAGATTCAAAGAATCTCTCAAAATGGCTGAATAGCTAGGGGTAGATCACCATCCGAATCACTTGAGACATGCTACATTGATCACGAGTTTCAGCAAGAGCCACTATCCTTGGTTTCCCTAATTTGCTTGTCTATGACAGTAGTATCAGATGGTGTCATTATACCATGACAATTCTTAGAAGAGTACTGAGGAAGTTCAAGATTATTAGAAAATTGGCAATCAATGGTTGATCAATAACTTCAAGCATCAGGTGCACTGGACTAATCCCAGGGGAAATGGAATTCCGCATACGAAGGGCCACGTACGATCAAGAAAACATTTTCTGGCAATTCTACAACACTTACTACTATGGACAGTGAAAATTCTTTACACCCTGTGAATACGGACATAGTCGGAAAATGCTACACATGAAAAAAGACTCACTAGGTTGACTAGCCTAGGCAAAAATAAGGGCATTCCGACGAACCAAAGAGTTCAGGCAAAAATTAGGCATATATATATATATATATATATATATATATATATATATATATATATATATATATATATATATATATATATATATATATATATATATATATATATATATATATATATATATATATAAAGTGTAAGACTATGTCCCGTTATCTCTTGTCTGTCAGTCGAAGACTCATTACCTTGATCAGCATTTACCGAGGGATCTAAAAGTTGAGATAATGTTCAAGTCGTACATAAAGCCCCACATAGCAATTTCCACAGAATTATCCCAACAGAGCTATCTGCACAAGCTCATCTTCAAGAAGAGATGCATTCTCGGCAAGTCTAATATGCCTTCATGAGAGAAAGTATGGCATCTTCAAGCCGCTAACATGATTGTACTCACTAGTAGATCCCCCTAACGGATAAATGAGTGTGACCGTCTCCCTGACAACATCGCTAACCAACGGAGTCCCAATCCTTGTCAGGGATTATGATGTCAACACAGTTCATAGAAATTCCCAACCGAGATTATTCCTCCAAAACTGTAAAATCCTCTGTAGAATTCTTTTCTCCAGCATAGCTTATTTCCTCAGGAGGAGTATTCCTCAGCAAAGTGTTTTTCCAATAGGGTTAGGGTTTATTTCCCCAACAGGGTTTATTTCCCCAACCTGGTTTATTTCCCCAACAAGGTTTATTTCCACAATGGAAAACACTCTCCCTAGCTTGAGTCCATCTTTCTAACTACTATAAATCACTGGAAAATCCCTTTCTTCAGCAAAGGGTAGTCCAGGTTGCTACCCCAGAAAATTGCTATAAAATCTAAAATCGGACCAGCTATCATTCAAACTTATCCTCTCCAGACGAGTAAGCGTCCATATTAGAAACTCAGTTAGACAATGCCTCGAATGGTTATCCATCTTTTTTATCCTCAGTCAGGGTATATAAGAATTAATTCTCCAGTAGAGCGATGAACGACCAATGATTTTTCTCCCCAAGCAGAAATCAACATTCCCCAACGGAGTTTCCTCAAACAGAGAGCAGGAGTCCCCAGCGGCAACATTCTAGACGAGATTGAAGATTACACATATTCTTCATCCCCAGCACCATTCATGGATTTATTTTCCCCAGCAAGATGTTATACGGAGCTACATTTCAAAGATTTCACATTCATCCATCATTTACAAACATCATAGCATATGCACGAAAGACATATGGCACAATCTCATATACTTTAAGAACATCATTATGCAGTGTATTTCATACATCATGAAATTGCATACAGATAACTCTTTATCCTTTTAGGTAAAGTCTACGAGTAGACGAACATCATCAACAATTTTCAGATAGATAAAGATCAATTCTCAAAACAGGATGGGACGACTATCTTTATACCAATGGCATGAACTACCGAAACAGGATGGGTTTACAAACAAAGTTATTGTAGATCAATTCCCGAAACAGGATGGGGGACTATCTACATAAACAGATCAAAGATTAAATCGCGAAAGAGGATGGGGAAACTACCTTTCTTTTAGTATGGTCAGATAAGGACCAATTCCCAAAACAGGACAAGGCGACTATCTTTATCACCAATGGTATGAAATCACGAAACAGGACGGGTTTACCAAGAAACTGATTGTAGATCAATTTTTGAAACAGGACAGAGCGACTATCTACATAAACAGATCAAAGATTAAATCCCGAAACAGGACGGGAAAACTATCCTTCTTTCTGTATGGTCAGATAAAGATCAATTCCCAAAACAGGACAGGGTGACTAACTTTATCACCAATGGTATGAAATCCCGAAACAGGACGGGTTTACCAACAAAATTATTGTAGATCAATTCTAGAAACAGGACGGAGCGACTATCTACATGAACAGATCGAAGATTAACTCCTAAAACATGACGAAGAAACTATCTTTCTTTCTTTATGGCTAGATAAAGATCAATTCCCAAAACATGACGAGGTGACTATCTTTATCACCAATGGTATGAACTCCTGAAACATGAAGAGTTTATCAACAAACTGATTGTTGATCAATTCCAAAAACAGGATGGGGAAACTATCTACATGAAAAGATAAAAGATTAACTCCCGAAACAGGACGGGGAAACTATCTGTCTTTCTTTATGTCCGGATAAAGATCAATTCCTGAAACAGGACGGGGCGACTATCTACATGAACAAATCAAAGATTAATTTCCAAAACACGACGGGGCGACTATCTTTATCACCAGCGGTATGAATTCCCGAAACAGGATGAGTTTACCAACAAATAGACTGTAGATCAATTCCCGAAATAGGACAGGGCGACTATCTACATGACAAACACTCCCCTTCAGAATATTCATTTTGAAAATCACTTTCCTTCCAAAATTCATTCTGAAAAATAGCTCCTTCAGACAGGATCCGATAGGTTCATCCTGAAAAGCATTGCTCATATGCAGTCAAGTGTAGACTCCTTTTGATACTTCTATCGATATTTAGTTTGGATGGCATCTATAAGCCCATCCCCAACGACTCTCAATAACCTCTCCAAATGGCATCTTTAAGCCCATTCTCGGTACAATCAACCAACAATGTTATTTCTTGCACATGCGAGTGCAAATTTTTGGCACTTAAGTGTTCAATCCTATTATACCTTCAAGTTGCGAATGGCAAACATGCCAATCTAAATCTTCAGGTTTAAGAAGATTGAACATGGAAAGATGTTGTACCCCAAAATTTCCCCTCCCATTTTATAAAAAAAACATTCTTCTAAGGGTCTCAAGTATTCAAGGAAACTCAAGGGTTGACCGGTTAAAACTCCCCCTAAGCAAGAGGTCTATAACTAGGGTTTTTAGTTTCTCAAGGAAGATTTAGTTGCAAAGTTATCAAGTGGTTTCCATGATTCTCCATAAGTTTTCCACAATGTTCATGTCAAGTTTCAAGTCTTGTATCACAAGTTTGCTCAATAAATGGCTCAGATGATTGAAAACCAATTGTATTGAGTAAAAAGTCAATTATGGTCAACATACAATCAAACTTCAAGATTTTTGGTCAACATCAATATTTTGAAGTGATATTCATCATTTTATCAAGGGTTGATCATGACCCCTCAAGGAAAGCCCTCAAATCATCAAAAGTCAAAAGTTACCAAATTAGGGTTTCCTTAGGAGAAGTCAACTGGACTTTGACCAAGCATAACACTCACATGATTCATCAAATTTTCCAAAACCAAAGCCCATTTTTAAGGAAATTAAATTCTCTACAACTTTGTATATGTATGCTCAAGTCCCAAAATTGCTTCATATGAAAGATATGAGCCCGTACGTTATAGGACATTTCAAAAGTCAACAAAAAGACACTTTTTGTCAAGGAAACTTACATCAAGATAAAGTCTCCAAATGCAAAAATTACCAAAAGAGAAATTGAAGAGGACATATTAATATTTCCAAAAAGTCAAAGATCTATTTCAAAATATGAAAATTTAGATAGTTATGACCATTACAATTTGGGAAATTTTGGTAAAATGCAAGAAATGCAAAGTGAGCAAACTTTAAATTCTAGACTAATGGGCCTAACTTTTGATGTTCAAACATGTTCACAGTGTGTTAGAAGACCTCTAAATCCATTCGTATAAATTTTATGATTTTTATTTCTTTTATTTGAATTTGTGTTCATTTAAATGCAAGTAAATAAAATAAAATATAAAATCATTGGGCCAAGGCGCATGGGCTTTTGATTTCAATAACATGGAGGCCCAAGAACATATGAAAAACATGCCAAAACTGGGAAAACATGTTGGGAACAAGAATATTCAAGTTTGGAATGTTTTCTTTAACAATTTTGGAAAGATTTCAATATGTTTTTTTGCAATGAATTGTGACATGATGGTGCAAGATTCTTGTCTTGTTCTTGTTCCATTTCATTCCTTTATAAATACATGCAATACTCAAGTGCAAAGGACACAAAAGTTGCTCCAAAAAAAAAGACTCCAAAATTTCCAAAATTCTTAAAACTAGGGCAAGCTGTAAACTCTAGTTGCAGCCATGATCAAAACAAACCAGCCTTTCCATTCACTTTCAAGAGCATTATAGGGTAAGTTTGGATCATTTGAAATGATCCAAAGCGCATGAAATGAGCATACATGCTATACCGTTTTACTTAATTTCTTGCAAATTCATTTTTCTGTTTTCATTTTGTTTTATTGCATACTACCACCACTAATGATCTTATGAGGTACAACAATGCAGGATATATTTTTGCTATTATTTTTCAATCTTTGCAGGTTTATCATATTATAATCAAATCCAATTTTTCAAACACCAAGCGCGCATGGTTCAGATGGCAAATGATGGGGACTGTACATAGAAGGGCGTAGGTCCAAACCCCAGCGCTTGCGCCTTTATTTTCTTCTTTTCAATACTTTTTAACCATTTTCTATTTTTCTTTTTCATTTTGTCTGATTAATTTAATTTTTTTAATCATTTTCTGTAATAAATAAAATCACAAAAATATATAATAAAATCAGAACTAGACTTTAAATAGGTTAATTTAATTTCTAGACAATATTTTATTTAATTAATTAACTAGATATAAGTTCCTTTTATAATTAATTAAATATTTAATTTAGATTCAAAGTGTATTTATTTTATAATTCAAATAAAACCAAAAATGCAAAAGAAATTTGATTTCTAATCTTTTAGATGTTAAGATTTTTTAAAAATAATTTTGCAAATATTTTGTATTTACCTTTTCTATTTATTTTATTAGAAACAAATGTATAGGTCGCATACGTTTTCTTGTAATAGTTTAGCGTTTAAATTCTCGCAAAGTTGTAAATATTGTAAATCTCCCAAAGCCATGTAATAGCTATAGGTCTTTATTTTCCCACATTTTATTTTCTTGCGCCTATATTTTGTATGCCTTGTATGTATATATAACTGTTAGCTAAATAGGATTATATGGCAAGATAATAATCAAACGCTAGAAAACCCTATTCCAAGATAAATATAATTGAATCAAATCACTTTTGCATAATCGCACCTCTAGGGTAACCTCCCTTGTTGCCTTTGGAAAACAGTCATGTCCCTCGAACATAGGGATACCATTAGCAAAGACCCTCGGTTAAAATGATCATAAAGATCATAGCCCCTCGATAACCCTTTAATGCTGCCTTCGGTAAATGATCTTGTCCCTCGATGTTTCCTATAAATACATGATGATAGTCCCATCGAATTGCTAAAGGTATCCCTATATGTTTCCTTTATGACTGTATGATGACCCGCGCATGTCCCTCAAAACATCCAATGATAGGGCTTCTTACTAACCAATGATAGGATATCACTATCTAAAGGAGGAGGAAAAGAACAAAAGACTTTTGAGTAGGTAGATAGTTCTTAATCTCTTGCTCGCGAATATTTTAAAACATTTTTTCACACAATGCACTTCTCTTCTGAAATATTTTCAAAACAAATAATTTGTATGCATTCTCAACTGATACGAGAATCATTACAAAGTTTCCGAACTTAGACATTTTCAAAATATTTTCAAACTTACACATTCACTAAGCATTTTCAAAAGTGAGCTAGCGATTAAGAGCCCGTAGATAACTACAGATGAAAAAGGTGCTAATACTTTCCCTTTTCACAACCTACCCCCCGAACTCAGAAAAATTCTCAAAGGACTTTCCTGTTCTTTTCACCATTTCCTTTATTGGATAAAATAAATGTTGGTGGCGACCCTTTCTATTTTCAACATTTGCAATAAAACACAAAACCAAAAGTTAGTTCTCCGACCGTGTTACAAATGCCATCAAAATATTTCTCACCTGTAATTCAGTGCCTACTTTGCTTGGAGATGTCCTGCATTCCCTCCACACTCGTACTATGAAGAAGCGAGGAACTATTATGTGTTGCATACCTCTACTGTTCAGGTGGTATGTTTTGAACCTGCTCTGATCGTGATAAAGAATGAACAAGGTTTGACGTGGTCTCAAAGGTTGATGACACTCGCTCATGCAAATATCCATTGGTGTTCTCGATCTCAGGAAGATGTCACTATTATTGATCATTTTGGGTAATTCCATAATATACCACTCTTTGGTATAAGAGGGAGCATCACTTACAACCCTTATCTAGCTTTGCGTCAATTTGGTTATGCTCGAAGAGACGGTCCTCATGATATGCTCATCCAAGGTATTATGTTAGACTATGAGAACGATCGTCAAAACTACCATCAAAGGTTTATACGTGCTTGGGGCATTGTCAACAAGATTGATAGAGAGACATTTTGGCACAAGAATTCGATTCCTCTAGAGCCTTACCTTAGATGGGTGCGGTCTCATGCTCAAAATCTCCAAATTTCATATCCTACTATCCTACTAGTGATCATAGAACCGGTTGTTGAAGGGGATTTTCCTTATACCGTTCTTCATCCTAATATGCCTACTGACTTTGAAGAACTACAGAAGTCCTGGATTCAACTCAAGGAATAAAGGGATACATTTGAAACTCAACTCTGTACAAGTGAAAAGCTAGTACTGGAGCTGACGAAATGACTCCACGAAGAACATAGCCTTAATGCATATGTCAACACAAAGAGGAAGCGCCCATGGGAGACTTGAAGTCATATTTTGTTTCTTTATAAATCTTCTTGCTATCATTATAAGCCTAGAAGGCAATTGTAATTTTAGCTTGTTACTAAAATTTCTTTTGTTTCCTTTTGTTTAAACAAATTTAAATCCTGCAAAGGTCCTTGAAAACATTGCACTGGCATTAACATATTATGCATATCTACACATAACAGGTACTTTCTGGATAGGTTTTCTCACTTTCTTACTATTTATTAATCTAAAATATGGCACTCAAACAAACTGTGAAAGAACTTCAAGCTCAGAACGCCCAGTTTTCGCAAATGTTTTTGGACATAGCTAAGGGTCAAGACGACTTGAAGACCCTCATCATGAAGAGAAATAAGAAGAAGACTAAAAAGCTAGCAGTCTTTCTTAATATGGGCAGAAGATTCAAGGGTCCAATCAGAAGGGATCTATATTTTGAGGTCCCCGTGAATGAAGATGATAACCAAGAGAAAGATGACGAGAGTGTGAAAGATGAAGAGAATAACAACCTTGGTTCTGGCCAAGATTCTGATGAACACTATTCTGCCGAACAATATCCTCCTGCTGATTATAGGTACAAGCAGCTCGAAGATCGTCTTAATGTTATGGAGATCCAGAAAGCAATTGGGATGGATTTTGAAGAGTTGGGTCTTATGTCAGGGGTTGTTATCCCTCACAGGTTCAAGGCTCATACCTTTGCCAAGTATGATGGTGTGTCATGTCCAAAGCTTCATATGTGGTCCTATGCTCGGAAGATTCAACCCCATACCGCTGATAGGAAATTATGGATCCAATTCTTTCAAGAGAGTTTATCTGGGACACAACTCAAATGGTTCTATCAGCTGGAAGGAACCAACATCCGCACTTGGGAAGACTTGGCTGCTGCATTTTACAAGAAGTATCAATACAATGCTGACCTTGAACCAACTCATGTGCAATTACAAAATATGATCATGGGCTCGAATGAAGGGTTTAAATAATATCCCCAGAAGTGAAGAGATCTATCCAGAAGAGTACAACCTCATTTATCTGACAGGGAGTTAGTTCATATGTTCATGGGAACTCTAAAAGGGCCTTTCTTTAATCACGTTATCGGAAGCTCCTCATCTGGTTTTACTGAGATGATTCTAATTGGGGAACATGTCAAAAGTGGTATCAAGAGCGGAAAAATTCAAGTGGATACGTCTTCGAGTGCTGTAAAGAAGAAATTTTGCAAAAAGAAAGAAGTTAATGTTGATTATGGCCAGAAGGGTCGTGTTAGAAGTGACCGCAATCAGTCTGTAGGAGCGGGGCTAATCTCTAATCCTGCGCTTGTTCAACAACAACAACAAGGCAATCAGCGTAGGTCAGACGCACCAAGAAGACAATTTACTAATATCAGTATGCCACTATCTCAGACATTACAAGCAGAGCTGGTTACATTAAGGGACCCTCATCAGAATCCCAACACCTTCTCTCCTCACTACAATCCAAATGTGAAGTGTGCTTACCATTCCAATAGTCTTGGGCATGACACCAATACTGTTGGGCCCTGAAAAACATAATTCAGGACATGATTGTCAACAAAGAGATTGAGTTTGATCCTCTGGAGACTCTAAATGTAATTAATACACCAATTCTGAAGCATGACAAAGGCATAAGGGCTATTAATGACATTATTTATGTTGCTACTGTAAGTGAATTGGTTACTCCAATCCCAATTATCAAAGAGAATCTGTTGCAGGCCAGTTTATTTTCGAGCTGTATTGAATGATGTTACTACTATGCAGCCCAACCCAATGGATGCAAGTTACTGAAGAAAGGCATTCAAAGCCTAATGGACAATCACATAATTTTGGTTGAAAAGATTCTGTCTGTTGAGAATCTGTTTCAAGATTTATTCGTAATTTCTGGCACTCCTATCATGATCACTTCCAAAGGTCCTGTAAGGATTACTACCAATCCAAAAGCCGCTCCTCTAATAATCACCAAACCTGGACCTATTCCATACTCTTCCGACAAAGTTGTCCAGTGGAATTATGGATCCGACGTGTACTACCATGGCGTCAAGCAAGAACTACTGATTACTGAGAATGAAGGTACTGAAGTTGCTGATCCCGACATTGGCAATATTGCTGGGACCAGTAAGGTTAAGAAGTAGAAGGCTTTGTTAGACGATGTGATCGATCTAGAAGGGGGTTTGAATAGATCTTTTAAAATAGTTTGTGCTTTTTAAATTTTTTTTCTAGAAAAATATGTGAAAGTTTTCTAGAATCTCCAATCGCCTAAACAATCCTCTATTGAAAAGATCAGATATGCGTAACCGTATGAGATGTAATGACAAAATAAGAATCAATGCATTTTACTCAATTGATCAATCACTTATACACCCTCAATGATTATTAATTACTACCAATGAGTTAAATGAGATAATGATAAACACAATGAATAATTTGTGGATTAGTCAATTTGTCAAACACCTTGTGAGCAAAGCACCATAGGTTTGATTTTACTAAATTATAGTGGTGAGTTTTCTTAGGTATCAATCAAAAGGATTATTACTGATGCTTTGAAATGAACTCAATACACTACACTTTCAATAAATGCAGATTTGACAAATTAAATTTCACACAGTATAGATACCAAGTATGGATATAAAGACAAAGCAGAAGAACACACGATTTGTTAAGGCAGTTACCCTTTTCGTCCTCGCATAGGGTACATTTGCCCCCAATTCTAGAATCTAGAATTGAGATATTTGATATTAATTTTCAAATGATACAAGAGAAGAGATAGTTCAAAATACAAACAAACCAATGTTACTGAAGTAACAATCTTCTTCACTTTCCTTGGTTTGAGTAAAACCAAGTGCCAAATTCTTCGAACAAACCTCCGGTTACAGCTACTTGATTAAGAAAACCCACCATTTATTAATCCTTTCACTCGGCTGGTTTCTATCGCCAGAAATTTGACCCCAAATCAATCTTCACAATCCTCCGGTTATCGCTACTTGATTAAGCAAACCCACATTTCTTAATCCTTTCACTCGGCTGAATTCAATGAAGCAACGACTTGTGCAAAAACCCCAGCACCAATAGGAATCTTGGAGGAGAAAATCCTAATGATTTTATTAAAGAACAACCCACAGTTGCTCAACCCAAATCTGGATTCAATTCTTTATTTGAACGTTATCACCAAAGGAATTTTCTTGAATCAACAACCATGATTATGCGCAGATGTTGATTTTTAAGAAGAGAGGATGAAGATGATGAGCAATATGTGTATCTTTGAGTTAAAGATGAAGATTCGACCACGCATATCTTTGAGTTGATGCACATATTGGATTTTCTCAAAAATACTTGTTTCTGGAGATCTTCATTCTAATCATTTAATTGCAAGATTGTTCATAGGACCAACCCAAAAGAGAGAGAGAGATTAATAGTCGTTTTAACATCATTAAAATACTTATAGAGGTACTTTGCCCTCACATACTCCCCTTTTTGATGATGTCAAAACAATGCTCAAATATGCTCCCCCTGAGTTTGTGTGTTTCATTTGCAAGCTATGTATAGTCTTCTATATTGACTTACCCCCCTTTGACAACATCAAAAAGAGAAAAAGCACAAGGTCAAGAGTAACAGAATATATCAAGTGCAACATCATTTTCCATTTGCAACTAAGAACACCAACAATCATTCACATAAAATGAAATTAGTATGGATCATTAAAATGCAATAATTAGACCAATGTATGTAGAATATTACAAACCAGTCAATAAGGATACGTGCACGAGGTTAAAAAAAAGAACATAAGAACTTAAGCAGAATTACATATATATAAACATGTATCAATTTTCTAGGTTGTCAGTATCATTGTTTTTAGGATCATCAGGTGAAATGTTTGGAAAATGTTGAAGGATAGTGGAATGAAGGGGGGCAAGGTTCTCAACTTGTGATTGAAGCATTCCTTCCAACATGGAGTACCGCTGATCTTGATTATTTGAATAGTTTGAGAACATTTCATTTTGGACTTTGACAAAGTTGTAGATGTTCTAAATCCTCTCATTTTGAAGGAATGCATCTTCCTTTTGTTGGATTTGCATTATCTCCAAAAGAGATATCACATTGGCATAGTTTTCTTGAGGAACCGGGACATCCTCATCCATATTTGCTTCATTTTCTTCTTCCTCGGACTCTTCTTCTTCTTCTTCATTATCATCCTCTTCACCATCACTATTTTTGAATGAAATAGATTTACTTCTCACAACATAGCGATATTTTTGTTCCTTGTGATCCCATTGGAAGCCCGTCAAGGTATGTGATTTCTTTGTGAACTAAAGATCAGAAGTCATACCAACATAAGGAATTCCTGCAACTTTAATCTTTTCTCGATTGAGAACTTTTTATATGAAAGAGGGATAGAATAGTGTGGTGCCTCTTCCAAAGTTATGCAGATCAAACATTCGGTTAACAAACTAGTGTGGCCAATGAACCTTTATTTTATGTTTTAAAACATAAAACAGTTGAACTTCAGGTTTACCCACACGAGAAAGACCTCCCTTCTTGGGTAGAATGATGTAGCAAACAATCCAAAAGAGAATTTGGTCAAATGGGGCTAGGGCACCATTTTGTTATAGATCTTGGAAATAATGCATTTCTTACTATTCTGTCACTGTAGGGTTTCTTTAGCATAGAGTTTAAGGCCGACTTGAATTCATAGTTAGGAGCAAGAACATTATCAGAGATTTTAATAGCATCCGAATCAACTGGCCACGTACCAAATAGGTCTTTCCGTACATGCAAGCTAACCATATAATATTTGTTGTTCATTCTATATTTAAATTCAAAACCCTCAAAATTTCCTTGCATGCCAGCATATAACATTTTGACCAAATCCTTATTATATGGTGTATCACATTCAAGAAATAAGTGGAAGTTATGAAATCTTAACAATTCAATAATTTTAGGAAGATGCATATGACCCAAGGTTTTCAGATATAAAGTCGATTGTCTAACTATGTTTCTCTTACCAAAAGTACCAGCAATTTCATCAGAGAGAAGTGAAAGAGAAATTACCGAATTATCCGTCAGAACATTGGAGGAGCTACCTCTGAAGGTTCTCTTCTTAGCTACCCTTGAATCCATTAGGGAAACTTTTGATAAAAGTGGATTATGGGAGATTTTGAGAGAGATGGGTTTTGAGAGTTTTTAGGGTTTTGAGAGAAGAGAGTGAATATAGAAAACAAAATAATGAAATGATAAAGAAATATAAATCAAACATATTTTGCGATGCGTCGACCGCCCATAGAGCGTTGTATCGATGCAAAAATTGTTTTGATTGATGCTGAGTGAAATATAAAGTATGCGTCGACGCATGTAAGCTATGAGTCGACTCAAAAGTAAAGGATTTTAATTTTATGGAGCTTTTTCAATTGATATCATACAATTTATATAATTCTTAGAATCCTTATGTAATTTAATAATAAATATAAAGAAGAACAAGTTTACCATTTACACATGATTAAGAGTAGAGAATAGATGACAACGATATTACCTTCATGAGAGTTGATAAGAGCTTTAACCAAGGATATCCATAAGTGCATCAAGCATTAAGAGAATATGTTCAATAAAATAAAAGGTATGCACCTTACTTAAGTTACAACCTATCTGAGATATCGAGAACAACAAGTTCCCTACGGATGTGATGGAAGGAATATGTAGCGAGTGGTTTAGTAAAAATGTCAGCAAGATGATTTTTTCTATCAACATGATCGAAGATAACATCACCCTTTTCCACATGATCCCTTTGAAAATGATGCCTTATCTCAATATGTTTGTGCGGGAGTGCAAAATCAAATTTTTAGTTAGGTTAATGGCACTTGTATTGTCACAGAAAATAGGAATGTGATCAAGTTGAACATTGAAGTATAGTAATTGTTGTTTGAGACATAAGATTTGAGCACAACAATTATCGGATGCAACGTATTCTAGTTTGGCGGTTGATAATGCAACTGAAACTTGCTTTTTGCTATGTCAACTTACCAAAGAATTTTAAAAAAAATGACAAGTACCACTAGTGCTTTTCCTATCCGATTTGCAACCGACAAAGTCAAAATTGGAATATCCAACCAAAGAATAATCAGTACCCTTGGAGTACTAAAGTCCATACTTAGTTGTACCACTAAGGTACCTAAGTATGCGCTTTACAACTTTTAAATGTGACTCTTTAGGACATGATTGAAACCGAGAACACATGCAAACACTAAACATAATATCTGGACAAGAGGCCAGGAGATAAAGAAGGGAACCAATCATACATCTATACATTTTTATATCGACGGGCTTACCATTATCATCACGGTCCAAGTTCACGGCCGTAGGCATATGAGTATCAATTTCTTTAGAGTTTGCCATGTCAAATATCTTGAGTAGGTCAAGACAATATTTGGTTTGACTCACGAATGTTCCATCATTTAATTTCTTGATTTGAAGTCCAAGGAAGTAGTTTAACTCTCCCATCATGCTCATCTCAAATTCTCCCTGCATCATCTTAGAGAAATTCTTGACCAAAGATGCATTAGAAGAACCAAATATAATGTCATGTACATAAACTTGAACTAAAATAAAATGCTTTCCTTCATGCTTAATAAAAAGGGTTGTGTGAACCTTTCCTCTTGAGAATCCTTGATCTAATAAGACTTTTCTAAGACGTTCGAACCAAGCCCGTGGGGCTTGTTTAAGACCGTATAACACACATTTAAGTTTGTAAGCATAGTTAGGATTCTCAAAACCGAGAGGTTGAGACACATAAACCTCTTCATTAATTTATCCATTTAAGAAGGAACTTTTTACATCCATCTGGAATAATTTGAAGTTTTTCTAGCATGTATATGCAAGTAAAAGGCGTATAGCTTCGAGTCGGGCCACTGGAGCATAAGTTTTCTCATAATCTATGCCTTCCTCTTGGTTATATCTCTGGGAAACAAGTCGAGCTTTGTTGCATGTTATAATTCCATTTTCGTCTAGTTTGTTCCTAAAAACCCATTTAGTTCCAATAACTCGATGATCTCGCGGAGGGGGGACAAGGTCCAAAACCTCATTTCTTTTAAACTGATTTAGTTCCTCTTGCATGGCTAAAAACCATTTTCATCGATTAAGGCATCTTTAGAGTTTTTGGGTTCAATTTGAGAGACTAAAGTAAAATGATAGCAAAACTTACTTAACTTAGAGCGACTTGTTACTCCCTTTGATATATCTCCTAGGATATTGTTGATGGGATGATCCTTAGAGGTTTTTCATTCCAAAGGAAGATCATTTTTATTGCTTGGATGATCTTCCTCTCTTTCTTCGGATACTTGATCCAACTCTTCTTTAATTTTAGTAGATTTCGAGTCCTTTTCTTTAGGATCTTGTAGTATGCTTTCCGAAGATACACTTGCACCATCATAAACACTACCCTTTCTGACTAATTTCAGATCGGATTCATTAAAGGAAACATGTACATACTCTTCAACTATATGTAATCTTTTATTAAATACTTTATTGTCTTTGCTTGATTGAGAGTATCCGAGAAAGACACCTTCATCAAATTTTGAATCAAATTTTTCTTTACCATTATTTAACACAAAGCATTTACATCCGAAGACGTGAAGATGAGAGATATTTGGTTTTCTTACTTTCAAAATTTCATAGGGATTTTTGTTTAGAATAGGGCATATTAGAACCCTATTCAAAACATAACCTGTCGTGTTAATGGCATCCGCCCAAAAGTATTTTGGAAGACAGTGTTCATTGATCATAGTTCTTCCAAGTTCTTCTAAAATATAGTTTTTATGTTCCACCACTCCATTTTGTTGAGGAGTACGTGGAGCGGAAAAGTTATGATCAATACTGTATTTTTCACAAAATTTATCAAAAATATCATTCTCAAATTCACCACCGTGACCGCTTCGAATAGTAACTATGCTAGTGATCAATTTGTTTTGAGAAAACATAGAAAAAATTTCAAAAGCTGGAAAGGTGTCACTTTTATTTGCCAAGAAAATTATCCAACAAAATCTTGAGTAGTCATCTACAATAACAAATCCATAGTAGTTACCACCTAGATTTTTAATTCTAGATGGTCCAAAAAGATCCATATGAAGAAGTTCGAGAGGTCTCGTTGTAGAAACAATGTTTTTAGATTTAACTGATATTCTGGTTTACTTTCCCATTTGGCAAGCATCACATAAATGATCCTTGGAAAATTTTAATTTTTGTAAACCAACTACTAAATCTTTTGAGACAACTTTATTTAACAAAACAAAATTCAAGTGAGCTAGACGTTTATGCCACAACCATGAATCCTCATTTAAAGTGGCAAGACATTTAGTTCCGGTTAGAGATACATTATTCAAGTCAAGAATATACACATTGTTTACCCTCAAGCCTTTAAACACATCATATTTATTATCATTGTGTTCAATTATGCAGTAGTCTTTTGAAAATGATACATTGTATCCTTTGTCGCATAATTGACTAATGCTAATAAGATTGTCTTTAACGCCATCAACTAATAGGACATCAAAGATAGTAGTAGAAGGGAGATTACCTACACTACCTTTACTGAGTATTTCTCCCTTGTTATTGTCTCCATAGGTAACAAATCCTTTCTTTTTTTCCACAAAGTCAAAAAATAGGGAGATGTTACCCGTCATATGTCTTGAGCACCCACTATTGAGAAACCATATTTTCTCCACAGTCTCAAGACATTCCACCTACAAGTTTAAACAAGGGAAGTAGGTACCCAATTTTTAATGGGTCCTTGTGTGTGAATGATACTTTAGTTGAATTTTGGCAACCATTTGAAAATTCCTAGAGGAACCATAAATCTCCTAAATTGACATTTGCTAATGGTGTGTCCCCTTTTGCAATAGTATAAACATGTTAGAGTTTTGGGAAAGTTACTTTTGCTTGGAGGATATTTTATTTAATAATTTCATTTTTGATATGGATTTATCATATTACTTCTGAAATTTGATCTATCCATCCTAAAAGTAATTTTGGGTTGTAAAGCCTTGTCAAGTTTGGCTTGAAGAGTTTTTACTTCTTTTTGCCAAATGTAGCAAGTTTCACATCAAGCCCAGTCATGCCAAGAAAGCTTATTATCTTTGCTATTAATTTTGATTTTCTCTACCATGGATGCCTTGAGAGCTTCTAATTCTTGTTGGGATTTAGAAACTTTATGCTCAAGGTATGAATATTTTTTTCTTATTTGAGGCTAATCGTTTAAAAGCTTCCTTAGCCTCATTTTGTAGATAATCAAAATCTCTTTGCAATTCTATGTGAGACATTTTATCAATTTGATAATATTTAGAGTGACTTACATTGATTTTCTTCTTTTGATGAGCCATGAGGCAATGGTTGAAGGTTTCTTCTTCCTCACTAGAGTAACTTTTGCTTGAGATTTCACTATCACTATCTCAAGAAATGTTTGCTCTTCTAGCTTTGTTAGGTTTCTTTTTAAGTTTGTCTTTTCCTTTGTCTTTCTTGAGCAACGGCATTCCAGTTTGTAGTGGCCGGGTTTTCCGCAGTTAAAACACTATCCTCTTTATTTAGATTTCTTGCCTTGATCTTGTCTTGATGGTTTTGATTGGTTTCTATAATTTATGAGATTTTTGTCCGAGTGTTGGACTACATTCTTTCGGAGATATCTGTGATATTTTCTCACAAACAACCCCATATCTTCACTTGAGCTTTCACCTTCATTAATAGAATCACTCAAACAAGAGTTATTGGTAGAGGGCTTTGAGCTTGAAGCCTTTAATGCGACAGACTTCTTTTCAATGCCTTCTGGTTTTTCCTTCTTTTACTTTTTCTCATGCTGATAGATATTAATGAGCTCTTGCTCATGCTCTTGAAGCTTTCCAAATAGTGTTGTTATGTTGAGTGTAGCTAGATTGTTTGCTTCCTTGATAGCTGTAACTTTAGGCTGCCATTCCCTATTAAGACATCTTAAAAAAACTTTAGTAGCAACAACATTGGGAGTAACATGACCGAGATTGTGTATGCGATTAATTATATGAGAAAATCTCCTTTGCATATCAGCAATGATTTCACCATGCTTCATGTGAAAGAGATTAAACTCTTGAGTTAATGTATTGATTCTAGCAAGTTTAACATCATTTGTCCCTTCATGGGCAATTTGTAGAGCATCCCACATTTCTTTACCAGTCATACAATGTGATACTCTAAAATATTCATCAACACATAAAGAAGCAATAAGCGTATTTCTACCTTTCCAATTATAGTTATACTTTTTCTCATCTTCCTTATCCCATAGTGCTTCCGGTTTTGCTATGGTAATGTTATCCTCATTGGTCATGGTTATTTGCATAGGACCATCCTCGATAACTTTCCATGTCTTTCTATTAACAGAGTTAATATGCACCAGCATACAATCTTTCCAATAGCTATAGTTTTCACCGGTGAAAACAGGAGCTCTCGTATAATCCCCTTTTGAATCGTTCTCTATTTTCTACAAAGTAATATGTGAAGCACCAGATGAACCGGTGCTCTGATACCACTTGTTAGACGATGTGATCGATCTAGAAGGGGGTTGAATAGATCATTTAAAATAATTTTCACTTTTTAAAATTTGTTTTCAGAAAAACATGCGAAAGCTTCCTGGAATCTCCAATCGTTTAAATGATCCTCTATTGAAAATATCGGATATGCGTAACCGTATGGGATGTAATGACAAAATAAGAATCAATGCATTTTACTCAATTGATCAATAACTTATACACCCTCAATGATTATTAATTACTACCAATGAGTTGAATGAGATAATAATAAGCACAATGAAGAATTTGTGGATTAGTCACTTGGTCAAACACGTTGTGAGAAAAACACCTTAGGTTTGATTTTAATAAATTATAATGATGAGTTTTCGTTGGTATCAATCAAAAGGATTGTTACCAATTTTTTGAAATGAAATCAACACACTACATTTTCAATAAATGCATATTTGACAAATTAATTTTCACACAATATAGTTATCAAGTATGGAGATAAAGAAAAATCAGAAGAACAAACAATTTGTTAAGGTAGTTCCCCTTGTGGTCCTCGCGTAGGGTACGTCTGCCCCTAATTCTAGAATCTAGAATTGATATATTTCTTATTAAGTTGAAAATGATGCAAGATAAGATATAGCTCACAATACAAACAAACCAATGTTGCTGAAGTAGTAATCTTATTCCCTTTCCTTGGTTTGAGCAAAACCAAGTGCCAAATTCTTCGAACAAACCTCCAGTTACGGATACTTGATTAAGCCAACCCACCGTTTCTTAATCCTTTCACTCAGCTGGTTTCAATTGCAAGCAATTTGACCCAAAATCAATATTCACAATCCTCCGATTACCGCTACTTGATTAAGCAAACCCACGTTTCTTAATCCTTTCACTCGAATGAATTCAATGAAGAAAAGACTTGTGAAAAATCCCCCGCACCAATAGGAATCTTGGAGGAGAAAATCCCAATGATTTTATTCAAGAACAACCCACAATTTCTCAACCAAAATTTGAATTGAATACTTGATTTGAACGTTATCACCACAATAATATTCTTGAATCAACAACCATGAATATGTGTAGATGTTGATTTTTGAAAATAGAGGATGAAGATGATGATCACTATGTGTATCTTTCACTAGTTCTTGAGAAGTTCCCTTAATGATGCATAATGAATATATATATATATATATATATATATATATATATATATATATATATATATATATATATATATATATATATATATATATATATATATATATATATATATATATATATATATATATATATATATATATATATATATATATATATATATATATATATATATATATATATATATATATATATATATATATATATATATGTTACCTAATAGCCAAGACCCACAAACATAGCAGAAAATCAGATGAGGCTAGCGAGCGATCGACTTAACCAGAAGCATGGGTCGGCGCGACACAACCCACACCAGGAGAGAAAACTGTTTTGAAGTGCAATGCATCAACCGCTTCAGGACTTGCATAAACGCAAACATTGAATATTCTGGTTTCCAAGTTGAGTCAACCATAAGGGTCAACGCGGTACATCCAGCAGTCAGAGAGAATTCCATTTTTAAGTGAAGTGCGTAGACCGCTTCAGGGATTGCGTCGATGCAAACTTTGAATGTTTTGATTTCCAGTTTGAGTCTATCAGAAGGGTCAAACTGATACATCCAGGACTTGATTAAAGATGATGAGTGGACCACACATATCTTTGAGTCGACGCACATATAGGATTTTCTCAAAAATACTTATTTCTGGAGATCTTCATTCTAATCATTTCATTTCAATCATTCCGTTGGATCACTTACAACCAGCTTTATTACCAACGTCAAGTTCGAATGGTAAAGATAAATTAAGTTAAATTCTTCCGACAGTAAGGGATGAGATGCTAGAAGACATAGGGGCAATAGCAGAGTTGAAACCCGGTGAGATTATTTCCACATAGCTATTTTTATTTGTTTTACTTTATACTCTTTTCATTTCACGATGATTTCCTCTTACTAGGATTTCCATATGTTTGTATAAAACCGTTTGTTTATAGGAAAATTATCAATAAAAATACTATTTCAAAGTTCAAATTTTGTTTTACGGTTTCTGTTTTGTTTGCAAAAATGTCCAATGACAAAATTGAATGAACATATGCATATGAATAAGATTATTGTTAACCAATATATGCATAAAAACAGGAATAAGCTTTTTCTAAATACTCCAGGAGTTGGGATAGCGCCCAAGTCATACACAAATCTCCACAAAGAAATCCCTAGAGAGTCATCTTCACAAGCTCATCTTCAATAAAGATACATTCCCCGCAAGTCCAATATGTTTTAAGACAGAAATTGGGGTATCTTCTAGAAATTAACCTAATTATACTCCCCAGCAGATTCCCCTAGCGAATAAAGGCGTATGATCTTTTCCCCGACAATTTCTCCAACTTACTGAGTCCCAATCCTCATCAGAGATTATGTCATAAGAATAGTTCATAGAAATTCTCATCCCCAGTTGAGTTTAGTTCTCCAAAACTGTAAAATCTGCTGTAAACTTCTCTTCTCCAGCAAGATTCATTTTCTCAACAGAGTTAATTTATTCAGCAGGGTTTATTTCCCCAACAGAATTCAGTCTCCCTAACTTGAGTTTATTTCTATGACTACTACAAATCATCGGCAAAATGCCTATCTCTAGCGAAGGACAGTCCAGGCTGTTATCCCCAGAGAGTTTCTTCTAAATCTGAAACCGTACCAGATATCATTTAACCTTATCATCCCCAGACAAGTCGACATCCATATCGAAAACTCGGTCAGACAGCACCTCGGGAGGTGATCCATCTCTTTTATCACCAGTCGGGGTATATAAAATTTAAATTCCCCAGTAGAGTGACGAATGACCAATGTTCTTGAACTCTCCTCCCTAAACAGAAGTCAACATTCCCCAGCCGAGTATCCTCAAACAAAAAGCAGGAATTCCCAGCGGAGACATTCTATACAGGATTGAAGATCACACATATTCTTCATCTCCAACAGTAGTCAAGGGTTTATTTTCCCAATCAGAGATGTTATACAAAGCTACCAATACGCTTCAACGACATCTCAAATCCATACATCATTTATAAGTATCATAGCATATGCATACGACAAGCATATTACACTCTGATTTACTTTGAGAATATCTTTACACAGTGCATTACATACATTATGACATTGCATACAACTAACTTTTTATATTTTTAGGTAAAAGTCTACAAACAGACATATATTATCAACAATTCTCGAACAGGTCGCATATTAATTCCTAAAACAAGACGGGGAAACTATCCATATGACCAGGTCCAAGATTAATTCCTGAAACAAGACGGGGAAACTATTTGTATGACTAGGCGGTATGAATTTTCGAAACAGGACCAGTTCGCCAACAAAAATCAAGTTTAAGATTAACTCCCAAAATAAGACGGGGAAACTATTTATATGATTGAGAAAAGATTAACTCACGAAACAGGACGGGGAAACTATCGACATGACCAGGTGGTATGAACTTCTGAAACAATACAGGTTTACCAACAAAAGCGAACTGTAGATCAATTCCTGAAACAGGACGGGGCGACTATCTACATGACAAACATCTCCCTCAGAGACTAAGTCTGACGAACAACTACTTAAACACCTTCCCCGGAGGTTCATTCAGGAAAGCATTCTTTAGATACAATCGAGCGTAGACTCATTCTGATACTTCTATCAACAGTTACTTTGGATGGAATCTATAAGCCCATCTCCAATGATACTCTGTTATCTCTCTGAATGGCATCTTTAAGCCCATTTAAGCAATATCATTAAAACAACGTTACTTCCGGCACATGCGAGTGTAAACATCTGGGAACTTAAGTGTTCAATCCTATTCTACCTTTAAATCACGAATGGCGAATATGCCAATCTAACTCCTCAGGTATAAGAAGATTTAATAGGGGAAACTGTTGTACCCCAAAATTTTTCCTCCCTTTTCTTTAAGACATTCTCATAGGGTTCTCAAATGCTCAAGGATGCTCGAGAATTGATCAGACAAATTCTCCTCCGAAGCAAAGGGTCCACAACTAGGGTTTCATCTTTCACAAGGAAATTTGGGTTTATAATGTCTCAAATCGAAGTCATGGTCACTTATAGGTCTCCAATAATCCTCATACCAAGTTCCATGCCTTGCATCACAAGTTTGCTCAGTAAATGGCTCAGATGACTGAAAATCAACTATATTGGACAAAAAGTCAACTGTGGTAACATACAGTCAAACTTCAAGATTTTTGGTCAACATCAATATTTTTAAGTCATATTCATCATTTGATCAAAGGTTGATCATGATTCATCAAGAAAAACTCTCAAATAATCAAAAGTCAAAAGTTGCCAAATTAGGGTTTTCTAGGCGAAATCAAATGAACTTCGACCAAGCATAACTTTCACATGCTTCATCATTTTTTCCCCAACCATAGCTCATTTTGAAAAAAATTCAATCATCTACAACTTTGTAACTTTAAGCTCAAGTCCAAAAAAATGCTTCATTTGAGAGATATGGGTCAATACATTATAGGTCAATTCAAAAGTAAAAAAAAAGACACTTTTTGTCAAGGCAATTCACATCAAGATAAAGTGTCCAAATGTAAAACTGATCAAAATCGGAATTGTAGAGGACATGTTGAGCTTTCCAAAAATTTCAAGATCACCGTCAAAAGATTAAAATTGATAGAGTTATAACTAGTGCAAGTTGGAAACTTTTGACCAAATGTGTGAAGTTCAAATTTAGAAAACTTGATATTTTGGGAAATTGGGTCGTTGATTTAAAGTCCAAGAGTGTATTACACTCTTTATACACCTCAAATATTTTTCATGTACCCCTTGATCTATTTTATTTTAATTATTTTTGATTTATTCATTAATAATTCAATAAATAAGATAAAAATACAAGGCTTGTCAACAAAGGTCCAAGCCCATATCTTTGACCTAATTCCATGATATTTAACCACACTCATTCAAACACAAAAGAGACGAAAACCCTTATCTCAAGAATCACCTCAGAAAACTCAAAATTGTTCAAGCTTAGGACAACCTTCAAATCCTTATCACAACTGTTTCCAAGGTAAATAAACCATCTCACCCACTTCCAGAAATCCTACAGAGTAAGAATGGATCAAATCTAATGATCCAAAATGCATGAAACACCATCACATACATCTTAGATCCCATACTTTTGCAAAATTGTATTTTTGAGTTTTTCATTTGCTTTAACACATACTAATGATATCATTGTATTTCTGAGGTTTGATAGTGCATGATAGAATCATCGTGGAGGTCCCATGATGGCCAAATCATAAAACACCATAACTGCACCAATCCATGTTGTTTTCACCATAACTCAAAATCCATTGCAATTCAGGCTAAAATAATTATCTCATTAAAATTGCAGACCCTTATTTAGGGTGGTAGGGTCCTCTTGGATTACTGATTTTGGATGTTTTGTGGTTTGATAAAAGGAGGTTACGGAGGAAAACGACCGGAGCTAGGGCTCTGACGTCTCTCCGATTCATGAACGGTTTCTATATTATATATGTATTGTTTCATTATAATGAACTGATGTATTACCGCCCCAACGGTTGAAGCGGGCGCGTTAAAGACCTTACTATGCCAAGGCGTGGGTTCGATCCCAGTCTTTTGGCATTTTTACTTTTTTTGTGATTTATTTGTTTTGTAGATTACAAAAGGTGCCCGTTTCCCTTCTTTGTCACCAAGGTGCGCCTGACCCAGTGGTGAATGTGTTGTTTGAGTTGGCTGAGGGCATGGGTTCAACACCCACCCCTACCATTTTGATTTATTTTCCTCAATTCTATTTTCTTCTCACTCTTTCTCTTATTTTCCTATTTTTACAAAACCTTTTTCAAAACCTTTTTTTATATAAACCCTAATTAGTTTTAGGTTTTGATTTAATCATCCCTAATTAATTTTTAGGTTTTTATTTAATCAATTAATTTAGTTTTTTAGGTTTTTTTCATTAAACATTCTTTTTAATTAAAATCAATTTAGGGTTTGTTTAACTTAATTAATCAATTTCTTTTGTAAGTAAAATTAATTAGATTATTAGGTTAATCATCAAATCTTTTCTATCAAAAATCACCAAAGCAATTTCCTTTCCCATTTCCTTTTTTTACCGCTTCACATATTTTATTAATTTTGCATTTTTCCGATTATGTAATTGCACACGGTTTGTAATAGATAATTAGGGTTTTTTACTTTCGTCGTATTTTTTATTATTTGTACCCCCATTCCTGGAGCCTTGTTATTGCGTAGAATTTTAATTTTTCGCACTTATATTTTATGCTTCGTATACATTAGTGTTAGCTTAATAGGATTGTATGGCAAGATTAAAAGCAAACGATAGCAAACCCTAAAACAAGATTAAAAATAACTGAAACACAAATCATTTTCTTACGCGCACCTCTAGGGTAACCTCCCTTATTGACTTTGATAAAAGCAGTCATGTCCCTCGAATGTGGGGACGCTTTAGCATTGTCCCTCGATTAAAAATATCGTAGTCCCTTGATGACCCTTTGAATGTTGCCTTCGGAAAATGATCTAGTCCCTTACAAATTGCTAAAGTGCCCCTACAAGTTGCCTTTGATGACAGTATGATGACATGCGTTTGTCCCTTCATATCCAACGATAGGGCTCCCTACTAACTAATGGTAGGATATCATTATCTAAAGGAGGAGGAAAGAACAAAAAAGAATTTGAGTAGGTTGATAGTTCCTAATATCTTGCTCACAAACAAAACAAAAACATCTTTATCATAAACACTTCCAGAAATATTTTCAAAACACTTTGTACGCATTCTTGAGGACAGATACAAGAATCATTACAAAGTATTGCTTTACTATCGGAATTTGTAAATATTTTTCAAACACATTCACAGAGCATTTTCAAAGTGAGCTAGCGATTAAGAGCCTGTATATAACTATGGATGAAAAGGGTGCTAACACCTTCCCTTTTCATAATCTACCCTCCAAACTCAAGAAAATCTCGAAGGTCTTTCCTGTTATTTTCACCCTTTCCTTATTGGATAAAAGAAAAGTCGGTGGCGACTCTAGCTATCTGCAACATTTGCGATAAAATGAAAAAACAAGTCAGTTCTCCCACCGTATTACACGCCACCCTGGCTTGATCCCCTACAGAGATTAAATAAGGAGATTATTGACTTTCTTCAAAAAAGTTGAGTTGTACCACATTCCCAATGAATAAAATCAAATGGATGATGCTTTGGCCACCTTGTCCTCCATGTATCAAGTGAATCTTTGCAACGATATGCCGACAATTGGAATCATGCGCCTAGAAAGACCTGCTTATGTGTTTGCATTAGAAAAAGTTAGAGATAGCAAGCCCTAGTTCCTTGACATTAAGTATTTCCTTCAAATTCAAGAATACTCGCCTAGGGAATCCCGTAAAGGTAAGAAGACTTTGAGAAGAATATCCGACAATTTCTTCCTGAATGGTGATGCACTGTCCAAAATAATCTTTGATATGGTTCTACTAAGATGTATGGACACACATGAAGCAGGCCTGTTAATGAAAGAAGTTCACAAAGGATCCTTAAGTACCCATGCCAATGGGCATGCAATGGCTAAGAAAATGTTGAGAGCATGTTACTTGAAATTCTGGCAGCAGATACTCAATGTCACAGTGAATATTATGACACCGTATCTGACTTTCTATAAGACAGTAAGTCAAAAAGCAGTAAAGAACACAGTCAATTGTTTACCCAGTTCAGTGTGAAATAACACCTACTCTGGGGGCTACCAAGCCAGGGAGGAAATCCACTATAAGAGATATTAATTCAGGAATAAACCAACCAGTTTATCTCCTTCACTTAAGACCTACCCAATGCAACTTTAATATAAGTTCAACTTAAACCTGAGTTCCTACTCACTCCCCCTCAATCACAGCAGTGATACTGAAAAATTGACTAATGAAATAATGAAGACACTCTTCAGAACATACACTTGATTATGCTTCACATCTTTTAATCAAGTAACACAAACACTCGTGCTTCAAAGCTTTGAGTGATACATAAACCTAACTTGACCTTGCTTCAAAGCTTTAGTCAATAGACACAAACACTCTTGATTCAAAGCTTTGAGTGATACAAAACCCTTACAATCAAAACCTATTCCAAGTCACTTATCACAATGATACTTGCTTGGATTACAGTAGTTAAAACTATACAGCCCCTAGTTGATCTTCTGTCCAAGAGTTAAATTCCAATCAGCTTTCCTGTTGAATATATATGCAACTGTTTCTTCAGTTAGGGCTTCCACGAAAAGCTAGGGTTAATTAGGGTTAACCTCAAGACTTGGTCACAAGACTTTATCAACCAGATTAGGGTTGAGCTAGGTTAACCTAAATTCCACGTGAGATTCTGTTCTGGAAGGTATGAACCAAATTCCTGAAAAATCTTAGAATTAACCAAACTGCATAACCGTTAGATCAGTACAGGATGTCTTAACATTTGTTATGACAACAGAAATCCTGTTTACTGATTTTGGTAGAAAGTGATAAATGTGATCATTGCAAAATGCTCAGATACACACTCATAAATAGCATCTATTGTATGCCATTCTTTTTCTGCATAAAGTACCTAATAATCCAGAATGTTATGACATCAGTCATGACATTCACATACCTGGTTTTACCAAAAATACATGCCAATAACTAAACACTTACAAACTCCCCCTTTGGCAATTTTTTGGCTAAAACCCCTAAGCAATTAGAGAATAGAGAGCAGCAGAAATAATATGTCTGCAGAAAAAAATAATGTCTACCAAGTAATTAACACAAAATCTTCTCCCCCTCTTTAGCCATAAATAGGCCAAAGATACATGTACTTATAGGTTATACAGTCATCCAAAATGAGTAATAAAACAACAAAAAATCTGAAATCACTTGCAGCAACAGATACCAGCAGCAAGCTTGACAACTCCACCAAACTTCAAGCACTGTCATCTTCAGAGGAGGCACTTTCTTCAGCATTAAGCTGATCTTCAGCAGCATCCTCCTCCCTTCTTTGTCCTTCAGTCTCCTCATGTTCTAATCTGGCAATTAGGTTCTCAAGAGTCCTTTTCCTTGTCTCCAGCTCTTTGCGGGTTTCCTTCAGCACAGCTATAACATCAGATGTCTTGGACTGTGTTTTTACAGTTGATGTCTCAGCTGATGTCATGACAATGTTAGGAACATGAGATCCCTGAAATATCTTATAGTGCAACCCAAGAGCAGGGGCTCTTTTGCAGACAGTATCTCTTTCCACTAGGATGTCAGGATACTGAGCAAGGACAATACCACATAGGAGGGAGGGGAAGGCAATACGGCCTTTAACAGCATAGCTTCCAACATGTTTTAAAGTCTGATCAAAGATATACCTTCCATAGTCAAATTCTATCCTGGTTCCAACAACATAAATGAATCTTCCCAATCCTGTGGAGATGGTTGATTTATGGTTGGTAGGAACCGAGTTGGCTGCACCAATCTTGTGCAGGATGGCAAATTTCATGCTTAGCTTGCTAGCATTCAACTTGCCTTTTAAGGGCCAACACTTGACTTGACTTGCAGTGATGGTTTGGCATACTTGATTGTCAGTAATCTCTAGTTCAGGGCAAGCCTCATCTGGTCTTCCAAGGAATTTGTTAATTTCAGAGGGAGAGAAATTAACCTTTCTTCCTCTCACATAGACACATTTAAAGTCAGCTGACCTTCCATCAGCACATTCATCAGATAAATTCACTATGAATTCTTTGACAAGATTTTCATAGCAATTGGTAAACTTTACCACAGTATTCATTAGTCCAACAGATTTGATTAGGTCCATGATTTCCCTACATTCCATGGCACCATTGTTCAGTTCTCTTTCCAAGGCTATTCTTTTCAAACAAACATACTTCCATCTGTTGGCATTTTCAGGGTGGTGAAAAGAAATGTTGTCAGTGGGGACTTCAGGAACTTTAGCCATTTTGCTTGAAGGGAGTTTCCTTCTGAGAGGAATGTCTTCAGCATCAATTTCAAATTATGATTCCTCATCAGAATCAGAAGGTTCAGGCTCTTTCCTTTTCTTTGCTATTGGTTGTATCACAGGCTTTGAGTGACTCCCAGCATGTACTCAGGTTTTCACCTTCCCTTTGGACAGTCCAGTCTTCCCAGTTTCTACACCAGTCTTGCCTTCAGACCTGGTTTTCTTGTGAGCAACATCAGCAGTCTTCTCTTTGGTCAGACATTTTGCAGCATCCTGCTTGCCTTTTCTGTTCATCATTCTCCTAGCTATGTTAGGGTTGATATTTGCAATTAGGTCATTGTCAGAGTAGTCTTCATCCACATCAATAACGGAGGGGTCAACCTCCTTCTCTGAAGGGTTCTAGAGATCATCAAGATTATCAGATGATTTCTGAATGTTGTCATTCGGTGTCTCAACATTCTCAAAGCCATCTGGATTTATTTCAGCATTTGGACTTGCTGATTCTTGATTAAATGGAACAAAAATGCCAGGTACCGAGTGGTTCTCACTCAGAATTCTTGTAACAAGCCTAGCTATTGCTTGATGAACATAAGCTGAGCCTTCCCTATTTGGAACAGAAGATGATGGTTGAGAGGGATTACCGGATGAAGTAGCTTGAGACCTTCCTGCATGCCTTGTTCTCAACTTTTTAACCTTAGAGGGGTTAGTTGCCAGTTCTCTAAGAGGATTAATCTCCAGGAATTCAGAATCCATGCATGTTGTGATTGCCCTAGAATCTTGTTCAGAGGATGCGGATGAAACAGTCGTCTTGGAAGAGGATGATGTTTGAGACATTTTGATAGTCTTAGAAAACCAGTAGCATCGAGAGAGAAATCTTTGATTGAGAGAATGGGGATTGTTGCAGAGCCGAGAGAGAAATGAGGTAAATGAGTGTCTATTCAACTTCTTAACACTTTTGAAAGAATTAGGAAAACATATGATTAACCCAATCAAAATAGACTTAACACAAAAGACTCCTTCACCCCTTGTTTTAAGCAAAATTAATTGCTACATTTCCTCATGTTGGCAAATACCCAACTTGCCCCTCAAATTTTCAAACTGATTTGCATCAAGTGCTTTGGTAAAAATGTCAGCCAGTTGTAGCTCAGTGGCAACATGTTCTAGTTTAATCGTCTTCTCCTCTACAAGGTCTCTGATAAAGTGATGTCTAATGTCAATATGCTTGGTCCTGCTATGCTGAATAGGATTTTTGGAAATGTTGATTGTACTCAGATTGTCACAGTACAATGTCATAACATCTTGTGTAACATTATACTCAGTAAGCATCTGTTTCATCCAGATCATTTGAGAACAGCTACTTCCAGCTGCAATGTATTCAGCTTCAGCAGTGGAGAGAGACACACAGTTCTGTTTCTTACTGAACCAGGAGACCAGATTATTTCCTAAGAAGAGACATCCTCCAGAGGTGATTTTTCTATCATCAGCACTTCCAGCCCAATCAGCATCACAGTAACCAGTCAGAGTTGGTTCACAACCATGAGAGTACAGCAAGCCATAGTTGTAAGTTCCACTTACATACTTCAAAATTCTCTTCACTTGGTTGATATGACTGACTTTAGGATCAGCTTGGCATCTTGCACATACTCCAACTACAAAAGCAATGTCAGGTCTGCTGGCTGTTAAGTACAGTAGACTTCCTATCATGCTTCTGTACAAGCTTTGGTCGACCTTAACCCCACTTGAATCTTTGTATAGCTTTAAATGAGTAGGAGAAGGAGTCATTTTGTGACTGGCATTCTCCATACCAAACTTCTTGACAATGTTCTTTGCATACTTGCTTTGAGATAGAAAAATTGAGTCTTCCATCTGTGTGACTTGCATTCCAAGAAAGTAGGTCAATTCTCCCATGAGGCTCATTTCGAATTCAGCCTACATTTGGTCAGCAAAATGTTTAACCATTCTATCTGACATTCCCCCAAAAACTATGTCATCAACATATATTTGAGCTACCATTAACTTCCCTCCTTCATTTTTGACAAAGAGGGTTTTATCCAAGCCTCCTTTTCTGTATCCTTTGTCTGAGAGAAATTTTGTTAACCTGTCATACCATGCTCTAGGAGCTTGTTTCAGGCCATATAAAGCTTTCCTCAATTTGTAGACATGATCAGGGTAGTTTGGATCCACAAAACCTTTAGGCTATTCCACATAAACTTCCTCATTTAAGTACCCATTTAGGAAGGCACTTTTTACATCCATCTGAAATAACTTGAACTTCAGGAGACAAGCAATTCCCAATAGGAGTCTGATAGATTCCAGTCTGGCTACAGGGGAAAAGGTCTCATCAAAATCAACCCCTTCAACTTGAGTGTATCCTTGGGCAACAAGTCTTGCCTTATTCCTGGTGACAACTCCTTCAGCATCTGATTTATTCTTGTATATCCATTTTGTGCCAATGATGTTTGTTCCCTCTAGTCTAGGAACTAACTCCCATACTTCATGTTGCTTAAATTGGTTCAATTCATCTTGCATTGCACCAATCCAATATTCATCAGTTAAAGCCTCCTTAACATTTCTTGGTTCAATTTTAGACACAAAGCAAGAGTTTGAGATGATTTCTCTAGATCTTATAATGACTCCACTGTTAGGATCTCCTATGATGAGTTCTTTAGGATGATCTTTCTGAATTCTAATGGAAGGGATTTTGCTGGCTTCCTTGGATTCAGAGTCTGCTGCAGTGGTGTTAGGAAGGTCATTCTATTGAGTTGAAGTCTCAAAGAATGTCTCAACATTACAAGGGACATTTGTTTCCTCATGATAATCATCAACTATGACATTTATTGATTCCATCATGACTTTGGTCCTGGAATTGAATACCCTATAAGCTCTGCTGTTGGTGGAGTATCCCAGAAAAATTCCTTCATCACTTTTAGGGTCCAGCTTTCTCCTTTGATCACGATCTGCAAGAATATAGCATTTGCTACCAAATACATGGAAGTATTTCACTGTTGGCTTTCTTCCTTTCCAGAGTTCATAAATGGTGGATGAGGTTCCCTTTCTCAAAGTGACTCTGTTATGGACATAACCAGCTGTGTTCATAGCTTCAGCCCAAAAATGAATAGGAAGTCTTTTGGCATGTATCATTGCTCTGGCAGATTCCTGTATGGTCCTGTTTTTCCTTTCTACAACTCCATTTTGTTGAGGAGTTATAGGAGAAGAGAATTCATGATTAATTCCTTCTGAGGAACAGAACTCATTAAACTTACTGTTTTCAAATTCCTTGCCATGATCACTTCTGATTCTGACAATGCACCCTTCTTTTTCTCTTTGAATTCTTTTGCACAGTTCTTTAAAAACTTCAAATACATCAGATTTTTCCCTAATGAAGTTAATCCAGGTGAATCTGGAAAAATCATCCACAACAACATAGGCATATCTTTTTCCACCAAGACTTCCCACCTGCATTTGTCCCATCAGATCCATATGTAGAAGTTCTAGAACCTTAGAGGTGGTCAGATGTCTTGACTTTGGATGTGACATCCTAGTCTGCTTACCAACCTGACATTCACCACAAACTCTCCCTTCATCAATTTGCAGTCTTGGAATCCCTCTGACTGCCTCCATGGATATAATCCTTTTCATTCCTCTTAGATGAAGATGGCCAAGTTTTTCGTGCCACAGTTTCACTTCTTTTTCTTCTTTGGCAATAGAACACATAGTGGAGAAATTAGTGTTCTCAGGCTCCCACAAGTAACAATTGTATTTAGATCTGACTCCTTTCATTACAACTTCTTGTTTCTCATTAGTTACAAGACATTCAGATTTTGAGAAGTTGACCTTGAATCCTAGATCGCATAATTGATTGATACTTATGAGATTAGCAGTCAGGCCTTTTACCAACAATACTTCATTTAGATTTGGAACTCCAGGGCAGTCCAAGTTTCCAACTCCTTTGATTTCTCCTCTAGCACCATCTCCAAAGGTCACATAACTAGTGGTGTGAGGTTTAACATTATTGAGAAGGTTCTTGATTCCAGTTTTATGCTTAGAACATCCACTACAAAGTACCAGTCTTCCTTTGCAGAGACTCTAAGGGAAGTGTGAGCTATCAGGGAAGTAGCCTTTTTCTTCCACTGTGGAGTATCTGCTACCTTGTTAGACTTAGGTTTGACACCTGGGTTCTGATTAGGGTATCCATACAATCTGAAGCAGAATAGCTTTATGTGACCAAACCTCCCACAATGATGACATCTCCATCTTTGGTACTTTTTCTTCATATTTCTCTGTTCCCGATGTTGAGTGCTATGTTGTGACATCTGCTTTGACATTTGTTTATCAGGCCTGATCTTCTTGTCTGTACCAGTTTTCTTTGCTGCCACAAATCCTAGACCAGACTTGTTTCCCACATTTTGTCCAACCTGAAGGATTTCTTCCAATTTGTCAGTTCCATTTGTCAGCATCTTGACAGATTTGGTCATCTGGTCCAGTTTTGAGTTCAGCATTTGAACTTCCCCTTCTAGATGACTTATAGTTTCAATGTCTGCCCTTTTCTCAGCCTCCAACTTTATTATGAGTTTTGTTTGTCTCTCATTTTGCTGACAGACTTCAGCACTTCTGATACATAATTTCTTGTAGGTATCAGCCAGTTCTTCAAATGTCACTTCCTCATCACCAGTGTCACTATCAGAGGTACAAATGTCAGTTAGTGCAGTAACTAGTTTGACAGATTCTTCTTCAGAATTACTTTCTGAATCACAGTCGGACCAAGTAACAGACATTCCTTTCTTTTGTTTCTTAAGAAAGGTAGGACATTCAGCTCGAATGTGCCCATATCCTTCACATCCATGGCATTGGATTCCTCTGCTTTGATTTCCCTTCTCTTCAGACTTTGGTCTTCTGCTGGAGTCATAAGATCTGTTAATGTCAGAAGGAATGTTCTTAACATTTGTCCTTGAATTTGGATCCATTCTCTTGATGAGTTTGTTGAATTGTGTTCCAAGCATGGCTATAGCTTCTGAAATATTTTCTTCTTCAACCTCCTTGTTCTCATCTTCAGTGTTAGATACAAGTGCTATGCTCTTGTTTTTCTTGTCAACATTGTCACTGATCCCCATCTCAAAGGTCTGAAGAGATCCAATGAGTTCATCCACCTTCAACTTGCTGATATCCTGGGCTTCCTCTATAGCAGTTACCTTCATTGCAAATCTTTTAGGAAAGGATATGAGAATCTTTCTCACCAGTTTTTCTTCTGACATCTTTTCTCCCAATGCTCCTGAGGTGTTTGAAATCTCCAAGATGTTCATGTGAAACTCATGAATGGTTTCATCTTCCATCATCCTTAGGTTCTCAAATTTGGTAGTCAGCATCTGAAGCCTTCACATTTTTACTTTGGATGTGCCCTCATGGGTAGTTTTGAGAGTGTCCCAAACTACCTTGGCCAGTTCACATTGATGTACTAGTATGAATATGTTTCTATCAATTCCATTGAACAAGCCATTTAATGCTTTGGAATTACCCAGGGCTAACTCATCTTCTTCTTTGCTCCATTCTTCCTCAGGCTTCAGACTGATTGTCCCATCTTTCTCAGTTATGGTGGGATGGTTCCATCCTTTGTCAGCAGCTCTCCAAGCCTTTTTGTCCAGTGATTTTAAGAAGGAAATCATACGAGGTTTCCAGTAGTCATAATTTAATCCATCCAGAATGGGTGGTCTGTTTCCAAAAACTCCTTCTTTGTCCATAGCGCCAGAAAGTGATATCCATAGATCTCACCCAGTAAGACAGGCAGGGTGCCTGCTCTGATGCCAATTGAAATTCTGGCAGCAGATACTCAATGTCACAGTGAATGTTATGACACCGTATTTGACTTTCTATAAGACAGTAAATCAAAAAGCAGTAAAGAACACAGTCAATTGTTTACCTAGTTCAGTGTGAAACAACACCTACTCTGGGGGCTACCAAGCCAGGGAGGAAATCCACTATAAGAGATATTAATTCAGGAATAAACCAACCAGTTTATCTCCTTCACTTAAGACCTACCCAATGCAAATTCAATCTAAGTTCAACTTAAACCTGAGTTCCTACCCACTCCCCCTCAATCACAACAGTGATACTGAACAATTGACTAATGAAATAATGAAGACACTCTTCAGAACATACACTTGATTATGCTTCACAGCTTTTAATCAAGTAACACAAACACTCGTGCTTCAAAGCTTTGAGTGATACATAAACCTAACTTGACCCTGCTTCAAAGCTTTAGTCAAGAGACACAAACACTCTTGCTTCAAAGCTTTGAGTGATACACAACCCTTACAATCAAAACCTATTCCAAGTCACTTATCACAATGATACTTGCTTGGATTACAGTAGTTAAAACTATACAGCCCCTAGTTGATCTTCTGTCCAAGAGTTAAATTCCAATCAGCTTTCCTGTTGAATATATATGCAGCTGTTTCTTCAGTTAGGGCTTCCACGAAAATCTAGGGTTAATTATGGTTAACCTCAAGACTTGGTCACAAGACTTTATCAACCATATTAGGGTTGGGCTAGGTTAACCTAAAGTCCACGTGAGATTCTGTTCTGGAAGGTATGAACCAAATTCCTGAAAAATCTCAGAATTAACCAAACTGCATAACTGTTAGATCAGTACAGGATGTCTTAACATTTGTTATGACAACAGAAATCCTGTTCACTGATTTTGGTAGAAAGTGATAAATGTGATCATTGCAAAATGCTCAGATACACACTCATAAATAGCAGCTATTGTATGCCATTCTTTTTCTGCATAAAGTACATAATAATCCAGAATGTTATGACATCAGTCATGACATTCAGATACCTGGTTTTACCAAAAATACATGCCAATAACTAAACACTTACATTACTATTAGCTAATGATGGAATCTGACTGTTGTAAATATGTAAGGAAGTGTCATAAGTTCCAGATCTATGTAGATAAAATTCATGTGCCTCCTACTCTTCTCAATGTTCTATCTTCTCCATGTCCTTTCTCTATGTGGGGTATTGATGTATGATTGAACTCATGGCGTTAAATAAAAATCATTTCATTCTGGTGGCTATTGATTATTTCACCAAGTGGGACGAAGCAGCTTCATACACGATTGTAACTCATCAAGTGGTGGTAAAGTTTATCAAGAACCAGCTCATTTGTCGATATGATGTTCTAAGAAAAATTATCACTGACAATGGTTCGAATCGAAAATACACAATGATGAAAGAACTCTACAATAATTTTAAGATAGAGCATCACAACCTTTCTCCGTATAGACCAAAGATGAATGGTACCGTTGAAGCTGTTAACAAAAACATCAAGAAGATTATCCAAAAGATGGTTATAACTTACAAGGATCTGCATGAGATGTTACCCTTTGCTCTGCATGGTTATCACACATCTGTTTTCACTTCGATAGGGGAAACACCATTTTCTCTGGTATATGAAATGGAAGTAGTACTCCCCGTAGAGGTTGAGTTCACATCAACGAGAGTTCTAATGGAAGCTAAGTTATCTGAGGCCGAGTGGTGTCAAAGTAGATACGACCAATTAAATCTAATAGAAGAAAGGAGGATGACAACCTTGTGTCATGGCCAGTTATATCAAAAAATCATGAAGCAGGAATTTAATAACAAGGTTTAACCCTGTGAGTTCAGATAAGGTGACCATGTGCTTAAGAGGATCTTATATTTTCAACCTGATGCTAGGGGCAAGTGGGCTCCCAATTTTGAAGGTCCGTATATGGTTAAAATAGCTTTCTCCGGGGGTGCAATGACTCTTATGACTATGAAAGGTGAAAATCTCCCGCGTCCCGTGAATTACGATGCAATCAAGAAATAATTTGTCTAAAAAATAAACAAAAGAACATCTTGCTAAGTTAAAAACCTGAAAGGGCGACTTAGGCAAAAATTAGCGTCTCGGTGGACTAAAAACTCGAAAGGGCGGTCTAGGAAAAAGTTAGAGACATAAATAGAAAAATAATAATATTGGTAGATTGAAAACCCAAAAGGAAAATCTAGGAAAAAGTTAGGGATCCTTGTGACAAGTAACTGCATTGTTTTGAGATCGATCTTCTTCAAGTTGTTTATCCTGCAAAGGCTTTTCATCAAATTCATCTCCAATGAAGTTTGAACACAGTTGAAATTCAAAGTTGATAGGGAGAATAGGATTGTGTATTTCAATATAACCTTTCTTATATAATTAGTATTTTTAAATATTTTTAAACATATCCATGGAGTTACGCCATTTGCGAACTACCATTCCATTAAATAAATTTGAGTCGTTGCCCATTTGTTTGCTACCCTTATCTTATTTTAGCTCTACAAAATTTCTTTTATTCTTGATGATGATTTTGAAACAATTGGTTAATAAAAATATGTTTTAAAATATGTACAACAACAAAGAGTGTTTTCTTATGGCTCATGAATTAAAGGGGAATGTTACTGGTTACCCCTAAGCTTGGTTAAATTCTAAAAAGCGGAACTAAGAAGAAAGAGTGCTTTTAAAAACTGTCAGATTATTAAGTTTCCTCCAGTTGACCTTTAAAGGAGACTTGTTGCCTCTTCATATTTGAAATATTTAAAGAAATGAACTCCGGGCTTCTCCCCATTGAAAGATATTTCCCCCTCCTAGAGTTAGTAACCTTAAAACAAGTTCTTACTCTATAATTGGCTCCATTTTCTTGTCCCCAAGCAATATTGATATTACCCAAGTGCCCGTGTACTAATTTTTCATCCACGATGTTATCATATCTTTATCTTATTTATGTCAGTTTTGTCAACAGATACATGACATTGACTCATACATACTGTTGTACCCCAAAATTTGCCCTCCATTTTTATTCAGGACACTTTCCTAGGGTTCTCAAATGCTCAAGGTTGCTCAAGAATTGATCAGACAAATTCTCCTCCTAAGCAATGGACTTACAACTAGGGTTTCATTTTTCCCAAGGAAGATTGGGTTTCTAAGATATCAAGTTGATTTCATGGTCTCTTATATGTCTCCAAGAATTCTTATACCAAGTTTCATGCCTTGCATCATAAACTTGCTCAGTCAATTGCTCAGATGACTAAAAATCATCTATATTGGACAAATAGTCAAATATGGTCAACATACAATCAAACCTCAAGAATTTTGGTCAACATCAAGGTTTTGAACTGATATTCATCATTTTATCAAGGGTTGATCATGATTAATCAAAGAAAACTCTCAAATCATCAATAGTCAAAAGTTGCCAAATTAGGGTTTCCTAAGGAGAAGTCAACTGAACTTTGACCAACCATAACTTTCACATACTTCATCATATTTTCCTCAACGAAATCTCATTTGGAAGGAAATTAAATTCTCTACATCTTTGTCTCTCTAAGCTCAAGTCCAAAACACGCTTCATTTGAGAGATATGGGCCAATACATTATAGGTCATTTCAAAAGTCAACAAAAAGAAATTTTTTGTCAAGGCAACTTACATCAAGATAAAGTCTTCAAATGAAAAAATGGTCAACATATTGATTTTAAAGGACATCTTGAGCTTTCCAAAAAGTCTTAGATCACCTTCAAATGATAAAAATTGAGAGAGTTATAACTAGTGCAAGTTGGGAAATTTTAAGCAAATGCATGAAACCAAAAGTGACCAAACTTGGAATTTTGGGCTATTGGGCTATTATTTCAAATTACAGACGTGTTCTACACTTCATATACACCTCATGGCTTGTTCATAAACCTACCTTTGGTTTATTATATTTATTTTTTATTTTTACTATTTTAAAAGTTAAAATAAAATAAAATAAGGGAAGGATTTTTCATACAAGTCCAAGCCCACCATATGTTGACCTAATGCTCTTCTATATATTATCTTCATTCTTACAAACTCTGACCACGAAGACTTGTGCAAGAAAACAACTTCCAAAAATTCCAAAAAAGATAAAAATTAGGGCAAAGCAAGAAACCTATTTGCAGTTGTTTTCAAAGCATCCAAACCCTCCCAATCAATCTCTGAAGTGGTATAGGGTAGGAATGGATCATATTTGATGATCCAAAGAGCTCGAAATGCATCACCAGTTTCTCATCATGTATTAATTTACATTCTTGTTTTTCTTTGTGTTTATGAGGTATCAATATGCGGGAATGACTTATTATGAGAGTCCCATAATGGCCAAATCATGAACCACCATGTTCATACAGCCTTGCATAATTTTTGTCATAGCTCTTAAACTAGTGTGATTCAGCTCAAACTGACCATCCCATTGAATTCACAGGCCTCAATTTATGGGGGGGTAGGGTATTCCTGGATTTCTAACAGCATTTGTTTTGCAGGTTTGGAGAAAGGGAGTCGTCGGAGAAGACGACCGGAGCTAGGCCTCTAGCGCTTCTCCGGTCCAGGCATTGATTTTGTCATATATTTAATTTATTTTGTTTAAATAATTGGATGTATCACCACCCCAGTGGTTAAACGCACATGCTAAAGACACTATTATGCCAAGGCGTGGGTTCGATCCCAGCCTTTTGGCATTTTGAGTTTTTTTTTCATATGTTTCTGTTTTGCAGATTACAAAAGGTGTTGTCTCCCTTCCTTGACACCAAAGCGCGTCTGGCCTGGTGGTGAAAGTGTTGACTAAAAGAGCAAAGGGAATGGGTTCAACACCCACATATGGCAGTATTCTTTTAAACTTTGTTTTTCTTCATATTTTCCTTATTTTTACATTTACAAACCATAAATTCATCAAACCAAAAAACTTTTAACAAACTTAATTTTTTTCAAAACCTTTTTACAAACCCTAATCAAAATTAGTGTTTAGGCTTTTAATTCAATTAATAAATTTCTTTTTTCTTTAATTAAAATGAATTAGGGTTTTTTAGGTTGATCATTAAAACCTTTTAATCAAAAAAATCATTAAAAACCTTTTCGCTTTTCTTTTTCCTATTTTTACATGTTGCGTAGTTTATTCTTCTTCCTTTTTTTCTAGTTTATTATATCTGCTCACAGTTTGTAATAATAATTAGGGTTTATTTTCTGCACTCTACTATTTTGTAACTGCCCAAAAGCATTGTAATAGTCTAGGATTTTCTTTCCACACTTATTTTCTTCATATTTACTGCTTTCCTATTTTGCTATATTGCTATTAGTAATTAGGTCTTATATGGAAAGATAAAAAGCAAACACTAGCTAACCCTAATTGCAAGATTAAAATAACTAAACATAATACCCTTCTCACACTCTCACCTCTAGGGTAACCTCCCTTGTTGCCTTTCAATAAAAATAGTCATGTCCCTCGAACATGGGGACGCTTTAGCACAGTCCCTTGAAAATAAATATTGTAGTCCCTCGATGACCCCTTCGATGTTGCCTTCGGTAAACGATCTAGTCTCTTAAGAGATAACTGCTAAAGCGTCCCTACGAGTTGCCTTCAATTATTGTACGATGACCCGCACTTGTCCCTTCACATCCAACGATAGGGCTTCATACTAACTAATGGTAGGATAGCATTATCTAAAGGAGGAGGAAATTACAAGAAAGACCTTGAGTAGGTAGACTGCTGTTAATCGCTTTCTCATAAATGTTTCAAAATAAAAACATTTTTTCACAAACACTCTTCAAAAACTAATTTCAAAAACCCTTTGTACATATTCTCAAGAACATAAACGAGAATCATGACAAAGTCTTGCCTTACAATTGGCATTTTCAAAATATTTTTCAAGCACACATTCACAAAGCAATTTTCAAAACGAATTGAGCAAGCGATTAAGAGCCCATAGATAATTACAGATAAAAAGGGTGGTAACACCATCCCTTTTCATAACCTACCCCCCGAACTCCAAACCTATCAAGGTATTTCCTGTTATTTTCACCCTTTCCTTATTGGATAAAAGAAAAGTCGGTGGCGACTCTTGCTATCCGCACATTTGTGATAAAATGCAAAACCAAGTCAGTTCTCCCACCGTATTACTGAACTGGAGACTATGCTAGGGATTCCAAAAAAAGGGGTTACCTTTAGAGTTAGATCACTTTATCTACTTTGTTTGATTTTATTGCTTTATCTTTAAAGGGTTGCTTAGGTTTACTTTTATTGGAAAGATCCTATAACTGGATCTAGGGGTACCCTTAGGTAAGTAGCCATTGATCATGGAAACTGTACGATGTAGGCCAATATGGTTGAAGTGATGGTTATGTTAGTGTGACGCTTTGGTTTGTACTGGTGTCCCTCGAGTCAATCATGGAGAATACTAGGTTGTCGTGTGGTGTCATAAACACTAGTTGACCTTTAGAACTTTAATTGACCCAACTTGGCCATTAGAAGGTAGTGAGATAGCCGGCTTTGGTGCAGTCCGAAGTTGGTTGATACTCGATGCTACGCTCATTGAGATTTGACTCTCGGGTTTTATTTTGGTGGCAAGTCAATTGACGTGTTAAACAAAACCTGTGAGAAAAATTTGTGATATTGAGATCCCTAGAACCCGATTACTATTTTAGGACAGGTTGAGCCAACTAAACTTCAAGAGGGTGCTTACCTACGGACCCCATGCAAGCCTTAATCCTAAGGCTCTTGTGTGCTTTATTTGTGTTTGTTATTTGATCAAACATGCCATCATAACATCATAGCATCATATCATGACATTATCACTAACAATTTCAAAGATCTAGGGGATTTATCTTTGTTCTTTGTTGCAAGGTCATGGCTTCCAATCGCAGAAATACTATCCAAATCAACTTTGTAAAGGTACCTTCCCAGCTTGAGGAATTAGTCTCAAAGGTTCCTGGCAATTCTAAATTCACCAAGAGACATGATCATCTACTAGGTTTGGTTATTCTCGGTTTCAAAGAAGATATGATGAGTGTTCTATTCCAGTTCTTTGATCCTAAACATCACTATTTTACCTCCCCGAATTATCAGTTGGTGCCCACAATGGAAGAATAATATAAGTTAATTGGAGTGCCTATTCTTGATCAGATACCTTTCACTGGTCTAGAGCAAGTTCCAAAACTTGAAGACATTGCAGAAGCCTTACATCTGAAACAATCAGACATCGTATCTAATTGGGAAACAAGAAATGGAGGAAAGGGTTTTCTTCCTAAATTTCTGATAGAGAAGTCTCAATGGTGTCTAGATGCCATGAGTTTTTGTGCTTTTGAGGATATTTTCGCTTTGTTGATCTATAGTTTGGTGCTTTTCCCTAACCCAGACCAGCTCATAGATGTAAGCACCATCAAAATATTTCTTACCCATAATTCGGACCCTACTTTTCTTGGAGATATTTAGCATTCTCTTTACACTCGTACTATGAGGAAGCAAGGGACTCTCATGTGTTGTGTACCTATACTTTCCAGATGGTTTATTTCGCACCTCCCCCGATCAATAATGAAGAATGAACAAGGTTTGAGGTGGTCTTAAAGGGTGATGTCAATCGCTCATTCAGATATCCGTTGGTGCTCTTGATCTCAAGAGGACATCACTATTATTAACTGCTGCGCGGAATTCTCTAATGTTCCACTACTTAGAATAAGGGGAGGCATCACTTACAATCCTTCCCTTTCTCTATGTCAGTTTGGTTATGCTCGAAGAGACGATCCTCATGATATTCTCATCCATGGTATAGTATTCAACTATGAGAATGATCCTCAGAGTTAACGTTAAAGGTTTATACGTGCTTGGGGCATGATCAATAAGATTGTCTCCATTGATTATTTCATGAAGTGGGTTGAAGCAGCCTCATTTGCCTCTGTTACTAAGAATTTTATGGTTGAGTTCATTAAACATAATCTTATCTGTCGGCATGGCATACCCAAAATGATCATCACGGAAAATGGTACCAATCTTAACAATATTAGGATCACGAAACTTTGCGTGCAGTTTAAAATTAAGCACCATAATTCTTCTCCATATCGACAAAAGATGAATGGTGCAGTGGAAGCCACCTATAAGAACATCAAGAAGATTATACAGAAGATTAAAGTGACGTATAAATATTGGAATGATATGTTACCATTTGCTCTTCATGGATATTGCACTTCGGTACGGACATCAACTGGGGTAACCCCATTCTCTCTAGTCTACAGTATGGAAGTTATCCTGCCTATCGAAATCCAGATTCCTTCTCTAAGAATTATTAAAAGATGTAGGTTTAGACAAAGACGAGTGGATTCAGACTAGGCTGGACTAGTTAAATTTAATTGACAAGAAGAGGCTTGCGGCTGTTTGTCATGGTTAGATGTATCAAAAGCGTACGATCAAAGCCTTTAACAAGTAGGTCAAGCTTCGGGTATATCATGCTGGTAACTTGGTAATAAAGCGCATCATTCTACCCCAAGGTGATCCTAGGGGAAAATGGACTTTCACCTATTAAGGGCCATTTGTAATCAAGAAAATATTTTTTGGCGGTGCTATGATACTCGCCACCATGGATGATGAAGACTTTCCGCACCCTGTGAATGCAGACATAGTCAAAAGATACTACGCATAAAAATGTCCCGCTAGGTTCACCCGCCTAGGAAAAAATAAGGGTATCACAATGAACCAAAAGGGTTCGGGCAAAAATTAGGGATATACATATAAAGACTGTACACTGAGTAAGTCAAAAACCCGAAAAGGAAGCTTGGGAAAAAAAGGATATCCCGGTGGACTGAAAACCCAAAAGGGCAGTCTAGGAAAAAGTTAAGGATTAAAACGTAAGACTATGTCTCGTTGGATCATATACTTACAACAAGCTTTGTTACCAATGTGAAGTTCAAACGGTACAGATAAACTCAGATAACTTCTTCCGACAACAAGGGATGAGATGCTTGAAGACATAAAGGCAATAGCAGAATTTAAACTCAATGAGACTGTTTCCACATAGTTGTTTTCTCTTTGTTTTACTTTGTAATCTTTTCATTTTACGATGATTTCCTCTTACTAGGATTTTTGTCTCTATGTACAAAAATAGCTTGTTTATAGGCATACTATCAATCCAAATAAAATTGAAAATTGAAAATTTTGTTTTATCTTTTCTGTTTTGTTCGCAAAAACGTCCAATGACTAAATTGAATAAACATATGCATATGAATATGATTACTGTTAACAAATATATGCATAACAACAAGAATCAGTATTTACTAAAGACACTAGGAATTAGGATAACGTTCAAGTCAACCACAAAGAACAACCTCCATGGGATTATCCCCAAAGTGTTACCTTCACATGTTAATCCCAGACAGAGATACATTCCCCCGCAAGTCTAATATGCCTTCAAGATAAAAATTGGGGCATCTTCTAGCTATTAACTTGACCATAATCCCTACCAGATCCCCCTAGCAGATAAAGGAGTTTGATCATTTCCCCGACATACAGAAGAAACTTCCTCAACATAGTTGACATGAATCTAATTCCCCAACTAAGTTTATTTCTCCAACATTGTACAATCCCATACATAGTACATTTCTCCAGCAGGGCTCATTACCTCAGCAGAGTATATTTCTCCGACAGGGCTCATTTCCTCAGCAGGGTTTATTTCCCCAATGGAATTTAATTTCCAAACAAAGTTCATTTCTCTAATTACTGCAAATCCCCAGAAGATTCTCTTCTCCAGAAAAATGTAATCAAGGTTACTATCCCTAGAGAGTTGCTACAGAATCTGAAATCAAGCAATATATCATTTAACTTCTTCCTCCCTAAAAGAATGGGCATCCGTATCTAAAACTCGGTCATACAACACCTCTGAAGGTTATTCGTCTCTTTTATCCCCAGTCAGGGTATATAAGAACTAAATTCCCTAGTAAAGAGATGAACGACCAAGGTTCCTGAACTCTTCTATCCCCAAGCAGAAGTCATACATTCCCAGTGGAGTATCCTCCAACAGAAAGAAAGAATCCCCAGTGGAGACATTCTAAACAAGATTAGAAAATCATATTCTTCATCTCCAGCAATAGTCGGGGATTTATTTTCCCTAGTCAAAGATGTTGTATGAAGCTACCAATTCACTTCAGCGACATATTACATCCATACATCATTTACAAAACATCATGCCATATGCATACGAAATGCATATAGAACACTCTCATTTACTTTGAGAACATGATTATGCGGTGCATTACATAAATCATGACATTGCATAAAGAATAACTATATCTTTTCAGTTAAAGTTCACAAATATATAAATATCATTAACAACTCTTAAACAGGTCAGAGATTAATTATTGAAACATGATGAGGCAACTATCTATATGACCAGGTCCAAGATTAACTCCCAAAACAAGACGGGGTAACTATTTGTACGACCAGGCAGTATGAATTCCCGAAACAAGACGAGTTCTCCAACAAAAAAGAAGGTCCTAGATTAACTCCCGAAACAGGAAGGGGAAATTATTTATATAACCAGGCAAACATTAACTCCCGAAACAGGACAGGGAACTATCAACATGACCAGGTGGCATGAATTCTCGAAACAGGACATGTTGATCAACAAAAAAACATATTGTGGATCAATTCCCAAAAAGGAACAGGGCGACTATCTACATGACAAGCATTTCCACCAGAGGTTAAACCTGACGAGCATTTCCCTCAAAGACTAAATATGACAAGCAGCTACTTAATCACCTTTCCCCAGAGGGTCATTCTGGAAAGCATTCTTCAGATACAGTCAAGTGTAGAATCATTCTAATACTCCTATCAACAGCTATTTTGATGTCATCTATAAGCCCATCTCCAATGACATTCTATCACCTCTCTGAATGTCATCTTTAAGCCCATTCAATAAATATTATCAACCAACAGCGTTACCTCCTGCACATGCAAGTGCAAATTTCTTGGCACTTAAGTGTTCAATCCTCTTCCACCTTCAGATCACGAATGGCGGACATGCCAATCTAATTCTTCAGGTTTAAGAAGATTGAACAGGGGCACATACTTACATTATTCATGTGCATTTACATTTTCTTGATGTTCCTATGTCCATTCGCTCTGAATGTGTTTACCCCTAAGTAGTGCATTTTTTCCCCCAGTAATGTCTTCTCTCCTCTCAAATAGAATGTCAGCCATAGGAAGAAAGGTGTATACCCGTCTTGATTCCCCGTTGAGTTTATTCTCTGTGGGAAGGTTTTTCTGTAGTTTTCCCGTCCATCTCTGGATAGGATAAATTCCCTGTTGAGTTTATTCCTCCTTGGGAAGATTCTTGTTTAATCGTCTCTCTCTCCAGTTTATCCATGGATTGAACCTTGTGTTTGAAAAATGAGTTTTGATTGGATCTTCTTAGATATTAAATTATAGATCGAGAATGAATTTATTTTGTACATTTGAAGACTTCCTCTCTATTTGATAAAAAATTTCTCCACAAGATTAATGACTTGCACTTATTTTGAAGACCCTCATGCAAATATTTTTTCTCCTCAGCAAGGATCTGTTAGCGATTCCCCAGGAAGATTTTAACTTATGTTTCCACAGAATTATTGCAATACTCTCAGAATTATTATCGACAACAAGTAGTGGTCTCTTTATTTGAGAAGCTTGTGTATCCCCGAATATCCTTTTGAACAGAAAATGAAAGTCTTTTTTGAGTAGTCAGCCAATTCCCAGAGAAGTTATCCCTTGATATCAAGGTTGTTATTTACTTCAACAAATGGTTAATTTTTTCTTTATGATGGAGATAGTTCATTGAGAAGATTTTGTTTACTTCAATGGATGGTTAATCTCTTCAATACGATGGAGATAGTTTGTTGTGAAGATTTTGTTTATTTTAACGAATGGTTAATCTCTTCGATATATTAGAGATAGTTTGTTGTGAAGATTTGTTTACTTCAACGGATGGTAATCTCTTCGATATGATAGAGATGGTTTGTTGCAAAGATTTTTGTTTACTCTAACAGATGGTTGATCTCTTCGATATGATGTAGATAGTTCATTGCAAATATTTTGTTTACTTCAACGGATGGTAAATCTCTTCGATATGATGGAGATAGCTTGTTGAAAATATTTTGTTTACTTCAACGAATGGTTTATATCTTCGATATGATGGAGATAGTTTGTTGCGAAGATTTTGTTTACTTCAACGGGTGGTTAATCTCTTCGATATGATGGAGATAGTTTGTTGTGAAGATTTTGTTTACTTCAACGGATGGTTAATCTCTTCGATATGATGGAGAAAGTTTGTTGCGAAGATTTTGTTTACTTCAATGGATGGTTAATCTCTTTGATATGATGGAGATAGTTCATTGCAAAGATTTTTGATTATTCTAATGGATGGTTAATCTCTTCGAAATGACAGAAGTAGTTCGTTGTAGAACCCTTTTCCAGAGGAAGACTTGATTAAAGAAGAAGCTGAGACCCGTTCATCATGGGGAAGTTTATTGCTACCCTTTTCAAGTGGAAGACTTGATTAAAGAAGATGACGAGACCCGTTCGTCGTAGGGGATCCTATTGTTACTTTTGAGATGGGCTTATCATGTTTACCTTTCCATTTTCTTTGGGATTTTTCCCAAAATGGTTGATTTCTCTTTTATTTCGCTAAGTTTAGCCAATCTCTCCATAGTGGACCTGATCTTTCCTAGAATTTGTTTTTCCTTTTTTCCCAGTGAGGTTTTATCATACCTTCGAGGATTACATGTTCTTCTTTGTCTGCATTTGTTGTAACTTAAATAGAGGCATTTGTTGTATCCTAATTTTTGACTTAAGATACCACCTCATATACATCATTAATTATCTAACAAAATACAAAAAATATCTTATGTTTTCTCTTTGTGTCACACAGGGTTTTGAATCAAGTAATTTCCATTAATACAAGTCTTGATCAAAATAGGATTTTGAATAAAATGGATCATTAACTTTTAGCTCAGTGCACAACCTAATAGCTTGAGGCATGATTCAAATAACTAAAATGCACAATCTTGACCTAATTACATGGCTCAAGACATTATCAAAGATAAAATTGACTGATGGTGAAAGAATTGGAATCAACTGATGAAAAGTCTACTGTCACACCAAAGTCAAACTTTGACTTTTTGGTCAACTTTGGACTTTAAGGATCAAGGGTCATCAAAATAAAAAAATCATTAAACTTGTGCATCAAGAATCAAGAGAATAAAGAAAAATCAACAAAAGTCGAAGTTGAATATTTCTAAACACTTAGAAAAATTAAAGTGTTTTACACTTGAAAAGCCCTAACTTCACAAGCAGTTTTCACCAAGCTACAAGCTGATTCAAGGAAAACTTTCAACATGAAAGTAGTAGAGCATGATTCATACTACAACTTTGTCAGTGAGGATTGATCTTTAAAAAATTCATGTATTTGGAGATATGAATTATTGAAGTTGGTATCTCAAAATTGTCAAAATCTCAAACACTTAGACAAAATTTTCTAGAATTCTGACATTGTTAAGTAGATGACTTTATAGCCATTTTTCTATAAAATTCCAATTGATTCAAGGAATGTTTTCAAAATGAACGTTGTAGATAATGTTTCAAGCTTTCCAAAAAGTCTAGGAGCATGAATGTATCATACTTGAGAAAGGAGTTTTGAATTTATGAAGATGGGTGATCAAGGTTGCATTACAAGTCATTTTTGTGATAAATAATCTTACTTTTCATATTACATCTAAATCTATCCAATATCAAGAGATTACCCAAGTTTTCAAGCCTTTATGCAAGAGATACAAGCCATTATCCAAATAACTTGTCATTTAAGGTAAAATGTTACCATTGTTATTCTTGAAAAGTAAGCTTTTTGTACAAAGCTTGTCTTGAGCCAATACCTCTACTTTTTTCTGATTACACTCCACCTTAAATCAAGAAAAACAAGGTCACTTCACCTTTGTACTATGCATTGAAACCATGGAAATTCACATAACATGATATATGTGTTTCAACCAAAACCATAACTTGAGCATTTGTTCATCTCATTACCTCTGAGTTTTCTCTATAGAGAGCTCATTTGCACTTCATAACAAAAAATTAACAGCTTCAAAACACCATCTCGCTCTCAAACACCAAAATTTTCCCAAAAACCCTATTTTGCAAGTTTTATACCATAAACACTAAACTCGCAATTCTTGCAATTTCTTTGCAAATAAACCATCCAAACATCTTTCATACGTCATATAGAAGCTACTACAACCTTAATTTTACTTCTATAACCACCCAATCCATACCTCCATTTCTCACTTTTTGAGTTTGCACTTTGAGTTTGTTAGAAAGTTTGAGCTTGTTTTAAAGCAAAGTAAGCACATCAATAGCTTCAATAAGGTCTATAATGTGGTGGGAAAACTACTTGTTTTTGTGTTTTATCGCAAATTTTGCGAATAGCTAGACTCGCCACCGACTTTTCTTTTATCCAATAAGGAAAGGTTGAAAAGAACTGGAACGACCTTTGAGATTTTTGAGTTCGAGGGGTAGGTTATGAAAAGGGAAGGTGTTAGCACCATTTTCATCTGTAATTATCTACGGGCTCTTAATCACTAGCTCACATTTGAAAATTTGCTTTGTGTATGTGATTTGTTTGAAAATATTTTGAAAAGCTTTCCAATTTAAGGCGAAACTTTGTAATGATTCTCGTATTTGTCCTCGATAATACTTACAAAGTGTTTGTTTGAAAATGTTTATTGAAAAGTGTGATTGTGAGAGATGTTTTGTTTTGAAGAGCTTTGTGAGCAAGCGATTAGGATTTCTACCCTATTCAATGTCGTTCTCGTTATTTTCATTTTCCTTTAGATAGTGCTATTTGTACCATTAGTTAATAGGAATCCCTATCGTTGGATGTGAAGGGACAAGAGAGGATCATCGTACAACCATCGAAGGAAACTGGTAAGGACGCTTTAGCAATTTTTTGTAAGGGACTAGATCATTTACCGAAAGGCAACATCGAAGGGTCATCGATGGACTATGATCATTGTATCCAGGGACTTTTCTAAAGCCTCCCCACATTCGAGGGACATGTCTATTTTCCGATGGCGACAAGGGGGATTACCCTAGAGGTGCGAGTGTGCAAGTGATTTGTATTAACTTATTTTAATATTTGCCTTAGGGTTAGCTATTGATTCGTTTTAGTCTTTCCATGCAAACCTAATTACTAAGCAATAGTATGGCAAGTATAAAAAACTGCAAAGGTGCAGAAAGTAAAAGCGAAAAGTAAACCTAAACCTATTACATCGCTTCGGGGCAGTTACATAAGTATAGATGCAGGAAAATAAACCCTAAGATATTACATACTTAAAGCAATTACATAATAGTGAAAAAGAAAGCGGGAAATAAAGATCTAAACTATTACATAGGAAATGCACAACCTATACAATTGATCTATGAACTTAAAATAGGAAAATAAAAATAGAAAAGAATGTGAAAAGATTTTTCGGTGATTTTTTTATGAAAAAATATTTGTGATTAATTAATAAAAAAAGACTTAAAACCTAATTTATTTATAAAAAAAATCCAATTAATTTAATTAGAAAAACCTAAGAATCTAATCAATTTTAATTAAGATAATTAATTAGTTAAATTAATTAATTAAAAAATGGGTTATTAAAACTAAACCTAATTAATTTTAACCTAAAACTAATATTTTGGTGTTTTAATTAAATAATAAAAAACACATAAGTAAAATAAAAAAGAAAAATATAAGAAAAAGAAGTTTGGACCTGATTAAGCAGAAGGAGGGGGTGTAAATGGCAATAGGGGTCTAGGCCCAAATGGCTTAGTGCTGGATCGAGTGTGTTCATCCCCAGGAGGTTCACCATGTGCTTGCGGATCTGGAAACATTAGATCAGATCTATGAAGATCTGAATGTGAGACATGGTTGGGTGCATCGTAGGCTTGTGGGACGTGCTGTATGTAATCAATGAAAATAAGAAGATATGATAAAATGCCAAAACTAGGGATCAAACCCACACCTTATTGTACAAATGCCTTAATACGCGCTCGCTTGCCACTAGGGTGGCTATACATCCATTATCATAACTGAAACAAAATAAATAAATGATAAACACATTACATGGAAAAGAGAGGCGCCGGAGCCATAGCTCCGGTCGTCTTCTCCGGCGAATATGTTTTTTAACCTGCAAAAAAACACTTGTTAGTAATCCAAAGGGACCATACCCCCCTAAATCAAGCCCTGCGAGTTCAATGGAAATGTTGGTTTGGGCTAAAACACGCTGTATCATGAGCTACAACAAAAACAATTGAAACTGGTATGAACATGGCAAGCTTCGATTTAGCCATTATGGGGCTCATGCTTTGGGTTATTCCTGCACTATCAAACCTCAGAAGAACATCGGTAAGGTTAGTTCGCATTAAATCATAAAGAAAACAGAAATATGAGTTTGAAAAAAAATTAAGTAATCGGAGATGTATGCGTGCAAGTTTTACATGCTTTGGATCATCGAGTTTGATCCCTCCTTACCCTATAGTATTCTTGGAAGTGAATGGACAGGTTTGTTTACTTTGAAAATAGCTAGAATTAGGGTTCTAAGATTGCCCTAGTTTTGATGTATTTTTTTATGATTTTTGGGATAGTGTTTCTTGCAAGGATTTCGTTCCGGCCTTTGTCTGAATAAGGAGGATATGTAATGCTTGCAATTAGGCCAAACTGTTTGGGCTCTGGCCTTGTAAGAAAAGTCCTTGTTTTACTTCATTTAATTTTGACTTAAAATTAATAAAAATAAAAATAAATAAAATTAAAAGGTCAAGGGGTGCATGAATGAGATTTGAGGTGTATTTTGAGGTACTAAACACGCATGGACCTTGGATCACAAGCCCACAAGCCCAAAAATTCAAGTTTGATCATTTTTGGTTTCATGCATTTACTCAAAGTTTCCCAACTTGAACTAGTCATAACTCTCTCAATTTTTATCATTTTAAGGTGATCTTGGACGTTTTGGAAATATCAAGATGTCTTATACAATCCCTCTTTTAATCTTTTTTGCATTTGAAGACTTTATCTTGATGTAAGTTGTCTTGACAAAAAGTATCTTTTTGTTGACTTTTGAGATGACCTATAATGTATTGGCCCATATATCTCAAATGAAGCATTTTTTGGACTTGAGCTTAGAGATACAATGTTATAGAGAATTAAATTTCCTTCAAAATGAGCTTTGGTTAAGAAAAATATGATGAAGCATGTGAAAGTTGTGCTTGATCAAAGTTCAGTTGACTTCTCCTAAAGAAAACCCTAATTTGGCAACTTTTGACTTTTGATGGTTTGAGAGTTTTCTTGATGAATCATGATCAAACATTAATCAAATTATGAATATGAATTCAAAACCTTGATGTTGACCAAAAATCTTGAGGTTTGACTATATGTGGACCACAATTAACTTTTTGTCAAATCTAGTTGATTTCCAATCATCTGAGCCATTGACTGAGCAAACTTGTGATGCAAGGCATGAAACTTGGTATGAGAATTCTTGGAGACATATAAGAGACCATGAAACCCACTTGAGGCATTAGAAACCCCATCTTCCTTGATAAAAGTGAAACCCTAGTTATAGATCCATTGCTTGGGAGGAGAATTTGTCTGATCAATTCTTGAGAAACCTTGAGCATTCGAGAACCGTAGGAGAATGTCTTGAATACAAATGGGAGGGAAAATTTTGGGGTATAAAAGCTGTCATTATTCAATCTTCTTAAAAATGAAGAGTTAGATTGGCATGTCCGCCATTTGTGATCAGAAGGTGGAAGAGGATTGAACACTTAAGTGCCCAGAAATTTGCACTCGCATGTGCATGAGGTAATGGTGTTGGTTGATAATATTGCTTGAATGGGCTTAAAGATGCCATTCGGAGAGGTGATAAAATTTCATTGGAGATGGGCTTATATATTCCATCAAAGTAACTGTCGATAGGAGTATCAGAATGAGTCTACGCTTGAGTGTATATGAAGAATACATTTCAGAATGGATCTCTGGGGAAAGTGCTTAAGTAGCTGCTTATCAAATTTAGTCTCTGAGGGAAATTCTTATCATGCAAATAGTCTCCCCGTCTTGTTTCAGGAATTGATCCACAATCTACTTTTGTTGGTAAACTCGTCCTTATTCGGGAATTCATACCACCTGGTCATATTGATAGTTTCCCCATCCTGTTTTAGGAGTTAATCTTTGCCTAGTTATAAAGATAGTTTCCCCGTCCTGTTTCGGGAATTAATCTTTGGCTGGTCATATAGATAGTTTCCCCGTACTTTTTTAGGAGTTAATTTTTGACCTACTTTCTGTTGGAGAACCCGTCATGTTTCGGGAATTCATACCACCCGGTCGTACAGATAGTTGCCCCGTCATGTTTAAGAAATTAATGTTTGACCTGTTTATATAGATACTTTCTCTGTCCTGTTTCAGGAATTAATCTCTGACTTTTTCAAAATTTGCTGATGATATTCGTCTATTTGTAGACTTTTACATGAAAAGACACAGTTAGTCTTCATGAAATTTCATGATGTATGTAATGCATTGCATAATGATGTTCTCAAAGTAAATGAGAGTGTGTTATATGTGTTTGGTACGCATATTCTATGATACTTGAAAATGATGTATGGATGTAAGATGTCGTGGAAGCGTATTGGTGGCTTTGTATGACTTCCTTGACTGGGGAAAATAAATCTTTGACTGTTGCTGGAGATGAAGAACATGAATCTTAAATATTGTTTAGAATGTCTCTGCTGGGATTCCTGCTTTCTATTTTAAGGATACTCCGCTACGAATGTTTGACTTCTACTTCAGGATAGAAGAGTTCAGGAACATTGGTCATTCATTGCTCTACTGGGTAACTTAGTTCTTATATACCCTGACTAGGGTTAAATGGGGTGAATAACCTTCTTAAGAGTTGTCTGATCGAGTTTCTGATATGGAAGATAACTCTTCTGAGGAGGACAAAGTTGGATGACATCTAGCCCAATTTCAGATTCCATAGAAACTCTCTAGGGATAACAACATATACTTTGCTGGAGAAGAGAATCTTGCCGGTGATTTGCAGTAGTTGGAGAAATGAACTTTGCATGGGAAATTAAATTCTGTTGGGGAAATAAACCATGTTGGGGAAATAAACCTTGCGGGAGAAGAGAATTTTGTCAGGTATTTTAAAGTGTTGAAGAAGTAAACTCTGCTGGAGAATTAAGTTCCTGTAATCTTTGTTGAGGACATAATCTCTGATGAGGATTGGAATTTCATAAGTTGTGTCGAGGAAGTTTCCACTATATGCGGGGGAAATGATAAAACTCCTTTATCCTCCAGGGGGGTCTGCCAGGGAGTATGGTTATGTTAATAGCTGGAAGATGCCCCAATTTTTGTCTGAGGACATATTAGACTCGCTGAGGAATATATCTCCGTCGGGGATGAGCTTGTGCAGGTAGCTCTGTGGGGATTTGTGGATGACTTGAATGTTATCCCAAATCCTAGAATCCTTAGTAAATGTTGATTCCTGTTTTTATGCTTATATTTGTTAACAGTAATCATATTCATATGCAAATTGTTCATTTGATTTTGGACGTTTTGGCAAACAAAATAGAGAAAGTAAAATAAATTTGAATTTTGAAGCATTTTTGTATTGATAATTTTCCTATAAACAGACGGTTTTGTACAAGGAGACAAAGATCCTAGTAAGAGGAAATCATCGTAAAATGAAAAGAGTACAAAGTAAAAACAAAAAATATAGCTATGTGTAAACGACCCCATCGAGTTTCAACTCTGTTATTTCCCTTATGTCTTTGGGCATCTCATCCCTTTCTATCCGAAGAAGTTGACTTAATCAATCCGTATCTTTCGAACTTGATGTTGATAATAAAGCTTTCTGTAAGTAGGTGATCCAATGGGACATAATTGTATGGTTTAATCCCTAACTTTTCCCTGGATTGCCCTTTCGGGTTTTAAGTCCACCGGGATGCCCTTTTTTGCCCAAGCCGCCTTTTCAGGTTTTCAACTTGTCGAGTGTAAAATTATATATATATATATATATATATATATATATATATATATATATATATATATATATATATATATCCCTAATTTTTTTCTGAACCCTTTTGGTTCGTCGGGATGCCCTTATTTTTGCCTAGGCCAATCAACCTAGTGGGTCTCTTTTATGCGTAGTATTTTTTAACTATGTCTGCATTCACATGGTGCGGAAAATCTTCACCGTCCATAGTGGTAAGTATCATAGCACCTCCAGACAATATCTTCTCGGCTACAAATGGCCCTTCGTAGGTGGGAGTCTATTTTCCATGGGATCACCTTGTGGCAGGATGATGCGCTTTATTACCAAGTCACCTGCCTGATATACCCGATGCTTGACTTTCTTGTTGAAGGCTTTGATCACACGCTTCTGGTACATCAGACCATGACAAACAGTCGCAAGCCTTTTCTCTTCGATCAAATTTAGCTGGTCCAACCTAGTCCGAATCCACTCGTCTTCGTCTAAATCCGCATATTTCATAATCCTTAGAGAAGGAATCTGGACCTCGACAGGAAGAACAACTTCCATACAATAGACTAGAGAGAATGAGGTTGGCCTAGTTGATGTCCGTACTGAATTGAGATATCCATGAAGAGAAAATGGTAACATCCCATGCCAATCTTTATATGTCATTGTCATCTTCTGTATAATCTTCTTGATGTTCTTATTGGCGGCTTCCACTGCACCATTCATTTTTGGTCGATACGGAGAAGAATTGTGGTACTTGATCTTGAACTGTGCATAAAGTTCCTTGATCATAGTGTTATTAAGATTGGCGCCATTGTTTGTTATAATTCTTTCATGGATGCCATACCGATAAATATGGTTATGCTTAATGAGCTGAGCCACAATGTTCTTTGTAACAGAGGCAAATGAGGCTACTTCAACCCACTTTATGAAATAATCAATAGCTACAAGGATGAAACGATGCCCATTGGACGTGGTAGGCTTAATCTCTTAAATCATATCAATTCCCCACATTGCAAATGTCCAAGGAGAAGTCAAGACATTTAGAGGGACCGGAGGTACATGTACTTTGTCAGCATAAATCTGGCATTTGTGACAGGTCCTGGAATGATGATGGAAATCAGTTTCCATGGTCGACCAATAATAACCCGCTCTTAGAGTCTTCTTAGCCATCGTATGCCCACTGGAGTGAGTACAAAAGATTCCTTCATGCATATCCTCCATAATCTTCTCAGCTTCCTTCTTGTCTACACAATGAAGCAGAGTTGAGTCATGATTGCGCTTGTATAAAATTTAGTTGCTCAGGAAGAACTTATCAGAGAACCTCCATAGAAATTTTTTGTAGTTAATAAATGCCCCCTCGAGATACTCTTGATCCTCGAGGTATCTTTTCATTTCTTGGAACCAAGGCTTTTCCTCTACTCCATCATTGTCAACCTCGTAATAATGTGTCGGTTCATCCAGTCTCTCAATAGTAATTCGAGGAGCCTCGTTGTCCCATCTGACTTTGAACATAGATGACATGGTTGCCAATGCGTCTTCCAACTGATTCTCTTCTCATGTGATGTGTTCAAAAGTAATTTCCTCAAAGTACGAAATTAACATTAACACATGCTCCCGATAAGGAATGAGATTTGGGTGCTTCATATCCCATTCTCCTTTAATCTGACTAATCACTAAGGCTGAGTCCCCATATACGTTCAAGAACTTGATTCTTAGATCAATAGCAACTTTGATACCCATGATACACGCTTCATATTCGGCCATGTTATAGGTACTGTCAAAGAAAAGTCTAGCGGTAAATGGCGTATGGCAACCCTTGGGAGAGATAATAACATCACCAATTCCATTTCCCAATGCGTTACAAGCTCCATCAAAAACCAAAGTCCATTGAGATCCCGGATCACGTCCTTCATACGTTCCAGGTTCTTCATAATTTGTAACTAGCATAGACTGGTAGTCGTCTACAGCTTGATGAGCCAAATGATCTACCACTATACTTCCTTTTATCGCCTTCTGAGTGGTGTAATGAATGTCGTATTCTGTCAAGACCATTTTCCATCTGGCTATTCTTCCAGAGAGAGTGGGCTCCTTGAATATGTACTTTATCAGATCCATCTTAGAGATCAACAAAGTGGTATGAGTCAACATATACTTTCTTAGTCGGCAATGTCATACCCCAAATTTGCCCTACCCTTGGTTTTATATTTAAGGCCCAATTAAATATCATCTTTTTTTGAGAGGGTGTACAAAAATAACTTTATTAACCCAATATGGGCCCATGTTGAGTGTGCATTTTTTTAGAACATTTGTTGTTTGAATTCTGAAAAATTAGGGTCATGAGGCCCATTTAAGTTTTCTTAATGAAGCAATTTTTCCAAAGCTCATTTTAGCAAGCCTACTTTTGTTTTTGAAACTTTGTTTTTTTTAAAATAGGTTTTGTTTTATTTTGAAAGACTAAGCAAGCCTGAAAAATGGAGGCCCATTAAGGTTTTTTGAAGGAGGTATAAAGAGGATTTTTTCTGTTTCAAGCCCAATATTTGAAAATAGGATAGTCCAATTCATTTTTGGTTTGGTTTTGAGGAAAAAACGTTGTCTTGATTATATTATTATCATTATTATTAAGTTTATTTATGGTAAATTTTGTTTTTTGGATTAAGAAAAATATTTTGGACTAATAGGCCCAACAACTAAACCTTTTGGCCCTTTTTTTTATTAAAACATCATTTGTAACCTTTTTTTAAACATTATACCCTTAAAATAGAAATAGTTGTTGGTTGGTATTAAAAGAAAATATTGCAGATTTTCGCATGGCCCAGTGACAAAAAACATGTGGCCCAAATCGATGCTTGGCCCAAAAACCTCATAATAGTTATTGTTCAGATCATGAACAGATTCAAGTCACTTTATTTCTTTATTCAGAAGAATTTACGGAACACATTCAATAGAGACAAAATAAAATGGGAAATAAATTAAAACATATCAAGCTAGAAACAAAAACAATTTTACTACAGAATCAAATGCAGAAATGGAAACTAATTGCAACGTTCATACAATTACAGACAAACTTTCAAAATATATCCTAATTCACAAACCCTAATAAATTCCTAAATCTAAATTACAGATAACATAACTAAAATTCCTAAATTCCTAAACCTAAAAACACTATAAAAAGAGAATTATAGTAACAAATAGGACACGATAACGGGGAGGAGATATTTTTTAGATAGTAAATAAGTTACAAAAAGAGAGAATCTAGAAGAAGGAGGAGAAACCCTCGCTCGAATATTTTCAACCCTCCGCTCCTTGCAAATATTGGTTTCAGCATCTGAAACCCTAGCATGTCTCGCGCCGCCGCTAAGTCTACTAATCACCACCACTCTCATTCACTCGAAAACACCTGCAAACACGAGGAAAAAAGGGAATCAGAGATGAATTAAACTCAAATATCGGCGAAGGAGGTAACGATTCATTACTTAGCTTGCGTTTTAAATTTTGTATTGTGTTTGTTCGGGGTTGGAGGTTTTATACTGGGGTAAATCTGGGTTAGGGTCGGCTGCCCTTAGGGTTTGTAAGGGTTCCGCGCTAGGGTTGGTCTTGTTGAGAAGAGAGAAAATAGGAGAAGAACAAAGTGGAAGAGATTATGGAGAACGAGTGAATGGAGAGAGAGGAAACAAAAAGGAATTTTTTGTTCTGCATAAAATAAGAATATAATGTGCATAATATTCCCACACACGTGATTCCATAATTCTTACCATATGCCCTCGCTATCATCGGTATGATCATCATCTAGCATTACTAAATTGTGGTCTATCATAAGCCTCTTGTGCTCTCCCGCACGCAATCTTTTTGGGTTGTTACATCCCTGTCTTGGGCCAGGCCCAGTCACTAACTATGCCCCCTCCACTTTTGGTTTTGCTAGCATGTTGGAAATTACATCCCCTGTCCAAATGGGCCAAGTCCAAAATCTGGACTTGGACCCCCTACTGCTCAAACCCCACTTTTCTGAATAACTCTAAAAAATATACCCCATATGCCTCTGGGCTTAGATCCAATGTCTGAATCTAAGGCCCATACTTTTAACACCCCTCTATTTTACTAGTTTAGTATAATCTACACCCCTACACTTTTAATCTATTTTTTTCATTATTTTATTTATTTTTTATTTTTATATTTTCTATTTTCACATATATATTTTCTTAGTATTATTATTTATTATTAAATGACTTACATTATTTTCCAAAACTCATCTAAAATATATTTTATTTATGTCATTAAAGTTTTTCTTTTGATCATGCGTTTAATTAAAATATTTTTATAAGTTATACACATAAAAAATACTCAAACAGACATCAAATTATTCTTCGTAAATTAAATTAATTCAAACAATTAATTTTCAAAAAGGATTACAAAGTAATTTTTTAATTAACTACGCGCTTAGCCCAAAATCTACGCTATTCTCTGCCATAAAAAATGCACAAACCAATTACGAGATACGAAATGGGACTATGATTCCTCCTAAGAGGATACGTAGGAACATGATAAAAAATCACGGAGAGTTCCCCTAAAAAAATTAATACCCATTTTCCATTAATAAAACTTAAAACCCTATTTTCTTAAAACATGTTGTTAAACCTGGTATCCTTGCGAACAAGGTAGATAAGGGGTGCCTAACACCTTACCCTCATCTAAAACCAAGTCCAAATCTAGAATCTCTGAAATTTAGGGTAATTCCTTTATACTATCTTCCTTTTGGATAAAAAATAAACGCGACTATGATTTAAAAACTAGTTACAACTGCTGGCGACTCCACTGGGGACTCAACCCTAGGTTTAGAACCCTCTCCTTTAGGTTTTAGGGTTTTTTTCTATCTTTTTGGGTTTTATTATTTCTTGTTTATTTACTTATTTACTGCTTGCTTATTTCATTTTATTATTCATTATATTTATGTATTTATGGTGGAATTTAAATTTTGTAAATTTTTTTTTCAAAAACCCTTAGAAAGAAGGTTCGTCTATTAGCCAAGGGGATACATCATCCCTATAATTTTATGTGACGACTTCGCCTAGAGTCCGTGGAATCCCGCAAAAGAAATAGGTCTCAAGAGACATCCTCTTGGGGGGTAGGACTTTGGAATGACGCATATGGCTCTTTGTATAAACCTCAAACTAAAATCTAATGATGAGACCTTTCACGACATAGAAACGAAAGTTTCGGTCTACAAAGAGACTCCACTTAAGGGAGGCTCTTGTGCCTTACGCTCTAGTGTTATTCATGATACCCTTAAGGAAACCACCTTATGGGGAGGTTAGAATATCCATAAAACCAAGTTAGGAGCCTACCTTCTAAGGAGTATTGTTCATCAAATCTCGTCGTTTAAGCCTTATACTCATGCATTCATACATTTTAACATTTCATATGTTCATCATCCATCATTTGCTTTTGTTTGTCTTATTCATAGGATAAAAGAAATATATATATATATATATATATATATATATATATATATATATATATATATATATATATATATATATATATATATATATATATATATATATATATATATATATATATATATATATATATATATATATATATATATATATATATATATATATATAAATAAATCAAAGGGTTTTTTTTAGTATCTGGAAATGAATACTAAAGGAAAATAACTCATCCGTATCAATGCTACCAAGCCAGATGTGATCAAAATCAAATCTATAAGGGAAAGATTATCTGAAAGAGCTCTAAAAACATTTACTTGTCGCTATGGGGATATTCTGGACTTAACAAAAGTCGAAGTACAGTTGGACGCTATTTTTGCTCTAGTACAGTTTTATGACCCTCCGTTGAGATGCTTCACATTTCAAGATTTTCAGTTGGCTCCGATCTTGGAAGAATTGGACATAATTCTGAATTTTTCCAAAGAGGAGGTTTATATGGGTATTTGACAAATCGTCGACATCAAAATACTGGTCGGAGGTTTAAAAATCCCTTATCCCAAGTTTGCTCTTGATTATAAAAAACAAGGAGAGGTGCGGGGAATTAAAAGATGTTACTTGGAAGATAAAGCTCTTGATCTGGCCAATAGCAAAGAATGGGAATCTTGTGTCGACTATATGAAGTTACTTATATTTGGTGTTTTCTTATTTCCATGCACTATAGACTATATCGACCCTGCAGCCATCAGTGTTCTCTGGAGTACGAAGACTTTTAATATAAATCCCACTCCAGCTCTGCTTGCTAATATCTACTACGCCATTCATACACAGTATGAAAAGAAAAGAGGAACCCTAAATTGTTGTATTCCATTGCTATGCTCCTGGTTCACGACTCACCTTTACAAGGAATATTACTTGATTCCAAATCTGACAAGGTATGAATGGCCTCAGAAGTTAAGGTCTCTCACTGCTAGCTCTGTGTTATGGTATGCCAGAAAGCTAGATATTTGTGATATTGTCTACAATTGTGGGGATTTTCCTAATGTTCCGTTAGTCGAATCACAAGGCTGCATCAATTATAATCCTACATTTGCCCTACGACAACTAGGGTATCCTTTGGAATACAACCCTTCGGATGAACAGCTCTAGAAATTGATCATTCATAACATGGGTAGAAATGACCGAGAACTACTCAACAAAATTAGTCAGGCTTGGAGTAGGGTTAACAAAAAAAAGAGGAAAGGAAGAATGTGGTAGCAAAAGAACCTTACACTCAATGGGTTCTGGACATGGTACATATTATCAAGCTTCATTTTGATATAAATCCCGGATACAAGCAAGAGGTCCCAGTCGCTTCTCCTGTGTCTTTAGAAGAGGTAGATGATATGAAGAAAACACTGAATCAGGCCCGGAGGGAGAAGGAAGAGCTAGAGCTCAATCTCCTTAACTAGACCAAAGAAAAAAGACAAATACATCGCATACTCAATTCGAAAGACCAACAGATTCAAAAAGAACACGAAGCATTTAAAAAGAAAGTCAGAAAAGGAAGCGTTCGACCAAAGGTTTGTTAAGTGCTACTTTTAATTTGGATTCCCATAATCATAGGTTGGAAGGCGCTGATAATGAAATTTGAAAGCTAAACAGATGGTATGAAAAAGTCCTACAAGAAAAGAAAGTATTGGAGGAAGAGTTAAGGGCTCAAATCCAAAGAATGGCCCAAGTATCTTTAGATCAAGAAGAGCAGTTGAAATATCTCACTACAAGGCTTCAAGATAGCCAAGATTCAGAAGTAAGGGAGCCCCTTGCAAAAATGAGGGCAGAAAGACATCTGGCCCAGAAAACTGAATAGTAAGAGCAAGTATGCCTTGAGCTAAAAGGCCTCCGAAAAGACTTCCTGATACAACGAAGACTTTATACAAAGTTGAGAGCTGAAAAGATGTAGTGGAAGAACAGTATACAAAGATTGCCGAAGCCAGAAGGGATACCCACAAGATAATTCCCAACCTCTACCGATAATAATGATACTACAAAGACAAGCATGAGAAGCTCGCTTTCTTGGCCAACAACCTCATTGAAGATATTCCCAGAAGCTTAAAGGACACAGAAAGTTTAATGGTCCCTCTCTCAGAGGATGTTGATAATTTTCTCAAGCTATGCAGGACAATGGTCGATCCTTTCAGAGAAGACATTTGCAAACAAGCTTAGAAGATTGTTTTTCTTTTGTTTATTTCCCTTCCAGCAAATTTATTATTTTAGAATTGTAATATTTTTTAGTATCTGAAATGTATTATATTTTAAAGACAATTGGTGTTTCAATAAAAGCATTGTGTTTCCTATATTGTTTGCATATTCATTTTCCATATACTCGCCAATAAAAATGGGAAAAACCTAAAAAAAAATACATGATATTATAAAATATAAATATATACCCATGTGAATAAGACATTCTAAATGTAATTCTTAACATCGTTCGTACATAATCATGAATTTATAAAAACATTTGCATATCATAAGTCATAAACTCAAAAATCATTTTTCAAAAATCTTCTCCAGTTGAACCATTGGTAGAAGGAAACCACGACCTCCCTAGCTGATATATCAAACAAGAGCTCACCAACTAAGAGCAATGGAACAAATCGAAGAGAATCAAGAAAATTTCAAAGTGGATCTGGAACAAGTTAAGAGCAACATCGACTCAATGAGAGGATATATGACTCAGGTTCTTCTGGCTTTGAAGAACATCATCGATAGACAAGAAAAAATTCCCAAGGTAGCCTTCGAGGAAATAACCCAAGCTATCGGTGCATCAAGAAGTCACCAACTAAAAAGAGGACCAAAGACAGGGCCATAAAAATCTGTCATGGCTCAACACGAGACCAAATAAGAAACTGAAGGGTTTATCCCACCTCCACCAAAGGCAGGGTCATATCATACCCTACAAATTCCAGTTAATAATACTGACAATTACTTGGACTTAATATGGAGATCACGATCTAGAGGGTGTCAATCAGGCACCTCAGAAGGTTACTAATACCCATGTTACTGAAAACCCATTGGCACTGAATCAATACAAAGCTTTAGAAGAAAGGTTTAAAGTTGTGGAAGGATATGATGCTTTTAACATCGATGCCCTTGAGATAGGTTTCATTCTAGATGTAATTATCCCACCAAAATTCAAAGTACATGACTTTGAAAGATACAAGGGAATCACTTGTTCAAGAAACCACCTACGCATGTATTTATAGGAAAATGGATGCTGACGCTCAGAACTAGAAGTTAATGATTGATTTCTTTCAAGAAAGATTGAGTGAGGCATCTCTAGATTGGTATATGCAGTTGTAGAGGATGCACATACAAACATGGGCAGATATTGCCAGTGTGTTCCTCAAGCAGTATAAATATAATCTGAATATGGCGGCTACCCGCATACAGCTCCAGAACTTATCCCAGAAGAAAGAAGAATCCTTCAAAGAGTATGCTCAAAGGTGGAGAGAGATGGTGTCTCATGTGCAACCACCACTTCTGGAGAAAGAGCTAGTCGACATGTTCATGGGAACCCTCCAAGGGGTATACTATGAAAAAATGGTAGGAAGCATCTCTTTAGGATTTTGTGACCTAGTAACTATTGGAGAGAGGATTGAGACGGGAATAAAGAATAGAAAGATTCAAGGGGGTCATCAAATGCCCCTTTCAATACAAAAAGATCGATTCCTAATTTTACAAAGAGGAATGAGGGTGAAGTTAATGTTGTGGCTTCACAACCAAGGGCACGACAACCATTAATCATCCCGCAGGGACATCAACAAAACAAATTTGAGAGGTCCTCGAGAAAAATGGATCCACTCCCTATGCCACCCATCCAATTACTACAACATCTGATCAAGGCATCTCTGATAGAGCTGAAACCTCTAGCTCCTCGGGTTGGGCCATTTCCTCCCAAGTACAACGCCAATACCAAATGCGAATACCATGCTAATTCTCTGGGGCATACCATAAATTAATGTTGGGCTTTCAAGCATAAAGTATAGGATCTAGTAGACTCCCAAGACATTACTTTTGAGAAAACAAACATCAAATCAAATCCCATACCTCTGCATGGTGGTCAGATAATAAATTCAATTGAAGTAGTCACCTACTGTGGGGCAGGAAGACAAGTAAAGGATCCAATAGATATATGGAAAGAGTATCTGTTGGAATGTGGATTCCTTTTGGAACATAATGAAGCTTTTTAAAAGACCTTACAACTATTTGTGGAACAGGGGATAGTCTAATTCAGACCATACCCTGAAGATGAATATATAGCAGCAATTGAAGTAAGTGCAAAGAAGCCATTGGTAATTCCTTATCAAAGGCTAAACCATTACAAGAAGACTCTTGTGATCCTGTGGGGAGATTCGATGGGAACTCCTACAATAAAGAAAACTCTGAGAATACCAGTAGCGCCAAAGACTATGATGGTAATTAAAGGGCCATCTCCTACCCCTTACAAAACTGACAAGGCAGTACCATGGAATGATGATCCGATTGTATATATCAATGACTTGAAACAAGAATGTGAATCATCACCAAGCCAAGAACATGCAATTTCAAACATAGTAGGGACATGGGGCATGACCCGTAGTGGTCGGGTGTTCAGATCTAAACCATCAGAGAAGAATGACGTTGGATTGAAAAATAAAAATGACTTGTTGACAAAAGAAGAAGGGAAAATGATAGAGGAGGTGAATCAGGAGCCTCCAAGAAAAAACTTCACTGACCAAGAGGTTGACAAATTCTTGAAGATAATTAAAAGAAGTGACTATAGGGTGGTGGATCAAATTCATCAAACTCTAGCCAAGATTTACATACTCTCGTTGCTCATTAATTCAGAAGCGCATCAGGATTCTCTAAAGAAAGTTTTAAGTTCTGCTCATGTTGTAGAAGAAATTACTGTGAACCAATTTGATAATGTGGTAGTAAATCGGACGTTTGGGTCCTATTTAGGTTTCAACGACAGTGAATTACCTTTGCAAGGCCGAGCTCACAACCAAGAACTACACATTTCAATATAGATATGTACTACAAGTCTATCCAGGGTACTCACTGATACTGATTCTACCCTCAATGTATTGCCCAAATCTAGTCTGATGAAGTTAACCCTAGACGATGTTATGATAAGACCAAGTTCCACGATAGTCAAGGCTTTCGATGGTTCTCAGAGCACAATGTTCGGAGAAGTAGACCTTCCAGTCAAAATCGGTCCACACATGTTCTATATCACCTTTCAAGTCATGTATATAGAATCAACATATACACGTTTACTCATACGGCCTTGGATTCATGTAGCAGGGGCAGTCACTTTAACCTTACATCAAAAATTGAAATTATTTGTTAAAGGAATATTGGTCATAATTGGTGGAGAAGAAGACATCTTCGTAAGTCACATTGAGTCCTACAGGTATATCAGTGTCGATGAAGATTACATAGCTACGCCATTTAAAGTATTGGAGGTTACTTCAACGATAACCTTACTAGTAGAAAATGTCAAGAATCCTATTGTGACTACGTGGAGAGATTTACAAATAGAAATGGAGAATGGTGACTCGAAAGGCTAGGGAAAGCTCCCCGAAATATCTGAGAAGAAGAACCGTTTTGGTTTGGGTTATGAATCATTAAAGGTTACTCTAAAAGGGAAGGCACGATTTCCACCAATCTAGGAAACCTTCATCAATAAAGGGGTAGAACATGGCAAACAAGTGGAAATGATGTCCCACAAAGACAACATCAAAAGGGCATCATATTACATCAGTGAATGCACCCCAGGCGAAGAGCTGAAGAACTGGACAGTTGTGGAGATTCCTGAGATTTTCTTTCCAATGTAATTTTTTGTTTTTGAAAGAACCTATGTCAAGCCCGAGGCATAAGGGTTATTTGTAAGGGTCCCCCGTGTGTTTCAATCAATATTCGTAATTAATAAAAATATGTTCTGTATTCAATTAATATCCTTGTTTTTCTTTTGCATTTATACTACATATTTTAAAATGGCAATACTTCCTCTCATATGCATTTTCCAAATTAATGTACTAAACAAATACTGCACCAAAACATGATAAATATGCAGATCCATGCCCAAAATCACCGGTAATGTTAATGTTGCTATTCTATATGACTTTGTGCTCCCATCAACCAAGCTGAAGAGGAAGATAATGAGGATCTTGAACTTTCTGAACAACTGGCAAGCAACATAGAACAAAAGGCTGACAATATACAACCATATCAAAAGCCTATTGAGACCATTAATCTTGGCACATAAGAGGATCCGAAAGAGATCAAGCTAGGGGCAGTGTTAGAAGAAAGCGTCAAAGAAAGGCTGATCAAATTGTTACATTAGTACATGGGTATATTCTCTTGGTCCTACAAAGACATGCCAGGGTTGGATACAGACATTGTAGTACACATACATCCTCTTAAAGAAGGTTATCCCCTGGTCAGGCAAAAGTTCAAGAGAACTCGTCCAGATTTGTCCACCAAAATCTGGGAAGAGGTTCTTAAACAATTTGATGCAGGGTTCTTGGCAGTGGTAAACTATCCACCTTGGATAGCTAACATCGTGCCATTACCCAAGAAAGATGGAAAAGTACATATGTGTGTGGATTATCGGGATCTAAACAAAGAAAGTCCTAAAGACGATTTCCCACTACCTCACATGGAATTTTTTGTGGATAACACGGCTCAAGCTTCGGTACTCTCATTCATGTACGGATTCTTAGGCTATAATAAAATCAAAATGGCACCCGAAGACATGGAAAAGACTACTTTCATGACACCATGGGGTACTTTTTGCTACAAAGTAATGTCGTTCGGTCTTAAGAACACATGGGCAACCTATCAACGGGAAATGTTGACACTAGTTCATGATATGATTCACAAAGAGGTTGAGGTGTGTAGCGGTAGAAATGTTTAAGACTAAGCCATTGGATTAACTAGACTTGTAAAAATCAAAATAAAAATCACCACCGCGCTTTATTGTTTCCAAAGGAATGGGAAAAGAGAGAATAACCCAAAAAGAGGGGAAAATATTCAAGGTAAGGGGGTTGGTTATGAAAAGGGAAGTTATTAACACCGTAAACATATACGGTACTCCGCGAGAACGTCTTTGTAAAATCTGTATATTTTGGCTATAAAATATTGTATAAAAATATATGGTGGAGGTGAGAAAATAAATACATTTTTTAGGATTTTTGCATCCGCCGCGGTTGCAAACTTTTAGTGCCTACGTACCACCTTTCGTGCAATAGGGGACCAGGGTACACGTAGTTCACCTTTCAAAAATTTAAAACACAAATGTGTTGGTTAATTTTATGAGATAAGACATCATTGTCATTGTCCGTGTGGAAAATATACTTACTACCCACAATCATGAGAAAGGAGGATTTGCATCATCTCAAAGTGGAGGATATGGCTTGTATTTTAAAATCAATAATGCCTCACTCAACACCAAAGTGGAAAATATCTCTCTTCACTACATATTGTAGAAGTATAGTTGTTTGCATCACTACAAGGATTGACAAGAGTCTAATCTTTTGAGAAAGGTTTTTTAAAGTAAAAAGCTAAAGTGGCAAAAATGGCTTGAAATGAGATTGATTGAGTTTTAGTCTTCTCATAAAAAATGCCAAAGTATTATTAAGTTTATTGAAGTTTATTTATGAAAATGTTTTGAAAATGCATAGACATAAGTCCAAGTTTATTATGAAAGTGGTTCAAGTTTAAAAAAAAAAGAGTTTTCAAAAGAAGATTTTTGAAATTAAAGAAGATGGGAGGAGAAGAAGGGACTATCCTAAAGCATAAGGTAAAAGCTAGGGATTATAACCATCTAACCAATAAGAAGCCAATACTTGACATTATGAGTCAAGATGGAGTTCCCATTCTTTGTATTTAAACCAGGCAAGCAAAGATATTAGACCTCTTGAGGGAACCAAACTTCAAATGTATTAAGTCTTCACAAAAATTGGGCAGAGTAACGGCTGTATACGGGTGAATTCCAGATTACAAACAAGGAATGTAATCACAATAACCTGCACACAAAAGAAACAAATAACCAAATTTCTTGAGGTAAACCTCAAGAACTCCATACAAAATATCAATTAAGGTCATAAGATCTCCAATCAAAGGCCAAGGTTTCTAATCCTAAGTCCAAGGAGTCCAATATTCCATAACGCCAAGGATAGTAACCAAATAGTCCAAGTATCATTAAAGATTTTTATGGTTCATGATGATTATTAGGTGTCTTAGAAGAGAAAAGAAATGATCAAGTGAGCAAAATAAAAATCACATGAAATGTTATGCTAAAAGTAAATGGTTCATAAAGCATAAAATAAAAAGGGCATAAAGTAAAAACAAATTAATAATTAGTGGTTAGTTGGATGACCATCTTGAAACTTGAATTTGGAACTCATTAGAGGATTGGTAGAACCAAAGCCTCCACACAACAAGTTGCATTTGCTTTTTGTCAAGTATATCATCCATTTGGAAACCTCAAAAGTACCATTTAATGATCAACGATGTTTAAGTGATCTGTGTTGACTGAAAGTGTTATAGATCCATTAGAGGATTGGTAGAACCAAAGCCTCCACACAATGAATCTCAAGGTTAAGTGATCAAAGATATCAAATTAACATACTTGGGCTTGCAAACATAATTTTGGAGCACGAATGATCATTTATTCAAATCAGGACAAAATTTAGCGCTATGTTAAGCAATCGTAAGTGGACTTAATAGAAGTCGCACCTATTTTGTGGTCGGTCAATAGCAATCTATGCACCATTTATTTTGAGACATGATATAAAGATCATGCTCCAATAACACTTAGTGCAATAAGAAAAGGATGAGATGAAGAGGGATGGGAGAGAATATACAAACCACATTTGAATTAAATTTAAATCAAACTATTATTAAAATCATTCATCCATTTTTGTGGAGTTACACTCAACACCATGGATCCAATGATGTTAACAAAGTTCATGACCAAAAATTTAATCCAAGATCATCCAGAAAATAATCACAAAATAATATTGCATTTAATATATACATAAAAAAAAGTTTTAAAAATGTTCTTAAATAGAAATAAAAGAGAAAAATATAAACTATATTCAAATTAATCAAGAAAATAAAAGTAAGACCATAGAAAAATCTGAAATGAACTAAAATGATTTTATAAAATTTTTGGTAATTTTTAATAGTCAGAAACTATTTTTTAAAATTAAAAGAAATGATTATAATAAACCAAAAATGATTAAAAATAACAAAGTCAGAAATAAAAAATAAATGAGGTCACCAATATTTGTCCCAATGTCATTGGACATTCCATAATTTTTTCAGAATTAAAAAATGCATAAAAGTATTTTTAAACATTTAAAACAATTCAAGTAAAGTTAAAATTTATAAAAAATATCAAAACACAAAATAAAATTATGAAAAAATAAAGATCAAAAAGAGAATAATCAAAAATATTTTTCACTATTTTTTTAGATTTTTTAGACTAAAAATGAATTTTCTATGATTTTTTGAATTTTGAAACAATTAAATATAAAAATAAAAAAATAAAAATAAAGTCAGAAATATGTGGACCATTGGATGAGAGTCAAAACGCGTTAGTAATCAAATCCAAGGGATCGGCGCGCTGTGCATATCTTGGTCATTAGTGAATAAAGCATATAATCATTAATTAAATCAAATTTTCAAGAAAAACAGATGGCGCGCCTTCATTGGTTGGAAGATGACACATTGGTCATCTTCAACCTCCAGCCAACGTGAATTGCAGGTCTCTTAAACTGTAAAATCAAAATCTCAGACCTATGCCATTCGCTTCGCCTCTTCAAGACGAAGACAACCACACCTTCGCGACAAATTTATATAAATTGTAGCTCAAGCAATTTGGAAGGAATGTTTTGAAAAGGGATTTGAAAATTCATGGTCAAAACATGTTTCCAGATAAAAGTAAGTGTTGCGACTAGAACCAGGGCAATAAGAGCATCACAATGATATCAAAGTTTTTAAGAATTGATGAAGGAATCTACCTATTGGAGTTGACTTGCAGAGCTCTAAAACTGGACTTCTATGGAGCAATATAGGGCACGATTCTTTAATGTAATTATATGGTTAGCTTCATGGAAGCTCAAGAAAGGTGAATTGATGGAAAAAATGGATTAAAAAAGGCTTGACAATAGATTTCGAAGTAGCAGAATTTTGAGTTATGGAATACGTTTGGCAAGGTGATTCTGGTTATCCAAGCTTGAGGAAATGAATGGAAAATGACCCTCTATTTACAGGGAATCAAATGGAATGTCCAAGTGTGTGAAATGATAAAGTTTGGAGAGAAATTGTGTGAAGTTGCAAACAAGAAAAGTGTGAATTCTAATTTTGATCAAAACTCATCCAAAACATGCGTTTTGTTGTGCTAATCAATTATGGAACTTCACTAAACATGTTTAGAGGAAAAAATGCGTGGAAAACTTCTGATTAGAATCCAAAACAAAGACTTCAAATTCTTACTTATGGAGAAACTTCAGTTCCAAGTTACCAAGTTCAATCCAATCGCATTCTCAGCTCAAGGGGTCTTAAGGCATGATTCTTGATGCTTTAGAAAGATGAGGTTACAAGCTTTGCAATGGAAAAAGAATGGAATCAATTGGATGCTTGAGCTGAAAGCTGCATTGAGTCAAAGTTGGGAAAAAGAAGTTGACTTTCCATACTTAGAAATATTTCAATTTTTCCTTCAAAAGTGACCTATAATGTTTTGCATCTAAACATGGACTTCCACTTGGAATTTGCTCTTGACTAAAAATGATGGCATGAAATAGACCTCTTGAATTATGTTTTGAAATTTGAACCATTCAAAATCTCCAAAAATTGAGAGAGTTATGAGTTATTGAAGTTGGCAAAAAATCATGAAATGGCCTATAATATTTTGTATCCTTAAGGCATCTTCCATCCATTTTCTCACTTTGCATATAAAAGAAAGCATAAAGTTCACATCATCAAGATCATTGTTGAAAAATAATGGGCTCAAGGTGATAAGAATTGACCAAGTTGTAATCATTTTAAGTAACCCATGAGAAACTGGGGGTTCATCTGGAGGACTTGTAATCTTTCTTCACCATCAAGTTTATTCCACATGAAAACTCTTTGAAACTTTTGAAGTGATTTGTTGATAGCCCTTTAAAGAGAAGGATGTTTTTGGAATCACTCAAAAATACAAAAAGATGAGCAAGATATGCTTCTTTTAAGTTCAAAACCCTAGCTCCTAGGTCAAGAAAATACTTTGAGGAACTTTAACAATTTTGAACAAACTTCTTGTACCAACACCCTTGCTTTTTAAACAGAAGTTGTTGAGGATGATAATGAGAACTCGTTGCCACCAAAACCACTTCCATATATTGAGAATTGATAGAAATATGCACTTGTGACCAAGGGGAACAAAGTCTTGCCCAAACATGACTACGTTTTCAATGAACCCCTTGTGCTTTTGAGTCAATCTTGATAAATTTTAAATGTGGTGAACCAAAATAACCTTGCCATGCCATTTCTTGAAAAATAAATCCAATGGTGAGGTTTGAAATTCTCAAGCTTTATTGACTAGGGCATGCAAATAAACTCATGAACCCATGGAGAAACTTGCTAAGCCTCATTGCCTTTACCTACATTATTAACAAGTAAGACAAATCAACATTACATTTTATTAATGAAGACAAAATATTCATGATCAAAAAAGAAAACAAGTCAAGGTGCTTGGTGATTCCTCAAAGAGAAAAGCTAAAGATAGGGAGGAGAACCAAAAGCCCTAATGTGATCTTGTTGTGATTGAATCAACATGGTATGATAAAGGGATCTTAGAGGCAAAAATTAGGGTACAACAACTGCCCTTATTTAAGTTTCTTCTATCCGGAGATACGAAGGTTAAAAATCTTCGTGTCGACGCAATCGAAGATACTTAAATATATAAAAAAAAAACCTATTTTTGGCCCTAAGATGCCATGCTATGCTTATGAGCATGAATGCATATCAACAAAATCAAAGAGTCGCAAAACACCACTGGGGATGTAACAAAGGAAATAAAGAAACAAGAGAGGAACCCAACCAAGAAAATAAATCACTGGTGGATCAAAAGACCTGACTCATAGAGGATGGTAAAATGGTCAAAGGATACACCAACTCCTACTGAAGGCGAAACTACCAACATTCATTGAATGTAGAAAGAGGAAAAAGATATCAACACTGATGTTCACTGATGGTGAGCTACCAACGTTCACTGAAGGTAGAGATAAGAAATCATCGACGTTCATTGCCAAAGCCCTACCAACTTTCACTGAAGGTAGAATAGAAAATATTCATAGCATTATCATTCACTGACGATGAACTACCAACGTTCACTAAAGGTAGCAAAAAGATAACAATCACCAACTTTCACTGAAGGTGACCTACCAACTTTCAGTGAAGGTAGATAGAGAATATATCATAGCACTGCCGTTCACTGATAATGAACTACCAACATTCACTGAAGGTAGCAAAAAGATAACAATCACTAACTTTCATTGAAGGTGACCTACCAAGTTTCACTGAAGGTAGAGAGAGAATATATCATAGAACCGATGTTCACTGATGATGAACTACCAACGTTCACTGAAGGTAGCAAAAGGATAACAATCACCAACTTTCACTAAAGGTGACCTACCAACTTTCACTGAAGTTATAGAGAGAATATATCATAGCACTGCCGTTCACTGATGATGAACTACCAACGTCCATTGAAGGTAGTAAAAAGATAACAATCACCAACTTTCACTGAAGGTAACCTACCAACTTTCACTGAAGGTAACCTACCAACTTTCATTGAAGGTAGAGAGTGAATATATCATAGCACCGCCGTTCACTGACGATGAACTACCAACATTCACTGAAGGTAGCAAAAAGATAACAATCACCAACTTTCATTGAAGGTGACTGTGATATGGTGGGAGAACTGACTTGAGGTTTTGCGTTTGTTTTCACACTTGTTCGGTTTAGCAAGAGTCGCCACCGACTTTTTATTTTATCCAAAGGAAAGGTCAAAAAGCACAGGAAAGACCTTTGAGATGTTTTCTTGGGTTCGGGGGGTAGATTATGAAAAAGGAAGGTGCTATCACGCTTCTCATCCATGGTTATCCATGGGCTCTTAGTTACTTGTTTTAGATCACTTGCCTTTGCTTTTCAATTGTTTGAAATGGTGCTTTGTGTGTGTAGTTTTTGAAAATGCTTTGAAAAAAGATGCCTTGTCTAGGAAACCTTTGTAATGATTATTGTTTGAATATATACAAAGGTATGTGTCTTTTTGAAAAGATAATTCAATGTTTTGAAAGTTGTTTGGAAATTGTGTTGTGAGGTGTGTTTGAAAATGGCAAGGATGTTTTGCAAGCTTTTGATCAAGTAACTAAGAGTTGTCAACCCTATTCTACTAAAAGATCTTTCTTATGTTTTCAACCCTTTTGACAGTGTTATTTCACCATTGTATTTAGTGAATAACCTTGTGTTAGGATGTTAAACGGGACAGGCACGGGTCATCGTATACAATCATTAAAAGCAACTTGTGAGACACTCTAGAAATTTTGTAAGGGGACGAGATTGTTTTATCGAAGGTAACGTCGAGGGTCATCGAGGGACTAAAATCTTTGTTTATTGAATGGGCATTTGCTAGAGTGTCTCATACTCGAGGGACATGATTGTATTTTCTGAGGCAACAAGCGAGGTTACCCTAGAGGTGCAAGTGTGATTTGTGTATTAATTTTCATGCATTTATTCTGTATTAGGTCATCTAACGATTGATTTTGAATCGTCGCATACAAACCCTAATTACTATACAGTATATTGAAAGCCCAAATGAAATGTACAATGTTTTTTTAGGGTTTTCCCATTTGATTAGGGTTTGCAAACTTGGTACACAGCGGCGTCGCTCCTACTTCTCTCGTTCTCTTCGTCTTTCTCAAGCCAAAACGATGATTTCTCCTTTCATGCCTTAGCCACCGGAGTGTTGCCTCCCACTTCTCTCATCTTCACAGCGGTCCACATTGTTTGTGCTTAAACGGTACGAATTGTTTCATTTGCGTTTTAAGGGTTTTTTACAGTTTTGTTTTCGTTTCGCTCTTGCATGTTTTAATCTATGGTTGTTATGATGTTTACATGTAGTGAAAGTGGTTGAGAAAAATTTTACCTTGAGTGCTTTGCTTCTGAAAAGTGAGAGAGGGAGGGTGAGCTGGCTGGTGGCGCTCCCAGGAGGCTAGGCGGAGGGAGGATGAAGATGATGGCGTTTCTGGTATTTTTGTTGTTCTTTATGTTGTTTGATGATGATGAACTTTGCTTTTGAATCTTTATTACTTCTGAATCTCTCTCTTTCTCTTTGCTGAATATTATGGATGATGATTCTGAAAACTTGAATATTGGTGATGATGAACTTTGCTTCTGAATCTGAAAACTCTTCCTTTCTTTTGGCTACTGATGTTTTGATGATGAAATTGTTCTTAGAATTATTTCACCTATGAATCTCTTCCTTTCTTCTTGTTAATGATGAACTTGGTTTCTGAAATAATTTGCCCTTTGTTTGTACTGAGTTTGATGATTTGTGGTTTGAAAACTGGTGTTGTTGTTTGTTCTGCAAGCTCTTCCTTTCTCTTCTTGGTTTTGAGATTAGGGTCTTCCTTTCTGTAAGATAGCCTTGTAGTTTTGGCTCAAACAGGTTTTGGAGTTTGGTTTTTGGAACTATAATTTGCAGTTTTGCAGGTGTGTTGTTGTTTTTGGACTGACAGGTTTGAAGATTATGCAGGTTTGCTTGAGTTTGCAAACAGGTTTGTTGTGTTTTTGCTTGGACTGTATGTTTGTTGAGCTTGAGATGCAGGTTATTGATTGGGGAGTTGCAGTTATACAGGCTTGCCGATTGCAGTTATGCAGGCTTGCTTGTTGGTGTTTGGCCTGTGTGTTTAGGCTTATGCAGGTTTGCTTGGCTTGCAGGCTTGTGGTTGGTTTTGTGGTAGTGTTTACTTCAGGTTTGCAGTATGGAATTACAGGTTTTGGGCATGTTTGCTTGGCTTATAGTTTTGCAAGGTTTGGCTTGTAGTTTTTTTACTGTAGGTTGTGGTTTCAAAGTTTGCAAGTTGTGTCCCCCTTTTGCTCCCCCCCCCCCCCCCCCCCTTGGACTGTTATATATCCTTTTGTTATATTTTACTGCCTTTTACAGCCTGCTTTAGCCAAAACTGCTAACCTCTTCACTAGGTCTCTCTTTCTCTCTCTCCCTAATCCCTTTTGCTTATAATATTTTATTCTGAAAAGTCTACTGCCCAGAAAATGATGATGGCTAGGACAAGCTCTTGCTTGTAACTTGGTTCATCTCTCTGCATTGTGTACTTTGTTTCCATATTTTCTGCATTGTGTACTTTGCTTTGACAGTTTTGTAACTCAGTTTGACATTCAGTTTGGTTAATGCATTTGTAGTTAGTTTCCCATGCTGACTTGGTCGACTAATGCAGTTTGAAACTCAGTTTGCAGTACCCTTTGCTTTGCCTTGCAACTTGCCTATGTTTTTGCATTTTGAGTTAATTGTATGCTTGCAATTTATATCTTTTTTTTTATTTTTCTCTCTGTGAACCGAGAAGAGCGATCTTCTTGTGATTTGGAGAGGGGAAAATAAAATATGATGAACATAACATTTCTAATTTCGGCCGGCAGACTTTAATGATGATTTTCCTTTTTATCTGCTTGAAAATTCTTTTTAGTTAATTGCGCTGATTTCTTTTTCTTCTGTCTTTTGCAGGTAAGTACCAGTTGGATAATGGAGGACGCAGTAGAAAGTCCAAGATCTCAAGAGATTTAAGCTTAGATTTATTTTTCATTTATTGTAAACAAATAATATCCTAAAAATTATAAGTTGTAATCTTACAATATTCGAATAAATTTGTAACCATATTTGAAGTAAATAAAAGTCTTTATCAAAAGAAAATTCTACTGTCCAATATCTTTTCCATCTTTCCCTTATATTTATTTAATTATTTAAGACTCTTAAATCAAAATAATTGAAATTGTGTCTCAATAATTCTAATCCAGATGAAATAAATAATCAACAAACTTTGAAGTCTCGCAACCTTACATCAATCACAATATGCGTAGTATTCCAAATAACATATGCGTTGTAAAGTTAAACAAACAAGCATTCCATAAACCTTTCACTCCACTGATCAAACAAATTCCTTAATGTTCCAAACAAAAGTCTCAGCTCTTATCCTAGATAATTAGGTTTTGAGAAACAACCAGCAATCTTGAACAAGCGTAAAATAATGTAACAGTTAACTGAATTTCTGAGGATTCAGTTTCTTCTGAGAAATGCGAGTGAAAACCCTAATCCTGGATTACTGCCAAAGAAAGATCTTTCTGATCGATTCCTGAGTCAATCTTAAAAATCAGAGAAAAACCCTGGGGTTATGATTTCTTGTGAAAAAGGGAGGGCAAATTTTGGGGTACAACAGTTGCTCCTGTTCAATCTTCTTGAACCTGAAGAGTTAGATTGGCGAGTTTGCCTTTCGCGACTCGAAGGTAAAAGATGATTGGACACTAGAGTGCCCATAAATTTGCACTCGTCAAAGCATAGTTGAGGGAATCGGCTTAAAGATGCCATTTGGAGATGTGACAGAGTCTTGTCGGAGATGGGCTTAAAGATTCCATCCAAGAATATTTGTTGAACTGTATGTTGTAGTTGAAAGGGTGAGTATCAGAAAGGTATCCGTGTTTGGAGCATCTCTGAACCGGGGGTCTGAATAAGCAATAGATTAGCATCCGTGTTTGGAGCTTTCGTAAACTGTTTTCAGTGGTTGAATCTGAACAAGCGATAGATTAATCATCCATGTTGGGAAGCATCTGTAAACTGTCTTCATGATTCTGGAGTTGAAGCCTGTTAAACTTATCCTGGAAAGGGTAAAATGTTAGCTGAAACACAGTTATGTTGTATGAAGTGTATGAGGCAATGTATGTGTTATGTCAATGTTTATGATATATGAATGCAAATGAATGCGCATGTAAGCTGATTGGCCGTCTTGCTAAAGAAGATAAATCCTGGATAGCTGGAGATAATAAAATCCTTGACCGCTGTCGGGGAAAATAAATCCTTGACTGCTGTTGGGGATTGAAAATCCTTTGATCGTTGAAAATGAGAAGTCCTGGGACCACTGTTGGGGAAATCAAGAGTTTGGGTTGTATGCCAATCTACTGGGGATTCCTGTTTTGAGAATATCTTCGCCGGGGAATATCTGAAAACTCTGTGAGGATTTGACAATGAGAGTCTTCATTCTGCTTGGGGAATTGGTGTTAAGGAGCCAAGAACGAGAATCTTCGATCTGCAGGGGATGGAAAAAAACTCTGACAAATTAAGCTGAGAGTAAAGAAAGATCCGGAGAATCAAGGACGAGAGTCTTAATTTTGTTGGGGAGTAAGAACTCTGTCGGGAATAGCCATACTGTTGCGGAGTGGCTATCCTGTTGGAGAGTAAAAACTCAGGACTCTAGGAAAACCTTATTCCTGTCTGGAATACGTTCAGGTTTAGGTTGTACACCACTTTGAGAATGAGAATCTTCATTCTGTCGGGAATATCAGAAATTCAGATGTTATACCACTTTGAGAATGAGAATCTTCATTCTGTCGGGAATATCAGGAGGTTGGGAGTATGCCAATCTCTTGAGGTTTCAAGGATGAGAATCTTCATTCTATTAACGGTATCAAGAGCTTGGGAGTATACCAATCTCTTGAGGTTTCAAGGATGAGAATCTTCATTCTGTTAACAGTATCAGGAGCTTGGGAGTATACCAATCTCTTGAGGTTTCAAGGATGAGAATCTTCATTCTGTTAAAGGTATCAGGAGCTTGGGAGTATACCAATCTTCTGAGGTTTCAAGGATGAGAATCTTCATTCTGTTAACGGTATCAGGAGCTTGGGAGTATACTAAACTCTTGAGGTTTCAAGGATGAGAATCTTCATTCTGTTAACGCTATCAGGAGCTTGTGAGTATACCAATCTCTTGAGGTTTCAAGGATGAGAATCTTCATTCTGTTAACGGCATCAGGAGCTTGGGAGTATACCAATCTCTTGAGGTTTCAAGGATGAGAATATTCATTCTGTTAACGGTATCAGGAGCTTGGGAGTATACCAATTTATTGAGGTTTCAAGGATGAGAATCTTCATTCTGTTAAAGGTATCAGGAGCTTGGGAGTATACCAATCTCTTGAGGTTTCAAGGATGAGAATCTTCATTCTGTTAACGGTATCAGGAGCTTGGGAGTATACCAACTCTTGAGGTTTCAAGGATGAGAATATTCATTCTGTTAATGGTATCAGGAGCTTGGGAGTATACCAATCTCTTGAGGTTTCAAGGATGAGAATCTTCATTCTGTTAACGGTATCAGGAGCTTAGGAGTATACCAATCTTCTGAGGTTTCAAGGATGAGAATCTTCATTCTGTTAACGGTATCAGGAGCTTGGGAGTATACCAATCTCTTGAGGTTTCAAGGATGAGAATCTTCATTCTGTTAACGGTATCAGGAGCTTGGGAGTATACCAATCTCTTGAGGTTTCAAAGATGAGAATCTTCATTCTTGAGAGAAACAGATTTTTAGGAGCTTCAGTTGTCCGTTATTCTGTTGGTGGGTATCAGGAACTTGGGAGTATACCAATCTTCTGAGGTTTCAAGGATGAGAATCTTCATTCTTGAGAGAAATAGATTTTTAGGAGCTTCATTTGTCCATTATTTTGCTGGTGAGTTGTTTCTGTTTGAGATTTAAGAACTTGTCTGGAATTCAACTAAAGTAAAAAACTTGAATTTGACTGTACCTTCCCAGAAAGACAAAGGTTAGTGGCATATATCAAACAATGATGTTCTCAAAATAAATGAGATTGCGTTGCAAGGTGTCTGGATGCACGGAGGTATAATGTTTTTTAAGACAAACTTTCGCTGGGGAAAATAAATCCCAAACTGGTGAAGGAGAAAGGAGTTGGATTCTTCATCTCTGGTAGTGAGGAAAACCAGAATAAATCGCTGGGAGATTTATCTGAAATATCAAAAACCTGGAATATCTTCCACTGACATAGGAAAACAGGGAGATCTTAGTGCCAATCTGACCAAAACATAGAGGGTCTTGGATTAACTTTGATTCGACCGGAGGATGGAAGAATTTTCGATGACCGTAACTTCCAACAGGTGATGAAGGAATTTTTGACGACCGTGACTTCCAACAGGTGATGGAGGAATTCTTGACGACTGTAACTTCCAACAGGTGATGAAGGAATTTTTGACGACCGTAACTTCCAACAAGTGATGAAGGAATTTTTGACGACCGTAACTTCCCACAGGTGATGAAGGAATCTTGGACGATCAATCTGAGTATGTTATGAATGTTATTGAAATGTAATTTGTTTCGGGGAATAAATCCTTGACAAATGTTGGGGAAATAAACCCATGACTGTTGGTCTGCTAGAGAGGTGATGAACTTCTCGAGGATGCTTGAATTCCCTTTTTTAGAAATATTCCGGAGAGATTCGTCATTGCCCCTAGTATCAAATGCTTGTGGCACAGCCAGGAAACTTGGATTGTACGTAACCCTTTGATGAGATTGACGTTTTAAATGCCCCAAGTGATGGTGAGGGAGACTTTCCCCAGGTTAATCTGCAATTGAGAGAATTCTTGAAATCTTGACTGGACTGCCCCAGATTCACTGGATAATACCATATCAAGTCCCCTTTTGTTGATGGGAGATTTTTTGCAACAGGAGTGTCATCCCACTTTAAGTGATTTTATTCACTGAGAGAGCTTTCGTTCCTCCGAACATTCACTGTATGAATTTCTTTGTTGTCAAACAAATAACCATGTGCAAACAACGATATTCAAATAATGAAAAGTTTATGCTTGTCTCAAAGTTTTGAAAAAATGCATTTTTTAGCAGAAAACTTTTTATAAGACAAATTCAACACAAGATTTAGGGAAAAGCCTTACAGGAGTCAGGATACCTTTTGTAACAGTATGCTTTCGAACTAACTCATGCTTCAATTAGGACTTTTGAAGGGTTATAACGTGGCTTGGTTCACGGTTTAAGAAACAAAGGATAAAGGTTCAAAGTATATTTGTACCCATCCGCTCTTCATGATGTTCTTCAATCCTAAACTCAGTTAATTGTGCGTCGAACTCTATTCGAGTTTGGAACGACGTTTTGGTGATGGTTCACACAAGTTGGATTTTGTTGGAAGGCAGTCGTCATTTTTTTGCAACATTTTTCATGTTGTTGAGGATTTGTAATGACCTCTTTCTTTTGATTTTGTTATCCCTAATTTTTGCCTGACTGTTCCTGTTTTCGAGATTACAGTCAGCGGGATGCCCCAACTTTCTTAAGCCTCTTTTGTAGGTTTTGGATCAGTGGGCTTTTCTCTTTTGAGAGATAATGACTGCCTATAAGATAAAGAACCGTCACTGTCTTTTGGTTCCAAAGGAATGCTTTTGATTTCATTCGTTGTATTATAAACTGAGAGTTTGCGACTTCAATGCGCATCTTTTTGAATTAACTGAGAGACTACCCTGCCCCAGGTTTAATCAAAGGTTTCAATTTGTGTTTGAAACAGAAAACTTCTAACTTCTTTGGCTCGAAGGGGTTGACTAGGGATTATCTTCCTTATAACTCCAGTGTTTAGGGTTTGAAAGAAACGCATGTACATCGTCAGCAAGGTTTGTTCAAAAGCATATTGTATGAGATTATGGCATTTTTCGTCATCCTCCCTCTAAAGACTTGTAACTTTTATCAAGAGTTAAATATCATAAAGAAAGTAGGAAGCATAATTCAAGAATAGTGAAAACGAATGGATGAATTCAAGACAAACATATGCAATGCATTAATGAAAAAGAGTTTGACATCAACAGATAATTGTTTGAATAACAAAAGAAATTACAACTTGAAAATTCAAATGAAATAAAAGTCTCTCAGTTCGAACTTGTCATTTCAGATGGAGAACCCTCAACGGAAAATTTTCATCTAGCCATCCGGCATGAATTTTAGCACTCCATTGTCAATCAAATCTTGGATCTTGTTTTTCAAAGCCCAAAAGTTGTCGGTGTCATGTCCAGGACTATAGGAGTGGTATACACAAAATGCGTCGGGGTGATAGCTAGGAGCGGAGGTGTTGGGATTCCGAAGAGGATCCTTTAAAGCAGTTAGATTTACCTCCAACAAGCGTTCCAGTATTAGAGATGATGGTATATCAGTCTTAGTGAAATGTCTTCTGGATGCGTTTTGCTTACGCCGATTACCCCGTTGACGCTGGCGAGGTTGTTGTTGGGCTGGTGACTCTGAGGCAAGCTGGGGAGCCTTTCCCTTGTCTTATTTTCTCAAAGGATGTTGAATGATGACTTGATCTTCAACCCTAGTTGTTTTCCCCACTTGGTTATCTTGAAGCAGTTTGTTGACGAGAACCCTGAGCTCTTCTTGTCTTTGAGCCAGGTCTTGAATGAGAGCTATCTGGCCCACCAGTTGTCCCATCATCTGGATCTTCATTATTGCCAACTCAATCTGTAACCCTTCCAACTGATCATTCCAGATGCCACCTGGATTCCCTAGGACCATGCCCCTTGTGAGGAGAGCTTTCACTTCTTCTTGCCCTTGGGAAAGGTTCAAGAACATTTCTTGAAGTTGAGCATTTTGAGCCTGGATATCTTCGACAGTCCTCTCTAGAGCCATCTCTACTGAAATAAACAGTAGGAGAATAAGGAAACCTGAAAAGGAAAACCTGTTATGATACAATGCATGATATGTGGATGCATGTTTTCAAGAATCTCTCAGGGTAAACACAAGAAAATGTTAGAGATTGAACTTCGATCAACATCTTTGATTGGAGAACCTTGTATCGGTAGATGTCTTTCCACGAGAATCAAGCTCACCATGTCAAGTGAGTCGGTCATAGACCTTGATTCAAATTTGTTGTACTTGACATTTGACGGTGTTTGTTTAGAGGAGAATGAATCCTCTTGACTTTTGGTAGACGTATGGTTCAACGTGACCCTACATCAAAGACCCTTGAGATCCTTGAAATGGTTATTGAAAATGCTTTGGTATGATGTTATGATGTTATGTACAGGTATGCAAAAGTAAGAAAGTGTATATACAGGTAATCATATTCACACAAAGCATACAAGTCCTTAGTTTTAGGCTTGCATGGGGTTTGTAGGTAAGTACCCTCCTAAAGTTAGTTGGGTCAACCTGTCCTAAAAATAGTAACCGGGATCTAAGGAGCTCAATATCACTGGATTATTTTATGTGTTCATTGTTTTGGTTTAGCCACTTAACTGGCGACCAAAATATTCCAAGAAAACAACCCTCAATGAGTGTAGTATCGAGTATCTACCAACTTCGGACTGCACCAAAGCCGGTCATCTCACTACCCCTAATAAGGCCAAGATGGTCAAGTAAGGTTCTAAAGTCAATTGATGCTTCACGACACCACGCGGCGGCCCCGTACTCTCCTTGATTCAACTCAAGGGTTACCGATACCAACCAAAGTGCCACATCAACATAGCTACTGTTTCAACCAAGTCGGTAGACCCCGCACAGTTCCCTCACAGTTTATTGCTACTTACCTAAAAGGTGCCCCCAAATCCGGGTGTAGGATTTACAACAAACCCAAGCAAGGACCCAAAAAGTAAAGCAATCAAGGAAAATAAGATAAGCATGTAAAGGTGATCTAAAACCCTAAGGTAACCCCACTTTTAGAAATTTCCCCAGCAGAGTCGCCAGTTCTGTGATACGGTGGGAGAACTGACTTGAGGTTTTGCGTTTGTTTTCGCACTTGTTCGGTTTAGCAAGAGTCGCCACCGAATTTTTATTTTATCCAAAGGAAAGGTCAAAAAGCACAGGAAAGACCTTTGAGATGTTTTCTTGGGTTCGGGGGGTAGATTATGAAAAGGGAAGGTGCTAGCACCCTTCTCATCCATGGTTATCCATGGGCTCTTAGTTACTTGTTTTAGATCACCTGCCTTTGCTTTTCAATTGTTTGAAATGGTGCTTTGTGTGTGTAGTTTTTTAAAATGCTTTGAAAAAAAGATGCCTTGTTTAGGCAACCTTTGTAATGATTCTTGTTTGAATATATACAAAGGTGTGTGTCTTTTTGAAAAGATAATTCAATGTTTTTAAAGTTGTTTGGAAATTGTGTTGTGAGGTGTGCTTGAAAATGGCAAGGATTTTTCGCAAGCTTTTAATCAAGTAACTAAGAGTTGTCTACCTTATTCTACTAAAAGATCTTTCTTATGTTTTCAACCCTTTTGACAGTGTTATTTCACCATTGTATTTAGTGAATAACCTTGTGTTAGGATGTTAAACGGGACAGGCGCGGTTCATCGTATACAATCATTGAAAGCAACTTGTGAGACGCTCTAGCAATTTTGTAAGGGGACGAGATCGTTTTATCGAAGGCAACATCGAGGGTCATCGAGGGACTACGATCTTTGTTTATTGAAGGGGAATTTTCTAGAGTGTCTCATACTCGAGGGACATGATTGTATTTTCCGAGGCAACAAGCGAGGTTACCCTAGAGGTGCAAGTGTGATTTGTGTATTGATTTTCATGCATTTATTCTGTATTAGGTTATCTAACGATTGATTTTGAATCTTCGCATACAAACCCTAATTACTATACAGTATATTGAAAGCGATAAATTTTGGGAATTTAAAGTCTAAGTTATTACAAATAAGTATCCAGGGATGGGGGTACAATTATTTACAAATGGGGATGAGTCTTATCAGAATAATAATCTCCAATTATATGTTACAACCAAATCGAACTGTCGCAATTTAATGTAAAAATTATAACAAATTATGAAAAATCAGTAACTATGAGATGCATGCATTTATTTACAAATGATCAAATAAAATTTAACCTAGTGAAGATTAAGTATGATTATTATTTTTGTATTTTTAGGAATTTTGTGTAAAGAAAAGATTAATTACCTAAATTAATGCTTAAGATTATTCTTGTATTTTATTAATCAAAAAAAGGTTAAAGAAAATCAAAATTGATTAAATCAAACTAACTATTCTTTTTTTTTGTATTTTTATTATATTAAAACAAGATTAGTAAAGAAAAATAAAATTAGTTTAAAAGAAAGTAAAATAAAATTCAATTGGTGTTTTTACCAACCAAAAGAAAGAAAAATGAATTAGAGAAAAATATTAGTTTTGAAGAGATAAAAAGAAAGATGGGCCTATGAGTTGTGGCCTAAATAGAAAATGAAGGGGAACCATTTAATAAATCGGAAAGGGCAAAAGGGGGGGGGGGGGTGTTTAGCAGAAGCGATGTGGGCTTATGGTTTTATGTGGGGCGAAGGCCCAAATGAAATGTACATTGTTTTTTAGGGTTTTCCCATTTGATTAGGGTTTGCAAACTTGGTACACAGCGGCGCCGCTCCTGCTTCTCTCGTTCTCTTCATATTTCTCAAGCTAAAATGATGATTTCTCCTTTCATGCCTTAGCCACCAGAGAGTTGCCTCCCACTTCTCTCATCTTCACAGCGGTCCACGTTGTTTGTGCTTGAATGGTATGAATTGTTTCATTTGTGTTTTAAGGGTTTTTTACAGTTTTGTTTTCGTTTCGCTCTTGCATGTTTTAATCTATGGTTGTTATGATGTTTACATGTAGTGAAAGTGGTTGAGAAAAAGTTTACCTTGAGTGTTTTGCTTCTGAAAAGTGAGAGAGGGAGGGTGAGTTGGCCGGTGGCGCTCCCAGGAGGCTAGGCGGAGGGAGGATGAAGATGATGGCGTTTCTGGTATTTTTGTTGTTCTTTATGTTGTTTGATGATGATGAACTTTGGTTCTGAATCTTTATTACTTCTGAATCTCTCTCTTTCTCTTTGCTGAATATTGTGGATGATGATTCTGAAAACTTGAATATTGGTGATGATGAACTTTGCTTCTGAATCTGAAAACTCTTCCTTTCTTTTAGCTACTGATGTTTTCATGATGAAATTGTTCTGAGAATTATTTCACCTCTGAATCTCTTCCTTTCATCTTGTTAATGGTGAACTTGGTTTCTGAAATAGTTTGCCCTTTGTTTATACTGAGTTTGATGATTTGTGGTTTGAAAACTGGTGTTGTTATTTGTTCTGCAAGCTTTTATTTTCTCTTCTTGGTTTTGAGATTAGGGTCTTTCTTTTTGTAAGCTAGCCTTGTAGTTTTGGCTCAAACAGGTTTTGGAGTTTGGTTTTTGGAACTATAATTTGCAGTTTTGCAGATTTGTTGTTGTTTTTGGACAGGCAGGTTTGAAGATTATGCAGGTTAGCTTGAGTTTGCAAACAGGTTTGTTGTGTTTTTGCTTGGAATGTATGTTTGTTGAGCTTGAGATGCAGGCTGCGGATTGGGGAGTTGCAGTTATGCAGGCTTGCTGATTGCAGTTATGCAGGCTTGCTTGTTGGTGTTTGGCCTGTGTGTTTAGGCTTATGCATGTTTGCTTGGCTTGCAGGCTTGTGGTTGGTTTTGTGGTAGTGTTTACTGCAGGTTTGCAGTATGGAATTACTGGTTCCGGGCCTGTTTGCTTGGCTTACAGTTTTGTAATGTTTGGCTTGTAGTTTTTTGACTGTAGGTTGTGGTTTCAAAGTTTGCAAGTTGTGTCCCCCTTTTGCTCCCTCCCCCTTGGACTGTTATATATCCTTTTGTTATATTTTACTGCCTTTTACAGCCTGCTTTAGCCAAAACTGCAAACCTCTTCACTAGGTCTCTCTTTCTCTCTCTCCCTAAGCACTTTTGCTTATAATATTTTATTCTGAAAAGTCTGCTGGCCAGAAAATGATGATGGCTAGGACAATCTCTTGCTTGTAACTTGGTTCATCTCTCTGCATTGTGTACTTTGTTTCCATATTTTCTGCATTGTGTACTTTGCTTTGAAAGTTTTGTAACTCGGTTTGACATTCAGTTTGGTTAATGCATTTGTAGTTAGTTTGCCATGCTGACTTGGTCGACTAATGCAGTTTGAAACTCAGTTTGCAGTACCCTTTGCTTTGCCTTGCAACTTGCCTATGTTTTTGCATTTTGAGTTAATTGTATGCTTGCAATTTATATCTTTTTTTTCTCTCTGTGAACCGAGAAGAGCGATCTTGTGATTTGCAGAGGGGAAAATAAAATATGATGAACATAGCATTTCTGATTCCGGCCGGCAGACTTTAATGATGATTTTCCTTTTTATCTGCTTGAAAATTCTTTTCAGTTAATTGCGCTGATTTCTTTTTCTTCTGTCTTTTGCAGGTAAGTACCAGTTGGATAATGGAGGACGCAGTAGAAAGTCCAAGATCTCAAGAGATTTAGACTTAGATTTATTTTTCATTTATTGTAAACAAGTATTATCCTAAACATTATAAGTTGTAATCTTACAATATTCGAATAAATTTGTAACCATATTTGAATAAATAAAAGTCTTTATCAAAAGAAAATTCTACTGTCCAATATCTTTTCCATCTTTCCCTTATATTTATTTAATTAATTAAGACTCTTAAATCAAAATAATTGAAACTGTGTCTCAATAATTCTAATCCAGATGAAATAAATAATCAACAAACATTGCAGTCTCGCAACCTTACATCAATCACAATATGCGTAGTATTCCAAATAACATATGCGTTGTACAGTTAAACAAATAAGCATTCCATAAACCTTTCACTCTACTGATCAAACAAATGCCTTAATGTTCCAAACAAAAGCTTCAGCTCTTAATCCAGATAATTATGTTTTGAGAAACAACCAGTAATCTTGAACAAGCGTAAAATAATGTAACAGTTAACTGAATTTTTGAGGATTCAGTTTCTTCTGAGAAATGCGAGCGAAAACCCTAATCCTGGATTACTGCCAAAGAAAGATCTGTCTGATCGATTCCTGAGTCAATCTTAAAAATCAGAGAAAAACCCTGGGGTTGTGATTTCTTGTGAAAAAGGGAGGGCAAATTTTGGGGTACAACAGTGACCTACCAACTTTCACTGAAGGTAACCTACCAACTTTCGCTGAAGTTAGAGAGAGAATATATCATATCACCGTCGTTCACTGATGATGAACTACCAACGTTCACTGAAGGTAGCAAAAAGATAACAAGTTTCCCCAAAATTTCGGTGTTTCACCTAGAACGAGTCTCAACTTCTTCTTTAACCATGGCATTCCGCCTGGAAAGGGTAATATATAAGCTGCCATAAATAAAGAGACTACCACTTACAAAAATTTCACAATGAACTGTCTATGTGATATTGAAAGACTCGCCATCCAATGGAGTAATTTGACAACGAACTGAAAACTATTCACTCATAGAGAAGATAGCAAAAAAGGTAACGTCGACTTTTACGGGGAAGTACAAGTTGCTCAAATAAAGGGACCTTCTACTTGCTGTTATGGAGGATTGTAAGATGACTTTCTGGGGAATGAAGAATGACTTCCTGGGGAATAAATAACATATTCCTGCTGAGGCGATAAAAGTCTTCTTGTGCCAAAATAAATGCACCTTTCCCAAACCAATGCTCGAAGCTTGTAGAAATCCAAAGCGATAATAATGCTGGGAACAAAAATTCAAACCAGAAATAAACTGGAGTGAAGCAGCCAACCAAAATGCCTCCCTTTATAAATAAACTCAAGAGGGAAACCTAGTCTATCCAAACAAAGAGCCGCATAGGAAGGCTAAAGAAAAAATCTCTCACGAGGGGTAACTCAGTGGGGAAATTGAAAGAATATACGTTTTCTGCTTAAGGCCAACACTCTATTGGAGAGAGGATAACATAACTCTGCAAAACAGGGTAGTATGTCAACAAAATATTAATGAATGTGAATGAGCAATGCTTTTCCAAATTTTAACTATTCATGATGTATGTATGAATATATGAGTGTTATTGTGCACATGCTGCTGAAACAGACATATAACATTGGGAGTAACCAGGAAAAACCAACTCGGGCACAAACAACCCTCGGCTAAATCACATCCAAGATGAACATTCCAAGAAAAAGTAAGCACCAACTAAGGAAATGAAATCCTATTTCGCAACTTAACATCAGTAGGGAGAAACATAATTCAGAAGTAAACAAAACATAGCGGCAAAACAATACAGATACAGAGATACAACATCTTCTCCCAGAATTTACCAGTGAATAGAACTCAGACTTCAACAGGGAAGAAAATGTTTCAAAAGTAACTCTTCTACTGGGGATTTGAAAAATCAATTTCAAGTAAACAGACAGACATCAAATCATCAAAACATTCATTGGGGAATTCGTGTCGACTTCATTAGGGAGGTCAACACCATATTCACAAAGGGGAAACTAGTATACGTCCTTCACTAGAAAAACCAAAGGCCCGTGTTCTTCGAGAGTAATTATTGTACCAATGTCTCTGGGAAGAAAGAACTTCTATTAAACAAACGAAACCTTCACTGGAGAAATCTTGGATTGAACCTTCATATCATGTAAACTCAGAAAAGAGGAGAAATGAACCAAAACTTGACTGGGGACACTGGAGTCATAAACCCAATACAACGAAAACATCTTGAAAAAAAACTTCCCCGGGAAACAAAACTTCTTAAAACAAATGGAGTTCGTCCATTCCCGGGATCACCACTTTTGTTTTTTTCTCTTGTGTCACAAATTTTAAAGTAAAAGCAAATTGTAAATTCTTTTTGAAAATCAATTTTGTTATTTAATATTTTCTCTTTGAAAGTTATTATCAATAATAAATGGAGTCTTTGCAAGCTAAATAAAATAAGAAATACAAAGAATTGGGTAAAAGCTCAAATTTCATTAATAGAATAGTAGTTTGTGAATGGTGAGACTCCATGGATGATTACAAAGTTCAGAAAATGGTAATATATAATCAAAAAGACACATTGAGATACAATGACCAATATCCCCTCTAACAACTTTTGAAATCCTGAGCAGCAACTTTTGTTGAAGTATGATGAGGATCTGAGAATATTGTTTCTCCAACGATCAAGTCTTGTCTGATGTAGTTACTTGCCAAGAAAGTCCCTAATTTTTGCCTAAGCTGTCCTTGTAGGTTTTCAACTTAGTGGGAAATTTTATTCTGTTTATGTCTCTAATTTTTGCCTAGACTGCCCTTTCGGGTTTTCTGCCTACCGAGGACACACTTTTTTTCTTAAGCCGCCCTTTCGGGTTTTCAACTTAGCGAGCTATTCTTTTATTTCTTTAGGCGAAGTATTTCTTGACTGCATCAGCATTCACGGGATGTGGGAACTCCTCGCCATCCATAGTTTCAAGAATTAATGCACCGCCAGAAAAGGCTTTTTTGACAACGTATGGGCCTTCAAAATTGGGAGTCCACTTGCCCCTAGAATCAACGTTAAAAGACATGATCTTCCTGAGCACGAGGTCGCCTTCTCTGAATTCACGAGGTTTGACCTTCTTATCAAAAGCTTTCTTCATCCTTTTCTGATATAAATGTCCATGACACAAAGCTGTCATTCTCTTCAATAAAATTCAATTGGTCAAACCTGTTTTGGATCCATTCAGCCTCTGACAAGTTGGTTTCCATTTTCACACGCAAAGAGGGAATCTAAACCTCGATTGGGAGCACAACTTCCATTCCATACACAAGGGAGAACGGGGTTGCTCCTGTTGAAGTGCGGACAGATGTTCAATATCCATGCAAAGAAAAAGGGAGCATTTCATGCCAATCCTTATAAGTAACAATATTTTCTGGATAATCTTCTTGATATTCTTATTAGCAACTTCAACAGCACCATTCATCTTCAGCCTGTGCGGAGATAAATTGTGATGGACAATCTTGAATTTTTCACACAGCTGGGTCATCATCTTATTGTTTAGATTTGATCCATTATCGATGATGATCCTGCTCGGCACACCATACCGACATATAAGATTATTCTTAATGAAGTGCACAACCACCTACTTAGTAACATTAGCATATGAAGTAGCTTCCACCCATTTGGTGAAGTAATCAATTTCTTCCAAGATGAAACGGTGTCCATTCGATGCTTTAAGTTCTATCATGTCAATACCCCACATAGAGAAAGGCCATGGGGAAGAGATCATATTAAGAAAGTGTCGGAGGCACGTGAACCTTGTCTGCATAAATATGGCATTTATGACACTTCTTTGAAAATTTGTAACAATCGGATTCCATTGTCAGCCAATAGTAACCTTCCCTTAGCATCTTTTTAGCCATCGAATTTCCACTAGCATGAGTGCCAAATGAACCTTCATGAATCTCATGCATCAACATGTCTGCTTCGTGTCTATCCACGCATCTGAGCAGGACCATGTCATAATTTCTCTTGTACAACACATTTTCACTAAGGAAGAAACTGCCGACCAATCTTCTCAATGTATTTCTATCTTTATTCGAAGCACCAATTGGTTATTCCTGAGTCTGAAGAAAATTCTTGATATCATAATACCAAGGTTTTTCATCTTCTACCTCCTTTGTTGTAAACACATGAGCGGGCCTATATGTTGCACCCCAAAATTTACCCTCTTGATTTAGGCTTATGTTTCATCATAAATATCATATTACATTGCATTCATACATTGTGATGGGATCAAAGCACTTTGGTTGTCAAGTCTTCCTCAAGCCTTGAAGGTTATTTTGCATGGACAAGTTGCTCAAGAAATATCTTACCATCCATATCTCTGGATCTTTTGAGCTCAAAAGATTTTTCATATCTCAAGATGCTTAATTCATCTCTTTGGACTCCCAGAAGATTGGAGCTTGTGTTTGATCACAAGTGAAATCACTCTTTGGATGCACCAGTCAAATTAGGGTTTTGCTATTGGCCAAGCCACAAGTCTTGATTTTGGAAACAATAACATTTCTTTGGTATTTGAAAGGTCTTTGTACAAGAAATTGATCAAGATGCTCAGAGGATTTGATGTTTTGAAAATGATTCATCAGTCTCCTAATGTGTTAACCAAAATTGGGGTTTGGGATTTCATCAAGATTTCTTGGGAATTTTGAAGTGAAACTTTGCACATGGCCTTTATATGTTTGGAAGATCATATGTTTGAAGTTTTGATCATCAATTTTGAAGAGAAGTGGATCAATTGATTCAGAGGGGCAAAATGGTCATTTTGGTCAAAATCAGTCAAAGTCAAAATTGACCAAGTGAATTTTTGGACAACCATCATTTCAAGGACGTACTTTTCATATTTCAAGTCCATTTAGTTCGTTGTATTAAAGAGATTGAAGTTTGGGTTGAAACTTATTCTTGAAGAAACCCTAAAAGTTTCTAATTTTGGAAAATAAGGACTTAATTTCAAAAAATCATATTTTATTCATCCTTGATCAAGAAGATGCAAATGAAATATGCTTGGAAATCTAAGATAATGATGTTTCACCTCCTTTTGATCTCATATTCAAATTGGCAAGGAATCAAGAGTTATGGTCTTTTAAAGTTACAAAATTATAGGTCATTTTTCAAAATTATTGAATTTCAAGCCAAATTTTGAGAACCTTAATGGACTTAATTGCAAAAACTCAAAACTAGGGGATTGTAAAAACCTTTCCAAATTGTGTTCATTTGTGATGAAATTCAAAAGTATGAGCAAGTTATGAGTTTTGGAATTTTTGAGCATTTTATTGAAATTTGGCCAATGTGCAAAATGGTCATTTCTTGCAAACTCAAGTTTTAGCCATTACTCTTGCTTCTAATAAAGCCCATTGGTAATTTGTGACATGATGAGGCCCATTACACTTACTATTTCGTGCCCCATATGGTATTGCACATGTTGCATTGAAAAAATGACAAAATTGCACAAAGTTGCAAATTCACCAACACTTCTTCATCTCAAATGATTATGAGCTGGCATTTTGGGAGTGTAATTCTGAAGTTATTTGGCTCACAAAACGCATAAGAAGCGAGAAAATGCACGAGAAAAATGCCTGATTTAGTATGCACCTCATTTTTGGCCAAAATTCCCAATCCTGCCCTCCAACAGTTTTAAGGACAAACTTCCACTTCTATCCTTCACTACAAACTCTATATAAGTGAAAGCAAGCAAAGAGAGAGAAAAAAGAACGTGCCATTTGCAAGAATTCCAGATCTGAAATTTTCCTTCCTCTTCTGCAATTTGATTCGATTCTCTCAAATCCTTGGTGCTTTCTTCAAAATTCTTGTGGATTCTGCTTCAGCAAAGCAAGTAGATCAAGCCAGCACCATTTGTTCGTATCTGGAGTGAAGGAGACAGTAGATCACTTTTCACCTTGAGGTAATGATTCCAAACTTCGATTCTTGAGATGCACTTGTTTATTGAGATGTTTGAGCTTGAATTCATGTTCAATGATGTTAATGAAATGTGTCTGGAGCTTTATAGCGTTTAATTTGATGAATTATGAATGTTTGGATGTTCTGAAACTCGCGATAGGAAATGTTTTTATTCATGTTCATGGCTTGATTGTGGACAATGTGATTGATGATTTGTTTTGATTCAAATTGTTATGGTTTCCTTGCCATGCTAGCTTTGATTTGCATTTGATTTCATGAAAAATGATGCAAAATCGAGTGAGTTACACTGATCTGAACATCAACCCCAAGCCTGAGATATGCGCGCGTTTTTTAGATGTCTAGAGGTTGAAGATGATTTGGTGGCACATCATGATTGATCTGTTTGAATTTTTCGGTTTATTTGAATTTTTGTTTTATAAATTGATTTCCCTGATTTATTTTCTTGTTCAAAAATGGTTGGAAAATTCTGAAAAAATTATCATAAATTCAAAATAATATTTCTGACTTTGTATATTATTTTGATAATTTTTTGGAATTATCTGATTGGTTAAATAATTTGTTAGGTTTAATTAATTAATTGATCAAAGATAATTTTTATTTTTATAGTTCCTTTGACCTAAAAAATCCACTAAAATTATTTGAGACTCCCAAAATAATGTGAAAATTGATTCTGACTTTGGTTCATCATTTTTCTTATTTTTTGATTAAAAATTTAATTTCAAAAGATATTTGTAATATTTGTTTGCTTTTTTATTTTTAATACTTTTATTAATTAAAAAATTCCAAAAAAAATCATGTAATCTTGTTTTTAATCATAGAACCTGATCATACTTTTGTTTTTCCTTTTTTGTGATTTTTGGTTATGTTTTACATTTTCTTGCCCTTTAAATAATAATTTCATTATTAATTGTTTTTTTTTTGTTTTTAATATTTTCCTTTTATCCAAAAAATCACAAAAATTCAGGGATGTATGTTTTTAGCCCTAATATTTGAATATAATTTTTTTGGGGCATTTTTCTAACTTTTTGATTTAAATACTATTTTGATTTGTGAATATTTGTTAATTACATAATTGTTTGGATATTAATTTCTTTCTTGACTTTTCCTAATTCAAAAAATATGAAAAAATATATTTTCTTCCATTTAGGGTTTCTTGATATTTTGAATGACCTTGGTTTGATTTGTTTGGGTCTTGATCCTATTTAATTAATATTTAGGATTAAAAGTCAAAATCTAGGGTTTTGTTGCTTATGGTGCAAGTTTCATATTCAAAATCCTTGTGCTTTGAGCTTTTGTTGGATTTCAGGTCTTGATCATGGTTCATGAATGTTTTGGGAATTCGAAAACCATTTTTCTTAAATTACTTGACGTGGTTTGGCATTTTTCCACAAATAACTTTGAAAACTTGTCTAGTTTGGTGGTTTTGCCAACTAGTCTTAAACTTTAAACTTCATTTGACCTCCTTCCCAATCATTCATTAACTAAGGGCTTGCATGATGACTTATAAACACTTCCAAGATGTTAAGATATTTTTGGTTTGAATTATGGATCCTTGTTTCTATTTTTTGTGTAATTTTGAAGTGAAGGTACCCAATTATGCTTGCATGTTTTGTTACAATTTGTTTGATGGCCAATGAACTTGAGTGAGGCCTATAATTGGGAACCTATTGATCATATTGGTTCTGATTTGTCCATGTTAACATCAAACTATTTTGACTCAATGTCCCATCCATGAATATTTTGAACCATCTAATGCATTATGTAGGTTTCATTTCTTATTGTGTTCATGAAGTTGTGTTTAAATTAGCCATGCATGATTGAAATATGTTTGATACTGACCTTTATGGTTCTTGTTCATATTATTCTCAAGCTCTTATGATCCTTGGTTGACACTCAATTGTCAATTCAACATGGTGATAGGAAAGAGCAACATTCCTTTGATTCTTTGACCTAATTTGTGCATATGTTTGTCTCCTCTTGCTTATGATGTCTAATATTTGGTAATTGCCACCATGATTATTCTCACTTCTTCACATTTTGGAATACTAACTTGGTTGTTGAATGTGCGAGGTACTCTGAGAAAGTTGCCACTTTTGGCTTTAGGCTTTTGTGTTCCACTTTATTTGTGGAACACAATCTATTATACTGGCATTGTTTTGTGCTTGGCATGTTTGATGGTTTATGCATGATATATGTACATATGATTGTGAATGCCATACATTGCCCATGGGATTTGTTCATATCTGATGATTTTCTTACATCTTGATGGTGCAATTGCTGACTCAATTTGTCTACTGATGCCAGCTTGCTTGAAGTTTCGCTGGGTTTTCTGTTATTCCTGCTTGACTGCTACAAATAGTTATATGTTTGCTATTATATCACATCCTTTCTCCCATCTTTATTATGCATAAATCTCTGACTGCATGATGGGACCTCTGTTGCTGATATATGTCAGGAGGCCCTCTGGTTTTTTGACTGATGTTTATGTGTTGCGTTTGTTTTTTGATCGATGAGTCACTCAATTTAGACATTGAGATCACGACTTTGCTCTCATCGCATGTTCCCTATAGGATGTTTATTTCTTTTCATCTTTAATTGTTGATCGATGAGTCACTCAATTTAGACATTGAGATCACGACTTCGCTCTTATCGTATGTTCCCTATAGGATGTTTATTGCTTTTCATCTTTAATTGTTGATTGATGAGTCACTCAATTTAGACATTGAGATCACGACTTCACTCTCATTGCATGTTCCCTATAGGATAGTTTTGGTAAGCTTTCTTTGACATGTTGATTAAGATAGGAATCCATGTATGCTAACATAGGATAGGATTTTCCTTTATCCTCAACCTTAGGGTCAACCATTGTATGATAACACTAGGGATAGTGCTAGGCTAGTTTCCCTTAGTTGTTTTTTTCTTTCTTTGCATTCTGCATCTTAAACAAAATCTGTCTTCTTGGCAAATCATAAGAACACCTCTAATGAACTCAAATTCCTCTTCAGAATAAAAGATACAAACCAATTCTATTAGTTTGTGTGCTTCTTGGCTTTGCTTTTAAACCTGTTTTATTGATGTCTCGCCATCTTTGCCATGAATTTGTTATCTTTTAGCCGATGTTTCCCCATCGCACATTTGCTTGAAGCTGATGTTTCGCCATCGCACATGTTTGTTATCCTACCTTGATTCACAATATCATTGTTAGGTGTGTTGTTTTGTCATCCATTTTATTGATGTCTCGCCATCTTTGCCATGACTTTGTTATCTTTTAGCCGATGTTTCGCCATCGCACATTTGCTTGAAGCCGATGTTTCGCCATCGCACATGTTTGTTATCCTACTTTGATTAATAATATCATTGTTAGGTGTGATGTTTTGTCATCCATTTTATTGATGTTTCGCCATATTTACCATGATACCTTATTATCTCTTAGCCGATGTTTCGCCATCGCACATTTGTTTGAAGCTGATGTTTCGCCATCGCACATGTTTGATTATCCAACTTTGACCCACCATGTCACTGTTAGGTGTGTTATCTTACCTTTTGATGTCTTTCCATCTTTGACATGTTACTTTGTTATTATTTAGCCGATGTTTTACCATCTCATTTGTTTTTTGTTTTATTTGATGTTTTTCCATCTTAACTGTTTTTGTTTGTCTTAACTAAAAAACACAAACCAACCAAAACACATAAGCCAAACTACGGCTGCTCTGATTCCTTAAAAGGTATACGTAGGCATTGGAGTAGGGCCCAACCAAGCAAATATTTTTATTTTGCCTACATTGTTTTCCTTTTGCATGCATTCCCTTTTCAGTTTTAAGCCATGGACATAGGATTTGACCACACCCATTAGACTAGACAACAACAGTGGATACCGTAGAGTACTACGGGCGTGTGGGGTGCTAATACCTTCCCCTCGCGTAACAGACTCCCTTACCCGATCACTCGGTCGAAAGACCGTGAATTATCCCTTTCCAGGTTTTCTCGAAGTTTACCTTTTCCTCCATATGGTATAAAAGACGTTCGATGGCGACTTCATTGTTTGATGATTTTCTGCCGGTGGTTTCAGCTGGCGACTTCACTGGGGACAGATTGACCTTTTGCTGGTCCATCCCGGAGTCGATCCTAGCTCTTGTTTGTTTTCTTTTTCGGTGTTTATTTTACCGCTTTGCATATTTATCTGTTTGCATTGCATCCTATGTGCGCTTTACTTTTTGCATACTGGATTTGGCTGAACTGTTTGGTTTCTAGATTTTCTTGGTGGGTGGGTTGTTCCATGAGGTAAAAGGCCTCGTACCCAGGCTATGAGTGAATTCCATAGGAACTAGGAATAGAGTGGCCATGGAAGCTACGAGGCAGATGCTTTGTAGACCTGACCATGAGACCCATAACTTCAGAGGTAGTTCGGATAGGTTTTATCGTATGATAATACCGACATTCGAGCTCTCGTACTCTGATTTGGCTTTTAACCTTACCTTGACCTAGACTACACCCGTGAGAGGGGCGGGAAAACTTTTCTTACAGGTACAGGTACTGTTGGTGACTTTGTGTTGCGAAGGTGACTCAAGTTCCCATGATAAGTTTGAAGTTTGGGATTCTCTTTCGATCTTGAGTGGTGTTGTTCTGTAATGGTCCAGCCTTGATCCAGTGTGAAACTTTGATCATGTCATATTGCATCATATCATATTTATTTCTAAAAAAATGATGAAAAAATAACTAGCATGCGCATGTCATTTTCCATGGATAATCAAGAGTCTTCTTTCCATCAAAAATGGTAGGTCTCCCTCCAGTTGAGTTCGATTCAGTTCATGTTAAAGAGCTCACCAGGCATACTTTCTCTTATCAGATTCCTACCATTGATGTGGCCGAATTAAAGAATTTAGGTTCTTATTTAAAGGGTGATGTTCTGAAAAACTTCAACAAAAATTATGGAAACTTATTACTAGTCCTTAATACCCCAGTTGACCTGATGGCTTTGATCACTCTCTTCCAGTTCTATGACAAGGAATTACAGTGTTTTAATTTCCAAGATTATCAACTGGTTCCTACCCTAGAAGAGTACGCATATCTGCTTAATATCAAGTTGTCTGATGAAGTTCCTTTTGTCCAAGTGCCGGAGAAGCCGAAGTTCGAAGTTATTGCTGAGATTCTTCATTTGGGTTGGAAAGAGGTGAAAGACAATTGGAAGTCTAGTGAGGGTATTACAGGGTTTTATTTGGATTTCTTAGTAAAGAAAGCTGAAGATTGGGCAAAGAAAGGCAATTGGGGTGATTTCAGTTCTCTGTTTGCTCTTATGATATACGGGATCGTCCTCTTCCCTCACAAGAGAAATTTTGTGGATTTAGCGGCTATCTGTGTTTTCAGAAACAGGAACCTGATACCGACACTCTTGGCAGATACTCTCTACACCATCCATTCCAGGCACGGAAAAGGTGGTAATGTAGGTTTATGTCATTCGATGTTGTATCAATGGCTTATGTTGCACCTACCAGTAAGTGGTCCTTTCTTGGATACCAGGCATTCTCTCTGATGGTCATCAAGGCTCGCCAACCTTACTTCTTTCGATATCCGGTGGAATTATGATATGGGGGAAGTGCGAAGTGTTGTCACTAGTTGTGGAGATTTCCCTAATGTTCCCCTCATAGGAACTAAGGGGTGTATCAACTATAATATTGTGCTTGCTTATCGACAATTGGGATATGCAATGGATGGACCGCCAAAGGTTGAGGAAGTGTCTGAATCAGTGTATTTCTCTAGAGGAAGTGATCCTAAGATGCTGAAGAGAGTAACAAGTGCTTGGAAGGGAATTCACAGGAAGGATAGAACTACTTTGGGCAAGAAGGTTCCTATTGCTAGGGTTCCTTACATGGAGTGGGTTAAAGCCAGGGTTAAGATCTTACGGTTACCATTTGCAAGGTCGGATCCTCTATACGAGCAACCTCCTACTATTCTGAGTAACACGGTATCAACCGAGATGTTCACCCAGGTTCATGTTGAGAATATTCAGCTTCGTGCAAAAGACCGTGAGGCGGGGATGAAACTTTATTGGGCAGATCAAGAAAGGCCGACTTAGCTTGCAAACTCAAGGAAGCTCAAGGAGAAACTTATGATGCAACTAGTTTTAGGAAGAGGTCTTATGATAAAATGGAAGAAGAATTGAGTAAGACTCAGCAAGAGTGTCAGAAGCTTCAGGCCTCAGAAAATAGTTACAAGAAGAAGATTCAGAACTTAGAAAAACAGCTTAAAGACAAGGATGCTCAGCTTGAGAAGGAAGTGTCCGAGAAGCGTGTCGCAGAAGATCGGTCCCAAGAAATGTCAAGTATTTGCTGATAAGGTACATGTGCCGCCAATACCTTTGAATGTCTTGACTTCCCCTTGGCCGTTTGCAATGTGGGGATTTGATATGATCGGCAAGATTGAACCGACTACGTCCAACAGGCACCGTTTCATCCTGGTTGCCATCGATTATTTTACAAAAATGGGTCGAAGCTGCATCTTATGCCAATGTCACCAAGCAAGTGGTAACTCGGTTCATTAAGCACAATATTATTTGTTGCTACGGAGTGCCTGAGAAGATTATTACTGATAATGGATCTAATCTGAACAACAAAATGATGAAGGAGCATTGTGAGTCCTTCGAAATCAAGCATCATATCTTTTCCCCATATAGACCAAAGATGAATGGCGCTGTAGAAGCAGCCAATAAAACTATCAAGAAAATTATGCAGAAGATGGTGGTAACCTATAAAGATTGGCATGAGATGCTGCCTTTCTCTTTGCATGGTTATCGTACCACGATGCGTACTTCGACTGGGGAAACCCCATTTTCATTGGTTTACAACATGGAAGCAGTATTGCCAATAGAATTCGAGACTCCTTCTCTTATGGTCATGAGAGATGTTGAGCTAGATGAAAGTGAATGGGTTCAAAATCGGCTGGATCAGCTGGAACTTATTGATGAAAAGAGATTGACAGCCGTATGTCATGGTCAGGTATATCAGCAAAGGATGAGAAAAGCTTTTGATAAGAGGGTACGACCTCAGTGCTACAAACCAGGCGACCTTGTGCTCAAGAGGATAATTCTTCCTCAGGGAGATCCCAGGGGCAAGTGGGTTCCGACTTATGAAGGTCCTTTCATGGTCAGAAAAGTTTTCTCTGGGGGAGCGATGATGCTCACGACTATGGATGGAGAGTACTTCCCTCTCCCTGTGAATGCTTACATAGTTAAAAAATACATTGCATAAAAATAATAAAACCCGCTAAACTGAAAACCCGAAAGGGCGGTTTAGGTAAAAAGAGGGTGTCTTGGTGAATCGAAAACCCGAAAGGGCGATTCAGGAAAAATTTAGGGACTTAAAGCAATTGACTATGCTCAGCATGAGATCCTTTGTTTCTTTTCTTTGTTCCGTCACCGGGAATAAGCTCGAAGCTAATCCAAGTTTGATCTGTCTGAAAGCAGGAGGAGGAGAGTTATCAGGGTTATAGTAGATTGGGACTCGATGGATATTCACATTCACATTGCCATTTGTAAACACTTGTTTGTTTTCAATTTCTAGCTTCCCAATGTAAATGCCATTTTCACAGGCAGATTTCTCAAAATCAATAGAATATCTTCTTTCAAGTATACGTATGCTTTTCTTTTCTCTTCTTTTATTTTGTTTGCAAAAATGTCCAATAGTTTTTATAAGCATGTGCATATAAACTTCGTGGACCTTACACGAATATCCTAATTCAAGTCATGGTTGGTTGATTGCTTGAAATACGGTTAACAAACGTCACCACCGCTGTGCAAATGGCATGTTTGTTTCTCTGTTGGGTGGACCTATCTTTCGCTCTTTTAGGCATTTTGCCTTGCGGTTTTGTTTCACAGCTCCGGGATGTTGGTAAAAATCATAGGTCAGGATAATATCAAGGTTACGGCAGGTTGGCTGGACCGGTGAACTTGGTCGGAGATACTGCTTCCTCATAATGACTTTTATTATGTTTCTTTGTCGTACTCTCATGTGTCATCTTGATTGATTATTTTAAGCATCGTCTTCATATAGGATTTTGCTTATAGCTGAATGTCAGTCCTGATGTGCTGAATGTGTTTTGCCTAAAAATTTTTTATACAAAATCACTTTTTAATTGTTCTCCGAGCATTTTGATACCAGCCGTGCTAATTCTTCTGCATGGCCAAGAATTGGGAGGAAGGAGTTTAGCTAAAAAACGATGACTGTAGTGGTGTGCTTTTGAGTAGAACCCCGTTGATGATGTACATGCATTGTTTCAACCCCCAAAAACTGGAGATATAAGGAGTTAGACCCTCGTTAACCCCTCTGAGCCTTCGAAGTAGGAGTTTTCTTTTTGTTCGAAAAATAAATAAAAAACCTTATTTTTCTAACCAGGGGCAGGGTAGATGTTTAGTTGATTTGCCCAAGCATTCAAATTTCATAAGGAGTATCCCCTCTGAGGATCATTGCAGTTTATCTTCCATATCATAAGATCAAAAATGTCTAAAACATGATGTTCATTTCCTCAAAAAGTCCTGAAGTCGAGATCGAATCGATACAATAATGGCTATCCCTCGCTGACCAAGGAATGAGGCATTTGTTTTTGAAAAAACAGAGAGAAAGAAAGAAAAAGTTCAAAGATCTAAAGTCACATTGACTTGTTCAAAATGGAAAGCATGAATAAGAAAGAAACAAAAGGCCCCGCTAAGTTGAAACTTAAAAACAAGTCGCTTAGGAAAAAGTTAGGGCATCACGCTGGACTCCCAAAATGGAAATTCAAAAGATATTGTCCAGGCAAAAGTTCGGGAAAAGAAGAGCCTAAAAAGCAAAAAAAAAAAGAGGGAGAGAGATTATCCCGTAAAGTTTTCATCAAAGGAGGAACAATAATGTCAAAAAAAGAAAAAAAAACCAAAGCAGCAAAAGTTAAGCGACAACCATGTTGGAGGATTTGTCGTGATCACTCAGCCATTATAAATCCTTTTGAAAGGTGAGCGCTTGTGAAAATTCAACTGAATTTAGGGCAGGAGAATATCACGAAGGGGGTGGGCACCAAATAATTTGAGCCTTGAAATTTTTTTTTCAAAAGAACCTTGAACCAGGCCACGATACAACCTCTAAAAGTCCTAACTGAAACAAGGGTTTAACTCGAAAGCATACTGCAACAGGATAACATTTCCTAAACTTCCCAAATATGCGCTGCATATTCATGTTGGTATCTTATCGCCCGCGTTTTGACTCGTTTTTTCAAAAAAGGGGAAGAAAAGTTTTTAAAATATTTTTTGCACTCTAGCCAGTGATTCATTCACAACAGAGATGCGACACTTTGTTAACTTCTTCAAGGTTTAAATAATCATCGCATCAGGTCTATCATTCTCAATAAACACTTTTCTGTATGCAAAACAGCTGTTTGACATCAAAAAAGTTTACACGTTGAATACCTGTAAAGAGCTTAATGATGGTCAAGAAGGGAATGTTAAGCTTTCTTCTTCTGCTTATCCCCTGTGAATTTTTGTTTCCCTAGTGGAGTTTCCTTTCCCCGGTGAAGTTTCATTTCAGCAGCAAAGTTTTGTTACTCCAGGGATTTTCTTTCAAAAAGCCTCGTTCCAAGACTTCAAGTTTGGATATGTCGCATATCTCCAATGGAGTCGTTAAGTTGGAACCCTCATTCTGAAGAAGTTTCAACTTCCCAACGGATTTTCCAATGGAGATCCCTCGCTTTGACCCCTCATTTCCCAGTCGATCTGTTGAGCGGGGCATCCTTTTGTTTAGGATCTTCTCTTATTCCCCAGTAAGGTTTTGATACCGTGTGACTATCTGTAGGATTCGTCCTTTGGTTGCATTCCAAGAGAATATCTCTCCATCAAGATAATCTTCAACAGAGTTCTATCTCTCCAGTGAAGTACCACCTCTTCAGCAGAGTTTTGTTCCCCCAGCAAAAAGTTTTCGTCCTTTTCCGGAAGTTGCAGTGTCGACCTGATCTTCCCCGGGAATTCGCAATTTATTTTTTGCAGCTCCTCTCTTTATCTGTGGCCCGTTTCTGCTGGTTGCTCGTTTGTTTCTCCGCGGAGCCTCATCACTTCGAGGTTCCCTCTCTAGCGGTTCCCCGTGTTTTCTCTTCTTCTTTGGATTTTTTCAACTTATTTTTGCAAGTCATGTCAGATTCAGACTTCTAGGTTTTTGGCTTCTCATTTGGCCATTCCCCAATGAGACTTTTAAACATACATCATCATATTGCATCTACCAAAATGCGTAGCATTTCCTTTATATGGAGCATTGCGCTATAAAAAAGAATTCAAAACATGCATTGGAACATAAGCCATTATTGTTTCCGTCATCCCCAGTGATTTTGCTAAAACATCGGGTTAAATCCCCAGCGAGGTCTTTGTCCTCATTATCTCAGTATCCTCCCTATACCAATATCCTTTTGACGTTAGTCATTTGTTTGTTTGAGTGTCTACTTTTGACTATAGCTCAATTTCACCCTGGCAGTCTTCTCGGGTTTAGTCTTTACTACCCTCTCTGGTTCTTTCCAATGTCTATTGATGCACCTTTCAAATACCAGTTTCGTCCTGATATTCGCTTTTTGCATGTTTTTAGGTGTACGCCCTAATCTCCTCACTTTAGGTCGAGTTTCGCCTCGTCGCCTGTGCATGAAATCCGGTTTCGTCCTGGTACTCATCTAGTTTAGTTTCGTATAACTAGTTGTTGAGTCGAGTTTCGTCTCGTTTTTGCTTTCCTACCCTGGACTCTTTAATGGTGCTCGTTTACCGAGTGCAGTGCTCGTGCTGCATCCTTGGTTTGAAACAACTCTCATTTGTTCCTTGGATTCTCCTATCAGTTTTAGTCACTGTTTATCCATTGATCTGAGACCAGCAAGTGCTCTGAGAAACATGCACTCTCATCACTTCGCTTTGGGTCAAGTTTCGCCTCGTTACCCGTGCGTGAAATCCAGTTTCGTCCTAGTACTCATCAAGTTTAGTTTTGCCTAACTAGTCATTGAGTCGAGTTTCATCTCGCTTTTGTTCCTCATTTCTGAGATTCTTTCAGTTCCTTCATACTGTCTATCTTAGTTGAGATTGGCAAGTGTCCCTAGAATCACGCACACTAGCCACTTTTCTTTGGGTCGAGCTCAGAGTTTCGCCTCCTCACCCGCGTACGTTTTTTGTTACAGAGCTTAGTCTCGTCTATACTCTGTTGGTTGAGTTTTGCCTCAACCCTCTCTTTTGAATTCCAATTTTACCCTGGCACGTTTGTCCAGAAGTTTAGTTGTGACTTCCCTTCTCTTGTTTCCATTTTGTCTCAACCTGCGTTGCAGCTTCATTCTGACCCATGTCTTGGGAGTTTTCTGTTTCCATTTCTTTCAAGAGTGTAAATTTTCGGGTTCTTTCGTATTCAAACATCGTCAACCCTGAACGCTCGAAAGTTATCACTTTTCTCACTTATCATGTTGAAGACATTTGAATAGGGGCAGCTGTTGCACCCCAAAATTTACCCTCTTGATTTAGGCTTATGTTTCATCATAAATATCATATTACATTGCATTCATACATTGTTATGGGATCAAAGCACTTTGGTTGTCAAGTCATCCTCAAGCCTTGAAGGTTATTTTGCATGGAAAAGTTGCTCAAGAAATATCTTACCATCCATATCTCTTGATCTTTTGAACTCAAAAGTTTTTACATATCTCAAGATGCTTTATTCATCTCTTTGGACTCCCAGAAGATTGGAGCTTGTGTTTGATCATAAGTGAAATCACTCTTTGGGTGCACCAGTAAAATTAGGGTTTTGCTATTGGCCAAGGCACAAGTCTTGATTTTGGAAACAATAACATTTCTTTGGTATTTGAAAGTCCTTTGTACAAGAAATTGATCAAGATGCTCAGAGGATTTGAAGTTTTGAAAATGATTCATCAGTCTCCTAATGTGTTGACCAAAATTAGGGTTTGAGATTTCATCAATATTTCTTGAGAATTTTGAAGTGAAACTTTTCACATGGCCTTTATATGTTTGGAAGATCATATGTTTAAAGTTTTGATCATCAATTTTGAAGAGAAGTGAATCAATTGATTCAGAGGGGCAAAATGGTCATTTTGGTCAAAATCAGTCAAAGTTGACCAAGTGAGTTTTTGGCCAACCATCATTTCAAGGATGTACTTTTCATATTTCAAGTCCATTTTGGTCATTGGATTAAAGAGATTGAAGTTTGGGTTGAAACTTATTCTTGAAGAAACCCTAAAAGTTTCTAATTTTGGAAAATAAGGACTTAATTTCAAAAAATCATATTTTATTCATCCTTGATCAAGAAGATGCAAATGAAATATGCTTGGAAATCTAAGAGAATGATCTTTCACCTCCTTTTGGTATCATATTCAAATTGGCAAGGAATCAAGAGTTATGGTCTTTTGAAGTTACAAAATTATAGGTCATTTTTCAAAATTATTGAATTTCAAGACAAAATTTGAGAACCTTAATGGACTCAATTACAAAAACTCAAAACTAGGGGATTATAGATCTTTTCAAAAACTTTACAAATTGTGTTCATTTGTGCCAAAATTCAAAAGTATGAGCAAGTTATGAGTTTTGGAATTTTGGAGCATTTTATTGAAATTTGGCCAATGTGCAAAATGGCCATTTCTTGCAAACTCAAATTTTAGCCATTCCTATTTCTTCTAATCAAGCCCATTGGTAATTTGTGACATGCTGAGGCCCATTACACTTACTATTTCGTGCCCCATATGTATTGCACATGTTGCATTGAAAAAATGACAAAATTGCTCAAAGTTGAAAATTCACCAACACTTCTTCATCTCAAATGATTATGAGCTGGCATTTTGGGAGTGTAATTCTGAAGTTATTTGGCTCACAAAATGCATAAGAAGCAAGAAAATGCACGAGTAAAATGCCTGATTCAATATGCATCTCATTTTTGGCCAAAATTACCAATCCTACCCTCCAACGGTTTTAAGGACAAACTTCCACTTCTATCCTTCACTACAAATTCTATATAAGTGAAAGCAAGCAAAGAGAGAGAAAAAAGAATGTATTTGATGGGATCCATTTTTAGAGATCAACAAGGTGGTATGAGTTAGCATATACTGTCTTAGTCAGCGAGTAGCCCATGCCAAAGCGCAACAATTTTTATCGAGCAGTGAGTATCTTGTTTCACAGTCGGTAAACTTTTTGCTAAGGTAGTATATTGCATGCTCTTTTCGATCAGACTCGTCATGCTGGCCCAATACACACCCCCATTGAGTTCTCTAACACTGTTAGGTACGTGATCAGAGGTCTTCCTTCAATTGGTGGCATCAGAATTAGAGGTTCTTGTAGGTAATCCTTGATTTTATCAAAGGATGACTAGCAATCATCGTTCCACTTCACTACCTGATCTTTCTTCAGCAACTTGAAGATCAGTTCACAAGTAGCATTCAAATGAGAAATAAATCGGGCAATGTAATTCAGTCATCCTAAGAAACCTAGGACTTCCTTCTTAGTACAGGGAGTGGGCATTTCTTGAATGGCTTTGACCTTGGCAGGACCAACCTTAATACCTTTACCACTGATAACGAAACCCAGAAGCTTACCGAATCTCACCCCAAAGGTGCACTTGTTCGGATTCAGCTTCAACTTGTACTTCTCAACCTCTCAAACAACTTTTGTAGATGGTCAAGATGTTCCTCTTCAGTCCGGGATCTGGATATCATGTCGTCGACGTAGACCTATATCTTGTAATGGATCATGTCATGGAACAAAGATACCATGGCACGCTGATATGTGGCGCCGACATTCTTCAACCCAAAAGGCATAACTTTGTAACAGAAAGTTCCCTGCTGTGTGACAAAGGTTGTTTTCTCCATGTCTTCAGGTGCCATCTGAATCTGATTATAACCCGAGAAGCCTTCCATGAAGGATAATACCTTGTGTTGAGCGGTGTTGTTTACCATAACATCAATATGTGGAAGCGGAAAGTCATCCTTGGGGCTCTCCCTGTTCAAATCCCCGTAGTCAACACACATATGTACCTTGCCATATTTTTTTCGTACCAGGACCATGTTTGAAACCCATTGAGGATATGATATAACAGTCAAGAAACATGCGTTGGATTATTTCATAACCATAACCTTGATCTTCTCTAACATCTCAGGACGCATGCAACATACCTTCTGCTTTATCGGAGTACAACCCTCTAACATCGGTAGATGGTGAATCACAATATCAGTATCTAGCCCTGACATGTATTCATATGACCAAGCAAAGATCTCAACATATTCATGCAACATTTGTAATAACCTGTTCTTGACACTGTCCTCTAGGTTGGCGCCTATCTTGACTTTTTTTCTATCTGCTTCAGTACCCAAGTTTACAATTTCAACTGGCTCTTCAGGTGGTTGAATATCCTTTTCCTCTTGAATTAAGAGTCTAGAAAGTTCTCCAGGTATTTCATAATATTCCTCACCTTCGTCCTTGGCTTGATAGATCAGATTTTCAAAGTCATAAGTGGCAATAGTAGAGTCGTTATCAACGGGATCCAGAGTGGATGTGAATCTGCAATATATATTGTGTGTGTGTGTGTGTGTAAGAACACATAGCTTTTGGAAAGTGATAAAAGTAAAATAAAGACAAAGAGCACAAAATTTTAATGCAAAATGTCTAATGCTTTACTAAATGAAGATATGTTTAAGAAATGACAACCCTTAACAAACGAACCGTTGTGCCCCGGGTAAGGCATAAGGCTTAAAGTCATTATTTTAAAAGATTACATAACTAAACTTTGAAAGAAATAAAAATGGAATGTAGCTATTACTCCTGACTAAAGGAGATAGAGATAATGTCTTGATTCTTCCAGTTGTTGAGTTTGTTGTCGATGGTGGGAAAGATCCAGCTGTCAATGTCATAATCACTGTCAGCATCTTCTATAGTGTTGACTATGTTGTTGCTGATGCGGAATGGTGGTCTTCCAGCATGAGCGTGACAAACAACCCTATGACCCTCTGCAGTGAAACCCAAACAAAATTTTCCATATTTATATGCAATGTTAGGAAGCTAACCCCAAATAGTACAACCACCTTCTTCTACAACAGCTTTAACATCCTTTAATGAAGCCATTATGGGAGGAACCCTGGTAACCTTGGGAATAGAATAAACATCTTCATTAGCGGTAGGAGGGATAACTTAAAAAGTATGACAAGGAGTCTCGATGAACTCGCCATCCATCTCTAAATACTGAAATGAGTTCAAGTAACTAACCATATAATCCTCTTCACTATAGACAGTAACAACCTTTTCATTCACAAGATATTTTAACTTCTGGTGTAGAGTTGAGGTAACAGTACCTGCCCCATGGATCTAGGAGCGTTCCAGTAAGAAAGAATAAGTTGGCCGAATATCCATTACATAGAAGGTAGATTCGAAGACTTCTGAACCTACCTTGATTTAGAGATCCACTTCTCCGTGCACCATCCTCTTCGAACTGTCAAAGGCTCTTACCACAATATCATTAGGTTTCAATATAACCCCTTCGCAACCAAGTCTATCAAGAGTGCCCTTCGGTATAACATTTAACGAGGCACTGGTATCAACCAATACATGAGCCAAAGTAGTGCCCATGCATTCAATGGTGATATACAAGGCCTTGTTGTGATTTCTTTGTTCAGGAGTCAAGTCAGCATCAGAAAAACCTAATCCATTGTCAATCGTTAAGCTAGCAACATAGTTCTCAAATTGATTGGCATAAATCTCTTGTGGAACATGAGCAGACTTCATGAATTTCACCAAAGCTTGTGCATGCACTTCAGAACATAATAACAAGGATACCTTAGACATCTTAAATGGGGTTTTCCCTAGCTGTTCAACGATCTTGTAATCTCTCTTACGGATAATCTTCAAAACCTCCTCCAACGCTTGCCTAGAGGTGTCTTCAACTATAACTTCTTTCGGCGCCTCCGTCGGGGCAGGCTCCATTATTTGCTCTTTTCTCAGAGTCTCAGTAGTTGACAAGGTAGCATTAACTCGAACATGTGTGGCAACAGTCTTCGGGGATATTTCCCGGGAGAAAACCTTTTCGCTTCTAGTAACCTTACTTGTCCCAACAATGTTGTCGATGTTGGAATCAGTAGCTTCAATAACTACATCTTCAATAATCGGTAGTTCTTGCTTGATGCCATGGTAGTAGATGTCAGATCTATAATTCCATGGAATAGATTTGTCTGAAGAGTATGGAAAGGATCCAGATGTCGTGATTATCAAATGAGCATCTTTGAAATTGGCAGTGATCCTTACAGGATCCTTGGAAGTGATCATGATAGGAGCACTAGAAATTATAGATAAATCTTGAAACAGATTCTCAACAGATGGAATCCTCTCAGCTAAGATTATGTGATTATCCATTAGGTGTTGAATTCCTTCTTTCAATAATTTGCAGCCATTGGGTTGGGCTTCACAATAGTAACATCTTTCAAAACAACCCGGAAATAAACCGGCATGTAACAGGTTATCTTTGATAATTGGGAGGGGAGTAACCAATTCACTTACAGAAGCAACATAAATAACATCATCAATAGCACTTACGCCTTTGTCATGCTTCGGAATTGGTGCAGTAATTGCATTTAGAGTCTCCAGAGGATCAAACTCAATCTCTTTGTTGTCAAACATATCCTGAATCTTATTTTTCAGGGCCCAACAGTTATTGGTGTTGTTCCCTGGACTGTTGGAATAGTAAGCACACTTCGCATTCGGATTGTAGCAAGGAGAAGAGGTATTGGGATTTTGAGGAGGCTCCCTTAACGTAATCAACTCCGCTTTCAGTAAATGTTGTAATGCCTGAGATAGTGGAATACTGATCTTGGTAAATTGTCTTCTCGGTGCGTCTGACCTACGTTGATTGCCCCATTGTTTTTGTTGAACAGTCACAGGATTAGAGATTAGCACTGCTCCTACAGACTAATTGTCATCGCTTCTAACACGACCCTTCTGACCATAAACAACATTAACATATTTCTTTCTGCTAAATATCTTCTTTACAACACTTGAAGACGCAACCACTTTAATTTTTCCACTCTTGATACCACTTTCGACAAGCTCCCCAGTTAGAATTAGCTCATCAAAACTAGATGAAGAGCTTCCGATAAGGTGATTAAAGAAAGACGATGTCAGAGTGGCCATGAACATATCAACCAGCTCCCTATCAGACAAAGGAGGTTATACTCTTCCGGCTAGATCTCTCCACTTCTAGGCATATTCTTTAAACCCTTCGTTCGATCCCATGGTCATATTTTGTAATTGCACACGAGTTGGTGCAAGATCAGCATTGTATTGATACTGCTTGCAAAAAGCAACAGCCAGGCCTTCCCAAGTATGAATGTCGATTCCTTTGAGCTAATATGTTGTGTACCAGAAAACATTTATTAAATAAGTGAACTCATAACTTTCTGTCAGCAGTATGGGGTTGGATCTTCTGAACATACGACCGTAGATGGAGCTTAGGGAAAGATGCACTATCATATTTAGCAAAAGTGGGGGTCTTGAATTTGTGATGGATAACAACCCCCGAGATAAGACCCAACTCTTCAAAGTCTAGCCCATACACTTTCTATATCTCCGTAGCATTAAGTAAATCTTCCAGCTGCTTGTATGTGTCATTAGCAGGAGGACACTGCTCATCAGAATAGTCTTCATCCTCAGGAATTTTACCAGAACCATGGTTGCTTCCCCCTTCAACTTTAATACTTATATCATCTTCCTCCTGATTGTCATCTTTATTAGAGGAAATAACATAGGTCTGAGTTTGCTTGGGAAGGTTTTTGGACCTTCTCCTGATGTTGAGGATGATTGGTTTCCGAGTCTTCTTCTTTTTGGAAATGAGTGCCATCATCTCTTTCTCCTTGGGCTAAGTTCAAGAGTGTTTCCTTAAATTGGGTGTGTTGTGCTTGGAGTTCCTTGACAGTCTGTTCTAGAGCCATCTTTTACTGAAATAAACAGCAAGAAGATGAGAAAACCTATATTGGAAAACCTGTTATGTGATGATATGCATGATATGCGGATGCAATGCTTTCAAGGACCTTTGCGGGATTTAAATTTGTTTAAAAAAAGGAAACAAGAAATTTTTAGTAACAAGTTTAAATTATAATTGCTTTCAATAAAAAGAGTTACAAAGAAGTAAAATGTTAATTCAAGTCTCCCATGGACGCTTCCTTTTTGTGTTGACATATGCATTAAGGCTTTGTTCTTCGTGGATTCGTTTCTTCAGCTCCAATACTTTCTTCTATCTAGCATAGAATTGAGCCTCGAAGGTATCTCTTTTTTCCATGAGCTGAATCCAGGACTTCTGAAGTTCTTCAAAGTCAGTAGGCATATCGGGATGAAGGACAATATGAGAAACATCCCCTTCAACAACAGGTTCTACGATCACTGGTAGGATAGCAAGATATGGCATTTTAAGATTTTGAGCACGAGACCGCACCCATCTGAGGTAAGGTCCAAGAGGAATGAAATTTTTGTGTCCCAAAGTCTCGCTGTAAATCTTGTTGACCATTCCCCAAGCACGTATAATCCTTTGATGTTAATTTTGAGGGTCGTTCTCTTAGTCGAACATAATACCCTGGATGAGCATATCATAAGGACCTTCCCTTCGAGCATAACCAAACTAACGCAGAGCTAGGGAAGGGTTGTAAGTGATGCCCCCTCTTATACCAAGGAGTGGTACTTAGGGAATTCCACACAGTGATCAATAAGAGTGACATATGCCTGAGATCGATAACACTAATGAATATCTGCATGAGTGAGTGACATCAACCTTTGAGACCACCACAAACCTTGTTCGTTCTTTATCACTGATCGAGGCAGGTGCAAAATAAACCACCTGGACAGTAGAGTTATGTAACATATAAGAGTTCCTCGCTTCTTCATAGTACGAGTGTCGAGGGAATGCAAGACATCTCCAAGAAAAGTATGTATCGAATTTTAAGTGAGAAATATTTTGATGGCATTCACATCTATGAATTGGTCCGGATTGTGGAATAGTTCCAAACCATAGATCAGCAAAGCCAAAATATCCATAAAAGCACAAAAATTCATGTCATTTAGAAACCACTGAGCCTTCTCTATCAGAAATTTAGGAGAAAAACCCTTGACTCCATTGTTTCCCAATTAGATATAATGTCTGATCGTTTCAGATGTAAGGCTAGTGACATGTCTTCAGGTTTTGGAACCCGCTTTAGACCGACGAAAGGTATCTAATCAAGAATAGGCACTTCGAGTAACTTAGAGAATTCTTTCATTGTGGGCACCAATTGATAATATGCGAAAGTAAAACACTGATGCTTAGGATCAAAGAACTTGAACAGAACACTCATCATGTCTTCTTGGAAATCGGTAGTAACCAAACTGAGTAGATGACCATGTCTCTTGGTGAATTGAGAATCGTCAGAAACCTTTAAGACTAATTCCTCAAGCTTGGAAGGTTCCCTTACGAAGTTGATCAGAATAATATTCCTACGACTGGAAGCCATGACCCTATAACATAGAACAAAGATAAATCCCCTATATCCTTGAAATGGTTAGTCATGATAATGATGTTATGATGTTATGATGTCATGTTTAAATAGATAATAAAACACAAGAAAAACACACAGGGCCTTAGGTTTAGGATTTCATGGAGTTTGTAGGTATGTACCCTCTTGAAGTTTAGTTGGCTCAACCTGTCTTACAGAAGTAACCGGGTTCTAGGGATATCAATATCATTGATTTTTCCCACAAGTTTTATCTAGCACGGAAGTTGACTTTCCACCAAACAAAAACCCGAGAGTTGAATCTCAATGAGCGTAGTATTGAGTATCAACCAACTTCGGACTACACCAAAGTCGGCTATCTGACTACCTTATAATGGCTAAGTTGGTCAATTAAGGTTCTAAAGGTCAGTTAGTGATTATGACACCACGCGGCAGCCTGGTATTCTCCCCGACTAACTCAAGGGACACCAGTATAAACCAATGTGTTGCACTAAAGTAGCCATCACTTCAACCATATCGGTATACGCCGTATAGTTTCAATGAACTATTTCCACTTACCTAAAATGCGCCCAAATCCGGGTGTAAGATCTTTGTAAGAAAAGTAAACCCAAGCAACCCTCAAATGTAAGCCATACAAGGAAAACAAGGAAAGCATTTAAAAATTATCTAACTCTAAAGGTAACCCCTCTTTTTAGTAGTTTCCCCAACAAAGTTGCCAATTCTCTAATACAGTGGGAGAACTGAATTTTGGTTTTGCGTTTTATCGTAAATGTTTAGCAAGAGTCATCACCGACTTTTATTTTATCCAATAAGGAAAGGGTGAAAAGAACAGGAAAGACCTTGAGATTATTGAGTTCAGGGGGTAGGTTATGAAAAGGTAAGGTGTTAGCACCCTTTTCATCTGTAGTTATCTACGGGCTCTTAATCGCTAGCTCACTTTGTTTGAAAATGCTTTGTGTTCGTGTGTTTGAAAAATATTTAGAAATGCCAATAGTAAAGAAACTTTGTAATGATTCTCGAGAATGCGTACAAAGTGTTTGTTTAAAAATATTTTTTAAAGTGTTTGTGTGAAAATTTGTTTGTTTCGTTTGTGAGCAAGCAATTAGGAGCTATATACCTACTCAAGGTCTTTATCATTCATTTCCTTCTCCTTTGGATAGTGCTATCATATCATTAGTTAGTATGAAGCCCTATCGTTAGATGTAAAGGAATAGGTACAGGTCATCGTAAAGTCATCAAAGGCAACTCGTAGGGGCGCTTTAGCAATTCCTAAGGGAATAGATCATTTACCGAAGGCAGCATCGAAAGGGTCATCAAGGGACTACGATCTTTTAATCGAGGGACAATGCTAAAGCCTCCCCACGTTTGAGGGGCATGACTTTTTTATTCCAAAGGCAACAAGTGAGGTTACCCTAGAGGTGTGCATGTGCGAGTGTATTCAATTCAGTTTATTTATCTTTATTAGGTTTTTGTTATCGTTTGTTTTTAGTCTTTCTATACAAGACCTAATTACTAAAGTATAATAGAAAAGAAGTAAATATGCGAAAAGTAAATATAGAAAGTAAACCCTAGATTATTACAAAGCTTTGGGACAGTTACATAATAAAAATGCGTAAAGTAAACCCTAATTACAATTACATCCTGGAAAAGAGTTACAATAATGATGAAAAAAGGAAACAAAAAGTCTAAGCTATTACAATTTGCGGAAATAAAAGTAAGAATAAAAGAAAGGCGAAAAAAGAAAAAAAATACTTTTGAGGGTTTTTTATGAAAAGGTTTTTTTAATGATCAATTAAATAAACCCTAAAAATTCTAATTAATTTTAATTAAAAAATTAATGTTGTATTTTGATTAAATAAAAAAAGAAAGAGAGTTGGGCCTGAAGTAGCAAACAAGGGGTGTGGATGGCAAAGAAAGTCCAAGCCCAACTAGTTCTAGCGCCTGATCTAGTGTGACGATCGAAAGAGGTGTATTGTGGGTTGTGCATCTGGCAGTGTTAGATCTGGATCCGAGGGCTGCAAGACTGAGGGTTCCCAGTTGATGTACAAGGACACGTTACGTACGACCTGCCCAAATTAGAAAAATATAAAAACAAACAAAAGGAAGGGATCGAACCTACGCCTTGGTATAGTAGTGACATAGTGTGTGCGTTTTAACCACTGGGTTGGTAATACATCCGTTGATTTATATGAAACTATTAAAAGAAATATTAAACAAAAAGATATGGACTAGAGAGACGCCGAAGCCTTAGCTCCGATTGACTTCTCTGGTGAATAAAATTCTTGTTCCTGCAAAACAACACACATTAGAGATCTGTGGGGGACCCTACCCTCGTAAATCAAGTCATATGAATTTAATGGAGTGGTTATTTTAGGCTAAAATGGGCTGGTTTGAGAGCTATGAAGCAAACTGCATGGATCGGTGCTAACATAGCTCTGCACCATCTGACCATTATGGGACTCTCCTAAGGGGTCATTCCTGCATTGTTGAACTTTATGAACACGTTAAACAAGTTAGTATACAATGAAACACAAGGAAAACAAATATATGGAATTTTTGTTGTGTTAAAACCTATGTGGTATGTATGTATGCTTTTACACCCTTTTGATCATGGAGATCGATCCAACCTTACCCTACTGAGTTCCTTGAAGTGAATGGGAGAGTTGATAGGCCTCGAGAGTGGCTGCAAGCTAGGGTTTCAAGTTGCCCTAGTTTTGAGGATTTTGGAACTTTTTGGGTGCTTTCTTGGACAAGGGTTTCTTGGTTGGCTTGTATGAAGAGTGTAGATTATATAATGTTGAATTAAGTCAGAAAATATGGGTTTGGACCTTGTGTAAGAAGGCTTATATTTTATCTTATTTATTTTTGAAATATCAATGAATAAATCAAAATAATTAAAATAAAATAGGTAAACGGGTGCATTAACAATATTTGAGGTGTTTAAGGAGTGTGATGCACGTTAGAACTCTAAAATAATTGCCTAATGGCTCAAAATATCAAGTTTGCTCAATTTGACTTCATGCATTTGCTCAAAATTTCCCAACTTGCATTGGTCATAACTCTCTTAATTTTCATCATTTGAAGGTGATCTTGGACTTTTTGGAAATCCAAGATGTCCTCTACACTATCTATTTTGATTATTTTTACATTTGGAGACTTTACCTTGATGTAAGTTGTCTTGATAAAAAGTGTCTTTTTGTTGACTTTTGAAATGACCTATAATGTATTGGCCCATATCTCTTAAATGAAGCATTTTTTGGACTTGAGCTTAGAGAGAGTAAGGTGTAGAGAATTGAATTATCTTCAAAATGAGTTTGGTTGAGGGAAAACTGATGAAGCATGTGAAAGTTATGCTTGGTCAAAGTTTAGTTGACTTCTCCTAAGGAAACCCTAATTTAGCAACTTTTGACTTTTGATGGTTTCGGGGTTTTTTCTTGAGGAATCATGATCAACCCTTGATAAAATGATGAATATGACTTCAAAACCTTGATGTTGACCAAAAATCTTAAAGTTTGCCTTTATGTTGATCATTGTTGACTTTTTACCCAATATAGTTTATTTTTAGTCATTTGAGCTATTGACTGAGCAAAATTGTGATGCAAGGCTTGAAACATGACATGAGCTTTCTTGAAGACATACAAGAAACCATGAATTACATTTGAGACCTTAGAAACCTAAACTTCCTTGTGAAAGATGAAACCCTATTCGTGGACCCATTGCTTACAAGGAGAATTTGTCTGATCAATTCTTGAGTAACCATAAGCATTTGATAACCCTAGGAGAATGTTTTGAATAAAATGAGAGGGAAAATTTTTGGGTACATCAGCTACCCCTGTTCAATCTTCTTAAATCTGAGGAGTTAGATTGGCGTATGTCCGCCATTTGTGACTTGAAGGTAGAAGAGGATTGAACACCTAAGTGCCCAGAAATTTGCAGTCGCCTGTGCAAGAAGTAACACTGGTGATTGATTGTATTACTTGAATGGGCTTAACGATGCCATTCGAAGAGGTGAGGGAATGTCGTCGGAGATGGGCTTATAGATTCCATCCAAAGTAGTTGTCAATAGAAGTATCAGAATGAGTCTACGCTCGATTGTATTTGAAGAATTCTTTCTAGAATGAACCCCTGGGGAATGTGCTTGAGTAGTTGCTTGTCTGATTTATTCACTGAAAAAAAAGATACTTTTCAGAATTCAGATTCTGAGGGAGATGTTTGTCATGTAGATAGTCGCCCAGTCTTGTTTCAGGAATTGATCTATAGTCTATTTTTGTTGGTAAACCCGTCTTGTTTCAGGAATTCATACCACCTGGTGATAAAGATAGTCGCCCCGTCCTGTTTCGGGATTTTATCTCCACCTGGTCATAAAGATAAAAAGATAGTTTCCCCGTCCTATTTCGGGAGTTAATCTTCAACCTGTTCATGTAGATAGTCGCCCCATCCTATTTCGGGAGTTGATCTACGATTTGTTTTCGCAGATAGTTGCCCTGTCTTGTTTCAAGAATTAATATGAGTCTGGTCATATAGATAGGTTTCCCTTCTTGTTTAGGGAATTAATCTGCGACCTGTTTGAAAATTGTTGATGATATTCGTTTGTTTGTAGGTTTTTACCGGAAAAAGATAAAGAGTTAGTTGTTTGCAATGTCATGTTGTGGGTGATGCATTATATGATTATGTTCTCAAAGTAAATAAAATTATGCTATATCCGTGTTGTATGCACGTGCTATGATACTAGTAAATGATGTATGGAGGTGAGATATTGTTGAAGTGTATTGGTAGCTTTGTATAATATCTCTGATTGGGAAAATAAATCCATGTCTGTTGGTGGGGATGAAGAATATGTGTAATCTTCAATCTAGTATATAATGTTTCTATTGGGGATTCCTGCTTGCGGTTTGAAGAAACTCTGTTGGGGAATTTGATTTCAGCTTGGGAGAAGAGTTCAGAAACTCTGGTCGTTCCTCGCTCTACTGGGGATTTTAGCTCTCATATACCCTGACTGGGGATAAAAGGGAAGGATAACCTTCTGAGGCACCTGTCTGACCGAGTTTCCAATATGGATGCCGACTCGTCTGGGGAGGATAAGGTTAAATGATATCTAGTTTGGTTTTAAATTCTGTAGCAACTCTCTGGGGATAGCAGTCTAGATTGTCCTTCGCTAAAGAGGGGAATTTTGCCGATGATTTCTAGTAGTTAGAGAAATAGACTCAAGCTGGGGAGACTGAATTCTGTTGGGGAAATAAACCCTACTGGAGAAATAAACTCAGCTGGGGAAGAGGGTTCATGTGAACTGTGTTGATGACATAATCTCTGATGAGGATTGGGAATCCGTAGGTTGGCGACATTATCGGGGAAAAGATCACACTCTTTCATCTGCTAGGGGAATCTATTGAGGAGTATGATTAGGTTAATTGCTGAAAGATGCCCCAATTCCTGCAAAAGAGTATTTGATGTAAGTTGCCTTGACAAAATGTGTCTTTTTGTTGACTTTTGAAATGACCTATAATGTATTGGCTCATATCTCTCAAATGAATCATTTTTTGGACTTGAGCTTAGAGAGACAAAATTGTAAAGAATTTAATTTTCTTCAAAATGAGCTTTGGTTGGGGAAAAACTGATGAAGCATGTCAAATCTTGGTCAAAGCTCAGTTGACTTCTCCTAAGGAAACCCTAATTTAGTAACTTTTGACTTTTAATGGTTTAAGGGTTTTTCTTGAGGAATCATGATCAACCCTTGATCAAATGATGAATATGACTTCAAAACCTTGATGTTAACCAAAAATCATGAAGTTTGACTGTATGTTGATCACTGTTAACTTTTTACCCAATACAATTGATTTTTAGTCTTTTGAGCCATTGACTGAGAAAACTTGTGATACAAGGCTTGAAACTTGATATGAGCATTCTTGAAGACATATAAGAAACCATGAATTTCATTTAAGACCTTAGAAACCCAAACTTCCTTGTGAAAGATGAAACCCTAGTTGTGCACCCTTTCCTTATGAGGAGAATTTGTCTGATCAATTCTTGAGCAACCTTAAGTATTTGAGAACCCTAGGAGAATGTTTTGAATAAAATGAGAGGGAAAATTTTGGGGTGCAACATTTTGTTTTTAAGAGCTTTGTGAGAAAGCGATTAGGAGTTCTACCCTATTTAAGGTCATTCTCGTTCTTTTCCTTTTCCTTTAGATAGTGTTATTTGTACCATTAGTCAGTAGGAAGCCCTATCGTTGGATGTGAAGGGACATGCGAGGGTCATCGTACAATCATCGAAGGCAACTGGTAAGGATGCTTTAGCAATTTTTTTATAAGGGACTATTCATTTATCGGAAGGCAACATCGAAGGGTCATCGAGGGACTATGATCTTTGTATCGAGGGACTTTGCTAAAGCGTCCCCACATTCGAGGGACATGACTATTCTCCGAAGGCGGAAAGGGGGATTACCCTAGAGGTGTGAGTATGCAAGTTATTTGTATTCACTTATTTTAATCTTTGTGTTAGGGTTAGCTATCGATTCGTTTTAGTCTTTCCATGCAAACCTAATTACTAAGCAATAATATAGCAAGTATAAAAAATTGTAAATGTGCAGAAAGTATAAACGGAATTTAAACCTACACCTATTACATCGCTTCGGGGAAGTTACATAAGTATAGATGCATAAAAATAAACCCTAAGCTATTACATACTCGAAGCAATTACATAATAGTGAAAAAGAAAGCGGGAAATAAAGACCTAAGCTATTACATAGGAAACGTGCGGCCTATACAATTGATCGATGAACTTAAAATAGGAAAATAAAAATAGAAAAGAATGTGAAAAGATTTTTTGGTGATTTTTTTATGAAAAATGATTTGTGATAAATTAATAAAAAAAGACTTAAAACCTAATTTATTTTAAGAAAAGTCAATTAATTTAATTAGAAAAACCTAAGAATCTAATCAATTTTAATTAAGAAAATTAATTTGTTAAATTAATTAATTAAAAAAAGGGTGGTTAAAACTAAACCTAGTGTGTTTAGCCCCAAGAGGTTCACCATGTGCTTGCAGATCTGGAAACATTAGATCAGACCTATGAAGATTTGATGGTGAGACGTGGTTGGGTGCATCGTAGGCTTGTGGGACGCGCTACATGTAATCATGAAAATCAAAATATATGAAAAAAATTCCAAAACCAGGGATCAAATCCACACCGTATTGTACAAATGCCTTAACACATGCTCACTTGCCACTAGGGTGGCTATATATCCATTATCATAACTGAAACAAATTAAATAAATGATAAACACATTGCATAGACCGGAGAGGCGCCACAGCCCTAGCTACTGTCGTCTTCTCCAGTGAGTATGTTTTTTAACCTGCAAAAACAACACTTGTTAGTAATCCAAAGGGACCCTACCCCCCCTAAATCAAGCCTCGCGAGTTCAATGGAAACAATAGTTTGGGCTAAAACACGCTGGATCGTGAGCTACAACAAAAATAATTCAAATCCGTATAAACATGGAAAATTTCGAGTTAACCATTATGAGGCTCATGTTTTAGGTTATTCCTGCACTATCAAACATCAGAAGAACATCAGTAAGGTTAGTTCGTTTTAAATCATAAAGAAAACAAAAATATAAGTTTAAAAAAAAATCAAGTAATCGGAGATGTATGCTTGAAGGTTTTACGTGCTTTGGATCATCAAGTTTGATCCCTCCTTACCCTATAGCATTCCTGAAAGTGAATGGACATGTTTGCTTGCTTTGAAAAAAACTACAATTAGGGTTCTAATATTGCCCTAGTTTTGATTTTTTTTGTGATTTTTGGGATAGTGTTTCTTGCAAAGATTTCGTGCCTGCCTTTTTCTGAATGAGGAGGATATATAATTCTTGCAATTAGGTCAAACCATTTGGGCTTGGACTTTGTAAGAAAAGTCCTTGCTTTATTTCATTTAATTTTGACTTTAAATTAATAAAAATCAAAATAAATAAAATAAAAAGGTAAAGGGGTGCATGAATAAGATCTGAGGTTTATCTTGAGGTACTAAACACGCATGGGCCTTGGATCACAAGCCCACTAGCCCAAAAATTCAAGTTTGATCATTTTTGGTTTCATGCATTTGCTCAAAATTTCCCAACTTGCACTAGTTATAACTCTCAATTTTTATCATTTGAAGGTGATGTTAGACTTTTTGGAAAGCTCAAGATGTCCTCTAAAATCCCTATTTTGATCGTTTTTGCATTTGAAGACTTTATCTTGATGTAAGTTACCTTGACAAAAAGTGCCTTTTGTTGACTTTTGAGATGCCTTATAATGTATTGGCTCATATCTCTCAAATGAAGCATTTATGTACTTGAGCTCAAAGAGAAAAAGTTGTACAGAATTTAATTTCCTTAAAAATGAGCTTTTGTTGAGAAAAATATGATGAAGCATGTGAAAGTTGTGCTTTGTCAAAGTTCATTTGACTTCTCCTAAAGAAAACCCTAATTTGGAAACTTTTGAGTTTTGATGGTTTAAGAGTTTTCTTGATGAATCATGATCAACCCTTGATCAAATGATGAATATGACTCCAAAATATTTATGTTGACCAAAAATCTTGAGGTTTGACTGTATATTGACCACAAATGACTTTTTGTCCAATACAGTTAATTTTTAGTCATCTGAGCTATTGATTGAGCAAACTTGTGACGCAAGACATGAAACTTGGTATGAGCATTCTTGGAGACATATAAGAGACCATGAAATCCACTTGAGGCATTAGAAACCCCATCTTCCTTGAGAAAAGTGAAACCCTAGTTATAGATCCACTTCTTAGGAGAGGAATTTGTCTGATCAATTCTTGAGCAACCTTAAGCATTTGAGAACCCTAGGAGAATGTCTTAAATAAAAATGGGACGGAGAATTTTGGGGTATAAAAAGGTCCAAGGAATCTAATAGGATCATCACTTTTCTACTGCAATCACATTTAAAGGGGAAACAAACTTATTTCGTTTGGTAAATTTTCTCAACTTTGAACTCATAGTTTAAGGTACCATTTACACTCATTATGGATACATTTATATTCATATGATTGGTGTGATATGAAGTCCTATGAGAATAGACATTGTTTGAGTTTGTATGTCATTTGATTTAACTTTGGAAAAATGTTAGATCTTTTGGCCTTACCAAAAGTTCATGAGCTACAGTTCGTATTAATTTATGATGTTTACATTTTTGAAATCCTTGTGAAAAACTAAGCAACATTGATCTTTACACTTTTGCATTTGGTTGAGAAATGAGTGAGTTGCCATTTTTGGAAGATGGAAGTTGAAGATGATGTGTGTTGTACCACAAAATTTTCCCTCTCATTTATCAAATATTTTCTCACAAGATCTCCTTTGGTTCAAGACTGCACAAGGTTTGACCAGCTCAAGACACCTCCTTAAGCACTGGTGACTGAAAATAGGGTTTGAGATTGCACGAGGATAATTGAGCTTTTAGTGCCTCATATGACTTTCATGGATCATCATGTCCCCCCAAGATTACTCATGTCAAGTTTCAAGCCTTGGATCACATTTTTGCTCAGACAATTGACCAGTTGACCTAAAAATCAGCTATATTATGGAAAAAGTCAATTGTGGCCAATTTACAGTCAAAATTAATAGTTTTTGATCCATGTCAACATTATAAACTCATATTTATTGTTTAATCAAATTTGGACCATAATTCCTCAAGAAATTTGATCAGATCATCAAAAAGGAAAAATGGTCAAAATTTGGGTTTTGACTGAGAAAGGGCAATTTCTGATTTTTGACCTAGAAAATGGTTAATTGGTATGAGGCATGATCTAAAGAGTTCAATTGCATCATTTTTACCTAATGGCATGACTCAAAACATTTCTCAAGATCAATTGATTGATAGTTGATTTTCAGTCAACTGATCAAAAGTCAATTGTACATTGAAAAGTCAAACTTTGACTTTTTGGTCAAAATCAAGTGTTAAAGATCACAATTCATAAAAACATGTCAAAATATGAAACTTGATCATCAAGAAATCAAAAAAGTCAAGATTTCATTTTGAAAAGTCAAAGTTTTCAAACTTAGAAATTTTTCTAAGTGTTGAAAACTTCATATTTTTTCACAACTTTGAGCCAATTTTTGAACTCTTCATACAAGCATCATTAATGGTTTATTTGTGAATAAGGAATGTAGATATCATTGTCCTGAAGCTAACAATATCCTTAGATTTCATTATTGTTGCTTAAGTAGTTAGAATTTTGAATCTGAACCTCTGAAAATAATTAGGTCAGGATTTGGTACTTTCAAAAATTCTCATTCATCTTTGATTTATAGTTTATGATATTCATAAGGTTGGATTCGTATGGTAAAATGGAACAACTTTCTTGTTTGCATTTTCCATTTTTGTTGAGAAATGGTGAAGTTACAAGTGGTTTGACTGGAGGTTGAAGATGAAGTGTATTCAGGACTTGTTTTGTATTATATATTTATCATTTCAGTTATATTAACGGATGTATAGCCACCCCAGTGGTAAGGCTAGCGCTGGTAATCAAGAGGTCATGCGTTCGAACCTCAGCGCGCTGGCTTTTTCATTTTTCCACATTTTTTGCCATTTCTCCTTTCAGGAAGCGTTTGGGCCAGCAATCTCTTGGGCCTGACTTTTTCTTTACATTACCTCTCAAATTCAATGTTAACCTCCCTGGACTTTATTATTTTTATTTCATCTTTTATTATTATTATTATTATTATTATTATTATTATTATTATTATTTTCATTAATAAAAATCCAAAAATATTTATATTTTTATAATTCTATATTTATTTAGTTTATTATTATTTTTATATAAAAAACTAAAAGAGCACAAAAACATTTTTCATTTAATAAATTAATTTCTTTTCAATAAATATTTAGACTAGGGTTTGACTATAATATTATTTTCTTGTGAATAAAATTAATTTAGGGCTTAGGTTTATTTTAATTAATTAATTCTCATTTGTATTTTCATTAAGATAAAAACTTTCATAAGAAAAACCCTAAAAAAATAATATTCTTTAAATTAATTTATTTTACTAACTTAATCTTAATTTTCTTATTTTTAGTTAATTATTTTATTTTTATTTAATTAGGTCAAAAAACCCTTTTCATGAAAACCAAACAAAAATCACATTTCTTTTTACATTTACATTCTTGCATTTTTACTTATTCAAATTTGTACATTTATTCAAATTCAATATGGTTGTAATAATTATTTAGATTTAATTTCTTGCAATTCCCCATTTGTAATTTGTACACCCCCACCCCTAAATGATGTAATAGCTTAGTATTTTTATTTTCCGCAATTTAAATGCTTTATATACAAATGTTAGTAATTAGGGTTTGTATGGAAAGATTAAAATCAATGCTTAGCAAACCCTAATCAAAGACAAATCAAGCATGTAAATCTATACACTTGCACACAAACACCCTTAGGGTAAACCCACTTGGTTGCCTTACAAAAATGACCATATTATGCATGTGAGGTATCTTAGCAAAAACAAGTAAAAAATACAAGATCATAGTCCCTCGATGACGTTATCCATGTTGCCTTTCAAAATGATCTTACTCCTTAAAGAAAATGTTAAGATATCTTACAACATTGCTAATCATGGTTATACGATGACCCTTGCCCATACCTTTTACATCCAAAGATAGGGTCACTTACCAAATCAATGGTAAGATGACAATGTCAAAGGAAAGAGGAAATAAACATGAAAGACTTTTGAGTAGGTAGATTATTCCTAGTTGCTTGCTCAATTTCAAAACCAAAACATCCTTGATATTTTCAAAACAAACACTAACACTTTCAAAACATCTTATAAACTTGAAAACATTTTCAAAAGATCAAAACTTTGTATACATTCTTACGAAGGAGAATCATTACAAAGTTTTCCCAAACGATGGCACCTTTTAAAAATACTTCCAAAAACCACACAAAGCACATTTTCAAACAAAAGCAAGTGATCTAGCAAGCAACTAAGATCCCATGGAAAACCATGGATGAAAAGGGTACTAATACCTTCCCTTTTCATAATCTACCCCCCCCCCCCCCCCCGAACTAAAGAAATAATCTCAAAGGTATTTCCTGTTTTTTTCAGCCTTTCCTTTTGGAAAAAAGAAAAGTCGGTGGCGACTCTTGCTAAACCACAACATTTGTGATCAAACGCAAAACAACCAAGTCAGTTCTCCCACCGAGTTACAGAACTGGCGACTCTGCTGGGGAGTGATAACTTAAAAGTGGGGTTACCTTAGGGCTAGATCATATTTATTTTCTTTCATTGTTTGACTTGTATGCTTTACATTTTGGTTCTTTGTTTGGGTTTGATTCCTCTACCCAGATTTGGGATACCTTATAGGTAAGTAGAAATATGTTGTGGAAACTGTGCAGGGTATAACGACATGGTCTAAGCAATAGCTACGTTAGTGTGACATATTTGTGGGTATCGGTAGCCCTTGAGTAGTCAAGGAGAATACGGGGCCGCTGAGTGATGTCATGAAGCACTAACTAACTTCTAGAACCTTTACTTGACCAACTTGGCCATTAGGACGTAGTGAGATGACCGGCTTTGGTGCAGTCCGAAGTTGGTAGATACTCGATACTACACTCATTGAGGTTTGGTTTCTTGGGATATTTCGGTCACCATTAAAGAGGCTTACGCTGAAACAATGCCCGAGGAAAAAAACTAGTGATATTGAGCTCCCTTAGAACCCAATTACTATTGCTAGGACAGGTTTGAGCCAACTAAATTTCAAGAGGGTACTTACCTAAGAGACTCCATGCAAGTCTAAACCTAAGGACTTGTTTATTTTGTTTGTATATATATACTTGTACATAACATCATAAACATCATAACATCAGACTCATACTCACTAACCATTTCAGGGATCTTGGGATTTATCTTTGTTCTGTTTTGTAGGACATGGATTCTATTCACAGGAAAACCATTCAAGTCAATCTTATAAGGATCCCTCCTCAACTTAAAGAGCTAGCATCAAGGATTCCCGAAAATTCTCCATTTACCAAAAGACAAGGTCTCCTCCTAAACTTGGTTACCTCCAACACTGATGAAGACATGATGAAGGTGCTCTTCCAATTATTTGATCCTCTACACCATTGCTTCACATTTCCCGATTATCAACTTGTGCCAACTTTGGAATAATTATCCCAACTCTTAAGGATTCCCGTTCTCAATCAACTACCTTTCAATGGTACAGAAAGAGATCCAAAGCCAGAAGAGATTGCTTAAGCCTTACACTTGCAACCATCTGATATCACAACTAATTGGGAAACAAGGAGTGGTGTCAAAGGTTTCTTAGCCAAGTTCTTGTTTGAGAAAGCCCAAAACTGTTGGAACTCCTTAGACTTGCAAGATTTTGAGGAAATTGTGGCTCTCCTCATCTATGGGATGGTTTTATTTCTAAATCCTTACCAACTCATAGATGTAAACGCTGTTAAAATCTTCATGTCTCGTAACCCGGTGCCTACTTTGCTAGGAGACATCCTACATTCTTTTCACACTCGCACTTTGAGGAAAAGAGGTATCCTTATGTGTTGCACTCCTCTTTTGGAAAGATGGTTTATTTCGCATCTTCCCCAATCTGTATTGAAGAACGAGCAAGGTTCAAGGTGGTCACATAGGTTGATGACGCTCAAACATTCAGACATTCATTGGTGTTCTCGATCTATAGAGAATGTTACTATCGTCAACCGTTTTGGAGAATTCCCTAATGTCCCCTTACTTGGCAGTAGAGGAGGTATCACCTACAACCCCTACTTAGCCTTAAGACAGTTTGGTTATGCTTGAAGGGATGGCCCACATGAGATGCTTATTCAAGGTTTGGTATTTGACTACAAGAATGACGATCGAGGTCACCGCCAAAGGTTTATCCGAGCTTGGAGGATGTTAAACAAGGTAGATAGCAAGACATTGGGGCAAAAGAATTCCATCCCTCTTGAGCCTTACCTCAAATGGGTACGAGCTCGTTCTCAAAGTCTTATGATACCTTACCCCTCCATTCTCCCGGTTATCATAGAGCCTGTTGTGGAAGGAGATGTTCCATACACTATCCTGCATCCTGACATGCCCACCTCTCTTGAAGACTTGCAAAGGGATTGGATATAGCTTAAGGGGGAGCGAGACACTTTCGAGGCCCACTTCGCCAGTAAAAAGAAGGTTCTAGAACTCACCAAGTAACTTCATGAGGAGCGGAGTCTGAATGCCTACATCGTACCAAAGAGGATGCGTTCAACTTTTTTATCTTAAAGTTTTTATATTTCTTTGTAAGCCCAAAGAGGCATAATGTACTCAAGCTTTGATTTATTAATATAACGTTTGTTCCCTTTTGGTCTAAAGCAAATTTAAATCTCTAATTTCCTTGAAATCATTGCATATGCATCCCCATTCATCATAACATAAACAGGTCTCTTACCACAGGTCTCCTTATCTTTCTACTATTTATTTCAGTAAGATGGATCTTGAGAAGACAGTAAAAGACCTCCAGGCGCAGAATGCTGATTTTCAACAGATGTTCTTGACTCTAGCCAAAGGACAAGAGGATTTGAAAATTATGTTGATCAAAGAAAAGAAGAAGAAAGCAAAGAAAGAAACTGGTGTTCTGAATCTAGGAAGAAGGTTCCCAAGGTCAGCCAGACAGACCTTAGACTTCGCAACATCATCTGGTGAAAAAGACAATCAAGAAGGGAAAGGAAAGGAAGTGACTGCCCATCCAGAATCTGAAGAGGAAGAAGAAGAGGATTACTCTGAAGAACAGTATCCTTCGGCCCACAACAAATACAAACATCTGGAAGAGCGTCTAAGTGCAATGGAGATTCAGAAAGTGCCTGGGCTGGACTTTGAAGAGCTAGGTTTGGTGTATGTGTTTGTTATTCCACCAAAGTTCAAGGCACCAGTGTTCGCTAAGTACGACGCGGTTTCGTGTCCCAAGATGCACCTCTGATCTTATGTGAGAAAGATACATCCTCACAATACCGACAAAGATTTGTGGGTCCACTTCTTTCAGGATAGTCTATCCGGGACTCAGCTAGATTAGTTCTATCAATTAGAAAGGGCCAATATCCATAATTGGGAAGACCTTTCCACTGATTTTTATAAACAGTATCAGTATAACACAGACCTTGCTCCCACCCATACTCAACTCCAGAGTATGGCTATGGTTTCAAGCGAAGGTTTCAAAGACTACGCTCAGAAATGGAGGGAATTAGTAGGAAGAGTCCAGCCTCCCCTGTCTGATAGGGAGCTAGTGGACATGTTTTTGGGTACCTTGTCCGGTCCTTTATTTAATCATCTAATTGGAAGCTCCTCAGCAGGCTTCACTGAATTACTCTTGACCGGAGAAAGAGTGGAAGCTTGGATTAAGAGTGGGAAGATTCAAAAAGACGCATCCTCCGATGCCATGAGAAAGCTATTTATTGGGAAGAAAGAAGTTGGTGTTGTATACCCTCAAAGGAATCAAGAAATAACTGAACGTCGTCCAATGGTAGGGGTTGTCATGATCCCTAACCCTGCACCTACTCAACAAAGGAGCAACCAACCTAGAACGGAAAGACCAATAAGACAATTTACCCGGATAAATATGACGCAGTTTCAAGTCCTTCCACATTTATTAAGATCTAATTTGGTAACTTTGAAGGAAGCCCCAAAGAATCCCAACACAGCCTCTCCTCATTACCACCCTAATGCTCGTTGTGCTTACCATTCAGAAAGTCCAGGCCATGATACCAACAACTGTTGGGCTTTGAAAAACAAGGTGCAAGACCTTCTAGAAACAAAAGAAATTGAATTTGATGCTCCTGAGATCCCAAATGTTATCACCGCTCCTATGCCCAAGCATGGTCGTTATGTTAACGCTGCTGAAGATGAACTTGTTACTCCTCTCCTGACTATCAAGAGGAACCTGTTAAAGGCTGGTTTATTTCCCGGCTGTGACGAAAACTGCCACCTCTATTTATCCCTACCAACTGTTTGTCATTTATTGAAATCAGGTGTCCAACGCCTAATGGATGACAAAGAGATTTTGTTTGAAAAGACTCCCACTCCAACCATTTCTTACAAGGATGTTTCAATAGTAACCATTTCCACTAATCCTTCCAGGGTCTCCACCAAAAGACCCGTTAGGATTACATAAATTCCTAAAGTGACTCCACTGATTATTACTATGCCTGGACCAATCCCGTACTCATCAGATAAAACTATCCCCTAGAATAATGGGGGTGATGTCTACTATCACAGCGTCAAGCAGGATTGGGTGGCTAACAAAGACTCGATTTTTGAGAAGGCTAACCCCGACATCGACAACATTGTGGGAACCAGCAAGATAACCCGAAGTGGAAGAGTATTCTCCCCGGAGATTGCTCCTCCGAAAAATTTTATCGGTCTTGTGATCATCCCTGCTTCTGTTCCTGTTGACACTACTACTACTACAATCCATATGGTTACTTCTACTAACACCCCTACCACCGAGTCAACCGAGACTCCGGTCAAAGGCATTCTGGTTGAGCCTGTCTGGATGAAGGCGCAATCAGTATCTATCCTGGAAGCTACCAGAAAAGAGATGGAAGAAATTCTGAAAATTATAAAGAGAAGCGACTACAATGTAGTTGAACAGCTAGGGAAAACTCCGTCAAAGATTTCTATGCTAGCTTTATTGTTTTTCTCCGAGGCTCATGCGAAGGCCTTGGTGAAATTTCTTAAAACTGCCCATGTCCCACAGGAAACCTCTGCTGATCAGTTCCAAGACTGTGTTGCCAGTTTGACCGCTGAAAATGGTTTAGGCTTTTCTGATGTTGACTTGACACCTAGAGGGAGGAAGCACAATGAGGCATTGCATGTCTCTGTCAAATGTAGGGGCACAACTTTGGCCCAAGTCTTGGTTGATATCGGTTCGTCTTTGAATGTGCTGCCTAAGAAAGCTTTGGATAGACTCGACTGTGAAGGTTTGACCTTAAAACCCAGCAACATAGTGGTAAGGGCCTTCGACGGTTCAAAGAGAATGGTGCATGGGGAGGTGGACATCCCCGTTAAGGTTAGAACTCAAACCTTTGATTCAACTTTTTATGTGATGGACATTCACCCTTCCTATTCCTGTTTATTGGGCCGACCATGGATTCATGATGCTGGTGTTGTCACCTCTACATTACATCAGATGCTGAAATACCCAACCAAGGGAAAAATCATTAATTTCCATGGAGAAGAGGAATATATGGCCAGTCACTTGAACTCCTTCAAATACGTGTAATTGGATGGGGAATTCATTGAAACTCCGTTTCATCATTTCGAGGAAGTCCCACAAACCATGGCAGCTACCAAGACTGTTTCCCAAGTCCCAAAGATTACAAGACCTCCGCTAAAGATGTCTTCTCTGAAAGATGCCAAGGTAGTGATCGAAGAAGTTGGGTGTACTATTTGGGGCCAACTTCTGGATATCCCTTACAAATCTGAAAAATTTGGTTTGGGTTTCACTTCAGGAGCCCAGAAAGCTGTTCTTCGTGCTCGTGTCGGGGGACCACCTTTGAAGATCAGCAACCACGGAGTCAACGCAGTGAAGGATAATGATGATGACAGTTGTGACCTAGAAGATTGTATTTTTCCAACGATCAATGGAGGACCCAATTACTTTTGTCCAACAGTAATTGTCTTTAAATTTTTGTCGGACCTATAATAATTAAACAATTCAGACTTTTAAATCCTTGTGTCTTACTCGAGGTACAACGGTCCATTTGTAAGGGTTGTTACCTCATTTTCATATGTCACCAATGAATCATGGACGTTTTTGCATACAAACTTTGTGCTTTGAATCATGGACGTTTTTCATATACTCTTACACATACTCACATTCAAAATGCAGATCTACATCCATTCGGATCCCATGGGTAACGATTCTGCTATGGCATTTTGTGACTATGAAAATCTAATCTACCAAGCCGAAGACGAAGGTGAGGAAGATTGTGAAGTGCCCGGGGAAATTTCCAGGTTACTACAACAAGAAGAAAGGACCATACAGCACCACGAAGAGCCAGTGGACATAGTTAACCTAGGTACCGAAGAGGACAAGAAAGAAGTCAAGGTAGGAGCCAATCTAGAATCTAGTGTCAAGAAGCGCTTATTCAGTTACTGCATGACTATGTTGAGGTCTTTTCCTGGTCATACGAAGACATGCCAGGACTTGATGCTGATATCATGGTCCATCGTCTACCGACAAAGGAAGACTGCCCGCCGGTAAAACAGAAAGTTTGTCGCATGTGGGCCAGACATGTCAGAGAAGATCAAGGCTGAAGTCATGAAACAGTTCAACGACAGATTCTTAGTTGTCACCTCCTATCCATAATGGGTCGCCAATGTTGTTCCAGTGCCTAAAAAGGACGGCAAAGTACGCATGTGCGTCGATTACTGATATTTGAATAGGGCAAGCCCTAAGGATGATTTCCTCTTCCCCATATAGATATTTTGGATGACAACACCACACAGCATAAAGTGTTCTCATTCATGGATGGTTTCTCAGGCTACAACCAGATCAAAATGGCACCTTGAGGACATGGAGAAAATGACCTTTGTCACACAGTGGGGCACATTCTATTACAAGGTTATGCCATTCGGGTTGAAGAACGCTGGAGCAACCTATCAGCGTGCCATGGTAGCTCTATTTCACGACATGATCCATCACGAAATATAGGTCTATATGGACGACATGATAGCCAGATCTCAAACTAAAGAAGAACATCTTGACCATTTACAGAAACTGTTTGAAAGGCTAAATAAATAAAATCTAAGGTTGAACCCAAATAAATGCATATTTGGGGTGAGGTCTAGTAAACTCCTAGGCTTCATCGTTAGCGTTAAAGGTATCGAAGTGGACCCTGCCAAGGTGAAAGAAATACAAGAAATGTCTGCTCCTCACACCGAGAAGGAAGTCATAGGATTCTTAGGACGGATAAACTACATTGCCAAATTCATTTCTCACTTGACCGCTACTTGTGAACCAACCTTTAAATTATTGAAGAAAGATCAAGTAGTCAAATGGAATAATGAATGCCAAGCTGCCTTCGACAAGATCAAGATTACCTACAAGAGCCTCCTGTTTTGATGCCACCAGTCAAGGGAAGACCTTTGATCATGTATCTAACTATCTTGGAAAAACCAATGGGGTGTGTGTTGGGGCAGCATGATGAGTCTGGCCAAAAAGAGCATGTTATTTACTACCTGGGCAAAAAGTTTGTTGATTGTGAAACAAGATATTCACTGCTCGAGAAAACTTGTTGCGCTCTGGCATGGGCTGCTTGCCGGCTAATACAGTATATGTTGACCCATACTACCTTATTGATATATCCAAGATGGATATAATTAAATACATATTCGAGAAGCCTGCCCTCTCTAGGAGAATAGCAAGATGCCAGATGATCCTGACTGAATATGACATTTATTACACTACCCAAAAAGCAATAAAGGGTAGTGTGCTAGCCGACCAACTTGCTCATCAAGCTGTGGATGACTATCAGTCCATGAAATTCGAAATCCCAGATGAAGACATCATGATGGTAAACAACTGTGAAGAATTCAGACCATATGACAGACCTGAACAAGGATCCCGATGGACCTTGGTTTTTGACGGATCCTCCAACGCACTCGGCAATGGCATATGTGATGTACTCATATCCCCTTAAGGATGTCATACTCCATTAACCGCAAGACTTTGCTTCAAATGTACCAATAACATGGTAGAATACGAAGCGTGTATTTTCGGTCTCAATGCTGCCATAGATTTGGGAATCAAATCCTTAAGTGTATTTGGAGATTCAGCCTTAGTCATCTTCCAGATCAAAGGAGAATGGGACACGAAGCACCCTAACCTCATCCCATACAAAGAACATGTGTTGACATTAATCCCACACTCCAAGGAAATTACCTTTGAGCATTTTCCACGAGAGGAAAATCAACTAGCGGATGCGCTAGCCACCATGTCATCCATGTTTAGACTTAAGTGGGGTAACGAGGCTCCCCAAATCACCATTGAACGAATGGACAAACCATATCATTGTCACGAGATCGATATTGAAGAAGTAGTGGACCATCCTTGGTTCCATGAAGTTAAAAGGTATCTCGAGGCTCAAGAGTATTCGGAAGGAATTTCAGTCAATAAAGAGAAGTTCTTAAGGATATTCTCTGCTAAGTTCTTCCTTAGTAATGGCATTCTCTACAAGTGCAACCATGACTCTATTTTGCTTCGTTGCATAGACAAGGTTGAGGCAGAAAAGATCATGGCTGATCTACATGAAGGCACTTTTGGAACCCATTCCAGTTGGCATACGATAGCTAAGAAGATCCTACGGGAAGGTTATTAATGGTCTACCATGGAAGCAGATTGCTATCAGCATTCACGAACCTGCCACAAGTGTCAGATCTACGCTGACAAAGTGCATGTGCCTCCAGTTCCTCTAAATGTCCTAACTACTACGTGGCCATTCGTGTTGTGGGGCATCGATATGATTGGAGAAATCAAACCTACAGCTTCTAATGGACACCGCTTCATCTTGGTGGCTGTGATACGGTGGGAGAACTGAATTTTTGTTTTTGCGTTTGATCACAATGTTGCAGATAGCAAGAGTCGCCACCGACTTTTCTTTTATCCAATAAGGAAAGGTGAAAAAGCACAGGAAAGACCTTTAGAGATGTTTTCTTGAGTTCGGGGGGTAGATTTTGAAAAGGGAAGGTATTAGCACCCTTTTCATCAATGATTTTCCATGGGCTCTTAGTTACTTGCTGGATCACTTGCTTTTGTTTTGAAATGTGCTTTCTGATGTGGGTTTTGAAAGTATTTTGAAAATGTGACTTTGTAATGATTCTCGTCTCTATAAGAATGCGTACAAAGTGTTGGTTTTGAAAATAGTTCAAAGAGATGTGTTGGTGTATAAAAATGTTTTTGTTGTGAGCAAGCGAGCAACTAGGAGCGAATCTACCTACTCAAAAAGGTCTTAGAGGTTCTTTTCCTATTCCTTTAGATGTTTCTATCTTACCATTGATTTGGTAAAAAGCCCCATCGTTGGATGTGAGGGGACGGGCGCAGGACGTTTTTGAGTAGTCATAGAAGGAAACCCATGGAACATTTTAGCAATGTCGTGTGAGGGACTAGATCGTTTATCGAAGGCAACATCGAGGGTCATCGAGGGACTACGATCTTTTATCGAGGGACTTTTGCTTATACGCCCATGTTCGAGGGACATGACTATTTTTCCGATAGGAATCAAGGTGGGATTACCCTAAGGGTGCTAGTGTGCAAGTGTGTTTGATTGCATTCACTTTAGTCTTGATTAGGGTTATCTATTTGCTGATTTCATGTCTTGCCATACACGCCCTAGTTACTAGCATTTATTTGGAAAGCGATAAATTGCAGGAATATAAAGCCCTGCGCTATTACAATAATTTAGGGATGGGGGGTTGCAATAATTTAAATCCTATTTCACTATTACAACCATGTTGAAATGTACAATGCAAGAGAGAAAAAGGACTTCTTTAGAAAATGGTTTTTTTGTCTTAATGAATTAAGAAAAAGAAATAAATTAATTAATAAAAGAAAATATTTTTATGTCTTTTTTATATTAATAAAAAAAGGGGTTAATATTGAAAATAATTAAAATAAAATAAATGAAGGATAGAAACAAGGTGCTGCTGCAAGCAAAAACAACAAGGATCAAAAGTTCTGAAGCCAGACGCGTGGTGACTTAGAAAGGAACGTCAGTGGAATCAAAAGTTATGGATTGGTACACTCTGAGGTCCTACAAGAAACGTCAGAGGGAAAGGAAACAGAGGTTTTGGGTGGTATTCAGACAGTGAGCCAAATGTCAGAATTTCTGTATTGCCCTAAAATAGTGAGTGAACATCATAAATTAAGTGCGTTGTCAGCGTGTGAAAAAAATCAGAAATTCTTAGTGTTAAAACAGCGAGTGGAAGCGTTAGAAGATCAGTGTGGTCAAAGTGTAGGGAGAATTCAAAAGTTTTGTGATGTGCTAAAACAGTGAGTGAGCATCAGAAGTTTTGTGTGTTAAAATGGTAAAGAGAACTCAGAAGTTATGCGTGCTTAAATAGTGAGAAAATCCTAGAAATTATGTATGTTAAAATGGTGAATAAAAAAAACAGAAGTTATATGTTACATTTCAACTCTTTGATCATATTAATCAGCACATCAGCAATTTATTCAATCCTTAACAGCAAATCAAGAGGATAAAAGCACAACAGTTTATAGAAGTTCTAATCATAATTCTGAGCCTAGCCTTAATCAAGATGTTCTGATCCACAGTTTTCCTACTTATGCAATGATATGGACAACATTAATATTGTGATATTTACATATTTAATTATGTTCTGAATGAGAAGATGTAAAGTCAGAAAGACTTACCTTGAATCTGGAGCGTGTGCTTGGAACTTGAGTTGCTGCCTTCAAATGTTCTGGAGTCAGCAAGAGCAACGGGAGAGAAAATGCCAAGTTCTTTAATTCAAATGGAAGAACAAAGGTTTTGCTTTCTATTTGGGAATTCTGGATTTTTTTACTAAGGTTTCACAGTTTTCTTTTCTCTCTTTTGACATTTATTTCTCTCAAAAAACCAATGTGATGGAGCAAATTATTTATAGATGGGTTTGATGTGGTTTTATGAGGAAAAACAAATGGGACTCAAACCTTTTTGGTATACTGTTTCATTAATTTTTAATCATATTTTTTGTGTGCTAATTAGATGCAAAAATGGGGTTTGAGAAAGTGCAGGCGTTGACTAGATCAGCAGCTGATTGCAGGGCTGTGACATAGCAGGGCAGCAGGCTGCTTAAACGAGGTTTTGGGATTTGGTGATGTTCTGATCGCACAAGATCAGAAACGTGACCTCCATATGCTGAAGAGTCATGTTCTGATTGAAGAACTATGTTCTGAACCATGTTTGCAACTTTTGACTGCACTTGCGTGTAGGCTGGCTCAGAAGTTCTGAAGTATCATATTCTTTAACACTTAGAAAATTTTCTAAATGTTTAGAAATTTTATTTTTTCAAAGTAACTTCTGACTTCTGATTTTTGATGAACTAATTTCATGTCTTGATGAAATATAATTGTTGAAACTTGATTTTTGATCTAAAAATCCAAGTTTGACTTTTTAATGTGCTTTTGACCATTTTTCCCTTGTGGATGATTTTCTTGAAAAGTGGTAATTCAAGACTTGAAACTTGATAGAAGCAAGCCTGAGAGTCCAGGATGATACTTTGAGAAATGAGAGGGAAAATTTTGGGGTACAACAATTGCCCCTGTTCAATCTTCTTAAGCCTAAGGGTGTAGATTGGCTGGTCTGCCTTTCGTGATCTGAAGGAGGAAGATGATTGAACACTAGAGTGCCCAGAAATTTGCACTCGCATGAAGTAATGATGATTGGTGATATCAGGAATGGGCTTACAGATGCTATTTAGAGGGAGACTAAGAATCGTCGGAGATGGTCTTAAAGATGCCATCCCGAAAAGATCGGTTGCATAAGAGGTTCCATGGCGAGAATTCATGTACCTGCGGTTGAGGAGGACTTCACCGGGGAATTTTGATTTATGTCCTAGGAAGTAGAGTCTAGGAGCTTCGGTTGTCCATTACTCTGCTGGGGAATTAACTCTTGATTGAGGAGGTGAAAGTAGAATGCATATCTGGTTAGGGTCCAGGCTGTACATAGGCTTACTGGGGAAATGTGAAATCGACCGTATCTGGTCGGATTCGGGCCTCACAGTGTTGTAAACTGTTGTCTGGAGATAAGGGAGAAGGAACCTGGATAGTAGGGTTACTTCGAGATGAAAGCCTGGATAGTAGGGATATGAGAAGGAACCTGGGTAGTAGGATTACTTCGAAATGAAAGCCTGGATAGTAGGGCTATGAGAAGGAACCTGGGTAGTAGGGTTACTTCGAGATGAAAGCCTCGATAGTAGGGCTGTGAGAAGGAACTTAGGCAGTAGGGTTACTTTGAGATGAAAGCCTGGGTAGTAGGGCTATGAGAAGGAACCTGGGTAGTAGGATTACATCGAAATGAAAGCCTGGATAGTAGGGCTATGAGAAGGAACCTGGGTAGTAGGGTTACTTCGAGATGAAAGCCTGGATAGTAGGGCTACGAGAAGGAACATGGGCAGTAGGGTTACTTCGAGATAAAAGCCTGGATAGTAGGGCTATGAGAAGGAACCTGGGTAGTAAGGTTACTTCGAGATGAAAGCCTGGATAGTAGGGTTATGAGAAGGAACCTGGGCAGTAGGGTTACTTCGAGATGAAAGCCTGGATAGTAGGGCTATGAGAAGGAACCTGGGTAGTAGGGTTACTTCGAGATGAAAGCATGGATAGTAGGTCTATGAGAAGGAACCTGGGTAGTAGGGTTACTTTAAGATGAAAGCCTGGATAGTAGGGCTATGAGAAGGAACCTGGGTAGTAGGGTTACTTCGCTTGATCATGTAGATTAGTTGATCCGCTTAGTTTCGAGAACTGATTTTTTCATTAGCTGTCTGCAGATATGATATGTATAATTGGTGGAATTATTGGTGATAACTTTCTTTCCTGAAAAGACAACAGGGTTAATCATATGCGATGCATGAAATGCATGTTGAGATGATGTTCTCAAAATAAATGAGATTATGTTGTATGTGATATGTGTGCGCATGTCATGATGTATGAACATGAGATGTTATTTGTGAAATATCTGAGTCTAGGAAAATAAATCCCTGACTACTACTGGAGAATATAGCATTTCTGACTATTGTAGAGAACTGTGGTTCTTCTACTTCCGTTGGAGATGGTGAACGAAAATGACTGTGTCGGAGATTTGCTCTTTGTTGTTTGTGAATATTCTTCCAGGGAGAGACTGTGTTCGAGAATAGCTCTGCGGGGGAATGACTCTTGTTAAGCTCTGTTGGGGATTGAGCTTCTGTATCTAGAGAAACGAACTCTGCTTGGGGAGATAATAATTTATGATGATCCGCTTATGATCATGCAATTTGGCCGGGGGATATAGACGTCGGGTTTATGGACGAACCTGGCTAGGGAGATTACTTCCCGTTCCGAGAGAATTGATATCAATGCTTTGATTACCTTTACTCTATGGGGAATACAGATGTTACAAGGTCGCATGTATTGTTGACTATTCTCTAAAGCGGTTTTTGCCCTGGTACCTGCTGGATAGAGTAACTGTCGGGTTTGACATTTCTTATTTTTTCCCCTGTTTTTGGAATTACGAGTAATTGTCTTTTGTTTCTTTATGTAAATATTTATGAGCAGCAATCATATTTAAATGCATATGTCAAAAATAAATCAATGGACGTTCTTGCAAAACAAAACAGAAAAAAGAAAAACTCAAAGTTTCTTATGAAAATGATTTTGTATTGATTTTTTTAAGTTGGCCTGTAATAGGCGTTTTCGTACAAGGAGGTTGACGTTCTAGTAAGAGAACGCCGCTGTAAAAATAGAAGTTATACAATATTGTGTAAAAAGAAAATAGCTATGTACAACAATCCCATTGGGTTCCAATTCTGCTATCGTCGCTATGTCTTTGAGTGTCTCATCACTTTGTTGCTTGTCCGAAGCTGATTAGGTTGATCGATGCTGTTTGAGCTTGACAATTGATACTGAGGTCAGATCGCAAGGTGATCCATTGGGACATAGTGATACGCTTTTCCTATCTAAATTTTTCCTGGACCGCCCTTTCGGGTTTTCAGTCCACTGGGATACCCTTTTTTTCCCAAGTCACCTTTTCAGGTTTTCGACTTGTCGGGTGTACATATTTTTTCATTTTCATCCCTTATTTTTTCCCAAACCCTTTTGGTTCTCCTGGAAGCCCTTATTTTTGCCTAGGCAAGTCAACCTAGCGGGTATTTTATCATGCGTAGTATCTTTTCACTATGTCCGCATTGACAGGGTGAGGAAGGTCGTCACCGTCCATGGTGGTCAGAATCATGGCTCCACCCGAGAAAATGTTTTTAACCACAAATGACCCTTCATATTTGGGAGTCTATTTTCCCCTGAGGTCACCTTGCGGCAGTATGATACGCTTGATTACTAGATTCCCGACTTGATACTCTTGGCATCCGAACTTTTTGTTAAAGGCCTTAATCATCTGTTCTTGATACATTTGACCATGATAGATAGCAGTAAGTCTCTTCTCATCGATTAGATTTAGCTGAGCAAACCGAGTTTGGATCCAGTCGGCTTCTTTCAAACCCGCGTCCTTCATAATCTTGAGGGAAGGTATCTGGACTTCGATGGGTAGGACTGCCTCCATGCTATATACCAGAAAGTAGGGTGTTTCCCCTGTCGACGTCCGTGCTGAGGTACGGTACCCATGCAGAGCAAATGGTAACATCTCATTCCAGTCTTTGTATGTCACCGTCATCTTCTGTACAATTTTCTTGATGTTCTTGTTAGCTGCTTCAACAACGCCATTCATCTTCGATCGGTAGGAGAAGAGTTAAGATGTTGTATCTTGAACTGCTTGCAAAGTTCGGTGATCATCGTGTTATTGAGATTCGTACCATTATCGGTGATAATTCTCTCTGGCACACCATACCGACAGATCAGGTTATGCTTGATAAACCGCGCCACAACACTCTTGGTAACATTAGCAAAAGAGGTCGCCTCAACCCATTTCATGAAGTAATCAATTGCCACCAGGATGAAGTGATTCCCGTTGGAGGCGGCGGGCCTGGTTTATCCGATCATGTCAATGCCCCACATTGCAAAGGGCCACGAAGATGTCAAGACATTCAAAGGAGTCGGAGGCACATGCACCTTATCAGCATAAATTTGGCACTTATGACAAATTCGGAAGTGCTGATAACAATTTGCTTCCATAGTGGACCAATAGTATCCTGCCCGTAGGATCTTCTTAGCCATGGTATGTCCATTGGAATGGGTTCCGAAGGTACCTTCATGTAGATCTGTGATGATTCTCTCTGCTTCACTCTTGTCTACACACCGTAGTAAGGTAGAGTCATGGTTGTGTTTGTAGAGGATTCCATTACTGAGGAAGAATTTTGCAGCGAAACTTCTCAGAAACTTCTTATCATTGACAGATGCCCCGTCGGGATACTCTTGAGTCTCGAGATACTTCTTTACTTCATGAAACCAGGGTTTGTCTGCCACCTCTTTAGTATCAATCCCACAGCAGTGCGCTGGTTCATCCAACCTTTCAATGGTGATTCGTGGAGCTTTGTTGTCCCACCTAACTTTGAACATGGAAGACATAGTAGCTAGTGCATCCGCTAACTGATTCTCCTCTCGTGGGAAATGTTCAAAAGTTACCTCCTTAAAGTGTGGGATCAATGTCTGTACGTGCTCTTTGTATGGGATAAGATTTGAATGCTTCATATCCTATTCACCTTTGATCTGACTTATCACCAAGGCTGAATCCCCGAAGACATTTAGGAACTTGATTCTGAGGTCAATAGCGGCTTTGAGACCCATGATGCAGGCTTCATACTCTGCCATGTTATTAGTGCAGTTGAAACATAATCGGGCAATGAAAGGAGTGTGACAGCGCTCAGGGGATATGATTACAGCGCCAATGCCATTACCGATTGCATTCGAAGCTCCATCAAAAACCATAGTCCATCAGGATCCTTTCTCAGGTCCTTCATTCGGTCCATGTCCTTCATGGTCAGTCACCAGCATAATGCTCTCATCCGGGAACTCAAAATTCATGGGCTGGTAGTCATCCACGGCCTAATGAGCCAAATGATCAGCCAATACACTCCCCTTGATCGCTTTCTGGGTTGTATTTTGTATATCATATTCAGTTAAGATCATTTGCCATCTCGCTATTCTTCCGGAGAGTGCGGGCTTCTCGAAGATGTAGATTGGATCTAACTTAGATATCAACAAAGTAGTGTGGGTCAACATATACTGTCTTAACCGATGAGCAGCACATGCCAAAGCGCAGCAAGTTTTCTCGAGCAATGAGTATCTTGTCTCACAGTCGGTAAACCTTTTTCTAAGGTAGTAAATTGCGTTCTCTTCTCGACCAAAATCGACATGCTGCCCCAGCACACACCCCATTGAATTGTCTAGCACTGTTAAGTATAATATCAAAGGTCTTCCTTCAACTGGAGGCATCAGAATTGGCGGTTCTTGAAGATATTCTTTGATCCTTTCAAAAGTAGTCTGGCATTCGTCATTCCACTTTACCACTTGATCTTTCTTCAGAAGCTTGAAGATGGACTCACAAGTAGCAGTCAGATGCGAAATGAACCTGGTGATATGATTCAAGCGTCCCAAGAAACCTCTAACTTCCTTCTCAGTACAGGGAACTGGCATCTCTTGTATGGCCTTTACCTTTGCGGGGTCTACCTGAATACCTTTGTCACTGATGATGAAACCCAGAAGCTTACAAGACCTTACTACGAAGGTGCACTTGTTCGGATTCAACCTCAGCTTGTATATCTTCAACTTTTCTAATAATTTTTATAGATGATCGAGATGTTCCTCTTTGGTTTGAGACTTGGATATCATGTCATCCACATAAACCTCGATCTCGTGGTGAATTATATCGTGGAACAGAGCGACCATGGCTCGCTGATAAGTTTCCCCATCATTCTTCAACCTAAAAGGCATCACCTTGTAACAGAAGGTTCCCCACTGTGTGATGAAGGTCGTCTTCTCCATGTCTTCAGGAGCAATCTTGATCTGGTTGTAGCCAGAGAAACCATCCATGAAGGAGAAGATTTTATGTTGCGCGGTATTGTGAACCAGCATCAATGTGGGGAAGAGGGAAGTCATCCTTGGGGCTTGCCCTGTTCAGATCTCTGTAATCCACACACATTTGTACCTTGTTGTCCTTCTTAGGTACCGGAACAACGTTAGCAACCCACTGTGGATGGGAGGTGACATCTAAGAACCCCGCGCCGAACTAATTCATGACCTCTGCCTTGATCTTCTCTGACATTTCAGGGTGCATATGTCGGACCTTCTGTTTAACCAGAGAACAATCCTCTTTAGTTGGCAGATGGTGTACCACGATGTCAGTTTCTAACCCAGGCATGTCTTCATATGACCAGGAAAAAATCTCAATGTAGTCATGCAACATCTGTATCAACCGTTGTTTGATCTTAGCTTCCAGAGTTGCACCGATCTTGACTTTTTTTTCTGTCCACCTCTGTGCCCAAGTTTACTGTCTCAATTGGATCTTCGTTAGGCTGTATAGCCCTCTCTACATGTTGTAACAGTCTAGCCAGTTCTCCAGGAACTTCACAATCATCCTCACCTTCGTTCTCGGCTTGGTTAATCGTATTTTCGAAATCATAACTGGTAGTAGAAGAATTGTTATCAATGGGATCCAGAGTGGATATGGATTTGCAGTTTGATACGTGAGTGTGTGTAAGAGCATAGTCGTATTAATAAAGTAAAAGCAGAAAAGAAAAAAATAGAGAATGCAAAATTTGTATGCAAAGAACGTCCAATGCTTCATTGATGATATATGAAATGACATATAATAACCCTCACAGATAGAACCATTGTGCCTCGGGTAAGACACAAGGCCAAAAAGTTTTAAAAATTGTTCATTACAAATTCAGAACATAAGTAAGACAATTACTGCAGAATAAAAGAAACTGGAATAAAATCTCTAGTCGTCCAGTTATTTGGTCCACCGTTGGTAGTCAGGTAGATCCAGCTGTCAATGTCAGGGTCTTCCTTATTGTCTTCAATAGCATTGACCCCACGATTGCTGATATGTAGGGGAGGTCCTCCAGCCCGAGCATGTCGGACAACCCTTTGAGCCCCTGAAGTAAAGCCCAAACCAAATTTGTCAGTTTTGTGAGTAAAATCAGGGAGTCGTCCCTAATTGGCACACCCACCTTCTTCAACCACTGTTTTGGAGTCCTTGAGAGAAGCCATCTTTAAAGGAAGTTTGGTACTGGTGATAGTTTCGGTCGACGCCAAAATCTGGGGAACCTCTTCAAAGTTTTGACAAGGGGTCTCTATGAATTCCCCGTCCATCTCCACATACCTGAAGGAGTTCAGGTGGCTCACCATATACTCCTCTTCGCCATGCACAATGACTATCTTCCCCTTCTCCGGATACTTCAACATTTGGTGTAATGTAGAAGTAACAGCCCCAACTTCATGGATCCAAGGAAGACCCAACAAACAAGAGTATGATGGCCTGATGTCCATCACATAGAAGGTGGACTTAAAATTTTGAGAGCCTACCTTAACAGGGATGCCTACTTCCCCATGCACCATTATTTTCGACCCGTCGAAAGCCCTTACCACAATGTTACTGGGTTTTAGGGTCAAGCCTTCACAATCCAAATGATCAAGAGCCTTCTTAGGCATCACATTCAGGGAAGACCCAGTATCATCCAGCACTTGGGCCATGGTAGTGCCCCTGCATTCGATCGAGACATGCAGAGCATCATTGTGTTTTCTCCCTTTCGGAGTTAAGTCAGCATCCGAAAAACCCAACCCATCGTCGGCAGTTAAACTGGCTACACAGTCTTTGAATTGATCGGCTGAGGTTTCTTGCGGCACATGCGCGGTCTTTAGGAATGCAATCAAAGCCTTCGCATGGGCCTCGAAACATAAAAGCGAAGACAACATCGATATCTTCTAGGGGGTCTGCCCCAACTGCTCGACCACATTGTAGTCGCTTTTTTTAATTTTTTTTTTAAATTTCCTCTATCTCTTGCTTAGAGGTTTCAACGACGATCTTTCTAGGTGCCTCCGTCCGGGCAGGCTCACCTATAGCTTCTTTGCCTCGAGTCGCAGATGACTCTACGGAAGGAGTAACAATTGGAGTAAGAACAGGAGTAGCGACAGAAGTATCGGTAGGAACAGCAGATGAAATAACAACGGGCTTAGTGACAGTCTTTGGGGAGATCTTAGGAGATAAAACCCTTCCACTTCTAGTAATCCTACCGGTCTCGACAATGTTATTGACATCGGGATCAGCCCCTTCATTCTTCAGGTCTTGTTTGATGCCATGATAGTAGATATCGGTGCCATAATGCCAAGGGACAGCTTTGTCTGAGGTGTACGGGACAGGACCAGGACATGTGATTATTAATGGAGCAACTCTCGGAGCGGGTGTAATCCTAACAGGTCTTCTCAAGGAGGCCTTGGAAGGATTGGCGGAAATGGTTATAATAGCAAGATATTTGAACAAAATAGCAAGAGTCAAAGTTTTCTCAAACAAAATTTCTCTATTATCCATCAGGCGCTGGACACATGTCTTTAGCAGATAGCAACCAGAAGGCAGAGATGAACAATTGTGGAAACCTTCACCACAACCCGGAAATAAACTGGCCAGCAACAAATTCTTCTTAACAGTCATAAGGGGAGTATAAACTTCATCAACTGAGGTCACAAACAGATCGGTATCAACGGTGTTAACTCCACGATTGTGCCTAGGCATGGGAGAAGTTATGACATTGGGCTTCTCCGGAGCGTCGAACTCAATCTCCTTGGCTTCAATCAGATCTTGTACTTTATTTCTTAGAGCCAAGCAATCATTTGTATCGTGACCGGGACTCTCATAATGGTAGGCACATCGAGCGTTTGGATTGTACGGAGGAGACGTGGTATTAGGATTCTTGGGAGCCTCCTTAAAGTTTCCAAATTGGATCTCAGCAGATGTGGTAGAACCTCTGTCAATGTCATGTTAATCTGGGTGAACTTCCTTTGTGGTCTTTCCACCCTTTGCTGATTGTTGTGTTGTGGAGCAGCCAAAGGCCTAGGTATCATTACAGCACTTACCGTCAGACGGTATTCCATTTTTCTCTGACCTCTCGGACTATAAACGACACTGGCCTCTTTCGTGCTGGTGAAGGGCCTCTTTACTTAACTCGAAGAGGTGTCTTTCTGTATTTTACCACTCCGGATCCCAGCTTCTACCCTTTCTCCAGTTAATATCAGCTCGGTAAAACCAGCCGATGAGCTATCGATCAAATGGTTGAAGAATGGACCAGACAACGTCCCAAGAAACATGTCAACCAACTCCCTGTTAGATAAAGGGGTTTGAACTCTTCCACCCAAGTCTCTCCATTTCTGCGCATATTCCTTAAAGCCTTCACCTGCACCCATGGATATACTCTGGAGTTGAGTACGAGTAGGGGCCAGGTCGGCATTATATTGATACTGCTTGTAAAAAGCAGCAGCCAAATCCTCCCAGTTTTGGACATTGGTTCCCTCCAATTGGTAGAACCATTCGAGCTGAGTCCCTGACAGGCTGTCTTGAAAGAAGTGAACCCACAAGTTTCTATCAGCGGTGTGGGGATGGATCTTCCTTACATAGGAACGGAGATGAAGCTTTGGTCAAGACACCCCATCATACTTTGTGAAAACTAGAGCCTTAAATTTCTGCGGGATGACCACTCCCGACACCAATCCCAATTCTTCGAAGTCCAACCCAGGTATTTTTTGGACTTCCATGGTGCTCAGCCAATCCTCTAACTTCTTGTATCTATCCTTAATGTGAGTATATTTCTCATCATTATAGTCGATATCATTTTCAGAAACTTCAGGACTGGGGTCCTCTTTCCTTGTCTGCCTCTCTTGATTCTCCCCTTCTTTGGACGAGGAGGTCAGATTGATTGGTTGCTTCAGCGGCCCCACAAATCTTCTACCCATATTAAGGATACCAGCGGACTTCTTCTTCTTAATTTTCTCTTTCAGGATGAGGGCCTTCAGGTCTTCCTTCCCTTTCTCCAGACTTATGAACATCTGTTGAAATTGGGAATTTTGTGCCTGAAGATCTTTGATGCTTTGTTCAGAAGAGATCTTTGCTAAAATAAACAGCGAAGAAGATGAGAAACCTGTAATGGTACCTGTTTATGCAATGCTATGGATGGGATGCGTATGCAGTGATTTCAAGGACTTTGGGAAATTTAAATCAACAAACCAAAATGAAATAAAAGATTTTATTAGTAGAATTCAAGATACAATTGCCTCTTAGGCATTACAATTAAAAAATCTAAGAACTAAAAATCAAGTTTCCCATGGATGCTTCCTCTTCGTGCCGAGATAGGAATTAAGGCTTCTTTCCTCATGAAGCTGCTTTGTGAGCTCTAAAACCTTATTCTCCTGGGCATAGAATTGGTCCCTATAAGTATCCCGCTCCTTCTTCAACTGGATCCGAGACCTCTGTAGTTCTTCAAGATCAGTGGGCATATCAGGATGAATAACCGTGTAGGGAATATCCCCTTCAGTAACAGGCTCCACAATCACTAGTAAGACCGCTATGTAGGGCATTATAAGTCTCTGAGCGCGAGCTCGTACCCATTGGAGATAAGGTTCCATAGGAATGGAATTCTTCAGCCCCAAATTCTTGGCATCAGATCTATTTATCATGCCCCAAGCTCGTATGAACCTCTGGCGATACCCTTGAATATCCCCCTCATAGTTAAATACAATGCCCCGGATAAGTAACTCATGAGTACCATCCCTTCGAGCATAACCAAATTGTCGCAGAGCCAAACAAGGATTGTAAGTTATACCTCCCCTAATGCCAAGTAGCAGGACATTAGGGAACTCCCCGCAACGGTCAATAATAGAAACATCTCCAATAAATCAGGAATACCAGAGAATATCTGTGTGAGAAAGTGCCATTATCCTTTGTGACCAACCCAAACCTTCTTCATTATTCAGCACTGACTTAGGGAGGTGAGAAAAAAACCACCTCGACAGTAATGGCATGCAGCACATAAGGACCCCTCTCCTCTTCATGGTACGAGTATGGAGAGCGTGCAAGATATCTCCGAGCAATGTATGCACAGGGTTGCGAGAGAGTAAAATCTTGATAGCATTCAAATCTATGAGTAAGTCCGGATTAGGGAATACTACTAACCCATAGATTAGAAGGGCTAAGACCTCCTCAAAGGCCAGGAAATCCAAATCATCCCAAAACAACTAGGGCCTGTCTATTAGGAACTTGGCTAGAAAACCCTTGACTCCGTTTCTTGTTTCCGAATTGGATACCACGTCGTCCTGTTTTAGATGCAAAGTTGAGGCAATGACTTCTGGCTTCGGAACCTCTTTTAAACATGTGAAAGGCACCTGGTCAAGAATGGATATATTCAATAACTAAGAGAACTCTTCCATGGTAGGCACCAACTAATAGTCTGGAAAGGTGAAGCAGTGGCGCTCGGGATCAAAAAATTGAAAGAGTACACCCATCATCTTTTAACCAAATCTTGAAGTAACCAGGTTGAGAAGTCGACCATGTCTCTTGGTGAAGGCAGAAACCTGATTCGGATAGTGTTTCTACGAGCGGAAGCCATGATCTGCAAAACAGAACAAAGATAAAATCCCTTGGTACTTGAAATGGTTAGTGTAATAAGAATGGATTCTATGTTATGATGCATGATGTTATGTTCAAACAGAGTAAATCACACACAAGCCAAAAACACAATAGTCCTTAGGTTCAAAGGCTTGCATGAGGTTAAAGGTAAGTACCCTCTTGAAGTTTAGTTGGTTTTAAACCTATCTTATAAAAGTAACTGGGTTCTAAGGATTCTCAATATCACTGATCATCCTCTATCGGGCATTGTTTCAGCTCAGGAAATCTTTTCTTACGGCTGAAATATCCAGAAAGTCTGATCTCAATGATTGTAGCATCGAGTATCAACCAATCCTCAGCTTTATACTGAGGCCGACTATCTCACTACTTTCTAATGGCCAAGTTTGTTCAACTAAGGTTCTAAGGTCCGTTAGTGCATCACGACACCATGCGGCGGCCCCGTATTCTCTTCGTTTCCACACGAAGGATACCGGTACCAACCAAAGTGTCACACAAAAACAGCCATCGCTTAAACTAGATCGGTCTACGTCGTACAGTCTCCACGATATTTTGTTGTTTACCTAATAAGTGTCCCCTAGATCCGGGTGTAGGATCTTTAACAATACCCAAGCAGAAGACCCTTAAATGTAAAGCAAACAAGTCAAACAGAGATAAGCAAGTAAAGGTGATCTAACCCTAAGGTAACCCCACTTTTAAATTCCCCAGCAGAGTCGCCAGTTCTGTAATACAGTGGGAGAACTCACTTTTTGTTTTTGCGTTTGGTCACAATGTTGCGGATAGCAAGAGTCGCCACCGACTTTTCTTTTATCCAATAAGGAAAGGTGAAAAAGCACGGGAAAGACCTTTAGAGATGTTTTCTTGAGTTTGGGGGGTAGATTATGAAAAGGGAAGGTATTAGCACCCTTTTCATCCATGGTTTTCCATGGGCTCTTAGTTACTTGCTAGATCACTTGCTTTTGTTTTGAAATGTGCTTTGTGATGTGGGTTTTAAAAGTATTTTGAAAATGTGACTTTGTAATGATTTTCGTCTCTATAATAATGCGTACAAAGTGTTGGTTTTAAAAATAATTCAAAGAGATGTGTTGGTGTATAAAAATTTTTTTGTTGTGAGCAAGCGAGCAACTAGGAGAGAATCTACCTACTCAAAAAGGTCTTAGAAGTTCTTTTCCTATTCCTTTAGATGTTGCCATCTTACCATTGATTTGGTAAGAAGCCCCATCTTTTGATGTGAGGGGACGGACGCGGGACGTTTTTGTATAGTCATAGAAGGAAACCCATGGAACGTTTTAGCAATGTCGTGTGAGGGACTATATCGTTTATCGAAGGAAACATCGAGGGTCATCGAGGGACTACGATCCTTTATCGAGGGTCTATTGCTAAGACGCCCATGTTCGAGGGACATGACTATTTTTCCGATAGGCAACAAGGTGGATTACCCTAAGGGTGCTAGTGTTCAAGTGTGTTAGATTGCATGCATTTTAGTCTTGATTAGGGTTATCTATTTGTTGATTTCATGTCTTTCCATACACGCCCTAGTTACTAGCATTTATTTGGAAAGCGATAAATTGCGGGAATATAAAGCCTTATGCTATTACAATATTTTAGGGATGGGGGGTACATATTTACAAATGGGGGGTTGCAAAAATTTAAATCTTATTTCATTGTTACAACCATATTGAAATGTACAATGCAAGAGAGAAAAGGGACTTGTTTAGAAAATGGTTTTTTTTGTCTTAATGAATTAAGAAAAAGAAATAAATTAATTAATAAAAGAAAATATTTTTATGTATTTTTTATATTAATAAAAAAAGGGTTAATATTGGAAATTATTAAAGTAAAATAAATGAAGGATAGAAACAGGGTGCTGCTGCAAGCAAAAACAACAAGGATCAGAAGTTTTGAAGCCATGCACGTGGTGACTCACAAAGGAACGTCGGTGGAATCAGAAGTTCTAGATTGGTACACTCTGAGGTCCTACGAGAAACGTCAGAGGGAAAGGAAACAGAGGTTTTGGGTGGTATTCAGACAGTGAGCCAAATGTCAGAAGTTCTGTATTGCGCTAAAATAGTGAGTGAACATCAGAAATTCAGTGCGTTTTCACCGTGTGAAAAAAATCAGAAATTCTGAGTGTTAAAACAGCGAGTGGAAGCGTTAGAAGATCAGTGTGTTCAACGTGTAGGGAGAATTTAGAAGTTTTGTGCTGTAATAAAACAATGAGTGAGTATCAAAAGTTTTGTGTGTTAAAATGGTAAAGTGAACTCAGAAGTTCTGCGTGCTTAAACAGTGAGAAAATCCTAGAAATTATGTATGTTAAAATGGTGAATAAAAAAAACAGAAGTTCTGTGTTACATTTCAACTCTTTCATCATATTAATTAGCACGTCAGCAATTTATTCAATCCTTAACAGCAAATCAGGAGGATAAAAGAACATAAGTTTATAGAAGTTCTAATCCTAATTCTGAGCCTAGCCTTAATCAAGAAGTTCTGATCCACAATTTTCCTACTTATGCAATGACATGGACAACATTAATATTGTGATATTTACATATTTAATGATGGTCTGAATGAGAAGATGCAAAGTCAGAAAGACTTACCTTGAATCTGGATTGTGTGCTTGGAACTTGAACTGCTGCCTTCAAATGTTTTGGAGTCAGCAAGAGCAACGGGGGAGAAAATGCCAAGTTCTTTGATTCAAAGGGAAGAACAAAGGTTTTGTTTTCTGTTTGGGAATTCTGGATTTTTTTTACGAAGGTTTCACAGTTTTCTTTTCTCTCTTTTGAAATTTTTTTCTCTCAAAAAACAAACCCCTTGAACGTGTGATGGAGCAAATTATTTATATATGGGTTTGCTATGGTTTTGGGGGGGGGGGGGGAAACAAATGGGATTCAAACCTTTTTGGTATACTGTTTCATTGCTTTTTAATCATAGCTTTTGTATGCTAATTTGGTGCAAATATGGGGCTTGAGAAAGTTTAGGCGTGGAATGGATCAGCAGCTGATTGCAGGACTGTGACATAGCAGGGCAGCAGGCTGCTTAAACGAGGTTTTGGGATTTGGTGATGTTCTGATCGCAGAAGATCAGAAACGTGACCTCCATATGCTAAAGATTCATGTTCTGATTGAAGAACTATGTTTTGAACCATGTTTGCAACTTCTGACTGCACTTACATGGAGGCTAGCTCAGAAGTTCTGAAGTATCATATTCTCTTAACACTTAGAAAATTTTCTAAATGTTTAGAAATTTGATTTTTTCAAAGTAACTTCTGACTTCTGATTTTTTGATGAACTAATTTCATGTCTTGATGAAATATAATTGTTGAAACTTATTTTTGATCTAAAAGTCCAAGTTTGACTTTTCAATGTGCTTTTGACCATTTTGTCCTTGTGGATGATTTTTTTGAAAAGTGGTAATTCAAGACTTGAGACTTGATAGAAGCAAGCCTGAGAGTCCAGGATAATCCTTTGAGAAATGAGAGGAAAAATTTTGGGGTACAACAGTGGCCATTGACTATTTCACGAAGTGGGTTGAGGTAGCTTCTTTCGCTTCTGTTACCAAAAATGTTGTGGCCCGTTTCATCAAATAGAATCTCATCTGTCGGTACGGTATCCTAGAGAGAATCATCACAGACAATGGTACGAATATCAACAATACTATGATCACCGCGCTATACGCGCAATTCAAGATCTAGCACCATAATTCTTCTCCTTACCGGCCAAAGATGAATGGTGTTGTCGAGGCCACAAATAAGAACATAAAAAAGATCATACAAAAAATGACAGTAACCTACAAGGACTTGCATGAGATGTTACCATTCTCTCTCCACGGTTACCGTACCACGGCGCGCACATCAACAGGGGTAACTCTTTTTTCCTTGGTGTACGACATGGAAGTTGTCTTACCAATTGAAGTCCAAATGCCTTCTCTGAGAATTTTAAAGGATGCAGGGATGAATAAAGACAAATGGATCCAAACTCGGCTTAACCAGTTGAATTTAATTGATGAGAAAAGGCTTATGGCTGTCTTTCACGGGCAGATATACCAAAAGCGCATGATCAAAACTTTTAATAAAAAGGTCAGACGTCAGGTATATCAGGTTGGTGACTTGGTAATTAAGCGTATCATATTACCACAAGGTGATCCTAGGGGAAAATGGATTCCTACATATGAAGGACCGTATGTGATCAAAAACATATTCTCTGGTGGAGCAATAATCTTAACCACTATGGATGGAGACGACCTTCCGCACCCTGTGAACGCGGACATAGTCAAAAGATACTATGCATAAGAGACCCGCTAGGTTGGCACACCTAGGAAAAACAAGGGCATCCCGGCGGACAACAAAGGTTCGGGAAAAAATTAGGGATAAAATAAATAATATGTACACCCGACAAGCTGAAAATCTGAAAAGGCAGCTTGGGAAAAAAGGGTATTCCGGTGGACTGAAAACTCGAAAGGGCTGTCCAGGCAAAAATTAGGGAATTAAAGCGTATGACTATGCCATGTCGGATCACCTTACAGACAACCTTTAACATCAACTTACAAGCTCAAATCCAATCAGCTTCGGACAAGGCAGCAAGTGAACAAGACGCTCAGATACACGAAGGCTGTAGCAGAATGGGAACCCCATGGGATTATTTCACAGAGCTATCTTTTCTTTGTATCAAATTTTCATTTTTCTACGACGACATTTCTCTTACTAGAATGTTCGTCTCATTGTACAAAAATACTTATTCAATTTAAATACAAAGATATCCATTTGAAAGTGCAAAACTATTTGTTTTTTCTTTATTTCTGTGTTTTGTTTACAAAAACGTCCAATGATTTACTTTTGAACATATGCATTTGAACATGACTACTGTTTACAAATGAACAAAAAAAGGAACAGAAATTAGAAAGACAATCACTAATGGCTTTAAGAAATAGGATAATATCTTTAGACTATTCCATAAAATCCCACATAGTGTACAACTTAATGATATCAAACTCTCTCACATCCCAGACAGAACAAAACTTCCAGTTACCGCTCCTAAGATTCCTCAGTGAAAGTCGCCCAATTTCTCAAGATTCCCCAGCAGGATTCCACGAGATCTACAAGAAATACACGGTGTTTCCCTTACATAACAAAGTTTTTTTCTCTAACAAATGAAAACTTACACTCCTCATCCCCAGCAGTATTCAGGGGTTTATTTTCCTTGACTCCAGCAACACTACGGCATAACAATTAATTTTTCCATACATTGCATCCATACGTCATAACATGGACATCACAAATACATACGACACAATCTCATTTATTTTAAGAACATCATTGTACCATTAATTTCATACATCATGACATTGCATACAACTAACCTTTCATCCTTTTCAGGAAAGGTCAATCAACAGAAAATTATCGCCAAATTTTTAACAAGTCAATTACAGATCAATTCCCAAGAAAGGATTGGTCAACCATCTACACAACAGATGTTTCTTTCAGAATCCTTTCGGTTCAGTTTAAATATCTCAACAATTTATTCTATTTCTTTTCCCACAGTTGTCTTCTCTGGTTCAGATAAATCTCTCAATGATTTGTTCTGATTCTTCTCCAGACTCCTGCTGGTTCAGTTTAAATATCTCAACAATTTATTCTGATTCTTTTCCCGCAGCTGTCTTCTCTGGTTCAAATAAATCTCTCAATGATTTGTCCTGATTCTTCTCCAGATCCCTGTCGGTTCAGACAAATCTCTCAACAATTTATTCTGATTCTTTCCCGTAGACGCTTTCTCTGGTTCAGATAAATCGCACAAAGATTTACTCTAATTCTTTCCAGTTAAAGAATATTCAAGATCTCTTTTGGTTCAGTTTAAACCCCTCAACGGTTTATCCTGATACTTTCCAAAAGAAACATTTTAGATTCAGATAAATCTCTCAACGATTTATTCTGATTCATTCCCACAGGAACTTTCTCTGGTTTAGATAAATCGCATAAAGATTTATTCCAATTATTCCCAGTCAAATAACATACAAGACTTCTTCTGGTTCAGATAAGTCGCTCCAAAGATTTATTCTGATTCTTTTCCAGTTGAAATCAAGTTCAGACTTAGTAAATTCTCTGTCAACAGTCACGTTTGGATGGCCTCCACAAGCCCATATCCGGAAAATCTCCATCATTCCTCCAAATGGCATCTATAAGCCCATTCCTATTTTATCTTCGAGTGCAAATTTCAAGGTACTATAGTGTCCAATCGTCTTTCACCTTCAAGTCACGAATGGCGGATCCGCCAATCTAACTCTTCAGGTTTAAGAATATTGAACGGGGACAGCTGTTGTACCCCAAAATTTTCCCTCTCATTTATCAAATATTTTCTCACAAGATCTCCTTTGGTTCAAGACTGCACAAGGTTTGTTCAGCTCAAGACACCTCCTTAAGCACTGATGGCTGAAATTAGGGTTTGAGATTGCACAAGGATAATTGAGATTTTAATGCCTCATATGACTTTAATGGATTATCATGGACCCCCAATATTACTCATATCAAGTTTCAAGCCTTGGATCACATTTTTGCTCAGTCAATTGACCAGTTGACCTAAAAATCAGTTGTATTGGGGAAAAAGTCAATTGTGGCCAATTTACAGTCAAACTTCATAATTTTGATCCATATAAACATTATAAACTCATATGTATCATTTAATCAAGTTTGTGTCACAATTCCTCAAGAAATTTGATCAGATAATCAAAAAGGCAAAATGGTCAAAATTAGGGTTTTGACTGAGAAAGGGCATTTTTTTATTTTTGACCTAGCAAATGGTTAATTGGTTTGAGGCATGATCTCAATAGTTCAATTGCATTATTTTGACCTAATGGCATGACTCAAAACATTTCTCAATATCATTTGATTGATAGTTGATTTTCAGTCAACTGATCAAAACTCAACTGTACACTGAAAAGTCAAACTTTGACTTTTTGGTCAAAATCAAGTGTCAAAGATCACAATTCATCAAAACATGTCAAAATATGAAACTTGTTCATAAAGAAATCAAAAAAGTCAAGATTTCATTTTGAAAAGTCAAAATTTTCAAACTTAGAAATTTTTCTAAGTGTTGAAAACTTCATATTTTTTCACAACTTTGAGCCAATTTTTCACCATGATGCAAGATGATTCAAAAGAAACTTCCAACATGAAAGTTTTAGATCTCCATGATATATACAACATTGCTTCACACAAATTCTCATATAAATGCTTGTATATCAATTTATTAATCCATGAAGTCATGGTCATGAAACTAAACACTTATTGAAAATTTTGCCCTAGTTTAGGCAGGATTTTGACCTAACTTCATGGCTATTTTTCACATAGTTCCAATGTGAATTTTCAAAATTGATTCAAAGAGGGGTTGTAGAGAACATAACAAGATTTCCAAAATGTCAAAGAACTCCTTAAGATCATTCTTGAGCAAGGAGAATCGAAGAGAGGAAGTTAGGGTTTCAAACTGAAATTATAGGTCATTTTTTATGAACAAGAATTCAAATCTCAAGCCTATGCTGCACAATATTGCTTTTTAGGCCTCTAAACCTCAAGATCTCTCCCTAATCAGAAGATTACACTTGCTTTTGAGCTATTGTCCATTTAATTCAACCTTTATCCAAGACAATTTTCCATTAATGGCACAAAGGCACCATTGCCATTTACATAAAGCAAGCTTTATGTAAAGTCAACTTGCATTGAGCTTTGCACTTGTTCCTATTGCACAATCTTCCTCTACAAAGTCATATAAGTATGTTTAAAGTTGGTAACCACTCTACATGCTTGTACTTGCTACCTTGAAACTACATTTCTCACTTTTCTTCAAAATCAAGCAACCTAGCCATAACTCTATAACTCAGAAATCCTTTGTGTAAAACCTCTAAAACCTTTTGCTTATAGATACACAAGTCATTTCCAAGAAAATACACGCATGCTCAAGCCCTGAAACCTCCTAAAACACAGAACCACCAAAAACATCTTAAAACTTTCCATTTCTGAGTTTTGAATCCAACCTCTAAATTTGCTCGTGCGTTTCTTGGCCTTTTACTTTCAAAAGCTTCCAAATAACATATACAAACAATTCTAACACCTGCAACACGACTGTAACACCTCCATCATCATCCACCATTTTCAAAAACCGCACCTTGCACCTTGACTTCTCCAGAACTCCTCAGCTACTTTCAGCTCAAGCCAAGCATCACATTAGCTTCCTAGGAACTTGAGGAAGCTAACCCAATCACTGGAACTCATCAAAAGCTGCTCAAACTCAAAACACGATACCCTCTTGCAAGGTGAGTTTTATGACTTTTGAACTCTTCATACAAGTATCAATAATGGTTTATTTGTGAATAAGAAATGTAGATATCATTGTCCTGAAGCTAACCATATCCTTAGATTTCATTATTGTTGCTTGAGTAGTTAGAATTTTGAATCTGAACCTCTGAAAATAATTAGGTCAGGATTTGGTACTTTCAAAAATTCTCATTCATGTTTGATTTATAGTTTATGATATTCATATGGTTGGACTCGTATGGAAAAATTGAACAACTTTCATGTTTGTATTTTCCATTTTTGTTGAGAAATGGTGAAGTTACAGGTGCTCTGACTAGAGGTTGAAGATGAAGTGTATTCAGGACTTGTTTTGTATTACATATTTATCATTTCAGTTATATTAACGGATGTATAGCTACCCCAGTGGTAAGGCAGCGCGTTGGTAATCAAGCGGTCATGGGTTCGAACCTTAGCACGCTGCCTTTTGCATTTTTCCACATTTTTTGCCATTTCTCCTTTCAGGAAGCGTTTGGGCCAGCAATCTCTTGGACCTGACTTTTTATTAACATTACCTCCCAAATTCAATGTTAACCTCCCTGGATTTATTATTTTTATTTTATATTTTATATTTTATTATTAATATTATTATTATTATTATTATTATTATTATTTTCATTAACAAAAATCCAGAAATATTTTTATTTTTATTATTTTATATTTATTTAGTTTATTATTTTTTTTATATAAAAAAACTAAAAGAACACAAAAACATTTTTCATTTAATAAATTAATTTCTTTTCAATAAATTTTTAGACTAGGGTTTTATTATAATATTATTTTCTTGTGAATAAAATTAATTTAGGGCTTAGGTTTATTTTAATTAATTAATTCACATTTGTATTTTCATTAAGATAAAAACTTTCATAAGAAAAACACTAAAAATACTTTTCTTTAAATTAATCTATTTTACTAACTTAATTTTAATTTTATTATTTTTAGTTAATTATTTTATTTTTATTTAATTAGGTCAAAAAACCCTTTTCATGAAAACCAAACAAAAATCACATTTCCTTTTACATTTACATTCTTGCATTTTTACTTATTCAAATTTGTACATTTATTCAAATTCAATATGGTTGTAATAATTATTCAGATTTAATTTCTTGCAATTCCCCATTTGTAATTTGTACACCCCCTCCCCTAAATGATGTAATACCTTAGTATTTTTATTTTCCCAATTTAAATGCTTTATATACAAATGCTAGTAATTAGGGTTTGTATGGAAAGATTAAAATCAATGCTTAGCAAACCCTAATCAAAGACAAATCAAGCATATAAATCAATACACTTGCACACAAACACCCTTAGGGTAAATCCACACTACGCTAAAAATAAGTTTTAGAAGCACATAAAAGAAAGCGCTTTTGGAAAAAAGCGCTGCTGTAGGTTTTAAAAATAATTCGCTTAAAAAAGCGCTTTCAAAGGGTGCCTTAAGAAAGCGCTTTTTAAAAGCACTTCTAAAGGTCACCCTTAGAAAGAGCTTTTTGGGAAGCGCTGCTAAAGTTGGCCTTTCAGAGGGTACCTTAAGAAAGCGCTTTTCAAAAGCGTTGATAAAGGCCAACCTTAGAAAGCGCTTTTCCAAAGCGCTGCTAAAGCTGGCCTTTAGAAAGCGCTTTTAAAAGCGCTGCTATAGGATATGCTACGAAAGCGCTTTTTGATGTAAAAGCGCTGTTATAGATGACCTTTAGAAAGCGCTTTTAAAAGCGCTTTCGTAGGTAGTTTTATAATAAATATCAAAACACAATTCGTATCACTTTTCTATTCTCAGTCATATTTTCTTCACGAAAAAATCCTAAACCAGAGCTTCTACGGCGGTCAACGGCACTCCACTTCTCCGGCCAACTGCAATTCGTATCAGGTTTCATTTTTTTCCTCATCCCGTATGTGTTTGTCTGGTTTTCGTGTGCTTTTGTTTGGTTAATGATTTTGAGCAAGCATGGTTTCTACTGTCATAGAAGTTATTAAGAAGTTGTGCATAGAAATAACATGCTAAGAGAGAAATAATGGAGAGTAACATGCTAAGAGAGAAATAATGGAGAGTGTCACACGTATGAGTTCGATGGTGAAGAAACTGGATTTGGATCTAGATCTAAGGTTTTCAAGTACCATGTCCAAGTGAGTTAGATATGTGCAAACAAAGATCTGTTATAGATTGGGCATTTAGTTTCAGTAAATTATTTAGAGGTTGAATGTCATAAATATGAGTTTTGGTTTTTGATACTATTTATTCTTACTGGCTATTTCAGAATTTTATTTATCTTATGGATTGAAAGTGTCTAAGAAAGGAACGGAAACAAACGGAAAAGAAGCCGTCATGTATAACTACTTTAGATGATTTCCTGAATGGGAAGCCAGTAATGGCTCAGCGGTCGTATCCTTCTCCAGCAACTCAATTTGACATGGGAAGCAGTTTTGTGAACGCTACCGCTTCATTAAACCCGAGATTGCTTTTCGATTAAGCCACTAAATGAACTTCTAAATCTTTTCATTATATTTATAATGTCTATAAGCTTATTTGAACTGTGTATATGGCATGTATTTCTTTGTTGGTTATGATGATTACACTTCATTTTTGCACTTAAAAGTTGAACCTGTCAATTTTGTTAAGTTTTATATTGGATTTTTTTTACTGATTTTGCACCAGCTTACTCCATTGTCTTTGATTTATACAACCACATGATCATATTCTCTTTGATTTAATACTGCTTGGCGAGAAATTATGATGTTTCTGGAGAATATGAATTGGTTTATGAAAGGTGTGCTGCTGCCAGACCGACTTCTGCAAGAGGTTTTAATGTTTACTATGATGCTGATGTTGAAGGTGAGGAAATATTTATGAATTTCTTCTTTGGAGGAATGGCCCATGCTGCTAATTTCTGTGGGTTTAGTTTTGTAGGGTCGGGGATGGCTCATAGACAGCTTGTTGCTGATAATGGCTCTGACAGATTCAATGTCCGAGCTTTGATTTAGGTGCTTCTTGTGCTTCTCATTTTACTTATTAACTTTTTGCCTTCGTCAGATCCTGTCTACACTCTTTTGCAAAACTATCCCTTTGAACACTGGATTACTACCCCTAAGGGGGTTAACTACTATGTTAAATCCACAAAGTTTGAACAAGATTATCCCTTGGATAGCCGTGAGCGTCTTATAATTGAGGAAAGAGTTGAGAGATAATACTTTGGTATTCTTCGCCAGAATTGTCAGTTTGAGATGCAGCAACGCCAGTGGAGATATATCAGAGAAACACCTCACTGTGATATGTTTAGGAAGTTTGATTCAGTTCTTTGATAAGTTTGAAACAAGGTTTAATGCAGAGCTAAACTACATGTGATGATATTATAGAATGTACAACTTACTTTTTCACTCAGTAATTAGTGAAACAATTACTAATAAATCACTTTGTTGTGCAATTTTCATTTTAAAAGTCATTATTTATGTAAGATATATGATTACATTGCCTCTCTTAAGTTACTAAATGTGCATTTTGACTGGCATGTATGTCTCTACATCAAACATTTTCAGATACCTTAAACCGTGCTTAATGGCCAGGCTGAATTTCGCGTGTCTTCATTGTTTTATAACTAATAATGTCTCACCACATGATTCAACGTGTCTTTTGTTTTCAAATACCTTAAACCAGTAATATGCTCATGTCTTTTCATTTTGAGTTGTTGTAGCAGCTACTTTCCAGGATAACTTACATTTTCTCATTTTTATTTGTGTTTTTTTTCTTCTGTTTGTTGCATTTCTCTGCTTTAATGTATTTGTTTGAGTTTTGTATTCATGAGGGATGGTTCAACTCATTATTTTGTAAAGGTATTGGATGAAAAGATGAGTTTAAGTTGCTACCATTATGTTTTTCTACCATTTCTCAGTTTTCCTACTTATGGTTTGTAAGTTCCTAAGAGAGAAATTGTTGGCGTACCACCCAAGAAAAGGGTTCCAACTAGATTTTTCCCTCGATACCGGCAGTGTCTTGAAACAATAGTGGGAACAACAGATTTGATGGATGGTGGTATTCGTCAAATGGATATGGATCAAGGTATCTTTGGTTTTCCTTGCACCGAAATAATTGGACATGAGGACGTGGAAGAGATTTTCTATCATAAAGAATTAGGCGTCAGTATTATGCACACATACATCCGGAAACCTCATCTTTTTATTATGTAATTAGCTGAAATTTTTTTTAAACATTTCAATGAATATAGTCTAATATTAATTATGTTTTTATTTAAGGTTGTTATATGACAAATTGATTCGCGGGAATCAATGTTCAAACAGATTCCATTTCGTGTCTTCCTCCCGTGTCAGCGGAGCGACAATTGGTAGGGAACCGAATTCAGTAAGAGAGCACTTAGTCGAAAGATTCATGGCAACTGGCAGTACAGAAAGCTTATATCTTTGGGAGTATAATACTATTCCTATAGGGTTATATTTTCATTCTAAGTTCATTTTAATATTTGTAATTTTTGCGTAGAAAATTTTCTTCTAAACTGTTGTTTTAATTTATAGACGTCACTGGTTGTTGGTTGCTATCGATCCTATAAAAGAAGTGGTCTATTATCTGAATTCGGTTGACGGTGATTGGACAAATTATCCGGATATGAAGTTAATGATTGATACGTAAGTGAGATTATTCTAAATATTTGTTTGTATTTATATATTTAATTATTTCTGTGACATTGTTCTAAATATATATTTTTATTTTGTTAGAGCGATAAAAGTATTCCGGTGTCAAAGAGAAGCTCGGGTACGACGGTCTAAATCAAACAACATTAATTGGATCAAAGTGCAGGTATATTAATTTCCACTATTTTGCTTATAATATTTATTCTATTTGATAAAACAATACAACTATATATTCTTATTTGTTTTTCTATGTAGTGTCCTCAACAGCAAAACGGTATAGATTGTGGATACTTCGTTATGCGGTTTATCAAAGAAATCCTTCAACTGAATCAAATAGAGATTCCAGTCACGGTATGGATTTATAACTTAGGATTTTTTTATTATTTCTCGGATATTTCATATAATTTTTTACTTTTAACTAAATCATGCATATTATGTTTTGTTATGTAGTACTTCGATGAATACAAATGTGCATATTATACGAAACTTCAGTTGGAAGAAATCAAAGAGGAATTGTGTCAATATTTTATTGAGCAGAGAATCATATAAGGTATGAATATATTATTATGTGAAAAGTGTTATGAATACGTTACATGTGTACATGGAATACCATATTGACCGTGTTATTATGTTCAAACCTCGCAGGACCAGGACTTTAATACATAATTGACTGTGTTTCTTTCATACATTAGGACTGGTTTAGTTGTTGTTAGGGTTGATTTTGTAAGACTGATTTTGAGTTACAATGCTGATAACAATGGTTTTTATATATTTTGAGGTACAAAAATGGTGTATATATATTTTGGATTACAATGGTATACAATGCATTACTGCGGTTTATGAATTACAGGTTATGGCAACTGGTTTATATAAATAATATGCTGCAAACAATGCAGGTATATGAATTATATAAATTATACCTCTAAAAAAAACCCTATGAAAGCGCTTTTTCAAGAAAAACGCTGCCTTAGGTAACCTATGAAAGCGCTTTTTCACAAAAAGCGTTGTCTAAGGTAAACATATGACAGCGCTTTTCCAGGAAAAAGCGCTGCTAAAAGACCACCTATGAAAGCGCTTTTCCAGAAAAAAGCGTTGCTAAAAGCCTATCTAAGACAACACTTTTCCAGAAAAAAGCGCTGCTAAAAAAAAACTTATGAGAGCGCTTTTCCAGAAAAAAGCGCTGTCTTAGGTAGACCTATGAAAGCGCTTCTTCATAAAAAAGCGCTGCCAAAAGCCTACTTAAGAGAGCGCTTTTTAGAAAAAGTGTTGTATTAGGTAAACCTACGAAAGCGCTTTTCATTAAACAAAAAGCGTTGCTAAAACCTATAGCAGCGCCACCATAGACAGCGCTTTTAAGCGCTGCTAAAGGGTAAAAAAAGTGCTTTCTTAGGTATTCTTTGGCGTAGTGCCACTTGGTTGCCTTACAAATATCGCCATATTATGCATGTGAGGTATCTTAGCAAAAACAAACAAAAAATACATGATCATAGTCCCTCGATGATGCTATCCATGTTGCCTTTCAAAATGATCTCAGTCCCTAAAGAAAATGCTAAGTTATCTTACAACATTGTTAATCATGGTTATACGATGACCCTTGCCCGTCCCTTTTACATCCAAAGATAGGGTCACTTACCAAATCAATGGTAAGATAACAATGTCAAAGGAAAGAGGAAATAAACATGAAAGACTTTTGAGTAGGTAGATTATTCCTAGTTGCTTGCTCATTTTCAAAACCAAAACATCCTTGCTATTTTCAAAACAAACACCAACACTTTCAAAACATCTTATAAACTTGAAAACATTTTCAAAAGATCAACACTTTGTATATATTCTTACGAACGATAATCATTACAAAATTTGCCCAAACGATGGCACATTTTCAAAATACTTCCAAAAACCACACAAAGCACATTTTCAAACAAAAGCAAGTGATCTAGCAAGAAACTAAGAGCCCATGGAATACCATGAATTAAAAGGGTGCAAATACATTCCCTTTTAATAATCTACCCCCCCGAACTCAAGAAACAATCTCAAAGGTCTTTCCTATTCTTTTCAGCTTTTCCTTTTGGATAAAAGAAAAGTTGGTGGCGACTCTTGTTAAACCGTAACATTTACGATCAAACGCAAAACAACCAAGTCAGTTCTCCCACCGAGTTACAATGTGTTTAAAACTAGGAAAGTTAGAAATTTCGTGCGGGAAATCGATTTCCTAAAACAGCGGAATCGATTTCCTGAACTATTTGTGTATTCCAAAGATTCTGTTTTTTGCCTGCAGTAGAGGGGAAATTAATTTCCCCATATTAGGGAATAGATTTCCACAACAATATTTTGTTATCCAGCACTTTTGTTTTAGGCTTGCAACAAAGGAGAAATCGATTTCCTCATTTTACGAATTTGATTTCCTGAAGCTTTTTCTCAAAAAAATTCTTTTCATTATTTGTCTTTCCATTCATTTTCAAAACATTTTCTTCAACTTTCAACTTGATTTTAAATGAGCAAATCCACTCCTTTTGACTAGATTTTTTGCATGCTACTTGATTTATGTGTGTATTTTGATAATATTTGAAAAATATCAAAAAAAAATGTTTTATTTGATTTATTTTATTAAAAATCTAAAAATATGTCTTTTATACTTTCTTTTAAGACTTTCTTGTTGATTTCTTAATTATTCCCAATTTGAATTTGTCTAACATGCCATGTTTTGACCCTTGCTTAAATGATGTTTGTGTATGTTCATTACCTCACATAATTAGTACATGTGTCAAAAATCTAAGGGAAAGAGATTTTTTTTTTTACTTTATAAGTCATGTGCATATGCATTACCCTTTGTATAAAAAGAAACTTTTTTATGAATATTCACCCTATATATTCTAATATACTCTAAGGAACATTTTAATCCTAAAAAATCTTTTTCAAATCTTCACCACTTTCATATAAAAATCTTGACTTTGTGTCATTGCATTTTTAAATATTATTTTTTAATATAAAAATGCTTTAAATATACTTAAGCTTATCAAAACAATTTCAAAAGACTAAACGTGATTCAACCACACTCAAATCTTTTTGCCACTTGACTTTTCAATTTATAATATTTTCTCAAAAAAAAATAGATATAAATCATCTTCATAGTTGAGATATGATTCTCCTATCCCCATAATAATTATTGAAGCAAATATGATTCTTTTCAAATGAAGACAATTGGCAACTTGTTGATCTTTATATCCAAGTTAGTAGCTATTTCTTCATAATGATGCAAGATCCATCTTCTCATACTCGTGGTGGTATTACACTACAACATTTAGGCTCTCCAGCAACAATTGAAAAACATTTCCAGAACTCTGAAAATCGTTGCCTAAAACAATAGGGGACATTTTCTAGGCGTCTCCTGTGCGAGCGTTGCCTATTGTTTGAGGCGACGTTTTTTTATGTTTTTTGGGAACGCTTTTGAAAAACGTCGCCTATAGTAAAGGAATAAGGGACGATTATTTACGGCCTCTGAGACAACGTTTTTTAAGCGTTGCCAAATTCGGCTACAATTAACAATCGTTGCCTTAAACCTGAATCAGGAAGATCGTTTTTGAAGTGTAGCCATAGCTTATAGGTTGTTGTTTTATAGTGTCCATATAAAATATACAATTTTGCAATTATTATCAAAATAATATAGTCAATAATAATTGGCTTCAAAAATAATATTGATTATATAACTTAAACCATACATCCATAAAAGTTGTAATATAATAAAATCGAGTTCAAACTTTAATTCAAGATATAGTATATAGAGTACACAAAATGCCTAATGTAACAATATTACTTTTAATACTTTGAAGTATGACCCTAGTAAAATAACTAAAAACATATTTCAGCAAAAGAATAAAAATCATATTTCAAGTTTAATTCTTTCAACTACAAGCCAAAAAAAAAGACATCATCCAACTCATTCAAGTTTGTCTTCTAGGAGTAAAGCATCCAGATCGTCCTCTTGAAATTCGTTAGATATGTCATCCTCCATAAATTCTTCATCTACGTCGTCCTCTTGAAATTCACCATCTATATCCTCCTCTTGAAATTCATCATCTAGATCTATGTCGTCCTCTTGAAATTCGTCATCTACGTCGTCCTCTGGAATTTTATCATTTAGGTCGTCCTCTTGAATTTTATCATTTATGTCGTCCTCTTGAATTTCATCATTTATATCTTCCTTTTCAACATCTTCATTGATACATTGCTGCATAAGAAAATAAAATAAAACACATTAACCATAATTATTTTTGGTCCAAAGGACAATTAAGACATCAACAAGAATTAAACCTCGCACAAATAAAAACTAAACCAATGGGCAAAACACATTGTTTATATTCTTCACATCTCATGGATGTGAATTAATTATGAAGGTTTTTAATGAATGTGAATTTTCGTTCTAAACTGTAATAGGTGACATGAGCTTACTAGCAAATAAATCAATTATGAAAACCATTCTGTTTTTGGCTCACTATTCAGGACTTACAATAGCCTTTAACTGTATGTATGTATGTATGTATAACTTGTGCTATCCTTTTATGTTTATTTTTTGGAGTAAATGAACTCTGATGAACACTCTTACTTGTTGTATCTTCTTTGGTGTTCAGTATCATATGGATAAATTTACAGCATACATAGTGAGTGTTATCAAACAAGGGGGTCCCATAATCTTATCCCAGGCAAGTATGTTTATGAAATATCAATGAAAGCTCGCACAAATAAAATAGTTTCAGCCACTTCTAGGTGTTGTCACTACTTAAACAATTTCAACCACTTACTTTATTCTAGGTGTTGTCACTACTTGCAAATTTTTGCATACATTAACAACCATTTTGATACTATAACATAAATTTAAAGTATATGCAGGGATATTAACTACCTTGTGAAACTTCTTTGTTTCCATGTGCAAGAACTTCCTTAGCTTGTGGTTGCAAAAGCTTAGGTCTCTCTGCTTTCTTCATAGCAATGTGGTTGTCCAATTTTCCATCAACCTTTTGAATTCTTTCTCTATTCACTGTAGCTTTCACTTGAGTTCTTTTCTTTGGTGTTTCTAATTTTAGTAAAAATTCACCAAAAGATATTAGGAATAATTTCATGTAATATATGCATAATAGAAAAATTTAAAAATCACTTACCTTGTACAACTTCTTTGTCACCATGTGCATGATCTTTCATTACTTTTGGTTGCGAGAGTTTGTCTATCTCCATTTTCTTTGCAATAGTCTCTTTGTCCAAATTGTGATCAACCTTTTGAACTCTTTCTTGTTGAGTTCCTTTTTTTGGTGTTTCTAATTTTTGTAAAAATTCATTAAAAAACAGTAGGAATAATATATCTAAAGGAATTCCAAAACATAACTTTAACATACATCATTTTATATAAAATCAAATGAAACAAGAAAATAATTTACCGTCCACAACTTCTATAATTTCCTGAACCCTTTTAGGGCCAATACCCGCTTCATAGCAAACATTTCTCCAAGAACCCTAAAATCTTCTTCATAACAATTCACTATCTAATGCCTTACTTAAGCTAGGTATTATAATATCTCACATAATACAGTGTATATATGCCTCTGACATTAAATATACAATGCATGCGTCAGTAAACCATAATCAAGTAACATATTAACCTGAGAATGGCTTTCTTTGTCAAACTTCCCTCTTCAGCTCCATTTAGTTGCTGACACAATGCAGGAGGGTAGAATATCAAATTTAAATTTTACAGTCTATCCATTCTTTTGAAACAAGGAAACAAAATTAACAAATCTCACCCTAGCTCTTCTATTTTAATTGAAGGATAAAGTAAATTTTCCTACTTTATAAGTTCAGTTGAGACCATTCCCATTCCTACAAATTTGATTAGTCCTAATCCAACCTTACAAAATTGGTTTGTAAGGCGAAGGTTGTCATGTCACCCACTTATAAGCACAATTCAGATTCAAACCAAATCATTATCAAATGTGTGAAACTAAAACAGGACTAGGGCTGTAGGGCATAACAAATCCACTCTTTAATTTCCCCAAAACAAACTTGATCTAAATAGAACAAATTTTGCATACATCCGAGTAAATCAAATAACAGCCACCGCGTAATCATAGATCAAACTTTATCCACAATAGAGCAAAAACATCAAAATGTTTTTAAAACAAAATTCCACAAAGTACACACTTCATTACAAGACAGATCAAAATTCAAACACATCAAAAGGTCACTAACTCAAATACAAGAAAACATAAAAAATCAGTAATCACTTCCAATTCAATATTCAATCAGGAAAAATGCAACAACTGTTAACAAAAAACTTGTAATAAATAAGAAGATAAAAGATTGAGAAGGAAGAGAACACACAAGATTTTATCTCTAAAAGACGATGAAATAGCTCTTCTCCTAAAATCAACCACAACAAACTATTTTATTATTTTACCACGAACTACGAGGTTTTGATCCTTAATTGATACATAGGTATAAGACTATGTCTTTCCAAACAAAAATATCCTAAAATATATTTCTTTTCCCATCTCCACGTCCATTTAAACAAACAAACAATTTTAAACCAAAAACTATTATAAGTGATTCTTATAGAGTTATATATACATAGATGCTAATACATTCTCTTTGTATAACCAACCCCTATACCTTGGATCTCTTCCTTATACTTTGCTTTTAGTCTTTACTCCTTGCATTGCATGTTAAATAATATGGTTTCAATCTTTTTCCTTTTTCTTAGAAATAATAAAGTTTGATGGTGACTTCTTAAATTTTTTGTGAGTCAAATTTGTCAATAGTTTAGTCTTCTCAATTTTTCACCGTAACTCTTTCAACAAAATATTATTCAATATTTTTCCTTACTTTGCTCTGATATCATAAGTCTTATCACCTACCAAATAGAACACTGTTCATTTACTCACTTACTAGTTTTCCTTTTCATTTTAAAACATATCCATAAATATTTATTCTTTATTAGTTATAACACCTTAATTAATTTTTCTCTATTAACAATTTCTAACTGATAAAATAATATATATTTAAAAATATACAATTTATCTTTATTTTTACCAATACTTTTAATTTTTTCTGGATAAATATAAGCACAACAAAATTCTAGTGTTTACATGTCATGATTCTAAAATATTGATGTGAAAGGCATGAATCAAGTCAAAACACACATATTTTGTTGAAAAAGGAAAACTTATTATATATGTTAATCAAAGATAGTGACAGAATTATAACGATCTCCGCATTGTGTAAGCATTAATCTTTTCTTTGATTTTAATTTTACACTCTGACTCAACGACTACAAAATTTGTTTCAAGTGTGGAAATTTATTACATTGCATTCGTAGTTCCGTGTGTGAATGTGCACATGAAAATGAATGAATATAAATGATTATAATTTTCAAATTATTATACGTACTAGTAATAACTTGTATGTTTTATATACAAAAATATTTGAAGCGGTCTGAGTTTTATTAAATTTAATTCAAAGTTATTACTTACATTATCCCATCCCATTGTTTAGTAACTTGACATAAACAAAATCTTTTGCATACTAGTTTTATGAGCAAGTAATATTTAAACTATATTAACTTTATATTCAAGCATTTTTCTTTAAATTAATGAGTATAAAATAAATATATTTTCATATATTTAACAATATAAGTTTCTTAAAAAAGTACGAGAAGTTAATTATGTAAAACGATATAAGTTGATAACTAAATAAAATATTTTAAATATTTTATTGTTCTTAATTGTTTTAGTCTCAAGAGAAGTATGTATTCATTTTTTCTTTCACAAATATACATTATATATATGATAGAAAATCAGAATTTTGAAAAAACGCTTTAGATAGGAAGGAGATTTTGATTTTAGGAGCTTTTTGGACTAGGCAACAGTATGCAGTCATCTTGGAAGATGATTTAATATTTTTATATTGATGTCTAGAGTGAAAATTATTAAGGGTTGAGAGGTAGAAAAAAAATTTAGGGGGTGTTTAGCTTCATTAAATGATATTTAATTTCTTGTGATATTTAAAAAAAAAAAACTCATTGATAGTTGAACATAGAGCTTATCTAGCAAATTTTGAAATTTTTTTAATCGAACTCGTCAACAAAACAATGTTATTTCCCTATTATTTGTCGCTGCAACAACCAACGTTTTTATATAAGCACATGTATTATAAAGCACAAGAAGTACAAAAAAATATAAGAATAAAAAAATCAGCAAGAATATACAAAACACTCCACTACCTAACATATTCCAAAGGAAACACTATAGTGACTAGCTAGGGTTCGCATGAAGGAGGTGTGAGCTTTCCGATATTTTCTGTCTTTTTTTTTTGTCTTGCTTTGTTAACTAAAATGAAAAATAATAATTTTTATTTTTAAAAATTTGTTAATATGCTTTATAAAAATAATGTTCTATAAAAATAATATTTAATATGACAAGGGGAGGGGGCGGCCGAGAAAAATGGTGCTACCGCCACCAGAAATTCACATTAATCGGCGGGAGGACCCTACTCCGGGGGACGATGATGCAGAAGAAGAAGCAACAATCAAAGGAACCTCTATGAAAGAAATTGAAACAATGGAGAGGGAATTCAAGGAATCTCAAACCCTAACGCCATAATCAACCAAGAAGAATAACAATGAGAACATTCAAGAGGGAGAATCAAAGAAAATGGTGAATGTATTAAGCGGGAATTGAAATCCAGAGAATGGGATGACCATCCGATTCGTTTCACCTAAGATGGTAGAGAAAGAAATTTAAATTGAGATAGAAGAAGCTGATATTGAATCAGCGGTAAAATTCTAGGAATCTACTCTGATTATGTATGTGCTTGGTAGAGAGTTTAGTATGAATACTGTCAAACAATTTGTGATCAAATCCTGGAATTTTGTGAAGCTACCAAATCTGTACTTCAAGGATGAAGTTTATTTTATCATGAACTTCGACTCGTTTCAAGACAAGGAAGTTGTTCTGATGAAAGGTCCATACATAATACACAACATGACCATGCTTTTGAGGGATTGGAAACCAGATTTTTGCCTGAAGAGAGATATGATCAAAACAATCCCAATATGGGTGAAGTTTCCCCAATTACCTCTTCACTTGTGGGGAGCTAGAAGTCTGAGTAAAATTGGGAGCGCCATAGGGAAACCAATAGTCACTGATGAGTGCACATCAAATAAGCTAAGAGTTTCATATGCTAGAATCTTGTTGGAGATTGATATAACACAGGAGTTGTCGAAGGACATCACAATCAGAGATATTGCAGGGAATCGACTGAAGCAGGTTATGGAATATAAATGGAAGCCAAAGTTTTGTGAAATATTCCAAACAGTTAAATAAGAGTGTGAGAAAACTCCCCTCAGAAAAGTAACAATTGGAAACCAAAGAATACTCAGCCCGAGAAGCATATGGGACCTAGCACACACAACAACACATAATACATGGTCATTACCCCTATTAGAGGAACCAAGGAAGGTGACCTAGAAAAAAGTGAACAAGAATTGCAGGGACAAGGGTAAAGGAGTTTTGATGGATCACTCAACACCAAAGCTTACTTGCGAAAATGGGTTTGAGCACTAGGGATTTGGAAGGATCCACTAGTGATCCAAGAAAAAGTCTCATGGTTGTTGCTTGTAATGTGTGGGGGCTCAATAAAATTGGTATGACTCGAGACATTAGCTCCCATCTATTAAGTCTTAAACCTTAAATTGTGGTCTTAGTTGAGACTAGAGTAAAGAAGGACAAAGCTTCCAAGATCAGAGAGAAGTTAAAGCTTAGAGGTAACTACTTAAATAATTACTCCAAGCATGATAATGGTCGTATCTGGATTGCGTGGGATAATAGAAAAGTGGATGTCAAACTTATTGACACTACTGCAGATATGATACACTATAACATCCATGATCTGAGTGGTAAATTCCTTTATTGGATTACTGCTATTTATGTATATAAACAGATAGATAAAAAAAGAACATTAAGGAACAATATTGTGGATAAGAATAAAAAGAAAAATGGACCTTGGTGTCTTATAGGGGACTTTAATAATATCCTTAAAACCATAGATAAAGTTCAGGGCAGAATGGTGCATGAAAATGAATACAAGGATCTGGTCAACATGATGGAGGAAATAATGCTTTTTGAAATTGATAGTATATGTAACTAATATGCATGGTCAAATAAGAAGTTGTATGCAAATTTGCCTAAGTGTGAATTTTGGTTAAATGAGGTTAGTTTTCTTGGTCATGTGATCTCAGGTAGTGGCATTACTGTAGATCCATTGAAGGTTGATGTTGTGTTACAATGGAAAACTCCGAAGTCAGCTACTGAGATTAGGAGCTTTTTGGGATTAGCTGGTTACTATAGAAGGTTTATCGAAGGTTTTTCTAAGTTGGCACTTCCGTTGACTAAGTTGACTTGTAAAGGTAGAGCTTTTGTGTGGGATGTTCAGTGCGAAGAAAGTTTTACAGAATTAAAGAAGAGATTGACATCGACCCCGATTTTGACGTTGCCTAATCCAGGAGAGCCTTTTGTGGTATACTGTGATGCTTCTAAGATGGGTTTAGGAGGTGTGCTTATGCATAATGATAAGGTAGTTGCTTATGCGTCAAGGAAGTTGATGACTCATGAGAAGAACTATCCTACGCATGATTTTGAGCTAGCTGCAGTTGTCTTTTTGTTGAAGATTTGAAGGCATTATCTTTTATGGTTCTAGATTTGAAGTGTTTAGTGACCATAAGAGCCTAAAGCATTTATTCGATCAGAAGGAGCTGGATATGAGGCAACAAAGATGGTTGGAACTGTTAAAGGATTATGATTTCAGTTTGAATTATCATCCAGGAAAAGCGAATGTGGTAGCTGATGCGTTGAGTTGAAAGACTTTACACATGTCGGCGATGATGGTTAAAGAGTTGGAGTTGATTGAGCAATTCCGAGATTTGAGTTTGGTTTTTGAAGTGACACCGTGAAGTGTTATGTTGGGAATGTTAAAGTTTAATAATGAATTTCTAGACAGTATCAAAGAAGCTCATAAGTTGGATCTGAAACTGGTAGATCCGGTGGTTGGGATCGATCAGTCTGAGAATAATGATTTTAAGTTAGATGTGTAAGGTGTGTTGAGATTTTGTAGCTGGATTTGTATTCCTGATGATACTGAGATGAAGAAAGTGATACTTGAAGAGAGTCATAAAAGTAAGATGAGTATTCATCCAGGAGCTACAAAGATGTATCAAGATTTGAAAGGTTTGTTTTGGTGGCTTGGGATGAAGAGTGATGTGGCTTGGTTTGTGTATGCATGTTTGACTTGTCAAAAGTTGAAAGTTGAACATCAGAAGCCTGCAGGGTTGATGCAACCGTTAGAAGTTCCATAATGGAAATGGGATAGCATTTCGATGGACTTTGTGACGGGGTTACTTAATACTTTAAGAGGATATGATTTGATTTGGGTGATTGTTGATAGGATTACGAAGTCGGCTCATTTTATTCCTATTAACATCAGTTTTCCAGTGTCGAAGTTGGCTGAGATTTACATTAATGTGATTGTAAAGCTGCACGGTGTTCCTTTGTGCATTGTTTCAGATAGAGATCCGAGATTTACTTCTGATTTTTGGAAGAGTTTGCAAGAAGCGTTGGGTTCTAAGTTGAGGTTGAGTTTGGCGTATCATCCTCAGATAGATGGTCAGACTGAACGGACTATTCAATCGTTGGAAGACTTGTTGAGGGCATGTGTTCTTGAGCAGGGAGGTTCGTGGGATACTTATCTTCTGTTGATAGAGTTCACTTATAATAACATTTACCATTCTAGTATTGGGATGACACCTTTTGAAGCGTTGTATGGTTGAAGATGTAGAACTCCTTTATGTTGGCATGAATCAGGAGAAAGTGTGGTACTTGGACCTGAACTTGTTCGTGAGACTACTGAGAAGGTGAAGTTGATTAGGGAAAATATGAAAGCTTCCCAGAGTAGACATAAGATTTATCATGACAAGCGAAGGAAAGAATTAGAATTTCAAGCGGGTGACCATGTGATTTTGAGAGTTACACTTGTGACTGGTGTTGGACGAGCATTGAAGTCTAAAAAGCTCACTTCTCGTTTTATTGGACCATATTAGATTTCGAAGAGAGTGGGGAGTGTTGCTTATAGAGTGGCTTTACCGCCTAATCTTTCGAGTTTGCATGACGTGTTTCATGTGTCACAACTCCGGAAGTATATTTCAGATCCATCTCATGTGATTCATATGGATGATGTGCAAGTACGGGATAACCTTACAGTGGAGACAATGCTTGTACTGATCGCGGATCGTGAAATAAAGACTTTGAGGGGCAAAGATATTTCTTTGGTTAAAATGGTTTGGCTAGGAGTTGCGGGAGAAAGCATGACTTGGAAGTTTGAGAGCAAGATGCGGGACTCCTATCCTGAATTGTTTGATTAAGGTAAATTTTCGAGGACGAAAATATTCTAAGTGGGGGAGAGTTGTAACGCCCGTAATTTAATTAATTATTTAATTACATTATTTTTGGATTATTTATGAAGTTATGTTATGATGATAGTTGATGTGTTGTTCTTATTGGATATATTTATTCTATTAAGTTGTGGAATAATATTAGAATAATAATATCATTTGATGTGAGCTTATTTTAAGGAATAGAAGTAGTAAAAAGGGGGTGTAGGAGTTTTAAGCCCATTAAGACACAATGAGAATTATAGGGTTATTATATTAGTTGTTAGAAATAATAAGGAAAAAGAAGTAGCAGTAAGAAGAGAAAGAAATAAGGGTTGGAAGAGAACGTGAAAGTTGCAGAAAAGAAGGAAAAGAGACAGAAGAGAATTCAATCGGAAAAGTCGTAGAGCAACCTTGAATCCAAGATAAGAATGGGGTTATGACTTTATAATAGTGTTTATGATGAGTAGTATGTGGAATTAGATGTGAAAAGTTGTCTTGTTTATGATTGGGATGTATATATTGTTGTATGATGAAGATCAATGATTTAGAGATGAATAATGATGCCCTAATGCTGTATAATTGATGTAGAAATATAGGATTTTTATAATTGATGATTTCTTATGATTAGAGGATGTTTTTAGGGCCTAAGGCAGGAATATCGCAGTGAAAACATAGTGAAATTGTAGAAAATATTCATGACAGAACAATATGCATGGACCTTAAAAGCCATGTGTCGATACATGCAGGTTTTTGGACTCAAAATGAGTCGATACGAAGAAGCGTGCGATGATACATGCGATGTTGAAGATTCAGTATGAGTAGATACAGAGGGATTACGAGTTGACTCATGCAGGATTTTAACCCAGTATGCGTCGACTCAAAATATTATGCGTCGACTCATGTAGTCAGATTTTTGACAGATTCTTCTAAGGGCTGTAACTTGAGTTTTCGGACTCCGTTTGAGGTGTCGTTCGAAGCGTTGGATAGATAACGCTATGAAATTCATTATTAAGGATTAAAATGAAGGATAAGGAGAGTAAATCCTAGTACCCAAATAAGGATTAGAGTTAGTTTCCTATGTAAATCGCTATGATGATTCTCTGAAGAATGATAAGGATAAGAAGATTATATATTATTGTTTGGTTCATAACAGTAAGATTAATGATGATGACGTAGTATTACTGAATAATAATATGTAGAGGTTTGGTAATTTAGAGATAAGCCTTAGATGATTAATTAATTATAGGCATTATCATGTTGTAGGCCTATGGCCAACATTGAGGGATTTCCGATCCATCGTTGTATTGTTGTTGTGGCTGAGTTGCTGTAAAATTATATTGATGAATTACGTTGATGAAATTATGTTGATGAATTATGCGATGATTTATGTTTATGAAATCATGTTGATGAATTATGCGATGAATGATGTTGATGAATGATGTTGAGATGTCTCTAATAATTGGCAGCTATTAAGATGTAGGCTTCTGGCCAACGATGATGTGGTGTTAAGATGTTGTTAATTATGGTTGTTGTTAATACATTCATGATTGTGTCGCATACATTGCATATCAAGATGGAGCTGATGCTTGTTAAGATGGCATGTATTGGCGAATATTAATATGAAGGCTTATGCCTTGTTGATTCCTCTATTTATTGGCAATTATTTTAAGATGAGAGTTCTGCTCCAATGGTACCACATGCATTTTCATAGTATTGAGCCGCATTATATGATTGCATAAAGAAGTTGTGTATTGATGCGGTAAATGTGTATATTGTTGGTATTCTGTTGTGATTATTGTTGTTTATAAGATGAGAAGTGGTGATGTTATGTGATCTAATTTAATTTATTATTTATCATACGTTTTTATTATATTGTTAGATATCTCACCCCTTCTGTTTGAATGTTATCCTTATGTTGGTAACGTGTAGTTAATCCAGAGTGAAGGCAGTATATATTCGATAGTTTAAGTCAGTGTCATTGCTCTGATACATAACATTCGGGGGGATGAACGCTTGTTGCTTTTAATTATTAATTACTTCAGTTGTTGAACTTTAATTTAATTGTTGCTGCAATTGTTAGACAAATATGTTATTATGATTCTGCTGCGTAGATGTTCAAGTTTTTGAATTAAGAGATTAAATTATTATGCTGATGGTCCATCTGAAGTTTTAAAGTGTTATGTATCCACGTTGAATGCAATTTGTTTTTAAGTTGAATTTGTGGCATCCTGATTCAGTTGTATGAATTTTTAAAACTCTGATTTACTTTCATAATTGCCGGGTAGAATTGGGGTGTTACATCAAGCAACATTTGTCTCAGGTTAACATATCTAGGACCACATTCTCCTTGCTTATGAGTTGATTCGCGGTTACAACATGAAATGTGGTACTCCCAGGTGTATGCTTCAATGGAATATTCAAAAAGCTTATGACACTGATGATTGAAAAGCTTTGAATGTTATCTTAAAATAAACTGACATCTCCAATCCATTTATTAAGGGGATTATGTTGGCTATCATTAATGTTTCCACTACACCATATAAGGGAATAGAGAACGCTTTTTTTTGTCATAGATAACACTTTAAAGTGTTTCCTATTCATGTGATGTTGTAAGTAAAGACAATGCTTTTTGTCAATGTAAAAGTGTTGCTTAATGTAGCCTTTAGGCAGCGCTTTATTCCATAAGCGCTCTATAAAGGCCCCTATAGGCAGCGCTTTTTACATCAAAAGTGTAACATCCCTATTTATATTTAGTATTATTTAATTATTTTATTAATTATTATATTTTATGGTAATTAATTTAATTGTGTGATTTAGTGAATATTTGAATTATTAGAATATATGTGTTATTTGAATAATTGAGTTTATGAGTAAGAATAGAAAATAGCTAATTGGGCCTAATAATGAGAAATAGAAGTAATAAGGAGATGTGAATTACTAAGACCAATAAGAGAACTATATTTAGTAAGGGTTATGAGAGATAATAGATTAGAATTCTCATTTTGTGAAAAGGAGAGGAACAAGAAGAGAAGAGGAGAAAGAGGAAGAGAGAAGAGGCAAAACCTAGAGGTGAATATTCAAGAGGTAAGGGGGAGAATCCTTATTATTATGGGTGTGTATAGTATGCAATTGATAGTAACATGCTAGGTGTGATTTGATTTTCAATTCCTAGATCTAAACTCTCACATGTTAGGGTTTGTGTAGAAATCTATGGATTTGATAGAAATTGGCGTGTTGAATGGAATAAAATGAGTACTTTCATGTTAGGATGATGGATTATTGATAAAATTGGCAAACATGATGTTTTGTAGTGATGGTTAGTTTTTTGATAAGAAAAATCGTGTGGAAATTAAGTTAAAATGCAGAAAAAATCATGTTTTAGAGGTTTGAGTCGACTCAAACTGAAGGGAGGTCTGTGCGAGACAACCCGCTAGGCAAGGAAGTGTTGTCACACATTTTTGGGTCGACTCATTCTTTGCGTCTACTCATACAGGGTTTCGCGTCGACTCATACAGTAAGTTTTCTGACATATTTTGTAACGATCATGACTTTTTAACCATAGCTCCGTTTTAGGCGTCGTTCAAATTGTTAGAAAGCTAACACAATAAAATATAAGATAGAACTGGGTTTGTTGGCATTGGATGATTGGAATAATAGTTTGTATTTTATTTGTTATGTGTCATGAATGGATTATGAATGGAAATACCATGTTTTAGCATTGTTTGCTATTTGTGATATATGTGATTGATGAATGTTATATGATTGCATTGTGTTAATGATATATGTGTGTTTGTGCAACAGTGGATAATTCATTTTGATGGATTATTATGATATGCGGCATGATTAAGGTTTGGTGATAATCTTAATTTGCATATAATTGGTTATGTTTGCACATGTATGCATGGGGAGATTAAAATCCGGTTGGTTTCTTTGATCCTTATGTGTAAATAGAAGCGGTGAATTATATGTTCATATTGGTTTCTTTGATCCTTGTGTGGAAATAGAAGCGGTGAACTATATGTTAATATTGGTGGGTTTGGTCTTGTCTGGATCGGAAGCGTGGCTCTATTCTAAATATTGAATCGGGAGCGAGGTGAACTTGATTTCATGATGGTACCACATGCATGAGTCATATTGAGTCGCATTGGAGTCACATTTGTTGTTATGTGATGTTTTGCTTTGAATACGTAATGTGTGTGATAATTGGTTTAACTGTAACTTTGATGATGATTGCAATGTATGTGATGATTGTGTGAATTATTCTACTTGGATATAATTGTCTTGGTACTTGTATTGGTGAAACCATGTTGTATAGATAATTATATGAAGTGTGATGAATTCTTGGAATGTATGCATGTTATATACATTGTTTATATTATATATATCCATAATGATGTGAATTCTCACCCTTATGTTATAGTGATGTTCTATGTGACATTGCGCAGGTACCGAGGATAGTGGTGATACTTTCCAGGATTAGTCAGAGGAGTTAGATCCTTATCTATCCGTTTATCCTTATGTAGTGACTCATTTCTCTGGTCTATGTAACACATAGGGGGTTTTAAACTCATGTTTATTTGAAGAGATGTTGTTATTTCTCTTATTTGAATTGTACGGTGAGAGTTTATGTTGAGTGGCCTCAGTGCCTAATGATTTTAGATCCATGACTTGTTATGAGAATTTATGATTATAGTATGGGATATAATCATTATTATTATTATTTAAGTAAATAATTATTCCGTTGTGATGTGCATGATTTTGAAAACATGAAGTTTAAATACGTGTTATGATCATGACCAGTACGCATGTTTGAATTTCATTAAAAAAAATTGAGTTCAAAATGTAACGCCCTCTTTGAGATGCATATTATTTTACTTTGATTATGCTATTTATGCTATGTGGGATTAAAGGGTGTTACAATAATGGTATCAGAGCAATAGACGGTCAGATTGGTCAGGTTACTAATGAGTTTAATTCCTGTTGTATTTGATTTGTGTATATGACATAATCAATATTGTTTATCTGACGAGTGTTGTTGGTTGTTTGTTTGTTTGGAATCTTAGAACGACGGCTTTTGGAAGGAATAATGATGCTCTTGTTGAGGCCTTGAGAATGCTGGCTGGATCTATTGGGTAGGTCCTCAAGCGAATGCTGGTAACAGAGCTGAGGATGATGAGTTTCGTGCTTTGTGGAAATTTCAGAGGAACAATCCTCTAACCTTTGAAGGAGAGAATGAACCTGACAAGCCTCAATCATGGTTGAAGGCAATTGAAAAGATCTTTCGAGTCATGAATTATACTGATGCGCATGCATGGGGAGATTGAACTCTGGTTGGTTTCTTTGATCCTTATGTGGAAATAGAAGCCGTGAATTATATGTTCTGATTGGTTGTTTTGATCCTTGTGTGGAAATAGAAGCGGTGAACTATATGTTCATATTGGTGGGTTTTGGTCTTATCCGAATCAGAAGCGTGGCTCTGGTTCTAAATATTGAATCGAGAGAGAGGTAAACTTGATGTTCATGATGATACCACATGCATGAGTCGCATTGAGTCACATTGGAGTCGCATTTGTTGTTATGTGATGTTTTGCTTTGAATGAATAATGTGTGTGATAATTGGTTTAACGTGACTTTGATGATGTTTGCAATGTATGTGATGATTGTGTGAATTATTCTACTTGGATATAATTGTCTTGGTGAATCCATATTGTATAGATAATGATATGAAGTGTCATGAAATCTTGGAATGTATGTGTGTTATATACATTGTTTAAATTATATATATCCATAATGATGTGAATTCTCACCCTTCTGTTGTAATGATGTTCTATGCGACATCCGTGACACTTGCCATGATTAGTCAGGGGAGTTAGATCCTTATTTATCCGTTTATCCCTAGGTAGTGAGTCGTTTTTCTAGTCCATACAACACAGATGTTGAGTGACCTTAGTGCCTAATGATTTTAGATCCATGATTTGTTATGAGAGTTTATGATTATAGTATGGGATATAATAATTATTATTATTATTATTTGAGTAAAGAATTATTCCGTTGTGATGTGCATGATTTTGAAAACATGAAGTTTGAATACGTGTTATGATCATGACCAGTACACATGTTTGAATTTCTTGGATATTTTGTGAATTCAAAATGTTACACCCTCTTTGAGATGTATGTTATTTTACTCTGATTATGCTATTTATGCTATGTGGGATTAAAGGGTGTTACAAGAAGCGCTTTCTAATGCACCCCTTTAGATAGCGCTTTCACTTTAGACAACACTTTTTAAAGTGTTGTGTAATGTATATTTTAGTTCACTTTTTTCTATTTTAGGCATAACTTTCTTTAAAAGCGCTCTCTAAAGTCCCTTTTAGGCAACGCTTTATATTTTAGAAGCGCTTTCTACTGCACCACTTTAGGCAGCACTTTTTATTCCCCACTATAGGCAGCACTTTTATGTTTAAAGCGTTGTCTAATACTCACGATTTTTTTAATATATGAAGCTTATATTTTAAGCGCTCTCTACAAATAATCACTTAAAATAAACACTGTATTTCAAATTTGCAGCTTCAATCCAATAAATATGCACCAAATTTGCATATTTTTATATACAACTTTAATCCAATAATTTATATATACATAAGTTTGATACAACTTAAAAATACACAAATCTGATATATATATATATATATATATATATATATATATATATATATATATATATATATCTTCTAGAGCTGCTATCTTCTCTACTATCTTATCTACAAACAACAACAATGTAGAATCCTAAATGAACTTGTTATCTATATATCTTCTACATATGCACCTACCTGAAACAAAACTAATAAAGACATATCAGAATCAAGCTACATAACACTTAAATCTTATAACTATTATAATTTAACACAAACTAATATAACAAAAACAAATCAAGAATCCGTTATAATCCACTATTAAAAATTCCCGAATTCATACCATGAACAAATAAAACTTTATTTAAATTTAACTCCAATACCATCATAACTAACCTTCCACATAACAACAACAACATTGCAACACAATTTACCACACTAATGACGACATAGTATCTCATCAAAACTCAAAGTTATATATGCTCAAAATTTTCATCAATGAAAGTCTCACAATACCTTATAAAATTCTCATCTCAATAATATATTGATACCAATCCTCCTTAATTTCGTCCAATTGATCTCTCGAGTAAGTAGAAGACTTGAATTCATCAAAGTACTACATAATATAACATAATATGATTTAGTTAAAACTAATTAATTAGATCAAATATGATAAATAGTAAAATAAATCATAAGTTAGAAATCCATACCATGGTTGAAATATCTATTTGACTCAAAAGAATAATTTCTTTCATAAACCTCATCATGAAATGACCATAATTTATATCACACTGACAAGGATACTACACATGAAGGAAAAAGGAATATATATCAGGATATATAGTTTAACTTGTTTTATCAAGTAGCATCACTAATATAATCAAAATTGTGAAAATATACATGCACTCTGATCCATGTAATGTTATTTGCTTTACTCTTTGGTACGTGAGTATCTCTTTGTGATCGAAAAATTTGTATAACTCTACCAAAATATAAACGAATATTTAGAAAAATCTCACATAAATAAATAAATATACAAACGAATATTTAGAATAATCTAACTTACGTATCAATCATCTTCTTCATATTTGGGTATTTTGTCCAATCACCTTCTAACGAATCCAGATAATATAAAATTTCTCTTATAAGATTAATCGCAACCAACAACCAGTGTCCACTGTAAGATTAACAAAGGTTGGATGGAAACTTTCTACACAATGTCAAAACACGAAAAATTATAATAGATGAACCTAGAATGAAAATCTAACCTATTACCAATATTAAATGGTAAAAAAAACAACTTTTTAGTATCTTTGTTGACCATAAATGCATGGACAAAGTACTCTTTAACTTCATCTGATCTTTAATCGATTAACCGTGAGTTGATATTGTTTGGAGATAAGAAACAAAATATTTGTTCCAGTTGATGCTGGCACATGAAGTTGTCATACATGAACCTTAAATAAAAACATCAATAACATTAAGATTATTCATTGAAATGAGTAAATAAATTGTTCAATTAATTAAATAAAGTTGATCGGAGTATACCTGATGTATGTATCGATAATACCGAGGCCTAATTCTGAATGTCCAAAAACTTGATCCATATCCTATTTACTAATTGTTTCGTAATAGGAAAACCCAAAAATACCTTCCTCTATAGGTATATTACGAGTACCTCTGTCAGCCAAATCTGATATTCCTATTAATGTCTGAAGGAACGACCTATACCGAGAAGTAGGCTTTTTTTATCAGCGGTCTTTATAACATCCTTTTTTGTGTGGACATGTTGCTAATTTCAGGCTTCTTACTCCTAATGACTTGTTGTATCTCTTTAGCATGAATCTAAAGATCAGATGCATATAAGTTAGGTGATGTATAAGATCATTAATTAACATTTTATATATGATATATATATATATATATATATATATATATATATATATATATATATATATATATATATATATATATATATATATATATATATATATATATATATATATATATATATATATATATATATATATATATATATATATATATATATATATATATATATATATATATATATATATCAATGTACCTCTTTTTTTGATGCAACTGACTCGGTTTGTCGCGTAGCCCCCTTATCTTTTGATTTGGATTTTGTAGGAGTCTAACATTACCATGAAAAAAATGTACGTTAAATGATTATAAAAAATTTGAATACTCAAAGGTTCATAATGGTTTTCAACATACCTCATCATCTATGCAAATGAGGTTTGATGACCATGCAACATATAATCCTATTGCCTTTCCCACCAATGTTGCATCTGAAATATCATCAAGTAAAGGTAATGGCACATCCCTCTATAAAGCAGTATCAATTGATACTTTCAAAAATCTATCAGGGAGCGGTTTATGGTGAAGTACTTATCCCAAAGTGTTATGCACTTTTCTTTTACCAACCATGCGATAAGTCGGTGACGATAAATAGAGCTGACAAGGTGAAATGCCCTAAACCAATAATAAATATGAAATTGTTAATGTGTATATATGTCAATTAAAAAAATTGTGCTAATTCATAATAATATATATTACCTCGAGAATTTTCTATTGGAAATCACAATTTATACTATCTTTGTCACTAGTATCCTTGAACCCCGAACCTTGTCTTTCTGACTGATGTCTTTCTTTATCCATTTCCAACTCACAAACTTTAGCTTTTTATTTTTCTAACTCATCCATCACTTCTTTATTTCTATGACCTTTCCTCTTTTGATGTTTACCCAAAGATGTTTGAGTCGCCCCAAATCCGTTACCCCTCACTCAACTAAGTATGCTCCTGCAATCATGGTCTTCGGCTTGAGTTAAAGATTGAGATAGATTCTCCAGAAATTTATATGCATATCAAAATAAATTAGTGGTGATTAAAACTCATAAATTATTTATGTTAAGAAACTTTTGATTTAATTAAAGGAATACTTATATACTTACACATTGCTGAAAAATTTGTTGAACATCTTCCTTAATAATTCCATCCTTACCCACATGAGCAACCTTCCACAAAACATGTTCCAGAAGAGATGTTTCTTGACTTTTATCCTCTTCTAACTACACATTAAGAGAAATAATAAGATCAATTGTTACACATGATGAACAAGTATATCATAGCATTTATATATACTTACCATTCTTTGTTGTAAGCGTGCATATCCCATACGCCCTTTTTTGTATGGATACGGGAGACTTGATGCTCATTGGCGATTTACAACACCCACATTATGAAAATTTGAGGTTCTTCGTTTGTCTTTAAAGGTTTCCCAATCTTTAGGTGAAACCAAGCCTGCATACGTTTTTGGAAGTTCAACATCGATATAATCTTTATCGGCATCCCTAAGAAACTTGTTTGTTAAAAAAGATTGAAACCCTCTGAGTCTTTTCCAGTCAATTGAAGACAATATGTTTTTCAATCATCATCAATGTTAAAAGACCTCTACGAAAAAACATACATAAAGTGCATTAGTAATTTAAATACATAATAGTCAACAAAACAAATGACATCACATATAGTACCTCTATATCACTCCACATTTTTTCTTTAGTGGGTTTCAAATCTCGATTTCTCCAATCATCACAAGTGATTTGAACTTCTATCCTCACAAGGGAACCAATGTAACTTGTCAACATTGAACCGTTAGACTCAATTAGTTGTTTTTCTTCATTCCAATGTACGTCAAATTTGAAACCTTTATCTCTTGCACAAACGATTGCCTTCATAATAGTTATCCTCGTCTAATATCATTCTCCAAATCATGAACTGATTCATTTCCATCATTATTAGAAGCATCATATGATTTTTCCTTGTTACTAGCCATTTGAACTGTAATAAAGAAAAACATAAACACAATATAAAATTCAAGTAGCATTGAATGAATAAACACAATATAAAAACATAAACACAATATAACAATTTTATTGAATCACAGAACATATACCATTTTACTAGTACCTTTTTCACTAGCATCTCTTTCTTTTCTTGGTTGGAACATGAATTACTTGGCTCTTAACAATGCGGATGGATGGATTGATCCAAATTCCCTCATTATGATCATTCCTAATATATGATTCATTCGCTATAATATTCTCATCTTGATCATTTCGTATATACGACTCATTCCCTCTAACATATGACTCATTCTCAACATTAATATCACTTTGATTTACACTATTATCATCAATTACTTTGTTATATAAAAGCACTATAGACCATTTCATACTTGTCGGATCATTGACATAGAACACTTTTTTAGCTTTAGAGCCTAGAATAAAAGGCTCATCTTTGTACCCCATCCTATTAAGATCCACTTGTAAAAATCCCGACTTAGCCATTCGTATGCCACTATTATGTAACCAATTGCAACAAAAGATAGAAATCTAAAACTTCTTATCATCAAACACCCAAATGTGCTCAATAACCCCAAAATATGACAGATTTGCATATTTGGGGTTTAAGTCCTTCATACTAGAAATGTGCATTGCTTTAGTTACCACGGGGACACCACTATTTTGCATATTACTTTTATCATCTTGTTCTTTGGTATAAAATGTGTATCTATTAATTGTGTATGTGCTAAAAGAAAACATGTGCAAACTCGGACCATATGCTAAACATCTCAACCTTTTTGTTGTTGAAGCGGGATCTAAATCAAACTTTGAATAAATATGATCCTTGAACCATTACATAAAACTTTGATCGTGCTCTCGTACTATCCAATTTTCATTTCTATTGGAATTTAAACCCTGAAGTACATCCTTGTGCATTTCAACATACGGCTCAACCTCATTGTCATTATGCATAACATACAAATGCATTTGTTCCCGTTCAGCCCTTGATACTGTCACAATTTTATTTCCAATTAAATTTTTTCATTCCTTCCTTTCGAAAATATGAGATTTTGGTAGTCCAATGGATTAAACATTGGACGAATATTCAGTACAAAACTCAACTACTTCTTCAACAATGTATCTGTGATACGGTGGGAGAACTGACTTGGTTGTTTTGCATTTGAATGCAAATGTTGCAGTTTATCAAGAGTCGGCACCGACTTTTCTTTTATCCAAAAGAAAGGTGAAAAAGCACAGGAAAGACCTTTGAGATTATTTCTTGAGTTCGGGGGGTAGATTATGAAAAGGGAAGGTATTAGCACCCTTTTCATCCATGGTTTTCCATGGGCTCTTAGTTACTTTCTAGATCACTGGCTTTTGTTTAAATTGTGCTTTGTGTGGTTTTTGAAAGTATTTTGTAAAGAGGCCATTGTTTAGACAAACTTTGTAATGATTCTCGTTCGTAAGAATGTATACAAAGATTTTGATCTTTTGAAAATAATTTCAAATTTGTAAGATTTTTTGAATGTGTAGGTGTTTGTTTTGAAAATAGCAAGGATGTTTTGTTTTGAAATTGAGCAATTAATTAGGAGCATTTAACCTACTCAAAAGTCTTTCTTGTTCATTTTCTTTTCCATTGACATTGTTATCTTACCATTGATTTGGTAAGTAACCCTATCTTTGGATGTAAACGGGACGGGCGTGGGTCATCGTATAACCATGATTAGCAATGTTTCAAGGCATCTTAGCACTCTCTTTTAGGGACTAAGATCTTTTGAAAGGAAACATGGATAGCATCATCGAGGGACTATGATCTTATATTTGCTTGTTTTTGCTAAGATACCTCACATGTGTAATATGGTCATTTTATAAAGGCAACCAAGTGGATTTACCCTAGGGGTGCTTGTGTGCATGTGTATTGTTTTTCATGCTTGATTTTTTCTTTGATTAGGGTTTTCTAAGCATTGGTTTTAGTCTTTCCATACAAACCCTAATTATTAGCATTTGTATATAAAGCAGTAAATTGCGGAAGGTAAAATTACTACGCTATTACATCATTAGGGGATGAGGGTGTACAAATTTAAAAATGGGGATGACAAGTAAAGTAAACCCTAATTACTATTACAAGGCTTTGACAATTACATAATTTATAATGCAAAAATAGTAAAATATGCAAGAAGATGTAAAGTGAGAGAAATTTTTTTTTTAGGGTTTTTTTTATAGAAAATGTCATGTAATTAATTTCATTAAAGAAAAACCTAAGTCTAAGTTAATTGTTTAGAAAAGTGTTTTTTGAGGTTTCATTTGAACAAAAAGGTTTTATAATGTTAGGTCATTTCCAAGCAATGCAATATGTCCAAAATAAGCAAAAAAAACTAAAAAAATCAAGAAAATTGGTGCCTGAGCTGACACGGGCCGTGTTAGAGGACACGGGAACCCGTGTCAAGATCTGCCCATGAATTTTCTGCATCTTTTTTTTGTTTTTGCCACTTTGACACGGTCGTTTCACGTAACACGGGCGCTCGTGTCAGCCCCTGTCCATCTTTTTTTTTCTCGTGTATGCATCAGTAACATTGACATGGGCCGTGTCGTGTGACATGGGCACCCGTGTCAGCTTCTGTCCCTGCATTTTACTATGTTTTTCAACCCAATTAAGCTGACACGAGCCATGTTGTGCGCCACGGATCGGGCGTGGGTCATCGTATAACCATGATTAGCAATGTTTCAAGGCATCTTAGCACTCTCTTTTAGGGACTAAGATCATTTGAAAGGCAACATGGATAGCATCATCGAGGGACTATGATCTTATATTTGCTTGTTTTTGCTAAGATACCTCACATGTGTAATATGGCCATTTTGTAAAGGCAACCAAGTGGATTTACCCTAGGGGTGCTTATGTGTATGTGTATTGTTTTTCATGCTTGATTTTTTCTTTGATTAGGGTTTTCTAAGCATTGATTTTAGTCTTTCCATACAAACCCTAATTACTAGCATTTGTATATAAACCAGTAAATTACGGAAGGTAAAATTACTACGCTATTACATCATTAGGGGATGGGGGTGTACAAATTTAAAAATGGGGATGACAAGTAAAGTAAACCCTAATTACTATTACAAGGCTTTGACAATTACATAATTTATAATTCAAAAATAGTAAAATATGCAAGAAGATGTAAAGTAAGAGAAATTTTTTTTTAGGGTTTTTTTTATAGAAAAGGTCATGTAATTAATTTCATTGAAGAAAAACCTTAGTCTAAGTTAATTGTTTAGAAAAGTGTCTTTTGAGGTTTCATTTGAACAAAAAGGTTTTATAATGTTAGGTCATTTCCAAGCAATGCAATATGTCCAAAATAAGCAAAAAAAAAACTCAAAAATCAAGAAAATTGGTGCCTGAGCTGACACGGGCCGTGGTAGAGGACACGGGAACCCGTGTCAAGATCTGTCCATGACTTTTCTGCATCTTTTTTTGTTTTTGCCACTCTGACACGGTCGTTTCACGTGACACGGGCGCCCGTGTCAGCCCTTGTCCATCTTTTTTTTGCTCGTGTATGCATCAGTAACATTGACATGGGCCGTGTCGTGTGACATGGGCACCCGTGTCAGCTTCTGTCCCTGCATTTTACTATGTTTTTCAACCCAATTAAGCTGACACGGGCCATGTTGTGTGCCACGGCACAGGCGTGAGTCATCGTATAACCATGATTAGCAATGTTTCAAGGCATCTTAGCACTCTCTTTTAGGGACTAAGATCATTTGAAAGGCAACATGGATAGCATCATCGAGGGACTATGATCTTATATTTGCTTATTTTTGCTAAGATACCTCACATGTGTAATACGGCCATTTTGTAAAGGCAACCAAGTGGATTTACCTTAGGGGTGCTTGTGTGCATATGTATTGTTTTTCATGCTTGATTTTTTCTTTGATTAGGATTTTCTAAGCATTGGTTTTAGTCTTTCCATACAAACCCTAATTACTAGCATTTGTATATAAAGCAGTAAATTGCGGAAGATAAAATTACTATGCTATTACATCATTAGGGGATGGGGGTGTACAAATTTAAAAATGGGGATGACAACTAAAGTAAACCCTAATTAATATTACAAGGCTTTGACAATTACATAATTTATAATGCAAAAATAATAAAATATGCAAGAAGATGTAAAGTGAGAGATTTTTTTTAGCGTTTTTTTTATAGAAAAGGTCATGTAATTGATTTCATTGAAGAAAAACCTAAGTCTAAGTTAATTGTTTAGAAAAGTGTTTTTTGAGGTTTCATTTGAACAAAAGGGTTTTATAATGTTAGGTCATTTCCAAGCAATGCAATATGTTAAAAATAAGCAAAAAAAACTCAAAAATCAAGAAAATTGGTGCCTGAGCTGACACGGGCCGTGTTAGAGGACACGGGAACCCGTGTCAAGATCTGTCCATGACTTTTCTGCATCTTTTTTTGTTTTTGCCACTCTGACATGGTCATTTCACGTGACACGGGTGCCCGTGTCAGCCCCTGTCCATCTTTTTTTTGCTCGTGTATGCATCAGTAACATTGACAAGGGTCGTGTCGTGTGACATGGGTCGTGTTGTGTGACATGGGCACCCGTGTCAGCTTTTGTCCCTGCATTTTACTATGTTTTTCAACCCAATTAAGCTGACACGGGCCATGTTGTGTGCCAAAGGAACCCGTGTCAGCCTCTGGTCTGGCTTTTTGTTAGTTTTTTTTCTTTGATATGTCTTATTATATCTTTTGAGTGCAAAAAAATGATGTATGGACAATGATATCACAGTTTGAGAAAGTTTACATCTCGAAGCGGGAGCTTTAGAACACATACAAAGGTATTCGGGTGCAAAGTGGTGATTGATCGAGCTCCTTTGAACCTTCTTGAAGTAGCTCCAACTTTCCTTTTGTGCTGAAAATGATTGAACCGCTCCAACCAAGTTAAGTTGCAATGTATGTTTTTTTTTAGTTTGGAAGATAGTGATAGTGATGTTACAGAAGTTATTCTTATGTTTGAACAACTTCTATATGGTGTATGTAAGGTTTTTGGATGGTTTGTTTGGAGAAAATTACAAGGTATGAAATTCAAAGATTTAGACTTCAAAGCTCAAAAATGGAGGTTTTGTGGACAACTCTGGTTTTTTTACAGCGAAAATGGTTTTGAGTGTTAGTTTCTCCTTCTATTTTTCTGGCTTTTCTCTCTATTTTTTCTAACCTCTTACTCTTGCAAATGCTTCTTCTATTTATAGGCAAAGGGTTTGTGCATATGAGCTGATTAGGTTTGCAAGACAATATGTTATGGTTTGATTGAATTACAAAGATCAAACTAAGTCACGTACTCCATAGTCCTAAGATGAAGTACCAAAGTTTCTGGTATAGAGGAGCTACTTCCCATGATTTATGGTGGAGTATAATCAGCAATAAACAAGGTATGGGCTTAAGATAAACTTTGTACCAAAAGGCTTTCTTTTCAAGAGTAGCAATGGTGCCTTTATGCCATAAATGGAAATATCTTTTGGACAATGGCTCAAACACTTGGGTAAACATTAAATTATGTAGAGATTTGCAAGCAAGAAGGTCTGCAACATAAGATCATGGAGCAAATCAAGAGAGTTTTGTTATGTGTTCTTTAACAAAAATGGCTTGCCATTCAAGGATGGATGCCCAACTTTAAGCCCTTTAATCTCTTAGCTCAAGTATGATAAATTCATGCTCTTAGATGTTTTGGAAAGATGGAAGCACCCTCTACAACTTTCATGTTGACCACTTTTGTTAAATCAAACTGGAACTTGATGAAAATTTGCCAAGAAGTTGGGATAAAAACCTGACCAAAACTGCTGAAAATTTTTGTAAATGTTTATTAAAAAATGCCATGACTTCATGAATTTATAACTTAAAATACAAGCATTTCTATAAAAAGTCCTACTCTACATTGTTTTAGATCTCATTGAGATCTTTAACTTTCATGTTGGAAGTGTCCCTTGAATCATCTTGCATCTTGGTGAAAAAATGGCATGAAGTAATGAAATTATCATGTGTAAAAACACTTAGAAAATTTCTAAGTCTTGGAAATCTTGACTTTTCAAGTTGACTTTTGACTTTCTTGACTTCTTGATGATAAAGCTTGATATTCTTGAATGTATTGATGAATTTTTATCTTTGGGATGTAATGTTGACCAAAAGGTCAAAGTTTGACTTTTCTGGGTATAGTTGACTTTTTCCAAATACAACTGATTTTAGGTCAACTGCTCAATTGACTGAGCAAAAAAGTGATCCAAGGCTTGAAACTTGACATGAGTAATATTGGGCGTCCATAATGATCCATGAAAGTCATATGGGGCATTTAAAAGTCCAATTGTCTTTGTGAAAAATTCAAACCCTAATTTTGAATTGTTAGTGTTGAGGAGGTGTCTTGAGCTGATCAAACCTTGTGTAGTCCTGAATCAAATGGAGATCTTATGAGAGATTTCTTGAGAAATCAGAGGGAAAATTTTTGGTTACAACATTTGTCCCTGTTCATTCTTCTTAAACTTGAAGAGTTAGATTGGCGGATCCTCCATTTGTGACTTGAAGGTGGAAGATGATTGGACACTAGAGTGCCCAGAAATTTGCACTTGATGATGTGGTGGTTGATGGTGCAGGGAATGAGATTAAAGATTCCATTTGGAGAGATGATGGAAAGTTGTTAGAGATGGGCTTACAGGTGCCATCCAAAATGATTGTTGGCAAGAATGGAAGAAGTGTCAGAATAAATCTCTGGTTGATTTATACTGAAATAATGGATGTGTTGGGTTGAGTACCAGAATAATATCCATAAATGGATTATATTTGACTCGTATCTGAAAGCTGAAATTGAATGAGTATCATAATGACATCCGTATTTGGAGCGTATCTGAACTGTATCTGAAAGTTGAATCTGAATGAGTATTAGGATGGCATCCGTATCTGTAGCGTATTTGAACTGTATCTGAAAGATGAATCTGAATGAGTATCAGGATGGTGTCCATATCTGGAGCGTATCTGAACTGTATCTGAAAGCTGAATCCAAATGAGTATCAGGATGGGATCCGTATCTAGAGCATATCTAAATTGTATCTAGAAGCTGAATCTGAATGAGTATCAGGATGACATACGTATCTGGAGCGTATCTGAACTGTATCTAAAAGATGAATCAGAATGAGTATCAGGATGGCATCCGTATCTGAAGTGTATCTGAACTGTATCTGAAAGCTGAATATGAATGAGTATCAGGATGGCGTCCATATCTGGAGTGTATCTGAACTGTATCTGAAAGCTGAATCTGAATGAGTATCAGGATGGCATCCGTATCTAGAGCGTATCTGAATTGTATCTAAAAGCTGAATCTTAATGAGTATCAGGATGGCATCCGTATCTGGAGCGTATCTGAAATGTATCTGAAAGTTGAATCTGAATGAGTATCAGGATGGCATCTGTATCTGGAGCGTATCTGAACTGTATCTGAAAGCTAAATTTGAATGAGTATTAGGATGGCATCCGTATCTGGAGCGTATCTGAACTGTATCTGAAAACTCAGCAGGATGATGAAGGAATCTTGGATGATTACTACCTCAGTAGGATGATGAAGGAATATTGGACGATTACTACCTTAGCAGGATGATAAAGGAATCTTGGATGATTACTACCTCAGCAGGATGATGAAGGAATCTTGAACGATTACTACCTCAGTAGAATGATGAAGGAATCTGGGATGATTACTACCTCAGTAATATGATGAAGGAATCTTGGACGATTACTACCTCAGCAGGATGATGAAGGAATCTTAGACGATTACTACCTCAGCAGGATGATGAAGGAATCTTGGACGATTACTACCTCAGTAGGATGATAAAGGAATCTTGGAAGATTACTACCTCAGCAGAATGATGAAGGAATATTGGACGATTACTACCTCAGCAGGATGATGAAGGAAGCTTGGATGATTACTACCTCAGTAGGATGATGAAGGAATCTTGGACGATTACTACCTCAGCAGGATGATGAAGGAATCTTGGACGATTACTACTCCAAAAGATGATGACCTTTATCTGTTGATTGATCTTTCCTGAAAAGTTAAAGAGTTAGTTGTATGCAATGTCATGATGTATGCATTGTGTAATGATGTTCTCAAAATAAATGAGATTTGTGTTATATGTATTTTGTACGCATATGCTATGAATGTTTTTGAAATGTAATTTTGTATTGGAGAATAAATCCTTGACAAGTGTTGGGGAGTAATTAAATCACTGATTGCTGTTGAAGAGTAGGTGTGTCTTCAAACTTTGCTTAGAATGTTTCCACTAAGGATTCCTGTTTTATTTTTTGAGGAGAACTCCACTGGGGGATGTTAAAAGCTCTGTATAGAGTTTTGATTCCTGCTTGGGGAAAAGAGTTCAGGAGTCTTATTCGTCCATTGCTCTACTGGGGAGTCGAAGTTGAATTGATATCTGGTCAGGTCCAGGTTTCACAGTAACTTGCTGGGGATTGTAGAGTAGTCTACTGGGAAAGAGGAGCTGTAGTCCTTTGATTTGTAGTAGTCGGAGAGGCCACCTCAAGATCGAGAATAATGCCGTTTGTTTGGGGAATAAACCCTATTGCTTACTCTGTTGGAGAGGCGGAGACTTCAATGGCAGAAATCCTCGAGGATTCTTAAAGTCGATTTAGTTGGGAAGAGGTTTTTCAGTGATTTAAAATCTGGCTGGGGAATCCTCCTATGAGAAGGATTTTGGGGAGATTTGACACTGCCCCTAGTAGCAAGTGTTTATGGCACTGCCAGGAACTAATTGACTGTATGTAACCATTTGTTGGGATTTGCGTTGAATGCCCCAAGTAATGGAGATGGAGATCTGCCCCTGGTTATTCTGTACTTCTTGAGAGATTTCTTGGAATCTTGACTGGACTGCCGCAGTTGTGCTTGGATAGTGACATGTCATGCCCCCTTGTCGATAGGAGATTTTTCATTGTAAGTGTCATCCCACTCTAAGTAATTTTGTTCACTGAGAGAGCTTTCGTTCACTGGATATTCATTGGGTGAATTTCTCATCTGTCAAACAAATAGCCATATGCAAACAGCGATATTCAAATAATGAGAAGTTTATGCTTGTCTTGAAATTTTGAAAATGCGTTTTAGCAAGTAAAGAAATTTTGTAAGAAAAATTCAACTCAGGATTTAGAGTAAAGCCTTACAGGAGTCAGGATACCTTTTGTAACAGTATGCTTTCGAACTAACCCATGCTTTAATTAGGACTTTTGAAGGGTTGTAGCGTGGCTTGGTTCACGGTTTAAGAAACATAAGATAAAGGCTCAAAGTGTATTTGTGTCCACCCTCTCTTCGTGATGTTCTCCAGTCCTAAACTCAACTAATTGTGCATTTGAACTCCAGTTGAGTTTGGAATGACGTTTTGGTGATGGTTCAAACAAGTTTAGTTTATCGGAAGGCAGTCACTTCTTGGAACATTTTTCATGTTGTTGAGGATTTGTAGTGACATTTTTCTTTTAATTTATTATCCCTGGTTTTTTCCTGACCGTTCTTGCTTTAAGATTATAGTCAGCGGGATGCCCCATTTTTTTTAAGTCTCCTTCGTAGGTTTTGATTTAGTGGGCTTTTCCTTTTGAGAGATAATGACTGCCTATATAATAGGGAACCATCACCGTATTTTGATTCCAGAGGAATGTTTTTGATGTCATTCGTTGTATTATGAGATAAGAGTTTGCAGCTTAACGCGCATTTTAATTAACTGAGAGACTACCATGCCCCAGGTTTTGATTTAAAGGTTTCAATTTGTGTTAAAAAAAAAGAAAACTTCTACTTCTTTGGCTCGAAGGGGTTGACTAGGGATTATCTTCCTTATAACTCCAGTATTTAGGATTTGAAAGAAACGCTTGTACATCGTCATCAAGGTCTGTCCAAAAGCATAATGTATGAGATTATGGCATTGTTTTCGTCATCCTCCCTCTAAAGGCTTGTATCTTTTAGCAAGAGTTGAATGTCCTAAAGAGAGTAAAAAGCATAGTTTAAATGAAATGAAAACGAATGAATCAATTCAAGACAAACATATGCAATGCATTAATGAAACAAAGTTTAACATTAATAGATAATTGTTTGAATAACAAGAGGAATTACAAATGAAAATTTTAAAATGAACAAGACGCTCTCAATGATTTGGTATAGGAGCAGTGATCACATTTGGAGTCTCCGGAGGGTTGAACTCGACCTCCTTGGCATCAATCAAGTCTTGAATCTTGTTCTTCAAAGTCCAACAGTCGTCAGTGTCATGTTCGGGACTGTCAGAATGATAGGCACTTCTTACGCTTTGATTATACTTAGAAGAGGAGTTGTTTGGATTTTGAGGAGGATCCTTTAGTGTGATCAGTTTCACCTTCGGCAAATGTTGTAATGCTTGAGACAAATGCATGTTGATGTTAGTGTAATGCCTTTCTTGATATCTTACCCTACGCCTATTGCCCTGTCTTTGTTGAACAGGTGTATAATTAGAGATCAAGATTTCCCCTACATGTAGATCATGACGACTCTTTTGACCATACACAACATTGGACTCTTTCTTCCCACCGTATGGATTTTTCTGAGCATCAGAAGGTGTAGCTCCTTGGATCTTTCCACTTTTGATGCCAGCTTCGACCCTTTCGCCGGTCAGTATTAGCTCGGTGAACCCAGATGAGGAGCTTCTGATTAGGTGTTTGAAGAAAGGCCCTGTCAAAGTTCCCATGAAGATGTCAATCAGCTCCCTGTCAATTAAAGGGGGATGCTCCCTACCAGCCAGATCTCTCCACTTTTGGGCGTATCCTTTGAAACTCTCGTGGGATCCCATGGTCATATTTTGCAATTGCACACGAGTTGGTGCGAGATCAGCGTTGTACTGATATTGCTTGTAGAAAGCACCAGCTAAATCCTCCCATGTGTGGATGTGAGAATTCTCTAATTGATAGAACCATTCGAGTTGAGTCCCTACTAGGCTCTCTTGGAAGAAATGGATCCTAAGCTTTGGATCATTTGTGTATGGTTGAATCTTGCGGACATATGACTTTAAGTGCATCTTAGGGCAAGAGACTCCATCGTACAGGGAAAAGGTAGGGATTTTGAACTTTGGCGGAATGACCACTCTAGAAACCAAACCCATGTCTCCTAAATCCAAGTCAGGTATCTGTTGAATCTCCATAGCACAGAGGCGATCCTCCAACTGTTTATACTTGTCATCAGTGGGAGGGCATTGTTCCTCGGACTAGTCAGCTTCAACTTCATCAATCTCCAAATTGTGGTCTTCTTTAAGACTATCCCCCATGTTGGATGGAGTTGAAAGATCTAGAGCTCCCTTGACTAGTCCTCTAGGTCTTCTTCCCATGTTCAGGACGCCTATTGACTTCTTGGAGTTTTTCTTCTTGTCTTTGAGAAGAAGAGTCTTCAGGTCCTCTTTCCCCTTAGCCATAGCCAAGAACATTTGTTGGAATTGAGTGTTTTGAGCTTGGAGATCTTTCACTATTTGTTCCATATCCATCTTACTGAAATAAACAGTAAGAAGGTAAGGAGACCTATATGGGATAAACCTGTCATGATATGATGCATGATATGTGGATGCATGTTTTCAAGGATCACGTGGGGTAAACACAATAAAAAGTTAAAAGTTTAACTTTGATCAACATCTTTGATTGGAAAACTTTGTATCGGTGGATGTCCTTCCACGAGAATTTAGCTCACCATGCCAAGTGGGTTGTAGCCCTTGACTCAAATTTTTTATACTTGATTTTTGACGATGATTGGTCAGAGGGAAATAAATCCTCTTGTCCCTTGATAGACATCTGGTTCAACGTGAACCTGCATCATAGGCCCTTCAGATCCTTGAAACGGTTATTGAAAATGCTATGGCATGATGTTATGTACAAGTATGCAAAGTAAACAAGTTTATATGAAAATAATCATATACACACAAAGCAGACAAGTCCTTAGGTTTATGCTTGCATGGAGTTTGTAGGTAAGTACCCTCTTGAAGTTTAGTTGGCTCAACCTATCCTAGTAATAGTAACCAATTTCTAAGGGGTCTCAATATCACTGATCTTTCCCACAAACTTCGTTCCGATTGACAACTGACTTGCCACCAAACAAAGCTCGGGAGTCAAATCTCAATGAGTGTAGTATCGAGTATCAACCAACTTCGGACTGCACCAAAGCCGGTCATCTCACTACATCCTAATGGCCAAGTTGGTCAAGTAAAGTTTCTAAAAGTCAGTTAGTGCTTCATGACATTACCCAGCGGCCCCGTATTCTCCTTGACTACTCAAGGGCTACCGGTACCCACAAATATGTCACACTAACGTAGCTATTGCTTAGACTGTGTTGGTATACCCCACACAGTTTCCACAACGTATTGCTACTTACCTATAAGGTATCCCAAATCCGGGTAGAGGATTAGAACAAGCACAAACGAGGAACCAAAATGTAAAGCAAACAAGTCAAACAAAGAAAGCAAATAAATGTGATCTAGCCCTAAGGTAACCCCACTTTTAAGTTTATCCTCAGCAGAGTCTCCAGTTCTGTGATACCGTGGGAGAACTGACTTGGTTGTTTTGAGTTTGATTGCAAATGTTGGGTTTAGCAAGATTCACCACCGACTTTTCTTTTATCCAAAAAGAAAGGTGAAAAAGCACAGGAAAGACCTTTGAGGTTATTTCTTGAGTTCGGGGGGTAGATTATGAAAAGGGAAGGTATTAGCACCCTTTTCATTCATGGTTTTCCATGGGCTCTTAGTTACTTGCTAGATCACTTGCTTTTGTTTGAAATTGTGCTTTGTGTGGTTTTTGAAAGTATTTTGTAAAGAGGTCATTGTTTAGGCAAACTTTGTAATGATTCTCGTTCGTAAGAATGTATACAAAGATGTTGATCTTTTGAAAATGTTTTCAAATTTGTAAGATGTTTTGAAAGTGTAGGTGTTTGTTTTGAAAATAGCAAGGATGTTTTGTTTTGAAATTGAGCAAGTAATTAGGAGCATTCTACCTACTCAAAAGTCTTTCTTGTTCATTTTCTTTTCCTTTGACATTGTTATCTTACCATTGATTTGGTAAGTAACCCTATCTTTGGATGTAAACGGGACGGGCGTGGGTCATCGTATAACCATGATCATCAATGTTTCAAGGCATATTATCACTCTCTTTTAGGGACTAAGATCATTTGAAAGGCAACATGGATAGCGTCATCGAGGGACTATGATCTTATATTTGCTTGTTTTTGCTAAGATACCTCACACGCGTAATATGGCCATTTTGTAAAGGCAACCAAGTGGATTTACGCTAGGGGTGCTTGTGTGCATGTGTATTGTTTTTCATGCTTGATTTTGTCTTTGATTAGGGTTTTCTAAGCATTGGTTTTAGTCTTTCCATACAAACCCTAATTACTAGCATTTGTATATAAAGCGGTAAATTGCCGAAGGTAAAATTACTACGCTATTACATCATTAGGGGATGGGGGTATACAAATTTATAAATGGGGATGACAAGTGAAGTAAACCCTAATTACTATTACTAGGATTTCACAATTACATAATTTATAATGCAAAAATAGTAAAATATGCAAGAAGATGTAAAGTGAGAGAAATTGTTTTTTTAGGGTTCTTTTATAGAAAAGGTTATGTAATTAATTTCATTGAAGAAAAACCTAAGTCTAAGTTAATTGTTTAGAAAAGTGTTTTTTGAGGTTTCATTTGAACAAAAAGGTTTTATAATGATAGGTCATTTTCCAAGCAATGCAATATGTCCAAAATAACCTAAAAAACTCAAAAATGAGGAAAATTGGTGCCTGAGATGACACGGGCCGTGTCAGAGGACACGGGCACCCGTGTCAGGATCTGCCCATGACTTTTATGCATCTTTTTTTTGTTCCAGCCACTCTGACACGACCGTCTCACATGACATGGGAGACTGTGTCATCCCCTGTCCATCTTTTTTTGCTCGTGTATGCACCAATAACATTGACACGGGCCGTGTCGTGTGACACGGGCACCTGTGCCAGCTTCTGTCCCTACATTTTACTATGTGTTTCAACCTAATTAAGCTGACATGGGTCATGTCGTGTGACACGGGCACCCGTGTCAGCCTCTGGTCTGGCTTTTTGTTAGTTTTTTCTCTTTGATATATCTTGTTATATCTTTTGAGTACAGAAAACAAATGATGTATGAACAATGATATCACAGTTTGAGAAAGTTTACCTCTTGAAGCGGAAGCTTTAGAACATGTACAGAGGTATTCGGGTGCAAAATGGTGATTGATCGAGCTCCTTTTAACCTTTTTGAAGTATCTCCAACTTTCCTTTTATGCTGAAAATAGTTGAACCGCTCCAACCAAGTTAAGTTGCAATTTATGTTTTTTTTTAGTTTGGAATATGGTGATAGTGATGTTACAGAAGTTATTCTTATGTTTGAACAACTTCTATATGGTGTATGTGAGGTGTTTGGATGGTTTTTTTGGAGAAAACTTGCAAGGTATGAGATTCAAAGATTTAGACTTCCAAGCTCAAAAATGGAGGTTTTATGGACAAATCTGATTTTTTGACAGCGAAAATGATTTTGAGTGTTAGTTTCTCCTTCTATTTTTCTGGCTTTTCTCTCTATTTTTTCTAACCTGTTACTCTTGCAAATGCTTCTTCTATTTATAGGCAAAGGGTTTATGCATATGAGCTGATTAGGTTTGCAAGATAGCATGTTATGGTTTGGTTGGATTACAAAGATCAAACTAAGTCAAGTACTCCATAATCCCAATATGAAGTACCAAAGTTGCTGGTATAGAGGAGCAACTTCCCATGATTTATGGTGGAGTATAATCAGCAACAAGCAAGGTATGGGCTTAAGATAAACTTTGTACCAAAAGGCTTGCTTTTCAAGAGTAGCAATGGTGCCTTTATGCCATAAATGGAAAGATCTTTTGGACAATGGCTCAAACACTTGGGTAAAGAGAGTTTTGTTATGTGTTCTTTAACAAAAATGGCTTGCAATTCAAGGGTGGATGCCCAACTTCAAGCCCTTGAATATCCTAGCTCAAGTATGATAAATTCATGCTCTTGGATGTTTTGGAAAGATGGAAGCACCCTCTAAAACTTTCATGCTGATCACTTTTGTTAAATCAAACTGGAACTTGATGAAAATTTGCCAAGAAGTTGGGATAAAAACCTGACCAAAACTGCTGAAAATTTCTCTAAGTGTTTATTCAAAAATGCCATGACTTCATGAATTTAGAACTTAAAATCCAAGCATTTCTAGAAAAAGTCCTGCTCTACATTGTTTTAGATCTCATTGAGATCTATAACTTTTATGTTGGAAGTTTCCCTTGAACCATCTTGCATCTTAGTGAAAAAATGGCATGAAGTAATGAAATTATCATGTGTAAAAACACTTTGAAAATTTCTAAGTCTTGGAAATCTTGACTTTTCAAGTTGACTTTTGACTTTCTTGACTTCTTGATGAGCAAGCTTGATATTCTTGAATGTCTTGATGAATTTTGATCTTTGGGATGTAATGTTGACCAAAAGGTCAATGTTTGACTTTTTTGGGTATAGTTGACTTTTTCCAAATACAACTAATTTTAGGTCAACTGCTCAATTGACTGAGTAAAAATGTGATCCAAGGCTTGAAACTTGACATGAGTAATCTTGGGGGGGGGGGGGGGGGGTCCATAATGATCCATGAAAGTCATATGGGGCATTTAAAAGTCCAATTGTCTTTGTGAAAAATTCAAACCCTAATTTTGAATTGTCAGTATTGAGGAGGTGTCTTGAGCTGATCAAACCTTGTGTAGTTCTGAATCAAATGGAGATCTTATGAGAGATTTCTTGAGAAATGAGAGGGAAAATTTTGGGGTACAACAGTATCATTCAACCATACAACCCTCTGGCCGACTTTAGTTTTTCACGTACCCTTTTAATATTTCATATAATGCTTAGCAGGTTACATCCATCTCATATAAGTTGGTCCACACAATTGTATCTCTTTCACAAGATGAACAACAAGATGTACCATAATGGCAAAAAATGAGGGAGGAAAATACATTTCAAGCTCACACAAAGTAATAACTATTTATTTTTGCAATATTAGTCAGATCTCAGGATCGATCACCTTACTACAAATTAACCTGAAGAATAAACACAATTTAGTTATGGCTCTTCTTACTTTTTCTGGAAAAATAGAATGTATACCCATTGGTAGAAAATGCTCCATTATAACATGGAAATCGTGTGTCTTTAAACTCTTTAACTTGAGGTCTTTCATAGACACAATCTTCTAATATCTTAAGAGTAACCTTCTGGAACTTTAACTTCACTTAGAAACGCACACAATATTTTTTCTCCTTTCTAGATAAAGTATAAGCAGCAGGTGGTAGATATGTTTGTCTTCCTTTCTTCATAGGTCCTAATTCAGTTCTTATTCCCATCTTTATCAAGTCCTTTCTCTCTTTAAGGCCATCCTTAGACTTTCCTTGTATATTGAGTAACGTACTAATAACACTTTCAAATACTTTTTTTTTTCAATATGCATAACATTAAGAAAATGTCTTACACACAACGACTTCCAATATGGAAATTAAAAAAAAAGACCTCTTCTTCCACCCACGTTTGACAAGCGTACGTGCAAAAGGCTTATCAAACTGAGTACTCATATCTTTCACTTTTTCAAAAATGTGGTCACCTTTTAATGTAGGTGGAGCTCTATCATGTTGTTGTTTTCCATTGAATGTATTTCTCCATCCACAGTAGTGATGGTTAGAATTTAATAATCTACGATGACCGAGAAATACATTCTTTTTCCAAAATTCCAATCGCTTCCAATTTGTGTTTTCTTCACAAATAGGACACACTTTTTGACCTTTAATGCTATACCCTGATAGATTTTTGTATGCTAGAAAATCATTAATTGTGCCAAACAACACCGCCCTCAAATTGAAACTTTCTTTCCTATATCCATCATAAACCTCGACATCATTCTCCCACAAAATCTTTAAATCTTCGATTAAGGATGTCAAGTATACGTCTATGTCATTCCCTGGTTGTTTAGGCCCAGAAATTAACATAGATAACATTATGTACTTGCGCTTCATACATAACCATGAAGGTAGGTTATAAATCATAATAATCACATGTCATGTGGTATGTGATATACTGTGAAGACCATGCAAGTTTGTTCGATCCGTAGTATGCTCTATGATTACAACTTTGTTTGTGTTATGTGCAAGTGTGAGTTGTTAGTCGCACATTGCTTGGAAAAGTGGAGGTTGATCACTTTATAAGTGAGATGACCCAAACACCTACAACCTTAAGGTTTTGGATGAATATGTGGTGTCTCTTTCACTTGTGTATAACTATTGACCGAATATGGATGCTCCTCTTGATGACCCAACTGTGGTATCAAAGTCGATGGTTTAATTAAGGGATCGGCTCCTTGTATCGAAAGTCTTCTTGGCATGGTTGTGGTTAGGCGGCGTGTCTCATTGAAGAGCCCCAATGGCGGTACAAGTGTATTTCGATGAAAAATCTTCTGCTTGAGGGGGAGTATAATGGATGAACTCACACTTGAGAGAGAGAATGTTATCTGCAAGTGTGAGTTGTTAGTCCCACATTGCTTGGAAAAGTGGAGGTTGATCACTTTATAAGTGAGATGACCTATACACCTATCATTTTAATGTTTTGGATAAATATGTGGTGTCTCTTTCAATTGTGTGTTGCTCTTGAATCAATGTGGATGCTCCTCTTGATGACCCAACAGTCTGATCTTCCACATTAGAAAAAAGGATGATGTTGTGAAAGAATTGTTGAGTTACAGTCACAAATTTCACTCTGCAGTTTATGCTAAAGAAAATTGACGGTAGAATTATTTTTTGACTTATGGAAAGTTCAAGTCAAAGTTGTGTTGATACAATCAAGATTACACAAGGTGTAAGATTATGTCGGCGATTGAGAGCTTCTTGCCAACAAAGAAGTTACACCATAAATTTTCAACCTAGTTTTTGATATGTGAAATTCTTGAAGTGGTTTACCTTCAAGTGAAATTTATTCTTCATGATAAAGTACATAATTGTCGGTGATTATAATGTGAAATTCTTGAAGTGATTTATCTTCAAGTGAAATATATTCTTCATGAGAGATTATGATAGTTTTTAAACTATAATTTTCGGTGAAGACCGTGAAAGTTGATGTATTATTTTCAATCAAGTAGAGATTGTTGAGATTGGTTGAAAATATACATACTGATACTCTTTATGGTGGAGTATGATTGTCAGTGAAGATAATGAAAGCTTATGTATTATTTTCAATCAAGGTGGAGATTGTTGGGGTTGGTTGAATATATATGCGTTAAAGATGTCCCACATTGCTTACTTTTGTGAAAGAAGAAGGAGTCCAAGGCTATATATAGGATTAAAATTCTTCTAAATCTCAAATCGCTTAGTTTTGTGAAGGAAGAGTGAGTCCAAAGCTATATATGAGGTTTAAGTTTTTCGTTATAAGATGTACTAGTCAAAAACACTTTAAATTTGTATTTGACTTTTTAAATTTGTGAGGAGTAGTTAAATATTTGTTTTAGAGAGTACTGATGTATTGGGGACTGAGGATGGTTGATGGTAGTTTATGTGTTATATCAATTTTTACAATGATATTTTTTAATTGTCAAATGATAACGATCGTGATTTTTCTTCCAGTTTTGAAATTTCCACGTTAATTAGTTAGTATAGTTATTTTGTTCCTCATTTTTTTAATGTTTTTCTCTAGATATTTGATGTAGAAAATAGTAGCAATGTTCTCAAGATATTTGATGTAGAAAATAGTAGCAATATAGCATAGCTGTATTTTTAAATCAGTAGCTTAAGATTTTTAATTAAAAAAATCAATTGTGGAAAAGAGCTCGGTGTTCAAGTTTTTTTTTTCCTTGTCATTTTTAAACATATAATGATATTTATATTAATCTAGACAGAATAATGTCTCTAATTAGAATAGTCTTGTTTACTAATCACAGAATAAGTTTGTATATAATGATATTTATATTAATCTAGACAGAATAATGTCTCTAAGTAGAATAGTCTTGTTTACTAATCATAGAATAAGTTTGTACCATGAGTCAAGTCACCAACACATATTCTATTAAAGACATATTAATCAAGACAGACTTATGTCTCGGCAGGCACATTCTTTTCTTTGAATTTAATTTCCATCTCTCTCATCTGACACGTAATTAGCTTCATTTAGTTCAAAGTTTTGCGGATAAGTATTAACAAAATCGCTATGCATTTACACACCACAAAACAGATATGGAAATTTTTGGTTAATTGATAAAGATTGATTTCATTAAAATATAATAAAAAGATATCGTAAGGTTTTTGTCTCATAATTCAATAGTCAGAATTCCATTTTCTTAAAAGTGAAAAATAGATATCTCAATTTTGAATCCACACTCGAATGTATATACATTTATGGACTTTTGTATCCTTATGCAACACCTCCAAATCATCGATGTGGTGGAAAAATCTTAAATTATAGCTGGATTTATTGGATTCGGAAGCTAATTGATTCACTAAAGATATCTCATGTAAAGTTGAGGAGATTGAAATTGACTTTTAGAGAAAAATCTTAAGTTATCGTCGTGTTTATGGGATTCAGAAACTAATTGATTCACTAAAGGTATCTCATGTAAAGTTGAGAAGGAGACTAAAATCGACTTTTAGAGAAAAAATTTAAGTTATGGTTGTGTTCATGGGATTCATAAGCTAATTGATTCGCTAAAGGTATGTCATGTAAGATTGGAAAGAGATTGAAATCGGACTTTTGGAGAAAAATCTTAAGTTATCATTGGGTTCATGGGATTCAGAAGCTAATTGATTCGCTAAAGATATCTCATGTAAGGTTGAGAAAGGGTCTGGAATCGACTTTTGAAGAGCCAACTGGTTGGGAGCGGACCCTCTTTGCAAACAACTTATTTCCTTGTTTCTTTCGCTCAGGAGCCTGAGCGGTTTATAGTAACTCATGATTTTGGATTGAGGGGCATTGGAACTAGAATATGGGTTTTTGGAGTCTAGAGCTCCTAGACCAGATCAGAATTTATTGGTTCCACTACTACAAAAAACACCTCTCACAATGGTTGGAAAAGAGATACCACTACGACTGACCAACTATTGTGAAGTAAAGGATGGTTGTATGTATGATGTTTTTCACCATAAACGTGTGACCGTTGGGATAAACTAGGTAGCGCCCTATATATCTCAACGATTGTAGTAAATAACTGTTGTGAAATATATCTAAAGGTCATGAGTTCGAAACTCAGTGATTGTATGATATATAATATTTGATGCTCTACCTATTACAATTGTTATTGTAAATAATCGTGATGAAATATTTTGTTTTGTTTTTTTGTTTTTAATATTTTTTATATATATATTACTGTTCACCGTGTTTTCTGGTAAACAACCGCTGATCTTCCAAAAAGGATAAATCTTTGGTTACACGCAGGATCGATCAGTTTGATCCTAAGACATATGCTAATTTTTGGTGTTGTCTGGACATAAATGCTAATGTAAGTGAAGAACACACGTTCGACTGAGAAAGGGATGAGTTTGAGTGCAGAAAGTAAATAGAAAAGGGGTTGAGAAGAGTTTAAGTGCAGGAATCTGGGTAAAAGTGCGGGTAAAGCGCAAACAAGATAAAAAGGCAAGAAATGTAAAGAGAGAAATAAAAGACTTTGATTATAAAATGTGGTGTTTCAAACGTACATTTTGAGTATTCTTTCTCACGCAGCGGGTACTTGAATAGTATTGAATAGTTTGTACGATTAGTTGAACACACGTAAATCTACATAAACTTCCTATATTTATACTAAAACTAGGTAACCTTCGAGGAGTTTCCTTGCTCTAGGATGAAGACAAGTGTCGTCTGCATGCGCTTCTACCCCTCTCTTCACGCCACGTTGCTTTCCTTAACTGCCAAGCGAACTGCTTTTCCCTCCTTTCTTCAGATTCAAAATCTTCTGTTACAGATATGAAGTTTCCTTCTGGTCGAAGACCCTAGAATCCTTTCAGTCGAAGGGTGTGAGAACCTTTTGGTAGAAGATTCATTTTAACTTTGAAATTTCTCAAAGTATTTTTCCATTCTGTCGAAGCCTTTCCAACTTAGACTTGTTTAATCTATTTTTGGCCCATAAGACCAACTTGTTATAGGTGTTGAATTTAGGAGCTAAAAATTCCCCCCCCCCCCCCAAGAATATCAGTTTCGACGCAAGGGGAAATGATCATTCTTTGAGATTCTCATTCGACACCTATCTTGTCTTTGACCATATAAATCACTTGTGTGCTTTTTTCCTTCTACCAACAACTGCTGGTATTCCGAGTCATCATTACCTTTTTTTCCAACACGTCACTGTCAATCAGCCGTTACCATGCTGCCATGATGGCCATTATCCCTACAACATAGGAAAGTAAGGAAAAAAATTTCATTACTCGTACGATAACTGCTTCAACGCTTGCCACGTGCCCCACTAACTCTACAACATTAAATGGTCTTGAGGGAAAACACTCTTTCCTGAACACTATAAATAGACGAATCCTCTCTTTGGAATTCATTTACAACTCCTAGTATTCTTCACTCCCTTGCAAAGAAAAATTCTTAACAACTTCATTCTTGTTCTTCTTTCACTACTTTCAACCATGGCTTTCCTTTCCAATGCACCAAACAACCCAAAAACTAAGAACGTTTCTGATCTACAAAGACAACCAAAGGTTTTTTCTACTAACCTTGTATCTGTTTTGACTGGGGAACAAAGAGTCGTATCTGAACCCATGGCCAAAGAATGGAGTGAGTCTTATGACTCCCAGTTGCTTATCCCTGTTAGGTATTCTGGGAAGATGTATGCCATGTCTGGCCCATTATCTACATGTTTCGAGAACCTAAAACAAAACAAAAACTTCTTCCCAACTCACCCTAGGCTCAAGCCTATAGGTTGTGCAAAGAAACTCATGAATGATCCTGAAGATGCAGCTCCTGCCAACCAGCAACATTCTCAAATGAAGGAAGATATCAACCTTCAGTTCATGAACAAGGACAATATGATCTTTCGATCTTTCCCTAGTCTTTCTTCAGAATACTAAGAATGGTTGAGTAAGATGGAAAAAGTACAAGCCCAAATCTGGAAAGATATGGGGATCTATGACTTGATCATGCTGTCGAAGACTGGGTTAGCTTATTTCCCTCTCATGTTGGTGTCTTCATTGTATTTCTGGGACAATACACATTTTACCTTCCATTTTCCTTGTGGAATGGAAACCCCAATGCTCTTCGATATAGCCGCCATTACTGGTCTTCGACCAACAGGTGACTACTTCGACCCTAAGGATCTGTCTGAAGTTTCTATTGGGTTTCCGGCCACAAAGCCCATGTATACTATATTCATCAATCATTTCCACGACAATACGAGTACCATTGTCTCTGAAGTGTAACACATAGATTTTCTGGCTTTGTGGTTATCTTGATTCATTTTTTGCACTAAGTCACTTCAGGTGACTAAGAAAATGCTTACTCTTGCAACACAGTTTCACCATGGCTATCCTCTTTGTGTGGATGAGTTGATTCTAGCCAACCTGTATGAGTCCATCAGCAATGGTATGACTCAAATTAATGTTATTGGAGACAAGGAGAGTTTACTCCTTTTCGACCCCTTTTGGCTTTTGCAACTTTGGCTCAATGCCACTTTTGAATCTTTTCTTTCGCAGAAGAATAAAATTAATGAGAGGGCCCCAGAGGTCCTGAACAGAAGGGTCGAAGGGACTATATTAGTCCTGTTGACTTCAACTGAAGAAGGTCAACAATTCCAAAAAGCGTTCACCAGCTTTGTAATGATGTTTGCAAAGCGGAAGAAATTTGTTTCGACCATGGCTCCCTTTGCTAGTAGAAAGGTTGGCCCGAAATGGTTCATTCGACCATATCCTTCGTCTGACGAAGATGAACATGTGGATGAATATGTGGCTATCTGGGAGTTGTTTCTTCGACCAAGAATCATGCCTCTGAGATTCAAGAGTTCGAAGAATCGACTTAGCCTAATTGCTTATCAACCGAATCTTGTCTCTCGACAATATGGTATTATCCAGATGCTCCCTTCACCAATCTATTCCCGAGAAAAGCTTCTGCTGTATTACAATGCAGACTATTCAGAGAATGCTGCTACCAAGCATATTGGTAGGTACGTTGGTCTAACCGTACTAACTCTGTTCAAATTCAATCTCAACTTCCCGTGTTCGCTTATTTTTAAAGACTGGTGGAAGAAGTATTATAACGAAGAATTTTTCGACGAAAAAGACTTCACTGCTCACCTTCAAGAGGCATTTACGCTAGTCTCTGACAATATAAAAAAGGGTAATCTTTTTTCTCAAAGAAAATTTATTTATCGTCTTTGATTTAAGAATTCAACATCTAACTTATACTTGTTCATTTTCTAGCGGTCAAGAGGACCGTCACCAAAAAAGTCGCTAAAAGCGCAAAGGGAGGAGACCCTTCTGTGAAACCTTCACCAAAGGTAAACACTTTCTGCTATATCTTTCTTCTCGACATATTACTTTTGACGCTAATGCCTTCGAATCCTTTCTTTCTGGGTATTTGAAATCAATCCTCAGAAAAGGAAAGTTCAAGAGATTGAAATTTCCAGTGATGAAGAAGAAGAATATCCTCTTGTCCCCCTAAAGAGGAACAAGTTAAAGAAGCCAGCCCCTATTCTCGAGCCTCGTCTAAAAACCAAGGTCAAGGTTAAAGTTATTGGGTCCAGACCTCTGAAGATGTGAAAAACACAAGAAGGGGGGGTTGAAATGAAAAACTTGGATCAAATAAAAATTGGCTTTAAGACACAGTATTTTTATCCTGGTTCGTTTAATCTTAAACTACTCCAGTCCACCCGTCAAGGTGATTTCGCCTCTCTCCAACGAGGTCTTAATCCACTATTCTCAAAGAATTACAACAGCTACTTTAACAACTGTTAAAGTCTTCTTGAGTATAACCATAAACCGGTTTATCTCAAGGAAATCTTTTACAAGAAATGAATAAGAGTGTGTTGTTGTTTTCTAACAAAACAGTATATCACAATTGTGATAGGTACACAAATTAAGCTTGGAATAAAATGAATTTGCTAATGCTTTTGAATATGCGTGGTTTTGAAGGCTTTGCAAATTGTGTGAATACGTGCGTGCTTCTTTTCACAAGCAGTCCTGTTTATATAGGCAAGCAAAGATACATTGTCCATAAAGCAGGTTTAATGATAATAATGCACTTTCCTTTTGTAGAAGATCTTTGTCTGAAGGCAGCCATTAGTATTTAATTTAGTCTTGAATGCCTAGTAACGCTTCAGAATCTTCTTTGTTGTTTCTGCTGATAACGCTTCAGAGTGTAGATGACTTGGAAAAGATGTCTTTAATCAGAGTCAGAGTGTATTTGATTAGGCACAGATTCTAGTCATCAAACTTTAGTGTTTTAGCGTGTAACATAGGTTGCTGATCTTTTGATGCTGCTTCTATTCTGATGCTGATTCTATCAGAGCTTCTACATATACATAGCATAATTTTCAGGAGCATAATTGTTCTTTGTATATACCTTAGAAATAATTTTATTCTTTGTATTTTGTTATCATCAAAACTTTACTCAAGGGTTGTAGAATCAAACTATGTTCTAACAATCTCCCCCTTTTTGATGATGACAAAAACCAGATTTTTCAATAAAAAGTAAGGAAAAAAAAGTATAGAGTTAAGTAGAAAAACTCCCCCTGAGTTGATTACTTCCTTTTAACTCCGTGAATATTTGAGCATCAGAATCTTACTGTAACTTTCAGCAGATTTTTCTACCTGTTCAAGCTTTTGGAAGAAAAAGAATTTTTGTGGATTAGAATGTTTGAGACTTATGTCTCAGTAATCCATTATTGAAAATATCTTTTTCTTTCTCCCCCTTTTTGTCAGTTATAAAAAAGAACACATAATCAGAGCCATAAAGTTTATATTAAAACAGAATTAATGATAAGTTCATAGCTATGTAGAGAATATTACAGAAAAAAAAGGTTTTAAACAGGAAAATCTAAGAGGGAGGAGGAAGACGCGTGAACAAAGCTTCCAACACGCCCTTGATTTGGATGTTGGTTTCCTCCTGCTTGGTTAACATGTCCTTGATTTCTGAAATTTTATCGTCCTGTTTATCCATTCTTTCTTTCATCAAGGTATCAGATCTCTCCAGGTCTTCTAAAGTCTGCCTTTCATATGAGGAAGCTTGAGGATCTTCAGCAACTGGATGCTTCTCAGAGCATTATGCAATGTCCTCTTTTTGACCCGGTTGTTCAGCAGGAACTATCTGCTCTGAAGTGTCAGTCAGATTTAGATCTTCTGACTCTGGTTGACCTCTGTCTGCTGGACGATGTTCAGACCAGGGAGCATTGTCCAGAGGAAGAGCTTCTTCCTTAAGTAACTCGCTCAAAACTTGATCTTCAAAAAATTTTAGCAGGTTGCTGAAGTTCTGTTGAACTAGTCCGTAGCTCTGTTCTTGCATTTTATGGGTTTCAGAACATACCCATCTTCTGAACCTTATCCAAAGGTAGTCTGATGCAGCAGGATCAACCAGCTCAAGACTAGCTTGCTTCAGAGAAGTGATCCACTTCTGCACTTCTGTTTCAAATATCAATAAGCTGGTACCAACATCTGGTGTGGGTTCAGATGGTTTAGGTTTTGGAATGGCTGTTTTGTTGGTTATGGCAGCCGGGCATTCAAAAGCAGTTAAGTCAATGATAGTTTTGGTATGGTCACTTGGATTGATACTTGGTTAGGAAGTGGGAGAGTCTAGAATGATTATTGGACTATTTGGGGTTTTTGGTGGAGTGGATTCTCGTGAAGAGGGAATTTGGGGAATACTGATGTTTAGAGGTTCAGTGATTCCAGGAATGAGAATGGGATCAGAATCAAGTGTTTGGTTGGTTTGATGGTGATGAAGTTCTGGTTCACTGGATTCAGAGGATTGGACCTCAGAAGTTTGTACTTCTGGTTGTAAGGTTTCAGGTTGTGGAGAAGGTGGATGAGTTTCTGGTAGTGGAGAGAGTGGAATTTCTGGTTGAGGTGCTTCTGAAATGGTTTCAGAGTTTGGATTTACTGGTATGGGAGCAGCTATATGTTGGTCAAAGGTTTCTATATCTGATAGAACTTTTGCAAGTTCTTGTTGGGTTGCTTCAATATTTGGATTTGGAGGTAGGGAGTGAGATCCTCTAAGAGTTAAGGTTTCTGAGAAGTCGAATTCAATGTCAAAGTCATCAAGTGTTTGTGGTGTGGGGTTTTCTGATTGAGTGGGAATTGGTACAAATGTTGATACAGAAATTAAATTTAAAACAGTTACAGAAGAAGGATTACCTCTCTTTTTAGGAGTCCGCTGGGATGATCCTTCTGCTACAACCTTCCTTTTCTTGTTTTTCTTCAGCACAACTTCTGGAGCCTTCTGCTGCAGATCCTGAATGTTCAAATCTGGTGTTGTACCATCCGCCTTGCATGCATCCAGGTATCTGACTATTATCTCTGGTTTAGAATCAATCTCTGAGAACATGGGAAAGTTATCAAGAGGGATTCTTATGCCAGAGATTGTTGCAAAGGAAGTGACACTGGGTTCCTTCTTGATGTTCTCAATTAACTTCATCTTCTTCAGATTCTTTGCATTCAATTGTTTTCCAACAGTAGCTTCCAAAGAGTTGATTTCCTGAGCTTCTGTCAGATGATCAATCAGCTTATTCTCTGTTAGAATATCTGATATAAGCCTTCCTAGGGGTATCCAGTCCCTTTTTGTGCGCTCCTCTTCTCTGGTTTCCTTAACACTAGTCCTTAGATGGTTAAACAACAGATGATCCAGATTCACCTTAATCTTTTGGGAGATGAAGTAGATCAGAAATTGCTGATCAATATTGATGTAGTCAGAAGAGCTGGTAGGCTTCCTGTGGTTTATGCATCCCAGAATAATCTTGGCCCATATTTTGTGATGGTCTTTTATATCCCTTATCTTGCCGGAGGGAAGACCCAGAGTGAAGATTTATCTAGCAATTAGGGCAAAATCAGCACATCTTTCAGCCATGTCAATGCATCGTACACCACCACCATTGTAGCCTATTAATCTTGCAATGAGGTCCTCAGTTATGACTATCTTCTTCCCCATTATGTATGAAGTAACATGATGGTTGGAAGATGAAGCATGAATCCAAAATTCCTTCACAAGGATTGGGAATGTTGGACTTACCAGTAGGTCAAAATATCTGTCCCAACCTTGAGCTTTTACCTCTTCAAAAAGATTAAACCCATTTTCTTGAAGATTGTTAAAGTCCACAATCAGTTCTGAGAGTACTTCTAGATTTTTGATGGGTGTGAGGAGAGTTATGAAGGGTTCTTCATATTGTTCGGAGGAATCTGTTTTCTGAGTACTGAAATTAGGGTTGCTTGAGGAAGCCATGTTTACACCGAAGGTTTTGAGAAGAAATTGAAAGGGTTTTGAGAAAGAATGTAAACTGAAATCAATTAGATTGTAGAGAAAATGACAGTGAAAGTGAAAGAGTGTAAAGAGTGAGAAATGTGTTTAAATAGATTTTGAAAAAGATTTTGAAAACATAAACGGCAAGAGAGAGAAATAAATTATAATGATTATGAGCATTTAATGACAACTGATTTTGGGGGATTCAGAGAGATATTGGAACGGTTACCTGTGACATGTGTCCCAATGCATCCAATCAGCGCTTTTGACCTTTCAGAAACGTGAACGCGTGTTCAGCCTCAGAAAGTAGCTGATGACTGGATGACACCTGTTTGCTTGAGTGAACAACATATTTCTATCCTTGAAATGAAGCGCTCAGATCTTCATGGATAGATTCTGATACAATCTGTACTTCTAAAGATCCGAAGGAAGATTGATCAGTAGTTCATAGAAAAGTAAGCAAAGTTCTGAAGGTTAAGATATGGAATCAAAACAGTTTTATTCTGGGCAGAGCTTCATGCTGAGATGTTTCAGAATGAAGTTGAACATATCTTCAGAAAGAGGTTTTGTAAAGATATCAACCCATTGATGGCATGTGTTAATAAATTTTAAATTTAGAATCCCTTTCTGAATATAGTCCCTAATAAAATGATGTTTTATTTCTATATGCTTAGCCCTAGAATGCAGAATAGTATTTTTACTGAGACAAATAGCAGACGTATTGTCACAGAGGATAGGGATGTTACTCTCAAATATCTTGAAGTCCTTAAGTTGACTTTTCATCTAGAGCATTTGTGTGCTGCATCCAGCTGCTACTATGTATTCAACTTCTGCTGTTGATAGAGCTAGTATGGATTGTCTTTTGCTGGACCATGAGATCAGATTTTCTCCCAGAAACTGGCAGCTTCCAGAAGTGCTTTTACGTTCTACTCTGTCTCCAGCGAAGTCAGCATCACAGTATCCTATCAAGCTGTAATCACTTGATTTTCTATAAAACAAATCCAGATTAGTAGTACCTTTCAAATACTTGAAAATTCACTTAACTGCTGTTAAGTGAGATTCTCTAGGATCTGATTAGAATCTAGCACAAATGCAAACACCGAATAGAATGTCAGGCCTTGAAGCCGTCAGATAGAGAAGAGAACCAATCATACCTTTATAGACCTTCTGTTCTACCTTTTTACTTATCTCTTCTCTTTCCAGAATACACGTGGGATGCATTGGAATCTTTGATGGCTTACATTCTGAGAGATCAAATTTCTTTAGAAGTTCTCTGACATATTTGCTCTGATGAATGTAAGTTCCTTCTGGGGTTTGATTAATCTGAATGCCCAGAAAGAATTTTAGTTCCCCCATTAGGCTCATCTCAAATTCTGCCTGCATACATTTAGCAAACTTTCTTCCCAGAGAGGGTTTAGTGGATCCAAATATGATGTCATCAACATAAATCTGACATACTAAAATGTCATTCTTAACTGTCTTACAGAACAAGGTTGTGTCCACTTTCCCTCTGGTGAATTCCTTTTCTAGCAGGAAGTTACTTAGTCTTTCATACCAAGCTCTGGGAGCTTGTTTCAGACCATAGAGTGACTTCTTTAGTTTGAAAACATATTCTGGATTTTTGGAACTTTCAAAACTAGGGGGTTGGTGCACATATACCTCTTCTTCTATATAGACATTTAAGAATGCACTCTTAACATCCATCTGATACAGAGTGATGCCTTTATTAACAACAAATGAAATTAAGAGTCTAATAGATTCTAACCTGGCGAATGGAGCAAAGGTTTCTGTATAGTCCATCCCCTCTTGCTGACTATAACCTTGTGCTACCAGTCGTGCTTTGTTTCTGATGACTTCACCTTGTTCGTTCAGTTTGTTTCTGAACAACCATTTTGTACCAATGACGTTGAATCCTTTTGGTTTGGGAACTAGATCCCTTACGTCATTTCTTGTGAATTGATTTAGCTCCTCTTGCATTGCTAGAATCCAGTCATTGTCCAGAAGTGCTTCATCAATTTTTGTTGGTTCAATTAGGGAAACCAGTCCCATGAGGGATTCTTCAAAGTTTCTGAAGGTAGATCTTGTTCTGATTGGAACTTCCTTCCTTCCTAAGATTGTTTCTTCTGGGTGATCCATGCTGCTTCTGGATGGTCTTTTCTGGAGTTGATCAACAGAAGGTGCTGGATTGCTTGCAGTGACTCTTTCTGATGTTGAGGGAGTGTCTCTGTTGAGAGCTTCTGATGATTTGTCTTCAGTACCTGTGAGTTCAACTTCCATACCTGCAAGGAATTCATTCTGCTTTGACTTTTGAGAGTCAAGCTTATCATCAAAATGAACACTGATTGACTCCTCCACAATCTGTGTTTCTGTATTGTATACTCTGTACCCTCTTGAGCGTTCAAAATATCCTAACATAATACACTTTTGTGCTTTAGAGTCAAACTTGTTCAAATAATTTTTTGTATTCAAAATAAAGCATGTACATCCAAATGGGTGAAAATAGGAAATGTTGGGCTTTCTGTTCTTCCACAATTCATATGGAGTCTTTTCCAGAATAGGTCTTATGGAGATTCTATTCTGAATGTAACACGTTGTGTTTATTGCCTCTTCCCAGAAGATCTTAGCAACGTTAGTCTCGTTGATCATGGTTCTGGCCATTTCTTGCAATGTTCTGTTCTTTCGTTCTACAACTCCATTTTGCCGGGGAGTTCTAGGACAAGATAAATCATGCAGAATGCCTTTATCATTAAAGAATAACTCAAAATCTTTGTTTTCAAATTCTCCACCATGATCACTTCTGACTTTAACAATTCTAAGATCCTTTTCATTCTGAACTTGGTTGCAGAAGGTAGCAAACACAGAGTGTGACTCGTCCTTGTGTCTTAAGAACTTTACCCATTTCCATCTGCTATAGTCATCTACGATTACTAACCCATACTTCTTGCCACTGACTGAAGCAGTTTTAACTGGTCCAAATAAGTCAATGTGCAGAAGTTCTAATGGCTTGGAGGTGGAAATAACGTTTTTGGATTTGAAAGCTGGTTTTGCAAACTTGCCTTTCTGACATGCTTCACACAGAGCATCTGAATTGAACTTCAGGTTAGGAAGTCCTCTGACCAGATTGAGTTTGTTAATCTGAGATATTCTTCTCATACTAACATGTCCCAATCTTCTGTGCCAGATCCATTGCTCGTTGTTAACAGACAGAAGACACTTTACGTTCTGACTTTTCAGTTCAGAAAGTTTGATTTTATAGATGTTGTTTTTCCTCTTTCCATTAAATAGGATAGTCCCATCTTTCTGACTAACAGCTTTGCATGAATTTTGATTGAAGATTATATCATAACCGTTTTCACTTAATTGACTTATGGATAACATGTTATGCATTAATCTATCAACTAATAAAACATTACTTATAGAGGGAAGATTTCCATTACCTATTGTTCCATAGCCAATGATATTTCCTCTCTGATTGCCTCCAAAGCTTATGTGGCCTCCAGGCTTAAGTTCCAGGCTTTGGAACATATGCCTTCTTCCCGTCATGTGTCGTGAGCAGCCAAAGTCCAGGTACCATGATTGGTGTCTTTGCTTTGCTGCTAAAGATATCTGCCACATGTATTATTTTATCCTTAGGTACCCACATTTTCTTGGGTCCTGATTTGTTAGTTATACCAAAACTCTGGTTGAATTTTGGTTTGAAAGAGTAATCACTACTTGTATATTTTATGTCATGTGTGTGCCCATATATAAAGTGTGAATCAAGTGGAGTATGTTTTATAACTAAATCCATGGCATTTTTTGGTGTAGGTACCTTACCTGGATATCCTATCCCTTTTCTACCATTTCTGCTAACTCCATAAATCATTGAAGCCATTTTGCTTCTGTCTATGTTTTTAGCTAGAAACTTCTGAAAGTTGTGATCATACTCCTTGATGATCTCATCAGTATTGCTGGGAGTTTCAGGGATTGTTTCCTTCTGAGAGTTTTGCAATTGGTTTTCTAATTTTGAAATTTTATCTTTTAACTCAGCATTCTCTAATTTGAGACTCTCAGTCTTATCAGAGTCAGAAGCAAGATTCCTTTTTAGGTTTCTGAATTTGACTCTGATCTGCTGATATCTTTCCAGAATTTTATTAAGGCTTTCAGCTAGTTAAGCCTTTGTAAAGTTTATAGTAAAGTCAGGGAATACATCTTCTGTATCTGATTCAGAGTCTGACTCAGAAGCTTCACTGTCTTCAGTTATGTTTACCATGAGAGCTATGTTTGATCTTTCATCATCTGATTCCGAGTCAGCTTCAGATGTGTCAGAATCATCCCATATAGCCATGAGACTTTTCTTCTTTTCTTTTCCAAACTTCTTTTTATAGTGCCCTTGCTCGTTACATTCATAGCAGATGATGTCTTTATTGTTTGGCTTTCTGTTTCCTGAAGAACCTTCAGATCTTCTATGTCCAGAGGAGGATTCTGACCTTCTATATCTGGAGGAAGATTCATTCTGATTTTCTGATCTTCTGGGATTCCTGAACTTCCTTTTCCTCTGCTTCCACAATTGGTTCACCCATATGGAGAGGAGAGACAATTCATCTTCTTCTGATGAGGACCCATCAGAGGTTTTTTCCACAACCTGCAAAACTTTGGAGTCAGATTTTCTGTTAGATTTTAAAGCTAATGGCTTACCTTGTTTTTGAGGTTCATCTGCTTCTAGCTCTATCTCGTGACTTCCGAGGGAGCTGACAAGTTCCTCCAGAGAGATTTTGTTGAGATCCTTGGCTAGCTTAAGTGCTGTGACCATTGGCCTCCACTGTTTTGGCAAGCTTCTGATGATCTTCTTAACGTGATCAGCAGTGGAATACCCTTTGTCAAGAACTTCTAGACCAGCAACAAGAATTTGAAATCTTGAAAACATAGTTTCTATTGATTCACTCTCTTCCATCTTGAATGCATCATACTTCTGAATGAGCGCAAGGGATTTGGTTTCTTTGACTTGAATGTTTCCTTCATGCGTCATTCTCAGAGAGTCAAACATATTCTTGGCAGTATCTCTGTTTGATATCTTCTCATATTCTGAATAGGAGATGGCGCTGAGAAGAATTGTTCTGGCCTTGTGAGGATTTCTGAATTCACGCTTTTGCTGATCAGACATCATTTTCCTGTCAATCTTCTGACCACGTCCATCCATTGGGTGCGTGTATCCATTAGTCACCATGTCCCACAGATCAGCATCATGGGCCAGAAAGAAACTCTCAATTCTGTCTTTCCAGTAGTCAAAGTTCTCTCCATCAAAGACTGGAGGTTTGCCACTGAATCTGTCCCTTTCTTCATTGTTGTCATTGCTGATGTTTTGACTTGGTCCTACCATTGTGTTTTTCTGACGCTGGATCTTGTACTGACACGGTTAAGTGTTATAAGCTCAGAACCAGGAGCTCTGATGCCAGTTGAAGATGTGAAAAACACAAGAAGGGGGGGTTGAATTGAAAAACTTGGATCAAATAAAAATTGGCTTTAAGACACAATATTTTTATCCTGGTTCGTTTGATCTCAAACTACTCCAGTCCACCCGTCAAGGTGATTTCGCCTCTCTCCAACGAGGTCTTAATCCACTATTCTCAAAGAATTACAACAGCTACTTTAACAACTGTTAAAGTCTTCTTGAGTATAATCACAAACCGGTTTATCTCAGGGAAATCTTTTACAAGAAATGAACAAGAGTGTTTTGTTGTTTTCTAACAAATCAGTATATCACAACTGTGATAGTTACACAAATTAAGCTTGGAATAAAATGAATTTGCTAATGCTTTTGAATATGCGTGGTTTTGAAGGCTTGGCAAATTGTGTGAATACGTGCGTGCTTCTTTTCACAAGCAGTCCTGTTTATATAGGCAAGCAAAGATACGTTGTCCATAAAGCAGGTTTAATGATAATAATACACTTTCCTTTTGTAGAAGATCTTTGTCTGAAGACAACCGTTCGTATTTAATTCAGTCTTGAATGCCTAGTAACGCTTAAGAATCTTCTTTGCTGTTTCTGCTGATAACGCTTCAGAGTGTAGATGACTTGGAAAAGATGTCTTTAATCAGAGTCAGAGTGTATTTGATTAGGCGCAGATTCTGGTCATCAAACTTTAGTGTTTCAGCGTGTAACATAGGTTGTTGATCTTCTAATGCTGCTTATATTCTGATGCTGATTCGATCAGAGCTTCTGCATATACATAGCATAATTTTCAGGAGCATAATTGTTCTTTGTATATACCTTAGAAATAATTTTATTATTTGTATTTTGTTATCATCAAAACTTTACTCAAGGGTTGTAGAATCAAACTATGTTCTAACAACCTCCTCCTGCCATCATCAGAGAGCCAATGGAGCAAGACATAACTGCTAGGTTAAATAATCCTAGTGAGAGCGATAACTCAAGTCCTGGAGCTGAAGTTCCGCCTAAGATAATCACTTCGACCCTTCAAGGTTGTTTACTGACTTCGACTTCTTTTTCATTTTTAAATGGTTCTGATAACCATCTTGTAATCTTCATTACACTACTGGTACTTCAAAACAGGTCCTTGTAGAAGAATCTGTCACCTTAATAAATAGTGAGGGTGATCCTACTTATAGGCCTTCTTCAGCAAAAAGGATCTTTTGTGAGCTCTGCTAACAAAGTGAACCAAACTTCTGGGCATGAAGCCGTTAGGAAGCATAATGAAGAAGTTCCTAGTGAGGAACATGCGAATCTTGGGACTCCGTAAGCTAACAACGATGGACAGAAAGATGGAGAAGAGAAGGTTGTTGAAGATGTAATCGAAACGGAGAAGGAAAACACACCAGCAGGAGGGAATCAGACTGAAGACATTTTGGCGACTGATGAAAGAGAAAACCTTATAGGGGGAGCAGGAAACTCTGCGCGTGTTGAAGGTGTCCCTGTGTAGATGCCTGTCGAAGCCAATGTGGCTCGTGTTGCAAATAAGAGGTTTACTTCGACTGGGTCTCATACTAAGGAATATTTGCCATTGCTGAAACAACAAAATCCTCCTGGCTACTTGACTGCCATTCTTGAAGGTAGAGAAATTTCTTCTGATCAGAGTGCTTCGACTGCATCTGGAAAATCTACTTCAACATCTCCTCTTGAAGAAGCACTTCAAAAGGTTAAGGCGCAACTTTTCAAAAGAGATTTAATGTTGACCTTAGGGGGAGAACCTATAGATATTTCCATTTTGAAGACTACTTTAAGAGTTGTCGACCTTCTTGCTGCTACGCCCGATATTGACAGCGTTATTTTGGATTTGATTTCCATCATTGATCAGGTTTCAGCTGACTACAATCGTCGAAGGACTCTCACTCGCGAAATTGAGGAGGCCAATGGCCATGTAGCTGCTGCCTGGGGTGCTGCTACTGAATCAGCTTCAAAGCTGAAGGCGTTGTCGAGAGCGCAAGAAGCTAGGCTAAAAGAAGTAGAAGAACTAGATCAAAATACAACCAGTATGAAGGCTCAGATCAGTGAGTTAGAAGCCAAGATTGCTGCCATCGATAAATGAAAGGAAGAACTTCTCGCTGTCAGAACTGATTCAGAGAGTCAAGAGGAATTCAACGAGGGGTTAGCATATGCTGAACGATCCCAAGCATTGGATGCCAAAATCAAGACTCTTCATCAGTCGAAAGCTCTATGCAAAAGACACCTGGAGCTACAAAAGATAAAATACCTCCAAATCAAGGCCAACCTCCCGTTTTGATTTCGACTTTATTTTTAGTTGTATAATTATATATTTTTTGTAATGACTTTCAACTATTTTGGCTTTGTAATATATTTTCCATCTTGCATTTTTTAACTTGATTAAGATCAAGCATTAGTTATTCTAACCTCTTGAAGTGCAGGTCTATACTTTTCAAGTATTTGCCATTTACTCTCAAGAGCCTTTGGTCTTCATTTAACTTTTCGACCTCATATGCGCCACCAGATAACGTTTGGATGATCTTAAAAGGTCCTTCCCATTTAGGAGACCATTTTCCCATATTTCTATCCTTTCGATCCATTGGGAGGATTACTTTCCATACCAGGTCCTCAGGCAATAATGTCTTGGGTTTTACTCTTTTATTGTAAGATCTTTCCACTCTCCTCTTTTGTGACCTTAAGATATCCAAAGCCCTCAGTCTTTTTTCGTCCAAATCAACCAATTCGTCTAACATCATATTCCAATAAACTTCAGAAGGGATGTCTTGATATTTCTGAATTCTTGTTGATTGTAGACAAATTTCTACTGGCAATAATGTGTCATGGCCGTAAGTTAGTCGAAAAGGTGTTGTTCCGGTAGGTTCCTTAGGAGAAGTTCGACAAGCCCATAAAATTTGACCTAAAGTCTTGTGACAATTTTTTGGCTTCTTTCCTACATGCTTCTTTATTATGCTGATTATTACCTTGTTTTCCGCTTCGACTTGACCATTGGCTTGTGCATAGTAAGGCGTAGATGTTAATAATTTGAACCCCATTTCTGTAGCAAACTCTTGCACTTTTCGACCAACAAAGACTAACCCTTGATCAGTTGTTATTGTCTCAGGGACTCCAAACTTGTATATAATGTGCTTTTGAATGAATTCAATGACATTTTCCTAGTCTACATTGACTAAAGTAATTGCTTCAATACATTTACAAAAATAATCAATGCCCACCAATATGTATTTCTGGCTTTTAGATGACGCTGGTCGAATCTCTCCAATAAGATCCAAAGCCCATCCCCTAAAAGGCCAAGGTTTCACAATTGAGTGAAGTTCTCTTGCAGGTACGTTCTGGATACTTGTATGTACTTGACATTCCTGTCATCCCTTTGCAAACTCAACACAATCTTTCAACATAGTGGGTCAATATAGTCCTTGTCAGAACAATAACCATTTCATTTTATGGCCTACTTGATGTGCTCCACACGCCCCAGCATGTGTACTTGAAAGGGCTATGTATGCCTCTGTTTCATTTAGGCATTTTAATAGCACCCCTTCAGGCGTATTTTTAAATAACTCGTTTCCCATTAGGGTATAACTCAGCGCCCTATACTTTATCTTTCGTTCTGTCGAAGCTACTGGGTTTTGCAAATAATCCACTATAGGCTTTCTCCAATCTTGTTCTGTTAGATTTTGTATGAACGAAATTTTGAAGTTTTAGTGATCAGCGTACCCCAACTTTGTTATTTTCAAATTTGTTGGAGACAACTTAGTTAATGTCACTCTTCCTCTAAATTCGATTACTTGTTGTAATTTCTCTTTTGAAATTTTATACCCGAATGCAATTTGTGCTAAGTCATTAGCCACTTGACTTTCCAGTCTTGGTATATGTCGAATATTGATCTTTTCAAAGAGTCTTGGTATATGTCGAATGTTGATCTTTTCAAAGTTTTTCAACAAACGATTGACTATTAGAAAATACATGATAATATTTTCTCTTATGCATTTATATTCTTTTGTAACTTGTTTTATAACTAACTCTGAGTCTCCCATTATTTCGACTCGAGTTTCCTCTAATTCCAACAATATTTCAAGGCCTACGATTAGAGCTTCTTATTCAGCCTCATTGTTCGAACAAGAACCTTCGATCTTGTACTTGAATTTTTTTGGAATTTTATTTGGAGAAATAATTAGAACTCCTACCCCAGTTCTATATTTATGACTAGAACCGTTGAAGTATAACTTCCAGGGTTCGATCTCCAGGTAGTTGATTGATTCCTCATTTATTGAGTGGTCAACTATAAAATCTGCTACCACTTGACCTTTTACAGCCTTAAGATGCATAAAGGTTAATGAATACTCAGTTAATGAAAATGTCCATTTGCCAATTCGATTGTGCAAGATGGGTTTCGACAACATATATTTGAAAACATCAAAATGAGACGAAACATAAACATCAACTGGTTTAATATATTGCTTGAGCTTTGTACACGAGAAGTATAGACATAAACATAGTTTTTCAACTTCTCTATATCTAGTTTCTGCATCGTTTAAAACTTTACTAAGGTAATAAATGGGTCTTTCGACACCATTCTCATCCTCTTGAGCTAACATGCTTCCTAAAGTTTTATCAGATGCAGCTATGTACAATCTCATACTTCTATTTCTACAAGGAGGTACCATAATAGGGGGCTTGGCGAGGTATTCTTTGATCTTGTCAGAAGCCTCTTGTTGTTCTTGCCTCCAATCGAAGCCTCCTTTGTTGAGTCGAAGTAGTGGTGAGAAGACTTGCGTTTTTCCACTTAAGTTGGAAATAAATCTCCTCAGGAAATTTATCTTACCAAGTAGATATTGCAACTCATTCTTGTTAGTTGGCGCTTTCGCTTCCAAAATGGCTTTGGTCTTGTTCTGGATTAGTTCATTTCCCTTCTTGTGGACCACAACGCCTAAGAAGTCCACTGCTCTTACGCCGAAAGCGCATTTTAGAGGATTCATTTTCAGACCATAGCGTCTCATCCTTTCGAAGGATTGTCGATGATGGTCTATATGATTCTTCCCTGAAACAGATTTAACAACATAATCATCAATATAAATCTGCATAAAAGTTTTAATAAAATCATGGAAGATAAAATTCATTGCTCTTTGATATGTTTCCCCTACGTTTTTTATGCCAAAAGGCATCACTACCCATTCGTAAGTGCCTAAAGCCCCAGGGCATCAAAAGTTATTTTCGACACATCCTCTTCAGTAATGAAAATTTGATTATACCCTGAGTATCCATCAAGCATGCTCATGTATTCGAAGCCATCAGCAGAATCGACAAGCATTTCCGCCACAGGCATTAGATATTCATCTTTGGGTGTTGCAGCATTTAAATCTCTAAAATTGATGCACACCCTTAAGGTACCATTTTTATTTATAATGGGCATTATATTTGCAATCCATTTGACATACCTGGTTGTTCGGATGAACTTGCATCTCAGCAGTCTTTCGACTTTCGTCTTGATTTTCAACAAGACCTATGGTGAAAAACGCCTTGGAGTTTTCTTTACACGCTTTTTCCCAGGCTTTATCGGTAGTTGAAGCTCTACCACTTCCCTATCGAGACCAGGCATTTTATCATAATCCCATGCAAAGCAGTCTTTGAACTCCTTCAACAATTAGATTATTTTGATCCTGAGCTCTGGATCTATCTTCGTGCTGATGTATGTTGGTCTTTTCACCAATCCTTCGCCCATATCAATGTCTTCCAAAGGATCTTGCGCTAGCATTTTAACAATGTTTGCCAACGGATCCTTTTCAAAGCCTAAAGGCTCATCATCATAGATAGCATCTAGCCTCTGGTTTTGCATTTCTTCCTCCTTCGCTTCAGGTGGTTCTGGTTCGAAGTCTTTCCCAAGACCTTCTGGAAGAAATACTTGTTCATTGGCTTCAAGAGCCATGTATTTGACTTCAGCCTCTAAGGCCGCTATCATTATACTTTCGGCTACATATGTCAAAATCTTTTGTAAAGCTTGTGATTCAGTCATCATCACCAAATTCACTTCCCCAGCCCATTGGACTTATGTCATCAACTCCTCCATAGTCAATGTTTGATAAATTTTCTCTATCCCACTGGAAACCATGGTCGGAATGCAGGTAGAGGGAGCAAAAGGCATTTGGTGCTGGTGCCAAATCGAACTCAGGAGGATTTCATGGTCCTATGTGAGCCAAGTTTATGTCGAAGCTATTTTTTCCAACGTTATTAACTTCACCCAAGTAATAACTTTGGTCGGCTTCAATATTCTCTACAATGCCATCGGGGCGCCAAATCATGACCCGTTGATGCATCGAAGATGGAACTGCACCTATGCCATGTGTCCACTCTCCACCTAAGAGTAGATTATAGTTGGGCTTCGTTTAAATGACCACGAACATGGTTGTTCGTAATATTCCCACCTTGAGGTCTAATTGTATCACCTCCATAGTAGTTCCAATACCTCCCTCATAAATCGACAGAACCATGTTGTGGGGTTTGATATCTCCATCTCCTTTGCCCATTTTCCTCAGCATATATTGGGGAATTATATTTATTGTAGCCCCACAATCAACCAGAATTTTGTTGATTTTTATTTCCCCTATCTTTGCCCTTATGAACAAGGGTTTTAGGTGATTTTTCATCGCCTCAGTAGGTGGCTCGAAGAAGGCACTTTTCTCTTAGACGCAACCATTGTTCATCACATAATAGCACACTGGCCTATGTTTGGCCATTTCCTGTTCAACTTCCTAGTCGGTCTCTTCGACTTCGACTTGGAGGTCATATTCTCTGGGTAGCACTGATACTATATTCACCATAATGTCTAAAGTAGCATCAGATTCAGAGTTACCTTCGTCATCTGATTCGCCTCGATCTGGCCACTCCAATCTTCTGGAAATTGGTTTCCTTTCCAAAGGCTTTCTTTGTTTTCCTTTGTCCATTATTTGTGGTATGTTGGTGCTTGACTCTGGTTGATGCTTCTCTGCAGCCTCTCTTTTGGCTTTTCACCGTCTTTGAAATCTTCTCCACTAGGAGCGAGACATGGGGTTCTTCCTCTTATAGTTGCTCGACACATGAGCCACTTTGTTTGTAGTTGTAGTTTGGAACTCCTTCCTATATACCAAGGATGGCCCTCTTGGAACATCCAATGTTCGCCATTTCTCTTCACTTGGCCTTTTCATGTTTGTTGTTTTTAGCCAAGTGTCCACGGGGACACTTGTTGGAGGCCTAAAAGTTGATGGCCTCTTCACCTGGTTCGTTGGTCCTCTTCTGGGATCATATCTAACCTCAGAAACCATGTGGGGTTTGGAATTGGTGGCCCTTTTCTCCATCACTGCTCTTATGCCTTGTATGTATTTTGCAACCTTTTTGTCGAAGATGGAGATGCATCTTGGACACAACATAACTTCAGACTTCTTCTGTTGGCATCATTGCAGAAAGTCAGCCAGATTCTCATTTTCTTTAGGAAATGCAGTTTTATTCACTTCCTCTTGTCTAATGGCTTCCTCTGAAGCCTTTTCCTCAGATACTTCAACCATGTTGACTTGTACATTGCTCTTGGCAGCGAGATTCATTTTTTTCATTTTGGTTTCAAGGTCCTCTATCGAACCCTTGACAGCAACCAAATAAGAACCTGCAGTGGCCCTTTTGTTTGAGTCTTTAGTAAATCCTTTTCTTAGGCCTTCATTAGCCTCCTTGTTTAGGCCTTCACTAGCCTTTTTTCTTATGCTTTTAGTAGCTTATCTCACCGCTTCAACAGTCTTTCTGGAGATGTTCCTAGTGAAACTGCCAAAAACTGGCATATTGACGAAGTCTTCAGAAGATTCGACCATGTTGATGCCTGCTGGTTCAGCACAGTGGGCATCAGTTCTCAGTGGGTTTGCATTAATTTTCATTTGGGGTTTGTCAGCAAATTTGAGTCTGCCTTCTTTGATTGCTCCTTGAACGAGATCCCTGAAAAGAAAATATTGTGAAGTTTTATGGCCCAAACAATTATGATACTTACAAAAACCTCTTTTCTTTCTTTGTTCTAAAGGAGGAATTTGTGCCCCTGGGGGCACTATCATTTGGCCATCTTTAACTAACAAGTCAAATATCTCGTCACATTTTGTGATGTCGAAACTATATGTTCTCATTGGGAATCTATCACTGTTCTTTTCAGACTCAGTAGGATTTTTTCCATTTGAGGGCACTAACAATCTACAAGAGTATGGAGGCTCTTGTTTTAATTCCACTAAATCTATTTCTCTTTCTTCGACAGCTATAGGATCATTAGATGTCTTTGGATCATCATCATCCATTTCGACATAGGCTACCCATTCTCGTCGATGAGTCTTAGTTGCTTTAGATTTTTCAATTTTAAGACGTTCTACCTGTCGAACTCTATCGGCCAATTAGGCCATGTCCCTCAGGCCGATGCCATTTCCTACAGAGCGTGCCAATTTGTTCATCGTGTTTTCTGGTAAACAACCGCTGATCTTCCAAAAAGGGTAAATAATTTGTTACTCGCAGGATTGATCAATTTGATCCTAGGACATATGCTAATTTTTGGTGTTGTTTGGACATAAAGGCTAATGTAAGTGAAGAACGCATGTTCGACTGGGAAAGGGATGAGTTTGAGTGCAGAAAGTAAATTGAAAAGGGGTTTAGAAGAGTTTAAGTGCAGGAATATGGGTAAAAGTGCAGGTAAAGTGCAAACAGGATAAAAAGGCAAGAAATGTAAAGAGAGAAATACAAGACTTTGATTATAAAATGTGGTGTTTCAAATGTACATTTTCAGTATTTTTTCTCACGCATCGGGTACTTGAATAGTATTGAATAGTTTGTACGATCAGTTAAACACACGGAAATCTACATAAATTTCCTATATTTATACTAAAACTAGATAACCGTCAAGGAGTTTCCTTGCTCTAGGATGAAGACAAGTGTCTTCTGCTTGTGCTTCGACCCCTCTCTTCACGCCACGTTGCTTTCCTTAACTGCTAAGCGAACTGCTTTTCCCTCCTTTCTTCAAATTCAAAATCTTCTGTTGCAGATACAAAGTTTCCTTTTGGTCAAAGACCCTGGAATTCTTTCAGTCGAAGGGTATGAGAACCTTCTGGTCGAAGATTCATTTTAACTTAGAAATTTCTCCAAGTATTTTTCCATTCTGTCGAAGCCTTTCCAACTTAGACTTGTTCAATCTATTTTTGGCCCATAAGACCAACTTGTTGTAGGTGTCGTATTTAGGAGCTAACAATTACAAACCTTAATTTTTTTGTACTTTTATATTAAACAAATACTACCTAAATATTTTTTACAAAAAAGCCAAAAATATTATTTACAAACATATATACACCATTGTCATATTTACAAACATCAAATTAAGCAACAAATAGATATTTACAAACATCAAAGACAAAGTCATATATTAACACCATTTTTAATTAGCGCATTGAAAATAAACACTCAACGTTTACAGATGCCGTCTAAGTCATTGGAGGAGAAAGGTGTCATGTCATTAAACGTCTACATAAAAAAGTGAAGAAAATTAAATATCACGTGATTTAAAATATAATAACAAATTATTTTAACATTAATATGTTATTGTAAATATTTCATGATATAATATATACCTGATCTCAAAATGTTGATAGAGACGGTGTTTAACATTTGTTTCATTACATAATACCCACACCTGTAGCACTGTGCTTGTCTTCTAGTCTACAAATTTAAACATTTCATATATATATAATGTCTCTCCACAATCCTGTATATTGAAAATGATTTAAAAATATTACACGCTAAGAAAAGTACAAAGTCAAATTAAAAAATTAATAAAAGTCTAATAAACATAAAGTTATCAAGTAATAATTTATTTCATTGTAGCTTCAAGTGGATTGTATAACGAACATATTGTAATTTCCATATTCGTCCGAAGAAATATGATGATCAAATAAAAATATTCACTGGATGAATATAAGCATATATATAATTACTATTTGGTAAAACATGAAAACTAAATTATACTAAGAAACCATAATTTTAAAATTACTCACACGTTGAGAAATGGTGCTAAGTAACAATCTTTTCCCCCATCTATCCGTGATGTTAGGTATGCTTCAATATTTTTTGGAGAATTATTTATAAATCACATTACCAACTGGATCCAAGAATCATAAGTATCTGATTTATTTAATTCTATAAAAATACGGTGAATGTACCTAAATGGTTAAACAAAACTCAAAACAAGTGAGGAATTAGTTCCATACAAAACAATGAATGTACCATATTGATATATTCAATTCTATATACTTACGTGCACCAAATGTGTAGTAACCTTATGTTAGGCCACCGATTTCCAATGACCATATCCTTTATATCTTTATGATTGAAAAAGAAGCACTCTAATTCTCGATCATGTTCTAGCACAAGAATAATTACTTTTGTATTGTCGATAAGGTAACATAACATTTTGGTATATGACACATTAGAAGGATCCAACAACTCGTTATTGATAGGGGCAGATGAACAAAATCCTTTTGTGCTTGCACCAACAGTTCTTTCCATAAATTGATCATCATCATCTTCATCATGTGTACATTATGCGACCATTCCACAAATTCTCTACATCATAAAAATAACAGGAATGCAAAACAAAATCAACACAATATATATCATATATTTCACTTATCACAATATTCTCACATACCACATATAATTCTTCCATGTCTGTTTTCTAATTTTCCCGCTCCATTACTAACCCATGTGCAAATTCTTTCTTTTGACTTCCCAACTTCCTCTCAAAATCTTCTATCGTTTCTTTTTACACATGTACGGTGCTTTTTCTAGATGAACCAAACTACACTTTCAGGCCGATGCCATTTCCAACACCACAAACATGTCCATCATGCTTCTTTGTTCTGATTGCTTCTATTAATATATCATGTCATGGTTCTGGAACAAATAAACCTTCGCGGGACGAGATAACCAACTAATTATGCAGAACATGATAATATATACATTGTTAGTTATCAAAGCGGTTTATATAACACATAACATACAAACAACAAGTCCTACTTAAAATTTTTTCATCGACTAATTTTGGGGCATCTGAAGTGTAGTCTCCATTTGGTCTTTGTGGAGGCCCTCTTCCACTTCTCATATTGTGATAGTGGAGACGGTTCTAGATTACGACTCATGGAGTCCTTATCACCTAGTTATTGTCTTTCTCAGCAATACTTGTTATCTCAAGTTTCTTGTATCCATCACGAGACAATATGTACGGTATTTGTTTTTTTACCTTGTTCAACTTTCCTACTTCACTTTTAACCCGTTTTAAACATAGGAAAATATTAACTTTCATGGTTGTATTTGTAAAGCATACTGTTGTACCCCAAAATTTGCCCTCCCATAATCTTCAAAGTTTTGCCAAGCATCACCTCAAATGGTTCAAGGTCTACTCAAGGGCTACACAGTCAACCATCCTCCTAAGCCAGTCAAATTAGGGTTTTGATTCTTGCAAGGAAGTTGAGGTTTTCAAGGGCTCAATCAAGTCACATATACCCATATACATTTTCAAGCACCTACATGTCAAGTTTCAAGGCTTACAAGGTCAAGTTGCACAATCAAAAACCCTAATTGCTCAACAGTCAACTGTAGGGGCAAAATGGTCATTTGGCAGTCAAAAGTCAAAAGTTTTGGTCAACATCTTACGTTGAAGCCACAATCATCATTTGATCAATTCTTGATCATGATTTCACAAGAATGGCTCAAAAATCATCAAGGTGTCAAAAGTTTCTATTTTTGGACAGTTGAAAAGTCAACTGTAACTTGACCAAGGCATAACTTTTTCATGGTTCATCAGAAAAATCCCATCCAATGCTCATCTTGAAGGGTAAGACATTTCCTACAACTCATCTTCACACTCCAAGTCCAAGAAATGCTCTCACGAAAAGTTATCAATTTCAACATTATAGGTCATTTTCAAAAGTCAACAAAAAGGGACTTTAAGTCAAAGACCATAACTTGATATTGGTAAATCAAAATGACATGGGACCAAAGACATTGGTTAGAGGACTTCAAGACCTTTCCAAAATGTCCAGGAACATGTTCATAACTTCAAAATTGAGCAAGATATGCATTGGAGAAGTTGGGAAATTTTTGTGAAATGGCCAAAATCAATTATCCTTGAAACTTCATTTTTGACAAAAGGGCCCCACTTTTTCCACTTGTTTCAGCTTGGCCATGCTTCCCACGTGTCCCAAAAATTATTTCAAGATTTAAAATTAATTTTTCCATTTTTATTTAATTTTATTTGATTTAATTCATTTTAAATCTTTTAAAATCAAATAAAAATCAAGAAAATTAATTAAAGGGTATATTTTGTATTGAAATGCTTTGATACACCATCATGACCATTCCAAATTCGTGCAAAGGGCTAAATCAAGCAAGAATTCAAATTTTGGCACAAAGATGGAAAGTGTTTCAATGGAGGTTATGGCAAATCTTAAGCATGAATGCAAGGCTTCAAGGCCCTTAATTCTGATTGAAACACATTACAAAACATGTATGCAAGCCATCACAAAAGGATTCACGACCTAAAAAGCTCAAAAACGGCCATACACTTTTCAAAATTTCAAAGAAAAAAAGAGAAACTGAAAACCTAGTTGCAGCGCCTCTCAAGCCTCCATTTCAATCAAAACACATTCCTCGCATTGCCAGGAATCTCTAGCAATCAAAATCAAGCCCAAACGCGCAAAGAATCATCCCCACGACACCCCACGGTTTGTCCAATATTTGAAAATCAAAACTCCATTTCCATGCGCTTTTAACATTCTTTTTGAATTGATTTATACTCATAGGGATATTCTGAAGCTATTGGTAGCATTTGATTGAACTAACGATGCGTGTATCAGGATCCACCATTGTCAAAAGCTAGGTTTTTCAGAGCTCCAAATTGGGGCTTTCCCCATATGGAAAAATTGGACAACCAAACGTATACCATTGGAATCGTGACATCCAAACGAACATAACCATGACCTCACGCTCAATTTATGTTCAAGCATGAGCTATTCGCTATTTTTGCAGGTTGTGTTTAGTGGGGGTTTAAAACCCCCGCTATTTGATTATATTACAGGTACAACGATGAAGAAGAAGGCTGGCGTGGCAAGACATGACTGAGGGATTTGAATTCCAGCGCGTTTTTTTTATTTTATGTCATTGTGATACGGTGGGAGAACTGACTACGGGTTTTGCGTTTGTTTTCGCACTTGTGCGGTTGAGCAAGAGTCGCCATCGACTTTTTATTTTATCCTAAAGGAAAGGTTAAAAAGCACAGCAAAAACCTTTTGAGATATTTCGTGGGTCCGGGGGGTAGATTATGAAAAGGGAAGGTGTTAGCACCCTTTTCATCCATGGTTATCCATGGGCTCTTAGTTACTTGGTTTTTTAGATCACTTGCCTTGATTTTTCGATTGCTTGAAAATGGAGTGTGTGTGTGTTTTGAAAATGTTTTTGAAGAGATGCCTTGTCTTAGGCGACCAATGTATTCGACTCGTGTTTGAGTGTTTTACAAAAGTGTGTATCTTTTCGAAAAGATGTTTCAAAATGTTTTGAGAGTTTATTTTGAAAGTGCTTGTGGAATGTGGTTTTTGAAAAGAAGGCAAGTGGTTTTGCAAGTTGATCTCAAGTAACTAAGAGTTTTATCTACCCTATTGTACTCAAAGGTTTTCTCTATGTTTTCAACCCTTTTTAACAATTTTGTTCCATCATTGAATTTGGTGGACAATCTTGCGTTTAGGAAGTTTGTTCGGGACGGGCGCGGGTCATCGTTTAGACCATAGTTACAATAGTGTTAAATGTCTTTGGGCAATTTTTCTTTGAAAGGGACTTGATCATTTTAGGCAACTTTTCGAAAGCGTCATCGAGGGACTATGATCATTTGATTGTTTGTTTTACCCAAAGAAACCTAACATGCAATATGGCCCCATTATTTGAAGGCAACATGTGGGATTACCCTAGAGGGTGCAAGTGTGATTGTGTATTGATTTCATGTATTTGTCTTGTATTAGGTTATCTAGCGTTTGATTTTATGTACATACAAACCCTAGGTCTAACCATGGTATAATTGAAAGCGGTAAATTGCGAAAATGTAAAGTCTACGCTATTACAAAATAAGTATCCGGGAGTGGGGGTACAAATTTATGAATGGGGATGAGACTTAGGAATGTAATGTCCAATAAGTTACAACCAAATCGAATTTACGATCAAATGTAAATAACGTATATCAATGTATGGAAATAGCAATTGTATATGTGTCAAGTGTATAATGTGAAATGTATTGTAAGTGTAATTATTTACAGGTGCGGAATGTGAAATTGAATGTGTATTAAGTATTATTTAACTTTAAAAAAAATTAAATGTTTATTAATTAATCCTTGATTGGTGATCTTGCATTATTTAATATATACAAAAAGAATGTTTTACTTAAATGTTTCAAATTCTAATTAAATTATGTATAAAAATGTATCTTTATTTATTATATACAAAAATATTTAAAAGAAAGGAAATGTTATAAGTTTGAAAATTGTCATTTTATATTTGATATAAAAAATGTATCTTTATATTTTGTTTAATATATACAAAAGAATATCCTCATTAAATGTTAGGAATTTAAATCATGTAAAAAATGTATTGTTATTTATTATGTACAAAAAGAATTTTAATTAAATGAAAAGAAAAAAAATGTTTTCAATTTTAATTATATTATGTAAAATGTATCTCTCAACTATTATATATAAGTGATATTTCAAGAGTTATTCTTATGCACTTGTATATTACTTAATTATGTTAGTATAAAAAAGTATTATTAGTGTAAAAATAAAACCAACATTAGTATTAAGAAGCTTATAAAAAAAGTGGTTAGTTAATGAAAAAAAATATAATAGTGAATTTATTTAACAAAGCAAAGATTAATGTAAAGTTAATTTAAAGATCAATGGTTTTTTTGTTAAAAAGAATGGGATGGGCTTAGGCTGAGAAAGGGCGAAGCCCATTTGCTTGAGACAAGGTTTTTTTGTTAGGGTTCCTGATATTCGTTTCAGTTGGGATCACGCTTAGGGTTTTGTGAGCAGCGGCGGCGTTCTTCATGGTTTTGCCTTCTTCGCGTGATTCTTCATTCGTTTGAGTTCCTCAATGGCCACCAGCACTCTCTACTCTCCTCTTCCCTCCAGCGATGGCATTAGGGGCGACGGATTCGGTGAGTTCATTTTCTTATTTCGCTTAGGTTTGTTACGATTTGCATGCGTTGATTTGTTCATTTTTGGTCCTGATTTCTTGTTCGTTAATGGTTATCTGAGGTTTTGAAAGAGAAAGAAGGAAAAGGTTACCTTTGGAGACGGAGGAGGAAAGTGGGAGCGTGCGTAGGAGGCCGGGACGACGAGGAAAACGGCGGAGGCGATGCTGAGCTTGCTCTTTGGTAACCTTTACCTTTTTGCCACTTTAGGGTTTGATGATGATTTTTTTGCATTGAAAACCCTTTTTTTTAAAAGAAAATTCACTTCTTTATCTATTCTCTTCGTTGGCTTGCCTTTGTTGCCTTTGAAAACTTCTCCTATCTCAGTTGCCTTGAACTTGCCTTTGAAAACTATTGAGCTTGATAGTTGTCTTTAATGCTTGAGATGCTTCTTTTACTTATCCCTTCTGTCCCTCTTTGCTTAGTATGCTCGATGCCTTTGTATACTCATACCTTGCCCAGTGACGAGTATTCTGAGGGCCTTTGCGTTTGACACTGAGTTTCCTCTTTTTGAGTTGATGATTTGCTGGCTTTTCGCTTAAGTTGGATACCCAATGATGAATTCCTGGAATTCTGAGGGCTTGAGTTGCCTTTGAATATGCTCTCTCTTGTCTTTCTGGCCTTGCTATTGCTTTCTTAATGTTGGCTTAGGATGGTTCTTGAAATACCCTATGATGATGTAAATCTGAGGGTTCGTGGGTTTGGTTGCCTTGGATATCAGACTTTAGCTTGTTTGTGAGGTTTCAGCAGGTTTATGCTTAGGCCTGGGGTTTTTACTAGCTATTTGTTTGGATAGTTTATGGTTTAGACTTGAAGCTGGACTGGTTTAGGCCTTAACAGGTTTAATGGCTTTTTGTTATGTTTGGATTGAATGGTAAGTGTTTTTTGTTAGGCTTCAGGCAGGGTTGGCATATGCAGGTTGTATTGGTTTTTTGGCCTTGTTCAGGCCATTTGACAGTTTGGGCAGGTTTGCTATGGGATGGAGGTTTTATTGTTTCAGTAGGTTTTTATGCAGGTTTAGCATTTTACTGGTTTTTGATGCTTCAGGTTTGAGGCTTTTTGAGGTAAGGCTAATGCAGGTCTGTATGGTTTTTAGCCATATTGGTTTGGTTGTTACTGGTTTACAGGTTTATTGCTTGTGAAGTCTTAGGCTTATGCTTCAGTAGCTTGATGGTTATGTGTTTGTATATTTTTTGCTCTCCCTCTTTTATATCTTCTGTGTTCAGTCTTTTTTATATGTTTCTATCTTCCTGCCTAAAGCCTAAAAACCTGCTCTCTTATCTCTTTACTCTTCTCTCTCAGTACAGCTAAATATGTTAAACTATGTTTTTTGCCGTACCTTTGTTCTGAAAGGGCCACCCTTATCTTGGGAAATGATGAAAAGAAAAAATGTTTTGCTTGCATAATAGATTTCCTCTGCATATTGTCTCTTCTTTTGACAGCTTTTGTACTTTGTATCTTTTCCAAATCTTCTTTATTGACAGCTTGGATCCTGTGACAGCAACTTGTACCTTTTGGCATTTTTGACAGAAAGTAGGAATTTGGATTTTTCAGTTTGGTTTGAACTTGGAGTTTGAGATTTTGAACTTATGCAGTTTGACACTTTGCATTTTTTTCTCAACTTTTCATTCATGATTAGCAAATAAAATTCTTCCCTCTTTGTGAACCGGGAGAAATCCCGTGATTTGCAGAGAGGGTTAACTGATCCCAATCAGTGGCCCTTAATGATGAACTCTTTTTATCTGTCATTATTTATTTATCTGCTTTTTGACTTTTCTCTTTTTCTCTTGCAGATGAATAATTGAATGGAGGGGAGCAAAGTGAAGAATGAAGAATTAGAAAAAATAGGATAGTTTTCTTTTTTATTTAAATTTAAATTAATGTAAAATCATTGCTTGTAATTAAATTATAAACAATAATTGTACAAATAATTCAAGAATAAATAAAAGTCTTTATTATCCAATCAATTCTATTTCCTTCTTTATTGTTTATTTATTATTTAAAACTCTTTGAATTAAAATAATCGAAAAATAAATTTCAATCACTTAATTTAGAATAATAAATAATTTAAATAAACAATGCTTTAATAATTGATCAGTTAAACCTGGCCTTTCCAATATCCAAAGCAAAGCAACAATTAACCAAAACAAACTAATCAGGCGCATTCCCTTTTCCCTGATTTTTTATCAAACACTGTAAATCCAAACTGCATGGATCTTTTGACTGGCTCAGACAAACCAACGTGAATTCAACCCAAATGCAGTCTTTTTACTGATTAAATCAAACAATGCGAATCCAACCCAAATCTCGGAATAACTTGCAAAGTGCTGTAGAATTTAGATCTTTTTGAGAACGCGCGCACAAACCCTAATTCCTGATTAAATGCCAAAGAGCATTCGCCTGATCAAAGTTGAACCAAAATCAACCAAAACCCTAAGCCAACTGTGTGAAACATTCCAGAGCCCTGAAAATCAGTGAAACCCTAATTTTTGTTTGACTGACGAGAAAAGTCAGTTTGACCGATTCTTGAGTCAGTTTGAAAAATCAGGAAATGCCCGAAGCTGCGATCTCTTGTGGAAAAATACGAGGGCAAATTTTGGGGTACAACAGTCATTAACGTTGGTTTTGTTTTATAATATTTGTTATCTATTACACTACAAACGCACGCAAACAGCTCACTTGGACAAGGCATTCGCTGGTAAGCATTGGGACCTGGGTTCGATTCCCAGATCCCCCCATATTTCCAATACTATTTTTCCTTTAATGTTCTTGTGCAGCATTCCAAGGAGGGCAAACTATAGGCCTCACAGATCCAACAAGCCAGGTGTCTTCAAGGCATATCCAAAGGCCACAAAGGAGGCTCACCATATGCTTCAGTCAATGGATGCACACGCAAGCACAAAAAGTCAAAAGAGGCTTCCTGCTAATGGGCCAAGATTCATCATCACACCTCCATTTCTGGCCCAACACCCCCTCCATTTGGTTCATCATTTTCTTTTCATTTTATTTGTCAATTTAATTTCTTACCCTTTTTTTAATTTTATTTATTATTAGTAATTAATCAATTAACCATTTTCATAAAAAACCAAAAAATATAATTAACACTTTTATTATTATTATTTATTATTTTGTAAATAAACCATAATTGAATTAGTTTTTAATTAGGCCATTTTAACATTCTTTTTAATAATTAAAATAGATTTAGATTTAGGTTAACCTAGAATTTTATTTCTTTTTTCTATTTTATTTCATAAAAAAACAAAAAATATTTTCTTTTAATTAAATTAAATTAATTAGTTATTACTTAGCTTCCATTTCATTTTAATTATAAAAAAGACCAAAAAATTAATTTCCTTTTCTTAAAAGGGTCAACACCCTTAAACATTCCTGATTAATTTATTCGCGCGCATTTAATTTGTTCGATTATTATGTAATTGCTCCGGACATGTAATAGTAATTAGGACTTTACTGTTTTTTTATTTACTTTCCGTACTCATTTACTAAAAAACGGGTCTTTGTAATTTTTGGCGATGTATAGACCCGCGCCTTGTAATAGCGTAGGATTTACATTTCCGCAATTTACTTTCCGCACCCCTTTTAACTGTTAACTTGTATGAAAGAATGCATGCTAATTAAAAACAAGCGTAGCTCACAATGCCATGATCAAAAGATAAATGATGAACTGAAAATAACACACAAATTCACACACCACTTCTAGGGTACGCCTCACTGTTGCCTTACCTTCGAAACGTGGTCGTCGAGTATAGGACGTTTTAGTAAGTCCTTATGTCCATGACATGATCCAGTTGCCTCGAAACGGTTGCCACGGAATTAAAAAGGATCAATGGCATAAGGGTAGCTTCTAAGGTGTCCTAACTGTTTCTCTGGTGACCATACTGTCCCTACAAACGAATTGACCCGAACACCTCCAACGGTGGTGCTACCTATCTCTCAATGGTGGGATGGAACTACCTTAAGGACATTTACACAGCCTAATTCCTTAGGGTAGGTGGATGACTCGTAGATACTTGCTCTATTCAAAAACAAATCAAAAAACTCTTTTCACACCGACACTTTTCAAAAAGCTTTCAAAACAGGTTTTCAAACACTCTTGAGGACTGATACAAGAGTCGATCTGAAATCTTTAAACGAAACTTTTTCAAACCCACACACACTTGAAAAGCAAACACTTTTGAAAACACAATGAGCAAGTATCTAAGAGCCCATGGATAACCATGGATAGAAAGGGTGCTAACACCTTCCCTTTCTATAAATCTACCTCCCGAACCGAGAAACTATCTCATAAGGAATTTTGCTGTGTTTTTGTCCTGTCCATGTTGGAGAAAATAAAAGACGGTGGCGACTCTTGCTTACCGCGACATTTCGCGATCCAGCGTTAAACAGTCAGTTCCAGATCCACCGATCACAAAACTGGCGACTCTGCTGGGGACTCTTATAAAGTGAGGTGTACCTTAGGACTAAGATCACTTGTGTTTTCAATTGCTGTGTTTGTTTGCTTTATTATTGTGGGCTGTTTCGGAGTTACATAGATCCTAACCCAGATCTGGGGATACCCTGTTAGGTAGCATAAGCTGTGAGGGACCTGTCCGGCATATACCGACATGGGTGAAGCAGTGGCTACGTTGGTGTGGCACCTTGGTGTGTACCGATATCCCTTGTGTCGCAACGAGGAGAATATGGGTCTTCTGAGGAGTCATTAAGCACCAACCGACCTTAGAACCCTAATTGACCCAACTTGGCCAATAGAACAGTAGCGGTATGCTACATCCATTGAGGCTAAACTCTCGCGAAGGTTCTGGCCGCAAGAAAAGATTGCGATGCTGGAGTTATGACCGATTGAGGGTAGTCGATGATATTGGGATCCTCTAAGAACCCGTTTACTTTTGATAGGACAGGTCTCAACCAACAAACTGAAAGAGGGTAATACCTAGACCCCATGCCGGCCTAAACTCTAAGGGCTTGTCTTGTGTGACTTGTGTGCCTTATCATGTTTGCCTTTGTGAATATTTGTGGTGTGCTTTATCATAACATCATGCCATCATAAACATTGCATGCATCCTGCATAAGGACTGACCATTTCAAAGACAAAAGGGTTTCACCTTTGCTCTGTTTTGTAGGACACCATGATGCCTATGCGAAGGAACACTATCCGGTTCAATTTTGTTCACCCACCTGAGTTGCTTGAAGAGTTGGTTAGCAGAATTCCAAATACTACTTCCTTCATCCAGAGGCATGGTTCTCTTCTCGGTTTAGTCACGACAAAATGGGACCAACAACTGATGAGTGTCCTGACACAATTTTATGATCCCTTGTAGAACTGTTTCACCTTTCAAGACTTCCAGCTGGTCCCTACCCTGGAAGAGTTCTCTGATTTGCTTGGTATCCCTACCTTGGATCAGACTCCCTTCACTGGTTGGGAAAAGACTCTTAGGCTTGAAGAGATTGCTGCAGCTCTTCCCTTGACCCACAAGGAGGTAATGGACAACTGGGAAACTAGAAGCCGAGTTAAGGGCTTCTTGGCTAAGTTTCTGATTGGTAAAGCTAACAGTTTCTGGATTGACTTAGACTTCAGGGCGTACGAGGACGTCCTGGCTCTCTTAATCTATGGCCTAGTATTGTTCCCAAATCCTGATAACTTTGTCAATATCAATGCCATAAGGATCTTCATGTCTCGGAACCCTGTACCCACTCTCTTGGGTGATGTCCTGCAACAACTCTATGCTCGTACTGCCCGAAGACGAGGAACTCTATGGTGTTGTACTCCTTTGTTGGTGAGGTGGTTTATTTTGCACCTCCCCAAGTTCGTGCTGAAGAACCAAGAAGGAAGAGGTTGGGCTCATAGGTTAATATCTCTCATTGATAAGGACATCATTTGGACTCTCAGAGGTTTAGATGAGGTGGCTGTTATTGATCGCTGCGGAGAATATCCTAATGTTCCATTGATTGGCACTCAAGGAGGAATTTCTTATAATCCATGTCTAGCTCTCCCTCAATTTGGAAGAGCCAGAAGAGCAGGGCCTCATGAGATGCTGGTGCCTCACATCAGTTTTGAATTTCAGAAAGATAGTGACGAACTGCGCCGTAGATTCATCAAAGCTTGGGACAAAATTCACAAAGCTGACCCACATGAGTTGGGACCAAAGACTTCTCTGCCAATGGAACCCTATTGCAGATGGGTCCGCATCCGTGCTCAGAAGTTAGGTATGCCATATGAAGCTGTCAGGCCTATCATTCTTGAAAGTCCTGATGGAGATGGGGTTCCTCCAACTGTTCTCCCTCCTCAGATACCCACTGATGTTGATACACTAAAGAGGTCTTGGATGCAACTACAGGAAGAACGAGATTATTATCAGGAAAAGTTCAACGAACAGGAACAAAAGATCCAGAAGCTGACCAAGCAACTGGAGAACGAGCGGGCCCTGAATGACTATATCCGTACTGAGAAGAGGAGGCCATGGGAGCACTGATGGGCTTTGGATGTTTCTTTTACAGCTTTATTTCTTTTTCAGTATTTTCATTCTTGTAACGCCTAAGGGCAAATTGTTGAACAATTTAAAGTTTAAATCTAATAAAGTGTGTTCCTTTTGTTTACAAAGTTGACTCCCGATTGTCTTTGAAAACATAATTCATACGCATTTCATTCATCATATGCATTACAGGTGCCCTTTTTTCCTACAGGTTGCTTAATCTCCTTCGCTGTTTATTTCAGCACTCAAGCATCATGAATCCTGAACTCACTACCGAGCAAGCTATTAAGGCCCTCCAGGCCCAGAATGCCCAATTTCAGGAGATGGTCATGAACTTGGCCCAGGGACAACAAGAGCTGAAGGCTTTGCTCCTGAAGAAGAATAAGAAGAAGAAGAGGACTGTGCTATTCAACACTGGGCGCAGACTCGGGAACACATTGCAGAATGAAGCTGAGAGGACTACTCCATCTGTGGGGGAAGGTAGTCACCAAGGGAGAGAGGTCCCTAGTCCTGTGGTCTCTGACACTGAGACAAACTTTAATGACGAACAGTACCCTCCTGCTGGGGACCGGTACAAGCAGCTGGAGGACAGATTAAATGCTATGGAGATTCAACATGTGCCTGGGTTGGATTTCGGAGACTTAGGGTTATCTTCTGGGGTGGTAATCCCGCACAAGTTCAAGGCGCCTGCCTTTGTGAAGTATGACGGAGCTTCCTGCCCTAAGATGCACCTCCGTTCTTATGTAAGGAAGATCCAGCCTTACACAGCAGACAAGAACTTATGGATCCACTTCTTCCAGGAGAGTCTTTCAGGGACTCATCTCGAATGGTTCTATCAGCTGGATGGAACCAACATTCATAACTGGGAGGATTTGGCCACTGCTTTTTACAAGCAGTATCAATATAATTCCGACCTCGCTCCTACACGTACCCAACTCCAGGGTATGTCGCTAGGATCGGGAGAAGGTTTTAAGGAGTACGCACAGAAATGGAGAGACCTGGCTGGCAGGGTGCAGCCACCATTGACGGACCGGGAGCTGGTGGATATGTTCTTGGGGACCCTATCTGGTCCATTCTTCAACCATCTCATTGGTAATTCCTCTGCTGGGTTTACTGACCTGATCCTGACTGGTGAGAGGATCGAGGCTGGTATAAAATCGGGAAAGATACAGAAGGGTACCTCCTCCAATTCTGAAAAGAAGCCCTTCAAGAAGGAGGCAAGTGCTGTGTATGGTCCAAGAAGGCAAAACAAACCGGAACACCGCCAAGCTGTCAACGCGGTGGTTATTTCTAAGCCTGCTGCTGCTCCTCAGCAATACAACCAGCCCAGAGCTGAGAGGCCCAAACGGCAATATACTCGGCTCAGCATGACTCTCTCTCAGATCCTGCCGCAACTGCTGTCAACCAGCCTGGTAACAGTCAAGGAAGCTCCGAAGATGGTAAACACGGCATCTCCGAAATACAACCCCAATGCCCGCTGCGCTTATCACTCTGATAGCCCGGGACATTCTACTGATGATTGTTGGGCTCTAAGGAATAAGGTTCAGGACCTTATTGATGCTAAGGAGGTTCAGTTTGAAGCGCCCGAGAAACCTAATGTGGTGATTGCTCCCATGCCTAACCATGGAGTAAATGCTATTGGGGATGAAGACGAAGTGGAAGAATCCGAGTTTGACAGCTGGATTTACTCAACGACCAACGGTGGACCAAGCAACTGGACTGCCAAAGACTCTACGCCTGTTACTTTTGTCACCCAGTAATGAACTTTTTGTTTTGGATTTGTAATAAACAATAATTTGAAACATTATGGCCCGGTGTCTTACCCGGGGCACCGTGGTTTTATTTGTGAGGGCTTTTGTTTGTCACTTTCATATATCATGAATAAAAGCATTGGACGTTTTTCACATTTCAAGTCTTGCGCTCCCTTTCTTTCTTTCTTTATATATTGCAAAACAGCTGTATTTACACACTCACTCGTACAGGTTTCAATCCACTCTGGATCTCACTGGTAACGACTCTGTTACTGCCAGTTATGACTTCGAAAATCCGATCAACTTAGCCGAAGACGAAGGTGAAGATGATTGCGAAGTGCCTGGCGAACTTGCAAGACTGTTACTCCAGGAAGAGAGGGCCATTCAACCACATGAAGAGCCAGTGGAAACGGTAAATCTGGGTACTGAGACAGACAGAAAGGAAGTCAAGATTGGTGCCAATCTAGAGCTCAGTGTGAAACAACGGCTGATCCAGATGCTGCATGACTACATGGAAATCTTTTCCTGGTCTTACAAAGACATGCCTGGGTTGGATACCGATATCGTAGTTCATCATTTGCCTACCAAGGAAGACTGCCCTCCGGTTAAACAGAAGGTCCGCCGTATGCGCCCAGAGATGTCCGAGAAGATCAAAGCTGAGGTTATGAAGCAATTTGACGCCGGTTTTCTTGCAGTAACTTCTTACCCTCAGTGGGTTTCCAATGTGGTCCCGGTGCCAAAGAAAGATGGTAAGGTCCGAATGTGTGTTGACTATAGGGATTTGAACAGGGCCAGCCCTAGAGATGACTTCCCTCTGCCTCACACCGACGTTCTGGTTGACAACACTGCTCAACATAAGGTATTCTCCTTCATGGATGGGTTCTCGGGTTATAATCAGATCAAAATGGCTCCTGAAGACATGGAAAAGACTACCTTTGTTACTCAGTGGGGAACCTTCTGCTACAAGGTCATGCCATTCGGGTTGAAAAATGCTAGGGCAACCTACCAATGTGCCATGGTTGCTTTATTTCATGACATGATCCATCATGAGATTGAAGTATACATTGATGATATGATTGCAAGGTCTCAAACTGAGGAGGAACACCTTGACCATCTGCAAAAGCTGTTTGACCGTCTGAAACTGTACAAGCTGAGGTTAAACCCAAACAAGTGCACCTTTGGGGTAAGATCTGGAAAGTTTCCAGGCTTCGTCGTAAGTGACAAGGGTATTCAAGTAGACCCTGCCAAGGTTAAGGCCATACAAGAGATGCCAGTTCCCAAGACAGAGAAAGAAGTCAGAGGCTTTCTAGGACGTCTGAACTACATTGCCCGATTCATCTTGCACCTAACTGCTACCTGTGAACCAATCTTCAAACTACTGAAGAAGGATCAAGTAGTACGTTGGAATGATGAGTGTCAGGCCGCTTTTGACAGAATCAAAGACTATCTCCAAGAACCACCCATTCTTATGCCACCGGTTGAAGGGAGACCTCTAATACTATACCTGACAGTACTTGACAGCTTAATGGGGTGTGTGATTGGGCAGCATGACGAGTCTGGCCGAAAAGAGCATGCCATTTATTACCTTAGCAAAAAGTTTACCGACTGTGAGACCCGATACTCACTGCTCGAGAAAACTTGCTACGCTTTGGTATGGGCTGCTCGCCGGCTGAGACAGTATATGCTGACTCACACTACTCTGTTGATATCAAAGATGGATCCAATAAAGTACATATTCAAAAAGCCTGCTCTGTATGGAAGAATGGCAAGATGGCAGATCATCTTGACAGAATACGACATCCAGTACACAACTCGGAAAGCGATCAAAGGAAGTGTATTGGCAGACCATTTGGCACACCAGGCAGTAGACGACTATCAGTCAATGAACTTTGAATTTCCAGACGAGAGCATCATGATAGTGACTGATTTTGAAGTACCTGGACCGGATGAAGGACCTGAGGAAGGATCCTGATGGTATATGCACTTTGACGGAGCCTCCAATGCTTTGGGTAACGGTATCGGCGCTGTGATCATATCCCCTCAGGGCACTCATACTCCACTTACTGCCCGACTATGTTTCAACTGCACCAACAACATGGCGGAGTATGAGGCATGCATCATGGGTCTTCAAGCTGCGATTGACTTAAGGATCAAGTTTCTAAGTGTCTTCGGAGATTCCGCTCTCGTGATCAATCAGATCAAAGGCGAGTGGGATATGAAACACCCAAATCTTATCCCTTACAAAGAATGTGTGTTGACATTGATCCCCTATTTCACAGAGATAACTTTTGAACATTTCCCAAGAGAGGAGAATCAGTTGGCGGACGCGTTAGCTACGATGTCTTCCATGTTCAAAGTCAAGTGGGATAACGAGGCTCCCCGGATCATTATCTGGAAACTGGACGAACCTGCATATTGTTGTGATCTCGAGGCTGAGACAGTAACTGAAAAACCCTGGTATCATGAGGTAAAGAGGTACCTGGAAGCTCAGGAATATCCCGAGGGCGCATCTGTCAATGACAAGAAGTTCCTGAGAAGGTTTGCGGCAAAGTTCTTCCTCAGCAATGGCATTCTATACAAGCGAAACCATGATTCGACCTTACTGCATTGTGTGGATAAGACTGAAGCAGAAAGGATCATGGCAGAGCTACATGAAGGTACCTTTGGAACACATTCCAGTGGACACACCATGGCAAATAAGATCCTTCGGGCAGGATATTTCTGGTCCACAATGGAAGTTGATTGTTACCAACATTCTCGGACATGTCATAAGTGCCAGATTTACGCAGATAAGGTGCACGTTCCTCCAGTTCCTCTGAATGTCTTGACAGCACCTTGGCCTTTTGCAATGTGGGGCATTGATATGATCGGCGAGATCAGACCTACGGCATGCAACGGGCATCGCTTCATCCTGGTAGCGATTGATTACTTCACGAAGTGGGTTGAAGCGGCTTCCTACGCTACGGTAACCAAGAATGTCATGGCACGATTCATTTGACACAATATGATCTGTCGATATGGTGTCCCGGAAAGGATCATTACGGACAATGGTACCAATCTTAACAACAAAATGATCACTGAGCTCTGCGAGCAATTCAAGATACAACACCACAACTCTTCTCCTTACCGGCCGAAGATGAATGGGGCTGTCGAAGCGACGAATAAGAATATCAAGAAGATTATGCAGAAGATGACAGTGACCTATAAAGATTGGAACGAGATGTTACCGTTCGCTCTTCATGGGTACCGTACCTCAGCAAGGACGTCAACCGGGGCAACTCCCTTTTCCTTGGTCTATGGCATGGAGGCAGTCTTGCCGATTGAAGTCCAGATACCCTCTCTCCGGATAATGAAGGATGCAGATCTGAGCGAAGATGACTGGATCCAGACACGACTTGATCAATTAAACCTAATTGACGAAAAGAGACTCACTGCTATTTGTCATGGTCAGACGTATCAAAAACGGATGATCAGGGCATTTAACAAGAAAGTCAGACCACAAGAGTATCAAGTTGGGGATCTGGTAATCAAACGCATCATCCTTCCTCAGAGTGATCCCAGGGGAAAATGGACCCCTACGTACGAAGGGCCATTTGTGGTTAAACATGTGTTCTCAGGAGGAGCCATGATTCTAACCACCATGGATGGTGACGACCTTCCTCACCCCGCCAATGCAGACATAGTAAAAAGATACTACGCATGATAAAAGACCCGCTAGGTTGACATACCTAGGCAAAAATTAGGGCTTCCCGGCGAACCAAAAGGGTTCCGGAAAAATGAGGGATGAAATAAAAAAAAAAATCTGTACACCCGGCAAGTCGAAAACCTGAAAAGGCGGCTTGGACAAAAATGGGTATCCCGGTGGACCGAAAACCCGAAAGGGCGGTCCAGGCAAAAGTTAAGGATTAAAGCGTAATACTATGTCTCATTGGATCACCTTGCATCCAGAATCCGGTATCTACATCAAGTTCAGACGGCATAGATCGATCAGCTTCATCTTCAACCGAGCAGCCAAGTGATGAGACGCTCGAAGACATAAAGGCGATAGCAGAGTTGGAACCCAGTGGGATTGTTTTTTTCACATAGCTGTTTTGTTTCTTTGTACAAATTGTATAAACTCTGTTGTTCGGCGGCGTTCTCTTACTAGGACGTCAGCCTCTTGTACATAAACGCCTATTCACAGGAAAATTCAAAAATCAATACAAATCCACAGTTCAGACCAATTGCCAATTGTTTGTTCCTTTTTCTGTTTTGTTTTGCGAAGAACGTCCAATGTTCAAATTTTTGATATATGCATTTGACACTAATTGCTAACTCATAAATATTTGCATGCAAAACAAAGGATTAATTATAGGTGACATTAGAAACAGGGGCAATAATGAGTTGTCAAAGCGATCTAATTGCTATGTCCACCCAGGTACCAAGGTAAGTTCGGCTGAAGAATGTAACCAAGATACCTTAATTCCCAAGAGAGTGAGCCAGCAAGTCAACAATACTCTCCCCAAGCAGAGTTAGTCCACTGTCAGCCTTAAGGAAATTGGGTATCCCCAACAGATCTCAACATTCCTCAGAGGAGTATATAAACATTCTTAACAAGCATCCCTGGCAGTCTTGATCTAAGATTGTTCCCCGGCGGTATGCCAGACCTTCAGTGGAGCCACTTCCCCCAGTATATCTCAAAAAAATTTCCCCAGGAGAGTCCAGTCCAAAAGTTTCCCCAGGAAAGTGGAATCCATCTCCCCAGCAGGAAGCTTATCCCCAGTAGATTCTGGAAGCTTCTCCCCTGCAGAACACGAACGCGTCCCCCGGCTTTATTTAAAGGTTATTTCCCCACCAGGATATAACTGGGTTATCCTCAGCCAACTGCCACAGAAAGATCGTCCCCGATGAAGTCTTCCTATCCCCCAGTGGAGTTCATCAATTCCTTCAACATAACTCAACAACGGTATCCCCAGCGGAGTTATCATCAACATCTCAGCAAAGTACCTCTCTCTCCCCACAGAGTCCACTCCCCGCAGAGTAATCTATCCGCCAAGTTTATTCCTTAACGGAGTCATCTTCCCCTACCGGTATTCTTGCAATCGTCACCCCCAACGGAAACAAAAGCTCTACTTTCCAACATCAGCCCAGGACTTAACTTCCCGGCACCCGTCAAGGATTTACTTTCCTAGACGAAAACACAGTTCATAAACATCATATTTTCATACATTACAACATGCATATACGCATCATGAACATACAATCTCATTCATTCTGAGAACATCACGCATGTCATACATCATGACATTGCATACAACTAACATTTTGTCTTTTCAGGACAAAGATCAATACAAAGATAATTGCTATCAATGGTCGTGATTCCAGATCCGATTCCTGTATATTGCCAGGGTGTATCTGTTGACGACTATATTCCAGACTCGATTCCTGTATCCTGCCAGGGCACGTCTGAAGAGTTCGAAGATCCGATTCCTGTATCTCGCCAGGGTGTATCTGTTGACGACTATATTCCAGACTCGATTCCTGTATCCCGCCAGGGCACGTCTGAAGAGTTCGAAGATTCGATTCCTGTATCTTGCCAGGGTGTATCTGTTGACGACTACATTACCAGACTCGATTCCTGTATCTTGCCAGGGCACGTCTGAATAGTTCGAAGATCCGATTCCTGTATCTTGCCAGGGTGTATCTGTTGACGACTAACATTACCAGACTCGATTCCTGTATCTTGCCAGGGCACGTCTGAAGAGTTTGAGGATCCGATTCCTGTATCTTGCCAGGGTGTATCTGTTGACGACTAACATTACCAGACTCGATTCCTCTATCTTGCCAGGGCACGTCTGAAGAGTTCGAAAATCCGATTCATGTATCTTGCCAGGGTGTATCTGTTGACGACTAACATTACCAGACTCGATTCCTGTATCTTGCCAGGGCACGTCTGAAGAGTTGGAGGATCCGATTCCTGTATCTTGCTAGGGTGTATCTGTTGACGACTAACATTACCAGACTCGATTCCTGTATCTTGCCACGGCACGTCTGAAGAGTTCGAAAATCCGATTCCTGTATCTTGCCAGGGTGTATCTGTTGACGACTAACATTACCAGACTTGATTCCTGTATCTTGCCAGGGCATGCCTGAAGAGTTTGAGGATCCGATTCCTGTATCTTGCCAGGGTGTATCCGTTGACGACTAACATTACCAGACTCGATTCCAGTATCTTGCCAGGGCACGTCTGAAGAGTTTGAGGATCCGATTCCTGTATCTTGCCAGGGTGTATCTGTTGATGACTAACATTACCAGACTCGATTCCTGTATCTTTCTAGGGCACGTCTGAAGAGTTTAAAGAATCGATACCTGTATCCAGCCAGGGCACATCTACATAAAGAGTTTGAAGATCAACTCCTGTAACAGGCCAGGTAATTATTTTCTTTCTCAAGTACGCAAGTTCTCGCTAAGGAATCTCTTACGTGATCGACACCTAGATGGCATCTATAAGCCCATCCACTTACCAACAGTTCCAAATTGCATCTATAAGCCCATTCCCGACAAGGTTCTGTCACACCTCCAGATGGCATCTATAAGCCCATTCCTGACAAGGTTCTATCACACCTCCAGATGGCATCTATAAGCCCATCCCCCTATCCACCATCTCTCCAAATGGCATCTGTAAGCCCATTCCCGCTATCACGCTGCTGATACTCAACTATGTGAGTGCAAATTTCTGGGCACTCTAGTGTTCAATCATCTTCCACCTTCGGATCACGAAAGGCACACACGCCAATCTACATCCTCAGGTCTAAGAAGATTGAACAGGGGCAACTGTTGTACCCCAAAATTTGCCCTCCCATAATCTTCAAAGTTTTGCCAAGCATCACCTTAAATGGTTCAAGGTGTACTCAAGGGCTACACAGTCAACCATCCTCCTAAGCCAGTCAAATTAGGGTTTTGATTCTTGCAAGGAAGTTGAGGTTTTCAAGGGCTCAATCAAGTCACATATACCCATATACATTGTCGAGCATCTACATGTCAAGTTTCAAGGCTCACAAGGTCAAGTTGCACAGTCAAAAACCCTAATTGCTCAACAGTCAACTATAGGGGCAAAATGGTCATTTGGCAGTCAAAAGTCAAAATTTTTGGTCAACATCTTATTTTGAAGCCACAATAATCATTTGATCAATTCTTGATCATGATTTCACAAGAATGGCTCAAAAATCATCAAGGTGTCAAAAGTTTCTATTTTTGGACAGCTGAAAAGTCAACTGTAACTTGACCAAGGCATAACTTTTTCATGGTTCATCAGAAAAATCCCATCCAATGCTCATCTTGAAGGGGAAGACATTGCCTACAACTCATCTTCACACTCCAAGTCCAAGAAATGCTCTCACAAAAAGTTATCAATTTCAACATTATAGGTCATTTTCAAAAGTCAACAAAAAGGGACTTTAAGTCAAAGACCATAACTTGAGATTGGTAAATCAAAATGACATGGGACTAACTACATTGGTTATAGGACTTCAATACCTTTCCAAAATGTCCAAGAACATGTTCATAACTTCAAAATTGAGAAAGATATGCATTGGAGAAGTTGGGAAATTTTTGTGAAATGGCCAAAATCAATTATCCTTGAAACTTCATTTTTGACAAAAGGGGCCCACTTTTTCCACTTGTTTCAGCTTGGCCATGCTTCCCACGTGTCCCACAAACTATTTCAAGATTTAAAATTAATTTTTCCATTTTTATTTAATTTTATTTGATTTAATTCATTTTAAATCTTTTAAAATCAAATAAAAATCAAGAAAATTAATTAAAGGGTATATTTTGTATTGAAATGCTTTGATACACCATCATGACCATTCCAAATTCGTGCAAAGGGCTAAATCAAGCAAGAATTCAAATTTTGGCACAAAGATGGAAAGTGTTTCAATGGAGGTTATGGCAAATCTTAAGCATGAATGCAAGGCTTCAAGGCCCTTAATTCTGATTGAAACACATTACAAAACATGTATGCAAGCCATCACAAAAGGATTCACGACCTAAAAAGCTCAAAAACGGCCATACACTTTTCAAAATTTCAAAGAAAAAAAGAGAAACTGAAAACCTAGTTGCAGCGCCTCTCAAGCCTCCATTTCAATCAAAACACATTCCTTGCATTGCCAGGAATCTCTAGCAATCAAAATCAAGCCCAAACGCGCAAAGAATCATCCCCACGACACCCCACAGTTTGTCCAATATTTGAAAATCAAAACTCCATTTCCATGCGCTTTTAACATTCTTTTTGAATTGATTTATACTCATAGGGATATTCTGAAGCTATTGGTAGCATTTGATTGAACTAACGATGCGTGTATCAGGATCCACCATTGTCAAAAGCTAGGTTTTTCAGAGCTCCAAATTGGGGCTTTCCCCATATGGAAAAATTGGACAACCAAACGTATACCATTGGAATCGTGACATCCAAACGAACATAACCATGACCTCGCGCTCAATTTATGTTCAAGCATGAGCTATTCGCTATTTTTGCAGGTTGTGTTTAGTGGGGGTTTAAAACCCCCGCTATTTGATTATATTACAGCTACAACGATGAAGAAGAAGGCTGGCGTGGCAAGACATGACCGGGGAATTTGAATTCCAGCGCGTTTTTTATATTTTATGTCATTAACGTTGGTTTTGTTTTATAATATTTGTTATCAATTACACTACAAACGCGCGCAAACAGCTCACTTGGTCAAAGCATTCGCTGGTAAGCATTGGGACCTGGGTTCGATTCCCAGGTCCCCCCATATTTCCAATACTATTTTTCCTTTAATGTTCTTGTGCAGCATTCCAAGGAGGGCACACTATAGGCCTCACAGATCCAACAAGCCAGGTGTCTTCAAGGGATATCCAAAGGCCACAAAGGAGGCTCACCATATGCTTCAGTCAATGGATGCACACGCAAGCACAAAAAGTCAAAAGAGGCTTCCTGTTAATGGGCCAAGATTCACCATCACACCTCCATTTCTGGCCCAACACCCCCTCCATTTGGTTCATCATTTTCTTTTCATTTTATTTTTCAATTTAATTTCTTACCCTTTTTTTTTATTTTTATTTATTATTAGTAATTAATCAATTAACCATTTTCATAAAAAACCAAAAAATATAATTAACACTTTTATTATTATTATTTATTATTTTGTAAATAAACCATAATTGAATTAGTTTTTAATTAGGCCATTTTAACATTCTTTTTAATAATTAAAATAGATTTAGATTTAGGTTAACCTAGAATTTTATTTCTTTTTTCTATTTTATTTCATAAAAAAACAAAAAATATTTTCTTTTAATTAAATTAAATTAATTAGTTATTAATTAGCTTCCATTTCATTTTAATTATAAAAAAGACCAAAAAATTAATTTCCTTTTCTTAAAAGGGTCAACACCCTTAAACATTCCCGATTAATTTATTCGCGCGCATATAATTTATTCGATTATTATGTAATTGCTCCGGACATGTAATAGTAATTAGGACTTTACTGTTTTTTTATTTACTTTCCGTACTCATTTACTAAAAAATGGGTCTTTGTAATTTTTGGCAATGTATAGACCCGTGCCTTGTAATAGCGTAGGATTTACATTTCCGCAATTTACTTTCCGCACCCCTTTTAACTGTTAACTTGTATGAAAGAATGCATGCTAATTAAAAACAAGCGTAGCTCATAATGCCATGATCAAAAGATAAATGATGAACTGAAAATAACACACAAATTCACACACCACTTCTAGGGTACGCCTCACTGTTGCCTTACCTTCAAAACGTGGTCGTCGAGTATAGGACGTTTTAGTAAGTCCTTATGTCCATGACATGATCCAGTTGCCTCGAAACGGTTGCCTCGGAATTAAAAAGGATCAATGGCATAAGGGTAGCTTCTAAGGTGTCCTAACTGTTGCTCTGGTGACCACACTGTCCCTACAAACGAATTGACCCGAACACCTCCAACGGTGGTGCTACCTATCTCTCAATGGTGGGATGGCACTACCTTAAGGACCTTTACACAGCCTAATTCCTTAGGGTAGGTGGATGACTCGTAGATACTTGCTCTATTCAAAAACAAATCAAAAAACTCTTTTCACACCGACACTTTTCAAAAAGCTTTCAAAACAATTTTTCAAACACTCTTGAGGACTGATACAAGAGTTGATCTGAAATCTTTAAATGAAACTTTTTCAAACCCACACACACTTGAAAAGCAAACACTTTTGAAAACACAATGAGCAAGTATCTAAGAGCCCATGGATAACCATGGATAGAAAGGGTGCTAACACCTTCCCTTTCTATAAATCTACCTCCCGAACCGAGAAACTATCTCATAAGGAATTTTGCTGTGTTTTTGTCCTGTCTATGTTGGAGAAAATAAAAGACGGTGGCGACTCTTGCTTACTGCGATATTTCGCAATCCAGCGTTAAACAGTCAGTTCCAGATCCACCGATCACACATACGCATAAAATTATCAGAAAATACAACTAGTACTAACCATGAACTTCTCAGAACTACGAGACTTTACAAACTTTTTCCGAACCTTCTTGTCAAGAAAATTATATCTCATCCACATAATCTCAAGATCGGGATTAGGCTCCCTAATGTAGCCACCCGTAAGCCGTGACTTAAATCCCCACCAAAAAAAACCACCATAAGTGATCCCTTTTTTTCAACTTAGAATCACCGGTAAACTCAAACGTAAAATACACAGTTACCTTAAGAAGTATGTATTAGTGATTATATAAAGTAATAACGAATCGATGAAAACTAAAATTAATACCTTGCTGTCTGTTCATATGGCATCTTTCACATTTTCTAGTACATCTTTCCAATCATTTATCAGTATGTTTACTTTTCTACGTCCAAGGAACACAACACAACTCTTAAAAAGTTAAGTATTAGGACCATCAAGTATCATATAAATAACATTAAACTTGATCGGAAATTTGACACCCGACTTGTGAACTTTTGCTAATTTAGCCATCATTATGGCACCTCTTTGTTGTTATTTCTTTTATTTTTTGCCAATAGGTTTAGAATCATTCGTACGGGTTTCATTTGTAAATGTAGTTTTGTTGCTAATAGATGATGACGAGGTCATCTATCAAGAAATAAAATAATCAACATCAAGATACAAACACAAACATAAATCACACAAGCATGTATACTAGCTATTTTAACATCAAGACACAATGGTATCAACAACAATATTGGCATAATCATCAACAATAATTTTGGCATCATTTATGGGGAAAATAGCAAATGTACTATTTTTTACTTGCAGTAATAATGTGAAATTCCCCGAATGTTAATCTTAAGGACTGCATGCAATTATCAAGTTCAATTCACGTTCTATTAAACAAAAACTTTAACTGGGGTTTTGGTTTAGGAATTGTCACTTAGCAGAAATAAAAATAAGCAGAATATAAATTAGGGTTTTTTCACAGATATGAGGAGTATACTAGGGTATGGTGTATAATTTTCCCTATAACAACCTTGAATCCTGATCTCTTCAACAAGTTCATACGCTTCAATTACCAGCCCTTTAAATTATCTTCCCCTAAGTCCTTAGTGGAAAAATCTTTAACTATCCATCCTAAATCCTAAGTCCTTAGAGATATCTAATTGAGTCAAGCCTTTATTTGATCAAGGGTTAAATCCGATAACTATAGGGTATCCCTAGTCCTAGGTGATATCTACTATAGCTTAATTATGCAAAAACATTAACAACCATGGTCCAGCTGGTTGTTAACCGTAAGTAAATCCTAATTTGTCAGATTAGTAAGGCATAAAAGGCTTGTACAACTAAATAGAATAGAGAAGACTTAATTAAAGAACTCAGGAGTTCATAATTATTACAGATTCAAATCAGGGATATCCCCTAGCATTGAGGGGTTTAGCTCTTCATATTATTCAAAATAATCACAAGACAAAATATAGACATTACAAGGATTGGGATGAACTTTGATCTTCAATTGCATCCGCGAATGAAAATGTCCCGCTCTCCGAAAACCTTGACTTCTCCAAGCTTCAGTCGTGTAAAATATTCTTCTCTACCAAAAAGTCCATTCATTTCTATTTCAAATATGGTTAAATAGTGAACAATCCATTCGTCTTGGTCGAAAATACCCAAAACGCCCCTCTGGGTCCCAAATCATGAATAATCATAAAAACACTCAAAATCAGCATCCTGGACGACACGGGCCGTGTCACTTGACATGGGAACCCGTGTTGTTCTTTGTCCATCATACATACAAATCCTCTCGCCCATACCTTCTGACACGGGCCGTGTCAACTGACACGGGCACCCGTGTCGTCCACTGCCTTTGCCTCTCAAACTGCCTGCTGAGCATCCTCTCCTCACACGGTTTGTGTAAGGCGACACAGGAGGTCGTGTCAGATACCTTGTATCTTGTTTAATGAGACTTCTTTCAAAACTACGATATCTGCACTTTTCACACTGATTTTTCTAGTTTTATTCCTCTGAGCCTGAAAACAACAAAACACACAACCAACACATAAAACATAGAAGAAAGGACTAAAACACTTGAAAAAATAAAGAAACTATTACTAAAATAAACTGTAAACAAAGGTGAAAAAACCACTGATCAAACTCCCTCAAACATAAACCGTTGCTTGACCTCAAGCGACCATTACAAGAACTCATGAAAATCACAACAGCCTAGTACTTGTACGTGAGACATCCGTTCAAATTGACCAAAAAGTAATCAGTCTGATGATCACATGATGAAAAGAGTTTGTTTAAGAATATTTAAATCTAGAGCTTCCTCTTCAGATACCTCTCTAGTTATATGTAATACGGGGGGAGAACAGACTTTTGGTTTCGCATTTTATCGCAAATGTTGCGGATAGCAAGAGTCGCCATCGACTTTTATTTTATCCAATAAAGGAAAGGGTGAAAAGAACAGGAAAGATCTTTTAGAATTTTTCTGAGTAAGGGGGTAGGTTATGAAAAGGGAAGGTGTTAGCACCCTTTTCATCCGTAATTATCTACGGGCTCTTAATTGCTAGCTCACTTTTTGAAAATGCTTTGTGTTTTTATGTTTTGAAAATATTTTGAAAAATTCCTAAGTTCGACAACTTTGTAATGATTCTTGTATCAGTTGAGAATGCATACAATGTGTTTGTTTTGAAAATATTTCAGAAGAGAAGTGTCTTGTGTAAAAAATGTTTTTGTGAGCAAGCGATTAAACGCTATCTACCTACTCAAAAGTCTTTCGCGTTATTTTCCTCTTCTTTTAGATAGTGTTATCCTACCATTAGTTAGTAGGAAGCCCTATTGTTGGATGTTTGAGGGACAGGCGCGGATCATTGTACAGTCATAAATTCAACATATAAGGATACCTTTAGAAAATCGAAGGTACTATCATCATTTATGCGTAGGCAACATTGAGGGACCAGATCATTTACTGAGGGAGCATCGATGGGTCATCGAGGGATTATAATCTTTATGATGATTTTTAACCTAGGGTCTTTGCTAATAGTATCCCTATGTTCGAGGGACATTATTGTTTTCCGAAGGCAACAAGTACAGTCATCCTAGAGGTGCGTGTGTAAAAAGAGATTTGTTTTCAGTTAATTTGTCTTGATTAGTTTTTCTAGCATTTGATTATTATCTTGCCATACAATCCTATTTAGCTAACAATTATATATACATACAAGGCATATAAAATATAAGCGTAAGAAAATAAAATGCGAGAAAATAAATCTAGGCTATTATATCCCATTAGCAGTTACATAATAAGGAAAAATACGGGAAAATAAACTAAGCTATTACAAAATTAACCGTGCGACCTATACATTTTTTTCTAGAATTTAAATTGCAAAGAGAAAAGAAATTCGAAGAAGGTATTTAAAACCTAAAGAAAATTTCTAAGTGTTAGGAAAATATTTTTTGATGTTTTATTATTTGGAAAATAATTAAAGTGATAATAAAATAATTAAAACCTAATTATTTCTATTTTTTTTTTCCTTTTTTAAGAAAATTAAGTTAATAATAATAAAAAAAAACCTAATGTCTAATTATTTTTAAATACAAATTAATTAATAAAAAAACCTAAGTCTAAATATTTAAAAAAAATCTAGTTTTTTTTATAATTTTTATAGTCTAATTAAAAAGGTAATTAAATTAGTCAAGCAAAAGAAAAAAAATAATAAAAACAAGAAAATTGAAAAGTTAATGGGACCCTCCCCTTAATTCAAGGACTACGAATCTGATGGTGGTATTCTTTTCTCTTGAATGTTCCTGTAAAGAGAAATTTGAAGCAAACATATTTCTATGCCTTAAAATGGCATATAGAGATGTATGCATCAAAGGTTGCATGTGATACGTCAAACTCGTCCTAAATCATATTCTGAATACATCTGAGCTCATCAAACACATTAGTAATGCATGGAATTTAAGATTGAATTCAAAGAAAAAAACACAAACCAATGGAGTTTGAAGGACGAGTTGTAGGCACCAAATCTTCTCGTTCTTGGGCTGGATGTGTCCCTGAGAACTTCAAGAAGAGGTTTGGATACTTCATTTGGCTTGAGAGTGGCTGGATCGTGTGATACGAATTTGCACTTTTCTTGAGAATTTTGAGAGATTTTGAAGTGGTTCTTTAGGCAGAAGCTTGTGTGTCTTTTACACTTGAGTATTGTATGTATTTATAGAGGAATAAAATGGAACAAGAACAAGGCAAGAATCTTGTACCATCATGTCACAATTCATTGCAAAAAAATACATTCAAATCGTTCCAAAATTGATTAAAAAAAACATTCCAAACTTGAAGATTCTTGTTCCCAACGTGTTTTCACGGTTTTGACATGTTTGCTATGTGTCTTGGGCCTTCTAGAATATATCCAAATGAAGCCCACACGCCCATTGGTCCATCAACTCATATTTATTTGATTTATTTTCAATTAATTTGAGTAATAAAAAATAAATAAAATAAAACATCAAAGTAATGTATAAATTGACTTAGAGGTCCTCTAACATGTTATAAACATGTTTAAACCTCAAAAGTTAGGCCCATTAGTCTAGAGTTTCAAGTTTGCTCACTTTACATTTCATGCATTTTACCCAATTTTCCCAACTTGCAATGGTCATAACTCTCTCAATTTTCATCTTTTAAAGGTGATATTTAAAATTTTAAAAATCCCAAGGTGTCTTCTTCAATTTATCATTTGATAATTTTTGCATTTGGAGACTTTATCCTAGTGTAAGTTGCCTTGACAAAACGTGTCTTTTTGTTGACTTTTGAAATGACCTATAATGTATGGGCTAATATCTTTCAAATGAAGCATTTTTTGGACTTGACCATCAAAATTTTTTTAGAGAATTGAATTTCCTTCAAAATGGGCTTTGGTTAGGGAAAAGTTGAGGAAGCATGTGAAAGTTATGCTTGGTCAAAATTTAGTGACTTCTCCTAAGGAAACCCTAATTTGGCAACTTTGGACTTTTGATGATTTAAGGGCTTCTCTTGAGGAATCATAATCAACCCTTATTCAAATGATGAATATCACTTCAAAATGTTGATGTTGACAAAAAATATTAAAGTTTGACCGTATGTTGACCATAGTTGACTTTTTACCCAATATAGTTGATTTTCAATCATCTAAGCAATTGACTGAGAAAACCTGTGATGCAAGACTTGAAACTTGATATGAGTGTCCTTGAAGACATATGAAGAACCATGGAAATCATATTATACCTTTGGGACCCAATCTTCCTTGAGAAACTTAAAACCCTAGTTGTAGACCCATTGCTTAGGAGAAACATTTGTCTGATCAACCTTTGACCTATTTTGAGCAAATGAGGACCTCATGAGAATATTATTTTGAAGAAGATGGGAGGGAAAATTTTGGGGTACAACAACTTCCCCTGTTCAATCTTCTTAAACCTGAAGAGTTAGATTGGCACGTCCTCCATTCATGACTTGAAGGTGGAAGACGATTGAATACTTAAGTGCCCAGAAATTTTCACTCGTCTGTCTAATAAGTAACGTTGTTGGTTTATTGTACTAGTAATTGTCTTAAAGATTCCATTTGGAGAGGTTACAGAGAGTCGTCAGAGATGGCCTTATAGATGCCATCTAAAGTGAATATCGATAGAAGTATCAGAAGGAGTCTACGCTTAACTACATTTGAGGAATGCTTTTCAGGACGAACTTATTCGGTCATGTATGAAGGAGTTGCTTCTCAGAATGAATTTCTGAAGGAATGTGATTTTAAGAATGAATATCCCGAAGGGAAGTGTTCGTCATGTATATAATCTCCCCATCCTGTTTCGGGAATTGATCTACAGTTCGTTTGTTGGTAAATCTGTCCTATTTTAGGAGTTCATACCACTTGGTGATAAAGATAGTCGACTCGTCCTATTTTAGGAATTGATCTTCGATCAATTTGTTGGTAAACTCGTCCTGTTTCGGGAGTTCATACCATTGGTGATAAAGATAGTCGTCTTGTCCAGTTTCGAGAATTGATATTTATCTTGCCATAAAGAAAGAAAGATAGTTTACCCGTCCTGTCTCGGGAGTTAATCTTCGATCTGTTCATGTAGATAGTCGCCCCGTTCTGTTTCGGGAATTGATCTATAATCAGTTTGTTGGTAAATTCGTCCTATTTCATGAATTCATACAGTTGGTGATAAAGATAGTCGCCCCATCCGGTTTCGGGAATTGATCTTTATCTGATCATAGAGAAAGAAAGATATTTTCCCCGTCCTGTTTCAGGAGTTAATCTTCGATCTGTTCATGTAGATAGTCGCCCCATCTTGTTTCGGGAATTGATCTACAATCATTTTGTTGGTAAACTCGTCCTATTTCGGGAGTTCATATCATTGTTGATAAAGATAGTCACCCCGTCCTCTTTCAGGAATTAATCTTTATCTGATCATAAAGAAAGATAGTTTCCCCATTCTATTTCGGGAGTTAAACTCTGATTTGTCTGAAAACTGTTGATGATGTCTGTCTGTTGGTAGACTTTACTTGAAAGGATAAAGAGTTAGTTGTATGCAATATCATGATATATGAAATGCATTGCGTAATGATGTTCTCAAAGTAAATGAGATTGTGCCATACGCATTTCGTATGCATATGCTATCATGTTTGTAAATGATGGGTGAATATGAAATGTCGTTGAAGTGTATCTCTGTATAACATCTCACTGGGGAAAATTAATCCATGAATGGTGCTGAGGATGAAGAATATGTGTAATCTTCCATCTCGTCTGGAATGTTTCCGCTGGGGACTCCTACTCTCTGTTTGAGGAAACTCCGTTGGGGAATGTTGATTTCAGCTTGGGGAGAAGAGTTCAAAATCATTGGTCGTTCATGGCTTTACTGGAGAATTTAAGTCATATATACCCTAATTGGGGATAAAATAGATGGATAACCTTTTGAGGTGTTGTCTAACCGAGTCTTTGATATGGATTCCGACTCGTCTGAGGAGAATAAGGTTGAATGATATTTGGTCTGGTTTCAGATTTTGTAGCAACTCTTTGGGGATAACATCCTAGACCGCACTTTGCTGGAGAAATAAATTTTGCCGGTGATTCGTAGTAGTAAGAAGAATAGACTCAAGCTAGGGAGATTGGATTTTGTTGAGGAAATAAACCTTGTTGGAGGAATAATCTGTTGGAGAAATACTCTACTGGAGAAATACTTTGTTGAGGAGACGAGCCCTGCTGGAGAAGAGAATTCTGCAGAGAATTTATAGTTTTGGAGAAATAAACTCAGCTGGGGAAGAGAATTCCTATCAACTATGCTAATGATATGATCTCTGATGAGGATTCAGACTCTGTGGGTTGGCGACATTGCCGGGGAAAAGACCATACTTCTTTGTCCGCTAGGGGGTTTGCCGATGAGTATGATTATGTTTACAACTGGAAGATGCCCCACTTTCTGTTTAAAGGCACATTTGACCTATCGGGGATGTATCTTTGTTGAAGATGAGCTTCTGAAGGTAGCTCTATGGAGGTTTATGGATGATTTGAACATTATCTTAACTTCTAAAGCCCTTAGTAAATGCTGATCAGGGTGATAAGTCTTCTACTGGTAGACAAATGATGAGATAATGAGACATAGTCGTACACTTTAATCCCTAACTTTTGCCTGGACTGTCTTTTCAGATTTTCAGTCCACTGGGATACACATTTTTGCCCAAGCAGCCTTTTCAAGTTTTTGACTTACCGGGTATATAATTTTATTTATATATATTCCTAATTTTTCCTGAACTCTTTTGGTTCGTCGGGCTGCCCTTATTTTTTCCTAGGCCAGTCAACCTAATGGGTCTCTTTTATGCGTAGTATTTTTTGACTATGTCCACATTTACAGGGTGAGGAGAACTTTCACTATAAGTGTTATAGCATTCCAGAGAATGTTTTCTTGATCATACATGGCCCTTTGCTAGAACTCATGTTCAATACCCTAAGTGATTCAGATGGAGGTCTGCCCCTAGCTATTCGACACTTTTGAGAGATTCCTTGAATCTTTACTTGACTGCCCCCAGATCAGTTAGACACCATGTTATGCCCCTTGATTATGAAAGGCCTGTTACTGAAAATGTCTTTCCATCTGAGGTGATTCTATTCATTGAGAGGATTTCTGATCATTGAATATTCGTCTTGCAAATTTCTCTACTGTCAAACAGTTAGTCATATGCAAACAATGGTATTAAAAATACAAAGCTTATGTCTGTCTTGAGGCTTTGAAAATGCAAAAACCAGAATTTTGTAAGAATATGAATTTAACTCAGGTTTTATAGTAAGCCTTATAAGAGTCAGGATACCTTTTGTAACAGTATGCTTTTGAACTAACCTATGCTTCAGTTAGGACTTTTAAGGATTGTAACGTGGCCTGGTTCATGTTTTTAAGAACAAAGGACAAAGACTCAAACTTCATTTGTACCCAACCCATTCTTCGTGATGTTCTTCAGCCCTATACTCAGTTAATTGTGCGATTAGATTCCAAATAATTCTGGAATGACATTTTGGTGATGGTTCAGATACTTGAAGTTTATTTGAGAAGGCAATCATTTTTTACAACATTTTCTGTTGTCGAGTATTTGTAGCGACCTCTTTTTGATTTTATTATCCCTACCTTTTGCCGAAACTGTTTCTTCTGTGATTACAGTCAGCGGGATGCCCCGGTTTTTTCTTAAGTCTCCTTCATAGATTTTGACTTAGAGGGTTTTTCTTTTGAGAGATAATGACTGCCTGTTTTACGGGGAACCATCATGGTCTTTTGATTTGGATAGATGTCTCCGATACTATTCGATGTACGCAGTTAAAGCTTGCAACTGTATGTTCATTTGGATTAACTGAAAAACTACCCCGCCCCAGGTTGTGATTAAAGGTTTTAATTTGTGTGAAAGAGAAAATTCTACTTCTTAGGCTCAAAGGGTTTGACTAGGGATTATCTTCCTTATAACTCCACTATTTAGGATTTGAAACAACGCTTGTACATCGTCAGCAAGGTCTGTTCAAAATAATACTATAGAGATTATGGTATCATTTTCGTCATCCTCACTCTAAAGTCTTATAGCTTTTAATCGTGAGTTGAATATCACAAAAAGGAAGTAAAAGCATAATTTAAGTATAGTGAAAACGAATGGATTAATTTAAGACAAACATTTGCAATGCATTAATGGGGACAACCAAAGTATGACATAAAGATAAGTGTTTGAACAAAAAAAGAAATTTCAAATGAAAATTTGAATGAATAAAAAGCTTCTCCGCCTGAATTTTCACTTCAGATGGTGTGCCTTTGAGAGGTGACAGAAAAGCTCAATCTGACCATCTTGTGTGAATTCCCACACTTCTTCGTCAATCAAGTCTTGAATCTTATATTTCAACATCCAACAGTCATCAGAATCATTCCTCGAACTATTGGAGTGATATCCACACCTTGCATCAGGATTGTAACTAAGAGCGAAAGTATTGGGATTCCAAGGAGGATCCTTCAATGTGACCAAATTCATCTTCAACATGTGTTGCAAGCCTTGCGACATCGGCATGTTGAGTTTGGTATATTGCCTCTTGTATGTATCCTGCTTATGCTGACTACCCTGTTGTTGTTTGGTGAGGTTGTTGTTGGGCTTGCGATGTAGTAGAAATCCGGAAAGGCCTACTTTCAACCAAGCCAACCTCCTGTCTTATTGAAGGTTGATTAATGTTTTGATCCCCAATTCTAGCCGTTCGTCCCATACAGTTGTATTCATCCTGATGAAGTTTGCTGATGAGAATTATCAACTCTTCTTGTGCTTGAGCTAAGTTTTGGATAAGAGCCATATGGCCCATCATCTGAATTCTCATATTTTCCATTTTAGCTAAAAAAATTTCCAATTGATCCTCCTTGTTGTCTTTAGGATTCTTGGTGAGGAGTGCTTTCAATTCCTCCTTCTCCTTGGCAAACTTCGGAACATCTCTTGGAATTGTGCATTTTGAGCTTGACGGTTTGTTTGAGAGCCATTTTTCTACTGAAATAAACAGCAAAAAATAAGAAACTTGTCTTGAGAACTACCTGTTATGTAATGACATGCATGATATGTAAATGCAATGTTTTCAAGGATCTCACGGGATAAACAGAAGAAAATGTTAGAATTTGACTGTAACTTTGATTGAAGAACTTCGTATTATTTAATGTCCTTCTACGAGAAACAAGCTCACCATGTCGAGTGGATCCTAGCCTTTGACTCAGAATAACACACTTCGATCTTTGACGACATCTAGTTAGAGGAAAATAAATCCCCTTGCCCTTTGCTAGACGTCGGTTCATGATACTTTGGCGGCATTTGGTTAGAGGGAAATAAATCCTCCTGCCCCTTTCTAGGCGTCTATTTCATGATAACCTGCATCACATGCCCTTGAGATCCTTGAAATGGTTAATGAAAATACTATGGCATGTGTGACGCGGTGGTAGAACTGAATTTTTGTTTTGCGTTTGGTCGCAATGTTGCGGATAGCAAGAGTCGCCACCGACTTTTCTTTTATCAAATAAGGAAAGGTGAAAAAGCACATGAAAGACCTTTAGATATGTTTTCTTGAGTTTGGGGGGTAGATTATGAAAAGGGAAGGTGTTAGCACCCTTTTCATCCATGGTTTTCCATGGGCTCTTAGTTACTTGCTAGATCACTTGCTTTTATTTGAATGTGCTTGTGGTGTGGGTTTTGAAAGTATTTTGAAAATGTATCTTTATAATGAATCTCGTTTCAATAAGAATGCATACAAAGTGTTTGTTTCGAAGATAGTTCAAAAAGGTGTTTGTGAGATGTGTTTTTTGAAAGTGATTTTGAAAAGGTGTCTTTGTAATGATTCTCGTCTCTATAAAAACGCATACAAAGTGTCGTCTTTTAAAATGTTTCAAAGTGAGAGTGTTGGTGTATAGAATGTTTTTGTTGTGAGCAAGAAAGCAACTAGGAGCAAATCTACCTACTCAAAAGGTCTTAGATGTTCTTTTCCTTCTCCTTTAGGTGTTGCTATCTTACCATTATTTTGGTAAAAAGCCCCATCGTTGGATGTGAAGGGACGTTTTGGTATAGTCATAGAAGGCAACCCATGGAACGTTTTAGTAATGTCTTTTAGGGACTAGATCGTTTATCGAAGTCGACATCAAGGGTCATTGAGGGACTACGATCTTTTATCGAGGGTCTTTTGCTAAAACGCCCATGTTCGAGAGACATGACTATTTTTACGATAGACAACAAGGTGGGATTACCCTAAGGGTGCTAGTGTGCAAGTGTGTTTTATTTCATGCATTTTAGTCTTGATTAGGGTTATCTACTTGTCAATTTCATGTCTTTCCATACACACCCTAATTACTTAACAATATATGAAAGCAATAAAAGTGCGGAAAGTAAAGATTCTACGCTATTACAATCATTTAGGGGGATGAGGTGTACAAATTTACAAATGGGAATTGCAAATAAAATTAATTCCTAAGTTACTATTACAATCATATTGAATGGATAAGAATGTACAAGAAATGTAAAATGAACTTGTTTTGTTTAAGAAAAGAGATAACTGTTGTTTAAGAAAATATTTTTGATCTTTTTGTTTTAAGAAATAAAATAACGCATGTAAAATGTAAGATGTTTTTTGGTATTTTTTATTAGTGAAAATAGAAGTGATAGAAAAAATAGTAAGGAAAAATAAAATAGAGTCAGCGTATTCCTGACTAAATGAGACCAGAAGTTATGACTCTGGCGTGCTGCAAAACAGAGATCATATTAGTAAAAATAGGTAAAGTCAGAAGTAACGCATGTAAAATGTAAGATGTTTTTTGGTATTTTTTATTAGTGAAAATAGAAGTGATAGAAAAAATAGTAAGGAAAAAGAAAATAGAGTCAGCGTATTGCTGACTAAATGAGATCAGAAGTTATGACTCTGGCGTGCTGCAAAACAGAGATCATATTAGTAAAAATAGGTAAAGTCAGAAGTTCTGGGTCCGCTGGGAACAAAGAAGATTTTAGAAGTTCTGATACCACTGGAAGAACTTAGTCTCCCTCTCCATGCTAGTTAGAACATCTGCAACTTAGTCATTCCTCAACAGAACAAAAAATGTGCATATAACAGTATGGCAGGTTTCATAGTGTTTCAGAAATAAGAGATATCAGAGCTATAAATCAGAGGCAAGCATGAATTTGCTAATTCTAATTTCCTTAAGAAGTTCTGAACTAATTTACTCCCTACTTAGTCATACAAATACGTGAAACCTCAGAATACGTAAAGCCTCAGAAACATGATGTCTACGTTGTATTTTTGAACATGCAAATTTGACAATGCCTAAGTAATATGATGAGAGTCAGCAGAAGCTTACCTTGCAGCTGGAAAACACTCTGTGAACTGGAGTCTGGTTCTGAAATCTGGTGATGTTCTGAGCAGCTTCTTAAAGTACTCAGTAGGCTGGAAGCTTTCAACTTGGGCAATGAATGATTAGAAAAATTTTGGAACATCCAAGGGATAAAGTTATGACTTCTTGAGGTGGATGTGGATAGAGAGTGTGTTACAGTTTGACTATAGAATTTAGGATGTCTTCTGAATGTATATCAAAAACTGTATGGATGGCTTTGATCAAGAAACACTTGAATAAAAAATGGAGTCTGAATGCAAGAATCAAAAGCTAACAGGTTTTGTATTTTTGTGTTTGCAGTTTTGGAGTCTTGGAATTTTAGCAGGGGTTCAAGGATTTTTATTTCTCAAATTTCCGACCCTTTTACAGTTTCCAATTGCTTTCAATTTATAGGCAAAGATCTTGTAGCTTGGAGAGTACAACCATCACATGCTAGGGTGCTGCCTTGTTGTTGAAGCACGTATGGTTGTTAGCAGCTTTAACAGCGCCTAAGTTGGAATTGTAAGCAGGAATTAAGGAAAGGTAACCTCAAAAGCAAAAGCAACGCATGGGCCCAACACACTCTTGTACAAGAGTTTGCTTTTCCAAGACAGTAATGGAACTTTTATGCCACACGCGGGGAAATCCTTTGAACAAAGACCCAAAAGTGGTTGTGAGCATTAAATGATGATGATATTGATCAAACCAGAAATCCTTCAACGTGATATTCTGCATCATTGCTTAATTCTGGATTAGAAGTTCAACTTCAGCGTGACTTAGAATAGACATCCAACTTCTGATCTTTGTATCTCCTTGTACCAGCATGTTCTGAAGGAGCTCTCAGACTTTCCAGGAAGCTTGCAGCATGCTTTGTAACCTTCTTTGAATTAACCTTGCAAACTCTGACTGAACCTTTGTGAAAACTGGCCCAGAAGTTCTGACCAAATTCCGTCTTGAAAGTGTCCACAATTTGATGAGTGCTTTAGTTTCATGGACGTGTCTTTGAACATTTATAACTTGAAATTCTAGCGTTTCCGGGAGAAATTATGTTCTACAATATTTTAGGTCTTATTGAGATCTAAAACTCTTGTGTTAGGAATTCTTCTAGAATCAGCTTGCATCATGGTGATAATCTGATCAGAAGTTCTGAACTTGTCATATTCCTTAAACATTTAGAGAAATTCTAAGTATTTAGAAATTTGACTTTTCCAAAGTAATTTTGACTTTTGAATATCTTGATGAAACAAATCTCACATTCCAACATGTCTTGATGAGTTATGATTCTTGAGACTTGATTTTGTGATCCAAAAGTCAAAGTTTGACTTTTTAGTATGCAAATGACCATTTTGCCCTTGTGAATGACTTTCTTGGAAAATTTATAATTCAAGGCTTGAAATTGGATGGAAACAAACCTGAGGGTTCAGGATGATCCTTTGAGAAATGAGAGGGAAAATTTTGGGGTACAACAGCTGCCCCTGTTCAATCTTCTTAAACCTGAAGAGTTAGATTGGTCGGTTTGTCTTTCGTGATCTGAAGGTGGAAGATGATTGAACACTAGAGTGCCCATAAATTTTCACTCGTATGAAGTAATGTTGATTTGTGATATCTGGAATGGGATTACCGATGCCATTTGGAAAAAGACGGGGAATCGTCGGAGATGGGATTAAAGATGCCATCCAGAAAATATCGGTTGCATAAGAGATTCCTTGGCGATAATTCATGGACCTGCTGTTGAGGAGGACTTTGCCGAGGAATGTTGATTTATGCCCTTGGAAGTAAAATCTAGGAGCTTCGGTTGTCCATTATTCTACTGGGGAATTAACTCTTGATTGAGGGAGTGAAAGTAGAATGTATACCTGGTCAGAGTCGAGGCTGTATAACGACTTACTGGGGAAATGTGAAACTGACCGTATCTGGTCGGGTCTGGGCCTTTCAGTGTTGTAAACTGTTGTCTGGAGATAAGGGATAAGGAACCTGGACAGTAGGGTTTCTTCGAGATGAAAGCCTGGATAGTAGGGTTACTTCAAAATGAAAGCCTGGATAGTAGGGTTACTTCAAAATGAAAGCCTAGATAGTAGGGCTACTTTGAAATGAAAGCATGGATAAAAGGGCTTATGGGAAGGAACCTGAATAGTAGGGTTACTTCAAAATGAAAGCCTGGATAGTAGGGCTACTTTGAAATGAAAGCCTGGATAGTAGGGTTACTTCAAAATGAAAGCCTGTATAGTAGGGCTACTTTGAAATGAAAGCCTAGATAGTAGGGCTATGAGAAGGAACCTGGATAGTAGGGTTACTTCAAGATGAAAGCCTGGATAGTAGGGCTTATGGGAAGGAACCTGGATAGTACATTTAGTTCAAAATAAAAGCCTGGATAGTATGGCTACTTTGAAATGAAAGCCTGTATAGTAGGATTACTTCAAAATGAAAGCCTGGATAATAGGGTTACTTTAAAATGAAAGCCTGGATAGTAGGGCTTATGGGAAGGAACCTGGATAGTATGGTTACTTCGAGATGAAATCCTGGATACTAGGGCTTATGGGAAAGAACCTGGATAGTAGGGTTACTTCGAGATGAAAGCCTGGATAGTAGGGCTTATGGGAAGGAACCTCGAAAGTAGGGTTACTTCGAGATGAAAGCCTGGATAGTAGGGCTTATGGGAAGGAACCTGGATAGTAAGGTTACTTCAAAATTAAATCCTGGATAGTATGGCTACTTTGAAATGAAAGCCTGAATAGTAGGGCTATGAGAAGGAACCTGGATAATAGGGTTACTTCAAAAGGAAATCCTGGATAGTAAGTCTACTTTGAAATAAAGGCCTGAATAGCAGGGCTATGAAAGGAACCTGGATAGAGGGTTAATTCGAGATGAAAGCCTGGATAGTAGGGCTTATGGGAAGGAACATGGATAGTAGGGTTACTTCGAGATGAAAGACTGGATAGTAGGGCTTATGGTAAGGAACCTCGATTGATCCTGTAGATTAGTTGACCCGTTTTGTTTCGGGAACTGGTTTTTTTCATTAGCTGTCTGCAAATATGCCATGTATAATTGCTGGAATTGTTGGTGATAATTGTCTTTCCTGAAAAGACAACAGGGTTAATCATATGTGATGCATGGAATGCATTGTGAGATGATGTTCTCAAAATAAATAAGATTATGCTATACGTAATATGTGTACGCATGTCATGATGCATGAACATGAGATGTTAGTTGTGACATATCCGAGTCTAGGAAAATAAATCCCTGACTACTGCTGGAGAATATAGCATTCCTGACTATTGTAGAGAACTGTGGTTCTTCTACTTCCGTTGGAGATGGTGAACGGAAATGACTGTGCCGGAGATTTGTTCTTTGCTGTTTGTGAATATTCTACCAGGGAGAGACTTTGTTCGAGAATAGCTCTGTGGGGGAATGACTCTTATTAAGCTCTGTTGGGGAAATAATAATTTATGATGATCCGCTCGCGATCATGCAATTTGGTCGGGGAATATAGATGCCGGGTTTCTGGACGACCCTAGCTAGGGAGATTACTTCCCGTTTCGAGAAAACTGACATCAATGCTTTGATTACCTTTACTTTGTGGGGAATACAGATGTTGCAAAGTCGCATGTGTTGATGATTGTGCTCCAAAACTGTCTCTTCCCTGGTACTTGCTGGACAAAGTAACTATCGGGTTTGACATTTCTTATTTTTGCCCCTGTTTCTGGAATTACGAGTAATTGTATTATGTTTCTTTATGTAAAAATTTATGAGCAGAGATCGTATTTAAATGCATATGTCAAAAATAAATCATTGAACGTTCTTGCAAAACAAAACAGAAAAATAAAAACTCAAAGTTTCTTATGAAAATGATTTTGTATTGATTTTTTGAAGTTGGCCTGTAATTGGCGTTTTTGTACAAGAAGGCTGACGCTCTAGTAAGAGAACACCACCGTAAGAATAGAATTTATACAATATTGTGTAAAAAGAAAACAGCTATGTATAACAATCCCATTGGGTTCAAATTCTGCTATTGCAGTTGTGTCTTCGAGCGTCTCATCACTTTGCTTCTTGTCCGGAGCTGATTGGGTTGATCGTTGCTGTTTGAGCTTGTCAATTGATACTGAGGTCGGATCGCACGGTAATCCAATGGGACATATTGATACGCTTTTCATCCCTAACTTCTGCCTGGACCGCCCTTTCGGGTTTTCAGTCCACCGGGATACCCTTTTTTGCCCAAGTCGCCTTTTCAGGTTTTCAACTTGCCGGGTGTACATATTTTTCATTTTCATCCCTTATTTTTGCCCGAACCCTTTTGGTTCTCTAGGAAGCCCTTATTTTTGCCTAGGCCAGTCGACCTAGCGGGTCTTTTATCATGCGTAATATCTTTTCACTATATCCGCATTGACAGGGTGAGGAAGGTCGTCACCGTCCATGGTGGTCAGAATCATGGCTCCACCTGAGAAAATGTTTTTAACCACAAATGGCCCTTCGGATGTGGGAGTCCATTTTCCCGTGGGATCACCTTGAGGCAGTATGATACGCTTGATCACTAGATCCCCAACTTGATATTCTTGACGCATGACTTTCTTGTTAAAAGCCTTGATCATTCGCTTTTGATACGTCTGACCATGACAGATAGCAGTAAGTCTCTTCTCATCGATTAGATTTAGCTGATCAAGCCGAGTTTGGATCCAGTCGTCTTCGTTCAAACTCGCGTCCTTCATAATCCTGAGGGAAGGTATCTGGACTTTGATGGGTAGGACTGCCTCCATACCATATACCAAAGAGTAGGGTGTTGCCCCTATCGACATTCGTGCCGAGGTACGGTACCCATGCAGAGCGAATGGTAGAATCTCATGCAAGTCTTTGTATGTCACCGTCATATTCTGTACAATTTTCTTGATGTTCTTGTTAGCCGCTTCAACAGCGCCATTCATCTTCGGATGGTAGAGAGAAGAGTTATGATGCTGTATTTTGAAATGCTTACAAAGTTCGGTGATCATCGTGTTATTGAGATTCGTACCGTTATCGGTGATAAATCTCTCTGGCACACCATACCAACAAATTAGGTTATGTTTGATAAACTGCGCCACAACATTCTTGGTAACAGTAGCAAATGAGGTCGCCTCAACCCATTTCGTGAAGCAATCGATGGCCACTAGGATGAAGCGATGCCCATTGGAGGCGGTGGGGCTGATTTCTTCGATCATGTCAATGCCCCACATTGCAAAGGGCCATGGAGCTGTCAAGACATTCAAAGGAACCGGAGGCACATGCACCTTGTCAGCATAGATTTGGCACTTATGACAAGTTCGAGAGTGCTGATAAAAATCTGCTTCCATAGTGGACCAATAATATCATGCCCGTAGGATCTTCTTAGCCATAGTATGTCCATTGGAATGGGTTCCAAAGATACCTTCATGTAGATCTGTCATAATCCTCTTTGCTTCGCTCTTGTCTACACACCGCAATAAGGTAGAGTCATGATTGCGCTTGTAGAGGATTCCATTACTGAGGAAGAATTTCGGAGCGAACCTTCTCAGAAAGTTCTTATCATTGACAGATTCCCCTTCAGGATACTCTTGAGCCTCGAGATACTTCTTTACTTCATGAAACCAGGGTTTGTCTGTCAACTCCTCGGTATCAATCTCACAGCAGTGCGCTGGTTCATCCAACCTTTCAATGGTGATTCGGGGAGCTTCGTTGTCCCACCTAACTTTGAACATAGAAGACATGGTATCTAGCGCGTCCTCTAACTGATTCTCCTCTCGTGGTAAATGTTCAAAAGTTACCTCCTCAAAGTGTGGGAGCAATGTCAGTATGTGCTCTTTGTATGGGATGAGATTCAGATGCTTCGTATCCCATTCGCATTTGATATGACTTATCACAAAGGCTGAATCCCCAAAGACATTTAAGAACTTGATCATGAGATCTATGGCGGCTTTAAGACCCATGATGCAGGCTTCATACTCCACCATGTTGTTAATGCAGTTGAAACATAATTGGGCAGTGAAAGGAGTGTAACAGCCCTCAGGGGATATGATTACAGTGCTAATGCCATTACCAAGTGCGTTCGAAGCTCCATCAAAGACCATAGTCCGTCGGGATTCTTCTTTAGGTCCTTCATCTGGTCTAGGTTCTTCGTAGTCATTCACCAGCATAATGTTCTCATCTGGGAACTCAAAATTCATGGACTGGTAATCATCCACGACCTGATGAGCCAAACGATCAGCCAATACACTCCCCTTGATTGCTTTCTGGGTTGTATATTGTATATCGTATTCTGTTAAGATCATCGACCATCTTGCTATTCTTCCGGAGAGTGCAAGCTTTTCAAAGATGTATTTGATTGGATCCATCTTAGATATCAACAAAGTAGTGTGGGCCAATATATACTATCTCATCCGACGAGTAGCCCATGCCAAAGCGTAACAAGTTTTCTCGAGCAGTGAGTATCTTGTCTCACAGTCGGTAAACTTTTTGCTAAGGTAGTATATTGCATGCTCTTTTCGACCAGACCCGTCATGCTGCCCCAACACACACCTCATTGAATTGTCTAGCATTGTTAAGTATAATATGAATGGTCTTCTTTCAACCGGGGGCATCAGAATTGACGGTTCTTGAAGATATTCTTTGATCCTTACAAAAGCTGTCTGGCATTCATCATTCCACTTTACAACTTGATCTTTCTTCAGAAGCTTGAAGATGGGCTCAAAAGTAGCAGTCAGATGTGAAATGAAGCTGGCGATATAATTCAAGAGTCCCAAGAAACCTCTAACTTCCTTCTTAGTACGGGGAGTTGGCATCTCTTGTATGGCCTTTACCTTTGCGGGGTCTACCTGAATACCTTTGTCACTAACGATAAAACCCAGAAGCTTACCAGACCTTACCCCGAAGGTGCACTTGTTCGGATTCAACCTCAGCTTGTATGTCTTCAACCTGTCGAACAACTTTTGTAGATGATCCAGATGTTCCTCTTTGGTTTGAGACCTGACAATCATGTCATCAACATAAACCTCGATCTCATGGTGGATCATATCATGGAACAAAGAAACCATGGATCGCTGATAGGTTGCCCTAGCATTCTTCAAACCAAAAGGCATCACCTTGTAACAGAAAGTGCCCCACTTTATGATTAAGGTCGTCTTCTCCATGTCTTCAGGAGCCATCTTGATCTGGTTGTAGCCAGAGAAACCATCCATGAAGGAGAAGATTTTATGCTGCACAGTGTTGTCAACCAGAACATCAATGTGGGGAAGCGGGAAGTCATCCTTGGGGCTTGCCCTGTTCAGATCTCTGTAATCCACACACATCCGTACCTTGCCGTCCTTATTAGGTACCAGAACCACGTTAGCAACCCACTGCGGATAGGAGGTGACAGCTAAAAACCCTGTGTCGAACTGTTTCATGACCTCTGTCTTGATCTTCTTTGACATTTCAGGGTGCATACGCGGACCTTCTGTTTAACCGGAGGACAATCCTCTTTAGTTGGCAGACGGTGCACCATGATGTCAGTGTCTAAACCAGGTATGTCTTCATAGGACCAGGCGAAGATCTCAACATAGTCGTGCAACATCTGTATCAACCGCTGTTTGATCTTAACTTCGAGATTTGCACCGATCTTGACTTCTTTTCTGTTCGTCTCTGTGCCCAAGTTTATTATCTCAACTGGCTCTTCTTTAGGATGTATAGCCCTCTCTTCATGTTGTAATAGTCTAGCCAGTTCTCCAGGAACCTCACCATCATTCTCACCTTCTTCCTCGGCGGTTGATCGAATTTTCGAAGTCATAGCTGGTAATAGACGGATTGTTATCAATGGGATCCAAAGTGGATATGGATCTGCAGTTTGATACGTGCGTGTGTAAGAGCATAGGTGAATTGATAAGGTAAAAACAAAAGAAAAAAAATAGAGAGCGCAAAATTTGTATGCAGAGAACGTCCAATGCTTCATTGATGATATATGAAATGACATATAATAACCCTCACAGATAGAAACATTGTGCCTCGGGTAAGACACAAGGCCAAAAAGTTTTAAAAATTGTTCATTACAAATTCAGAACATAAGTAAGACAATTACTGCGGAATATAAGAAACTGGAATAAAATCTCTAGCTGTCCAATTATTCGGTCCACCGTTGGTAGTCGGGTAGATCCATCTATCAATGTCAGGGTCTTCCTCACTGTCTTCAATAGCGTTGACCCCACAATTGCTGATGCGTAGGGGAGGTCCTCCAGCCCGAGCGCGTCGAACAACGCTTTGAGCCCCTGAAGTAAAGCCCAAACCAAATTTGTCAGTTTTATGAGTAAGATCAGGGAGTCGTCCCCAATTGGTACACCCACCTTCTTTAAACACTATTTTGGAGTCCTTGAGAGAAGCCATCTTCAGAGGAGGTTTGGTATTGGAGGTAGTCTCGGTTGACGCCAAAATCTGGCGAACCTCTTTTTAGTTTTGACAAGGGGTCTCTATGAATTCCCCGTCCATCTCCACATACCTGAAGGAGTTCAGGTGGCTCACCATGTATTCCTCTTCGCCATGCATAGTGACTATCTTCCCCTTCACGGGATACTTCAACATTTGGTGTAGTGTAGAAGTAACAACCCCAACTTCATGGATCCAAGGACGACCCAACAAACAAGAGTACGATGGCCTGATGTCCATCACGTAGAAGGTGGACTTAAAAGTTTGAGAGCCTATCTTGACAGGGATGTCCACCTCTCCATGCACCATTCTCTTCGACCCGTCAAAAGCCCTTACCATAATGTTACTGGGCTTTAGGGTCAAGCCTTCACAATCTAGCCAATCGGGAGCTTTCTTAGGCAGGACATTCAGTGAAGACCTAGTATCCACTAGCACACGAGCCATAGTGGTGCCCCTGCATTTGATTGAGACATGCAAAGCATCATTGTGTTTTCTCCCTTTTAGAGTTAAGTTAGCATCTGAAAAACCCAGCTCATTGTCGACAGTCAAGCTGGCCACATAGTCGTTGAACTGATCAGCTGAGGTTTCTTGCGGCACGTGCGTAGTTTTGAGGAATGCAATAAGGGCCTTTGCATGGGCCTCAGAACATAACAACAAAGACAACATTGATATCTTAGAGGGGGTCTGTCCCAACTGCTCGACTAGATTGTAGTTTCTCTTTTTGATTATTTTTAAGATTTCCTCTACCTCTTGCTTAGAGGTTTCTACGATAATCTTTCTAGGTTCCTCCGTCTAGGCAGGCTTACCTATAGCTTCTTTGCCTCGAGTCCAAGATGACTCTACGGCAGGAGTAACAATTGGAGTAAGAATAAGAGTAGCGACATAAGTACTGGTAGGAACAGCAGATGAAATAACAACAGGCTTAGTGACAGTCTCTGGGGAAATCTCGGGAGAGAAAACCCTTCAACTTCTAGTAATCCTACTGGTCCCGACAATGTTACTGACATCGGGATCATCCTCTTCATTCTTCAGGTCTTATTTAACGCCATTATAGTAGATATCGGCGCCATAATGCCAAGGGACAGCTTTGTCCGAGGTGTACGGGACAAAACCAGGACAAGTGATTATTAATGGAGCAACTCTCGGAGAGGGTGTAATCCTAACAGGTCTTCTCGAGGAGGCCTTGGGAGGATTGGCGGAAATGGTTATAATAGCAACATCTTCGAACGGAACAATAAGAGTCAAAGTCTTCTCGAAGAAAATTTCTCTACTGTCCATCAGGCGCTGGATACCTGTCTTTAGCAAATAGAAACCAGAAGGTAGAGATGAACATATGTGGAAATCTTCACCACAACCTGAAAATAATCCGGCCAGTAAAAAATTCTTCTTAATAGTCATAAGGGGAGTAGAAACTTCATCAACTGAGGTCATAAACAGATCGGTATCAACGGTGTTAACTCCACGGTTGTGCCTAAGAATGGGAGCAATTATGACATTGGGCTTCTCCGGAGCGTCGAACTCAATCTCCTTGGCTTCAATCAGATCTTGTACTTTATTTCTTAGAGTGCAGCAGTCATTTGTATCGTGACCAGGACTCTCAGAATGGTAGGAACACCGAGCGTTTGGATTGTACTGAGAAGACGTGGTATTAGGATTCTTGGGAGCCTCCTTCAAGGTTGTCAAATTGGATCTCAGCAGATGGGGTAGAACCTCTGTCAATGTCATGTTAATTTGGGTGAACTTCCTTTGTGTTCTTTCCACCCTTTGCTGATTGTTGCATTGTGGAGAAGCCGCAGGCCTAGGTATCATTACAGCACTTACTGTCGGACGGTATTCCGTTTTGCTCTGACCTCTCGGACTATAAACGGCACTGGCCTCCTTTTTTTCGGTGAAGGGCCTCTTTACTGAACTCGAAGAGGTGTCTTTTTGTATTTTACCGCTCCGGATCCCAACTTCTACCCTTTCTCCAGTTAATATCAACTCAGTAAAACCAGTTGATGAGCTGCCGATCAAATGGTTAAAGAATGGACCAGACAATGTCCCAAGAAACATGTCAACCAACTCCCTGTCAGATAAAGGGGGTTGAACTCTTCCAGCCAAGTCTCTCCACTTATGCGCATAGTCCTTAAAGCCTTCACCTGCACCCATGGACATGCTCTGGAGTTGAGTACGAGTAAGGGCTAGGTCGGCATTGTATTGATACTGCTTGTAAAAAGCATCAGCCAAATCCTCCCAGTTTCGGACAATGGTTCCCTCTAGTTGGTAGAACCATTCGAGCTGAGTCCCTGACAGGCTGTCTTGAAAGAAGTGAGCCCACAAGTTTCTATCGGCGGTGTGGGGCTGGATCTTCCTTACATAGGAACGGAGATGAAGCTTCGGGCAAGACACCCCATCATACTTTGCGAAAACTGGAGCCTTAAATTTCTGCGGGATGACCACTCCCGAAACCAATCCCAGTTCTTCAAAGTCCAACCCAGGTATTCTCTGGACTTCCATGGCGCTCAGCCGATCCTCTAACTTCTTGTATATATCCTTAATGTGAGGATATTGCTCATCATTGTAGTCGATATCATTGTCAGAAACTTCAGGACTAGGGTCCTCTTCCCTTGTCGGCCTCTCTTGATTCTCCCCTTCTTTGGACGAGGATGTTAGATAGATTGTTTGCTTCAGCGGTCCCCCAAATCTTCTACCCATATTAAGGATACCAGCGGACTTCTTCTTCTTCTTATTTTTCTCTTTCGGGGTGAGGGCCTTCAGATCCTCCTGCCCTTTCGCCAGACTTATGAACATCTGTTGAAATTGGGCATTTTGTGCCTGAAGATCTTTGATGCTTTGTTCAGAAGACATCTTTGCTGAAATAAACAGCGAAGAAGATGAGAAACCTGTAATGGTACCTGTTTATGCAATGCTATAGATGGGATGTGTATGTAATGATTTCAAGGACTTTTGGGAAATTTAAATTTGCAAATTAAAATGAAACAAAGATTTTATCAGTAGAATTCAAGGTACAATTGCCTCTTAGGCGTTACAATTAAAAATTAAAAACTAAAAAAATCAAAATTCCCAAGGATGCTTCCTCTTTGTGCCGAGATAGTCATAAAGGATTCTTTCCTCATGAAGCTGCTTTGTGAGCTCTAAAACCTTCTTCTCTTGGGCATATAACTGGTCCCTATAAGTATCCCGCTCCTTCTTCAACTGGATCTAAGACCTCTGTAGCTCTTCAAGATCAGTGGGCATATCAGGATGGAGAATCGTGTAGGGAATATCTCCTTCAGTAATGGGCTCCACAATCACTCGTAAGACGGCTATGTAGGGCATCATAAATTTCTGAGTGCGAGCTCGTACCTATTGGAGATAAGGTTCCATAGGAATGGAATTCTTCAGCCCCAATGTCTTGGCAACATATCTGTTTATCATGCCCCAAGCTCGTATGAACCTCTGGAGATACCCTTGAATATCCCCCTCATAGTTAAATACAATGCCCCAGATAAGTAACTCATGAGGACCATCCTTTCGAGCATAACCAATATTTCCGTAGAGCCAAACAAGGATTGTAAGTTATACCTCCCCTAATGCCAAGTAGTGGGACGTTAGGGAACTCTCCGCAACGGTCAATAATAGAAACATCTCCCATAAATCGGGAATACCAGAGAATATCCGCGTGAGAAAGTGACATTATCCTTTGCGACCAACCCAGACCTTCTTCATTCTTCAACACTGACTTAGGGAGGTGAGAAATAAACCACCTCGACAATAATGGCATGCAGCTCATAAGGACCCCTGTTCTCTTCATGGTACGAGTATGGAGAGCATGCAAGATATCTCTGAGCAAGGTAGGCACAGGGTTGTGAGATAGGAATATCTTGATAGCATTCACATATATGAGTAAGTCCGGATTAGGGAATAGTACTAACCCATAGATTAGAAGGGCCAAGACCTGCTCAAAGGCCTGGAAATCCAAATCATCCCAAAACAGTTGGGCCCTGTCTATTAGGAACTTGGCTAGAAAACCCTTGACTCCGCTTCTTGTTTCCCAATTGGATATTACGTCGGCCCGTTTTAAATGCAAAGTTAAGGCAATGACTTCTGGCTTCGGAACCTCTTCTAAACCTATGAAAGGCACCTGGTCAAGAATGGGTATACTCAATAACTGAGAGAACTCTTCCATGGTAGGCACCAACTGATAGTCTACAAAGGTGAAGCAATGATGTATGGGATCAAAGAATTGGAAGAGCACACACATAATCTCCTCTTGGGAATTGGAGGTAGCCAAACAGAGGAGTCGACCATATTTCTTGGTAAAAGGAGAATCTCCGGGCACCCTTGATGCTAACTCTTGGAGCTAAGGGTGTGCTTTCACGAAGATGATTCAGATGGTGTTTCTTCGGACGGAGTTCATGGCCTACAAAATAGAAAAAAGATAGAATCCTTCAGTCCTTGAAATGGTCAATGTAATAAGAATGGATGTGCTGTTATGATGCATGATGTTGTGTTCAAACAGAGTAAATAACACACAAGCCAAGCACATGATAGACCTTAGGTTCAAAGGCTTGCATTAGGTTAAAGGTAAGTACCCTCTTGAAGTTTAGTTGGTTTCAAACCTGTCTTAGAAAAGTAACCGGGTTCTAAGGATTCTTGATATCACTGATCATCCTCTATCAGGCACTATTTCAGCTCAGGCAATCTTTTCTTGCAGCCGAAATATCCCGAAAGTTTGATCTCAACGAGTGTAGTATCGAGTATCAACCAATCCTCAGCTTTATACCGAGGCCAGCTATCTCACTACTTTCTAATGGCCAAGTTTGTTCAACTAAGGTTCTAAGGTCCATTAGTGCTTCAAGACACCACGCGGCGGTCCCATATTCTCTTCGTTTCCACACGAAGGATACCGGTACCAATCAAAGTGTCACACCAACACAACCATTGCTTAAACCATATCGGTCTATACCGTACAGTCTCCACGATCTTTTGTTGTTTACCTAATAGGTTCCCCAAGATTCAGGTGTAGGATCTTTAACAATACCTAAGCATAAAACCCTAAAATGTAAAGAAAACAAGTCAAACAAAGAAAAGCAAGTAAAGGTGATTTAACCCTAAGGTAACCCTACTTTTAACATTAATTTCCCAGCAGAGTCGCTAGTTCTGTGATGCGGTGGTAGAATTGACTTTTTGTTTTGCGTTTGGTTGCAATGTTGCAGATAGCAAGAGTCTCCATCGTCTTTTATTTTATCCAATAAGGAAAGGTGAAAAAGCACAGGAAAGACCTTTAGAGATGTTTTCTTGAGTTCGGGGGGTAGATTATGAAAAGGGAAGGTGTTAACACCCTTTTCATCCATGGTTTTCCATGGGATCTTAGTTACTTCCTAGATCACTTGCTTTTGTTTGAATGTGTTTGTGGTGTGGGTTTTGAAAGTATTTTGAAAATGTAACGTTATAATGATTCTCGTTTCTATAAGAACGCATACAAAGTGTTTGTTTCGAAGATAGTTTAAAAAGGTGTTTGTGAGAAGTGTTTTTTGAAAGTGATTTTGAAAAGGTGTCTTTGTAATGATTCTCGTCTCTATAAGAACGCATACAAAGTGTCGTTTTTTAAAAATGTTTCAAAGTGAGAGTGTTGGTGTATATAATTTTTTATTTGTGAGCAAGAAAGCAACTGGGAGCGAATCTACCTACTCAAAAGGTCTTAGATGTTCTTTTCCTCCTCCTTTAGGTGTTGCTATCTATGATACGGTGGCCAGAACCGGACTGTTTTAGGAATGCTGGTTTACGTTTTGCGTTTGTGTTTGCAAAATGTCGCACTAAGCAAGAGTCGCCACCGACTTTTATTTTATCCAACTGGAAAGGACAAAAGCACAGAAAAATTCCTCTTTTCGAGATTTTGAGTACGGGGGGGTAGATTATAGAAAGGGAAGGTATTAGCACCGTTTCTATCCGTCATTTTCCACGGGCTCTTAGGTACTTGCTCATCATTTTCAAAATTCCTTGTGTGTGTTTGATTTGAAAAAGTTTTTTGACTTTGATTTAACCCTTGCTTCTGTCTTCAAGAGTGTTACGAAGTGTTTTTGAAAGCTTTGTTTGAAAAGAGTGTAAGTGTGGAAAAGTTTGTTTGGACTGAGCAAGTACTTAGGATTCTACCTACTCGAAAAAAAGAATTGTTCTATGTTTGTTTCATTTAGACAGCGCTATCCTACTATTAGTGAGTAGGTAACACCATCATTGGAGTTTTGAGGGTCAATTCGAAAGGGACGTACGATCACTAAAGCAATGTTAGGACGTCTTAGTAGTAACCCTAATGTCTTAGATCAATTATTCAAGGCAACAATTCCGAGGCAACCATTCCGAGGCAACAATTCTGAGGCAACTTTTCTGAATGGGACTTTGATCTTTGTTTAGACAAGAGAACGACCACTAAAATATCCTATACCTAATGACCGTTTATCGAAGGCAACCGAATTGGGAGTGTACCCTAGGAGTGCGCATGTGCGAGTGATTTAATTTCAAATTATTATCTTTGCACATTTAGGGTTTGCTAACCATTTTAAAGTTAATCATACATTCTTGTCATGCAACCCTAATATCATACATCTAACAGTCAATATTTGGCGAAATTTAAAATGCGGAAAGTAAAGCTATGCTATTACAAGGCTTCGGGTATTTACATAGCCAAAAACAAACCCGTAAAAAAAACGATAAATGAAAGTAAAAGGTCCTAATTAATCTATTACCACTTGTGAGCAATTACATTAATATGGAAAAAATAAAATAAAAAAACGCGCCCGAGAGAGAACTAGGGTTTTGACCCTATCTAACCTAATCGAAAGAAAAATTATTTTTGTTGTTTTTGATTATTTTAAGAAAAAGAAAATATAATTAAGTTAGGAACAAAACCCCTAATTTTTCTAATTTAATTTTAATTTATTTACAAATAGAAATTAAAGTTACCTAAAATTAAGTAACCTAATTCAATTAATTTTTGTATAAAAATAAATATCTTAAATCTAGTTGGATGAAAAATATTTTTTGTGATTTTTTTGATAAAAGAATTATTATTTTATGTTAGTAAAAATAATTTAAATGATTAATTAAGAAAATAAAAATAACAAAGGAAAAGAGATATGGGCCTGAAATTGGTGAATTGGAGGGTGTAAACAGCAGATTCTGGGCCCAAGAAGAATTGATCCATTGTTGACTTGCTGGATCCAGTGCTACGTGTTGACCAACGTCTTTGGTGGATCATCACTTGATAGCCATCAGTTCTGGCTTCCTGACATTTTGCTTGTTGGATTATGAGGATGTATGGTGGTCCTTGGCCTAGGGTGCACACCTGATTACATGAAAGAAAATAATATGAAAGAATTGGGGGACCTGGGATTCGAACCCAGGCCCTGATGCCTTTTGCACTCACCTGGCTACCAACTGCGCTAGCTGTTTTTGTTGTACATAGAATAACAATAAAAGATGATATATAATATATGCAAGTTAGTGGAAAAAAAAGCGCAAGAATTCAAATGGCCCAGTAAGACAGTGCCACACAGGTCATCCCCAACCTTGCTCCGTTGGTAAAAGTCAAAAACTTTTACCTACGGACAATGTCCGTAGCTACATCCCTGGCTTATCTCACAATCCTCCATGGGTATGATAAATGAAATCCAATGCCATGAATCAATTCGTCTAGACCTGCTGAGTATTATGATACCCTTTTTATGGGCCAATTTTGCCTGCACACGAAAACCCTAAAACAAAGCTACAAAACCTAGCAATGGTGAATCTTGATACAGTCCATAGAAATGCAATTAATTGTTACAGATAGTTTGCAAATGCTTCAAGGAGTAAGAATATACAAATATTTCATGCCATAGATGCCAAAATTATGCAATTTGAATTCAAGAAAAAGCTATTGTCGTGGCTGACTTACAGTGAGTTATGGTGATGGAAAATCCTCGTTCTCGATTGGTTTCGCTTGTTTGTGATCCCAGGAAGCGATTGGGATGGCTAGAAGGTCTTGAGGATGCCTGGAACTATGAATTCGACTCAGCACTTTTTTGTGTTTTTTTCAAGTTTGTTCTGAGCTCTCACGCCTCTCTCACCTCTTGTTTTAGGTATGCAAATATTCCTTATGTATTGAGGAATGGATTAGGGTTGCAAACATGATCTCAATCTTCCTCCATTATTGCTTTTGATTTGGATTTGATTCCCTTAAAAATCCTTCCAAAGATAGGCCAAATTCAATCTTTTTTGTGCACACCAAAGCTTTGCACGAATTCAATCTCTTGCCAGTTGGATATAGGACCTGAAACATGCACAATATCTTGAGGTTTAAATGTTTTAGATTTTTCCATGATTTGTTTTGATTAAAATAGATTTAATTCAAATAAAAATCAAAATAAATAATAAAAATAAGATAAAGACAAGTGGAAAGAGCTAGGGCTCATGGACCATGCTACCAACTCAAAACAAGTGCAAAAAGTTAGGCCCGTTTAGCAAAATTTACAATTTTAGGCATAGTTGACTTTTGACAATTTTGCAAAAAGGGTCAACTTCACCAATGCATAACTTACTCAATTTTGACTATTTGAAGGTGTTCTGGGACTTTTTAGAAATATTTAGCTGTCCTCTAAGCAACCATTTTGGCCTCATCTCAATTTGGAATTCCATGTTCATGTATGAAGCTTTGGAAAAAAAGGTGTTTTTGTTGACTTTTCAAAATGACCTATAATGTCCAAATTCATAACTTCTTGTTAGTGCATATTTTGAACTTTGGAGATGAAGATGAATTGTAGGGAATTGAATCCTATTAAAAATGAGCTTTGGATGGGTCATTTCTCATAAAGTATGAGAAAGTTATGCTTGGTCAAAGTTGAGTTGACTTTTCCTACAAAACCCTAATTTGGCAACTTTTGGTTCTTGATGAATTGTGAGCAATCCTTGATGAATCATGATCAACCCTTGATCAAATGATGAAATATACTTCAAAATAAGGATGTTGGCCAAAAATCTTGAAGTTTGACTGTTTGTAGGCCACAATTGACTTTTGCCCTAGCACAGTCGATTTTTAGGCTTTTGAGCAATTGACTGAGCAAACTTCCTCTGCAAGGCTTGAAACTTGACATGGATGATATTGAGAACATATTAGGACAATGGTGAGAATTTAGAATCCCTTGGACTCAAGTATCTTGATGCAACATGAAACCCTAATTTGAGGTAGACTGCCTTAGGAGAGAGCTTGTCTGGTCAACCCTTGGACTTCCTTGAGCAATTTGAGAATCTTTCTTGAAATGTTTTGAGAAATTTGGGAGGGAAAATTTTGGGGTACAACATTATCTTACCATTATTTTGGTAATAAGCCCCATCATTGGATGTGAAGGGACATTTTTGTATAGTCATAGAAGGCAGCCCATGGGACGTTTTAGCAATGTCTTTTAGGGACTAGATCGTTTATCGAAGGCGACATCGAGGGTCATCGAGGGACTACGATCTTTTATCGAGGGTCTTTTTCTAAAATGCCCATGTTCGAGAGACATGACTATTTTTCCGATAGGAAACAAGGTGGTATTACCCTAAGGGTGCTAGTGTGCAAGTGTGTTTGATTGCATGCATTTTAGTCTTGATTAGGGTTATCTACTTGTCAATTTCATGTCTTTTCATACACACCCTAATTACTAAAAATATATGAAAGCAATAAAAGTGCGGAAAGTAAAGATTCTACGCTATTACAATCATTTAGGGGGATGGGGTGTACAAATTTACAAATGGGGATTGCAAATAAAATTAAGTCCTAAGTTACTATTACAACCATATTGAATGGATAAGAATGTACAAGAAATGTAAAATGAACTTGTTTTGTTTAAGAAAAGAGATAAGTTTTGTTTAAGAAAATATTTTTGATCTTTTTGTTTTAAGAAATAAAATAACGCATGTAAAATGTAAGATGTTTTTTGGTATTTTTGATTAGTGAAAATAGAAGTGATAGCAAAAATAGTAAGGAAAAAGAAAACAGAGTCAGCGCATTGCTGACTAAATGAGATCAGAAGTTCTGACTCTGGTATGCTGTAAAATAAAGATCATATTAGTAAAAATAGGTAAAGTTATAAGTTCGGGGTCCGCTGGGAACAAAGAAGATTTCAAAAGTTCTGATACCACTGGCAGAACTTAGTCTCCCTCTCCATGCTAGTCAGAACATCTGCAACTTAGTCATTTCTCAACAGAACAGAAAATGCACATATAACAGTTATGGCAGGTTTCATAGTGTTTCAGAAACAAGAGATATCAGAGCTATAAATCAAAGACAAGCATGAATTTGCTAATTCTAATTTCCTTAAGAAGTTCTGAACTAATTTACTCCTAACTTATGCATACAAATACGTGAAACCTCAGAATACGTACAGCCTCAGAAACATGATGTCTACATTGTATTTTTGAACATGCAAATCTGATAATGCCTAAGTAATATGATGAGAGTCAGCAGAAGCTTACCTTGCAGCTGAAAAACACTCTGTGAACTGGAGTCTGGTTCTGAACTCTGGTGATGTTCTGAGCAGCTTCTTCATGTACTTAGCAGGATGGAAACTTTCAACTTGGGCAACGAATGATCAGAAAAATTCTGGAACAGCCAAGGGATAAAGTTCTGATTTCTTGAGGTGGATGTGGATGGAGAGTGTGTTACAGTTTGACTACAGAAGTTAGGATGGCTTCTGAATGTATATCAAAAACTGTACGGATGGCTTTGATCAAGAAACACTTGAAGATAAAATGGAGTCTGAATGCAAGAATCAAAAGCTAACAGGTTTTGTATTTTTATGTTTGCAATTTTGGACTCTTGGAATTTTATCAAGGGTTCAAGACTTTTTCTTTCTCAAATTTTTGACCCTTTTACAGTTGCCAATGGCTTTTAATTTATAGGCAAAGATCTTGTAGCCTGAAGAGTACAATCATCACATACTAGGGTGCTGCTTTGTATTTGAAGCAAGTATGGTGGTTAGCAGCTTTAGCAGCGCCTAAGATGGAATTGTAAGCAGGAATTAAGGAAAGGTAACTTCAAAAGAAAAAGCAACGCATGGGCCTAGCACACTCTTGTACAAGAGTTTGCTTTTCCAAGACAGTAATGGTACTTCTATGCCACACATAGGGAAATCCTTTGAAAAAAGACCCAAAAGTGGTTGTGAGCATTAAATGATGATGCGATTGATCAAACCAGAAATCCTGCAACGTGATATTCTGCATCATTGCTTAATTCTAGATCATAAGTTCAGCTTCAGTGTGACTTAGAATAGACATCGAACTTCTGATCTTTGTATCTCCTTGCTCCAGCATGTTCTGAAGGAGATCTCAGACATTCCATGAAGCTTGTAGCATGCTTTGTAACCTTCTTTGAATTACCCTTGCAAACTCTTACTGAACCTTTGTGAATTCTTGCACAGAAGTTCTGACCAAATTCTGTCTTGAAAGTGTCCAGAATTTGCTGAGTGCTTTAGTTTCATGGACGTGTCTTTGAACATTTATAACTTGAAATTCCAGCGTTTCCGGGAGAAATTCTGTTCTGGAATATTTTAGGTCTTATTGAGATCTAAAACTCTTGTGTTAGGAATTCTTCTATAATCAGCTTGCATCATGGTGATAATCTGATCACAAGTTTTGAACTTGTCATATTCCTTAAACACTTAGAGAAATTCTAAGTATTTAGAAATTTGACTTTTCCAAAGTAATTTTGACTTTTGAATATCTTGATGAAACAAATCTCACATTCCAACATGTCTTGATGAGATATTATTCTTGAGACTTGATTTTATGATCCAAAAGTCAAAGTTTGACTTTTCAGTATGCAAATGACCATTTTGCCCTTTTGAATGACTTTCTTGGAAAATTTGTAATTCAAGGCTTGAAATTGGATGGAAGCAAACCTGAGGGTCCAGGATGATCCTTCGAGAAATGAGAGGGAAAATTTTGGGGTACAACAGCATGATGTGTATGATATGAACTAAGCAAAAATGTAAGGTGATGAAAACAAGTAACTCTTGCAAGAAGTCCAAGTTATTAGATAATGGATACAAATAAGTCCTGCAAGGAATTCACGTCGTTAGATAATGGATACAAACAAGCCCTGCAAGGAGTTCAAGTTGTTAGATAATGAATGAAAACAAGTCACACAAGTAGCCTTAGGTTTAAAGGCTTGCATGAAGTTTGTAGGTAAGTACCCTCTTGAGTTTTAGTTGGCTCAACCTGTCCTAAGAAAAGTAACCGGGTCCTAGGAGGCTCAATATCACTGATCTTTCTCCCATGAATTGTTTCAGCACAAGCATCTGATTTTTGACCGAAATATCCCGAGAGTCCAATCTCAATGAGTGTAGTATCTAGTATCAACCAACTTCAGTCTTCACCAAAGTTGTCCATCTCACTACTTTCTAATGGCTAAGTTGTGTCAACTAAGGTTCTACGGTCAGTTAGTGCTTTATGACACCACGTGGCAGCCCAACATTCTCCTTGACATAACTCAAGGGATATCGACACCAACCAATGTGACACACTAACGTAGCCATTGCTTCAATCATATCAGTATACGCCATACAATTTTCACGATCTATTATTACTTACCTAAAATGCCCTAGATTCTGGGATATGATCTTTACAAAAAAAACTGAGCAAAACCATGAAATGTAAAACATACAAATCAAGCAAGTAAAGAATTTTAAATATGATCTAACTCTTAAGGTAACCCCACTTTTAGTTCTCCCCATCAGAGTCGCCAATTCTATAATATTATGGGAGAACTGACTTTTGGCTTTGTATTTTATCGCAAATGTTGCGGATAGCAAAAGTCGCTACCGACTTTTCTTTTATCCAATAAAGGAAATGGTGAAAAGAACATGAAAGACCTTTGATAATTTTTCTGAGTAAGAGGGGTAGGTTATGAAAATGTAATGCGTTAGAACCCTTTTCATCTTTCGTTATCTATGAGCTCTTAATTGCTAACTCACTTTTTGAAAATGCTTTGTGTTTGTGTGTTTTGAAAATATTTTTAAAAATTCCTAAGTTCGTCAACTTTGTAATGATTCTCGTATCAGTTGAGAATGCATACAAAGTGTTTGTTTTGAAAATATTTCAGAAGAGAAGTGTCTTGTGTAAAAAATTTTTTGTGAGCAAGCTATTAAAATCTATCTACTTACTCAAAAGTCTTTCGCGTTATTTTACTCTTCCTTTAGATAATGCTATTCTACAATTAGTTAGTAAGAAGCCCTATCGTTGGATGTTTGAGGGACATGCACGGGTCATCAGACATTCATAAAGGCAACATATAGGGATATCTTTAGCAATTCGAAGGGACTATCATCATGTATTCATTGGAAACATCGAGGGACAAGATCATTTACCGAGGGAAGCATCGATGGGTCATCCAGGGACTATGATCTTTATGATGATTTTTAACCGAGGGTCTTTGTTAATGGTATCCCTACGTTCGAGGGACATGACTGTTTTCTGAAGGCAATAAGTGGAGTCACCCTAGAGGTGCGTGTGTGAAAAGTGATTTGTTTTTAGTTAATTTGTCTTGATTAGGTTTTCTAGCGTTTGATTATTATCTCTCCATACAATCCTATTTAGCTAAAAATTATATATACATACAAGGCATATAAAATATAAGCGCAAGAAAATAAAATGCTGGATAATAACCTAGGCTATTACATGTCATGGGCAGTTACATAATAAGGAAAAATGTTGGAAAATAAACTAAGTTATTACAAAATCAACCGTATGACCTATACATTTGTTTTCTAGAATTTAAATAGTAAAGAGAAAAGAAATTACAAGAAGATATTTAAAATCTAAGGAAAATTTCTAAGTGTTAGGAAAATATTTTTTGATGTATTATTATTTGAAAAATAATTAAAGTGATAATAAAATAATTAAAACCTAATCATTTCTACTTTTTTCCTTTTTTAATAAAATTAAGTTAATAATAATAAAAAACCTAATGTCTAATTATCTTTAAATACAAATTAATTAATAACAAAAATCTAAGTCTAAATATTTTTAATTAAAAATTAGTTTTTTTTATATATATTTTATAGTCTAATTAAATAGGTAATTAAATTAATTAAGCAAAAGCAAAAAATAATAAAAACAAGAAAATTGAAAAGTTAATGGGACCCTCCCCCCTTAGTTCAAGGACTATGAATATGATGGTGGGGTTATTTTCTCTTGAATGTGCCTGTAAAGAGAGATCTGAAGCAAACATATTTCTATGCCTTAAAAATTGAATATAGAGATTTATGCATCAAAGCTTGCATGTGATACGTCAAATTAGTGCTAACTTACATCCTGAATACATCTGGTGGAGTTTGAAGTACGAGTTTCAGGCACCAAATCTTCTCGTTCTAGAACTGTATGTGTCTCTGAGGACTTCAGGAAGAGGTTTGGACATTTCATTTGGCTTGAGAGTGGTTGGATCGTGTGATACGAATTTTAACTTTTTTCGAGAATTTTGAGAGATTCTTAAAGTGGTTCTTCAGGCAGAAGCTTGTGTGTCTTTTGCACTTGAATATTGTATGTATTTATAGAGAAATAAAATGGAATCAGAACAAGACAAGAATCTTGTACCGTCATGTCACAATTCATTACAAATTTTTTTTTTTAATTTTTTCCAAAATTGTTAAAAAAATATTCCAAACTTGAATATTCTTATTCCCAACATGTTTTCATGATTTTGACATGTTTTCTATGTGTCTTGTGCCTTCTAGAAGATATCCAAATGAAGCCCACACGCCCTTTGGTCCATCAACTCATATTTATTTGATTTATTTTGAATTAATTTGAATAAAATCAAAATAAATAAAATAAAAAATCAAATTAATGTATAAATGGACTTAGAGGTCCTCTAACATGTTATACACATGTTTAAACCTCAAAAGTAAGTCCCATTAGTCTAGAATTTCAAGTTTGCTTACTTTGTATTTCATGCCTTTTACCAAAATTTCTCAACTTCCAATGGTTATACCTCTCTAAATTTTCATCTTTTAAAGGTGATATTGGATGTTTTGAAAAGCTAATTGTTTCTTCTTAAATTTCTCTTTTGATCGTTTTTGCATCTGGAGACTTTATCTTGATGTAAGTTGCCTTGACAAAAAGTGTCTTTTTGTTGACTTTTGAAATGACCTATAATGTATGGGCTCATATCTTTCACATGAAGCATTTTTTGGACTTGAGATTAAAGATAAAGTTGTAGAGAATTGAATTTCCTTTAAATTGGGCTTTGGTTTGGGAAAATTTGAGGAAGCATGTGAAAGTTATGCTTGGTCAAAATTCAGTTGACTTCTCCTAAGGAAACCCTAATTTGGCAACTTTGGACTTTCGATGATTTGAGGGCTTATCTTTAGGAATCATGATCGAACCTTTATCAAATGATGAATATAACTTCAAAATGTTGATGTTGACCAAAAATCTTGAAGTTTGACCGTATGTTGACCATAGTTGACTTTTTACTCAATATAGTTGATTTTCAATCATCTGAGCAATTGATTGAGAAAACTTGTGATGCAAGACTTGAAACTTGATATGAGTATCCTTGAAGACATATGAAGAACCATGGAAATCTCCTAAGACTTTTGGTTCCCAACCTTCCTTGAGATACTCAAAACCCTAGTTGTAGACCCATTTCTTAGGAGAAACATTTGTCTGATCAACCCTTGAGCTATCTTGAGAAAATGAGGACCTCATGAGAATATTCTTTTGAAGAAGATGGGAAGGAAAATTTTTGGGTACAACACTATGCTTTGTACTTAAGTCTGTTTCTAATTTTCCTCCTTTATCATTTGGACAGTCAAATTAAGGCAATGAGAATTATGATGATCATCACATGCACAAGACTGATCAAGAATTTTTGCTTAGGAACCCAATAGTAGCATTGGCTAATTTTAATTACTAATGAAATTTTCAAACTTCGCAATTATATATTATCCTTTTGGATGATGTTTGGGGGTCAACCTCTTTTTGGCTGAATAACCAGATGAGGGCTACCCAACTTAGCGAGCCTGTTGCCTTTTACCGCCTTTTCATCATTTGGTGGAAAATTTATTTCTTTCTCCATCAATTATACATGCATGTGAATCTATGTTATGTCAGACTATGAGGATAAACTATTTCAGGAGTAATTCTCAAGATTCAATCACTATGGTATAAATCTATACGTTAGAATCATATCACTGTCATATTATTTTAAACTTCCTTGCTCCCAACAACCATCCTTTTGTCTCTATATACTATTCTCGAACTCTATGAGAAACAAGTTCTTTGAACAAAACAAAAAAATTTGGCAAAATTTTGAGGATTTCAACTCGTGGATTTACACAACAATTCGTATATAACTAACAAATAATTCGAAAAGAAGAAAAGCAATAAAAATCCCCTCAAACTTGAACTAAACATTGAACCGATGTTTCAGAACAAGATCGAGAAGGTGACTCACATAGAGTAATGCAACACATGCTGCTGCCTCCTATCTTTCACCAGTAAGACTCCCTTTTTATTACCTGCAAACAAAACAAAAAGAAAAACTAACTTATTGAAGCATGGGTTACCTCCCACGAAGAACTCCATTTAACGTCACATGGCGCAATGGCTCATCCTCTTATGGGGGGTACTTCCTCTCCCACACCTTGTTGCTTGTCAATTTCATAATCCAGAACTCATTCAGATCAAAAGTATCAACCCATTTGTGCTTCCAGCCACTTCCAACTTCCATCTTCTTAGCTCGGTGTTCCTTCTTCTTTCTCTTCTGTCCTTCTTAGGAATTTTTATTGATGTCACCTAAGAGATTTTTCCCGAGACTTCTTATGAGAGTGATTTTGAACTGTTGCTTTCTCCTTCTACTTTGATCATTTCGGCAAAATATTTATTCTTTCCACCTGCACCTTGCTTCTTAAGTTCCAACACCTTTAAGGTTATCTCCTGATCAAATGATTTCAGTGTCAAATTACTTGTCTCGATATCAAAATTGCATCGACTAGTCAGCATAAATGGTCGACCAAGAATGATAGGAGTCTCTTCATCTTCAAGTATGTCCATGATCTGAAAATCAACTGGGAGAACAAAATTGTCAATTTCGACTAATACATCTTCATCTATCCCATATGACTTCTTGATGGTGTAATCAACAACTTTCAATTTTGTCCCACTCTCGCTTATCTTCTCAATACCCAACTTTTTGAAAATAGACAATGGCATCAAACACTCACTATAAAAGGAATCAATTAGAACCCTCTTGAAAGTTTTATCTTTTATGGTGCATGGTATTGCAACTGACCCCAAATCCTTCTGCTAGACAGGTATTTTCCTCTCGAGTGCAATTACACACAATTTCTCATCACATGGTGTCGATCCCTCTCATGTTGATCTCTTCTTTGATAATGCCTTGTTCATGAATTTCTGATACAAAGGAATTTTTTCGAGTTCTTCAAAGAATGGTATATTGATCTCTAGCTTTTTGAATAAGTGGAAAATTTTATCAAACTCTTTCTCTTTTGAGTTCTTCTTTGCCGCTTGAGATGGATACGGTAACTTGATCACTGGTTTAGTCTTGTCTTCAACTTGCTTCACAGGTGATACCACTTCTTCCTATTTTTTCCTGTTCTCTCTCACTTCAAACTCCACTTCTATGACATTATCATCAAATTTTACCTCATCTTTCTTCTCTTCAGCAACTTTCTCATTCTGTGTTGTGACAACATTAATATGCTCATGATTTTTATGGTTTTCTTTTGCTCGCAGCACTACTTGTTGTGTAATCTGTCCCATTTGAACTTCCAAATTCATTATTGTAGTTGTGGTATTCCTGTGATTACTCGTTGTCTCTTATTGATATTGAGAGGTATGGGATGCCATCTTTTTAATAGCCACCTCATACTATGCCTTCTAAGGAGCTTGTTGCTGCTGATCTTTCCAAGATAAGTTAGGATGATTCTTCCACCCAGGATTATAGGTGTTAGAATATGGGTTATTTTGCCTCAAGAAATTTATCCCCTCAATTTGTTGTGGAGTTGCAAGACATTGCACAGTAAGGTGTGGTCCACTACAAATTTCACAAGTAACCTTTTGTACCTGTTAAACTTGAGCTACATGCTGAGTACCCATATTCATTTCTTTAAGCTTTTTCTCCACTTCTGCAGCAATAACTTCTTCAATTTTTAGTTACTTGTTCACTTCCAACTTCAAATCAATCACTCCATCGAGTTTTCTTACAACTCTGTCATATAGCTCTAGATGCTCATTTGCAGCAATGGCTTCAATTATCTTCTTCACACCAGTGGTTGTTGTAAAGTTGGATGAGCCACTAGTAGTTGTATCAATAAGCGGCTTTGTCTTCATTCTGAGGCCATTAACCAACATTTTCATTTTATCAGTTTGACCCATGTTGTGAGTGAGACAGTCTACTAATATCCTCTTGAACCTCTTATAAGAATCACCTAGAGACTCTCCTTCCTTCTGCTTAAAATTCACAATATCATATCTTTTGCGAATATAAACAAAAGCAGAAAAGTACTCATCAAGAAAAGTCTTCTCCATCTGTTCCCAAGTTATAATACTTCCAGCAGGATATGAGTAAAACCACTCTTCGGCATCTTCAGACAGCATGAATGGGAATATCATTAATTTATTGGATTCTTCATAGTTCCCCTCAATCTTCAAAGTAATACTCATGGTGAGGAATCTCTACAAATGCTTATTGGCATCTTCATTTATCTTTCTGGTGAAAGATATGTTCTTGAGTTGGAGGATGGTTGAAGGATGTAGTTGAAAATTTGCAACATTGATCGGTTGATTCACAATAGTCAACCGACCCACTGGAGCATTTGCTCCTCCGTAATCCCAAAGAAATCTCTCTGGTGGTGGTGGGTCTTCAACCATTGTTTTTTTCTTTTCAGCCTCTGAAACTGAATGATCTGATGAACCTTCTGATTCATGTCTAACTAACCAAGCTTGTTTGTGCCTTGCGTGAAAAGTTCTTTCGATTTCAGCATCAAAAGGAAATTCAACTGAGGGCTTTCCTCACATGTAAAGCTTAGGAAAGATCAGTAATAACAAAAATATAAAAATTACAGAAAATAAATTTTAATTTGCAGAGCAACAAAATTTTAATTGAACTCAAATTACACTCAATAACTAGGTAGTCCCCGAAAACGACTCGAAAAATTGATGGGAAAAATAGAAAGTGTATTATTTTTGCCTTGCAGTAATAACGAAAAATTCCCCGAATGTCAATCTCAAGGGCTGCATGCAATTATCGAGTTCAATTCACGTTCAATTAAACAAAAACTTTAACTATGGTTTTGGTTTAGGAATTTTCACTTAGCAGAAATAGAAATAAGAAGAATATAAATTAGGTCTTTTTCACAGATATGAGGAGTATGCTATTGTATGGTGTATAATTTTCCCTGTAACAACCTTGAATCCTGATCTCTTCAACAAGTTCATATGATTCAATTACCAGCCCTTTAGATTATCTTCCCCTAAGTTCTTAGTGGAAAAACCTTTAACCATCCATCCTAAATCCTAAGTCCTTGGAGATATGTGATTGAGTCAAGCCTTTATTTAATCAAGGGTTAAATCCGGTAACTATAGGGTATCCCTAGTCCTAGGTGATATCATAGCTTAATTATATAAAAACCTTAACAACTGCGGTCCAGCTAGTTGTTAACCATAAATAATTCTTAATTTGTCCAATCAGGAAGGCATAAAAGCATTGTACAATTAAATTGAATAGAGAAGACTTTATTAAAGAACACAGGAATTCATAATCATTATAGATTCAAATCAAAGACACCCCTCTAGCATTGGGATGTTTAGCTACTCATATTACTCAAAATAATTATAAGACAAAACATAGACATTACATGGATTGGGATGAACTTTGATCTTCAATTGCTTCCACACATTAAAATCTCCTGCTCTCCGAAAACCTTAAGTGGAATTACCTTGTGGTAGGATGATGAACTTTATTACCAAATCACCAGCCTGGTATACCCGATGTTTGTCTTTCTGGTTAAAGGATTTGATCATGAGTTTCTAGTACATTTGACCATGACAAACATCCACAAGCCTTTTTTCATCAATCAAATTCATCTGGTCAAGTCGAGTCTTAATCCATTCGTCTTCATCTAGACTTACGTCTTTCATAATCCTTAGGAAAGGAATATGGACTTCAACAGGTAATATAACCTCCATACCGTAGACTAGAGAGAACGGGGTTTCTCCAGTTGATGTACATACTGAAGTGCGATAACCATTAAGATAAAATGGTAGCATCTTATGCCAATCTTTGTACGTCACCATCATCTTCTGTAAAATCTTCTTGATATTCTTTTTGGCGACTTCCACTACGCCATACATCTTTGGTCGATACAGAGAAGAATTGTAATGTTTAATCTTGAACTTCATGCAGAGTTCTATGATCACAGTATTGTTAAGATTGGTAGCATAGTCTATGATGATCCTTTCAATGATTCCATACCGACATATAAGGTTGTATTTAATGAACACAGCCACAACATTCTTGGTAACAGAAGCAAACAAGGCTGCTTTAACCCACATCGTGAAGTAATCGATAACGACCAAGATGAAATGTTGCCCATTGAAAGCAGTAGGCTTAATCTCTCCAATCATATCGATGCCCAACATTGCAAACGATCAAGGAGCAGTCAAGACATTCAAAGGAACCAGAGGAACATGTACTTTGTCAACAAAAATTTGGCATTTGTGGCAAGTTCTGGAATGATGATGGCAATCAGTTTCCATAGCAGACCAATAATAAACCACTCTTAGAATCTTCTTATCCATTGTATTCCCACTGGAGTGTGTATCAAAGACTCCTTCTTGCATATCTTTCATAATTTTTTCAGCTTCCTCAATGAAGCAAAGTCGAATCGTGGTTGCAATTGTACAAGATTCCGTTACTCAGAAAGAACTTGGCAGAGAACCTCCTTAGAAATTTCTTATCATTGATTGATGCTCCTTCCGGATATTCTCGAGTTTCGAGGTATCTTTTTACTTCGTAGTACCAAGGTTTTTCCTTTACTCCATCATTATCAACTTCGTAGCAATGCGCTGGTTCATCTAGTCTCTCAATAGTAATTCGAGAAGCTTCATTATCCCATCTGACTTTGAACCTATATGACATGGTAGTTAATGTGTCTGCCAATTGATTCTCCTCTCGTGGAGTATGTTCAAAAGTGACTTCTTTGGAGTATGGAATTAATGTCAACACATGCTCCTGATAAGGAATTAGATTTGGATGTTTCGTATCCCATTCTCCATTAATACGACTGATTACCATGGCTGAGTCCCCATATACATTCAAGAATTTAATTCTCATATCGATAGCAGCCTTGATACCCATGATGCATGCTTCGTATTCTGCCATGTTATAGGCACAATCAAAACACAACCTGGCGGTGAAAGTCGTACGGCAACACCTGGGAGAGATAGTCACATCACCGATTACATTACTAAGCGCGTTGGAAGCTCCATAAAAAACCATAGTTCATCGGGATATCGACTCAGGTCCTTCATATGGTCCAGGTTATTCATAATATGTAACTAGCATAATATTCTCATCTGGGAACTCGAAATTCATAGATTGATAGTCGTCTACAGCTTGATGAGCCAAATGATCTGCCAGTACACTTCTTTTGATTGCTTTCTGAGTAGTATACTGAATGTCATATTTTGTTAAGACCCTTTTCCATCTTTCTATTCTTTCGGAGAGAGCGGGTTTCTCGAATATGTATTTGATTGGATCCATCTTAGAGATCAACAAAGTAGTATGAGTCAACATATACTGTCTTAGTTGGCGAGAAGCCCATGCCAAAGTGTAGCAAGTTTTCTCGAGCAGTGAATATCTTGTTTCACAGTCGGTAAACTTTTTTCTAAGGTAGTATATCACATGCTCTTTTCCACCAGACTCATCATGTTTTCCTAATACACACCCCATTGAGTTCTCTAACACTGTTAAATACATGATAAGGAGTCTTCCTTCAACTGGTGGAATCATAATTAGAGGTTCTTGGAGGTACTCCTTGATTTTGTCAAAATCTATTTTACAGTTGTCACTCCACTTCACTACTTGATCTTTCTTTAGTAACTTGAAAATTGGCTCACAAGTAGCGGTCAAATGGGAAATAAGTCTGGCGATGTAGTTCGATTAGCCCAGGAAAACATTGAATTCCTTCTCAGTACAGTGAGATGGAATTTATTGAATGGCTTTAACCTTGGAAAGATCAACTTCAATACCCTTACCACTGACGACGAAACCTAGGAGCTTACCGGATCTTACCCCAAAGGAGAACTTGTTTAGATTCAGCCTCAACTTGTACTTTTTCAACCACTCAAACCGCTTGTGCAGGCGGTCGAGGTGTTCTTCTTACGTCTGGGACCGCTATCATGTCATCAACGTAAAGTGCCCCACTGTTTGACATAAGTGCTCTTCTCCATTCTTCAGGTGCCATCTTGATTTTATTATAACGAAAGAAACCATCCATGAAGGAAAATAGTTTATGCTAAGTGGTGTTATCAACCAAAACATCAATACACAGAAGCAGAAAGTCATCTTTGGGGCTTACCCTATTCAGATCCCGGTAGACTATACACATACGCACCTTTCCATCCTTATTAGGTACTGCCACCAAATTTTCAACCCACTAAGGATAAGATGTAACAGTTAAGAAAATAGTATTGAACTTCTTCATAACCTCAGCTTTGATCCTTTCAGACATCTCGGGATGCATACGATGAAACTTCTGTTTTATAGGAGGAAAATCTTCCTTCATCTGTAGACGGTGAACCACAATGATAGTATCAAGCCCTGGCATGTGTTTGTACGACCAAGAAAAGATCTCAACATAGTCACACAACATCTAGATTAATATCTTTTTAACATTGTCTTCTAGGTTGGAACCTATCTTAACTTCTTTCTTGCCATCTTCAGTACCCAAGTTCACAACCTCGACTGGCTCATCATGCGGTTGTGTGGCTCTTTCTTCCTGCATTAACAGCCTAGCAAGCTCTCCAAGTACTTCATAATCTTCCTCACCTTCTTCCTCGACTTGGTAGATCGGATTTTCAAAGTCATAATTGGCAATAGTAGAATTGTTATTAATGGGATCGAGGATGGATATTGATCTGCAATTTGTTGCGTGGGTGTGTGTAAGAACACATAACTATTTTGAAATCCATAGAGTAAAAGAAAGATAAAGAGAGCAAAATTTTAATGCAATTGTCCAATGATTTATTAAATGAAAATATGTCGATGAAAAATGACAACCCTAACAAATTGATCGTTGTGCCCCGAGTAAGGCACAAGGTTTAAAGTTATTGTTTAACCAAAAACTTGAAAGCAAGAAAACATAAAATAGCATTTACTCCTGACTAAAGGAGATTGGTATAAATTCTTCAGCCTTCCAATTGTTGAGCCCATTATCGGTAGTAGGGAAAATCCAACTGTCTATGTCACAGTCGCTATCAGTGTCTTCCACGACGTTAATGATCTTGTTATGATTAGGAGTGGGAGAGGTAATCATATTAGGAGGCTCAAAAGGGTCAGATTCAATCTCCTTAGAGTCAATCATATCTTGAATCTTATTTTTCAGAGCCCAACAGTTGTTAGTGTTATGCCCGGGACTGTTGGAGTGATATGCACACCTTGCATTAGGATTGTAATTGGGAGAAGAATTATTAGGATTCTGAGGAGGATCCTTCAATGTAATCATATATGCCTTCAACATGTGTTGTAATACTTGAGACAACGGTGTGTTGATTCTCGTAAACTGTCTCCTGGGTGGACCTGCCTACGCTGATTATTCTGTTGTTATTATATTGGCGCGAGAGTAGAGATTAGAACTGCCCCCATGACTTGGTTGTAGTCACTCTTATCACGACCCTTCTGGCCGTACATAGAATTGTATTCTTTCTTACCATTATAAGACTTCTTCATAGTATTCGAAGATGTAGCCACCTGATTTTTATAGTTTCTGATTCCATTCTCAACATTTTCTCCAGTCAATATCATTTTAGTGAAATCGGCTGAAGAACTTCCAAGTAGGTGATTATAGAAAGGCCTTGTTAGCAAGCTCTTGAACTTGTAAACCAATTATCTATCAACCAAAGGAGGTTGAACTTGTCCTGCAAGATCTCTCTATTTATGTGCGTACTCTTTAAAGCCTTCCTCAGAACCCGTGGACATACTCTGTAGTTGCATGCAGGTTAGTTCTAAATCAGAATTGTATTGATAATTGTGTTCCATACAGACTCTCTTGAAAGAAATGCAACCATAATCTCTTGTCAGCAGTGTGTGGTTGAATTTTCCAAACATATGATCTCAAGGTGGAAAAGGTAGGAGTTTTGAACTTAATACGAATGACGAATCTTGAGACTAAACCTAATTATTCAAAGTTCAAGCCAAGCACCTTCTAGATTTCCATAGCTTTTCGACGCTCTTCTAACGGCTTATACTTCTCATCCACAGGGGGATATTTTACATCCAATTAATCTTCTTCCTCTTCCTCAGGAAACTTGTCAGAACCAAGGTCGCTTTTTTTAGTCTTGACATTTTTACCATCTTCATCCTGGTTGTCATCTTCATCTGACGGGATGTCAAAATCTAGAGCTCGCTCGAATGGACCTCTGAACCTCCTTCCCATGTTAAGGATGCTGATTGGTTTCTTTGTTTTATTCTTATTCTCTTTGGAAACGAGCGCCTTCAGTTCTTCTTGCCCCTTGGCTATGTGTGATACGGTGGGAGAACTGACTTGAGGTTTTGCGTTTTGTATTCGCACTTGTTCGGTTTAGCAAGAGTCACCACCGACGTTTTATTTTATCCTAAAGGAAAGGTTAAAAAGCACAGGAAAAACCTTTTGAGATGTTTCGTGGGTTCGGGGGGTAGATTATGAAAAGGGAAGGTATTAGCACCCTTTTCATCCATGGTTATCCATGGGCTCTTAGTTACTTGTTTTAGATCACTTGCCTTGATTTTCAATTGCTTGAAATGGTGGTGTGTGTGTGTGTGTTTTGAAAATGTTTTTGAAAAAGATGCCTTGTCTAGGAAACCGTTGTAACAATTCTTTACTCGAATGTTTTACAAAGGCGTGTGTCTTTTCGAAAAGATGTTTCAATGTTTTGAAAGTTTGTTTTGAAAGTGTTTGTGGAGTGGGTTTTGAAAATAGGCAAGTGTGTTTTGCAAGTTTGATCAAGTAACTAAGAGTTGTCTACCCCTAAATTTACTCAAAGATTTTTCCTATGTTTTAACCCTTTTAATAGTATTGTTCCACCATTGTATTTGGTGGACAATCTTGTGTTAGGATGTTAACGGGACAGGCGCGAGTCATCGTATGGACCATGAATGCAATGGTGCCAAGTGTCTTTGGCAATTTTGCTTGAAGGTACTATGATCATTTTGTTTAGGCAACTTCGAAAGCGTCATCGAGGGACTATGCTCATTTTGATTTGTTTTGTTTTGCCAAAGAACCTCAACGTGCAAGCATGGCCCATTTTTGGAAGGAAACGAGTGGGATTACCCTAGGGGTGCAAGTGTGAATTATGTATTGATTGTCATGCATTTGTCTTGTATTTAGGTTATCTAGAGGTTGATTTTAAATCTTCGCATACAAACCCTAATTACTATACAGTATATAGAAAGCGATAAATTGCGGGAATTTAAAGTCTAAGCTATTACAAATAAGTATCTGGGAATGGGGGTACAAATATTTACAAATGGGGATGAGACTTATTAGGAGAGTAGTGTCCAAATAAATTTTACAACCAAATCGAATCGCATTCTCAATGTAACATGTATCAATGTACAAGAATAAAAGCAGTGTAAATGTATTGGTGTAAGTGTATGTGATTTATTTACAGGTGGGAAAAGTATGTTAACTTAATGCAAAATTAAATATTTATTTATTCCTTTTTTGTGTTTTTTTGTCAATATGTACAAACAAAATATTTAATAAAAGAAAAGAAAATGTTTTAAGAAATTCTATTTTTTATGTATTAATGTTTTTATGTATTTTAGTTAGTATTTTATGTACAAGATTTAAATTAAACAAAAAATGCTAAACTTAATAAAACTAAGTTTTTATGCCTTTTTAATTGATCTAAAATAAAATATAAAACATTCTAGAAAATTTTGTATACATATAAAAAAAAAGGTTAAAGTGTTTTTTATTTACAAAAGAAACAAATTATGTTATAAAAAGAAAATAAAAGAGTATTAGTATAAAAAAGTAAATGGGCTTGAGGGGGTTAGCTGGGCCCAAACAAAACAAATGAACAGAAGAATGAGGGGGGGGGGGGGGTGCACGCCAGTTTTGGGCTTAAGCTTTTGTGGGGCAAGGCCCAAACACATTTGACAACATTTGTTTTAGGGTTCCATTATTTTGTTTCATTTTAGGGTTACAGCTTAGCGCGGCGCCGTTCATCTTCTTCTCCTCTTCGTTTCCTTGAGCCAAACTTCTGACCTAGTCCTTCCCTTCTTGGCCACCGAACGCAACTTCCAACTCCCTTCTCTCCACGGTCATGCAAAGCGGTGACGAAAAGAGGTTTGATTTCCGTTTTAGGTTTTCGATTTTTACATGTTTATTGATTTCGTTTTTGACAAGTTCTGACCCTTATGTGTTGGTGTTCATGTGAGGTGTATAAAAGGGGTGAGAAATTTCTACCTTTGGAGAGAAGATGGAGGAGGACGGGAGGCCTCTCAGGCGGCCAAGGGCGGAGGAATACGATGCTGAGCTTTCTTGGAAAAACTGGTATCTTGTATCTTGTTTTTTTTATGGTTTTGTGATGAATGCTCTGAAAACCCTGCTTGTTGCTTCTGTCTTCTCTTTTGCTTGCTTTTGTATGCTTGTATGCTTGCCCCTGAAACACTTGCTTAATGATGTTGATTGTTGAGTATGGATTTGTTATTGTTAGCCCGATGATGAGGTTGCTCTGAGGGCTTTGTTTGGATATGTTGGATACTTTGTCTATTTTTCTTCTTTTCCTCTTCCACTGTTTGAATGCTGAGATGCTTTGTATGCTTGATATGCTTGCTCAATGATGAACTCAGTTCTGAGAGCTCTTGAGATTGGATGCTTTTTTCTGGTTTTTGTACTGGTTGGGCTTGAAGTTTCAGGTTTGGTTGGAATTTTGTTTGGAGCTTTAGGCTTTGAAGTTATAGGCCTTGAAGTTTTAGGCTTCAGGCTTGCTTATGCATGATGGAAAGGCTTAACAGTTTAGGCAGGCTTCTGAGTAGTTTAGCAGGATATGTTATTTTTGTTATGTGCTTTTTTCTGGTTATTCTGCAGCAGGCTTCTGGCTTGTGTTTTTGGTTGTTTGACAAGCTTCAAGCTGAGTCTTGAAAGGCTTGAGGCTTGTGTAGTTTGACAGGTTAAGGCCTTAGGCTTGTATGCTTATGGTTTTGAGGTTTGTATGCTTCTGGTTTGTTCGAAGCAGGTTAAGGCTTAGCTTAAGCTTCAAACCAGCTTGAGGCAGCTTTGGTTTGTTACAGGCTTGCTTGAAGCAAGCTCTATGCAGGCCAACAATTTTTTGAAATTGTAACAGGTTTGGTATTGTTTTTGTTGAAGGCAGTTCTGAGGTGTTTGAATGTTTGACACAGTTTGTGTTGCTTCTTGGTATTTTCTGCCCTCTTTTGAAACTGTTATGATATGTTTGTCTTATATCTTTTTTTCTAAGCCTCAAGCCTGCTGTAAGCCTTTCTCTCCTCTCTCTTTTTCTCTCTCTACAGATTAAAGCATTTTTTATTGCTTACTGTTGTACTTTCTAAAAAAGTACTGTCCTTGAAAATGATGATTTTGAAATAAGCTTGCATTGTCTCTTTCCTCTGTGTACTTTCAAGATTTTCTACATATCTCTTGACAGCTTTATATCTTTTGATATCCTTTTGATAGCTCTTGGACAGTTGGTTGACATTGGACTTGTTTTGGATTTGTGTAACTTGCAATTTGTGCAGTTCAGTTTGCTATTCAGTTTTAAAACTTTGGTTGACAATTTGGAATTATGAACTATGCAGCTTTATGCGCTTTTCAATTGATTTGCCTCTTTTGGTTGAAAATTAGAAACTAGGCAGCCCGTGTGACAATTTTGAATTTGTGCAATTGTAGCTTTGTGCATTTCATATTTTTTGCAAGCATATTTCTATCCCTCTTTGTGAACCAAGAATTTCTTGTGATTTGCAGAGAGGGTGAATAAACTGATTCCAGCCAGTTACTTTTAATGATGAGCTTTTTAAATTAACTGTCTGCTTTTTTCTTAATTCATCTGCGTTTGACTTTTTCCCTTTCCTTGTTTTTGCAGAAGAAAATCAATTGAGCAATGGGGAGCAGCAAATAGAAGATGAAGACTTAGGAAACTTAGGATGCAATTTTATTTCATTTTAAATCATTGTAACAAATATTATTATAAATACTTGTAAATAATTACTGTATTTAAATAACACTTGTACAAATAATTAAAAATAAATAAAAGTCTTTTTATTGATATTCCTTTTAATTCTTCTTCAATTGTTTATTTAATTATTCATATTTCTTAAATTATAATAACTGGAAGTAAATCCCAACTATTCTAACTCAGAAATGATAAATAATCAATAAACGTCCGGCGTTCTGGATAATCAAAGTATTGCACAGTTAAACAACAAATGTCCACATGTCCTTTTTTTCACTGATTAAATCAAAAAATGCAAGTTTCAATTCAAATACCTCAGCTCATATCCCAGAATAAATTGAAAAGAACTGTAGAATTAATTCTTTCTGAGAATGCACGCACAAAACCCTGATTCTTGATTTAATCATCGAAGAAGCGCCTGCCTGATCAAACCTTGAGCCAAACTCAAACAAACCCTAATAATTTGCTTGAAATGTTCCAGAGCCATGAAAACCCTAATTTGGATAGACTGATAAGAAAAAGTCTGTTTGACTGATTCTTACGCCAATCTGAAGAAGTCAGGGAAAACCCGAAGCTGTGATTTTCTTGTGAAAAATAGGAGGGCAAATGTTTGGGGTACAACAGTTGCCCCTGTTCAATCTTCTTGAACCTGAAGAGTTAGATTGGCAAGTTTGCCTTTCGCGACTCGAAGGTAAAAGGAGATTGGACACTAGAATGCCCAAAAAATTTGCACTCGGTGACGTGATGGTAGAGGGAATGGGCTTTAAGATGCCATTTGGTGATGGGCTTAGAGATGCCATCTAGGGATGTGACAAAATCTTGTCGGGGGATGGGCTTAGAGATGCCATCCGGAAATGTGACAGAATCTTGTCGGGGGATGGGCTTAAAGATGCCATCTGGAAGTTGCTGGTAGGAGAATGGGCTTAGAGATGCCATCTGGAAATGTTTGTTGAACTGTATGTCATTAGTGAGTGGATGAGTATCAGAAAGGTATCCATGTTTTGGAACATCTTTGAACTGGGGGTCTGAACAAGCAATAGATTGACATCCATGTTTGGAGAATCCGTAAACTGTTTTCAGGAGTTGAAATTGAATAAGCAATAGAGCAGCATTCGTTGTTGGGAAGCGTCCGTAAACTGTTTTCAAAAGTTGAGAAGAATCTAAACAAGCGATAGGTTAACATCCGTTACTGGAGAACCCGTGAGCTGTTTTCAGAAGTCTTAAGTTGAATAAGCAATAGAGCAGCATCCGTTGTTGGGAAGCGTTCGTAAACTGTTATCAAAAGTTGAGGAGAATCTAAACAAGCGATAGGTTAACATCCGTTACTGGAGAACCCGTGAACTGTTTTCAGAAGTCTTGAAGTTGAATAAGCAATAGAGCAGCATCCGTTGTTGGGAAGCGTCCATAAACTGTTTTCAAAAGTTGAGAAGTGGAGAAGGAACCGGTATAGGGTTTCCTGATGATGAGTCCATGTAAAACTGCATCTGGATGAATCTGGAATAAGTATCAGAATGTCGCCATATCTGGGTCACATCTGAACTATTTCTAGAAAGAATCTTGGAAGATGAAGATCTTTGTCTGTTGACTGATCTTTCCTGAAAAGGTAAAGAGTTAGTTGTATGCAATGTCATGATGCATGATGCAATGTATGCTATATCAATGTTTATGATATGAATGTGATGAATGCGCATGTAAGCTAATGAGCTGTCTTGCTGAGGATAGATGAATCCTGGATGGCTGGAGATAAAAGAATCTTGACTGTTGTCGGGGAAAGTGAATCCTTGACTGCTGCAGGGGATTGCAAGAATCTCTTGATTGTTGAAAGTGAGAAGTCTTGGGACCGCTGTTGGGGAATCAAGAGCTTGGATTGTATGTCAATCAACTGGGGATTCCTGTCTTGAGGGGATCTTCACTGGAGAATATTCGAATATTCTGTAAGGAACTGAGAATGAGAGTCTTCATTCTACTTGGGGATTGATAGTTGGAAATTTTAGCTCCGCTGGGGATTGCAAGGATCTTTTGATCGCTGCAGGCATTGATCTGGGATCCTGTGTAAGGTTTCTTGATGATGAGTCCGTGTAAAACTGCATCTGAATTTGAGAAGGAACCGGTGTAGGGTTTCCTGATGATGAGTCCGTGTAAAACTGCATCTGAATTTGAGAAGGAACCGGTGTAGGGTTTCCTGATGATGAGTCCGTGTAAAACTGCATCTGAAGTTGAGAAGGAACCGGTGTAGGGTTTCCTGATGATGAGTCCGTGTAAAACTGCATCTGAATTTGAGAAGGATCCGGTGTAGGGTTTCCTGATGATGAGTCAGTGTAAAACTGCATCTGAATTTGAGAAGGAACTGGTGTAGGGTTTCCTGATGATGAGTCTGTGTAAAACTGCATCTGAATTTGAGAAGGAACCGGTGTAGGGTTTCCTGATGATGAGTCCGTGTAAAACTGTAACTGAATTTGAGAAGGAACCGGTGTAGGGTTTCTTGATGATGAGTCCGTGTAAAACTGCATCTGAATTTGAGAAGGAACCGGTGTAGGGTTGCTTCATGATGAGTCCGTGTAAAACTGCATCTTGGATTGGAGAAGGAACCGGTGTAGGGTTGCTTCATGATGAGTCAGTGTAAAACTGCATCTGAATTTGAGAAGGAACTGGTGTAGGATTGCTTCATGATGAGTCCGTGTAAAACTGCATCTTGGATTGGAGAAGGAACCGGTGTAGGGTTGCTTCATGATGAGTCCGTGTAAAACTGCATCTTGGATTGGAGAAGGAACCGGTGTAGGGTTGCTTCATGATGAGTCCGTGTAAAACTGCATCTGAATTTGAGAAGGAACCGGTGTAGGGTTGCTTCATGATGAGTCCGTGTAAAACTGCATCTTGGATTGGAGAAGGAACCGGTGTAGGGTTGCTTCATGATGAGTCCGTGTAAAACTGCATCTTGGATTGGAGAAGGAACCGGTGTAGGGTTGCTTCATGATGAGTCCGTGTAAAACTGCATCTTGGATTGGAGAAGGAACCGGTGTAGGGTTGCTTCATGATGAGTCAGTGTAAAACTGCATCTGAATTTGAGAAGGAACCGGTGTAGGGTTGCTTCATGATGAGTCAGTGTAAAACTGCATCTTGGGTTGGAGAAGGAACCGGTGTAGGGTTGCTTCATGATGAGTCAGTGTAAAACTGCATCTGAATTTGAGAAGAAACCGGTGTAGGGTTGCTTCATGATGAGTCCGTGTAAAACTGCATCTTGGATTGGAGAAGGAACCGGTGTAGGGTTGCTTCATGATGAGTCAGTGTAAAACTGCATCTTGGATTGGAGAAGGAACCGGTGTAGGGTTGCTTCATGATGAGTCCGTGTAAAACTTCATCTTCCAACAGGTGATGAAGGAATTGTTGAACACTTTTGACATTCGAATGCCCCAAATGATGATGAAGGAGACTTGCCCCAAGTTCACTGAACCTTTGAGAGATTTGTTGAAACCTTGACTGGACTGCCCCAGGTTAACTGAACTTTGAAAGATCTATTGAAACCTTGACTGGACTGCCCCAGGTGTGCTGGATAGTGACATGTCATGCCCCTTTTTGATAGGAGATTTGTCAATGGAAGTGTCATCCTTTTTGAATTGATTTTGTTCATTGAGAGAGCTTTCGTTCCTCCGAACATTCGCTGTATGAATTTCTTCGCTGTCAAACAAATAACCATGTGCAAACAACGATATTCAAATAATGCGAATTTTATGCTTGTCTCGAAGTTTTGAAAAATGCGTTTTTTAGCAGAAAACTTTTTATAAGACAAATTCAACACAAGATTTAGAGCAAAGCCTTACAGGAGTCAGGATACCTTTTGTAACAGTATGCTTTCGAACTAACTTATGCTTCAATTAGGACTTTTGAAGGGTTGTAACGTGGCTTGGTTCACGGTTTAAGAAACAAAGGATAAAGGCTCAAAGTATATTTGTACCCACCCGCTCTTCGTGATGTTCTTCAATCCTAAACTCAGTTAATTGTGCGTCGAACTCCATTCGAATTTGGAACGACTTTTGGGTGATGGTTCACCAGTTGAATTTTGGAAGACAGTCATCATCTCCTTTTTCTTTTGCAACATTTTTTCATGTTGTTGAGGATTTGTAATGACCTCTTTCTTTTGATTTGTTATCCCTAACTTTTGCCTGACTGTTCCTGTTTTCGAGATTACAGTCAGCGGGATGCCCCAGCTTTCTTGAGCCTCCTTTGTAGGTTTTAGCTTAGTGGGCTTTTCTCCTTTGAGAGATTGACTGCCTATGTGATAGGGATCCATCATTGTCTTTTGATTCCAAAAAAAATGCTTTTCTCTTTTTGATGTCGTTCGTTGTATTACGAACTGAGAGTTTGTGACTTTAATGCGCACCTTTTTGAATTAACTGAGATACTACCCTGCCCCAGGTTTAAATCAAAGGTTTCAATTTGTTTAGAACAAAAAACTCCTACTTCTTTGGCTCGAAGGGGTTGACTAGGGATTATCTTCCTTATAACTCCAGTATTTGGGAATTGAAAGAAATGCCTGTACATCATCAGCAAGGTCTGTTCAAAAGCATACTGTATGAGATTATGGTATTGTTTCGTCATCCTCCCTCTAAAGGCTTGCCGCTTTTTATCAAGAGTTAAATATCATAAAGAAAGCATAAGAGTAGTGAAAACGAATGGATGAATTCAAGACAAACATATGCAATTGTGATCGGTGGATCTGGAACTGACTGTTTTAAAGCTGGTTCGCGAAATGTCGCGGTAAGCAAGAGTCGCCACCGTCTTTTATTTTCTCCAAATGGAAAGGACAAAAGCACAGAAAAATTCCTTAAAAGAGATTGCTCTCGGTTCGGGAGGTAGGTTATAGAAAGGGAAGGTGTTAGCACCCTTTCTATCCATGGTTATCCATGGGCTCTTAGATACTTGCTCAATGTGTTTTCAAAATGTTTGCTTGCTTTTCAATGTGGGTTTCAAAAATATTCTTTGAAAAGTTTCAGTTCAACTCGTACGTCAGAGTGTTTGAAAAGTTTGTTTTGAAAGTTTTTGAAAGTGTGTTGGTGTGAAAAGTATTTTGATTTGTTTGAAATTAGAGCAAGTATCCTTGAGAACCTACCTACCCTAAGGAATTCGTCTGTGTAAATGTCCTTTAAAGTAGTGCCATCCCACCATTGAGAGGTAGGTAGCACCACCGTTGGAGGTATTCGGGTCAATTCGAGTTTTAGGGACATGGTGATCACCGGAGCAATGGGAAGACACCTTAGAAGCTACCCTCATGCCAGGTTCCCGGATCATGAGGACTTACTAAGACATTTTCTACTCGACGACCACCTTTCGAAAGGCAACAGTGAGGCATACCCTAGGGGTGGTGTGTGAATTGTGTGTTATTTTCAGTTTATTGTTTGTCTTGTCATGCATTGGTGATCTAACGATTCGATTTTATTTTTGGGCATTCATTCTTTCATGTTATTGTTTAACAGTTAAAAGTGCGGGAATTTAAAGTGCGGAAAAGATAAAAGTCCTACGCTATTACAAAGGGCGCGGGTCTACAACGCCAAATTAATCCAGACCCGATTTAAAATAAATTGCAGAAAAGAAATGTCTAATAGCTATTACATGGCTTTGGTACAAGTACATTATATTCACAAAAGAAATAGATGAAACACGCGAAAAAGAAAATAATCAAATGTGAGGGCGTTGAACCCTTTAAAGGAATTAAAATAATTAAGTTATCTAAAATTAAAATTAAATGAAAAATGGTATTTTTGTGTTTTTTAGATTTAAAAGAAAAAAGAAAAATTAATTAAAATTAAAATGCTAAACCCTAGTTCTAATGTTTTTTAAGTTTATTATGAAAATATTGACTTTTAACCTAATTTAACTCTAAATTAATTTATGTACAATTTTTAATTTATGAAAATAACTAAATAAATAATTATTACTGTAGGAAGAAAAAGGAAAAAAATTAAAAAGGAAGAAAAATGTTTACTAACCTAATTCTATATTTTTTACATTTTTATTGAAAAAAAGAATTAAACTTATAACCTAATTTACTAAATTATTTACATGTTTATTTGAAAATAATCATAATAAAATAAATATTATATTTTTTACATTTTTCTGATTTTTGTATGTTTTTGTTTTTTATTAAAAATAATTAATTAAATAAACATAATTAAATAAAAGAAATAAAAAGAAAAGTTAAAGAAAGAATAAAAATAATAAGGCAAACCAGGGGGGGGGGTAGTCCCAGAATTGTGAGGTGTAGGCCTGGAAATTCTGGCCCATTTGATTTTGAATCCATTGACTTTTCCAATCAGGTGTGGCAGGTTGACTGGCATCCACCATATGCCTTTGTTCTGAACCCTTTGATAGACCTCCTGGGACACGTGGACAATGCATTTTGAATGTGCATGGTGAGTCTTAATGTGAGGCCTGCATGTAATTACCAATGGAAAAATAATGTGGAATTTTGCTAGACCTGGGATTTGAACCCAGGTCATGAGGGTTAATGGAATTCACGCTTACCACCTGAGCCAGCACGCACATGTTATTATATTACAACAAATAAATAATAAAAAAAGAAACAAGCGCGTTAGTGACTTTCTGGCGCGAGAATTCAAACGCGCCTATCACATGTTGACACGGAGTCATCTTCCTCCCCGTCCCTGTAAAACAAAACCCTATGGCCACAGTTTTCACGCGTGGGTTAAAGTAACCTTTAGGAAAATAGCGATTAGGATCCTGTTGGACATAAATTGTTCGCGAGGTATGCTTCTTCTTCGTCTCTAAACGCTGAGTATGACTATCATGGTCTGGAAGGCTGATTTTACAGCATGGTAAAAGCCCTAAAAGCAAAACCTGAAAACCCTAAAACGTGGCCATGGTAGATTCGCGTATGGTTAACAAAAATGAAATTAAACACAATGAATAGCTTAGAATCTTTGTAAGGAACAAGAATCCACAGTTAAAATGCAATGATCATGCTTAGAATTGAGAATACGATTTCAAAAAAATTTCTGTACAGCTTGAGTCGTAACTACCGTTTCTTCGCGTTTTGATTGAGGTTAAGGGTTGGGATGTGTTCAGTGATGCCTCAGGATGCTAATGGTATATGAATCAAGGCCTAAAAATCTCTCTAGTAGTGATTTCAGAATTGTGTTTTTATGCCAAAATTTCAATGTTCAAAAGCTTGTTTGGGCGCAGCTTATGAGGTGTTAGGCTTAGGGTTTGACTTAGTGATGATCATGGAATGGAATTGGCTAGTTATTTGACCTAGATTCAAGCTCATGAATGAACAAGTCTTAGGGTTTTTACCATTGACCATTTTTCCTTCTTTTTAGCCAAGACCTAGACCTAGTGTGAAACTTAACCCTAGCCTGAGTTTTTGAGTTGGCCCATGATACATAGAAATTGTCCAAGTTCACATGACACTATTCCATTGGTTTTTGAATTTTATTTGAATTTTCAAAGATTTAAAATGAATTAAATTATCAAAAATTAAATAAAATAAAAAAATCAATATTTGGTCTTGAAATTAACCATGGGACACGTGTGTGGCATGACAAGGATGAACCAAGTGGAAAAAATGGGGCCCTTTTGTCAAAAATTGGAGTTTCAAGGATAGTTGACTTTTGCCATTTCACAAAAATTTCCCAACTTCTACAAGGCATAACTTGCTCAATTTTTAAGCTTTTCACATGTTCTTGGACATTTTGGAAAGGTCTTTGAGTCCTTTAACCAATGCCTTTGGTCCCGTGTCATTTTGATTTACCAATCTCAAGTTATGGCCTTTGACTTAAAGTCCCTTTTTGTTGACTTTTGAAAATGACCTATAATGTTGAAATTGATAACTTTTTGTGAGAGCATTTCTTGGACTTGAAGTATGAAGATGAGTTGTAGGAAATTTCTTTCTCTTCAAAATGAGCTTTGGATGGAATTTTTCTGATAATCCATGTGAAAGTTATGCCCTGGTCAATTTCAGTTGACTTTTTCAACTGTCCAAATATAGCAACTTTTGCATCTTTGATGATTTCTGAGCCAAATTTTGAGAATCATGATCAAGCATTGATCAAATGATGTTTGTGGCTTCAAAATTATATGTTGACCAAAAATTTGAACTTTTGACTGTCAAATGACCATTTTGCCCCTACAGTTGACTGTAGTGCAATTTAGGGTTTTGACTGTGCAATCTTGAGCTGAATGCCTTGAAACTTGATATGAGGATGTTTGACCATGTTTGTAAGCATATGAGACTTGATTGAGCCTTTGAAAACTTCCTTTTCTTGATCATACTCAAAACCCTAATTTTGACTGTATGGGAGACTGTTGCACTGCACAACCCTTGGGGAATTTTGTGACTTGGCTTGGCAATTTCTTGAAGAATATGGGAGGGCAAATTTTGGGGTATAACAGTTGCCCCTGTTCAATCTTCTTAGACCTGAGGATGCAGATTGGCTGACGTGCCTTTCGTAATCCGAGGGTAAAAGATGATTGGACACTAGAGTGCCCGGAAATTTTCGCTCACATGTTAGCAATGAGGGTGGAATGGGCTTATAGATGCCATTTGGAGATTGCTGGATTGGATGATGGGCTTATAGATGCCATCTGGATGTTGATCGCGTAGGAGATTCCTTAGCGAGATCCTGCATACCTGCAAAACAAAAAATGAGTACCTGACACGTTGCAGGAGCTGATTTTTAGATGCTTGGTATTGATGTGTCCTGACTAGTTACAGGAGCCGAGTCTGGAGCTTCAAACGGCGATGAAAGAACCAGGGATGGTTACTACCTTAGCATGAATGGTAAGAGAGCCTTGGGCGACTTTAACTTCAACAACGCTCGTTGAGAAAAATCTGGGGTGTCTTCTACTGGGATAAGAATCAGGGAGATCTTAGGGTCGATCTGACTGAACCAGAGAGGCCTTTGACTGGGTAAGAATCAGGAAAATCTTAGTGGTCGATTTAACTGAACCGGTCTAGGTCTTGCAATGTCTTCAACTGGATAAGCAATCAGGAAAATCTTGGGACGATTTAACTGAACCAGAGAAGGCCTTTGACTGGATAAGCAATCAGGAAAATCTTGGGACGATTTAACTGAACCGGTCTAGGTCTTGAAATGTCTTCAACTGGATAAGCAATCAGGAAAATCTTGGGACGATTTAACTGAACCAGAGAAGGCCTTTGACTGGATAAGCAATCAGGAAAATCTTGGGACGATTTAACTGAACCGGTCTAGGTCTTGAAATGTCTTCAACTGGATAAGCAATCAGGAAAATCTTGGGACGATTTAACTGAACCAGAGAAGGCCTTTGACTGGATAAGCATCAGGAAAATCTTGGGATGATTTAACTGAACCGGTCTAGGTCTTGAAATGTCCTCAACTGGATAAGCAATCAGGAAAATCTTAGGGTCGATCTGACTGAACCAAGAGAAGGCCTTGGACTGGGTAAGAATCAGGAAAATCTTAGGGTCGATTTAACTGAACCGGTCTAGGTCTTGAAATATCTTCAACTGGATAAGCATCAGGGAGATCTTAGGGTCGATCTGACTGAACCAGAGAAGGCCTTTGACTGGATAAGCATCAGGAAAATCTTAGGGTCGATTTAACTGAACCAGACAAAGTCTTGAACGTGATTGAGAGCTTAAACCGCATCTTTTCTGAAAGGTAAAAGTCAGTCATATGCAGTGCATGATCTGGATCAAGCAATGATGTTATCAATATAAATGAGACTTGTATGATGCAATACGTTATGCGTGCTATAATGATGTATGTGATGTTTTTATGTATGTTTTCGTCTAGGAAAGTAAATCCTTGACGGGTGCCGGGAAGTCGTATCCTGGGCTGATGTTGAAGTATTGATTTTGTTTCCGCTGGGGATGATAGTTGCAAGAATACCGGTAGGAGAAGATGACTCCGTTGCGGAATAAACTTGGCAAATGAAGGATTCTGCGGGGAGAAAAGATACTCTGACGACCGTGCTGGGAAGCAATACTCTGTGGGAAGAGGTGCTTTACTGAGTGTTGATAATAGTTTGCTGGGGATAGGAAGACTTTGTAGACGACGCTCTTTCCATGGCTTTTGGCTGAGGATAACCCAGTTATATCCTGTTAAGGAAATAACTCTTTAAATAAAGCCGGACGACGCGTTCGTGCTCTGCGAGGGGATAAGCTTCCAGAATCTACTGGGGATAAGCTTACTGCTTGGAGAGATGAATTCCAATTTTCCTGGGGAAACTGGATTGGACTCTTCTGGGGAGTTTTGGAATGTAATTTTATACGTTGAAAGGGGGAACCTATGTAGGGTTGCATGCTGATGAGTTTGTGTAAAACTGTATCTGAAATGGAGAAGGAACCTGGGTAGGGTTACTTTGATGATGAGTTCGTGTAAAACTTTGTTTTTTTGGAAAGGGAGAACCTGTGTAGGGTTTCTGGGTGACGAGTCCATGTAAAACTGCATCTTGAAGAGAGGGAACCGATGTAGGGTTGCTTGGTGAGGTAAGTTCATGTAAAACTTCTTGATGAACCGGGGTGAGGTTATCTTGAGCTAAATCCATGTAAGACTTCTGGGGGGAACCAGGGTTAGGTTGCCGCAGGATAAGTTCGTGTAAAACTTCTTGACGAACCGAGGTAAGGTCATCTTGAGATAGGTCCATGTGAGACTCTTGGAGGAACCGGGGTTAGGTTACGGCAGGATAAGTTTGTGTAAAACTTCTTGATGAACCGGGGTTAGGTCATCTTGAGATAGGTCCATGTGAGACTCTTGGAGGAACCGGGGTTAGGTTACGGCAGGATAAGTTTGTGTAAAACTTCTTGATGAACCGGGGTTAGGTCATCTTGAGATAGGTCCATGTAAGACTTCTGGAGGAACCGGGGTTAGGTCACTTCGGGATAAGTTCGTGTAAAACTTCTTGACGAACCGGGGTAAGGTTACTTGTGATAAATCCATGTAAGATTTCTGGAGGAACCGGGGTAAGGTTACTTGGATAAGTTTGTGTAAAAACTTCTGGAGGAACCGGGGTAAGGTTATTTGGTTGAGTTTGTGTAAAAATCTCTGGAGGAACCGGGGTAAGGTTACTTGGATAAGTTTGTGTAAAAACTTCTGGAGGAACCGGGGTAAGGTTGCTTCGGGATAAGTTTGTGTAAAACTTCTTGATGAACCGGGGTTAGGTCATCTTATGGAGGAGGAGTCTGTGTATGACTTTGTCTGAAGGTTGAGCAGAAACCGGTATTGGGTTGCATGATTTTGATTAAGTGGATAATTGTCCTGTTTGGTCTCGGACGTTAGCCCACGATCTGGAATTTGTAAAGGTAGATGGTAATCATTTTTATGTTGATCTGTCCTTTGTAATTTGGTTGACAGAGCAATTGGATCGCCTGGATAACTCATTATTGCCCCTGCTTCGGAGGTGAGGGAAGAGGATACCTGTGTGGGTGATTGACAAATCTTCGGGTAGGCAAGTGACGAGATACCGGAACATAGTCGTACGCTTTGATCCCTAACTTTTGCCTGAACCGCCTTTTCAGGTTTTCTACTTGCCGGGTGTACATGTTTTTCGTTTCATCCCTTCATTTTGCCCGAACCCTTTTAGTTCGCCGGGAAGCCCTTATTTTTGCCTAGGTATGTCAACCTAGCGGGTCTTTGATTATGTGCAGTATTTTTTTTCGACTATGTCCACGCTCTCAGAATGTAGGGAGTTGCCCCTGTTGGAAGTATTTTGCCATGCCCCAGATAATGAGCAATGTGCCCCTTGATTGGAGGTTCTTCTGTTCACAAGGTGTTCATCGTGCGAATTTCCCTGCTTGTTCAAACAAGTAGTCATATGCAAACAAGGTTATTTTAAGAATGCAAAAGTCTATGTCTGTCTTGAATTTTGAAAATGCATTTTTTGTAATACAGTGCGATGTCAACTCAATATTTTACAGCAAACCTTCAGGAGTCAGGATACCTTCGTAACAGTATGCTTTCGAACTAACCCATGCTTCAGCTAGGACTTTTAAGAGTTATATCGTAGCCTGGTTCACGGTTTAAGAAACAAAGGATAAAGGCTCAAATTATTTGTACCCACCCGCTCTTCGTGATGTTCTCCAAACCTAAACTCAGTTGATCGTGCGTTAGACCTTGTTTGAGTCTTTGCTCTGATTTTTCGGTGATGATTCGGATATTGAACGTTTATTTGAATAGGCAATCATCCCCTTTTTTGCTGAGGGTTTGTGAGACCTCTTTTTTTTTTTGATTTAGTTATCCCTTTCTTTTTTTTTTTTTTTTTTTTTTGCCTGAACTGTTTCCTTTTTGGGATTACAGTCAGCGGGATGCCCCAGTTTGGTAAGTCTTCTTTATTGGTTTTGACTTTTTGGGCTTTTCATTCATGAATTTTTTTTTGATAATGACTGCCTGTCCTTATGATTGTTCGGAACCATCACTGTCTTTTGTTTTTGAAAAACTCATTTAGTGACATTCATTGTGCACTTGGATTGACTGATAGAACTACCCTGCCCCAGGTTATGATTAAGGGTTTTGATTTTCGAAAATACAAACTCCTACTTCTTTGGCTCTGATGGGTTGACGAGGGATTATCATCCTTATAACTCCAGTGTTTAGGAATTGAAACAATGCCTGTACCTCATCAGCGGGGTCTGTTCAAAAGCATACTGTAAATTGTGGTATTGTTTTCGTCATCCTCCCTTAAGAGGCTTAGAATTATTAATCGAGAGTTGACATCAGAAAAAAATATGAAAACAATTTGCATATAGTGAATACGAATATATTACTTCAAAACAGACATATGCGATACATTAATGAAATAACAATGTTTTAATCATGAGTAAATGTTTGAACAAAAGAAAATTGCGACTTGAACATTCGAATGAACAAAAATTTCTAGTCTCAGGGCTTGTCACTTCAAATGGTGAGCCTTGGAGGGATGGCAGAAAAATTCAGCCTGACCATCTTGTGTAAATTCCAATGCTCCTTCATCAATCAGGTCCTGGATCTTGTTTTTCAAAGCCCAACACTCGTTTGCATCATGTCCTGGACAGGCAGAGTGGTAGGCACACCTTTTATTGGGATCATAAGCAGGATGTGCTGTGTTGAGGTTCTGGGGATGAGCCCTTAATGTGATCAGGTTCAATCTCAACAGGCGTTGTAAAGCTTGAAACAGCGACATATTGAGCGGGGTGAACTGCCTCCTGGGCTTGTCTGTCTGAAGTTGGTGAAGTTGCTGCTGAATTGGTGATACTGGAGCCATATGAGGAGCTTTCTCCTTGCCTCTTTGTCTCAAAGGTGGTTGAACGATGATTGGCTTTTTACCCTTAGATGTTTGCCCCAGTTGGTTACCCTGAAGCAGTTTGTTGACGAGAACCCCGAGCTCATCTTGTCTTTGAGTTAAACCCTGAATGGCAGTCATCTGCCCCAGCATCTGGGCTTTCATTGCATCTATCTCAGCTTGCAGGCGTTCCAGCCGTTCGTCCTCAGTATTGTTCTTGGCAAAAGTCTCTACGAGAAGTGTTCTTAGCTCCTCCTGCCCCTTGGATAGATTCAGGAGGATGTCCCCGAGTCGAGCCTCTTGAGCAAGAAGGTCCTGGTTGTCTTGTTGTGAAGCCATTGCTGAAATAAACAGCGGGAAAGGTAAGTGACCTGCAACAAAGATACCTGTTATGTAAGGATGAGTATGATATGCATGCAATGTTTTCAAGGATCTCGCGGGGTAAACAAGAAAATTTGTTAGCATTGGAATTTAGAGCTTGATTGAAGGACACCCATGTTATTGAGAACTCTTCTTCAAGAGTCAGGGGCTCACCATATCAAGTGGGTCATAGCCCCTGACTTTAGTCATCATGTCTGGTTTTGATTTCCAAACAACCTTGGTTAGGGAACCTTCTTCAGGAGTCAGAGCTCACCATATCGAGTGGGTCATAGCCCCTGACAACATTGGCTAGAGGAAAATAAATCCTCTTTGCCCCTTGCTAGATGTTTGATTTATATGACCTGCATCACAAGCCCTTGAGATCCTTGAAATGGGTTAGGAGGTATGCAATGGTATGATGTCATGATATGCATGGGGTAATGTGAGTAACCCTGTTATGAGTCCCAATTAAGGACTATAAACAGACCCTGCAAGAAATTCAGTATACTTTGTTATGAGTCCCAATTAAGGACTATAAACAAAACCTGCAAGAAATTTGGTAAACCTTGTCATGAGTCCTAGTTAAGGACTATAAACAAAACCTGTAAGTAGTTCATGTGTCAGCTAACAAGCATGCAAGTAGGCAAGTACAAAGGCACACAAGTCACACAAGAGAAACCCTTAGGGTTTAGGCCAGCATGGGGTCTGGGTAGTACCCTCTTGAAGTTGGTGGGCTCAACCTGTCCTAATCAAAGTAACCGGGTTCTAAGGTTCCCAATATCACGGGATTGCTTTCATTGTTCATCGTTTCGATTTAGCCACTGAACTGGCGACCGAAATATTCCAGGAAAGCAACCCTCAATTGAGTGTAGTATCGAGTATCAACCAACCTCGGACTGCACCAAAGTCAGTTATCTCACTACCCTAAAGAGGCCAAGATAGTTCAATTAAGGTTCCTAAGGTCTGTTGATGCTTCACGACACCACGCGGAGGCCCCGTACTCTCCTTGACTGAACTCAAGGGTTACCGGTACACACCAAAGTGCCACATCAACGTAGCAGACTGTTTCAACCATGTCGGTATACCCCGCACAGTTCCCTCACAGCCTTGTTGCTACTTTCTAAAAGGGTATCCCCCAGATCCGGGTTAGGATCTATAGAACTCCCAAGACAGTCCCACAATTTAAAGCAAACAAAGCAATACAATTGAAAACACAGTTATGAGCTAGCCCTAAGGTACACCTCACTTTAAGTTATTCCCCAGCAGAGTCGCCAGTTCTGTGATCGGTGGATCTGGAACTGACTGTTTTAAAGCTGGTTCGCGAAATGTCGCGGTAAGCAAGAGTCGCCACCGTCTTTTATTTTCTCCAAATGGAAAGGACAAAAGCACAGAAAAATTCCTTAAAAGAGATTGCTCTCGGTTCGGGAGGTAGGTTATAGAAAGGGAAGGTGTTAGCACCCTTTATATCCATGGTTATCCATGGGCTCTTAGATACTTGCTCAATGTGTTTTCAAAATGTTTGCTTGCTTTTCAATGTGGGTTTCAAAAATATTCTTTGAAAAGTTTCAGTTCAACTCGTACGTCAGAGTGTTTGAAAAGTTTGTTTTGAAAGTTTTTGAAAGTGTGTTGGTGTGAAAAGTATTTTGATTTGTTTGAAATTAGAGCAAGTATCCTTGAGAACCTACCTACCCTAAGGAATTCGTCTGTGTAAATGTCCTTTAAAGTAGTGCCATCCCACCATTGAGAGGTAGGTAGCACCACCGTTGGAGGTATTCGGGTCAATTCGAGTTTTAGGGACATGGTGATCACCGGAGCAATGGGAAGACACCTTAGAAGCTACCCTCATGCCAGGTTCCCGGATCATGAGGACTTACTAAGACATTTTCTACTCGACGACCACCTTTCGAAAGGCAACAGTGAGGCGTACCCTAGGGGTGGTGTGTGAATTGTGTGTTATTTTCAGTTTATTGTTTGTCTTGTCATGCATTGGTGATCTAACGATTCGATTTTATTTTTGGGCATTCATTCTTTCATGTTATTGTTTAACAGTTAAAAGTGCGGGAATTTAAAGTGCGGAAAAGATAAAAGTCCTACGCTATTACAAAGGGCGCGGGTCTACAACGCCAAATTAATCCAGACCCGATTTAAAATAAATTGCAGAAAAGAAATGTCTAATAGCTATTACATGGCTTTGGTACAAGTACATTATATTCACAAAAGAAATAGATGAAACACGCGAAAAAGAAAATAATCAAATGTGAGGGCGTTGAACCCTTTAAAGGAATTAAAATAATTAAGTTATCTAAAATTAAAATTAAATGAAAAATGGTATTTTTGTGTTTTTTAGATTTAAAAGAAAAAAGAAAAATTAATTAAAATTAAAATGCTAAACCCTAGTTCTAATGTTTTTTAAGTTTATTATGAAAATATTGACTTTTAACCTAATTTAACTCTAAATTAATTTATGTACAATTTTTAATTTATGAAAATAACTAAATAAATAATTATTACTGTAGGAAGAAAAAGGAAAAAAATTAAAAAGGAAGAAAAATGTTTACTAACCTAATTCTATATTTTTTACATTTTTATTGAAAAAAAGAATTAAACTTATAACCTAATTTACTAAATTATTTACATGTTTATTTGAAAATAATCATAATAAAATAAATATTATATTTTTTACATTTTTCTGATTTTTGTATGTTTTTGTTTTTTATTAAAAATAATTAATTAAATAAACATAATTAAATAAAAGAAATAAAAAGAAAAGTTAAAGAAAGAATAAAAATAATAAGGCAAACCAGGGGGGGGGGGGGGGTAGTCCCAGAATTGTGAGGTGTAGGCCTGGAAATTCTGGCCCATTTGATTTTGAATCCATTGACTTTTCCAATCAGGTGTGGCAGGTTGACTGGCATCCACCATATGCCTTTGTTCTGAACCCTTTGATAGACCTCCTGGGACACGTGGACAATGCATTTTGAATGTGCATGGTGAGTCTTAATGTGAGGCCTGCATGTAATTACCAATGGAAAAATAATGTGGAATTTTGCTAGACCTGGGATTTGAACCCAGGTCATGAGGGTTAATGGAATTCACGCTTACCACCTGAGCCAGCACGCACATGTTATTATATTACAACAAATAAATAATAAAAAAAGAAACAAGCGCGTTAGTGACTTTCTGGCGCGAGAATTCAAACGCGCCTATCACATGTTGACACGGAGTCATCTTCCTCCCCGTCCCTGTAAAACAAAACCCTATGGCCACAGTTTTCACGCGTGGGTTAAAGTAACCTTTAGGAAAATAGCGATTAGGATCCTGTTGGACATAAATTGTTCGCGAGGTATGCTTCTTCTTCGTCTCTAAACGCTGAGTATGACTATCATGGTCTGGAAGGCTGATTTTACAGCATGGTAAAAGCCCTAAAAGCAAAACCTGAAAACCCTAAAACGTGGCCATGGTAGATTCGCGTATGGTTAACAAAAATGAAATTAAACACAATGAATAGCTTAGAATCTTTGTAAGGAACAAGAATCCACAGTTAAAATGCAATGATCATGCTTAGAATTGAGAATACGATTTCAAAAAAATTTCTGTACAGCTTGAGTCGTAACTACCGTTTCTTCGCGTTTTGATTGAGGTTAAGGGTTGGGATGTGTTCAGTGATGCCTCAGGATGCTAATGGTATATGAATCAAGGCCTAAAAATCTCTCTAGTAGTGATTTCAGAATTGTGTTTTTATGCCAAAATTTCAATGTTCAAAAGCTTGTTTGGGCGCAGCTTATGAGGTGTTAGGCTTAGGGTTTGACTTAGTGATGATCATGGAATGGAATTGGCTAGTTATTTGACCTAGATTCAAGCTCATGAATGAACAAGTCTTAGGGTTTTTACCATTGACCATTTTTCCTTCTTTTTAGCCAAGACCTAGACCTAGTGTGAAACTTAACCCTAGCCTGAGTTTTTGAGTTGGCCCATGATACATAGAAATTGTCCAAGTTCACATGACACTATTCCATTGGTTTTTGAATTTTATTTGAATTTTCAAAGATTTAAAATGAATTAAATTATCAAAAATTAAATAAAATAAAAAAATCAATATTTGGTCTTGAAATTAACCATGGGACACGTGTGTGGCATGACAAGGATGAACCAAGTGGAAAAAATGGGGCCCTTTTGTCAAAAATTGGAGTTTCAAGGATAGTTGACTTTTGCCATTTCACAAAAATTTCCCAACTTCTACAAGGCATAACTTGCTCAATTTTTAAGCTTTTCACATGTTCTTGGACATTTTGGAAAGGACTTTGAGTCCTTTAACCAATGCCTTTGGTCCCATGTCATTTTGATTTACCAATCTCAAGTTATGGCCTTTGACTTAAAGTCCCCTTTTGTTGACTTTTGAAAATGACCTATAATGTTGAAATTGATAACTTTTTGTGAGAGCATTTCTTGGACTTGAAGTATGAAGATGAGTTGTAGGAAATGTCTTTCTCTTCAAAATGAGCTTTGGATGGAATTTTTCTGATAATCCATGTGAAAGTTATGCCCTGGTCAATTTCAGTTGACTTTTTCAGCTGTCCAAATATATCAACTTTTGCATCTTTGATGATTTCTGAGCCAAATTTTGAGAATCATGATCAAGCATTGATCAAATGATGTTTGTGGCTTCAAAATGATATGTTGACCAAAAATTTGAACTTTTGACTGTCAAATGACCATTTTGCCCCTACAGTTGACTGTAGTGCAATTTAGGGTTTTGACTGTGCAATCTTGAGCTGAATGCCTTGAAACTTGATATGAGGATGTTTGACCATGTTTGTAAGCATATGAGACTTGATTGAGCCTTTGAAAACTTCCTTTTCTTGATCAGACTCAAAACCCTAATTTTGACTGTATGGGAGACTGTTGCACTGCACAACCCTTGGGGAATTTTGTGACTTGGCTTGGCAATTTCTTGAAGAATATGGGAGGGCAAATTTTGGGGTATAACAGCAATGCATTAATGAAACAAAGTTTGACATTAAAAGATAATTGTTTGAATAACAAAGAGATTACAACTTGGAAATTCAAATGAAACAAAAGCCTCTCAGTTTGAGCCTTGTCAATTCAGGTGGAGAACTCCTTAACGGAAGATTTTCATCTCGCCATCTGGCATGAACTTCAACACTCCAATGTCGATTAGATCTTGAATCTTGTTCTTCAAAGCCCAACAGTCGTCGGTGTCATGTCCCGGGCTATAGGAGTGGTACACACAAAATGCATCGGGATGATAGTTAAGAGCGGAGGTATTGGGCTTCCGAATAGGATCTCTCAAAGCAGTCAGATTGACCTCCAACAAGCGCTCCAGTATTAGAGATGACGGTATGTCAGTCTCAGTGAACTGTCTTCCCGACGTATTTTGCTTACTCTGATTACCCCGTTGACGCTAGCGAGGTTGTTGTTGGGCTTGTGACCCTGAAGTAAGTAGAGGAGCCTTCCCCTTGTCTTCTTGAGTGGTAACTTGTTCTTCAACCTCAGATGTTTATCCAACTTGGTTGTCCCGAAGTAGTTGGTTGACGAGAACTATGAGTTCCTCTTGTCTTTGAGCCAAGTCCTGAATGAGAGCCATCTGGCCCACCAGTTGCCCCATCATTTGGATCCTCATTGTAGTCAGCTCAGACTGCAGTGCTTCCAACTGATCACTCTTGGCATTGCTTGAATTCTCCTGGACCAAGCCCTTTGTGAGGAGAGCTTTCACTTCTTCTTGCCCCAGGGACAGGTTTAAGAACATCTCTTGAAGCTGAGCATTTTGATCCTGGATATCCTTGACAGTCCTCTCTAGAGCCATCTCTTACTGAAATAAATAGTAGGAGAGTAAGGAAACCTGAAAAGGAAAGATTGTTATGATGTAATGCATGATAGGTGGATGAATGTTTTCAAGGATCTCTTGGGGTAAACACAAGAGAATGTTAGAGGTTGAACTTCGATCTTTGATTGGATAACTTTGCACCGGTGGATGTCTTTCCACGAGAATCAAGCTCACCATGTCAAGTGGGTCATAGCCCCTGATTCAAGTTGTTGCACTTGATCTTTGATGGTATTTGTTTAGAGGAGAAACCTCTGGCCCCTTGGTAGACGTCTGGTTCAACGTAACCCTGCATCAAAAGAACCCTCGAGATCCTTGAAATGGTTAGTAAAAAATGCTATGGTATGATGTCATGATGTTATGTACATGTATGCAGAAGCAAGTAAGTGTATATACAGGCAATCATATTCACAAAAAGCAAACAAGTCCTTAGGTTTAGGCTTGCATGGGGTTTGTAGGTAAGTACCCTCTTGAAGTTAGTTGGCTCATCCTGTCCTAAAATAGAAACCGGGTTCTAAGGAGCTCAATATCATTGGATTATTTTCTGTGTTCATTGTTTTGGTTTAGCCACTTAACTAGCGACCAAAATATTCCAAGAAAACAACCCTCAATGAGTGTAGTATCGAGTATCTACCAACTTCGGACTGCACCAAAGTCGGTCATCTCACTACCCCTAAAAAGGATAAGATGGTCAATTAAGGTTCTAAGAGTTCGTTAGTGCTTCATGACATCACTCAGTGGCCCCGTACTCTCCTTGATTGAACTCAAGGGTTACCGGTACTCACAAATATGTCAAACTAACATAGCTTACTGCTTCAACCATGTCGGTATACCCCGCACAGTTCCCTCACAGTTTTATTGCTATTTACCTAAAAAGGTGCCCCCAAATCCGGGTGTAGGATTTACAACAAACCCAAACAAGGACCCAAAAAGTAAAGCAATCAAGGCAATCAAAGCAAGAATGTAAGGGTGATCTAAACCCTAAGGTAACCCCACTTTTAAAAGAATCCCCAGCAGAGTCGCCAGTTCTGTGATACGGTGGGAGAACTGACTTGAGGTTTTGCGTTTTGTATTCGCACTTGTTCGGTTTAGCAAGAGTCGCCGCCGAATTTTTATTTTATCCTAAAGGAAAGGTTAAAAAGCAAAGGAAAAACCTTTTGAGATGTTTCGTGGGTTCAGGGGGTAGATTATGAAAAGGGAAGGTATTAGCACCCTTTTCATCCATGGTTATCCATGGGCTCTTAGTTACTTGTTTTAGATCACTTGCCTTGATTTTCAATTGCTTGAAATGGTGGTGTGTGTGTGTGTGTGTTTTGAAAATGTTTTTGAAAAAGATGCCTTGTCTAGGCAACCGTTGTAACAATTCTTTACTCGAATGTTTTACAAAGGCGTGTGTCTTTTCGAAAAGATGTTTCAATGTTTTGAAAGTTTGTTTTGAAAGTGTTTGTGGAGTGGGTTTTGAAAATAGGCAAGTGTGTTTTGCAAGTTTGATCAAGTAACTAAGAGTTGTCTACCCCTAAATTTACTCAAAGATTTTTCCTATGTTTTAACCCTTTTAACAGTATTGTTCCACCATTGTAATTGGTGGACAATCTTGTGTTAGGATGTTAACGGGACAGGTGCGGGTCATCGTATGGACCATGAATGCAATGGTGCCAAGTGTCTTTGGCAATTTTGCTTGAAGGGACTATGATCATTTTGTTTAGGAAACTTCGAAAGCGTCATCGAGGGACTATGATCATTTTGATTTGTTTTGTTTTGCCAAAGAACCTCAACGTGCAAGCATGGCCCATTTTTGGAAGGCAGCGAGTGGGATTACCCTAGGGGTGCAAGTGTGAATTGTGTATTGATTGTCATGCATTTGTCTTGTATTTAGGTTATCTAGCGGTTGATTTTAAATCTTCGCATACAAACCCTAATTACTATACAGTATATAGAAAGCGATAAATTGCGGGAATTTAAAGTCTAAGCTATTACAAATAAGTATCCGGGAATGGGGGTACAAATATTTACAAATGGGGATGAGACTTATTAGGAGAGTAGGGTCCAAATAAATTTTACAACCAAATCAATCGCATTCTCAATGTAACATGTATCAATGTACAAGAATAAAAGCAGTGTAAATGTATTGGTGTAAGTGTATGTGATTTATTTACAGGTGGGAAAAGTATGTTAACTTAATGCAAAATTAAATATTTATTTATTCCTTTTTTGTGTTTTTTTGTCAATATGTACAAACAAAAGATTTAATAAAAGAAAAGAAAATGTTTTAAGAAATTCTATTTTTTATGTATTAATGTTTTTATGTATTTTAGTTAGTATTTTATGTACAAGATTTAAATTAAACAAAAAATGCTAAACTTAATAAAACTAAGTTTTTATGCCTTTTTAATTGTTCTAAAATAAAATATAAAACATTCTAGAAAATTTTGTATACATATAAAAAAAAAGGTTAAAGTGTTTTTTATTTACAAAAGAAACAAATTATGTTATAAAAAGAAAATAAAAGAGTATTAGTATAAAAAAGTAAATGGGCTTGAGGGGGTTAGATGGGCCCAAACAAAACAAATGAACAAAAGAATGAGGGGGGGGGGGGGGGGGGGGTGCACGCCAGTTTTGGGCTTAAGCTTTTGTGGGGCAAGGCCCAAATACATTTGACAACATTTGTTTTAGGGTTCCATTGTTTTGTTTCATTTTAGGGTTACAGCTTAGCGCGGCGCCGCTCATCTTCTTCTCCTCTTTGTTTCCTTGAGCCAAACTTCTGACCTAATCCTTCCCTGTTTGGCCACCGAACGCAACTTCCAACTCCCTTCTCTCCACGGTCATGCAAAGCGGTGACGAAAAGAGGTTTGATTTCCGTTTTAGGTTTTCGATTTTTACATGTTTATTGATTTCGTTTTTGACAAGTTCTGACCCTTATGTGTTGTTGTTCATGTGAGGTGTATAAAAGGGGAGAGAAATTTCTACCTTTGAAGAGAAGATGGAGGAGGACGGGAGGCGTCTCAGGCGGCCAAGGGCGGAGGAATACGATGCTGAGCTTGCTTGGAAAAACTGGTATCTTGTATCTTGTTTTTTTATGGTTTTGTGATGAATGCTCTGAAAACCCTGCTTGTTGCTTCTGTCTTCTCTTTTGCTTGCTTCTGTATGCTTGTATGCTTTCCCCTGAAACACTTGCTTAATGATGTTGATTGCTGAGTATGGATTTGTGATTGTTAGCCCGATGATGAGGTTGCTCTGAGGGCTTTGTTTGGATATGTTAGATACTTTGTCTATTTTGCTTCTTTTCCTCTTCCACTGTTTGAATGCCGAGATGCCTTGTATGCTTGATATGCTTGCTCAATGATGAACTCAGTTCTGAGATCTCTTGAGATTGGATGCTTTTTTCTTGTTTTTGTACTGGTTGGGCTTGAAGTTTCAGGTTTGGTTGGAATTTTGTTTGGAGCTTTAGGCTTTGAAGTTACAAGCCTTGAAGTTTTAGGCTTCAGGCTTGCTTATGCAGGATGGAAAGGCTTAACAGTTTAGGCAGGCTTCTGAGTAGTTTAGCAGGATATGTTATTTTTGTTATGTGCTTTTTTCTGGTTATTCTGCAGCAGGCTTCTGGCTTGTGTTTTTGGTTGTTTGACAAGCTTCAGGCTTAGTCTTGAAAGGCTTGAGGCTTGTGTAGTTTGACAGGTTAAGGCCTTAGGCTTGTATGCTTCTGGTTTTGAGGTTTGTATGCTTCTGGTTTTTTCGAAGCAGGTTAAGGCTTAGCTTGAGCTTCAAACCAGCTTGAGGCAGCTATGGTTTGTTACAGGCTTGCTTGAAGCAAGCTCTATGCAGGCCAACAGTTTTTTGAAATTGTAACAGGTTTGGTATTGTTTTTGTTGAAGGCAGTTCTGAGGTGTTTGAATGTTTGACACAGTTTGTGTTGCTTCTTGGTATTTTCTGCCCTCTTATGAAACTGTTCTGATATGTTTGTCTTATATCTTTTTTTCTAAGCCTCAAGCCTGCTGTAAGCCTTTCTCTCCTCTCTCTTTTTCTCTCTCTCTCTCTATAGATTAAAGCATTTTTTATTGCTTACTGTTGTACTTTCTGAAAAAGTACTGGCCTTGAAAATGATGATTTTGAAATAAGCTTGCATTGTCTCTTTCCTCTGTGTACTTTCAAGATTTTCTGCATATCTCTTGAGAGCTTTATATCTTTTGATATCCTTTTGATAGCTCTTGGACAGTTGGTTGACATTGGACTTGTTTTGGATTTGTGTAACTTGCAATTTGTGCAGTTCAGTTTGCTATTCAGTTTTAAAACTTTGGTTGACAATTTGGAATTATGAACTATGCAGTTTTATGCACTTTTCAATTGATTTGCCTCTTTTGGTTGAAAATTTGAAACTAGGCAGCCTGTGTGACAATTTTGAATTTGTGCAATTGTAGCTTTGTGCATTTCATATTTTTTTGCAAGCATATTTCTATCCCTCTTTGTGAACCAAGAATTTCTTGTGATTTGCAGAGAGGGTGAATAAACTGATTCCGGCCAGTTACTTTTAATGATGAGCTTTTTAAATTAACTGTCTGCTTTTTTCTTAATTCATCTGCGTTTGACTTTTTCCATTTCCTTGTTTTTGCAGATGAAAATCAATTGAGCAATGGGGAGCAGCAAATAGAAGATGAAGACTTAGGAAACTTAGGATGCAATTTTATTTCATTTTTAATCATTGTAACAAATATTATTATAAATACTTGTAAATAATTACTGTATTTAAATAACACTTGTACAAATAATTAAAAATAAATAAAAGTCTTTTTATTGATATTCCTTTTAATTCTTCTTCAATTATTTATTTAATTATTCATATTTCTTAAATTATAATAACTGGAAGTAAATCCCAACTATTCTAACTCAGAAATGATAAATAATCAATAAACGTCCGGCGTTCCGAATAATCAAAGCATTGCACAGCTAAACAACAAATGTCCACCTGTCCTTTTTTTCCCACTGATTAAATCAAACAATGCAAGTTTCAATTCAAATACCTCGGCTCATATCCCAGAATAAATTGAAAAGAACTGTAGAATTAATTCTTTCTGAGAATGCGCGCACAAAACCCTGATTCTTGATTTAATCGTCGAAGAAGCGCCTTCCTGATCAAACCTTGAGCCAAACTCAAACAAACCCTAATAATTTGCTTGAAATGTTCTAGAGCCATGAAAACCCTAATTTGGATAGACTGATAAGAAAAAGTCTGTTTGACTGATTCTTACGCCAATCTGAAAAAGTCAGGGAAAACCCGAAGCTGTGATTTTCTTGTGAAAAATAGGAGGGAAATTTTTTGGGGTATAACACTATGTTCAGAAACATCTCTTGAAACTGAGCATTCTGAGCCTGGAGATCTTTGATTGGCTATTCAAGAGCCATTTTTCTGCTGAAATAAACATCACGAAGATGAGAAAACTTGTCTTAGAAACCTATTATGTAATTATATGTATGGTATGTGGGTGCACATGCAATGTTTTCAAGGATCTCGTGGGATTTAAATTTGAAACTTTAGATATTGAATCTGGTTGCAACTTTGTCTGAAGAACTTTATGTATTCATCTTTGAATGTCATTATATAAGAATCAAGCTCATCATATCCAGTGGGTCATAGCCTCTAGCTTAAGTGAATGTAATTTTGATCTTGACGGCATTTGGCTAGAGGAAAATAAATCCTCTTGCCCCTTGCTAGAAATATGGCTTATAAAAATCGTGCACGATAAATCCCTAAGATCCTTGAAATGGTTAGTAATAATGTTATGTTATGATGATATAATGCTATGATGTCATGTTCACGTTAGATAAATGGAAAACACACACAAGTCACACAAGAGCCTTAGGTTTAAATGCTTGCATGAAGTCCAAAGGTAAGTACCCTTCCCCATTAAAGCTAAGTTGGCTCAACCTATCCTAGAATAGTAACTGGGTTATATGAGTCTCAATATCACCAATCTTTATCGTAGGTTTTATTTTAGCACGACAACTGACTAGCCACCAAAACATCCCGAAAGTCCAATCTCAATGAGCATAGTTTCGAGTATCAACCAACCTTGGACTGCACCAAAGCTGGATATCTCACTACCTTCTATTGGCCAAGATGGGTCAATTAAGGTTCTAAAAGTCTGTTAGTGTTAATGACACCATGCGACAACCTAATGTTATCCTTGACTGACTCAAGGAACAACAGTACAAACCAAAGTGTCACACTAACATAGCCATCATATTAACCATATCGGTATACGCCGTACAATCTTTATGATCTATTGCTACTTCTCTAAGGTATCCCTAGATCCAGGTGTAGGATTTTACAAGTAAATAAACCCAAACAAACCCTTTAAAATAAAGAAAGCAAAGAAAATAATTAAAGCAAGTAAAAGTGATCTAACCCTAAGGTAACGCTTTTATTTTAAGTGTTCCCCGACATAGTCGCCAGTTCTGTAATACTGTAGGAGAACTGACTTTTTGGTTTCATCCAAAATGTGCAAATAGCTTGAGTCACCACCGACTTTTCTTTTATCCAATAAGGAATGGGTGAAAAGAACAGGGAAGACCTTGATATATTTTGAGTTCGGGGGGGGGGGGGGGGGGGGGTAATATATGAAAAGGGAAGGTGTTATCACCCTTTTCACCCATAGTTATCTATGAACTCTTAATGCTTACTTTGAAAAACTTGCTTTGTGTGTGTGATTTTCTTGAAAATATTTTGAAATCTCCAATGTAAGGATGACTTTGTAATGATTCTTGTATCAGTCCTCAAGAATGTAAACAAAGTGTTATTTTTGAAAATATTTGTTTGAAAGTGTAGTGTGAAAAAAAGTTGTGAGAAAAGTTGTGAGAGAGTTTCTTACCCACTAAATTCTTTTTTTATTCTTTTCCTTCTCTTTTAGAGATAGTACTATCCATACCATTAGTTGGTAGGTAGCCCTATCTATTGGATGTGAAGGGACAGGTGAAGGGTCATCATATGGTCATTGAAGGCAACACGTAGAGATACTTTAGCAATTATATCAGAGAGACTAGATCATTTTTCATAGGCAACATCGAAGGGTCATAGAGGGACTATGATCTTTATTCGAGGGTCTTTTACTACAGTATCCCTACGACCATTTATTCAAAGGAAACAAAGAGAGGTTACCCTAGAGGTGTGAGTGTGAAAAGTGTGTTCAGTTCAGTTATATTTTTCTTGAATTAGGGTTTTCTATCGATTGATTTTAGTCATGTTATACAAACTCTAATTACTAGAAGTATAAAATATAGCAGGGAAAGTAAAGTGCGGAATATAAAGACCTAAGCTATTAGAGGGCTTTAGGGCAGTTACATAAGTATAAAAAAATGCGGGAAAGTAAACCCTAAAAACTATTACATCCTGGGAGCAGATACATAATAGATAAAAAGTGCAAGAAAGTAAATCTAAGCTATTACAATTAAAGAGTGCAAGCTATAAACTTTTCTAAGAAAATAAATAGCAAAAAGAAATAAAAAATTTTAGAAAAATGTTTGAATGTTATAAAACCTAAGTTTTTATTTTTGTATTTTTATAGAAAATAATTTAAATGATAATAGTAATTAAAACCTAAATTCTAATTGATTTTAATATTTAAGAAAATATTAATTAGCCTAATTAATTAATAGATTAAAAATATGTCAAAAATATATTATTGATTAAAAGAACCCTAATTATAATTAATTTTAATATTAAGAAAAATGTTAATTAATTTAATTAATTAGTAAAATAAAAAAAATTATCAAAAAGATTAATTACTCATTAAAAACCCTAATCCTAATTTAAAAATAATTAAAGTTTGTTAATGATTAATTAGAAAATAGTTAAGAAAATAAGAAGAAATTAGGGTAAGTGAAAAAATGAAGAAAAAAAAAAGAATGTCTAGGGTGAGTGTTGAACCCACGCCCTTCTTTTCACCAGTTAATGATCTTACCACCATGCCACCTGTTGTTTCTTGTCAAACATATGAACAAAAATATATATAAAAGAAGATTAAATCAGAAAATCAGAGATTAAATGAAATTGAACACGCGCGCTGGTGGTGGGGTCCCGATAATTGAATGGATGAATGGGATGGTTACGCACCTAGGTTAAAGATTGAACTGGATGGTAAACTGTCATGGATGGAGGTTACAACCATCTTCTCTAATGGTGATAGACATTGAAATCTGTGAAATCAACATCAAATAACAAAATAAAGTGCCCAAATTGGCTAATTTAGAGGCAGCGAGTTCTATGGTATAATTAGTTTCATCTGAAATAACCTACAATTATAGATTCACAACTTTGAGAGCTTCGTGCCCCAACAATGGTTAAATTCGATTCCTGCGCTATACTTTATAAGTAATGGATCAAAATAATTCTAAACCTCATCACGAACATGTATAAATGCACAAAATCATTCAACAATGCATGAATTAAGAGTTTGAGATTGATAAAGTTACCATAACCGATGATGTTGAGGGAAGAGCTCTGGTGTGATTCAATATTGAGTAATGATTTGGACCAACTCTTGGAGATTTTAGGAAGGTGAATTTATGCTCAATCATGATTGAGAACGACTAGAGATAAGGGTTTGTGTTTACCCTAGCTCTTGAGAATTTTGAGATTTTTTTTAAAGTTCTTTTTGAGGCAATTTCGTTTTCTCTGATGGTCTTAATGTGTTCTCTGTTTATAGGCCATGAATGAGGTCAACAAACATCAATCAAATCTTTGTATTTCATGACAAAATATTTGATTTGAGTTTTTTTGCATGGAAACATATCTTTTTGAGCTCAATCTTATGCCAAATCAAATATTCATGATCCCTCACTAATTTTTAGCATGATTATGTGATATTGGACTCATGATTTTATTCAAAATAGATCCCGACACCTTGTATCATTTATTTGATATTTTATTTGATTTATTTTGCTTTTAAATGAATAAAAATAAAAATAAAAATAAACAAAAACCATAAAAATAAATGAATGGATTTAGGAGTCTATTATGAGGTCAAGAACACGTTTGGACTTTAAAAGATAAGCCCATTAGCCCAAAAATTTAAATTTGCTCAATTTGGACTTCACGCATTTCTTTAAAATTGCCCAACTTGCATAAATCATAACTCTCTCAATTTTTGTCATAAGAAGATGACCTTATATTTTTTGGAAACCTCAAGATGTTCCCTACTGTCTCTATGTTTTGTCATTTTTCCATTTGAATACTCTATCTTGATGTAAATTGCTTTGACAAAAAGTACCTTTTTGTTGACTTTTAAAATGACATGTAATGTTTTGGCCCATATCTCTCAAATGAAGTATTTTTAGGACTTAAGCTTAGAGAGACAAAGTTTTAGAGAATTGAATTTCCTTCAAAATTAGATTTGGTTGAGAATTTTCTGATGAAGTATGTGAAAGTTATGCTTGGTCAAAGTTCAATTGACTTCTCATTAAGAAAACCCTAATTTAGCAACTTTTGACTTTTGATGAATCTTGAGTTTTCTTAATGAATCATGATCAACCCTTGATCAAATGATGAATGTAACTTTAAAATATTGATGTTGACCACAATTGACTTTTTGTCTAATACAATTGATTTTCAATTATCTGAGCAATTGATTGAGAAAACTTGTGATGCAAGGCTTGAAACTTGTCATGAGGGTACCTTGAAGCATATGAGGAATCATGGAATCCACTTGAGGCATTAGAAGATCAATTTTCTTTGAGAAACACAAAACTCTAGTTGTAGGTCAATTGCTTAGGAGAAGGTTTATCTGATCAATCCTTGAGTAGTCTTGAGCAATTGAGAACCATAAGAGCATGAGGAGGTATCTTGAATTAATTTGTCTTGAATAATGGGAGGAAAATTTTTGGGGTACAACAATGATGAAAAAAAAAGGCCTCATATGATTTGAAAGCGAGAAATATACTTATCATTGCTTTTAGCGCTACCGTATTATATGCTATATCACATCATACAAGTGCCAAAGGTACATGGGACCCTCTCCAATATGTTTACATAGGAGTTTAAATTGTTTTATATGGAACCCGGAGAATTCGTGAATTAATGCAAACTAGATTCCCCTATTTAATCATCAAATTAAGCAACTTGGGTAGAACCTACTCCAACAATGATTCTTCTAACAAGATGTTGATATCTATGTACAGGGAGTGGAAATCAAATGTTACCACTATAAAATAATCAAATAGTCTAGATACTTTGGATATCACAAAGCTATTTGGGAAGTTACTCGGGTATGAAAATAAACTTAAACGAATCGCTTATAATGAAGTAAAGTTAAAAGAGAAAGTAAAAGAAGAGAAACAGGATATTTCTTTGAACGCTTCGTCATAAAAAGCTATTAAATCAAAGGAAGAAAGTGATGATTCTAACAAAGAAGCTCCTAAGGAAGACGAGATAGTATATTCGCCAAACGATATAATACATACCTTAAGATAAACAAGCTTAAACATTTTGACAAATGCTTGATACATTTCAGAAATACTCACACGCTCAAAAAGGAAAATAAGAAAAAAGATTATGACGTTACGTATTATCGCGTGTGCTAAATTATGACAATATAGAACTATATGTCCAACTCTAACTAAACATCATAAGAAGAAAGATAAGAAAGTCCGTTGGACTTAAGAATTCACACACAAGAAGGGGGGTGGGTGGGTGGGTGAATTATATGGTTTGAAAAAACATGGTTTTGAAAACTTTTGAAGATTTAAATCAGAGTTTGAAACATTTTTCTATTGTTGGAATATTTTAGTAATATAGTATTATATTTGTATTCCAATAATTGTGTGGCTAAATATATTCATTTAATTATATTAGCCATTTATCAAATAAAGTGCCTTAAATAATTATGTGATCAAATACTGTTAAAAGGCTATTTAGATTTTATTTAGGAATTATTTAATTAATTAATTAAATATTGGGTATGGACTCAAATATGAGTAGATGATAGGATGACCCATTTGAGAATCATAGGAACCCTAATTGGCCATCATACTATATAGAGGCTATGATCCCTGATATACCGTACACAAGTAAAATAATCTCTTCTCTCCATCTGAAGAGTTTTCAAGAAATTAAGAGTACCAATTGAGAAAGATCCACAAGCCAACTAGTGTAGGTCACTTGTATATACACTTTTGCGTTTAAGGATTATAATTATCATTTCCAAAAGTTGTTTTTTATCTTATGGATTCAGGTATTCCTGAGATCTCATATCTCGTATACTAACAGGTCGTAGATCCTATAGTTATATACATGTACATAATTATTTATTATACTCCACACTAAAGTATATGGTATAATATATAAAGCATGTATATGTGATTAATTTTTACTGAATTAATTCTAACACATGGTATCAGAGGAGGTCTTCGTATTTAATTTATTGAGATTTGTCCTCTAAACACCAATATTTATTTATTTATTTATTTTTTGGATCATGAAAACATATATTTTCAATTCATGATATTTTTTTAAATATTGATATATATGTTTTATGAGGCATGAAGTTTTAATGATAATTTTTGAGTATTTTTTTTGTTACACTTATAGTATATATTTAAATGATATTTATTTTGGTGATCATATTTAGAATTATAATTCTGATTTAAAAACTATGATATCATGGTAAGAATCTATTTTTAAGTTATAATTCATAGAATTATATTTTTGATAATGGGATGTTTTGAATTTGACATAGAAATTATATTATAAGAGTATTTGTGAACATTTTGATTTTCTTTGGAAGATATGTCATTTAATATATATTATGCTAAATATATTTGTTATCACATATATGATTATGATCGATGATTGAGAAGCTTAAAATCTATTTTCTTTTAAATAATTTTGATTCTCGACACTTTACTTATGGCTATAAATAATCTATTTAGAAATACACATATATGTAAATTATTTGGGAAAGATAAATATTGAATTTAAATCTTATTTTGGTGATTTTATTCTTGATTTTAAATTAAAAAAGACTTTATTGTCAAATATTTTTATTTGATTTTTTTATTATTGTTTTATCTTTCAATTTGATTCACATAAAATCTACACATGAATTTCGATTTTGAGAGATAAGACAAATACTAATTTGCTTATTATATTTAGTTATTATATACTATTTATGGAAAATTTTGAAAATATCTCTCAAAATTATAAGGTAAAAACTAAAGATTTGATTCTTTAAATTTTGGATACTTTAGATTTTAGAATGGATTTTGTTCATTCTAAAATAATTTATTTAAAGAATTATTTGATGCATATGTAAATTTGTTTGACATTTAATTTGGATCTATATATATTTAATATTTATCTGATTTGAAATTATACTTTTAACAGGATTATGTTAGTTGAGGTTATTGTTATTAATTTTTATACAATAATTTTTTTAATCAAGCAATTTGTATAAATTTATAAAACTTATGTTTTATTATGAATGTGTTCAAGAAATATTATTATTATTATTATTATTATTATAAAAAAACATCCTAAATGAATACGACCTACATTTGTGGGTAGTGTCTTATAAATTTAAAACTCTTCCCATTGAATATATTAAAATGTTTAGTAATTTTGGTTGAGTTGGTTGAAGAAACACTTTACAAAAGTAATCTCTGTTGTGTAAATTTGATTTAATTGGAATTACAAAAGATGTAGTGTGTAGTTGTTCATGTAAACTGTTATGGTCGGCCAAAAGGAAGACGCGGTATGACTGAACAATTTCATATCTGTGATGGTAAATATGTAGTAGTTATTAATTTTATCGATGTGGATAATGATTGATGTCAAAAATGTCAATTATCTGACCGAATTTATTATTAATGTTTGATCATTTTGTGAGAGTATTTCACAAGGGCATCAAGTGTCATAAAGAATTGACTGAAAAGATAAATTATATTCAGTATGATTAAAAGACTCTATTATAATAGTTGTGACACTTGTTACTTGTTATAAATTTTGAGCTTCGTAAGATGGATATCAAGTTAATGTTTCTTAATGACGACATTAAGAAAAAGAATATGGTGCAACGAGAGAAAATTTTGTATCAATAGATACAAAGTTTATGCTTTCCAAACAGATAAAATTCATTTATAAGTTAATGAAATTGTCTCATTATTGATACCACAATATTTCATAAGGTAATTGTCCCGTTTGGTTTTGAGATTTCTATTATGAAAAATTATTGGATTTTACAAGTTCAATGGGAGTAAGTTTATAGTCCTAGTTTAATGTCTCGATTTTATTTAGTCAATAATGATATATGATTGTTGTGTGAAACTAATAAATATCTAACAATTATGAAAGATCATGTACACATCTCTTTTGTATTAGGTATTTAGATACTTAGAGATTATTCTCAAGGTATCATTTAGTTATCACAAAAGATATATATATATATATATATATATATATATATATATATATATATATATATATATATATATATATATATATATATATATATATATATATATATATATATATATATATAAAGTTGGAAATAAAATTGACATGTAAGACAATAAACTGAGATATGTCTCAATTATCAAGGGATATTATTAAGTCTCAATCATTGTCCAAAATAAAAGAATCTGGAAACATAGAAATTAATGTTTTTTATACTTTGGTTGTGGGAATCTTGTATATGATTTTTTATACGTATATGGAAAGATGTGCATAAAATCATTAAGTGGATACTTGAACAATTCAAATTGAATTTTTGAAAAAAAGGTCAACCATGAGGATTATTGTAGAGAACAAAAGAGTTTGCACTCATAAATTGGAGATCTGATAATAAGGAGATCATTAGTATATTTGACTCTGATATTTTAGATGTCGAATAGACATTTTAATACAGAATAAATGAAGGTAAGTATTTATGTCATTCAGTTACAATTGAATATAAGACTTTGAAAAAATCACTCAAGTTATATTTTGTTGTAAGACAGCCATATATTATTTTAACAATAGGTTTTAAAAGTTCATTGACTTATAAGTTATTATTGTTGAAACTAGAATATATGCATATCAGATTTAAGCTTAAGACTCACTAATCAAATATATTAGGACTTTCATATGATTGTTCTCACTAAGGATGTCTTAGATTAGTGTGAGTCACTCCTTCTTTAGGTTTAATAATATTATTTTAATATCGATACAGAATTTATATTAAGATTATCTGCATAAATAATGTTTATAAGGTTATTAATGTTACAATCATTTATATATCATTTGTACAAATATTGATTTTGAAAACTTTAGTTTGATCTCAATAAAGACTTCAGTTGAACCAGTTGGAAGTATACATGATTTGGAGATCACATTGCATGAAATTTCTATGTCACTCATCCGTATCGATATATGTCATCAAAACATTTATGTGGTGGTCGTCGGGGTTCTGTCACGTTATACGTTAGTGACGACAGCTACGATGGTTCCATTATTGATTTATGAGGTGGACCAAATTGTAAAGTTGAAATCTAAAGATAAATAGCATTTGGATACGAGCGTAAGGAATTATGATATAGTTATTAAAATATATTAACCAAGTGGGAGATTGTTGGAATATTTTAATAATATAGTCTTGTAATAGTATTCCAATAATTATGTGGCCAAATATATTTATTTGATTATATTAGATATTTTATCAAATAAAGTTCCTTAAATAATTATGTTATTAAATAATGTTAAAAGACTATTTAGACTTTATTTAGGAGTTATTTAATTAATTAATTAATGAAATAATTGGGTATGGACTCAAGTATGAGTAGATGTCAGGATGAACCATTTGAGAATAATGGGAACCCTAATTGACCATCATATTATATAAAGGCTATGGTCCCCAATATACCGTACATAAGCAAAATAATCCCTTCTCTCATCTGAAGAATGTTCAAGGAATCAGGAGTACCGGTTGAGGAAGATCCATAAGCCCACTAATGTCAGTCACTTTTCTCTACACTTTTGTGTTTGTTGATTACAGGTATCATTGCCAAATGTTTCTTTATCTTATGGATCCAAGTATTGCTGAAATCTCATATCTCGTATACTAACATGTCGTAGATCATATAGTTATATACATGTACATGATTATTTATTATATTTCACACTAAAGTATATGATATATTATATAGAACATGTATATGTGATTAATTGTTATTGAAATAATTCCAACATCTATATCTAAGTAGTGGAAAATAAATAAGTATCAAAATAAAGTGCAGAAATAAAAGAGTTAGGGGAAGAAGAAGAACACCAAGAATTATTTAGGTTCAACCATAAAATAAGAAGCATACTCCTCTCCCCAAGAATTGATCTTGAGATTTTCCACTATGCACTTGTGAGCTTTTAGTAGTAAAGACTTACAAACTCTCTTATGAAAGGAAATGATGGTTGAATTACAACCGTGAAATACAAGATGGAAGATACGAACACTTGTGTATTCTCCATCGGAAATATTGAGAATGAAGTGGCCAAGCTTTCTTCCCAATTGTAAATTGAAGCGATCAGTCTTTGTTAGACTACAACAATATATCTAGAGTGGGGAGAGGGTGAATAGATACCAAATTAAAAATAACCTTTCAAACATGGGTATTTAAAAACGTATTTGAAAAACAATGTTGAGCGAAAGATTTTTGGCCTGGATTAAAATAATAGTCTAAACGAATCTAGTTATTGGAAACTCAGATATGCACAAGCCATATGGAATTAAGATAATGATAAAATCAATCAACATAACAATATATAAATTAAGACTTGAATATCAAACACAACAGTTTCCTTTTTCTAATGAAATCATATTAAAACAATAACTTGACAATTTATTGAAAATGTGGCGCGCAGTCAATTTTTCAGAATTTTCTTTAAATTTTGTTGATATGAAAAAGAACATAAAATCAAAGTAATTATAATCTAAACAATAGTGCAATTTAAACTTTAGCAATAAAATTTTTTTGTACGAATTAATAGATCAAACAACACATTCAACAAATTGCATATAAAGAATAAATGAGAGTAAAAGATATAACATTACAATTTTCCTTTGAGTTAAAAAAGCTAAATATTTTGTCAAACACTTGGTGTGCAATAAAAGTTTCATAATTTTCCTTAGTGTTGTATTGATATAAAAAAACACTTATAATCAAAAGTGATTATAATCAACTCAACACACAATTCAAAATAAAAACTGTCTCAGAAAACTCCCCACTTTCGTTCTTGCATGTGGGTACGTCTGCGTCCAACTCCAATGGGGAATTAGAATACTTTCTTACTTAGCAAAAAGTATCAATACAAGAGAAGTGTTCAAAGAAAAACCCTAAAAACCCATATTCTCTTCATAGAGTCAAGATAATGTTCCTACCAAAAACAAAAAGACAAGCTAGGTACCCAATCTTCATTGGATCCTTGGGGGTTAGTAAAAAATTGATTGCTTTTGGGAAACCATTGAAAAACACCTTTAGGATCAATTAAAACTCTTAAATTTGAATTTTTCAATAGTGTGGCCTTTCTTGCAACCATAGTGATAATTTAAGTCTTCACCGTCACTAGAATCACTATTAATATTCTCACCTTTTAAATACCTTGAACGAGAAGTCCTAAGAGCATGAGACTTGGTTTTTTCCTCGTTATTCGTGACTTTCTCCTTTTTCTTCTTCTTCTCAAGCTTTTTCCCATGCTTGTCTAGGCAAGTAAGTTCTTGCTCATATTATTCAAACTTACCAAAGAATATAGTGAGATCAAGTTTTGTAAGATCATTAGCTTCCTTGATCACGGCGACCTTCGGTTGCTAATTCCTAGTAAGACATATCAAAACTTTGTTAGTAGCAATTGCATTAGAAATAAGATTACCCAGTGCGTTCAAAATATTAATGAGATTTAATGTATTTTTCTTATCATCATTATTTCATAGTGCTTCCATCTTAAATGTGACAACCCCATTAACATTGTTATGATTAATAGAGTCACACATATTATTGTCATATGAATTAACATGAATGTGCATACAAGCTTTCCAATAACTATAGTTTTCTTCCGGAAAAAAATTGGGCTATTTTTTAATTCCCTTTAGGTTCGTACGCCATTTTATAATAAGAGTTTCGAAGCATAAAATTAACCAGGATCTGATACCACTTGTTAGACTACAAAAACGTATCTAGAGAGGGGGGGGGGAGTGAATAGATACCCCATTAAAATAACCTTTCAAATGTAGATATTTAAAAACTTATTTGAAAAACAATGTTGAGCAGAAAATTTTTGGCCTAGATTAAAACAATAGTCTAAACGAACCTAGTTATTAGAAACCCGAATATCCACAAGCCATATAGAATTAAGTTAATGATGAAATCAATAAAAATAATATCTCAATTATAGTTGAATGTTAAACACAACGGTTTCCTATTTCCAATGAAATCATATTAAAATCATAACTTGACAATTTATCAAACATGTGGCGCGCAATCAATATTTCATAATTTTCTTTGAGCTTTGTTGATATGAAAAATAACTTACAATCAAAGTAGTTATAAGCTAAAAAAATCATTTCAAACTTTAACAATCAAATAAAATTTCTATACGAATTAATCAATCAAACAACACATTCAACAAATTGCATATAAAGAGTAAATGAGAGTAAGAGATAGAACATTGAAATTTTCCTTTGAGTTAAACAAGCTAAAATTTTTGTCAAACACTTGGTTTGCAATCAAAGTTTCATATTTTTCCTTAGTATTGTGTTGATATGAAAAAGCATATATAATCAAAAGTGATTATAAGCAACTCAACACATAATTTAAAACAAAAACAATCTCAGAAAATTCCTACGCGTCGATAGATTAATCAATGCTATTTTACAAATTGATGTATGAAAATTAAAGCAATTAAAGCAATAAAACAAAAGAGATACAAGGATTTGTTTACATAGTTCCCCAGTTTTGTCCTCGCATGTGGGTACGTCTGCGCCCAACTCAATTGTGGAATTAGGATACTTTCTTACTTAGCAAAAAGTATGAATACAAGAGAAGTGTTCCAAGAGCAACCGTATAAACCATAACCATTTGATGTTGATTTAACCCCTTGCCTTCTTTTGATCTTCAATAAGATCAAGTATACAATAGATACCAATTAAGTTGTCGATATTGCTACTCCTTTGCATTCTTTATCTCCAAAGCTTTCGCACACGAACAATCAAATTGTACCTATTACAAACACAAGTCTTTAATTGTGATTCGTATTTCTCACGCTACTTCCTTTACATTATTTATATTCAAAGGATCACTTGCATTCTTTATCTCCAAAGGACTTCACTTGGCTGAAATCACCTCTCAAACGTCTTGCACGAAAAACCACGAATCAACTAATGATCTTGAAGGACAAAAACTCATAATTTTTTTAGATGAAGACCCCTACAAATATCGTCCCAATATTATCGGCTACACAAGAACCTAATCAGATGTTATCAAACCTCATCTAGATGGCACCCTAATGGAACATCATTACAATGTAATGCTAGTGTGTATGCATAGATTGGAGGTTGAAGATGAAGAGAAAATGTAGGCTAATTTTATGGTATCATCAAGTTAGAATGATGCATGGATGCTATATTTATAGTTGAGATCTTTTTAGGCAAAAGGGGGAAGTTTCAGAAATAAAAAATTATGATAAAATGACTCATAAGATAGTATGTGTCGACCTGAAAATATTATGTGTCGACACATGCAAAACACTAGCTACAAGATTTAAAAATGTAGTACATGTGCTGACTTATAAATCATATGTATCGACCTATGTGTTTGTGCTTTAAAGCAGAAATGCATGAGGATTTAATAATGTAGTACATGTGTCGACCTATAAATCGTATGTGTTGACCTATACTGAGGCTTTTAAGAAAATGCAGAAATGCTGAATTTATGTGTCGGCGCATGCAAATTTCAGCTCGGCGCATAAATGCTGATTTTATGCAAAAACTGATTTTTCATGATTGAGACCAATTTTAAAGTTGTTTTAAATGATTCCTAAGACCCCTAATGCAAGGGAGTGCCACATGACATAGAGATACCTTCCAATATACATAAATACTAAGTTTCCCTAGTTTTGACATCATGCAAAACATCTAATGGTGAAGTTGCACTTACAGTCTTCTCTCCATGAACACAGACATTGTAGCAGTTAGTCTCTAAGTTCCACAAAATACATTTTCTCATTTGGTTTAACATGATAACCAATAACCTCTTGAGATTTTAACAGGTTGATTTTTTAACCTATAGTTTTAAACATGCTAACCATGAACCAATGATAAGTTCATTAATATTTTATGATCTTCAACCTATAAACAAACAAGGATAACTAAGAGCCAAGGGAAGTTCATCAATATTGATGATATTTAACCTAAATAAACATAGTAATTGATCACACAATCCCCAACCAAAGCTTTTAACGGGTTTAGCTTTTGAACCACATATATAAAATCCCTAAATGGACGGTCTGCATAAAAGGTTATAAAATTTACATTGGAGAATGTTATACATGGCTACCCTTCCAGAATTACATTGAAATTCCTCACTTACAAAAGATCTTTCCTCACGAAAGCATTTGGCTATAAGAACTAGTGAGAGAAAGTGAAAAACTTAGAGAGAGAGAGAGAGAGAGAGAGTCAATGTACAAATGGAATTCTGAATAAAATGAAACGAGGAATGAGACCTCTATTTATAGGCTTCAGATTCCTCAAAAGAGGAAATATCATTAAAGAAAAAATGGTCGTTACTAATCGATTAATCCAATCGATTAACTCATTAAAATATAACGACTATGTGTTCCAAAATAGGAAAAACTGATATATATATATATATATATATATATATATATATATATATATATATATATATATATATATATATATATATATATATATAATTGTTTCATAGATCTGAGTGCATTCAAATTTCCTTGTTCCTCAAGAGTGCTCTAATCTAATCGATTGACCTTATGTTCTAATCAATTAGATTCAGTCAAAAAATATTTTCTAGATTTTTGAATGCTCCCATTTTTTTATGCAACTTTTATATACTTCTCAGATATTTATTCTTTTCAAAATTTTTTTATAAAAAGGTTTTAATTGTGCGTGTGTGTGCGCTTATAGCCATATATCTCTATAAGATATAACTTTTTTTTACAAAGTTTCACTCACTTACTAAATTAGGAGATTAACTCCTCTAAGCCTTGTCTGATAGATTCCTTTGTGTTGACACTTGTTTGAGATTTATTTTAAGACTTTTGATGTAATCTATTTGTTTGCCTTTGTCTGACAGTTTGTTGATCCTTATCAATCAAAACTTATGTCTTGCATCTTTAACCTCTTAAGTACATTGGTTGACATTCTCAATGGTTGCATCTTTATTATGTTGAATATCATATGTTCTGATCTTTATAGTTGTCATCATGTTACATCTTTATCATGCTCAATATTTGTTATTCTCTTTATAGTTGTCATCATCAAAATATGATATCTTGGTTTGAATGTTTTCCTAAAAGACACCTACAAGACAAGGTTCCACAAAGTCTACAAGACGACAACAAAGAATTGCAAAGATTATAGAACCTATATCACGTGAGAAGAAGAGGATAAAAGCTCCTCCTTAGACTCTTGCTCAAGTTTATATGATGAGTGTGCCATCCTATGTTTGATGGCATGTAAGAAAGGTGAAATGTCAAAGGTATACAATTCTTATTCTGATAATGAATACTCTTATAGATAATTTTCACAAGATTTTAATGACATGTAAGATTTTGTATTGCAAATGTTTCATTTTAGATAATTGAAAGGAAAATATTGGTAAATTTGATGCTAAGTCTGATGATGTGATATTCTTAAATTACTCATTTACGAGTACGACTTATAAAGTTTATAATCATAGAACTACTTCTATAGAATAATCTATTCACGTCGCATTTTATGAGACCTCACCCCAAAACACGAGGACATGAATTTGTTCTGATGTTTCAGGTGTGATAACGGAAACACTAATGAAAGTTCCAAATATGATCCAACTCCTTCAATAAAGGATGATGACATTAATGAAGATAAATAGGAAATATTACATGAGGATGAAAAATAAGAGACCTCGAACCATCTGCCTCAAGATTGGACAATTGCAAAAGATCATTCGTTAGATCAAATTCTGGGAAATATCAAAAGATGTTTGAGTACTGGATCACAAATTATTAATTTTTGTAAGTACTCTATTTTAATTTATTATGTTGAACCTATATCGACATTCGATGCCTTACTTGATGAGGGATGTTTACTTGATATGTAAGAAGAACTTATCCAATTTAAACATAATGACATTTGGAACCTTATTCTATGTTCAGTTGATAAAACTGTCATATGCATTAGATGGGTATTTAGGAACAAGATGGATGAAACTGGTGTAATTACGATAAATGAAGAAAGGTTAGTCGCAAAAGGATATAGTCAAGTGGAATATATAGAATATGAGGAGACTTATTCTCGTGTAGCTCTTCTAGAAGCTATTAGACTCCTTTTGGCATTTTCTTGATGCTTTAATTTTAAGCTTTATCAAAAGGATGTTAAATGTGCTTTTCTTAACAATCATATAAATGAAGAACTGTATGTCTCACAACCCTCAGGTTTTTAAGATCACGATAGTCATAACCATATTTTTAAACTATAAAGAACCCTTATGGTCTCAAACAACTTTCTGGAGCTTGGTATGAGAGATTGAGGGAATTTTTGGTCAAACATGAATTCAATCATGAAAAAGTCTACACCACTTTGTTTATTAGATCTAAAGCAAACATATTCTTTTGGTTCAAATGTATGTAGATGACATTATATTCGATTCTACTAATGAGTCTGTTTATCGAGAGTTTTCAAGTTTAATGATGGGTGAATTTGAAATGTCTCTTATTGGAGAGATGACATATTTCTAGGGATTGAAAATCAAGTAAGCTGAAGAAGGAACTTTCATAAGTCAAACGAAATACTGATAGAGATTCTCAAGAAGTTTGATATGAAAGACTAAAAAAGTATCTCAATACCTATGGCATCTAATATGTTTATTGACAAAGAAGAAAGAGGAGTGGACTTTAGTATTACAAGGTATAGAGGTATGATCGGATTTTACTCTATTTAACTGCGAGTAGGCAAGATATCATGTTTAGCATATGCATGTGTTCTAGATATCAAAAATCACCTAAGAAATGACATTTTAAGATCGTAAAACATATTTTGAGGTATCTTCATGGAACCTCACATCATGGTATTTGGTATTAGAAAGGTAGTTGTTGTAGCTTAGTAGGTTACTTTGATTACGATTTCAAAGGGTGCAAGTTGGATAGGAAAAGTACTAGTGGTACATGTCACTTATTTGGAAGTTTTTTAGTTTCTTGACATAGTAAGAAGTAGCACAATGTTGCACTTTCTACCTCCGAGACTGAATACTTAGCAGTTGGTAGCTGTGCACAAGTCTTATGACAAACAACACTTTATAGACTATGATTTAAAACTCGACTTCATTCCAATTAAGTGCGATAATACTAGTGCAATTAGCCTCTCTAAGAATCCGGTACCTCATTCACGAACTAAACAAATTATGATTCGACACCATTTTCTTAGACACCATGTTGAAAAATGGGATGTTGTTTTTTAAACACGTTGAGACTAAAAGTCAGCTTGCTGACATTTTACAAAACCGTCATCATCGGACCATTTTCACAACATCTGTAAGGATTTGGGAATCTTGGATTCCTCGTGTTTTAAATAGAATAATAATTCTATTCGTTTCATTTGTTATGTAAATTCAGTTTTTCACTAACACTATTTTGTAGCAAATCATTTTCTTACCGACTACATTGGTATGTCTCTATAACTTTAGTATCAGTTTGTATTATTGTTCTAGATATGTTAATTGGTTTGCTTACTATAATCTTTACTTTTCTCATTCATCTCTACCATATTTTGGTTATTCTAGTTGGCATTTAACTCTTTTAATTGTGTGTTGTTAATTATGTGCATTTGAGCATTAGTATACTTGTTCATGCATTATTTAAGTTATTAATGCATTCAATTTCAGGATAGTTTTGATCACTTGTTGTATGTTGAACATTTTTTTTGGATGTCTATTTTGCATTTTGTTGCATATAGCATGTTATCTTCTTATTCTATATCAAATCTACATTGTTGTATATTCTTCTTAGCTGCTTAGCTCATTTGTTCATCTGGAATTATTTATTGTGTTTAGTTGTTTGGTTTTTGGATCCATAATAATTGGTATCTCTTTTGGATGTTGTGAAACGGATAGAAAAGTTTAATAAGTATAGAATTTCTTTATGTGTTTTATGTTGTTGTTTTTGTGCAATGTTTCAGGGGGCACAAGCATTTTTTATTTTAGCTCAAACTCGACTCAATTACAAGTGAAATCTTGCCAAGCATCAAAAAAGGGGAGAATGTAAATGCACATCACTGGGGGGAGTTTGTTGCATTTTCTTATCATATACAGGGGAGCATCCCTGATACGGTTATTTTGTTGCTTATCTTATCGCTTTCATTAATTGAGTCTCCCTCTCAATTGCACATCTTTTGAATCATGTTTGAAATCACTTGTTATTATTTTAGCATGCATAAAACAATTGTTACGTTTGAATTTGATAAATATGTTTTATAGTAAATTGGATGAGTTTGTGGCATAAAAACTACACATGTTTGATTCAATTTAGGTGCAAAGAAAAATCTCAAAGTACCTTTTGAATCATGAAAAATTGAGTTTTTGAGTGTTTGGTTCGAATTAATCAAGATACACATTCATTATGTTCGAATCAAATCCAACAGAGGTGGGCAAAAACTTTTCAAATCAATTTGATTCGAATAAGGTTTTGTACATGATTTTCATCAAGCAATTTTCTGTCACATCTTCCCAATTTGATTCTAATAACACTTTACACATGATTCAAATCACACAATTTTTCAGCATTTTTCTTGGGGCCTGGAGCATTTGATTCAAATCACAATTTATACATGATTCAAATCACAGGGTATTTGATTCGAATCAGACATTGTACTTAATTCAAATCATATGATAAATGGGTAAAAAATCAGAATTGTTTTTATTCAAATTTACTTGCTTACTTGATTCAATAGATGCATTGTTCTTAATTAGAATCTAACCAACTTTTATCACTCATTTTTGTTCTTAAACACTAGCACACATAACACCTTTTGTCAACACTTTTTCATGTGTAGAATTTCATATTCGTTTGTGATTTTCCATGAAATCAACTCTCTAACTTTGAAAAGTTCAAAGTTCTTGCATTTGAATCTATGACTTCTTCAACCTCAGTTTGTGTTCCAGATCTTGATCATGAGACACCTGTGATTTATTAAGGAAGACGTTATCTTGAAACTAACTGATCATGCTGAGTTCTCACTGGTGCTGACAAATACTGGTGAAAAGTTAGAGGCTCTTCTCTTCAAATTTCCCTAGTAGTGACTGTGTGGAATGCTACGGGTAAGGCATAGTTCTTCTCAAATCTCAGACAATTCCCCGCTCAAAAAATTGGCAGAATCAATGGGTTTGTTTCTATAAACAAAAGCTTGGAGCAAAATTGGTGATATTGGAAGATTCTTGAAGCCTCAATAGAGTATTGATTATGCAAAAGAGTTTGGCATGAAGTCGTATACAAGTCAAGATCCAAAATCAAATATTTACTTTCTTAGGAAATTTTATGGACTAGTGATTGTATGAACTCTTTGAATATTGGTCAAAATAATGGAATTATGCAGATTTCAATGGGAAACCATTGAAGAGCGCACATAGATTCACAGGAGGAAGACAAAGTCAAAGCTCTATAAATCCTGGTGTCATCTCTCTACCTTTTACTCTTGCATTTAAATTTAGTAGTATATTGCATGCCTTTGTTTTTCAATTCATAGAGTGGTTTATCATTTATTTCATTAATAACAATTTATTGCTCAAGTTTAGGTTTTGTTGGAATTAGGACCTAATCGAGATTTAGTGGTGATTAAAATTTGAGAAACTTATTGAGTTTAGAAATTACAAATTGAAACATTATATAATCATCTCTCATGAATTATACTAGTGGTGTCGATTGAATACTTAGTGTATCATAATTAATTCAATTTGTGATTATTGTACATTGATTACGAGTTTAGATGTATTAATTTGTATTCAAGTATAATTCAATTTATTTCGCTCTAATAATTCTTCACGCATACTTTGAAAAACCTATGATATTTTGTTTTCAAAAAATCAGTTGTCCTCTTTTTGAAAAATCTATTCACCCACCCTCTATATTGTTTTCTTACACCATATTTTTACCTAACAATCATCAAACATAATGGCATCATCAATACAATGTCATCAACAACAATGTCATATCAACAACAAGGGCATCATCAACAACAAATATTGATATCGTCAACAACAAAAGTGGCATCATCAATACAATGGCATCAACAAAAAAGGGACCACCAACACAATGTCATAAACATTAACAAATACATAAACAACAACACCAACATCAATGGTTGTATTTATGATCATAAACAACATATCATCATCAATAATATAAACACAAACACAATGGAAAAATGTAGAAAGCTTACTCATAAGTCATATCATCATCAACAACATAAACACAAACACAATGGAAAATGAAGCTTACTGTAGATACATGGAAAAAACGTTTACGTACCAAAAACATGACGAATAAGTAAAAAAGTGTTGTTAGAATATTTATCTTCCTCCTTGACACTATGAAATCCATGAACGATGAAGTTGATATCGTCTTCCCACTCTAAGGTATGTAAGCCTAGAATGATGAAGTTGGATGAAAAGGGTGTTGCTGGTTGAAAATGGTGTTGTTTTGTTAGGGTTGAAAATGGTGTTGTTTCTTTAGGGTTGAAAATGGTGTTGTTTCGTTAGGTTTGAAAATGACGTTGTTTTGTCAAAGATGAAAATTGCGTTGTTTCACTAATGGAAATGAAAAAAATGCAATTGAAGAGATAAGTTATCTAGCTATGTTTCCTTTAAGTGAGTAAGTCATTCCACCACGGTTTTATAAACTAACCATTGTGATATATGGCTAAATTAATGAAATTTTATAAAAAAGCGCCAGGTTATGAGCATTTAAAAATTTAAAAAAATTGAAACATATATCACAACAGTTGGATTAAAGAATCGTGGTGATATATGGTATATTTTAGTGTAATTTTATAAAAAAGCATCAGGTTTTAGGAATTTATAAACTTTAAATAAATAGAAAAATATATCAAAACGGTTGGATAAAACAACAGTGGTGATATCATTTTTATTTTTTATCTAAAAGTAAAAAAGATAGGCGCAACTAAAATACGAAGAAATCACGAATTTGCTGGCGCTAAGAGTCAAACCAATGAAAGGTTAAAGATATCACCATATTTGTTCTAAAAAACCGTGGTAATTTGTTAATCATTTTTAATAAAAAATATTTAAAAAAATAATGTTGCATGAATTTAGAGATATCACCTTGACCTTTCAAAGGACCGTGGTAATGTGAGCGTTGTTGTATATACTTTCCATAGTAGTGTTCTCTCTCCTCAACATTCTTCATTTCATTTCTTCAAATTCGTGTGTTTATATGCGTTCGTTTGATGGCATATTGCTTTTGGTTTCACTATAAAATATGCTTATTATTGTAATAACTGACAAAAATATAGAGTCGCCACCATTATTTTTTATCTTAAGACGAGAATATAACGGAATAACCCTAATTGATGATACAGAGATTCTAAGTTCTTGACTCACTTTAGATGAAGGGAAGGTGTTAGGCACCCTTCATGTACCTTGTTCCCAAGGATACTAGGGTTTAGGTTTAAGGTTTAGGAATATGGTTTTAATTTTTTAGTTAGGAGAACTTGCCACGATTTTGAGTCGTATGCCTACGTATCTCTTATGAGGAATCAGAGTCCCAATTCATAGTTCGAAGTGGTTGGTTAGTTTTTTTATGGGCTATGGAAATACTTTTTAATTAATCCTTGAACCAAGTCTGGGTTGAAAATAACGGAATCGTAGACGTAGTTCACAGTTAATGAAAAAGATCTCCATAATCCTTTTTGAAAATCTCTGTTATTTAATTATATTAGTAGAAAAAAAGGTTAGTATTTGATGGGTTGGTCATCTTAGATGTGCTATGCAGTTATGCAAAAATAAGTTTGAATGAGAAAACGATTTAATGCAATTAGAAAAATAGGGTTACTGTTTTAAAAAATATTTAATTAATAAATAATTATTTTTTCTAATTATTAAAAATATACTAAATATTTTTAATAAAAAAATCCAATAATCATTTATTATTTGTTTTTATGCAAGAAAATATTTTAATGCAAATTATGCTAAAAAAAAGTGTTCATGTGACAAAAGTAAAGAGAATAAGAAAATAACATAATTAAAATTAATTAACTTAGGCTCAGGGGGTGTAAAAGTGGAATTGGGTGGTGTATTTATTCAGACCCAAATGTACATTTGAGCCCAATTAGCTAGGAGATACAAATTATTGTTGAGTAGAAAAAATATGGGGTGTAAATAATAAGGACCTAAGTTCAGAAATTGAACTTGGCCCAATTGTATAGGAAGGGGGTGTATAATTAGTTTGGTAGTAATTTCTGAGATCTGGAAAGTAATGGGTTTGAGGTCCAATTTATTTCTAAATGAATCTAATTAACTTCTATAAGGTATGCAATTAAATAAATTTAATTAACTTCTATAATAATAATGTAAAAAGAACAAACAAAAACTAAAATTGAAAATAACTTATAAAGTGAGGAGAAAATGGGTGTTTATTCTTAGGCCATTGTCTGTTCAAGACAACGACTCAAATATTGTTGACAATTGTTGATTCTCTAAATAATTATTGACTCTCTAAGTGATTGTTGATTCTTCCAATGATTTTTGATGAAAAAATTTTAGGTGTTCTGTTCAAAATCCTAAAATTAACCAAGAGAGTTACATAGAAAGAATGTTTGAAAGACAGAGATAGAAAATTGTTGACGTAATTATTGATCTCTAAATGATTGTTGATGGAGACTTCATGGTTTCTTTGTTGTTGTTCTTCGATGTGAAGAGAGCCCTATTTATAGATTTTAAATTAGGTCAAAGACACCCCAAAAAGGAAATAGTCCACACCAAGAAAAACCCAAAATTTATGATTTTATCTTGGTCTGCAAGTCTACAAACTCCAACCAATGAAAAACCAGTTTAGTCAAAATGTGATCAATCAGAAAGTGACAAATCATGTGATTTTGTTGTTTTTATATTTTATATAATTTTTTAGTTATTTTTTAATCAAAAATTGAAAAAAATGAAAAACTATTTTTGAAAATTTATTAATTAAAAAATATGAAAATAATAATTTAATAATAGAAAAGTAAGTTTTTAGTGAACCTAAACACTTTTGTGATTTTTTCTCAATATTGTGATTGATTTGGTGATTTATAAAAATTGATTTTGAAAGATTTCTATCATTTTTAACATCTTGACTATTAAGTGTAGAAAATTAAAAAATTTCAAAATAATTTCAAAATACCCTTAAAATAGAAAACAAAAATAATAATAAAATAATTGAAAAATGACTTATTTATCCTTTTTAGTAAAGAACACACAAAAGAATATAAATACCAAAAAGTATTGTAATGAGACTTGAACTCAAGACCTTCCACTTGCAAGCCTTACCCTCTTATCAATGGTGCTATACCATTCTATTCGAGACAAAAAGGAAAATAGAAACATATGAAAGTGGGAAAATATTTTGCTATTTTGAAAATACAAATAATTTAAAGTAAATTATTATATATTTTAAATAAGAAAAAATAAATTATTGTTAAACCAAATGTGAGTAATACCCAAAAATTTTATGAAACAAGTTTAAAACTAATTTGAATATTTTAAAAATGGGGCGGACGAATTTGGGGTTTGACAGTTGCCCCTATTTAATTACTCTTCGATTGAAGCGTGCGAGTATACAAGGTTTTGCACATTCAGATCGGAGGGTTATTAAATAATGGAAGACCCCAAAATTTGGACCAAAGATTATAAAGCTACACTGTACAATGTTCCCAAGAGTACAAAAGAATAGGCAAATATGATAATGTATCATCCTACAAGAGTTAGAGCGAAAAGTGAGATTGACCTAGATATGACGATGCTGACAACTCGTCAATACTTAGAAAAGAGATCGTAGATTTTGCATATTTACCATAACCTAGAAGGTAAATAACCCATGTTTCAAAGTTGACTTACTAACGTTTTGAGACTAACATAGTAAGCTTATAACACAAATTTTGTCTATTCATCACAACCTAGGGGATGAATAAAACAAAGTTGATAGTCCATTTCTGCATGGAGACTTAACACAATGAATTATATCACTGAGAGACAGATAACATATTGCTACTTCGAGACTAACACATTGAGTTATATCGCAAATTTCGTATATTTACTACAACCTAGGGATTAAATATACAAATATAGGTTTGTGCATTTATCACGATCTAGAGGATAAATAACACAAACTTGATAATTCATTATCGCTTACAGACTGACACAATGAACTATAGATTTTCGCATATCTATCACAAACTAGGGGTTGATAACACGAGTATATGCTTATGTATTTATCATGATCTAGAGGATAAATAACACAAACTTGATAATTCATTATCGCTTAGATACTGACACAATGAACTATAGATTTTCGCATACCTACCACAACCTAGAGGATAAATAATACGAGGATAGGTTTGTGTATTTTTCACGACCTAAAGGATAAATAACACAAACCTGATAATTCATTATCGCTTATAAACTAGCACAATGAACTGTATATTTTTGCATACCTACCACAACCTAGAGGATAGATAATACAAGGATAGGCTTGTGTATTTATCACGACCTAGAGGATAAATGACAAAAACCTGATAATTCATTATCGCTTAGAGACTGACACGATGAACTATAGATTTTTGCATACCTACCACAACCTAGAGGATAGATATTTAAAAGTTCTCTGATAATCGAATCTTAGATAACTAAACCAAAGTTAAGGTCAGAGTTTACCGATTGTCTCTGTTCTCAATCAAGGTGTTTGTTTGTTTTGCGTAGATAATCAACAATAGGCCCCAAGAAAATTTACAGTGTTCTTACCCAAAGTAGGTTTGCAAATGCCATGCACGATGCATAATGCCCTAAATCGATATAAAACCCAAATGTATATGTATACACACTAAATATTTCGTATGTTCATGCACCAAATGTATTGTAAATGTTTTTACCTTAAGTCAAACATTATCGGTTGATATTCTAGCAGCGGATGGTGAGCTAGATGGTCAGCTAGTACACTATCCTTGATGGCTTTTTGAGTAACATATTGGACACCGTATTCGGATAGTAACATCTTCCATCTAGCAATTCTTCCCATAAGAGATGGTCTTTTGAACACATACTTCTAAGGATCCATTCTTGCTATTAACCATATGGTTTGAGTTAACATATATTGCCTTAATGGTTTAGTAGCCCAAGCCAAAGCACAACAAGTCTTATTGAGAAGTGAGTATCTGGTTTTTCATCCAGTGAATTTCTTGCTGAGGTAGTAAATTGAATGCTCTTTTCTACCCGTTTCATCATGTTGTCCAAATACACATCCCATTGACCCTTCAGGCACTCTTAAGTACATGATGAGCGGTCTTCCAGGAAATTGTGGCATCAAGATTGGTGACTCTTGTAAATATTACTTTATTGTCTCGAAGGCTGTCTGACAATCACCATTCCACACCACTGTCTGATCTTTTTGAAGTAATTTAAATATAGGCTCGCACGTAGCAGTTAGGTGCGATATGAACCTAGAAATATAGTTCAATCGTCCTAAGAAACCAATAACCTCTTTTTTTGTTCTTAGAGCTGGAATTTTTTGTATGGCCTTTACCTTGTTGGGATCCCTCAATACCACACTGACTTACAATAAAAACCAGTAACTTGCCTGACCTGATACCAAATGTACACTTGTTCGGATTCAATCTCAGTTTGAACTTTCACAGAGGCTCATATAATTTTTGTAAATGTATGATGTGATCCTCCTTTGTATGAGATTTGGAAATCATATCATCTATGTATACCTTAATTTATTTATGGATTATGTCGTGATATAGTGTGACCATAGCTCTTTGATAAGTTGCCCCTGTGTTCTTTAGACCGAAAGGCATGAACTTGTAATAGAAAGTTCCCTAATGAGTTATGAAAGTAGTATTTTCCATATCCTCGGGTTCCATTTTGATCTGATTATAACCTGAGAAACCATCCATAAATGAAAATACCGAAGCTTAAGTTGTATTATCCACCAAAACATCTATGTAAGGTAATGGGAAGTCGTCTTTGGAACTTGCTTTGTTCAGATCTCAATAATCTACACACATGCATACTTTTCTGTCCTTCTTGGGCACTGGCATGATGTTAGCTATCCAAGGTGGATAATCTACCACTGCTAAGAACCCTGCGTCAAATTGTTTAAGGACTTCTTCTCGAATCTTGCTAGACACGTCTGGATGAGTTCTTTCGAGCTTCTGTCTAACTGGAGAACAACCTTCCTTGAGAGGTAGTCTATGCACCACAATATTCGTATCTAATCCTAACATATCTCTGTAAGACTAGGTAAATATATCCACATATTCATTTAACAACTTAATCAGTATTTCTTTGATGCTTTCTTCCAATGTTGCCCCTAGCTTGATCTCTTTCGGATCTTCCTCTATGCTAAGGTGGATGGTCTCAATATATTCTTGGTATGGTTTTATACAATCAACTTTTTTTCTCTAATTCCCTTGCCAATTCTTTGGAGAGTTCGATATCTTCATCATCTTCATCTTCCGCTTGGTTGATGGGTGCATCAAAATTATATCGGATAGTTGTAGTAACGTTATCGGTGTTTTTAGGCATGGATCTACATATTTATTATGTTTTGGTGCAGTTTTAGTATGTGAATTTGAAAATGCATATGAAGAAAAGTATTGGCATTTTTTAAAAACAATAGATATAAATGCAAGAGAAAGACAAGGATCTTAATTGAATACAAGATATAACTCTTATTAATTGAAAATACTGTTTGAATAAATCGTGGGATCCTTATAAGAAACCCCTATGCCTCGGGCTTGACATAGGTTCCTTAAAAACAAGAAAAATTACTTTGGAAAGAAAAAGATCTCTGGAATCTCCATGGATGTCCAATTCTTGAGTTCTTTGCCTGGAGCACACTCACAGATGAAGTAGGATGCTCTTTTGGTGCTTCTCTTATTAGATATCATCTCCACTTGTCCACCAAACTATATTCCTTTGTTGATGAAGGTTTCCTGGAAGGGAGGGAATGCCCCTTGCCTTTCAGAGTAGCCTTTGATGGTTCGTAGCCGAAACAAAATCGACTCTTTTTCTCAGGTATCTCCACTTGTTTTACCAAACATTTTGAGGTACCATCTTCCGCAACTGTTTTTAAATCTCTCCATGAAGTCATAATAGGTTTCTTGATTTTCTCCACTAGTAGGGTTACCGTTGAAGCAACCTCTAAAACTTCAAATGGTTATGCAGTCTTCATCCGCACGATATATCTGTAGGAGTCTATGTGACTTACAAAAATGTCCTCTTCACCGTCGATCATGACCAATCTTCCTTCAACGAGGAACTTCAATTTCTGATGTAGACTTGAAGTAGCAGCCCCCGTTGCATGAATCCAAGATCGTTCGAGCAAACATGTATATGCTGACTCTATATCCATTACTTGAAAGGTAATATAAAACATATGCCGACCGATCTTGACAGGAAGATCCACTTTTCCAAATACTAAACTTTGAGAACCATCAAAAGCTTTAACTATCATATAACTTGGCCTTATAACAACACCATATAGTGTTAACTTCATTAGGCTTGATTTTGGTAAAACATTGAGGGCAAAACAAGTATCAGTGAGTACCCTGGATAGGTTAGTTATACCTATCTGAATTGAAATGTGCAACGCCTTGTTGTGAGCCCTACCATGTGTAGGCAACTCATTATCATTAAAACCTAAATAAGATCCAGATGTTAAGTTTTCTACGTCACTGTAATCCCCTTTGCAACATGAGCAGAACTCATAATCTTCATAAGAGAATCTCGATGTGCTTTAGAATTGAGGAGCAACGAGATTATTGAAATCTTGGCCAGGGTTTGGTGTAGCTGATCCACCATCCTATAATCATTTTTCTTGATTATTTTCAGGAATTATTCTGCCTCTTGGTCAGTGAAATTCTTGCTCGGAGGTTCTTGTTCTTGGCTTTCCTCCACCACACTTTGCCCTCATCCTTAACCACAACGTTATTCTTCTTTTGTAGTTCGGGAGCATAAATTCGACCACTCCGAGTCATGCCCCATGTTCCTGCTATATTTGTGATTGTAGGTCCTTGACTTATCGATGGCTAACATTCTTGATTTAAACCATTAACATAGACAATAGAATCATAAATCCATGATACCACTTTGTTACTTTCGTAAGGAGTGGGAGATGGCCCCCAAATCACCATTGTAGTCTTCGGAATTATTAGAATTCTTAGTATCTGGCGAGGTATCATCACTGGTGCTTTTGTTGACTCTCCCCATGGAATCAAAAGAGTTTTCTTATTATTAATTGGCCCTTGATAGAGAATTACCAATGGCTTCTTCGCACTTCCATCAATAGAAGCTACATATTCTTCTTTAGGTTATTGTCCGAATTGGACTATTCCTAAATCCATCAAATTTTGTAATGTTTTCTCAAAAGCTTTATTGAGTTTCAAGAGGAACTCACAGTCAAACAAATATTCTTTTAGAAGGTTTATCAAAGCCTTTTCTCGACCGTCTTCCCCAAAGTCAGTCACAACTTCAATTTCATTCATAGTTGGCCTGCTGTGCGGAGGCATGGGATTTGGCTTGATATTTGGCTTGTCAAAAGTGATATCTTGGGAATCCAACAGTTCTTGAACCTTATTTCTAAAGGCCCAACATTTTTCTATGGTATGCCCCGAAGAGTTGGCATGATATTCGCACCTGACGTTTGCATCATACTTTGGTGGGAGTGCCTCAATCGAAGGCCTTTCAAACTTGTTATGTTGTTGTTGTTCTCGTGAAATCACCAATGGTTATTGTGTTCTTGGATGCGATTCCAAAACATTAATTTCTCCCTCCTTCTTTTTCGAGAAGTTAAGGACATGTCTCTTTGAATTGTAAGGGGTACTGGACGATGCCCCTTGTATCTTGCGACTCTTTATGCCTGCTTCAACCCTTTCACCAATAGTTACCAAATAAGAAAATATGGAAGAGACGCCTCTTACCATCTTATCATAATACAACCCTTGTAAAGTACCCATGAACATATCGACCAATTCTTTCTCCAGGAGTGATGGTTGTACACAATTTTCCATTTCTCTCCACCTTTGAGCATATTCTTTGAAGGAATCGTCATTCTTATGAGATAAGTTTTGGACCTGCATGTGGTTAGGTGCCATGTCCAAATTGTACTTGTACTGTCTCAAGAAAGAGTTGGCAAGATCTTCCCATTTTTGGATATGAATTCACTCCAAGTGCATGTACCAATATAGAGATGTCGCACTCAAACTATCTTGGAAAGAATGGATCATCAGCTTCTGATCTTGAGAATAGGTATGCATTTTTCTATAATACATGCGTAAATAGTTTCTTGGGCATTTGAGTCCCTTATATTTTCCAAATTCAGGTACTTTGAATTTTGGAGGGATAATCACATTTGTATCTAGACCCATTTCGAGAGCATCAACATCGAAAGCATCGTAACCCTCAACGATCTTCAACCTTTCTTCAAGAGATTTATATTGATTGAGCACCAAGAGATTCTCCATAATCTTAGGTTGGTGTTCCTGAGTAACACCTTCCAAATCAAGATCTCCATACTGTAGGTCTATGTAATTGTCTGTATTGTTGACCAAAATTTGTGAAGCATGTGATGCCCCTACCTTTGATGGAGGTGGGACAAAACCTTCACTATCAGCTTGACTGACCTCTTGTTGTGCTACAATTGACTTTAAAGGTCCTGAATCTGGTTCTTTTCTTGGTTGGTGACCGCTCGATGCACCAATAGTTTGGGCTATTTCTTCAAAGGCTACCCTAGGAATCTATTCCCGCCTTTCAATGATATTCTTCAAAGCTATAAGAACTTGGATCATGTCTCCTTTCATTAAGTCGATGATACCCTTCACTTGCTCCAAATCATCCTTGAAGGCAACTTGATTTTCATCGATCTGTTACATCACTTTCTTTTGATGAGCTCTTGTTTGGTATGATGGTCGGAGAGGCAGTGCTTTCTTACCAATGGCTTAACATGACATGATATTTTTTGAAAACTAATGAGTTTTTATATGAGATGCGAAATGCGATGTTTGCGAATGCACGAATGCGTATGAATATGCTAAAAGATTTTGTAAGAGTTTTGTTTTTTGAATGTCTTATTCACTTGGATATATATATATATATATATATATATATATATATATATATATATATATATATATATATATATATATATATATATATATATATATATATATATATTAGGTTTTTCTTTTTATTAGTGAGCATCTAAGAATAAATACACAACCGAGATATGGAAACAAAACACTTTTATTGAAATAACGATTATCCTCATTAGGGAATACAATTCAGATATTAAAAAATATTCGAACCAAAACATCAAAATTTAATTGCTGAAAGAAATAACAAAGAGAAAAAGTATCTATCTTTTAAGTGCGCTTGTGGATGTCTTTTCTAAAACCATAAACCATTTTCCTACAAAGCTTGAGGAAGTCTTCAACATCTTTAGGGAGAGGGACCATCACATTTTCCGCATCTCTCAAACTTCTAGGGATGTCACCAATGAGATTGTTGGCTAAGAAGGCGAGTCTTGCATGCTTGTCTTTATAGAACCGATATTCTTGGTAGAGGTCCAAAATTATCTTATGATTATCCTTTCCTGCTTTGGCAATCTTTGCATTCTGATCTTCCCAATATAATTTTTCATCCCGTATCTCTGTATAGAGTCTCCTTTGTATGAGGAAATTCTTTCAGAGTTCTTATAACTCATGACAAACTTGCTCATATTTATCAGTCTTTTGGGCAAGAAGACTTTCTGCCCTCATCTTCTTGAGACGTTCTCCTACATTGAATTTGAGCCCTCAAATTTTCTTCCATCTCCTTTTTGTCTCACATATCATTTTCGTACCACTTATTTAGCCTCTCGATTTCACTAACAACATCCTCGAAATGTTGGTTGTGAGAATCCAAGTTGAAGGTGGCACTCAACAATCCTTTGGTTGAACGTTTCCGCTTAAGAATCTCCTTTTTAAATGCTTCGTGGTCTTTCTGAATCTGTTGGTATTTTGACTCAAGCTCGCGTTGCATCTGTCTTTTATCTTTAACAAGGTTGTGGAGGTTAAGCTCCAATTTCTCTTTCTCCTTTTGAGCTTGATCCAAGACCTTCTTTAAATTGTCTACCTCTTATAAGGACAAAGGCAGAGGATCTGGGAAATCTGGCTTGTATTCAGGATCAATGTCAAATGGTAGTTTAAAAACTTGCACCCTTTCAAAAACAAATCGAGTGTAAGGTTCTTTCGCCATAACATTCTTTTTTTTGGCCTTTCTCTTTTTTACCCTATTCCTAGCTCGAATGATCTTGTTGAGTAACTCTCGATCATTTTTGCCCTTGTTGTGAATAATTAGTTATTAAGGTTGTTCATCAGAAGTTTTATCCTCCAAAGGGTACCCTAGTTGTCGCAAAGCCAAAGTAGGGTTGTAATTGATGCAACCACGTGACCCAATCAACGGAACATTTGGAAAATCTCCATAATTGTATATGATATCTCCAATGTTTAGCCTCCCCGCATACCACAATACAGAATCTCCAGTAAGAGACCTTAATTTTTAAGGCCATTCATATAGTGTCAAAGTTTTAATCATGTAGTCCTCATTATAGAATGGAGACATAAACCAAGAAAATAGAAGCGGGATACACCAGTTCAGTGTACCCATCCCTTTTTCGTAACGAGTGTGAAAAGCATAGTAAATATCGACAAGTAAAGCAAGAGTTGGGTCCGCATTCAAAGCTTTTACGCCTCAAAAGACACTAATTGCTCTAGGGTCAAAATAGTCCAAAGTCCACGGAAATAGAATTACACCAAACACCAGTAGTCCTAAAAAATCCACACAAGACTCCCATTCTTTCTTATTAGAAAAAGAAGGGGCTTTAGCCTCCAAATATTGTCTTTTAATCCCTTGTACATCCCCTTCTTTTTTGTAATTAAGTGAGAACTCAGGATAAGAGATCCCTAAACCTTTTGCTAAGTCCTTAACATCAATCGTCTATCCATTTCCCACATAAGATTTTTCCTTCGAAAAATTTAAGAACCTATCATGTTCTTCCAAAGTCGGAGCTAGTTGAAATTTTTAAAAGTAAAACACCTCAATGGAAGATCGTATAACTAAACCAAGATAGAAATAGAATCCAATTGTATATCCACTTTTGTCAGCTCAAGGGTATCTCCAAAACGGCGAACAAACATATTCATAGCTTTTTCAGATAGTTTCCCTTTGATAATCTTGATCTTCGTCATATCTGGTTTGACGATACTAACACCGACAAGTTGTTTCCCTTTGGCATCCATTTTTAAGATACTTCACCAAAAAACCTTTGATTATTATTTTTTAAATCCTGTGAATAAGACAACAAAAAATGCAAAATAATGAACATTTGAAATGCAAGATGTATGAATGCATGATGACGCAACATAGTGACGGGATTTATGAAAGGTATCCTTAGTTGAAAGGTTCCTAGTTTTGGCCTATGGATATTCTACCCTCCCCATAAGGTGGTTTCCTTAAGGTTATCATGGATTACGCTAGAGGGAAAGGCACAAAGGGCCTCTCTTAAGCGGAGCCTGTTTGTAGACCGAAACTTTCGTCTCTAAGGTCGTAAAAGGTCTCACTATGAGATTTTGGTTTAGGGTTATACAAAAAGTCTCAAGTTTCATTCCAAATTCCTACCCCCCAAGAGGATACCTCTTGAGACATATTTCTTTTTTAGAATTCTACCGACTCTAAGCGAAGTCTTCACAAAAACTCATAGGGATGATTTATCCCCTTGGCCAATAGACGAACCTTCTTTCTAAGGTTTTGAAAATATAAATTTTTAATTTAAAAGTCCTCCAAATAGATATAATAACATGATAAAAATAACAATATATAAATAAATTAAATAATTAAATACATATAATTAAATACGAAAAGCAATAACAAAACCCTAGCCAAACTCTGAACCTAAAAGAGAGAAGAAACTACAACCTTATGGTTGAGTCCTCAGCTGAGTCGCCAACTGTAATAACCGATAAAAATATAGAGTCTCCACCATTAATTTTTATCCTAAGATGGTAATATAACAGAATAAACCTAAAGTCGATACATAGATTTTAAGTTTTTGATGACTCACTTTAGACGAAGGGAAGGTGTTAGGCACCATTCATCTACCTTGTTCTTAAGGACACTAGGGTTTAGGTTTAAAGGTTTAGGAATAGGGTTTTAGTTTTTAATTAGGGGAACTCGCCACGATATTAAGTCGTATGCCTATGTATCCTCTTATGAGGAATCAAAGCCCACTTCATAGTTCGTAGTTGTTTAGTTAGTTTTTTATGGATTACAGAAATATTTCAAATTCTCCTTGAACCAAGTCTGGATGTGTGAATAATGGAATTTATAGACGAAGTTCGCAGTCGATAAAATAAGTTTCCATAATCCTTTTTTGAAAATAAATATATTTGAATTATGTTAGTAAAAAGCAGTTAGTAATTAATTGGTTAGATATTTTAAATATGCTATGCGATATGAGAAAGTAATTTTACATGAATGACAAAAATGTTTAATGTAATAAAAAGGGTCATTATTTAGAAATAAAAATAAATATTAAATTTAATAAATAATTATTTTCCTAATTATTAAAAATATATTTAATAAAAAATATTACAATTATTTATTAATATGCAAAAAAATTATTTTTCATGAAAATGCTAAAATAACATAATATATGAATTAAATAAGAAATATGAAATATCCTAATTAAATAACATAAATTAATTATTCAAAATTATTTAATTAAGTTAAGGGGGTGAAATACTTAAGTCTGGGTGATGTATGAGAAATTAGTCTAGGCCCAAAGGAAAATCTGAGCCCAAATTGACCGGGGATATATTCCGTAACTGGCAAGCATTATGAGGGGTCTGACAAGTAAGGGCCCAAGTTCAGATATTGAATTAGACCCATATGCGCGCAGGGGTGTGCATTTTTCTAGAGTAGTATTTTTAAGGGTGCTGGTAGTAGTGGGCTTGAGCCCAGATTTCGTTTAGAGTCCACAAAGTTAGGGGTATACAGGATAATAAAATAAATTACCGGGGGGGGGGGGGTGTTTATGAACAGGCTTAGGCCTAGAAACACATTGGTGGAGGCTTGTTTGGTATGTGTGTGAGGAGGTTCATAGTGTTATCGCGGTCTCTCATTTTATCAGGGCGTTGGATCAAGATTGGAGGGATAGAGGGTTAGGTTATACGGTGAAGGTGCATGGGATCATGTGGCCAGATGTTGGCCACGTGTCACACCCTATTGATGGATAGAGAGAGTATATCTTTTCTTTCCCCTTTCATTTTCTTCTCATTTCTTCGTTCTTTCTTTCTCTCTCTTCCTCTCATTCTCTCTTCACTCTTTTACTTCAACAACAGAACATAACATAACAACAACCCTAAAAACCTAGAAACCCTGACCCGTGCGGTGGTGACCGTTCAACCCTTAACAACCCCAAACTCGATTCTCGAACAACAACAATAAATCACAAAAGTCACATAAACCCTAAGCTAAGTGTCGAATATTTCCTCCTCGTGTCGTGAATCTTTTGAGCTTTCATTTTGGTTCTTTTCTTGGCTTGGTGTCCGATTTCTGATCCCCTATTTGTTTTTTATTTGCAGGTTTTAGGAGGAAGATGATGGAGGCACGGCGGTGGCGTAGCAACAGATCTAGGGTTTCAGACTTTGAAACCCAGATCTCAACAAGGGCGGCTTCTTCTACTCCTTCTACTTCCCCCTTTTCTTTCTTCTCTTCCAATCCTTAGAAATTAGGGGTTTTATAGTGTTTTAGGTTAGATTTATTTTAGGAAAAATTGTAACATTGTCTTTATTTTTTAGATTGTGATATAAATTAGGAATTAGGGATTTGGTTAATTTTGTTATAATTTTGCATGATTTTTGTATAACGTACAATATATGAGATACGATTTTGTAATATTTTAATTTAGTTCATTGATTTCATTCTGTTTTGAATTTGTATGATTGATTTGGTTAAGTTATTGATTCGTTTTTCTTTAGATTCATGCGTTTCTGGAAATTTGGGCCTGGGTTGGGATGAAGATGAAGGACGGCGCCGCGGCTGAGTACAGGGGGTTGAAAACCTAGTTGTTCACTTTAGTAAACGATATAAAAATAACTAAAATTGAATTAACAATAATAATTATAATATTGATTAGTAATAATAAGTTATATTAATAATTAATTAAATAATAATACTATTTTTAATAATAATAATTAATCAAATTTGAATAACCAGAAGTAAGATCTTGACTACTAATCACACAAAATTGGGCCTTCAAACTTATTATGGGCCATTGATAAAAAATGGGCCTCATGTAGAGAAAAGGAAAAGCACACCTCCCCCTCTATGTCATTTCAACCAGGCCTCCAAAATTCCAATGAGCCCATACCCCTTATGTAACAAAAAAATACACTTCTCTTGTATTTAAAACAGGCTTCTAAAATACTCATATGGGCCATCAGATTTTGATGGCCCACCTGGAACATCACACCCCCTTTTATATAGCAATGCATCTCATGAGATGGGCTTTCAAACAAATGACTCGATATGGGCCTCTTAAAATAAAAGTAAGCTCTCAAGATAAAAGTAAATATACCCCTTTTTGCTATATGATGCCAAAAGACCACAAATGAGATTTAGTAAAATGTGTATGCTAAGCCCACTACGAGTATGCCCCTCATTGAAAATTTAAAACCCCCCGCTATAAACATAATTTCCAAAATACATAATTACAACAAAATGAACATAAGTAATAACACTAAGATTAACAACTATTTATATAATTGGGAAAATTTGGGGTATGACACACAATATATGTGAGATGCCTTTAAATTAAATGACATAATGGTATGAAGATTGGCTTTCCGTTTGGTTAGATGTTTTCAAGGGAAATGGTAGTATTAATGAGTGCTTATATGATAAGAAGATAGTCACTTACAAGCTATTGTAATGGAGTTCTGTCAAGAAAAAAAATCAAAAATATGAGAAAGATTGAGTTTATTAAACAAACACTGGAAACACTATTAGGTTTTCACAAAAGGGAGAGAAGAGGGAAGAAGAAAAACAAAACCAGGATTGATTATTGTCGCTACGCGAAAAAAACACAGAGTGGCAATCAAACTTTTTTATCTCAAAGGGAAGGGAGAACATAGAGAGAACCCCAAGAGGAAGGATAATATGGTCTTCCAACCAAGATACGGGTTCAGAAGTTAGTTATGCAAGGGGAAGGTATTAACACCCCTCACATCTGTTGTACTCACCGGGATCCACCTTGTTTGTTTATTTCTAGGGGTGTTGTTATCTAAAAGTTTACTTGCTATGAATGAAAAAAGTGAAAAATTAAGGTTTAAATTAGGGTGCTTGCCTCAGTTTTGAAAAATTGCGCTTACATATCCATATAGTGCAATAAGGAAATCAGAGCTCCGTAGTTTGTCTAGAAAAAAGGTTGTTTGTTGGTTGTTTTTAATAAAGGATGTTATGTTTGCATTCCAACAGCTAGGTGTTGCTGCTCATCGTGTGCAAACTTACGCGTTACCTATTTGTGGTAGAACGGAAATAACATGCCCTTTCTGAAAAGGTTTTAAAGAGAAAAGAAACTCGGAGGCAAAAAAGTTTGAATTTGTTGAAGTGTTTTGTTAGCAGACATACACCAAATGGTCCCTCAAGACTGCGGGTATTTGAGTATTTCTCCTTTAATTTTGAATTGATTTGAGAAACATATTATACTAAAGACTAGGAAATGAGGGCGAATATTGTGTACAAATGAGCCAAGCATCCCACGTTAAAAATACTCTAAGAACAGGTAAGGAAGGCTCCCGCTAATCTTTTCCCATTTGCTTAAGGTTCATGGCATATTATATGTATCGTATATATTAAGTATTTTGGTATTTGATAAAAAAGAGATTTTTATCTTTTTAAGAAGAAAAAACATGCAAATGGAAGAAGCAACAAAAACATATTTCTAACATAATATTAGCATGCAAGGTAGTCCTAAAGTTGAGTTTTATGAAGGGAATATCTACCCTAAATGTTATCATACAAAGGATTTGGTAAAAGACCTAAAATTTCTAGTTTTAGGTAAATTTTAATCAAATAAAAAATACTTAAATAAAATTAACCTAAAACAAGCCTAACAAGGAGCATGTGAAGATCACACAAAATTCTACAAGGAACAAAGTCATTTTTTAATCTTTTTTATGAACAAAAAGATAAAAGAAAAATATTAGAATCATGACTATATACTCATATACTTTTCAATGTTACATTTATTACCATTCAATTAAAATCATACAAAAAAATTTGAACAAAATTCTATGAAAATTAAATCAGAAATTATAAAATAACAAAATAAAGCATGCAGGGGTATGGATTGGAAACAATGGTATAAACTTGCTGAAAAGTGCTTAACCCCAAGGTTCTAACCTCAATGCAATCTCTGATCCAACCAAATATAGTGTTGGAACATGGAATATATGGGGTGCAGTGTAACGCGGTGGGAGAACTGACTTGGTTGTTTTACGTTTGATCGCAATTGTGCGAATAGCAAGAGTCGCCATCGACTTTTCTTTTATCCAAAAGGAAAGGCTAAAAAGAACAGGAAAGACCTTTAGAGATGTTTTCTTGAGTTCCGGGGGTAGATTATGAAAAGGGAAGGCATTAGCACCCTTTTCATCCGTAGTTATCTACGGGCTCTTAGTTGCTTGCTAGATCACTTGCTTTTGTTTGAAAATGTGAATGTGGTGTGGGTTTTGAAAGTATTTTGAAAATGCCTTTGTAATGGTTCTCGTTTCTATAAGAACGCGTACAAAGTGTTTTTTTGAAAATATTTCAAAGAGGTGTTTGTGGAATGTGTTTTTGAAGGTGATTTTGAAAATGTGTCTTCTTTGTAATGGCTCTTGTTTCTATAAGAACGCGTACAAAATGTTTGTCTTTTGAAAATGTTTCAAGTTGAAAGTGTTGGTGTAAAATGTTTTGTTGTGAGCAAGCGAGCAACTAGGAGCAAATCTACCTACTCCAAGGGTCTTTAATGTTTTTTTCCTCCTCCTTTAGATGTTACTATCTTACCAAAGATTTGGTAAGAAGCCCCATCGTTGGATGTGAAGAGACAGGCACAGGTCAACCGTACATTCATAGAAGGAAACTTGTGAGACGCTTTAGCAATTTTCGTGAGGGACTAAATCGTTTTAGCGAAGGTAACATTGAGGGACTATGATATTTTTTATCGAAGGGTCTTTTCTAAAGCGTCCCATATTCGAGGGACATGACTGTTTTCCGAAAGGCAACAAAGCGATATTACCCTTTAGGTGCATGTGTGAATGGTGTGTTTGATTGCATGCATTTAGTATTTGATTAGGGTGGTCTACTTGTTGGTTTTATCTTGCCATACACCCTAATTACTAACATTTATGAAAGCAATAAAAATGCGGAAAATAAAGGTCTTACGCTATTACATTCTTTTCGAGGGATGGGGTATACAAGTGTATAAGTGGGGGTTGCAAAATATAAAAGTCCTAATTATTACAACCAAATTGAATGAAAATAAAAGCAAAAGATCAAAAGAAAATCAAAATTTATGCTGTCTGTTCTGACACTGGCCGTGTCCTATGACACGGGCACCCGTGTCAGCTTCTTTAATGGTCCATGCGCGTTTTTTCCTTTTTTGTACCAGCTAAACTGACATGGGTCGTGTCCAGTGACACGGGCACCCGTGTCAGCCCCTCACCTGCATTTTTGTTAGCGTAAAGTTCCAGTATGTCTGACACGGGCACCCGTGTCAGCCCCTGACCTGCATTTTTGTTAGATTTTTTCAAACAGATGAGCTGACACGGCTGTGTCGTGTGACATGGGCACCCATGTCAGCCCCTGTATTGGCTCTTTTTTATTGATTTTTCCCTTTTTTATTTATTTATCTTTTACACATCTTTTGAACAAAAACAGAAAATGATGTACGGAAAAAGATATTACAGTTTGGAAAAAAGTATACCTCTTGAAGCGAAACTTTGGAATACGTTTGGATATCTCCGGATGCAAAGTGATGAATGATCGAGATCCTCTTTGGAGCTACTGTAATCGTTTCTCTGTGTGGCAAAGTTCCAGAATCGCTCCAACCCAGTCAAAGGTGCAAAGTATTTTTTTTTCCGTTTATGCTTGGAAGGTGATGATAAAGGTGTTACATAAACTGTTCTTATGTTAGAGCAATTTCTATGTGATGTATATGAGGTGTGTGAGGTGTTTGGGTAGTTGGTTTAGGGGAAAGTTTACAAGGTTGTACAACAATGGGTTGAGGATTTTTCTGTTTTGTGAGTGAAAACAGAGTTGAAGATGAGTCGAGTTTTTATGAATGAGCTGGTTTTTATGAATGGGCGGAGTTTAACAAAAGTTCTGTTTTTCTCTTATCTCCTTTTTCTCTCTCAAAATCCCCCCCTTGAGTCTTATGAAACAGTCCCTTTTGTAGATCCTTGTCTGAGTTTTAGGAGGGAAACAAAATAAGTTGTTTTGAACTGTTTTTGCCTACTGCTTTGATACTTTTTCCACACAATTTTCTTTTTCCATTTTGGTACAATTTTGTGTACGTTATGATGCAGGTTGGAGCAGACTGCATAGATCATTTTTGGAGTGGTTTTTTGGACTGTATTGGACATCATATACAGGTTTTGTAATAGGTTTGTGGTGCAGCATAGCACAAGGTTTTGTAGGAGAGCAAATGAGCAGTTTTTTGGAGTGTTGTGGCAATGTATAGAAGTAACATATCATTTGTTCAGCACTAACTTGGACAACATAGTTTGCAGCATGGAACAAGTTTGGTTTGTGGAGCAATTTATGCACATTGTATCAAGGACAAAGCATTGTGGCAAGGTTTTGAGTCAAAGGAAAAAGTCCAAGCAATACAAAGTTTAGGATTTGTAAACTTGCTAAAATGTCACTTTGTAATCATTGGAATTATTTATAACATCTTGAACCATTTTGAATTGTAGTGACAAGATGTCATGAAGCAATGAACTTAACTTAGAAAAATTTCCAAGTCGTGCAAAAGTTAGATTTTTAACTTTCTTGATTTTTGATGATCAAATTTCATATTTTGGATGTCTTGATGAAATATGATTTTTGGGATTCAAAGTTGACTGAATTTTGTCTATCAATCCACTGATCTCAAGAGATGAATTAAAATGTGCAATTAGGTCAAAATGACGCGCTCAGATCCTTGAGATCGTGCTTCCAACCAATAAACCAGGTATTAGGTCAAAAATCAAAGTTCGATCATTTTCAGTCACAACCCTACTTTTGCCCATTTTTCCCTTGTGAATGTCTTTCTTGGGAAATTGTAGTCCAAGACTTGAAACTTGATAGAAGAAAACCTGAGGGTCTAGGAGGATCCTTTGAGAAATGAGAGGAAAATTTTTGGGGTACAACATGTAGCATGAAATTTAATGGGCTCAGGAATAAATAGAGGCCCATCGCATTTGGCTTCAGATTACAAATATGAATTAAAAAAGAAAAATGAAATAGGCAATGGAAATTAATGAAAGGAGCAAAACTACACCATTTAGAAGCTATTGTGACTATTGAAGTCCTTTTGAACTGATCTACCTTCCATCTATTTCGTTCGTTTCATTCTTTGTGATCCAAAATGTTAGACGAAGAAAATTTATCTAGAGGGGGTGGATAGATACCTAATTCAAAAATATGTTTTAAAACCATTTTTAAATCACATTAAAAACAATGGTTAGCGAAAGTCATGCCCTAGGTTGAAGTCGTATAAACGCACTTGATTATTGGAGCTCGAATATGTATTCAATCAATTCACGTTATGTAAATATGATAAGCGAGCAATACAAAAAATTCTTAATCAATAATTACAAAACAATCAATTAAGTAACCTATTTCCAATGAAATTGAAGGTAAAACTTATTTAGGAAATTTATCAAACACTTACGATCCAATTTGATTTTATAGAATTTCCTTTAGATTTTGTTGATGTTAAAACCTCTTACAACCAAAGGGATTGTAAGAACAACAACAAAATGATTTAAACTTTAAAGGAATATTTCTAACCAAATCAATTTGCACAATTAATAGTATAATAAATTGCTAAAAAAATATATACACACACACACACACACACTTACACACACACACACACACACACACACACACACACACACACACACACACACACACACACACACACACACACACACACACACACACACACACACACACACACACACACACACACACACACACACACACACACACACACACACACACACACACACACACACACACACACACACACACACATATATATATATATATATATAGAGAGAGAGAGAGAGAGAGAGAGAATTACACGAGGATTTAGTAAGGAAGTTCACCAATCCTCTTCGCTATGGTTAGGTCTCCCCCAATTCTGTTTTCGAATTGAGCCCAATTTCTTACTATTCGAAAAAGTATCTTAACAAGAGAAATATTGCTATGCACCCCTACAACACCCATGGTTGATGATGATCCAACAAAATTCCCTTTGCCTTGTTGGAGTTAGGTCAAGCCTCATACAACTCCAATTAATTCACTGTTTCTAATTGATCGATTATAAGGAAAATTGTCTTCAATGTTCACTCGACCAAATCAATTTCCAGATTGTTATCACCAAAGATTACCTGACGATTTACCGTCTCACACTATTAGGCTTGCAAGAACCACCCCGTTCTTCAAGATCTTCACTCAGTCGAATCCAATATCGACTCAATCTTGTTAAAAACCCTCAAATATCCACACGATATTGAGGTAAAAATTCTCTCGGTTTTTCATGATGAAAACCCCTTAATTCTCAACCCAATAATAGGTTACAACCATCCTAAATTGAACGATATCAACATAGTCTAGATGGCACCTGTAACGCGGTGGGAGAACTGACTTGGGATGTTTTATGTTTGATCGTAATTGTTGCGGATAGCAAGAGTCGCCACCGACTTTTATTTTATCCAAAAGGAAAGACTGAAAAGAACAGGAAAGACCTTTAGACAAGTTTTCTTGAGTTCGGGGGGTAGGTTATGAAAAGGGAAAGTATTAGCATCCTTTTCATCCGTAGTTATCTACGGGCTCTTAGTTGCTTTCTAGATCACTTGCTTTTGTTTGAAAGTGTGCTTTGTGGTGTGGTTTTTAAATTCTTTTGAAAAGGGTGCCTTTGTAATGGTTCCCGTCTCTTTGAGAATTCATACAAAGCGTTGTCTTTTGAAAATGTTTCAAAATGAAAGTGTTGGTGTATAAAATATTTTTGTTGTGAGCAAGCAAGCAACTAGGAGAAACCTACCTACTCTAAAGGTATTAAATGTTCTTTTCCTCCTCCTTTAGATGTTGCTATCTTACCATTGATTTGGTAAGAAGCCCCATCGTTGGATGTGAAGGGACGGGCGTGGGACGTTTGTATAGTCATAGAAGGCAACCTGTGGGACGTTTTAGCAATGTCGTTTAGGGACTAGATCATTTACGGACGGAAACATTGAGGATCATCGAGGGACTACGATCTTTTATCGAGGGTCTTTGCTAAAATGCCCATATTCGAGAGACATGACTATTTTTCCGAAGCAACAAGTGGAGTTAACCTTAGGGGTGCATGTGTGAATAGTGTGTTTGATTTGCATGCATTTAATCTTTGATTATGGGTTGTCTACTTGTCGGTTTTATGTTACCATACATTCCCTATTTTACTAGCAAGTATACAAAAGTAATAAAATGTAGAAAGGTAAAATCCTACACTATTACAACCATATTGAATTGCATGAAAATATAAAGGCAAAAAATGAGATAAAAGCAAGAAAAATGAAGGTCTTTTGATTGAGGCAGGGGACCCTTCGATTCTACACTTTTTAGCTTCCTTTGATTGGGGGCTGGTATCAGTGTAGGCATGTCCTTCCATTGGGGGCTGGAAGTCAGCATGTTATATCTTTCGACTCAGGCCTGGAAGTAGCATGTTGTGCCTTTCGACTGGGCCTGGAACCAGTGCAAGATGTAATCTTCCTATTTGCCTCCTTCGACCAAGGGTTGAAAGTAGTGAGGGAGTGCCTTTCGACTGGGCCTGGAATCGGGGTAGGCATGCTTTTTGTTGTGGCCTAGAATCCATCATGGTGTGCCTTCTAGTTTCCTCTTTTGGTTGACCTAGAGAATGGGGTAAAAGCCATAAGTTTCATTTCCTACTTCCTGTTTCCGGTTTCTTTCATTTGAACTCCTAAATAGCAACATGGCCTAAGGCCATGCTAGCATTACCTTACAAATAGTTTTAAATCTTAATGCATGTTTAGGTAAACAAGAAGCAAAACGAAGAGGTTAGCTCTGAAAACATGTTAAAAGGGTGGAAGCAAAAAGAACAATGATATGTAGATGCTTGAAATGAAAGAGAAGCTTATTCACATGTTATACAAGAAACTAAAAGCTCAAGGTTTGGAACAACTTACCTTGTTGGAGGGTGGAGGGTGTGCTGGACCTTTAGGTGGTTACTTGGAATGTCCCTGGATTCGAAGGGAAGGAGTGAAGCTATCATCTCTACTGCTTGATTTGAAAGAGAAAAACAAATGAAATGTTTTTCATGCTGGATTCGAAGAGTAACAAGATGTAAGGAGGATTCAGATTCGAAGGAGACAAGTGTTTGAGATTCTGGGTTTTGTGTTTGACAAGTGTTTAAGTGTTTGAGAGCTTTGTTGTGTTTGAGAAAATTTTGGAGATTCGTTCCTCTGGCCAAAAAGTTCTCTCCTTTAAACGTGTTGTGAGGCCTCTTATTTATAGGCAAGGATGCCTGAAGCTTTTGGAGGGAAAACAAAAGGTTTGAACAAATAGGGTAACTTTTTCCTTGTAGCTTTCAGAGACGGTGCCTTTTATGCTATTTTGGTGTAAGAAAGGGATAGTGCTTTAGGACCGCTGTGCATCAGTTTTGGCCAGTGTACTGGGCCTGGACTTGGAAGTAAGCATCTTTGAATATTTTACCCTTTCATTTTAACCCTTCTTCGACCAGACTCTTCTCCAAACAAAACTATTTGATTTTCCTCTAACAAGTTCCTTTCGATTGAGTCACTTTTGTGCATCCTTCGAAGGAGCCAAAAGTGTGACCCTTGGATGTGTCACCAAAAACATGCCTTAAAGTGGCTTGTGAATCCTTCGAATGGACCATCAAGCATGTCCTTCGAATGGAATGCCCTGAGTTGGATTGAAAAGATGCTGATTCGAAGGGGAAACAGGATGTAAGGAAACCTTGTGAAGGTGGTTCTGTCCGGTCAAAGGATTTCCTGCCCAATGTTCCAAGTGACCAAATGAAAGAGTGTACATATGGGGCCCCTTCCTTGTGACTTCATGCCAGCATGTAAAATATTTATGTTCAAACGAAGCTTGCATGAAGGGAACCACCATGACCAAACGAAAGGTGTGACCAATAGCTTGTACTGAAGGATTCATGTGCCCAAATGAAGCTTTCAACAAAGTAACCACATACCCAAACGAAAGGTGCACGCAGGAGGCCAAAATGTCCAGATTCGAAGGAGGCACATAGGAGGCAAGAAGTGCAAATCGAAGGATGCCAAAAGGGAGCCTTTTGCCTTGGAATCGAAGGAGACTACATGGGGCTTTGTTCCTTGTGAATCCATACGTGCCAGAGGTCCATGCTCAGTCGAAGGATGCAATCCAAGCTTGCATTGAAATAGGCCAAGAGGCCAATCGAAGGAGTTGAATCGAAAAACACTTGTTTTTCTCCAAGTTTGTCAAAATATTATTTTTATCTGTTTTTCCCCTTTTTTAACAGTTTCCTTATAACATTGGTACTGAAAATCCCAATGTACTTGGGCAAGCTTGAATCTTGAGAATCCTTGTGGGAAATGCCTTAAAAAAAGAGAGGGAAAATTTTGGAGTACAACAACTGCCCCTGTTCAATCTTATTAAACTTGAAGAGTTAGATTGGTGAATCTTCCATTCGCGACTTGAAGGTCGAAGATGATTGAACAATAGAGTGCCCAAAAATTTGAACTCGATGATGTGGTGGTTGATTGTGTAGGGAATGGGATTACAAATTCCATTTGGAGAGATGATAGAGAGTTATCGGAGATGGGCTTACAAATTCCATCTGTTGTACCCCAAAATTTTCCCTCTCATATTTCTCAAAACATTGCAAGAAAAATCTCCAAGTGGCTCAAGATTGCTCAAGAGTTGGACAGTCAAGCTATCTCCTAAGGCAGTCAACCTCAAATTAGGGTTTTGTGTTGCATCAAGATCCTTGATTCCAAATGATCTCAAGTGATCCCCAATGTCCTAATATGTTCTCAAGGTCATCCATGTCAAATTTCAAGCCTTGCAGAGGAAGTTTGCTCAGTCAATTGCTCAAAGGGTCCAAAAATCAACAATGCTAGGGCAAAAGTCAACTGTGACCTACAAATAGTCAAACTTAAATATTTTTTGTCAACATTCTAATTTTGAAGGATATTTCATCATTTGATCAAGGTTTGATCACGATTCATCAAGGATTGCTCAAAATTCATCAAGACTCAAAAGTTGCAAAATTAGGGTTTTGCAGGACAAGTCAACTCAACTTTGACCAAGCATAACTTTCTCATAATTTATGAGTAATGACCCATCCAAATCTCATTTTAATAGGATGCAATTTCCTACAATCCATCTTCATACCCCAAGATCAGAAAATGCACTCACAAAAAGTTACAAATTTGGACATTATAGGTCATTTTTGAAAGTCAACAAAAGACCTTTTTTGCCAAAGCTTATAACTTGAGCATGTAATATCCAAATGAGATGAGACCAAAAGGGTTGGTTATAGGACATCTCAAGCTTTCTATAAAGTCCAAGAACACTTCCAAAAGTTCAAAATTGAAGAAGTTATGCATTGTTGAATTTGGGCATTTTTGCAAAATTGCCAAAAGTCAACTATCACCAAAACATAAAATTTTGACAAATGGGCCCATTCTTTTCCACTTGATTTGGACTTTCCCTATTGCACACGTGTCCTAGATTCAGCCTTGTGTCCATTTATCAATTTTATTATTTTATTTGATTTTTTATTTAATTATTTCATTTTAAATCAATTTAAATCAAATAAAACCACAAAACTTGATTACATGAGATCTTTTTCTATTTTCAGGACTTAGTTATCATCATCAAGTGTATCAAATTCGTATGAAGCATTCCATGTGCAAAAATATTGAGTTTTTGGCAAATTAGGCAAGTTATCAATGGTGAATCAAATCCAATCTCAAGGCATCAATGTGCAAGGATTCAATCCACAAAATTTGACCTAATACACTCCATCATACATATACAAGGCAAAGGCACGAAATCCATACCTAGAGGCTGCAAGAACATCAAGAACCAAACTTGAAAAAAGGTGCAAAAAGTGTGAAACTGAAATCAATATTAGAGGCATTTTCAGAAGTAAAAGTCAACACCAATCGCTTGCTAGAGGATCACTGAAGCAGAACCAACCTAAATCCAGTCTCCAAACATGCTCAGGAGCTCTGTAAGTATCTCAAAAAACCACCTCTCTCTTGAATTCGTAAACCTTATTTCTTGCATCTTTCTAACAAATCTTTGATATATTTGTGATGCTTATGAGATTTCTGGACTTTTGGCATTATTTGATTGCATTGATATGGACTCTAACCCCATAACCGTATGGCTAGGGTTTTGCATTAGATTTTAGGGTTTTCTTTTTTAGGGGAAATCAAGGTTCAAGAAGGGTATAGGTTTACTCAGGATGCCCAGACGAACACAACCATGGTCTTAGGGGTCATTTTCATGGCCTAGATTTAATTTTTGGAATGTCTTGCGAATTTAGCTTCGGATCTAAACCCGCAGGTAAATGTTACATGGTTGGAGGTTAGGGACGACAAACGTGTCTCCCCCTGGTTGGATAATTCAAATATTCGTGCATTTTTTTTAATTCTGGCATATTAATGTTGTTTCTCATATTATCATTATTATTGAATATACTAACAATAGAAACGCGTTGGCCTAGTGGAAAGAGGAGCTGGCAGTCACCAACAGGACCTGGGTTCGAATCCCAGGTCCCCCATATTGCATTGTTATTATTTTTCTTCAGGTGATCCAATGCCATGCCAAGCGCGCAGCCTATAATACTCCCTCATTCAATCAATGGACAGATGGCCCCAGGCCAGATCTGATGGTCCAGATGGGACGTCCATCATGCTACCAAGTCAAAGTGCCACATGGAATCCAGAAAAGTCAGCCAAGGCCAGCGCCTGTTGGGCCTCTGAATTGCCATTCTAACCTCCAAATTGGGTCCAAACCCCTCCTAAGTCTTTCTATTTTATTTTTCACTTATTTTATTTAATTTTTTTGTTTAATTATTTTTCATAATTTAACTAACCAATTAAATCTTTTTCTTCATAAAATTAAAAACCAAAAAATATTTTCTTATTTAAATTAAATTTCAGTATTTCATTTTTATTAACCAATATTAATTTAATTAATTTAGTTTTAATTAGGAATAACTTTAATATCCTTTTTGCAATAATTAAAATTAACTTAGACAATTAGGTATTTTATTAACATTGAATAAATTTATTTTTATTTCTTTAAATATCAAAAATCCAAAAATATTATTTTCATTAATTAATTGATTAGTTTATTAATTTAATAGTTAATCCAATTTAATTTCTTCCATAAATTCAAAATAACAAAAAAGATACTTTCTTTTAAAAAGGGTCAAAACCCTAAAAACTTGCGCCCGATTTAATTTCCCGCACGCGTTCCATTTTATTCAATATTGTATCTGTTTCTGGAATGTAATAGCTTAATAGGACTTTACTATTTTTACCGCTTTATTTATTTTCCGCATTTTAATTTCAAGGGTTGCTTTTGGCGATGTAAATACCCGACGCCTTGTAATAGTTAGTTTAATTTCTGCAATTTAATTTCCGCAACTCATAAACTGTTAGATGTTTGATAATAGGGAATGCATGACAAGATCGAATGTTTAACTTAAAATCAACATAGATAACCATTGACATGTACAAAGACAAATCAACTGAAAACGACACACTCGCACATGCGCACTCTTAGGGTACACCTCACTTGGTTGCCTTCGTAACGTGGTCATTGAGTATAGGAAGTTTTAGAGGTTGCCCTCTTGTCCAAAGATCATAGTTGCCTCGAAACGGTTGCCTCGAAAATTAATCTAAGACATTAGGGTTACCGTTAAGGCGTCCTAACATTGCTTTAGTGACCGCATGTCCCTTAATCGAATTGACCCTTAAACTCCAACGACGGTGCTACCTACTCACTAATAGTGGGATAGCATTGTCCAAAGGACATTAGCACAAATTGATTCCTTTTTCGAGTAGGAAGATGGTTCTTAAGTACTTGCTTCTTCCAAAACAAAAACAAAACTTTTCACACTTAAACATTTTCAAAACAAAAACTCTTTTCAAACCCACAAACACAAAGAAAGCAATTTTGAAAACACTTCTAGCAAGTATCTAAGAGCCCGTGGATAACCACGGATAGAAAGGGTGCTAACACCTTCCCTTTCTATAATCTACCCCCCGAACCCGAGAAACATCTCGAAAAAGGAATTTTTTCTGTGCTTTTTTTCCTTTCCTTGTTGGATAAAATAAAAGACGGTGGCGACTCTTGCTTATCGCGACATTTTTCGAAAACAAACGCAAAACTCAAACCAGCATTCCAAAAAACAGTCAGTTCTCTCCCACCGTATCACAGAACTGGCGACTCTGCTGGGGACCTCTTAATAAGTGGGGTGTACCTTAGGATTGGATCATTGTGTTTTCAATTGTTTGCTTTGTATGATTTATATTTGTGGGCTTGAATCGGAGTTACTATAGATCCTAACCTGGATCTGGGGGATACCCTTTAGGTAAGTAGCAATAAACTGTGAGGGAATTGTACGGCGTAGACCGATACGGTTGAAGCAGTAGCTACATTGGTGTGGCACTTTAGATTGTATCGATATCCCTTGTGTTGGAACGAGGAGAATATGGGTCATCTAAGGGGTCATTAAGCACCAACTGACCTTAGAACCTTTAAATTGACCAACTTGGCCATAGAACAGTAGCAGTATGCTACACTCATTGAGACTAAACTCTCGCGATGATTCCGGCCGCAAGAAAAGGTTGCTAAACTGGAATTATGACCGATTGAGGGTAGTCAGTGATATTGAGATCTTCTAGAACCCAGTTACTATTTTTAGGACAGGTTTAAACCAACTGAACTGAAAGAGGGTAGTACCTAAGCTCCTTGCCAGCCTTAAATCTAAGGGCTCTCTGTGTGACTCGTGTGCATTTATCATGTTTGCTATTTGTGGATACTTGTGATGTGCCTTCTATCATAACATCATGACATCATAACATTGCATGCATCTTGCATTGGACTAACCTATTTCAAAGACAGGAGGGATTCATCTTTGTTATGTTTTGTAGGTCATGATGCCCATGCGTAGGAATACCATCCGGAACAACTTTGTCCAGGTTCCCACCATGCTTAAAGAATTGATTGCAAAGATGCCTGATACTACCTCCTTCATCAGAAGACATGGGTATCTTCTCAGTTTGGTCACCTCCAAATTGGACGAGAAGATGATGAGTGTCCTGGTCCAGTTCTATGATCCGCTGTACCATTTCTTTACTTTTCAGGACTACCAGTTGGTTCCCACCATAGAAGAGTTCTCTGATCTGCTCGGTATCTCTATTCTGGAGCAGACCCCGTTTACTTGTTGGGAGAAGATCCTTAGGCCAGAATAGATTGCTTCAGCCCTTCATATGACAAAGGATGAGGTAATGGAAAATTGGGAGACTAGAAGTGGGGAAAAGGGCTTTCTGACAAAGTTCTTAGTTGGTAAGGCTAATTATTTCTGGGATAGTCTAGACTTCAAGGCATTCGAAGATATTCTGGCTCTTCTGATATATGGCTTGGTATTGTTTCCGAATCCTGACTCCTTTGTTGATGTAAATGCGGTGAAAATATTCATCTCTCGTAATCCTGTACCCACTCTCTTGGGTGACATTCTTCATCAGCTTTATGCCCGTACAGCTCGAAAGCGGGGAACCTTGATGTGCTGTGCTCCATTATTGGCGAGGTGGTTTATTTCGCACCTCCCCAAATCAGTGCTGAAGAACAAAGACGGCATGGGCTGGGCTTATAGGGTTATGTCTCTCTCTCATAATGATATCATCTGGACTATCAAGGGTATGGACGAGATGGCCATTATTGATTGCTGTAGGGAATACCCTAATGTTCCACTAATAGGAACCCATGGAGGAATTACTTACAATCCATGCTTGGCCTTACGTCAGTTTGGGCGTGCCAGAAGAGAAGGACCTCATGAATTGCTAATGCTTAGTATCATCTTCGATTTTCAAGGGGATAGTAACGAGCAACGCCGCAGATTCATAAGGGCTTGGGATAGAGTTTACAGATCTGATCCACATGAGTTGGGTCCAAAGACTTATCTTCCAATGGAGCCATATCTCAGATGGGTTCGTATCCGTGCCCAAAAGCTGGGTATGCCGTATGAAGTCGTCCTACCTATCATTGTTAAAGTTGCTAATGAAAAGGGGGTTCTTCCTACCATCCTCCATCCTTACATGCCCACTGACATTGGGGCATTGAAGAGGTCCTGGATGCAGCTGAGAGAAGAGAGGGATGCTTACCGAGAAAAGTTTAACGAGCAAGAGCAGAAGATCCAGAAGTTGACTAGGCAGCTGGAGAATGAGCGGATTCTCAATGACTATGTCTGCACCGACAAGAAGCGACCATGGGAGCACTGACTGTCCTTTGATTATTTCCTTTCCAGTTTTTATTTACTTTTCAGTATTTCCTTTCTTGTAACGCCTTAAGGGTAATTTGTTGAACAATTTGAATTTCAAGGTTATCTAGCAAAGGGTCAGCAAGATCTGAAGACCCTACAGGCCTAAAATTCCCAATTCCAAGAGTTGCTCATGAATCTAGCAAAGGGTCAGCAAGATCTGAAGACCCTTATTCTGAAAGAGAAGAAGAAGAAGAAGAGGACAGTCCTGTTTAACACAGGTCACAAGTTTGGAAACAGGCTACGGGATGAAGTTGATTTGACCACCTCATCTGGAGGGAAAGATAATCAAGAAGAAAAGAGGGCTCCTAGCCCTGTGGTTTCAGACAATGAGACGGACTTCGACGAAGACCAGTATCCTCCGGTTGAGGATAGATACAAGCAACTGGAAGACCGTTTGAGTGCGATGGAGGTTCAGAAGGTACCTGGTCTGGACTCTGGTGATCTAGGTCTGTCATCTGGGGTGGTGATTCCCCACAAATTCAAAGCACCAGCCTTTGCTAAGTATGACGGAGTTTCTTGCCCGAAGCTGCACCTCCGGTCATATGTAAGGAATATTCAGCCGTACACCGCTGATAAGAACCTATGGATCCACTTCTTTGAAGACAGTCTCTCAGGGACTCAGCTTGTATGGTTTTACCAGTTAGACGGAGCCAGTATCCGCAGTTGGGAAGATTTGGCCGCTTCCTTCTACAAGCAGTACCAATACAATTCCGACCTCGCTCCCACGCGTACCCAACTCGAGGGTATGTCTATGGGAACGGGTGAAGGTTTCAAAGATTATGCTCAGAAGTGGTGGGACCTCGCCGGAAGAGTGCAACCACCCTTGGCTGATCGGGAGCTTATGGATATGTTTCTGGGGACCTTGGCTGGTCCATTTTTCAACCATCTGATTGGAAGCTCTTCGTCTGGGTTTACAGAGCTAATTATGACCGGTGAAAGGATTGAGGTTGGTATTAAGGCTGGTAAGATACAAAAGGGTGCCTCATCAAGCACCGAGAAAAAGCCTTTTAAGAAAGAGTCCAGTGCTGTGTACAGTTCAAAAAGCCAGAATAGACCTGAGTGCCGCTAAGTTGTTAATGCGATTGTTATTTCAAGACCTGCTAGTGCTACTCAGCGAAACAATCAACAAAAGGCCGAGATACCTCGAAGGCAATTCGCCCATCTCAACATGACTTTGTCTCAGATTCTGCCGCAGTTATTAAAGACCAGTCTGGTAACTCCAAGGGAGGCTCCGCAGAATCCCAACAGTGCATCACCTAAGTACAACCCTAATGCCCGCTGTGCTTTTCACTCTAATAGCCCGGGACATAATACAGATGATTGTTGGGCTTTGAAGAACAAAATACAGGAATTAATTGATGCTAAGGAGATTGAGTTCGAGGCACCCGAAAGACCTAACGTTGTGACTGCTCCTATGCCCAAGCATGGAGTGAATGCTATAGATGAAGACTCATTTTTGGTTTCTGTGAACGACATTGTTACCCCTTTGATGACTGTGAAGAAGAACCTTTTGCTAGCTGGTTTATTTCCGGGCTGTGATGAAGGTTGTCATATGTGTTCTGCCCTACCAACCGGTTGTCCACTTTTGAAATCAGGTGTCCAACGCCTGATGGATAGTAAAGAAATTCTGTTTGAGAAGACTGTTGTTCCTTTAGTTCATACTGAAGAAGTTGCTATTATCACCATTCTCGACAATTCTTCCAAGGCTTCCTCGAGAAAGCCTGTTAGAATTACATTTGTTCCAAGAATCGCACCATTGATCATCACTGTCCCTGGGCCTATCCCCTACACCTCTGATAAAGTTGTTCCTTGGCATTACGGGGCCGATGTTTATTTTCATGGAGTTAAACAAGAGTTAGATGCTGATACTGACATCAGCAATATTGTTGGACCTGCTAAAGTCACCCACAGCAGAAGACTTTTCTCACCTGATATCTCTCCACCAACTGCCCGAAAACCTGTTGTTATTACACCTGCCAGTGTACCTGCTACTATTCCTGTTCAAGTTCCTTTTCTTACCGCTGTCACCGAGTCATCTGACACTCAGGGAAAGGGGACCACCAGTGAGCCTGCCCAGACGGAGGAACCAAAGATAATTACTGTCGAAGCTTCTAGACAAGAGATGGAAGAGATTTTAAAGATCATCAAAAAGAGTGACTACAATGTAGTTGAACAGCTGGGGCAAACCCCATCCAAAATATCTATGTTGTCACTGTTGCTATGCTCAGAGGCCCATGCCAAGGCTCTGATTGCATTCCTGAAGATTGCACACGTACCACAAGAAACCCCAGCTGATTAGTTTAAATATTGCGTGGCTAGTCTGACTGCTGATAATGGGTTGGGTTTCTCTGACGCCGACTTGACTGCTAAAGGGAAGAATTACAATGATGCCCTGCATGTCTCCATTGAATGCAGGGGCACCACTCTTGCTCATGTATTGGTGGATACTGGTTCCTTGTTGAACATTTTGCCTAAGAAAGCTCTAGACCGGTTGGACTGTGAAGGATTGTAGTTGAAACCAAGCAACATAGTCGTCAGGGCCTTTGACGGGTCTAAAAGAATGGTACATGGAGAAGTGGATATTCTGATTAAGGTTGGTTCTCAGGTTTTCAACTCTACATTCTATGTGATGGACATTCAGCCATCTTATTCTTGCTTGTTGGGTCGCCCATGGATCCACAAAGTTAGGGCCGTAACCTCAACGCTCCACCAGAAGCTGAAGTACCCAGTGAAAGGGAAGATTGTGACAGTACAAGGAGAGGAAGAGTACATGGTGAGACACCTCAACTCTTTCCGATATGTAGAGATGGATGGGGAGTTCATTGAGACACCATTTCAACATTTTGAAGAGGTTCCCCAGACGTTGGCATCAACTGAGACTGTTGTTGAAGATTCTCCTATGAAGATGGCTTCCTTTAAGGATGCCCGGGCTGTTGTCGAGAAAGGTGGGTGTGCGAATTGGGGCCAACTCCCTGATTTTACACAGAAGACTAACAAGATTGGTTTGGGTTTCACTGTAGAAGCTCAAAGGGCTGTTCGAAATTCACGGATCGGAAGACCTCCCGTGTTCATCTACAATTCGGAGTGAATGCCATTGAAGACGATGTTGAAGAGTCTGAGTTTGACAGTTGGATCTATCCTACGACCGACGGTGGACCAAGCAACTGGACAACAAAGGACTTCATCCCTATTTCTTTTGTTACCCAGTAATGAAACTTTTTGTTTTGAATTTGTAACAGACAATGTTTTAAACTTTACGGCTCGGTGTCTTACCCGGGGCACCGTGGCTCCATTTGTGAGGGCTTTATGTGTGTCATTTTCATATATCATTAATAAAAGCATTGGACATTCTTGCATTTCAAATCTTGCGCTCCTTGTTTTTCTGGTATTATATATTGCAAAATAACTATTTTACACACACTCACATATACATGTCTACATCCACTCTGGATCTCACTGGTAACGACTCTGCTACTGCCAATTATGACTTTGAAAATCCGATCAACTTAGCCGAAGACGAAGGTGAAAATGATTGCGAAGTGCCTGGTGAACTTGCAAGACTGTTACTCTAAGAAGAGAGGGATATATAGCCACATGAAGAGCTAGTGGAATCAGTAAATCTGGGTACATATATAGACAAGAAAGAGGTCAAGATCGGGGCAAATATGGAGCTTAGTGTGAAGCAATAGTTGATTCAGATGCTGCGTGACTACGTTGAGATCTTTTCCTGGTCTTATGAAGACATGCCTGGGTTGGATACTGATATTGTGGTTCATCGCCTACCTACCAAGGAAGACTGTCCTCCAGTAAAACAGAAGGTCCACCGAATGCGCCCAAAGATGTCTGAGAAAATCAAGGCTGAAATTATGAAAAATTTTGACGCCGGTTTTCTAGAAGTTACTTCTTACCCACAGTGGGTGACCAATGTGGTTCTTGTATCTAAGAAGGATGGTAAGGTTCGAATGTGTGTCGACCATAGGGATCTGAACAGGGCGAGTCCCAAGGATGATTTCCCTCTACCTCATATCGACGTTCTGGTTGACAACATTGCTCAGCATAAAGTCTTCTCCTTCTTGGATGGTTTCTCCAGTTATAATTATATTAAGATGGCTCCCAAAGATATGGAGAAGACAACCTTTGTTACTCAGTGGGGTACTTTTTTCTACAAGGTCATGCCTTTTGGACTGAAGAATGCTGGAGCAACGTATTAGCGTTCCATGGTTGCTTTGTTTCACGACATGATCCATCACGAGACTGAGGTATACGTCGACGGCATCATTGCAAGATCCCAGAAGGAGGAAGAACACCTTGACCATCTGCAGAAGTTATTTGACAGGTTGAAGTTGTACAAGCTGAGGTTAAATCCGAACAAGTGCACCTTCGGGGTGAGATCTGGTAAGCTGTTGGGTTTTGTTGTAAGCGATAAAGGTATTCAAGTGGATCCTGCAAAGGTGAAGGCCATACAAGAAATGCCAGCTCCCCAAACAGAGAAAGAAGTCAGAGGCTTTCTGGGACGCCTGAACTACATTTCCCGATTCATCTCACACCTGACTGCTACTTGTGAGCCAATCTTTAAGTTATTGAAGAAAGATCAAGTAGTACGTTGGAACGATGAATCCCAGGACGCTTTTGAAAGGATCAAAGAGTATCTCCAAGAGCCACCTATTCTGATGCCACCAGTTGAAGGAAGACCTTTGATCTTATACTTGACAGTACTCGATAACTCAATGGGGTGTGTGTTGGGTCAACATGACGAGTCCGACCGAAAAGAACATGTTATTTATTACCTTAGCAAAAAGTTTACCTACTGTGAGACCCGATACTCACTGCTCGAGAAAACTTGTTGCGCTTTGGCATGGGCTGCTCATCGGCTGAGACAGTATATGTTGACTCACACTACTCTGTTGATATCAAAGATGGATCCAATCAAGTATATCTTCGAAAAGCCTGCCTTGTTCGGAAGAATAGCGAGATGGCAGATGATCTTGACTGAGTATGACATCCAGTACACGACCCAAAAGGCGATCAAGGGAAGTGTGTTGGCATACCATTTGGCACATCAGGCAGTGAATGATTACAAGTCTATGAACTTCGAATTCCTGGACGAGAATATCATGTTGGTAACTGATTGTGAGACACCTGGACCGGATGAAGGACCTGAGGAAGGATCCCGATGGTCTATGTACTTTGATGGAGCTTCAAACACTTTGGGCAATGGAATCGGCACTGTGATCATATCTCCTAAAGGCTCTCATACTCCGTTTACCGCCCGACTATGTTTCAACTGCACCAACAACATGGCGGAGTATGAAGCGTGCATCATGGGTCTTCGAGCAGCAATAGACCTGAGGATTAAGTTTCTAAGTGTTTTCGGAGATTCCGCTCTCGTGATCAGTCAGATCAAAGGCGAGTGGGATACGAAACACCCAAATCTTATTCCTTACAAGGAGTATGTATTGACGTTGCTTCCACATTTTGAGGAAATAACCTTTGAACACTTCCCTAGGGAGGAGAATCAGTTGGCGGACACGCTGGCTATGATGTCTTCTATGTTCAGAGTCAATTGGGACAACGAAGCTCCCCTGATCATCATTGAAAAACTGGACGAACCTGCGCATTGCTGTGATATTGAGACTGAAGAGGTAGCGGATAAACCCTGGTTTCATGAGATGAAGAAGTACCTTGAGGCTCAGGAATACCCCGAGGGTGCATCTGTTAATGACAAGAAGTTTTTGAGGAGGTCCGCAGCAAAGTTCTTCATCAGCAATGGAATTCTAAACAAGCACAACCATGATTCGACCTTACTGCGTTGTGTGGATAAGAACGAAGCAGAAAGGATCATGGCGTAGTTACATGAACGTACTTTTGGAACTCATTCCAGTGGACACACCATGGCAAAGAAAATCCTTCGGGCAGGATATTATTGGTCCACAATGGAAGCTAACTGTTATCAGCATTCTCGGACATGTCACAAGTGTCAAGTCTATGCTGATAAAGTGCACATACCTCCAGTTCCTCTGAACGTCTTGACAGCTCCTTGGCCTTTTGCAATGTGGGGCATTGATATGACCGGCGAGATCAGACCTACAGCATCCAACAGGCATCGTTTCATCCTGGTAGCAATTGATTACTTTACGAAATGGGTTAAAGCAGCTTCCTTTGCTACTGTAACCAAGAACGTCGTGGCACGGTTCTTCCGGAACAATCTGATCTGTCGATACGGTGTACCAGAGAGGATCATTATAGACAATGGTACCAATCTCAACAACAAGATGATCACCGAGCTCTGCAAGCAATTCAAGATACAGCATCACAACTCTTCTCCTTACCAGCCGAAGATGAATGGGGCTTTGGAAGCGGCTAATAAGAACATTAAGAAGATTGTGCAAAAGATGACAGTGACATACAAAGATTGGCACAAGATGTTACCGTTTGCTCTTCATGGGTACCGCACCTCAGCGCGGACGTCAATAGGGGAAACACCCTACTCCTTGGTATATGGCATGGAGGCAGTCTTGCCCATTGAAATTCAGATACCCTCTCTCCGAATCATGAAGGATGAAGTTTTAAGCAAAGATGACTGGATTCAGACCCGGCTTGATCAGATGAACCTAATCGACGAAAAGAGACTTACTTCTATTTGTCATGGTCAAACGTATCAAAAGCGAATGATCAAGGCATTTAACAAGAAAGTTATGCGACAAGAGTATCAAGTTGGGGACCTGGTAATCAAGCACATTATCTTACCTCAAAGTGATCCCAGGGGAAAGTGGACTCCTACTTACAAAGGGCCATTTGTGGTTAAGAACATTTTCTCAGGAGGAGCTATGATTCTAACCACCATGGATGGTGACGACCTTCCTCACCCCATCAATGCAGACATAGTGAAAAGATACTACGCATAATCAAAGACCCGCTAGGTTGACTGGCCTAGGCAAAAATAAGGGCTTCCCCGCGAACCAAAAGGGTTCGGGCAAAAATAAGGGATGAAAATGAAAAATATGTACCCCCGGCAAGTCGAAAACCTGAAAAGGCAGCTTGGGCAAAAAAGGGTATCCCGATGGACTGAAAACCCGAAAGGGCGGTCCAGGCAAAAATTAGGGATCAAAGTGTAACACTATGTCTCATTGGATCACCTTGCATCCAGACTTTGGTATCAACTATTAAGCTCGGACGGCACTAATCAATCTGATCTACCTTCAACCAAGTAGCAAAGTGATGAGATGCTCGAGGACATAAGGGCTATAACAGAGTTGGAACCCAGTGGGATTGTTCACATAGCTGTTTTGTTTTTCACAATTTGTGTAAATTCTATCTGCTCGGCGACGTTCTCTTACTAGGATGTCAGCCTCTTGTACAAAAATGCCTATTTACAGGCAAAACTTCAAAATCAATACAATTCATTTTCAAAAAAATTTCAAACTGTTCTTCTTTATCTGTTTTGTTTTGCAAAGAACGTCCAATGTTCATTTTTTATTTGACATTAATTACTGCTCATAAATGTTTACATGCGAAACAAAAATGATTACTGGTAATATCAGAAACAGGGGAAAATAAGAATTGTCCAAGCTGTATAGTTGCTCTGTCCACCAGGTACAAAGGTAGATTCAGCTGAAGAATATGGATAAGATACCTTCACTCCCCGAAGAGTAAGGCAGTAATGGTAGCTCTCTCCCAGCTGGGACTTGCAACTATGAATGAATCGGTAATATTCTCCCCAAACAGAGTTTATCTACCATCAGCACTAAAAATGCTTCATATCCCCGACAGTCTTAATATTCCCTAGCGGAGTACAAGAATGTTCCCCGGCAGAATACAAGATATCCCCAGTGGAGTTAAAATTTTCCCAGCACAGTCTGAAAAAGCTTCCCCAACGGAGTTGAAGCATCATCCCCAGTAGACTCTGGAAGTTTATCCCCAGCGGAGTACAAAAATAAATCTCCCCAGCCGAGTTCAAAGGATCATTCCCAGCATAATTCAGAGGATTATCCCCACGAAAGTCTAACAGGTTATCTCCAGTAACGTCGCCACTGAGAGATCGTCTCCAGCGGAGTTCTTTCCTTTCACAAACAGGAATTAAATCCTCAACAAATTCAATATCACCAGCAATGATAATTCATCCCGACAGAATTTATCAGTGGAATCCTCAGCAGAGCATCTCTTACCCACAAAGTAATCTCCTCATCAATTTATTCCCCAATGGAGTTATCTTCTCCTGCGGGTTTATTCTCACAATCATCTTCGTTCGTTATCCCCAGCCGAAACGAAGAATTCAACTCTATTCTCCAACAGCTATCCGGGATTTATTTTCCCCAGCTAGAAACATTACATTTCCATACATCATGATACATGCATATGCGCATCATACAATGCAATCTCATTTATGTTGAGAGCATCATTGCTTGATATATATCATGCATTTCATACATCATGACAATGCATATGATGACTCTTTACCGTTTCAGGGAAAGACGAATCAGTAAATGCCGCTGACTACTCATATGACCTAGTAGTCCCCTCGAAAGAAAAATCTTAGGATCGACCCTAAGATCTCCCTGATTTGTATTCCAGTTGAAGATATTCCAAGACTTTCGTCTGGTTCAGTTAAATCGACCCTATGATTTTTCTGATTCTTATCCAGTCAAAGTTAATCCAAGACCTTCTCTGGTTCATTCAGATCGACCCTAAGATCTTCCTGATTCGTATTCCAGTTGGAGATATTCCAAGATTTCGTCTGGTTCAGTTAAATCGACCCTAAGATTTTTCTGATTCTTATCCAGTCAAAGTTAATCCAAGACCTTCTCTGGTTCAGTCAGATCGACCCTAAGATCTCCCTGATTCGTATTCCAGTTGAAGATATTCCAAGACTTTCGTCTGGTTCAGTTAAATCGACCCTAAGATTTTTCTGATTCTTATCCAGTCAAAGTTAATCTAATACCTTCTATGGTTCAGTCAGATCGACCCTAAGATCTCCCTGATTCGTATTCCAGTTGAAGATATTCCAAGACTTTCGTCTGGTTCAGTTTAATCGACCCTAAGATTTTTCTGATTCTTATCCAGTCAAAGTTAATCCAAGACCTTCTCTGGTTTAGTCAGATCGGCCCTACGATCTCCATGATTCGTATTCCAGTTGAAGATATTCAAAGACTTTTGTCTGGTTCAGTTAAATCGATCCTAAGATTTTTCTGATTCTTATCCAGCCAAAGTTAATCCAAGACCTTCTCTGGTTCAGTCAGATCGACGATAAGGTCTCCCTGATTCGTATTCTAGTCAAAGTTCAGACCACCTATCAACAATCTCCAAATGGAATCTGTAATCCCATTCCTGATATCACAAGGCTGATACCACTTCATGCGAGTGCAAATTTCTGGGCACTCTGGTGTTCAATCATCTTCCACCTTCGGATCACGAAAGGCCCGAAAGCCAATCTACATCCTCAGGTTTAAGAAAATTGAACAGGGGCATTTGTTGTACCCCAAAATTTTCCCTCTCATATTTCTCAAAACATTGCAAGAAAAATCTCCAAGTGGCTCAAGATTGCTCAAGAGTTGGACAGTCAAGCTATCTCCTAAGGCAGTCAACCTCAAATTAGGGTTTTGTGTTGCATCAAGATCCTTGAGTCCAAATGACCTCAAGTTCTCCCCAATTTCCTAATATGTTCTCAAGGTCATCCATGTCAAATTTCAAGCCTTGTAGAGGAAGTTTGCTCAATCAATTGCTCAAAGGGTCCAAAAATCTATTGTGCTAGGGAAAAAGTCAACTGTGACCTACAAATAGTCAAACTTCAAGATTTTTTGTCAACATTCTCATTTTGAAGGATATTTCATCATTTGATCAAGGGTTGATCATGATTCATCAAGGATTGCTCAAAATTCATCAAGACTCAAAAGTTGATAAATTAGGGTTTTGCAAGAAAAGTCAACTCAACTTTGACGAAGCATAACTTTCTCATACTTTATGAGAAATGACCCATCAAAATCTAATTTTGAAGAGGATGCAATTTCCTACAATCCATCTTCATACCCCAAGATCAGAAAATGCACTCACAAAAAGTTACAAATTTGGACATTATAGGTCATTTTTGAAAGTCAACAAAAATACCTTTTTTGCCAAAGATTATAACTTGAACATGGAATATCAAAATGATATGATGCAAAAAGGGTTGGTTAGAGTACATCTCAAGCTTTCTACAAAGTCAAAGAACACTTCCAAAAGTTCAAAATTGAAGAAGTTATGCATTGTTGAAGTTGGGCATTTTTGCAAAATTGCCAAAAGTCAACTATCCCCAAAACATAAAATTTTGACAAATGGGCCCATTCTTTTCCACTTGATTTGGACTTGCCCTATTGCACACGTGTCCTAGCTTCAGCCTTGTGTCCATTTATCAATTTTATTATTTTATTTGATTTTTTATTGAATTATTTCATTTTAAATCAATTTAAATCAAATAAAATCACAAAACTTGATTACATGAGATCTTTTTCTATTTTCAGGACTTAATCATCATAATCAAGTGTATCAAATTCGTATCAAGCATTCCATGTGCGAAAAGATTGAGTTTTTGGCAAATTAGGCAAGTTATCAATGGTGAATCAAATTCAATCTCAAGGCATCAATGTGCAAGGATTCATTCCATAAAAGTTGACCTAATACACTCCATCATACATATACAAGGCAAAGGCACAAAATCCAGACCTAGAGGCTGCAAGAACATCAAGAACCAAACTTGAAAAAAGGTGGAAAAAGTGTGAAACTGAAATCAAGCTTAGAGGCATTTTCAGAAGCAAAAGTCAACACCAATCGATTGCTGGAGGATCACTGAAGTAGAACCAACCTAAAGCCAGTCTCCATACACGCTCAGGAGCTCCGTAAGTATCTCAAAAAACTGCCCCTCTCTTGAATTTGTAAACCTTGTTTCTTGCATCTTTCTAACAAATCTTTGACATATTTGTGATGCTTATGAGATTTCTGGACTTTTGGCATTATTTGATTGCATTGATATGGACTCTAAGTGTGACGTGTTAATGAACAATCTAAGTGAGTCTTTTAATGAAACAATTCTATTACAAACGGACAAACTAATAATTACCATGTTTGAGTGAATTAGGAATTATCTAATGAGAAGTTTTGTAACCCTTATAGAAAAGATAGATGGTTATAAGGGCTAGATAAAGACCAAACCATTATAGAGATTAGATAGAGAAATTGAGAAAAATGCTAGTTGGACAACAACTTATGTTGGTAGCTTAACCTTTCAAGTTACACATGTCTTGTTTACTGATAACTTTGTAGTGGATTTTAGTAAACAAATATGCTCATGTAATTATTAGGAAATATTGGGGATACCATGTAGACATGTTGTGCATGAATGCTATCATATGAACACATATGAAAAGTGCTACAATTTAGTGATCACCCCATTAAATGGTTAGAACAAATGGCCTAGAACATCTAATCCTATAATGTTACCCCTTTGTTCAAACCTGGTCTAGGTAGGCCAAAGAGACAAATTAGGAGAGAACTTGATTAGGTAAACCACATAAAATGGAAAAGAATAAATACCTGCCATAGGTGCAAATCATGTTTTGAACTAGGCCACTACAAAAGCACTTTCGAGAAAAATAAGAAAATTGTGCTTGTTCCATCTTCAAATACAACAAAGAATCTACCTAGACAGAAATTTCCTACACAAGATCTTCCTAGACAATAACTATCTACACAGGATCTGCCTAGACAGGAGCTACCTAGACAGACCAATCAGACTAGCCAAATCCATTTGGCACAAAAAAGGATATTGTACTAACTTAATCTCTTTTTTCTTCTTGTGCATAGTTAATATTAAGATTATGTATAACAAAGAATTTGTTTCTACCAGGGGAGGCCTAAGGGGACTGTCAACAATGTCACAAGTCAGCCTGGAACAAAGTTAAAAAGGCCCAGTCAAAGAAGAAAAAGTTGGAACTATCAATGATGAAGGAACTTACAATAAGGAGGCAACTCTTAATGATGAAGCAACTGTCTATAATGAGGCAGCAATCAATGATGCAACTGGTAAGGAGGTACGAACAGTCAACGATGCAATTGCTGAGGAGGTACCAACGATCAATGAGGAAAATTTCAATGAGATACCTAGTGTTAATGAGTCAATTTTCAATAAGGAACAACCTACATAATCTTCAGGTTTGGACAAGTTCTATGATTGGGATGCTGAGACTTTAGCTGCATTGCTGAGGGATAATGATACTTTGGACATTCAACCTTTGAGTGTTGGCACATTATCTATCAAGCTAAGTGAAAAAAATTCAAATGGTGTCAAGGTTATATTTAGTAAAACTCTTAAAGTTTGCAAAAGCAAACTTTTCAAACCCCTACATTCATCTTTAACAAAGCCAAGTTGCAGTGAACCAATGAATATTGAAACTGTTCTGAGCATATTCATTCCTTCTTAAGTCATATTTCTTATGCATGTTCCTTTTTTATCTTAGGTCAAGAGGTTGATACCAAAGAGAAAATTCGAGAAGAATGTTGAAGTGACATTTGCAAAAAGATAGAGTGACAAGCTGAGGACCCTGAAAACTAAGGATGTATCTGGCCCTAGTAAAAAACCTGATGATCCTTTGGTGATCACTGAAGAGGAAACCATAAAAGATATGACTGGTAGTTGTAGGATATCAAAAAATTGGGAAGACATTTAAAAGGGATAACTGAATGAAGGTTCTTTGAAGATGCAGTCGAGAAGATATTTATGTTATGTTTATGTTTATATTTTGAAGAATATATTTTTATGGTGTTGTATAACCATCATGTCATGTGTATTATAGTGTAATGATTGGATCATTTACGATTTTGATATGTAATGACTTCAATGTACTGCATGTGTAATTAGATGTTTGCAATTACTCTTTGGTGATTTTTTTGGATTTTTATGTACATATCTGTCACAATTATGCAGAAGTATATGTCATAATTTGTCCAATTAATAGGCCACCTTATGTAAAAGTTATAGGTGATGTTCTGTCCAAATTATAGGTGTTGTACCCTAATTTTTGACCTAAGATCCAACATCTTTTTTCATCATTTATGAAGAATCAATAGATCATAGCATTCATCATGGAATCACTAACCTCATGCATGTGCAAGGGGTTGTATTGTTTGCTTCTTTCACAAGATGGGTATGTTAGATCATGAAATTCAAGTATTTTGATCAGAGGCATATGGGTTCCTTAATGATTCAAGATTCTAATTAATTCATTATGGTCAATTGGTTCCCCTTAATCTAATAATAAAGCTCAAGTGTTCATCATTTCAAGTTCATCAAGTTTTAAATTCATCGTCACCTCACATTAGGGTTTTTGATCAAAGTTGACTAAATGTTGACTTTTGACATAAATCTTGATCTAATGGTTTAAAACATGATTCCATATTATTATATTCTTCCTTATGTCCCTCTCACGTGTCCTAATTGGCTAAAGAAGTATGATTCATTGGTAAGTTGAAGATTTAGAATTCATCTGATGAAAAGTCAACTACTCACATTCAAAATTTGACTTTTGAGAGTTTTTTGATCAACCATGGACTTATCAAGATAAGAATCATGAAAATATGGTTAATGAATTCATTTGATCAAGTCTAATCAAGAAAAATAATCAAAGATGTGAAATTTAGGGTTTTGCAAATTTCTCTAAGTTACTAAATTTCATGTTCATTTAGCCCACATGACAAGCTTGTAACTTCCTCCTCAAGAAACCATTTTTCATGCCCAAGGGAATGTAATTAAATATGATTCTACAGAAATCAATGTTGTATAAGGAATTAACTCAAAATCTCATAAGATTTTGAAGTTATGAAGTGTTGAGGTTGAGGTCTCAAAGTTGATGAATTACAAAATACTTAGAGATTTTTCTAAGTGTTTTTCAACTTAAAAGACCAATTTTGTTGGCCAGTTTTCTCATTGATTCAAGCCAAGTGATCAACATTAAAGTTGTAGAGGATGGTACCATCTTTTCAATGGTACAAAGAGCATGGATTTATCTTGCTTGAGCATTAAGTTTCGAAGAGATAAAGTAGTTACGCTAAATTTTTTCTACAAGTCAGATTTGAGGTTCAAAATGGATGTTCAATCCAACCAAATCCTTTTGATCTTGCTTAGCAGCCTATTATTGCTTCTAAATCTCTGTATAATTGGTATTTTACACAACCCCTAAGTTTATTACATGATTGTTTGATGTATTGTCTAAACTTCATACCACTTTGAGAGCATTTTGAAAATAAGTCACATCGCCATTTACATAAAGCTCACCTTTTCTCAACAAATCTTGCTTTGAGCCCATACTTTGTTCTCTAGAATCACACTTTATCTATGAGCTCAGAAGAAACACCTAAAGCCTCCCTATCATCTTATAAACCACTCAAGCTATGCATTGGAACAACCATGGCTCATAAAACTTCAACTTTCATTTCAACCAAACCATAAACATGCAGCTGACCAACCTCTTGATACCTCATTTCCCCTATAAATAGAAGACCTCATTTCATTACAAAACACACAAAAACTCTCCCTCAAACACACATTAAGGAAAATTGCAAAACTCCATTGTTGCACGAAAGAGACATTTCTTCAAATCTCCCACTCCTTGTAAGTTCTTTGCATACTAACCACATATTCACCATCCATACACTACCTATAAACTTTGTATGCGGTAGTTCATCACTGAAACCTCTCAATTGCTCCATCCAAGTCCCACAGATTCATCATTGCAACTTGACTTGGTCAGAAAGTTTGAGTTAGTTTCAAGGCAAACTAAGCATTGCATTATGCTCCTAAGACTTCAAACAAGATAAAGAGATCCTTTTTTATCACTGAAAGTGATTGAAGAAGGCATTGGACCATGCTCCAATATGTGAGTTTTTCTTGATTTCGAAGTCTATCATACAAGCATCATTTTAAGCATTTCTTGATATATTTCTGTTTGTTTGAATGCCATGAATGAAATCCCCATAAAATTGGGCATTGCTTGATTGTATATGTCATTTAATTTAAATTTGGAAAATCTAGGGTTTTCTGGTTTCATCTAAAATTCATGTGATACAACTAATATAAACTTATGATATGGACATATTTGGATTCCTTGTGAAATTTCAAACAAGTTAGCTTTTTACTTTTTTCAATTTGGTTGAGAAATGAAGAAACGCGAAAATCACCATTGATGGTTGTCTTGAGGTTGAAGATAAAGTCAGGTGGTTCCATTTTAAAATTTTTAAACTTTAGTTTATATTATGTTTAATTGAATGTGTTTTATTAATGAATTGGCATTGCGCCCCAGTGGTAATATGTTGGTATTTGTGTGTTTGGGTATGAAGCAAGAGGTTTGGGGTTCGGATCCCCCGCGCCCCATACCTTTTGCTTATTTTTTTTTAAACCATTCAACACTTTGTTTTATATTTATTATTGTGAATGCATTTTATGTCAAGCAACAACGTGTGGCCCAATGGCTAATATTTTTAGCAATAACCTTGAGGTCATGAGTTCAGCACCCATGTCTACCATTCCTATTTTTTATAACTTGTTTTCTTAAGTTATTTTCTATCTTTTTTTATTTTGTTTTTCTTTTAGTTTAAGCTTAAATTACTTATTTCTTATTTCTTTTTGGGTTTTATTTTAACAAATTAATATTCAAAAACACAAATAAATATTTCTTATTATTTATTTAATCAATTTTTTATTTTTACTTTTAATATATTAATAGTTTGTGTTTAAATTTATTTAAATCTTGATGTTTCTTTAAATTAAAATTTTTATGAATATTTTTCTTAAATGAATTTCTGAGTACCATGATGCCTTAATATATTTACTTGAGTGTGATTTTATTTTGAAGTCTTATACCACGATAAAATGTTATCTCTTTGAAAATGTTCTGTTCAATAGATTGGTTTAAATTTAGGGTTTTGTCTTCACCATGCTTAGTTGATCCTTACTATTTTATTTAGGTCTTGATTGATGCCTTGAAACCCTAATCCATGAAGATCACATGTTCTTTTCTTTAATGTTGATCCTTATTGTTTATGGGATGATGGTTATTGCTTATACTTTATTGTGTTAGTACTTATGTTCAAAATCCAAGGAAAGAGATTGTAGTGTTGACTTGATAGTCATGTGCATGCGTTTATCTTATGTTCATCTTCATTATGCTTACCTTTGTACATTACCCCTTTTGTAAAAAAATTATCTTGTGTTTTCTCTCTTGTACGTTTAGACCCAAATTTCAAACTTGAACTTCTTTCATATAAAAAAACCTTGACTTTATGTCATTGTATTTTCAAATTTATTTCTTTAATAAATACTTCAATATACTTAAGCATATTAAAAAATTTCAAAAGACTAAAAGAGATTAAACCTCACTCAAATCCTTTTTCCACTTGGATTTCCAATTTAAAATCTTTTCTGAAAGATATTATAGATAAGTCATCTTTATAGTTGAGATGTAATTCTCCTACTTCCATGGTATTGATTTAAATAATGTGATTCTTTTGAACTTAGGGGAGTTTAGTGGCATAATTGTTGATTTTATATCCAAGTTGGAGCCCTTCCCTCTAAGATGATGTAAAGATCCATCTTCTCATGCTCATGGATGTCTAGTTGAGTATTTTTCTTAAGATGACAATTTTTTTCTTCCCCTAAAATCAATCAACAAATCATTTTGTTATTATTACCATGAACTACGAGGTTTTTATCCTTCATGGGTATGTAGATATAATACTTTATGTCTTTCCAAACAAAAATATAAAAAAAAACATTTTCTATTCTCACCTCCACATTCCTTTATCAAACAACCCATTTTAGCCACAAAAAAATAGATATTACAAGAGGTTCCTATAGAAAACTATAAATATATATGGTTCTAATACCTTCCCTTTGTATAACCAAGTCATGTATCTTATACTTCTTCTTTGTTCTTTGCTTTTATTTCTACTTCTTTCATTGCATGTTAAATATTAGGGTTTTGGTCTTTTCCATTTTCCTTGGAAATAATAAAATTCAGTGGTGACTTCTTAATTTTGTGAGTCAAGTTAGTCAATAACTTGTTCTCCCAATTTTTCACTGCGACAATAGGTCATACCAAATAGGTCACCTTATGTCAAAGTTATATGCTACCTTATGTCAAAGTTATAGGTCACTTATGTAATGAACCAAATTATAGGCCATACCAAATTATAGTACATTACACAACTGAACAAATTATAGGTCATATCAACTTATATTTATTTATATAACTAAACCAAATTATTGGTCATACCAAGTGAGACTTACAAAGTCAATTAAAATAAAGTTATATGTCATACAAAATTAAATTACAGTGCATAACTAAGAATAAACTTAGAACAACATTACAAACAACATTACAAACTCAGAACAACAACAATAGAGTATTTCATCGTGTGCACTTCAATAACAAGTGCATGTTAACCATAAATGGAAATACAAGACAAATTAATTTTAGCTTTCTTGAAAATGCCTCTGACTTCATCTTGATATGCAATCTCTTGCTCTTCTTCATTGAATTATCACACAACTCATTCAAAGTTTCAATAGCTTGTGTCTCTATCACCTTGCTCTCATCTTTGCTCTATTATTCATCTACACTCTCATAAACATCCTTTCCTTGTGAAATATCATCATTCCAGATGAATAAATTGCAAGTTTCTTTATTTTAACAAAAAAGACATCTCCATAATAATATCCATTTATTACATTCGTTATTGCAGTGGTATGATATCATACGAGCAGTACACCCACACCTTCTCATTGGATGGGTTGTCACATTTGTGGAATGATACAATATTGATTTGCTTCGCCTTGATGAAGATGACATACTGATTTTACAATGAATGAAGTGAAGTTGAATAAGAATGAAACGAAATTTGGGTTTATTGAAGTAGAAGACGAAGAAGACGAAGTGGAGTTGAAGAAGATGAAAATAAATTAGGGTTCAAAATTTTCCTTTAATAAAAAAAATAATTAATTTAATAAAATCCTATGTGTCAAAGAAAAAAACACATTTGACATGCCATGTAAGGCTCCGCTAGTGGAAACTAATGGGAGGAACCAATTTTACGGACGAAAAAGTTTGCGACGACCATTGTTTGAAGGGAACTTTTAGAGGGACTAAAATTAAAGGTTAACTATTTATGAGGATCACCGACATATTATTTAACCCTAGATTTAATAATTAGTCATGCAAAAAATATTTTCTTATATAATATTTTGATTGAAGTTTTTGAAATTAAGTCAATCATTGTCTCTTAGGATGGCAATGCCTCATTTGCAACTCTTACTCTCTCGATTGTTGCAATTAAGCATCAACAAGAGACACCTCATGATATATCAAGAGTGGTCATGTTGCAACCCCTCCACTTTCATTTATATCTCAATTGGAATTTTCTTCTTGTTTTAATAAATGCGAAATAGCCTCATATTATATTGTTGTAGAAGATTTAAAATTTTCAACAAGATTTTCTTTTGTTGCATTTGGTGCGTCAAACTAAGTTTAGAGCTGCTGGAGATCATGTAATTATGGTGGAACTGAATTGTAGGGTGATGGATGGTAAAATTGCATGGGGGAAGTGAAAAGTGAGGGGGAGGAATATAATTATGTAGTAGAGGAATTGGAATATAATATTGAGGAACCATATGAGTTTCTAGAAACTACAATTGGGGAACTATTGTTAAAGCTCGAGATCTGGTAGTTGATGTCATTCTCCTATGGGAAAGAGAACTGAAAAAAATGGTGTTTTGAAGAATATGAATAACTGATCATAGATCATTGGTGGTTATTTGAGTGCGAGCTTATTTTAAACTGTCCATGAGAGGAGTATAAAAAATAATTAGGAATACTATTATGATTGCTCGCATTCCTAACACAAAATGGTTGGGGTGGCACAATTGTGGAATTTCATGAGAATAAGAAAGAAATTCGAGATAATCAAAAGAATATTCTAATACATGGCCTCACAATTCCATATTGTAATAGAAAATAGACAAATATGTTGAAGATGACAACCATGGTAGGCTTCTAATGCGGTGGTGATGGTTCTCCAGTGAATAGAGGGGGTAGCTATAAAAAGGTTAACACTCCAATGCTCAAGTAAATATATGAATGAGGTGGAACTTTGCAGTATGAGTGAAAGTGTACCTAGTGATGGGTCATGAAAGGTGCATCCAAATTGAGTTAAGATCAACAAAAAAATGTGAGAACACCACATATTCACCCATACCATTAGACATTGAGCTTGTGGGTCCGGTTAGTTAAAATGTGTTCAACCTCCACTTTTCAATGAAATATGGGACTTATGACTCATACTTTTACACAATAATTTCCCCTTTAAGTGTGAGTTCATTCATTTATATGTCCCCCTCAAGCAGAAACTCTTTCATCCATATACATTTGTATAGCCATTGACACACTTACCATGTCACATATACTTTAACACGATATAGTGTTTGACTACCACGTTTTCATGAAGACTTTGAATACAAGGAGTCGGTCCTTTTGTTGAACATCAACTCTCATACTAGTGATGGGTCATGAGGATGGCATCCATATTGAGTCAAGAGCAACTACACAAGTGAGAGAGACCAAATATTCATCTAAAACATTAAGGCATTGGGTTTATGGGTCCTCTCACTTATAATGTTTTGGACTTCCACTTTTCCAAGAAATGTGGTAATTCTAATTCACACTTGTACACAACACCTATGTGTCACTCAGAGTCACACTTATATAGAAGAGTAAATATAATTTTCCTCAGTGTGTTCGGTGTGGTATATGGGCAGCTGCTGAATGTTTGGATCTATGTGCTTGTAGGTATGGAGCTAATGATCCTGATGTTGGTGTCCTTCTTAGGGTTTTAATGATGACAACATTGATGCTTATTAAAGTCGGTGGTGATATCTTTTCAAATATTTGATGGTGGTGATTAACTTGAAGATATCTCAACTCCCATCTAGTAAAGAATCAAGATTCCAATGAAGTTCTTATATGATCGGTGTATATGGAAAAGGAACTTGAAAGATTCATAGTTGTGAAAGAGAGGAAATTTGAAAGCTCAATTGATCATGTCTATCTGAGTGACCAGATTCTTGTGAAAGTATGAGAGTAATTCCTAAGATACTAAGCCAACTCAAACACACCTAAAATTTATTTAAGGCCTCTCTCTATTTGATAAAAATCACCCAAAATGTTCTTAGGGCCTAGCTGAGTGATTAGGGGAATGTATGATTGGTTGGAAGATAGTTTTTAACTAAATAATCGATTAGAACTAATAACCTAATTGATTGTTTTCACTATGTTGAGTCTAAAACAGATTAGGACATTATTTTAATGATTAGTAATGACTAAACATCAAAACCTTCCATTTATGGCTTGAATAATCAATTATTGGAGGTCAGTAATCCATTATCATAATCAATTATGGCTACTGTGAAAAATACCGATGCAAACAGAGTTGCCATCGAACGTTATTTATCCCCAAGAAGAGAAAGAAAAACATCGATAAAACCTAATAATGTGAAATAAAATGGTCTTGTGACAAAGAGAAGGGTACGAAAATCGATTACACAAGGGGAAGGTATTAGCACCCCTCACGTCTGTTGTACTCTACGGGATCCACTCTAGTTGTTCTAATAGAAGGGTGTGTTATATCTAAAGCTTACATTCTAAGGGAATACATGAGAGAATTGATAAGGTAAAAATTAAAGGTTTTTATTATTGTGCTCATTTAGGTTTTGTAACCCAATGCCTATGTATCCCTGAGGAATCAGAGCAACGTAGTTCTTCTAACAAAATGTGGTTTATTGTATGTTTTTAGTGAACAATGTTAAATTTCAAATTCTGCTGTCGCTCGACCTTTGGAGACTCACGCATGGTTGTATTGTATAGAAAGGAATTAACATGTTCTATTTGAAATGTTTTCAGCAGAAAAAGATCCCTAAGGAAAAGAGATTTGAATATGTTGTGTAGTTTGTTAGGATAATAGCAAGCGACTCCCAACGCAGGGGCATCTACTATTCACCCGCTTATTTGTAAAAGCATTTGTGAATTTAATCATAAAAAAAGTATATGTATGAAAGAAAGAGTAGGGTTAGGAAGGCACCGCTTCATTCATCTCCCACCACTTAAGGCTCAATATTATATGATTCACATCTTTATTTGTTAAGTTTTTCTGGGATTTGATAAGAAAGAAGTTTTAGTTTTAGGTTGCAATGCAAAATAAAGAGAAAAAGAATACGGGGAACTAAAGTCCTAATTGTTATCATACATCATGGTCCTTGTGATACGGTGGGAGAACTGACTTGAGGATTTTGCATTTTATCGCAAATGTTGCAGTTAGCAAGAGTAGCCATCGACTTTTCTTTTATCCAAAAGGAAAGGTGAAAAATCATATATAAGACCTTTGACATTGTTTCTTGAGTTTGGGGGGTAGATTATTAAAAGGGAAGGTATTAGCACCCTTTTCATCCATGGTTTTCCATGGGATCTTAGTTACTTGCTAGATCACTTGCTTTTGTTTGAAATTATGCTTTGTGTGGTTTTTGAAAGTATTTTGTAAAGATGCCATCATTTAGGCAATCTTTGTAATTATTCTCGTTCGTAAGAATGTATACAAAGATGTTGATCTTTTTAAAAAAATGTTTTCAAGTTTGTAAGATATTTTGAAATGTGTAGGTGTTGGTTTTAAAAATAGCAAGGATGTTTGTTTGAAATTGAGAAAGTAATTAGGAGCATTCTACCTTCTCAAAAAGTCTTTCTTGTTTATTTTCTCTTCCTTTGATATTGTTATCTTACCATTGATTTGGTAAGTAACCCTATCTTTGGATGTGAGCGGGACGGGTGTAGGTTATCGTATAACCATGATTAGCAATGTTGAAAAGTATCTTAGCATTCTCTTTTAGGGACTAAGATCATTTGAAAGGCAACTTAGATAGCGTCATCGAGGGACTATGATCTTGTGTTTTGTTTGTTTTTGCAAAGATACCTCACATGCGTAACATGGTCACTTTGTAAGGCAACCAAGTGGAATAACCCTATGGGTGCTTGTGTGCAAATGTATTGTTTTCATGCTTGATTTTGTCTTTGACTAAAGTTCTCTACTTGTTTGGTTTTAGTCTTTCCATACAAAAAACTAATTACTAGTAATTGTATAAAGCGGTAAATTGCGGAAAATAAATATCCTACGCTATTACAATCATTAGGGGGGATGGGGTGTAGAGTATGAATGGGATTGCAAGTCAAATTAAAATCCTAAGTTTCTATTACAACCATATTGAATGGATAAGAATGTACAGGAAATGTAAAGTGAAGTTGATTTGTTTAAGTAAAGAAATAAGTTTTATTTAAGAAAATATTTTGATCTTTTTATGTTAAAAGAAATAAAATAAGACATGTCAAAAACTTAAAATGTTTTTTGGTGTTTTTGATTAGTTAAGATTTAAGTGATAGAAAAAAATAGTACGGAAAAAGAAAAATAGAATCAATGCATTGATGAACTAAAGGATATCAGAAGTTCTGACTCTGGCATGCTGCAAAAACATAAATCATATTAGCAGATATAGGTAAAGTCATAAGTTCTGGATCCACTGGGAACAAAGAAGATTTCAGAAGTTCTGATGCCAATGGCTGAACTTCGTCTCCCTCTCTATGCTAGTCAAAACATTTGCAACTTAGTCATTTCTCAACAAAACATAAGATGTGTATATAACAGTTATGGCAGGTTTCATGATGTTTCAGAAATAAGAGATATCAGAACTATAAATTAGAAGCAAGCATGAATTTTCTAATCCTAATTTTGAGTCCTAGTTTCTTCAAGAAGTTCTGGACTGAAATTCTCTCTACCTAGGCAGGCAAATACATGAAACCTCATAATATGTAGAACATCAAAATCATGATGTTTACATTGTATTTTTGAACATGCAAATCTGACAATGCCTAAGTAATATGATGAGAGTCAGCAGAAACTTACCTGGCAGCTGGAAAATAATCTGTGAGTTGAAGTCTGGTTCTGAATGCTGGTGATGTTCTGAACAACTCCTTCACATGCTCAGCAGGATGGAAGCATTCAACTTGGGCTACAAATGGTTAGGAAATTCTGGAACAACCAAGGGGTAAAGTTCTGACTTCTTTGGGGTGGATGTGGATGGAGAGTGTATTACAATATGAACACATAAGTTAGGATAGCTTCTGATATGTGAATCAGAAACTGTATGGATGGTTTTGGTCAAGAAATACTTCAGAGAAAAAAAAGGAGTTTGAATGCAAGAAATAAAAAATTAACAGTTTTTGTATTTTGTGTTTGCAGTTTTAGATTCTTGTAATTTTAGTAGGGGTTCAAGGCTTTTTCTTTCTCAATTTTTTCCCCTTTTATAGTTGCCAATGATGTCCAATTTATAAGCAAAGTTTTAGTAGCTTGGAGAGGTCACGTGGCACAACCATCATATGCTAGGCGCTGACTTGTTCTTAAAGTAAGTTCAAATAAGTATGGTGGTTAGCAGTTTTAACAGCGCCTAAGCTGGATTTGTAAGCAGGAAATAAGGAAAGGCAACTTCAAATTCAAAAACAATGTATGGGCCCAACACACTTTTGTACAAAACTTTGCTTTTCTAAGACAGTAAAGGTACTCTTATGCCACACGTGGGGAAATCTTTTGGATAAAGTCTCAAAAGTGGTTTTGAGCATTAAATGATGATGAGATTTATTAAACCAGAAATCCTGCAATGTGAGATTCTGCATCATTTCTTAATTCTGGATCAGAAGTCCAGCTTCAGCGTAAAGTAGAATAGACATCCAACTTCTGATCTTTGTATCTCTTTGCTCCAGCATGTTCTGAAGGAACTCCCAGACTTTCCAGGAAGCTTGCAACATACTTTGTAAACCTTCTTTGATTTGCCCTTGCAACTTCTGACTGAGCCTATGTGAAAACTGACCCAGAAGATGTAGACAACTTCTGACTTGAAAATGTCTAGAATTTTCTGAGTGTTTCAGTTTCATGGACGTGTCTTTGGACATTTCTAACTTGAAATTCCAGCATTTCCAGGAGAAGTTATGTTCTGAAATATTTTAGGTCTTATTTGAGTCCATAACTCTTGTGTTAGAAGTTCTTCCAGAATCAACTTGCATCATGGTGATAATTTGGTTCGCCGGGATGCCCTAGTTTTTCCTAGGTGTGTCAACCTAGCGGGTCTCTTATGCATAGTATCTTTTGACTATGTCTGCATTTGCAGGGTGCGGCAGGTCGTCGCCATCCATCTCCACCAGAGAAAATGTTTTTAATTACAAATGGTCCTTCATATGTAGGAGTCCATTTTCCCCTGGGATCACCTTGTGGCAATATGATACGTTTGATCACGAGATCCCCAACTTGATACACTTGGCGTCTGACCTTTTTGTTGAAAACCTTGATCATCCGTTTTTGATACATTTGACCATGGCAGACAATAGTAAGCCTTTTCTCATCAATCAAGTTTAGTTGATCAAGTCGAGTCTGGATCCAATCTTCTTCATTCAGCCTCGTATCCTTCATAATTTTAGAGAGGGGATCTGGACCTCAATAGGTAAGACAACCTCCATGCCATATACCAGAGAATAGGGTGTTGCCCCTGTTGATGTGCGAGATGTGATACAATATCTGTGGAGAGCGAATGGTAGCATCTCATGCCAGTCTTTGTATGTGACTGTCATTTTCTGTATGATCTTTTTAATGTTCTTATTCACAGCTTCGACAACACCATTCATCTTTGGCCGGTAAGGGGAAGAATCGTGATGTTGGATCTTTAATTTCTCACACAAGGCAGTGATTATATTATTATTCAAGTTTTGTACCATTGTCTGCAATGATCCTCTTCGGGACACCGTAACGATAGATGAGATTCTGCTTGATGAACCGGGCGACAACATTCTTGCTCACGGAAGCGAAAGAGGCTGCCTCTACATATTTTGTAAAGTAGTAAATGGCCACTAAGATAAAGCGGTGTCCATTGGATGATGTTGTCTTGATTTCGCTAATCATATCAATCCCCCACATAGCAAAGGGCCAAGAAGCTGTCAAGACATTCAGAGGAACCGGAGGTACGTGCACCTTGTCAGCATAAATCTGACACTTATGGCAGGTTAGAGAGTGTTAATAGCAATCTTCTTCCATGGTAGACCAGTAATAGCCTTCCCGTAGGATTTTCTTTGCCATCGTATGCCCACTAGAATGGGTTCCAAAAGTTCCTTCATGTAACTCAGCCATGATCCTTTCAGCTTCGACCTTGTCTACGCACCGAAGTAACACAAAATCATGGTTGCGTTTGTAAAAAATGCCATTACTAAGGAAGAATTTAGCAGATAATCTTCTTAAGAACTTCATATCATTGACTGAATCTCCTTCTGGATATTCTTGGGTTTCGAGATACCTCTTGACTTCATGAAACCAAGGCTGGTCCACTACTTCTTCAGTATTAATCTCGTGACAGTGTGCTGGTTCATCCCTTCGTTAAATGGTGATCTGGGGAGTCTCATTATCCCAATTAAGTTTAAACATATATGACATTGTTGCTAGTGCGTCTGCTAGCTGATTTTCTTCTCGCGGGAAATGCTCGAAGGTAATCTTCTCAAAATGTGGTAGCAATGTCAAAACATGTTCATTTTAAGGGATAAGGTTAGGGTGTTTAGTGTCCTATTCCCCTTTGATCTGACTGATGACCAAAGCTGAATCTCCAAATACATTCAAGGATTTGATCCCCAAGTTTATGGCAGCTTTGAGACCAAAGATGCATACTTCGTATTCCGCCATGTTATTTGTACAATTGAAGAAGAGTCTTGCAATAAATGCAGTATGACACCCTTCAGGAGATATGAGTATAGCACCAATACCATTGCCAAGTGCATTGGATGCCCCATTAAAGAACAGGGTCCATCGGGATCCTTGTTCAGGTCTGTCATATGTGCTGAATTCTTTACAGTTGTCTAACATCATGATGTCTTCATCCGGAAATTCAAACTTCATGGACTGGTAGTCTTATACATCTTGGTGAGCAAGGTGATCATCTAGTACACTGCCCTTTATAGTTTTCTGGATAGTATACTATATGTCATATTCTGTCAGGATCATCTACCATCTCGCTATTCTCCCCGAGAGAGCAGGTTTCTCGAAGATGTATTTTGTTTGATCAATTTTAGATATCAACAAGGTAGTATGAGTCAACACATATATTGTCTTAGCCGGCAAGCAGCCCATGCCAGAGCGCAGCAAGTTTTCTTGAGCAGTGAATATCTTGTTTCACAGTCGGTAAACTTTTTTCTCAGGTGATAAATAGCATTCTCTTTTCGGCCAGACTCGTCATTCTTCCCCAGCACACACCCCATTGAATTTTCTAAGACAATTAGATACATGATCAATGGTCTTCCCTCGACTGGTGGCATTAAAATAGAAGGCTCTTGCAAGTAATCTTTGATCTTGTCGAAAGAAGTTTGGCATTCATCATTCCAATTGACTACTTGATCTTTCTTCAATAATTTAAAGATTGGTTCACAAGTAGCTGTTAGGTGAGAAATGAATCTGGCAATGTAGTTCAAACGTCCCAAGAATCCTCTGACTTCCTTCTTAGTACGAGGAGCAGGCATCACTTGTATTGCTTTCACCTTGGCGGGATCCACTTCAATACCTTTATTGCTGACGACAAAGCCTAGGATTTTACCAAACCTCACCCTAAATGTGCATTTATTTGGGTTCAACTGTAGCTTGTATTTATTTAAAATCTCAAACAGTTTCTGTAAATGATCAAGATGCTCTTCTTCTATTTGAGATCTAGCTATCATGTCATCCACATAGACCTTTATTTCGTGATGTATCATGTCATGAAATAGGGCTACCATGGAACGCTGATAAGTTTCCCCAACATTCTTCAGTCCGAATGGCATCACCTTGTAGCAGAATGTCCCCCATTGTGTGAAAAAGGTTGTCTTCTCCATGTCCTCAGGCGCCATTTTGATTTGGTTGTAACCTGAGAAACCGTCAATGAAGGAAATCACTTTCTGTTGTGCCATATTGTCAACTAGATGTCAATATGGGGAAGTGGGAAATCATCTATAGGGCTCACCTTATTCAAATATCTGTAGTCCACGCACATTCTTACTTTTCCGTCCTTCTTGGGCACGGGAACAACATTGGCAATCCATTGCGGATAAGAGGTGACGGACAAGAATCCAGGGTTAAATTGTTTCATGACTTTCTGCTTTAATCTTCTCTGACATATCTGGTCGCATTCGACATGCCTTTTGTTTTAGTGGTGGACAATCCTCTTTTGTAGGCAGACGATGTACCACAATATCTACATCAAGTCCTGGCATGTCTTCGTACAACCAGGAAAAGACCTCAACATACTCGTGTAGAAACTGAATCAGACCCTCTTTGACACTCGGTTCCAGATTGGAACCCACCTTGACCTCTCTTTTGTCTTCCTCGGTACCTAGGTTGATTGTGTCCACGGGTTCCTCGTGAGGCTGAATTGTCCTCTCTTCTTGTTTTAGTAATCTGGCAAGTTCCCCCGGTACTCACAATCTTCCTTACCTTCGTCTTTGGCTTGGTAGATTAGATTTTCAGAGACACAAAAAGCCATAGCAGAAATTTTATCCATGGGATCCCGAATGGATGTAGACCTGCATTGTGAGTGTGAGTGTGTGTAAGGGTATAGCTATCTTTGAAAGAAATGAAAATGTAAAAAAAGAAAAACTATGAGCACAAAGTTTGTATGCAAAACATCCATGATTCATTGATGTCATATGGAAATGAGATAATAACCCTTACAAATGGACCATTGTGCCTCGGGTAAGACACAAGGTTTTAAGAGTTTGAATTGTTTTAATATTACAGATACAACAAAATGTAAAGACAAATTACTGTGGGATAAAAGTGATCGGGACAAAATCTCTAGCCTCCCAGTTGCTAAGCCCTCCACTTACAGTTGGGAAGATCCAATCCTCCAGGTTGCAACCACCTTCATCATCCTCTACCGCGTTGACTTCACGGTTGCTGATCTTTAGGGGTGGTCCTCCAGCACGAGCGTGACGTACAACCTTCTGAGCAGTTGAAGTGAAACATAGGCCAAACTTGTCAAATTTGTATGGGATATCTGGGAGTTGTCCCCAAATAGTGCTCCCACCTTCTTCTATTACGACCTTGGCATCCTTCAAAGATGACATCCTGATTGGAGGCCTTGTGATCTTGGCAACCTTAGACACGGCCTTCGTTACTTCCACGTCTTGCAAGACTTCTTCAAAGTGTTGGAATGGAGTTTCAATAAATTCACCATCTAATTCTACATATCTGAAGGAATTAAGATGGCTTATCATATACTCTTCTTCTCCATGAACGGTGACAATCTTCCCTTGAATCGGATACTTCAGCATTTGGTGCAACTTAGAAGTAACAGCGCCAGCATTGTGGATCCATGGTCGGCCTAGTAAGCAGGAGTATGAAGGGCAGATGTCCATTACTTAAAAAGTTGAATCGAATGTTTGGGTTCCAACCTTTATGGGGATATCCACTTACCCATGCACCATCCTTTTCGAGCCGTCAAAATCCCTTACTACTATGTTGCTTGGTTTCAATGTCAATCCCCCATAGTCAAGCCTATCAAGAGCTTTTATAGGCAACACATTCAGAGACGAGCCAGTGTCCACCAAAACATGAGCCAAGGTTGTGCCCCTACATTCCACTGAGACATGCAATTCCTCATTATGCTTCCTTCCTCTTGGTGTTAAATCAGCATCCAAAAAACCTAGACCATTATCTGCAGTCAAGCTGGCTACGCAGTCTTGGAACTGATCAGCAGATGTCTCTTGGGGTACATGGGTAGTTTTCAGGAATTTTACTAAGGCTTTTGCATGCGCCTCGGAACATAGTAGTAAAGCCAGCATGGAAATTTTAGATGGATTTTTCCCAAGTTTTTCAACTACATCGTAGTCCCTTCTTTTTATGATTTTTAGAATTTCCTCCATCTCTTTCTGGGAGGTCTCATGGATAGCTAATGGTTGTGCCTTCGTCCGGACAGGCTCAATCAGAATACTTTTACCTCGAGTCTTGGTTGACTCGGCAGCAGGAATGTCAGTAGGAGTGAGAGCAGGGATTGTAACAACTTTGTCAGTTGGAGTATTGGTGGAGATGGTTGTAGGACTGGGAATGGCCTTCGGAGGAGCAACAACAACATGAATGATTATGGGTCTAGAAACTGCTTTTGGGGAGCAATTTCTGGAGAGAATATCCTTCCGCTTCGGGTAATCTTGCTAGTCCCTGCAATATTAATGATATCGGAGTTAACTTTCTTGGAACTTGAATCTTCGGCGGATGGCCAATCTTGCTTGATACCGTGGTAGTAGATATCCCCTCCATAATTCCATGGTAAGGTTTTGTGTGACGAATATGGGACTGGTCCAGGAATTATGATTATCAAAGGAGTTGCTTTCGAAACTGATGTAATTCTTTGGTGGAGACCCTGGAAGAATTGGTGGAAATGGTAATGATAGAAACATCTTTAAAAGGAATAAGTGGAACAGAAGTTTTTTCAAACAAAATTTCTTTGTTATCTATTAGGCACTGAACGCCTGCTTTCAACAAAGGATAGCTGGTTAGTGAGGACAAACAGAAATGACAGCCTTTGTCACAGCCTGGGAAAACATTGGTATTCAACAAGTTCGCTTTAATATTCAGGAGTGGGGTCCTAAGTTCATCAACTGAAGTAAAAAACATATCTTCCTCAATGCGTTGGTATTATGGCCGTGTTTGGGCATAGGGGCAGAAATGACATTTGGCTTTTCGAGCGCATCGAATTCAATCTCTTTGGCTTCAATGAGGTCTTATATTTTATTCTTTAGAGCCCAATAGTTATTAGTGTCATGGCTGGGACTCTCAGAGTGGAATGCACAGTGAGAATTAGGATGATAGTGAGGAGAAGTGGTGTTAGTGTTCTTTGGAGTTTTTTCAAGGTCACTAGGTTAGATCTTAACAGATGTGGCAATACCTGAGATAGGGTCATATTAATTCTGGTGAATTGTCTGACTGGTCTTTCCATCCTTGGCTGGTTGTTTCTTTGTTGATCAGGCACGGGTTTAGGAATCATAACAACCCCCACCATTAGACGGCATTCGGCCCTGTCTCGATTTCTGTGAGGATAAACAACAACCACTTCTTTTTTTCCAATAAATGGCTTCCTTACAGCAGCAGAGGATGTATCTTTCTGAATCTTCCCACTCTTTATCCCGACTTCTACCCTCTCTCCAGTCAATATCAGTTCAATAAAACCTGCCGATGAACTCCCAATTAGGTGATTGAAGAAAGGACCAGACAAGGTGCCCAAAACATGTCTACTAATTCTCTTTCAGATAGGGGAGGTTGAACTCTTTCAGCCAAGTCCCTCCATTTTTACGCATAGTCCTTGAAACCTTCACTGGAAACCATGGCTATCCTTTGAAGTTGAGTACGGGTAGGCGCAAGATTAGTATTGTATTGGTATTGTTTGTAAAAGGCTGCAACAAGATCTTCCCAGTTATGAACATTGGCTCTTTCTAATTGGTAAAACCAATCAAGTTGAGTTCCAGACAGGCTGTCTTGGAAGAAGTGTACCCATAAGTCTTTGTCAGCGGTATGGGGATGGATTTTCCTCACATAGGATCAAAGATGCATTTTAGGGCATGAAACTCCATCATATTTGGCGAACACGGGTGCTTTGAACTTTGGAGGAATAACAATCCCCGACACTAAACCCAATTCCTCAAAGTCCAATCCAGGCACTTTTTGGATTTCCATTACGCTCAACCGCTCTTCTAGATGCTTATACTTGTCATCAGCTAGAGGGTATTGTTCCTCAGAATATTCTTCTTCTTCCTCTTCTGATTCTGACGGGACAATTGTTTCCTTGCCTTTCCCATCTTGATTGTCTCTCTCACCAGACATCGTTGCAAAGTCTAGGGTCCTTCTTGTCTGCCCGTGGAACCTTCTTCCCATATTTAGGACTCCGGTTACCTTCTTTGTCTTCTTTTTCTTTTCCTAAGCCAGCAAAGTCTTTAACTCTTCTTGTCCTTTAGCTAGGGTCAAGAACAACTGTTGAAATTGTGCATTCTGAACTTGGAGGTCCTTCACTGTTTACTCGAGATCCATATTACTGAAATAAACAGTAGAGAGATGAGGAGACTTGTTGAAAGAAACCTGCTTATGCTATGATGAATGATAAATGCGTATGCAATGATTTCAAGGATTTTAAGATTCACATTTGTTTTTAGACAAAAAGGAAACACACGTTATATTAAAAAATTTTGAGCTTTTGTGTACATCAATGCCTTCTTGGGCAAAATAATACAAAAACTCTAAGATAAGAAGGTAGTCCGCATCCTCTTTGGTGCGATGTAGGAATTTAGAGTTCGCTCCTCATGAAGTAGCCTAGTGAGTTCCAAAACCTTCTTCTCGCTTGCGTAGAATTGGGCTTCGAAAGTATCTCGCTCCCCCTTGAGTTGTATCCAATCTCTTTGTAGGTCTTCAAGAGAGATGGGCATGTCAGGATGTAGGATAGTGTATGGAACATCTCCTTCCATGACAAGCTCAATGATTACCGGGAGGCTGGTGGGGTTAGGCATCATAAGACTCTGAGCATGAGTTCGTACCCATTTGAGGTAAGGCTCAAGAGGGATGGAATTCTTGTGTCCCAGTGTCTTGCTATCTACTTTGTTTAACATCCTTCAAGCTCGGATAAATCTCTGGCGAAGACCTTGATCGTCATTGTCGTAGTCAAATACCAAACCTTGAATTAGCATATCGTGCGGGCCATCCTTTCGGGCGTAACCAAACTGTCTTAAAGCCAAGCAGGGGTCGTAGGTGATACCTCCCTTAATGCCAAGTAAAGGGACATTAGGAAATTCTCCACAACGGTCGACAATAGTAACATTCTCTATGGATCGGGAGCACCAATGAATGTCTGAATGTTTGAGCGTCATCAACCTTTGTGACCACCTCGAACCTTGCTCATTCTTCAATACAGAATGGGGAAGATGCGAAATAAACAATCTTTCCAAGAGGGGAGTGCAACACATAAGGACACCTCTTTTCCTCATTGTACGAGTGTGAAGAGAGTGTAGGATATCCCCTAATAATGTAGGCACCGAGTTGCGGGATATGAAGATTTTGACGGCGTTTACGTCTATGAGTTGGTCAGGTTTTGGAAACAAAACCATCCCATAGATGAGGAGAGCCAGAATTTCCTCAAAGGCTTGTAAATCCAAGGATTTCCAAAAGTTTTGGGCTTTCTCAAACAAGAAATTTGCTAGGAAACCTTTGACATTGCTCCTTGTTTCCCAATGAGTTGTGACATCAGATGAGTGTAAGTGTAGATCTTGAGAAATCTATTCTGGCTTTGGGTCTCTTTCTGTACCTTTGAAAGGTAGTTGATTGAGAATGGGGATCCTGAAGAGTCGGGAGAATTCTTCCAAAGTAGGTACAAGTTGATAGTCAGGAAATGTGAAGCAATGGTGTAAAGGATCAAAGAACTGAAAGAGCACCTTCATCATGTCCTCATTTGTATTGAAGGTGACCAAGTTGAGTAGGCGACCATGTCTCTCGGTGAATGGAGAGTTTTCAGGAATTCTTGAAGCTAGCTCCTTAAGTTGTGGGGGGATCCTTACAAGGTTGACTTGAATAGTTTTCATGCAAAGAGAATCCATGTCCTACAAAACAAGAACAAAGATAAATCCAAAATCCTTGAAATGGTTAGTGAATGTGTATGATGTTATGATGTTTATGATGTTATGTACAAGTATGTATATACAAACAAAGAAAACAAGTCCTTAGGTTTAGGCTTGCACGGAATTTTATAGTTAAGTACCCTCTTGAAGTTTAGTTGGCTCAAACTTGTCCTAGTAATAGTAACCAGGTTCTAAGGAGCTCAATATCACTGTTTTGTTTCCTTGGTCATTGTTTCAGTACAAGCCTCTTTAATGGCGATGGAAATATCCCAAGAAACCAAACCTCAATGAGTGTAGTATCGAGTATCTACCAACTTCGGATTGTACCAATGTCGGTCATGTCACTACATCCTAAAGGCCAAGTTAGTCAAGTAAAGGTTCTAGAAGTTCATTAGTGCTTTATGACATCACTCATCTTCCCCATATTCTCTTTGATTAACTCAAAGGCTACCGGTACCCAGAAATATGTCGCACTAACATAGCTATTGCTTGGACCATGTCGGTATAGCCCGCACAATTTCCACAACGTATTGCTACTTACCTATAATGTATCCCAAATCCGGGTAGAGGATTCAAAACTCAAACAAAGAACCATAATGTAAAGCAAACAAGCCAAACAAAGAAAACAAGTAAATGTAATCTAACCCTAAGGTAACCCCATTTTTAGAATTTATTCCCCAACAGAGTCGCCAGTTCTGTGATACGGTGGGAGAACTGACTTAAGGGTTTTGTGTTTTATCACAAATGTTGCGGTTAGCAAGAGTCACCACCGAATTTTATTTTATCCAAAAGGAAAGGTGAAAAAGCACAGGAAAGACCATTGAGATTGTTTCTTGAGTTCGGGGGGTAGATTATGAAAAGCGAAGGTATTAGAACCCTTTTAATCCATGGTTTTCCATGGGCTCTTAGTTACTTGCTAGATCACTTGCTTTTGTTTGAAATTGTGCTTTGTGTGGTTTTTGAAAGTATTTTGTAAAGATGTCATCGTTTAGGCAATCTTTGTAATGATTCTCGTTCATAAGAATGTATAAAAAGATGTTGATCTTTTTAAAAAATGTTTTCAAGTTTGTAAGATGTTTTGAAATATGTAGGTGTTGGTTTTAAAAATAGCATGGATGTTTATTTGAAATTGAGCAAGTAATTAGGAGCATTCTACCTTCTCAAAAAGTCTTTCTTGTTTATTTTCTCTTCCTTTGATATTGTTATCTTACCATTGATTTGGTAAGTAACCCTATCTTTGGATGTGAGCGGGACGGGCATGGGTTATCGTATAACCATGATTAACAATGTTTCAAAGTATTTTAGCATTCTCTTTTAGGGACTAAGATCATTTGAAAGGCAACTTAGATAGCGTCATCGAGGGACTATGATCTTGTGTTTTGTTTATTTTTGCAAAGATACCTCACATGCGTAACATGGTCACTTTGTAAGGCAACCAAGTGGAATAACCCTATGGGTGCTTGTGTGCAAATGTATTTTTTTCATGCTTGATTTTGTCTTTGACTAAGGTTCTCTACTTGTTTGTTTTTAGTCTTTCCATACAAAAAACTAATTACTAGTAATTGTATAAAGCGGTAAATTGCGGAAAATAAATATCCTACGCTATTACAATCATTAGGGGGGATGGGGTGTACAGAGTATAAATGGGATTACAAGTAAAATTAAAATCCTAAGTTACTATTACAACCATATTGAATGGATAAGAATGTACAAGAAATGTAAAGTGAACTTGTTTTGTTTAAGTAAATAAATAAGTTTTAGCAGCGGTTCAAGGCTTTTTCTTTCTCAATTTTTCCCCTTTTACAGTTTCCAATGATGTCCAATTTATAGAAAAAGGTTTAGTAGTTTGGAGAGGTCACGTGGCTCAACCATCATATGTTAGGCGCTGACTTATCCTTGAAGTAAGTTCAAATAAGTATGGTGTTTAGCAGTTTTAACAGCGCCTAAGCTGGATTTGTAAGCAGGAAATAAGGAAAGGTAACCTCAAAAGCGAAAACAACGTATGGGCCCAGCACACTTTTGTACAAAAGTTTGCTTTTCTAAGACAATAAAGGTACTCTTATGCCACACGTGGGGAAATCTTTTGGATAAAGACTCAAAAGTGGTTGTGAGCATTAAATGATGATGAGATTTATCAAACCAGAAATCCTGCAATGTGAGATTCTGCATCATTGCTTAATTCTGGATCAGAAGTTCAGCTTCAGCGTAACTTAGAATAAACATCCAACTTCTGATCTTTGTATCTCTTTGCTCCAACATATTATGAAGGAACTCCCAGACTTTCCAGGAAGCTTGCAACAAGCTTTATAAACCTTCTTTGAATTGCCCTTGCAACTTCTGACTGAGCCTATGTGAAAACTGACCCAGAAGTTGTAGGCAACTTCTGACTTGAAAATGTCCAGAATTTGCTGAGTGTTTCAGTTTCACGGACATGTCTTTGGACATTTCTAACTTGAAATTCCAGCATTTCAAGGAGAAGTTTTGTTCTGCAATATTTTAGGTCTTATTTGAGTCCATAACTCTTGTGTTATAAGTTCTTCCAGAATCAACTTGCATCATGGTGATAATCTGATCAGAAGTTCTGAGCTCATCATATTTCCTAAACACGTAGAAAAATTTCTAAGTATTTGGAATTTTGACTTTTCCAAAGCAAATTTGACTTTTGATTTTCTTAATGAAACCAATTTCATATTTTAACATGTCTTGATGAAATATGATTCTTGAAACTTGATTTTGATCTAAAAGTCAAAGTTTGACTTTTCAGTGTGCAAGTGACCATTTTGCCCTTGTGGATGAATTTCTTGGAAAATTTGTAATTCAAGGCTTGAAATTGGATGAGAACAAACCCGAGGGTTCAGGGTGATTCTTTGAAAAATGAGAGGGAAAATTTTGGTGTACAACAGTCCTAAATATAGGATGTCAAGGGAATGTCTACCTAATGTTATCATGCACAATGGTCATAAGATTAGGGTATTAAGGGAATATCTACCTAATTTTTCCATGCTTGGATATCAAACCTAAAGTCCACCTCAATTTAAATCTTAAACAAGAATGAATTAGGATATCCTAAAGGGACATGATATCATACATATCAAACACATAACAACCTAATGTGAAAAGGTAACAACCAAAAGTACTATATCAAGTGCTTGAACAAGACTCAAGATAAAGTCACACTTAAACAAGTAAGACATAAAACAAACCCCGTCCTAAGTCTAACAAGACTCAAGATAAAACCAAACTTAAACAAGAAAGTCTTTAAGTAACCACATACTAAGTCTAAAAATACTCAAGACAAACAAAGTATTCTTAAATAAGCAAGTAAGTAACAAAGTATTCTTAAATAAGCAAGTAAGTAACAAAATTATGGAGTCTAAAAACTTAGGTAAACATTAAAGCTTCAATAGTACAAATGATCAAGACATGTCATAAAGATATCAATTAACCAAGCATTATAATAGTATGCATCAAAGGGACTTCAGAAAAATATCCAGGCAAGGTAAACATGTAATCTCATCATCATGTAATACATTGAATCTTCTCAAATAATTCATAAAATAACATGAACATGCTACCAAGACAACAGTAAGGAAATATATCAATCAAACAACCACACATCGTTAAGGAAAAAACATCAAAGCATGGTAAAGAGAACATTCATAAACCTCAAGGTTACCACACTTAGACAAGTAATATCAAAGCCAAGTAAGAAATGATTAAAAAATCCACAAGCCTTTTTAAGAAAGCAATCCAAAAATATCAATGTTGCTTCCCATAACATGTATTGGGCTCAAATCTACCCTAACCAAGGTATCACAAGTTGTGAAGACAAGCATTAACAAAAACTAGAAAGTAGAGTTAACAATCATCAATAAGAAGTATGAAATTCACATTTGAACTTTAAACAAAGCATGAAAAAAATAAACTCAAGCCCTAAATGTGAATAACTAATCAATAAGGAAAGAGTCCAAAGATATCTTCAAATAGATCTCATAATATCAAATACATAACCTAAATAACAAACTGTGAATGAAAAATCACTAATCAACAAACAAGTTGCCAATATCAATGTTAAACCCCAAGCATGCTTTAAGTAATCAACAAAACAACAAGAATGTGTCAAAGTAAACACTTACACACATACATGTCCCTAAGGATAATTCTCACAAGGTTTAGTCATTAGGAATTTAGAACCTAAACAAACAAATCAAAAAGATGCACAAGCTTTCAAGATTTTAGGTATCAACAATCTATCATCACTTAGCATACCAAAGTAATTCAAATCATCAAGGTAAATATCAAGGCAAGCACTACCTCAAACACTAAGGGGTCATTTCCACATGTCTCCAATTATTGAGAGATTTCACTAAAGGATTAATCATGAATTAGGTCAATAACCAAGTAATTATCAACAACTTGCATCACCAAGAGAATGACATTCAAATGATCAAAGTCCCAAGAAATTAAGCCATTAAGGCATGGCAAGGCAGTATCTTAGATAAGAAGTTAACATTAATCATGACTCAAAATCATCAACAAGGCTTCACATAAAGCATGCTCAAAGATTAGGTTAACAAGCAACAATCATAAACCAAATACTTCATAAAAAAGTTCCACCTATTCATGGCATATAAATGATAAAGTAATCATGATATTTTCACTTTAAAACATGTCAAGGAACTTATGTTTATGTGAGGAGACCCCCCCCCCCCCCCCCCACCCACCCAAAAAAAATTATTGTAGAAGTGCATTCCCAAAACAATTCATCAACACAAGTATACATCATCACTAAGGAATAGCATTGAGCTCATAAAAAATAAATTATCATGTGATCAAATATCACTCTTTCATAAATATTGACTTGAGATGACCTCATTTGACCAAAAACTTCAAAAGTCAGCCTTTGACTTTGGGTATGTGTTGACTTTTTATCAATAAGATCAAATCTTCTTCAAATGCCAATTAGAACTTTTGAAATGCTTTGAGATGATCAATACAATAATCATGTTTTTTTCAAAAAGTCAACCACAAGTTGTCTTTAACCAAAACCCTAGTTCAGAGCCAATTGGATATAAGTTTGTGATTAACTTCAAATCCTCTAAAACCCATATCTCCAGATGATCATAAGATCTTGTTGAGATACTTTGAAGTGTGTGAAGACCTTATAACTTGAGAATTCCATGATGTTGAGGACATATGAATTTCCTATTTATTTGAAACTCCTCTAATTCTCTTTGACTGAAGAAAGCCAACAACACAAACTACCTTGATCCCATAACCATAGAATCAATGCAATGCATTAATGTATATGAAAATGAAACATAAGCCAAATAAGATTAAAAATAAGAGGGTAAACTTTAGGGTACAACAGATGCCCCTATTCAATAATCTTGAACTTGAAGGTGGGAATTGTGACGACTTTCAAACATTCAAGGTGGAAGATGGTTGAAACCAAAAGAATTGTAAAATTTGCACTATGGGGAAAAAGAAAGTATACTGAATATTTTTGGTAGTTTTGTGTTCCTCCACTAACAAGCTTTGGTAGGTACTAGAATGATACTCCCAGAGTATTATCTCAAAAGATGGGATGGATGCTTTACCAAGCAGACTTGCATAAACTAGATCATCAGACATCTTCTGCTACACAAAATAAAAACAATGCATCTTCTACTACATAGAAGAAATAACTCCATCTTCTACTATACAGAAGAAATAACTATGTAATTAAACTTCGGGATATCTTCTACTACACTAAAGAAACAACCCCATATTCTATTATACAGAAGAGATAACTCACAACTCATAATCAAAAGAAATTTCTACTACCCAGAAGATACAATCACAAATCGCACTAAAAGGGATCTTCTACTACAAAGAAGATACAACTTCATCTTCTACTACACAGAAGAGAAAATCAACAACTGAACTCTGGGGCAACTCCTTCTACACAAAAGAAGCTACATCTTCTACTACAAAGAAGAAATATTCGTAAATTGTAATCAGAGAGATTTTCTACTACACAGAAGAACAACTTCATCTTCTACAACACAGAAGAGAAAATCAACAACTAAACTCTAAGGCATCTCCTACTACAAAAAATAAGCTATGTCCTCTACTTCATAGATGAAACATTTAGAAATTGTAATCAAATAGATCTTCTAATACACATAAGAACAACTTCATCTTCTACTCCATAAAAGATAAAATCAGTAACTAAATTTCGGGCCATCTCCTACTAAACAAAAGAAGCTTCATCTTCTACTTCAGAGAATAAACATTTAGAAGCTGTAATCAAATAGATCTTCTACTACAAAGAAGATATAACTTCATCTTCTACTACACAGAAAGAGAAAATCAACAACTGAATTTTGGGGCATCTCCTACTACATAAAAGAAGCTTCGTCTTCTACTTCACAGAAGAAACATTTAGAAATTATAAACAAATTGATCTTCTACTATACAGAAGATACAACATCTTCTTCTACTACATAGAAAAGAAAATCAACACTGAATTCCGGGGCATCTCCTACTACACAAAAGAAGTTATATCTTCTATTACATAAAAGAAACATTCAAAAATTGTAATTAAAGAGATCTTTGACTACACAGAAGATACAACTTCATCTTTTACTACATAGAAGATGAAATCAGCAACTGAATTCCATGGCATTTCTTACTACATAAAATAAGTTTCGTATTCTACTTCATAGAAGAAACATCTAGAAACTATAATCAAAGTATCTTCTATTACACTGAAGAAAATTCAGAAACTGTAATCAGAGGGATCTTCTACTAAACAAAATATACAACTTCATCTTCTACTACACATAAGATAAAATCAACAACTGAATTTCGGGCATCTCCTACTACACAAAATAAGTTATGTCTTATATTACACATAAGAAACATTCATAACATGTAATTAAAGAGATCTTATACTACACGGAAGATACAACTTCATCTTTTGTTATACATAATTTAAAATTAACAACTGAATTCCAGGGCATCTCCTACTACATAAAAGAAGCTCCATCTTCTATTTCATAGAAAAAGCATTCAGAAACTGTAATCAAAGTATCTTCTACTACATAGAAGAAGCATTCGGTTGGGCAATAAGATTTTAGAAAGGTTTTACACACCGGATTTGTACTTTGAAAGAAACCCCTTAAGAATACCCTAGGTTATCTTGTGGGGTTTAAACGCTTCTGGGGAAATATGTTAAATGGGTTTTTTGAAAATACCAGAATTGGCTTATCCTTTGATGCCTATTTGAATTTTTCTATGGTGTAATGCTACATACAATGGAAATGCTATGCATTTTGGGTAGATTCAATGAATGATGCATAATTAGATACTCCATTGGGGAACGGTAGAGGAAAACAAGGAACTGTTGACGATGAGGCCTTTAAAAACTCTAATTTTGTGGGGAATAAGAAGTTGGACTACTGGTAACCACTGGTTACGAACCCTGATGAAGAATTTCAAATTATACTGTAAACCCTGAGGGAGATGCCAATGGCCCTGGAGGGGATATCATCAAATCCTAACTTATTGGGAAGATAACTAACTCTGACTTTAAAACATCTTTAGACTGCTTGGGGAATAATCCATCATTTCTCTGTTGGGGATAAGAGAACTCTTGCATAGAACTATTAACAATCAGGCCTCTACTAGAGATAGGATAATTCTTAAACAAGAAATATCAACAACAATATTCTACTGGGGAAAGATTCTCTCATTGGGGTGAAACACTCTTCCTTGATGGTTCTTTCTCTTGTGCTGGTATGTTGCCTAACACAAATGAATGACGGTTCCTTCAAAACAAATCGCACCAATATTCCCCAAGTATAGTATGGCAACTTCCGCTACCACCCCAAACACTTAAAATCTTAAGCAAATTCAACTGCTTTAATCATGTTTTGTAAAGCTTCAATGTTTTTAAATGCAATGTTTATAAAAAATGTCGGACGTTTTTACAAACAAAATAGTAAAATAAAAACAAAGGGAAAGCTTTTAAAGGAAAACTTTATTTATTAATTGGCCTGTAAATAGACATTCACATTAGGAAGAAATTATAGAAAGAGGTAATTGCATACATAACAACAAAAGGAAAATACAAGGGTGGCAATGTGAAAACTAATTTCCATCGGGTTTCGATTTTGCCACAACTTATATGCCTTCAAAGTTCTCAAAACTTTTCTTTCTGAAGAAGATGATTTGATTGATTCCTATCCTCGGGGTTTCCAATTGTTTCCATGACATGAAATCACATATTCAATGCATAATACAACCTCTCACTTTCGAATCTCTAACTTTTTCCTGGATCTCCCTTTTGCATTTTCAATCCACCAGGATACCCTTTTTTCCTAAGTTGCCTTTTCAGGTTTTCAACTTAACGAGTTTATTCAATTCTTTTGATTTATTATTTTCTTTTTATCCCTAATTTTTTCCTGAACCTTTTCTTTTTGTGGTTCGTCAGGATGCATTTTTTTGCCTAATTCGTCGTCTTAGAGGGTCTCTTTTTTATGCGAAGTATTTTTTGAGTGTGTTCGCGTTCATAGGGAGTGGAAAATCCTCTCCATCCATAGTTGCAAGCATCATGGCTCCTACAGAGAAAACCTTCTTTACAATGTATGGTCCTTCATAATTTGGAGTCCACTTGCCCCTGACATTTGTATTATTGGGAGTCAGGATCCTTTTTAATACAAGGTCACTAGCTTGGAAATTCTAAGGACGCACCTTCTTATCAAAGGCCTTCTTTATCCTTCTCTAGTATAACTGCCCGTGACAAATGGTTGCCAATATTTTCTCGTTAATTAGGTTCAACTGATCGAGCCTTTTCTGAAACCATTTAACTTCATCAAGTTTCACATTTGTTATAATCCTTAACGAAGGAATCTCAACTTCCACGGGAAGGACAACTTCCATACCATATACAAGAGAGGATAAGGTTTCCCCAATTGAATTATGTACCGAATTATGATAATCGCCCAAAGCAAAAGGTAACATCTCATGCAAATCCTTCTAGGTAACCACCATCTTTTGCATAATCTTCTTGATATTTTTGTTAGTTGCCTCAACAACACCATTCATATTCTAACGATGTGGAGAAGAATTATGATGTTTGATCTTGAAACTCTCACACAGTTCCTCCATCATCTTATTATTGAGATTAGACCCATTATTAATAATGATCTTCTCAGGAATCCCATAACGAAAAATTATCTCTTTCTTGATGAAGCGGGAAACCACCTCTTTGGTGACATTTGCATACGATGCAACTTAAACCCATTTGATGAAGTAATCAATGGAAACCAGGATGAAACAATGTCCATTGGAAGCACTCGGTTTGATCCGCCCAATCATAACAATGCCTCATGTAGAAAATGGACAAGGAGAGGTCAAGAGGTTCAATGGAACATGAGGCACATGCACTTTATCAGCGTATATCTGGCACTTGTAGCAGATTCTGGCATGATTGTAACAATCAACCTCCATTGTAGACCAATCATAACCTTCTCTCAATATTTTCTTGGCCATCGTGTGCCCACTAGAATTTGTTCCAAACGAAACCTCGTGCACCTCTTCTATGATCTTGATGCTTCGTGTCTATCCATGCATCTGAGCAACATAGAATCATATTTTATCTTATATAACACGCCACCATTCAGGAAAAACATGGCTGAATACTTTTGCAGATTCTTCTTATTTATAATAGACGCATCTTCTGGATACTCTTGTGTTTCAATATACCTCTTGATGTCATAAAACCAAGGTTTCTCACCAGTTTCTTCTTCTGTTGTATAGCAGAATGCTGGCTCATCCAACCTCATGATGGTGATAAAGGGTGCTTCATTAGCCCATTTGACTTCGGACATGGATGACATAATGGAGAAAGCATAATCTAGATGATTTTCTTCCCTCAGGATATTATTATACGTGATCTCGTCAAAATACGGAATCAACTTCATAACATGTTCCATGTAAGTAATCAAATTTGGGTGACGTGTTTCCCAATCTCCATTAATCTGACTAATCACTAGAGTTGAATCTCCATATACTTCCAGAATTTTGATTCTCAAATCAATCGCTACTTCAATCTTATAGATACATGCTTCATACTCATCCATATTGTTGGTACAATCAAAACAGATTCTTCTTGTAAATGGAACCTGTAGGAGATATAATGACAGCTCCAACACCATGGAATATAGCATTTAAGGCATCATAGAACATGAGAATCCATCGTGATCCTGGTTCGGATCCTTCTTTTGGGCCTGAAATATTACAATCTCTGATATACATGATATCGAAATTCAAACTTCATAGAATGATAATCCTCCACGGGCTTATGAGCAAGTTTATTCGCCAATAAACTATGTTTGATGGCTTTTTGGGTAGTATACTGGATATCATATTCTATTAAAATAATTTTCTAATGGGTTACTCTTCCCTTGAAAGTCGGCTTCTCAAAGATGTACTTGATATGATCCATTTTGGATATCAAGAGAGTAGTATAACTCAACATGTATTGTCTCAGACGTTTGGCAGCCCATGCAAGTGCGCAACATGTCTTCTTAAGCAAAGAGTACCATGACTTGAAATCTATGAACTTATTACTCAGATAGCAAATGGCATGCTCTTTCCTACCCGTCTCATCGTGCTGACCGAGTATACAAACCATGGAGTTTTGAAGCACTGTTAGATACATGAATAAAGGCTTTCCCTCCATTGAAGGCATAAGTATAGGAGGTTCATGCAGATATTCTTTTATTCTATCAAATGCTTTTTGACAATTATCATTCCACCTGACAACCTGATCTTTTCTTAACAATTTGAATATTGGTTCAGCAGTGGCTATAAGATGAGAGATAAATCTAGCTATGTAGTTCAAACTCCCTAAGAAACCACAAACATCTTTTTCTGTTATAGGCTCAAGCATTTCTTGTATGACTTTAACTTTTGCAGGATTAACCTTGTTACCTTTTTAACTTACAATGAAGCCCAACATGTTACCAGATCTCACCCCGAAGGTACATTTGTTTGGATTCAGCCTCAGTCTGAATTTCCTCAACCTTTCAAATAACTTTTTAAGGTGAACCAAATATTCTTACTCTATTTGAGACTTTACAATCATGTCATTAACATACACCTTGATATCTTTATGAATTATATCACGAAAGAGACTTACCATTGCACACTTATACGTTGCCCCTGCATTTTTCAAACCGAAGGGCATCACCTTGTAACAAAAGTTTCCCCACAGGTAGGGGTGTGCAAAAAAACCGGTTATCCATAACCAAATTGTTATCTAAATTGTTTCAATTTTTAAAACCCAACCCAAATACTAAAATCTGGATTTGGTGACCCATTTATAATAAAAATGGTAAACCGGAACCCATAAATTTGGTTATTGGGTATCCAAATATCATTCTCATTAAATTTTATGCTTTCTAAAAAAATAAGCTTTGTATATTTTGAAACACTGTTTAATTCATTTCAAATAAATGACCATAAAATAAGTTTTTCAATCGTGTTATTATATTGTTTTTACTGCGTTCCTATTATCTCAGTTTTGTTGTGGGTTCTTGGTGGTTTGCAGTGTTCTTTTACATGCATTATATTTGTACTGGTTTAGTTTCTTTTCGGTCTTCATAATTATTGATTAGTTTGTTTGAGTTTCATCATTTAAAATATGAATCATTTTATTAAAATATTTATGTGCTGAGACTTCATTCTGGTTTTATTGGTGGAACTTGTGCATGTTCTATACCGCGCATGAAAAGTGCAAGTGAAATAATAATATATATGATATACTAAAACCGGTTTAAAATTTGTTTTTTTTTAAAACTGGTTTTTGTGAGAAACTGGTTCAAAACTGAACCGATCCACTTGTAAACCGATTTTAAAAATATAAATCGGTTTTAATGAAGTAGTTTTAAGATCCAAACCAAACCATATATATGGTTCAATTTGGTTTGGTTATTGATCCATGCACACCCCTACCCACAGGGTAATGAAAGTAGTTTTCTCCATGTCTTCTGGTGCCATCTTTATCTGATTGTAACCAGAGAAGCCATCCATGAAGGAAAACCCTTTAATCTGAGTTGTATTATCTACAAGAACATCAATATGGGTAAGTGGGAAATCATCTTTATGGCTTGCTCTATTCAAGTCCCTATAGTCAACACACATTCTCATTTGTTTTATCTTTTTTGGGCGCAAGCACAATGTTAGCAATCCATGGAGGATAGAAGGTAATGTCCAAGAAACTTGTGTCGTAACCAGCAAAAAATATATAGTCGCCACCATCAATTTTTATCCTAAGACAGGAATATAACAGAATAACCCTAATTAATGATACCGAGATTCTAAGTTTTTGACTCACTTTAGACGAAGAGAAGGTGTTAGGTACCCTTCATCTACCTTGTTCACAAGGATATAAAGGTTTTGGTTTAAGGTTTAGGAATATGGTTTCAATTTTATAGTTAGGGGAACTCGCCACTGTTTTTAAATCGTATGCCTACGCATCCTCTTATGAGGAATCATAGTCTCAATTCGTAATTCGTAAGTGTTTGGTTAGTTTTTTTATGGATTGTGCAAATATTTTGAATTCTCTTTGAACCTCGTGTGGTTTAAAAATAGTGGAATCGTAGACGCAATTTGCAATTAGTAAAGAAAATCCCAACAATCCTTTTTGAAAATATCTTGAGTTTTAAATTATGTTAGTAGAGAAAAATGTTAGTATTTGATGGATTAGCTGTCTTAGAATGTATAATGCAATTTGTAAAAAAGTAAGTTTGAATGAGAAAAAAAATTTAATGCAATTAAAAAGTAAGGTTAGTGTTTTTAGAAAATATTTTAATTAATAAATAACTATTTTCTAATTATTAAAATTATATTAAATATTTTTTAATAAAAATCTAATGATTATTTATTAATAATTATGTAAAGAAATATGTTTAATGCAAAATTCTAGAGATATTATGTGAATTAAATAGATAAAGAAAATAAATAAATTAAACAAAATAATTAGAATTAATTAATTAAGTTTAAGGGATATAAAAATTTGAGTTGGGTGGTGTATATAAAAAGAAATTTGGGCTCAAAGTAATTTCAGATCCAACAAGATCAGGGGGTGCATTTTAGTGTTAGGTAGTAATTCTATGAGGTGTAAATAATAAGGGCTCAAGTTCAGAAATTGAACTTGACCCAAATGCATGGAGGGAGTGTGGATTAAAGAGGAGGGTCTAAGCCCATCATTAATCCTAATTATAATAAATAATTAAATTAATAACATTAAGTAATTGGTAAAAATAATTAAATAAATAAAAAACAACAACATAAGGATAGGTGAGACGTACCTCCGCCTGCTTCTAAGTAGCAACACAATTTGATTTACAAAGACTACCAATAATAATAACAACCAATATTATAATATCAACACATATTATAATAATAACATATATTATAATAAAAACATAAACAACTTATATTAGAAGAATAACCAAACATAGCTTCTCTTTCTCTCTCTCACGTTCACAATGTTTCTTCTATTATCTTCTTTTCCCACCAAAATCTAAATCAAACCCAAAATAATAGCTCTATCGTCAAAGCAAAAAAAGGAAAAAAGAGAGGTGACACCTGACGGGAAGCATTCAGAGAGAGAGAGGTTGAGTGTGATAGTGTTAGAAAACTCACCCTCCAATTGTGAGAAAAATTTCAGGTGTTCTGTTCAAAATCCTAAAATAATTGTTGATAAGATTGTTGATCTCCAAATGATCGTTGATGAAGACTTTAATATTTCTTTGTTGTTCTTCTTCGATGTGAAGAGCAACAACTTTTAGGAGAACTCTAGTGAGTTGTTGATGAAAAATAGTGTGAAAAAGTGACATATTTATAGTGATAATTAGGTCAACAAATTAAGAAATAAAGTTAATTGACAAATCAAATTTTCTTTGGTCACCAACCTAACCAATCATAAGATAACTATGACATAAATTGACACTAATTGACCAATAAAAACAATTAAACATAAAAGGAAATATTTTTGGTATTTATTATAATTTTTGCTTTCAATTTTGGTTAAAAAATGCATAAAATCAAATATTTTTTTTATAAAAAAATGCATTAGTTAAAAGTACGAAAATAATATTTAAATAATAAAAAAATGGCTCTTTTGTAATTTTTAAAAAATAAATGGAAATAAAATTAGTAACATATAGACATAAAAATATTCAAAGTGCACCAAGTGAGATTCGAACCCATGACCTTATGTTTGTAAGCTTTATTCCTTAGTAATTCTGCTATGTTGCTTATTTGAATAATAACCCAATTGAAAGTATATGAAGACGAGCAAGTATTTGTTATTTTAAAAAATACAAATAAATTATTATGTATATTTTTAAATAAGCAAAATAATTTAAAAATAAATATTTATAAAAACCGAAGAATGTTAGTATAAACAAACCAAAAGAATTTTAAAACCTAATTTTGAAAATAATTTTGACTATAGCACCGAGGCGGGAAAATTTGAAATATAACAGTTGCTCCTATTTAATTACTCTGCGATTGAAGTGTGCGAGTATGCGAAGTTTTACACAATCGGATAGGAGGGTTATTAAATAATAGAAGACCCTAAAATTTGGACCAAAGATTATAAAGATATACTGTACAGTGTTCCTAAGAGTATAGAAAATAGGCAAAGATGATGATGCATCATCCTACAAGATTTTGAACAGAGAGTATGATTGAAGAGTAAGAGTGACCTACATACAAAGACGTAGTTAACTCGCCAATACCTAGAAAAGAGATCGTAGACGTTGGGTATTTACCATATCCTGTGAGGCAAATACATAAGTTAAAAATTGATAACTTATTGCTGCATTGAGACTGATGCAACAAGCTATATCGCGGTTATAGAGTGAACAATACGAAATTTGAAAATTTGACTCACTAACATTTCGAGACTAACATATCAAGCTTAAATAAAAATTTTGCATACCTATCTCAACATAAGGGATAGATAATACATATATAGGCTTGTGTATTTATCGCGACCTAGAGGATAAATAACATAAACCTGATAATTCATTATCGCTTAGAGACTGACACAATAAACTATAAATTTTTGCATACCTACCATAACCTAGGGGATAGACAACACAAGTATAGGCTTGTATATTTATCACGACCTAGAAGATAAATAACACAAACCTGATAATTCATTATCGCTTCGAGACTGACACATTGAACTATAGATTTTCGCATACCTACCACAACCTAGAGGATAGATAATACGAGAATAGGCTTGTGTATTTATCACGACCTAGAGGATAAATAACATAAACCTGATAATTCATTCTCGCTTAGAGACTGGCACAATGAACTATAGATTTTCTCATACCTACCACAACCTAGATGATAGATATTTGAAAAGTTCTTTGATAATCGAATCTTAGATAACTAAACCAAAGATAAGGTCGAAGTTTATGGGTTGTGTCTTTTCTCTACCAAGGTATTTTTTTTTGCGTAGATAATCAATAATAGGCCCCAAGAAAATTTGTAGTGTTCTTACCCAAATTAAATTTGCAAATGCCATGCACGATGCATAATGCCCTAAATCGATATGAAACCCAAATTTATATGTATATTCACCAAATTTTTTGTATGTTCATGCACCAAATGTATTGTAAATGTTTTTTGATATCTTTTCTCCTTTTGAACCATTGGTTTTTTTTCTTAGTGACGGACTCCCCAATGTTGTTTGTTGTTTATATTGGTATCTCCGAGGTGATTTGAATTATGATATATCATGGTGAACAATGTCAATGTGTTGCTGATAATTTGCATCTTAGGCGTAGGCGTAGTTGGTGACCTCTTTCGACGTTTTTCTAACCAAAATAAACATTGATGTTTTCGTATGTTAGATGCACCAAATGTTATGAATGACCTTGATACTTTGATATGGTTATGTGTATGTAATTCTTGATGTGAGACACTTAATGCGAAATCTACTGTTGATATTAACTAGGAGAATCTACTGGCGAGATTCTGTTGAGAACTATCTTTTGCTGAGGTCTTCTGGATAACCAACTTCTGAGATCAACCAGAGGAATCTACTATCAAGATTAAAATTAACGAACTACCTTCTGCCGAGGTCTTCTAGAAAATCATCTGCCAAGATTAACCAGTAGAATCTACTGCCGAGATTCTTTTAAGAAACTACCTTCTTTCGAGGTCTTCTGGAAAATCACCTGTCGAGATCGACCAAGAGAATCTACTGCCGAGATTCTGTTAAGAGTTGCCTTCTGCCGAGGTCTTCTGGAATATCATCTGCCGAGATTTAACCAGGAGAATATACTACCAATATTTTATGTAAAATAGATAACTTGATTGACAATGATGATTGTCTTCACATGAAACATGGTTTTATGCTATGCGTGTACATTTTGATTGATACATGAAATGTAATGATTGATTGATGCATGTAATGAGTGACTTGGATATGTATCAATGGATGTTGGATTTTGAAATGCCAATGAGTAATTGGGATTTTTGAGATATGCTCGATTGATGTTGTCGGAATTCGTCAGATGGATGAGATGATAAGTATAGCTTGACTTTGGATCGAAGAGCCCTAATGAATGATTTATGCAACCTCGTATGCTTTTGACGGGTTTCCTTGTGAGGGATAATAGATGGTTAAGACGTAGAGAGGTTTCCTATGTAACAAGGATGCTTGTCCCATGATAGTTGGATGTTATGCTAACATGATTTCCTGACACTCGTTTCGAACTCGAAGATTGCTGATGTAGGAGGAGAGTTTCACTGGGGATAATGAAAGTATATAGAGAGCTTGCCCCTTTATGGAATGTCTTTTGCCAATATGTTGGTAGGGTCTTGGAGAAATTCTTATTGATATGAGTTCAGAGAGTAGTTTGATCATAGTATTAATGACCCTACTATCTTGGACTTTGAAACATTATGCCCTTGATGAACTACTTTTTTGGATCAATCTCTTATTGATCGAGCCTCATAGTGGCTTGCCCCTATATTTGAGTTCCTTGAAAGGTATTCCCCTCAATATCCAGAATTTGGAGGAGTTACCCTCATAAAGAACTTGGACCTCACCATGAACTTGATATAGATTGCCCCAAGTATCCAAATTTTGAAGAACTTGTACTTGAAGTTTCTTGAAGGGGAACTTGGACCCTACATGCAGTAGGATGAACTTGATATGCACTTCCCTAATATTTGAATCTTGAATGTTTCCCCACGATTATTAGGGCTTTAAGAAGTTGTCAAAAGAGGAAACTGAGTCCTACCGTGTTGTGATATGACTTGATTAAGTAATCCCCCTTCGAAAGGTATGCCCCTGATTGAATGGTGCTTTGAGATGTAACCCAAGTAGATTGAATCTCAGAATGGTCACCCCTTGTTAATAAGATTCCCCTAAAATCACTAGTATTGCTTATGATTATAGGGCTCTTTTAGGATGCTTTTCCCCTAGTTAGAAGCTTCCTGGAAAGGATAGATTTTGATTAAACCAATTTTGAGATCTCCTTTGATGCGAAGTGTCTATTCGTAGATAAAATTGTACATTTTGAAAAGTAATTTTTTTATGTACATGAAAGTTTTGAAATTGAAGTCTGTTATGGAATAGAAATGGATGATTATAGATGGAGATTCAAAGAAGCGAAGTGGTCATCAATAATTTTAACAAATATAGGAGTCAATTTAACACAATTTTTACCGAGTACGCTTTCATAGTTAACCTAGCTTCAATTTGGACTTTTGAAGGTTGTAACATGGCCTTGGTTTGTGGTTTAAGAAACAAAGGATATAAGGCTAAAAATTTATTTATCCTACCCCATTGTCCTTAATGTTCTCCATTCCTAAGTTCAATTAATCCAATGGATGTATTCAGTTTGCAAGAGAATTTTCGTAGTCGTGATGATGAGCAGAAGCATTAGTAAAGATCTAAGCACCGATGAAAAATATTGATAAGATCCAAGCATTGATGAGAATCCTTGATGATTATTGAGGTGGGAGTCACAATATTGTTCTCCAATTTTTTTTTTCAATCCCTTATTTTTGCACGGACAAATTATTCTAAATTTTTGTCCATCAGGATAGCCTATCTTTTTACTAAGTCAAATATTTTTTTTTCTTTGACTTAGCGGGCTTTCTCCTTTTGAATTTATTTTTCCTATTTTTTAAATTTTGAACACTTTTAACTGTCATGATTGTTGTAAGCTTCATCTTCATTGTTTCCTTGATCTTGAATGTTGTACAAAGGAAGAAGATATTGAGAGCTTCATTGATTCCTCAACCTTGGAAGATGAATTTGAGGAAAAGGATGTGCTTGATCCTTTCACTAATATTTACTTGATTCTCTTGAGATAAGAATGTATCATTGAATTAATTGAAAGAATACCCTTCCCCTGGTTGAAATTAAGGTTTCTTATTTTAAAAATAGAACAAAACTCCAACTCCTAGCTCGAGGGGGTTAACTACGGATTATCTCCTTATATCTCCACTATTTGGAAAGTGAAACAATGCCTTACATCGTCAGATCAGTCTTACCATTGAAATCATAGTTTAGAAAAATGCAGTTATTTAGTTTTCATCATTCTCCCTAAGTTCTTGTTAAAGTTGAAAAATGAAAGTGGAAAATAAGAGTGAAAATAGAAAGTCTTTGATTATTTATGGAAAGTGATAAAAGAGTGAATAAGAATGGATTGATTTAAAAAACATGCATGATTATTTATTTGAATCACTAGTCAAAAGATACAAATTTACACCAAATACTACTTAGCAACATAGAAATTACAATTTGAAATTGAGAAGTCTAATGATCCTATGGAAGAGCTTCTTCATTTGATCCACTTGAATTTAGGAGATGCTTCTTAATTCTTGGACTTATCAGAGCATGGGGGTGACCCTAGATTTCTCTTGGGCATACCAACTTTGTTAAGAGGGAACTTTTTGATACTGTTATTTCTGAATCACCAATGATAATTGCCTTCGAGGCGTTGTGTAGGCCTTTGACTTATACGATGAAGGGATGCCTCCTCTCCACAATAAGATTTATAGGACCAAGCTCCACTCAATCTCCAATGTTTCAGCTCTCCTTCACCAATCTAGGACCTTCACAACTTTCTTGAAGCATGCTTAGAATTTGTTCTTTGAGTATCGGGTTATCTGTTAGCTAGATGATAGTTGGACAAGGGCGAAGATGGAAATGCATATGTATGAATGTATGGTACGCAAAAATATTTTTGGCTTTAAGGGTATGCAAAAAAGTTTCATGGATATGTGATGCGACGCTGGCGTAGTATGAAGGTAAACATAAGGTTACCCTATACGGGTTTAATGATAGACATGGAAATAAGGATACCCTACACTGACTCAGAGATTGAGATAGATAGGCACTCCTTAAGGATTATGGACAATGAAAGACGAAGAGGAATACCTACAAGATAGGGATTTTAACAGAGGCACGAGAATTCCTACAGGCTAGGAATTGTGCTAGACCAATGGACAATTGAGACAAAGATTGGACTTGAGGGTATAGCGTGGAAGAGATCACATGCTGATCGGTCAATGGTCACCAAATCCCATGGCCTGATATAGGCCATGTGGCATGCATCAATGCAGACGTCCTTCATGAGAAGGTTCCATATGGGGAACAAGATCCTATAAAGGTTTTAAGGATAACGCCAGACAAAAGCGAATCCTTACAGGCTAAGGATTATTACTAAATATAAAACCCTACGAGCTAAACCAAAGAATACCCCAACTAGTTTAACGTATAATAAAGATAAGAGGTAACTCCATGTAGGTTTAAAATTACAATAGAATGTCCCTCACGGGAAAGCTTCCAATGAAGGATGGCAAGACAATAGTTTCTTTAGTACGTAGGTTCCTAGTTTCGACCTACGAATATTCTACCCTCCCCGTAAGGTAGCTTCCTTAAGGGTATCATGGATAACACTAGAGGGAAAGGCACAAGGGCCTCCCTTAAGTGGAGCCTTATTGTAGACTGAAACTTTCATCTCTAAGGTCGTATAAGGTATGACCATGAGATTATAGTTTAAGGTTATACAAATAGTCATAGGTTTCATTCTAAATTCCTATCACCCAAGAGGATACCTCTTGAGACATATTCCTTTTTTGGAATTCCACCAACTCTAGGTGAAGTCGTCAAAAAACTCATAGGGATGATATATCCCCTTGGCCAATAGACGAACCTTCTTTATTGCATTAAAATTATTTTAATTATGCATTAATAAGATGCTTTTATATATTAATACATTAAAAAATAATTAACCAACCCTAAACTCTTTTTTATTAAATAAATAAACTCTAAATAAATTTTAAAAAAGGATTACAAAAATACTTTAATCGACTGCGCACTTCGTCTAATAACTCTGATATTCACACACCCACACTAAGTACAAGTAAAATTCAAACGTCTTCGTAATCCATAAAAAACACCAACCAATTGCGAACTACGAATTAGTAATCTGATTCTTGTTAACAGGATACATAGGCATACGATTAAAATCATGACGAGTTCCCTTAATAAAAAACTAAAACCCTATTTCTTAAAAATTATGTTTCTAAACCCTAGTATCCTTGTGAACAAGGTAGATGAGGGGTGCCTAACACCTTCCCTTCATCTAAGAACGAGTCAACAACTTAGAATCTGTGACTTATTTAGGGTTATCCTTTATATTCCATTCATTAGGATAAAAATTAATGGTGGAAACTCTAAATTTTAAAACCGGTTAAAACAGTTGGCGAATCTGCTGGGGACTCAACCCTATAGTTTTAGAAGCCTCTCCTTTGGATTTAGGGTTTTGATAGGGTTTTATATTTTTTGTGTTTTCTATATTTTTTTATTATTTATTTATCATTATTTTTACATTACCATATTGTGGCGGTATTTTATTATTTCAAAAAATATATTTTTCAAAACCCTTAGAAAGAAGGTTCGTCTATTAGTTAAGGGGATACATCAGCCCTATGAGTTTCTGTGACGACTTTTCCTAGAGTCAGTGGAATTCCGCGAAAGGAATATGTCTCAAAAGACATCCTCTTGGGGGGTAGTACTTTGGAATGAAACCTATGACTCTTTTTATAACCCTCAAACAAAAATCTCATGATGAGACCTTTCAAGACCTAGAGACGAAAGTTTCAGTCTGCAAAGAGGCTCCACTTAAGGGAGGCCCTCGTGCCTTTCCCTATAGTGTTATTCATGATACCCTTAAGGAAACCACCTTATGGTAAGGGTAGAATATCCGAAGGCAAAAATTAGGAGCCTACCTTCTAAGGGAACCATTCATAAACTCCCGTCATTAAGCCCCACATTCATGCATTCATATTGCATTACATATATTTATTACCATCTATTTCTTTTTGTTTGTCTTATTCACATGGTCAAAAAAATATTAATTAAATGTTTTTGGTGGAGTGTCTTAAAAATGAATACCAAAGGGAAACAACTTGTCCGTATCAATGTCGTCAAGCCAAATATGACAAAAATCAATGCTCTAAAATGGAAACTGTCTGAGAGAGCTTTGAAGATGTTCACTCGTCACTATGGAGATACCTTTTAATTAAAAAAAGTAGAGGTATATTTGGAAGCTTTTTCTCCCCTAATTCAGTTTTACGACCCTCCATTGAGATGCTTCACCTTTCAAGACTTTCATCTAGCACCGACTCTGGAAGAATTTGATAGAATTTAGAACTTTTCTAAAGAAAAAGCTTATGTCGGAATCGGGCAAACTATTGACGCCAAAATCTTGGCAGAAGGTTTAGGGATCCCTTATCCCGGATTGTCACTTAATTACAAAAAAGAAGGTGACGTACAAGGGATTAAGAGATGCTACTTGGAGACTAAGGCTTTTGATTTTGCCAATAACAAAGAATGGGAGTCTTGTATCGATTATTTAGAACTGCTTGTGTTTGGGGTAATCTTATTTCCACATACTTTGGACTATATTGACCCTGCGACTATTAGCGTATTTTGGGGCCCAAAAGTTTTCAATACGGACCCAACTCCCGCTTTGCTTGCTGACATTTATTATGCACTTCATACGCAATACAAAAAGGGAAGGGGTACTCTAAACTGTTGCATCCCACTATTGTATTCCTGGCTTATGACTCACCTCTACAAGGAAGTTTACATGATTCCAAATCTGAAAAGATATGAGTGGCCTAAAATATTAAGGTTCCGTACTGTAATCATGTATTATGGTATGCGATGAAGCTGGACATCAGAGATATCATTTATAGTTTCAGAGACTTTTCGAATGTCCCATTGAACAGATCACGAAGTTGCATTAATTACAACCCTACTTTGGACCTACAAAAATTAGGGTATCCTTTGGAGGATAAACCCTCATATGAATAACTCCAACAATTGATCATTCATGACATGGGAAAAAATAACCAAGAGTTGCTCAATAAGATAATTCGGGCTTGGAATAGGGTTAATAAAAGAAAGGCTGAAAGGAAGAATATTGTGGCAAAAGAACCTTACACTTGATAGGTTCTGGATAGGGTACGAGTTGTTAAGCTACCATTTGACATAGATCCTAAATACAAGCCTGAGGTCCCAGATGCTCCACCTATGTCCTTAGAAGAAATAGAAGATTTGAAGAATTCCTTGAAACAAGCTCAAAGGGAGAAGGAATAATTGAAGCTTAACCTCTATAACTTACCTAAAGAGAAAAGACAAATACAATACTGTGATACGGTGGCAGAACCGACTGTTTGATACTGGTTTGCGTTTTGCGTTTTTTGTTAGCAAAATATCGCGATAAGCAAGAGTCGCCACCGACTTTTATTTCATCCGATCATGGAAAAGGAAAAAGAACAGAAAAAACCTTTTTTCTAGATATTCTGAGTACGGGGGGTAGATTATAGAAAGGGAAGGTGTTAGCACCCTTTCTATCCGTAGTTATCTACGGGCTCTTAGGTACTTGCTCATTTTTCAAATTGCTTGTGTGTGTTTGTCTTGAAAATGTCTTACTTCGTGATAACCCTTGTATAAGTCCTCAAGGATGTGACAAAGTTCGTTTTGAAAATTTGTTTTGAAAGGTGTTTGTGTGAAAAGTTTTTATTGAGCAAGTACCTAAGATTCTACCTACTCGAAAAAATAATTGTTCGTTCTATTTCCTTTAGACAACGCTATCCTACTATTAAGGAGTAGGTAGCACCGTCGTTGGAGTTGTAAGGGACATTCGAAAGGGACAAGTACAATCACCAAAGCAATAGTTAGAAAATTTTAGTAGTAACCCTAGAGTCTTAAGATCTTTCTGAGGCAACATTTCCGAGGCAACATTCGAACAGGACATTTTGATCTTTTAGACTGGAGGGCCACCCCTAAAATCTCCTATGCATAATGATTGTTTACCGAAGGAAACCGAAGTGAGGTAAACCCTAGGAGTGAATATGTACATATGATTTGTTTCAGTTATTTAATCTTTGCACATTAGGTGATCTACCGTTTTAATTTTCCAGACATTCTTGCCATACAACCCTATTAGCCATGCATCTAGACAGTTAAAGGTTACAAAAATAAAGTGCGAAAACTAAAACCTAGCTATTACAAAGATTCGGGGAGGGGGATTAATTACATAACCAAAAATTGGGGATTTAAACAGTAAATAAAAACCCTAGATTAACTATTACAAACCATGAACAATTACAGAATAATGGACAAATAATTATCAAGCGCGCGGCGAATTGAATACGAGGACGATTGAAAAGATAATCTAAAACTCTAATTGAGAGAAAAAGATTTTTGTTCTTGTGGACTTTTATTTGAGAAAATGTTTAATTGCAAGTTAATTAAACCTAATTTCTAATTGTTTTTAAATTATGAAAGATATTAAATTAACCTAATTTTCTAATTAACCTAATTAATTAAAGGAATACATATTTATGAGGAAAATGATTTTTGATGTATTTTTTAAAGAAAATCAATTAAATTATGTAAAATCTCAAACCCTAATTCTAATTGTTTTTCATTATAAAAAGAAAATTAAGTTGCCCTAAATTAATTTAAAAAAAATGTTTATTAAGAAAATAAATCTTTTTGTGATTTTTGATTTGTTAATTTAATAAAAAATAATTTTTGTATTGATTAAAAAAAATAATTAAAGAAAAGAAATTAAAGAAAATAGTAAAAATAACCAAATGGGCCCGTGCTGTTAGCAAAAGGGGGGTATGAATCTGAAATTCCAAGCCCAATAAGCTCCAAGCCCAGTCATCCATTAGATCCGGTGCAGCATTGACTTGTACGTGTACCATGGACATTCAAGGGAGAGACGTTAGATCTGGCTAGCTGTGCATCCAGTGGATGGACATTGAGGTTGTATGAAAGGTGTGTGAGGGAGTGAAGCATTGGATTTGCCTAAAATAATTAGGTAAATAATAAAATGCACACGCTTGGGATCGAACCCAGGACGTGTGAATCAAAGGCGTGCATCCCAACCATCTGCGATGTTGGTTCCTTTGTTCATACAAGTAAACAAAATATAATATAATATAAAAACACACGATGCCCAGAAAAATGCGTGAAAATTCAAATCAACCGGTCATGGGCTGCCACGCATCACCTTCTTCACTGCAAATGTCCTCTTAGGTTAAATACTTATACCTACGGACGTTTGCTGTAACTACAGCCCTGCAAAAATTCAAAAATCTCGTACGAGCATGATTAATTAATTGTGATGGTACCAATCAACTCATCTTGGTCTCACGAGTATCATGGTACCTCATTAATGGTCCAATTTTTCCTGTATCAGAAATCCCCAAATCGTGCTCTTAAGCCCTAACAATGGTGAATATGGGTTCCTGCACTGTTAGTACAATTAAGTGATGCAGAAAGCTTGCAAACATGATTATGAACAAGAATATATGGATAGCATGCGTTTAGGATGCGTAAAACATTGAAATCGAGTTTGAGTTTTAGGGCAAACCGTGATGCTTTTGGGGACGATTTTTGGATGCTTTGAGGCTTACAAATGATGTTGTTAGCTTCCTGGGATGTCCAAGATTCGATTGGAAACGTTGGACTGGCTTGAATCGGCCTATAGAAAAAGATAGGTCTCACACTTTTCTTGCAAAATTTTGGCTTTTTTCTTACTATTTCACGCCTCCAATCCTTATGCTTATGGTCTGGAATTATTGTGTATATGTAGTAGACTGGATTAGGTTAATAAAATTGGCATGAATCTTGAGAAATAATGGAGATTTGATTTGATTTTCTCTTTGTATGATATCTTCCCAAAATAAGCTTCAATCCAATATTTTCCAATCCAAATGAATCTTGCACGAATTAGGCATCATGCTAACTGTATATAGACTCAAAATGTGCACAAAAATCCCAAGATTTGATTAGTTTTCATTATTTTACCATTTAATTTGATTTATTTTTATTTAAATGAATAAAAAATAAAAATAAATGATAAAAATAATATAACAAGAGGTGAATGAGCTCAGGGGTCGTGGGTCCTATTAGAAACACGTTTTAAGCAAGAAAACATGGGCCCCTTTGGAAAAAATGCCAATTTGATCAATGTTAACTTTTGACAATTTTCCAAAAATTGCCAATTTTGACAATGCACAACTCTCTCAATTTTGAACCTAGGAGGGTGTTTTTTGACTTTTTAGAAATCTTAGGATGTCCCCTAAGCAACCCTTTTGGTTTCATCTCAATTGGATCTCCATCTTCATGTAAGAAGCTTTGGCCCAAAAGGTATTTTTGTTGACTTTTCAAAATGACCCATAATGTAGAAATTCATATCATTTTGTGGGTGCATATTTTGAACTTTGGAAATGAAGATGAGTTGTAGGAAATTGTATCCTCTTCAAAATGAGCTTTGGATGGAAAATGTTTGATAAAGTATGAAGAAGTTATGCTTGGTCAAAGTTGGGTTGACTTTTACTAATAAACCCTAATTTAACATCTTTTGGGTTTTGATGAATTTGGAGCATCCCTTGAGGAATCATCATCAAACCTTGATCAAATGATGGAAGTTACTTCAAAATGTTGATGTTGACCAAAAAACTAGAATTTTGACTGTATGTGGGCCACAATTGACTTTTGACCTAATATAGTCGATTTCTCAAGCATCTGAGCAGTTGACTGAGCAAACTTCTTATGCAAGGCATGAAACTTGACATGTAGGGTCTTGATAACATATTAAGACCATGGAGATAATATGATACCTTTGTGGTCCACCCATCTTGATGAAAATACAAACCCTAATTTGGGGTACACTACCTTAGGAGAGAGTCTGTCTGGTCAACTCTTGGGCAATCTTGAGAAAATTGGAGATGTCAATGGACATGTATTGAGTAAAATGAGAGAGAACATTTTGAGGTACAACATCTTCCCCTGTTCAATCTTCTTAAACTTGAGGATGTAGATTGGCTCGTCTGCCTTTCGTGATCTGAAGGTGGAAGATGATTGAACACTAGAGTGCCCAGAAATTTACACTCGCATGAAGTGGCACTTGATTTGCGATATCAGGAATTGGCTTACATATGCCATTTAGAGGTCGATAATAGAATATTGTCAAAGATGGGCTTAAAGATGCCATCTATGATGCGACGGAGAATTGTCGAAGATGGGCTTAAAGATGCCATATAGAGAATATTGATTTCCTGAGATATTCCTTTGACGGGAGTCCCTGTTGCTGTTGTTTATGTGGAATCTGTTGAGGAACATTGGTATCTGCCTTAAGAAATAGAGTTTTAGGAGCTTCAGTTGTCCGTTACTCTACTGGGGAAATAATTCCTGCTTGAGGAAGCGGAAGTGAACTGCATGTCTGGTCCGGGTATAAGCTGCAACGTGACTTACTAGGGAAATGCGAAACTAGTCGTGTTTGATTAGGTCCAGGTATTAAAGTGTTATGGACTGTTGTCTGGGGATAAGAGAGGAGGAACCTGGAAAGTAAGGTTACTGCAATATGAGAGCCTGGATAGTAGGGTGGTGAGAAGGAACCTGGGTAGTAGGGTTACTTCGAGATGAAAGCCTGGATAGTAGGGATGTGAGAAGGAACCTGGGTCGTAGGGTTACTTCGAGATAAAAGTTTGGATAGTAAGGCTGTGAGAAGGAACCTAGATAGTAGGGTTACTTTTATACGAAAGCCTGGATAGTAGGTCTTGTGAGAAGGAACCTGGGTCGTAGGGTTGCTTCGAGATGAAAGCCTGGATAGTAAGGCTGTGAGAAGGAACCTGGATAGTAGGGTTACTTAGATTCGAAAGCCTGGATAGTAGGGCTTATGAGAAGGAACCTGGGTCGTAGGGTTACCTTGAGATGGAAGCCTAAATAATAGGGCTTGAGAAGGAACCTGGATAGTAGGGTTACTTCGATACGAAAGCCTGGATAATAGGGATGTGAGAAGGAACCTGGGTAGTTGGGTTGCTTCGATATGAAAAGCCTGGATAGTAGGGCTGTAAGAAGGAACTTGGGTAGTAGGGCTACTTTGAGATGAAAGCATGGATAGTAAGGCTGTGAGAAGGAACCTGGGTAAGGTTGTTTTGTGAGGAGTTTGGGTAAAACTGCATCTGAACCAAGGAGGAACCTGGGTAAGGTTACTTTGGGATAAGTTCGTGTAAAACTTTAGGATGAATCGGGGTAAGGTTACTTTGTGATAAGTTCGTGTAAAATTTCAGAATGAAATGGGGTAAGGTTACTTTGGGATACGCTCGTGTAAAACTTCATAATGAACAGGGGTAAGGGTATAAGTTTGTGTAAAACTTCAGGATGAACTAGGGTAAGGTTATAAGTTTGTGTAAAACTTCTGGATGAACCGGGGTAAGGTTACTTTGATTTGATAATGTAGATTAGTTGACCCGTTTGATTTCGGGAACTGAGTTTCCATTAGTTGTCTGTAGATGTGATATGTATAACTATTGGATTTGTTGAAGTTAATCGTCTTTTCCTGGAAAAGATATTAAGGTTAGTTGTATGTGATGCATGAAATGCAGGGTGAGATGATGTTCTCAAAATAAATGAGATTATGTTGTATATGATATGTATGCGTATGTCGTGATGTATGTTCATGAAATGCTTTCGGGGTATGATCGTGTCTGGGAAAATAAATCCCTGACGGTTGCTGGAGATTTGCAAATATTCTGCCGGGAAGAGATGCTGGAGAATAACTCTTCGGGGACCAGACTTTGGCGGAAGAGATACTCTGTTTGTCGACCTGCTGATCTAGAGGAATAAACTTAGCTGGGGATGAAATTCCATTTCTGAAAGTGATGAGCTCTGTTGGAAATTGAGCTTCTATATCTGTAGAAATAGACTCCGCTTGGGGAATGAAATATGTTGACTCGCCTGCGATTACGAACCCCGACTGTGGATAGTTATGTCCTATTTCGGGAAAGCTGACATCAATGTCCTTGAATACTTTTACTCAATGGGGAGTGTATGTACCACTAATTATGTTCCTAAGCATGACTCTATCCCGATACCTGCTGGGCAAAGGAACCGTCAGGTTTGGCACTTCTTATTTTCCCTGTTTCTGAAATTACAAGTAGTTGTCTTTTGTTTCTTATGCAAATATTTATGACCAACAATAATTTTCAAATGCATATATAAAAAATAAATTATTGGACGTTCTGGCAAAACAAAACAGAAAAAAGAAAAACAAATTGATGTTTCTCGTGAAAATGACATGTATTGATTTTGAAATTGGCCTGCAATAAGCGTTTTGTACAAGGAGGCTGACGTCCTAGTAAGAGAACACCTCCGAGAGATAGAAATTATACAACTTGTGTAAAAGAAAGAAAAACAGCTATGTGAAATGACCACATTGGGTTCCAACTTTGCTATCGCCTTTATATCTTCAAGCGTCTCATCCCTTTGATACTTGGCCGAAGGTTGATCAGATTGATTGGCGCCGTATGAGCTTGATAGCTGATACCAAAGCCTGGTCGCAAGATGATCCAATGAGTCATAGTGGCATGCTTTAATCCCTAACTTTTTCCTGGATTTCCCTTTCGGGTTTTCAATCCACTGGGATACCCTTTTTTGCCCAAGCCTCCCTTTCGGGTATTCGACTTGCCGGGTGTACAAATTTTATATTTTCATCCCTTACTTTTTCCCGAACCCTTTTGGTTCGCCGGGAACCCCTTATTTTTGCCTAGGCCAGTCAACCTAGCAGGTCTTTGATTATGCGTAGTATCTTTTCACTATGTCTGCATTGACGGGGTGAGGAAGGTCGTCACCATCCATGGTGGTTAGAATCATAGCTCCTCCCGAGAAAATGTTCTTAACCACAAATGGCCCTTCGTATGTGGGGGTCCATTTTCCCCTGGGATCACCTTGTGGTAGTATGATGTGTTTGATCACTAGATCCCCAACTTGATATTCCTGGCGTCTTACTTTCTTGTTAAAAGCCTTGATCATTCGCTTTTGATACGTCTGACCATGACAGATAGCAGTAAGTCTCTTTTCGTTGATTAGATTCAGTTGATCAAGTCGGGTTTGGATCCAGTATTCTTCGTTCAAACCCGCGTCCTTCATAATCCTTAGAGAGGGTATTTGGACTTCGATGGGTAGGAATGCCTCCATGCCATATACCAGAGAGTAGGGTGTTTCCCCTATCGACGTCCGTGCTGAGGTACGGTACCCATGAAGATCGAATGGTAACATCTCATGCCAGTCTTTGTATGTCACTGTCATCTTTTGTACAATCTTCTTGATGTTCTTGTTAGCTGCTTCAACAACACCATTCATTTTCGGCCAGTAAGGAGACGAATTATGGTTCTGTATCTTGAACTGTTTGCATAGCTCGGTGATCATTATGTTGTTGATATTTGTACCATTGTCAGTAATAATCCTCTCTGGTACACCATATCGACAGATCAGGTTATGTCAGATAAACCGCGCCACGACATTCTTGGTTACTGTAGTAAAAGAGGTTGCCTCAACTCACTTCGTGAAGTAATCAATGGCTACCAAGATGAAACGATGCCTGTTAGACGCAGCAGGTCTAACCTCGCCAATCATGTCGATGCCCCACATCACAAAGGGCCAAGGATCTGTCATGATGTTCAAAGGAACTGGAGGCACATGCACCTTATCAGCATAGATTTGGTATTTATGAGAGGTTCGAGAGTGCTGATAACAATCGGCTTCTATAGTGGACCAGTAATATCCTACCCGTAGGATATTCTTAGCCATGGTGTGTCCACTTGAATGGGTTCCGAAAGTGCCCTCATGTAGATCTGTCATGATCCTCTCTGCTTCGCTCTTGTCTACACACCTTAGTAGTGCGGAGTCATGGTTGCGTTTATAGAGGATCCCGTTACTGAGGAAGAACTTTACAGCGAACCTTCTCAAAAACATCTTATCATTGACAGATGCCCCTTCAGGATACTCCTGAGCCTCGAGGTGCCTTTTGACTTCGTGAAACCAGGGTTTGTCTGCCACTTCTTCGGTATTGATCTTACAGCAGTGTGTTGGTTCATCCAACCTCTCAATGGTAATCTGGGGAACTTCATTGTCCCACCTAACCTTGAATATAGAAGACATGGTAGCTAGTGCGTCCACCAAATGGTTCTCCTCTCGTGAGAAATGTTCAAAGGTTACCTCCTAAAAGTGTGGGAGCAACGTCAGTACATATTCTTTGTAAGGAATGAGATTCGGGTGCTTTGTATCCCACTCACCTTTAATCTGAATTATCACCAGAGCGGAATCCCAAAATACACTTAAGAACTTAATCCTTAGGTCAATAGCAGCTAGAAGACCCATGATGCATGCTTCATACTCCGCCATGTTGTTGGTGCAATTGAAACATAATCGGGCAGCGAACGGAGTATGACAGTCCTCGGGAGATATGATCACAGTGCCAATGTCGTTACCCAGTGCGTTTGAGGCTCCATTAAAATACATAGACCATCGGGATCCCTCCTCAGGTCCTTCATATGGTCCAGGCTCTTCGTAGTCAGTCACTAGCATGATATTCTCATCCGGGAACTCAAAATTCATAGACTGGTAGTCATCCACGGCCCGATGAGCCAAATGATCAGCCAATACACTCCCCTTTATTTTCTTTTTGAGTCGTATATTGTATGTCGTAGTCGGTTAAGATTATTTTCCACCTTGATATCCTTCCGGAGAGAGCGGGCTTCTCAAAAATATACTCGATCGGATCCATACTTGATATCAACAATGTAGTGTGAGTCAGCATATACTGTCTCAGCCGGCGAGCAGCCCATGCAAAAGCGTAGCAATTTTTCTCGAGCAATGAGTATCGGGTCTCACAATCGATAAACTTTTTGCTAAGGTAATAAATGGCATGGTCTTTTCGGCCAGACTCGTCATGCTGCCCCAGCACGCACCCCATTGAATTGTCTAGCATTGTCAAGTATAATATCAAAGGTATTCCTTCAACTGGAGGCATCAGAATTGGCGGTTCTTGAAGGTATTCTTTGATTCTTTTGAAAGCGGTCTGGCATTCATCATTCCACTTTACCACTTAATCTTTCTTCAGAAGCTTGTAGATTGGCTCACAAGTAGCAGTCAGATGTGAAATGAACCTGGCGATATAATTCAGACGTCCCAAGAAACCTCTAACTTCCTTCTCTGTATGGGGAACTGACATCTCTTGTATGTCCTTTACCTTCGCAGGATCTACCTGAATACCCTTGTCACTGACGATAAAACCCATAAGCTTACCAGATCTCACCCCAAAGTTACACTTGTTCGGATTCAACCTCAGCTTATATATCTTCAACATGTCAAACAATTTCTGGAGATGATCAAGGTGCTCTTCCTCAGTCTGAGACCTGACTATCATATCATCGACATAAACTTCGATCTCATGGTGAATCATGTCATGGAATAAAGCGACCATGGCGCGCTGATAAGTTTCCCCAGCATTCTTCAACCCAGAAGGCATCACTTCGTAACAGAAGGTGTCCCACTGTGTAACGAAGGTTGTCTTCTCCATGTCTTCAGGAGCCATATTGATTTGGTTGTAGCCAGAGAAACCATCCATGAAGGAGAACATTTTGTGCTGCACGGTGTTGTCCACCAGAACATTAATGTGAGGAAGTGGGAAGTCATCTTTGGGGCTTTTCTGGTTCAGATCTCTGTAATCAACACACATCCGTACCTTACCGTCCTTCTTAGGTACCAGAACAACGTTAGCAACCCACTGTGGATACGAAGTGACAACTAAGAATCCTACGTCGAACTGTTTCATGACCTCTACCTTGATTTTCTATGATATTTCAGGATGCATACAGCGGACCTTCTGCTTAACCAGAGGACAGTCTTCTTTAGTTGGCAGGCGATGTACCACAATATCAGTGTCCAAACCAGGCATGTCTTCATAGGACCCGGCGAAGATCTCAACATAATCATGCAACATCTGTATCAACCTTTGTTTGACGCTAAGCTCTAAATTCGCACCTATTTTAACCTCTTTTCTGTCTTCATCTGTACCTAAATTTACTGTCTCAACCGGCTCTTCATGAGGTTGTATTGTCCTTTCTTCCTGCTGTAATAGTCTAGAAAGTTCTCCAAGAACCTCACAATCATCCTCACCTTCGTCCTCGGCTTGGTTGATCGGATTTTTTAAGTCATAACTGGAAATAGCAGAGCTGTTAACAATGGGATCCATAGTGGATATGGATCTGCATTATGATACGTGGGTGTGTGTAAGAGAATAGCTGTTTTGATAAAGTGAAAGCAGGAAAGAAAAATAGAGAGTGCAAAATTTGTATGCAAGAAACGTCCAATGCTTTATTAATGATTATGAAATGACAAATAATAGCCCTCACAAGCAAAACCAAGGTGCCTCAGGCAAGGCACCGGGCCGTAAAGTTTCAAATTGTTTATTACAAATCTTAAAAGAAAAAAGTCAATTATTGCGGAATAAAAGAAATAGGTATGAAGTCCCTAGCTGTCCAGTTACTCGGTCCATCGTTGGTAGTTGGGTCGATCCATTTTTCAATGTCCGGGTCCTCTTCATTATCTTCAATGGCGTTAATCCCACGATTGATGATGCGTAGGGGAGGTCCTTCAGCCCGAGCGCGCCTAACATCCCTTTAAGCCCCTGTAGTAAAGCCCAAACCAAATTTGGCAGTTTTCTGAGTGAAATCAGGGAGCTGACCCCAATTGGTACACCCACCTTCTTCAACCACGGCTCTGGCGTCTTTGAGAGAAGCCATCTTCAAAGGAGGTTTGTTGCTAGTAGTTTCAGTTGATGCTAAGATCCGAGGGACCTCTTCGAAGTTCTGACAAGGAGTTTCGATGAATTCCTCGTCCATCTCTACGTAGCGGAAGGAGTTGAGGTGACTCACCATATACTCTTCTTCACCCTGCACTATGACTATTTTTCCTTTTACTGGGTACTTCAGCATTTGGTGGAGTGTGGAGGTGACTGCCCCAGCCTCGTGGATCCAAGGACGACCCAGCAAACAATAACATGACGGCCTGATATCCATCACATAAAAAGTGGATCCAAAAGTCTGAGAACCCACTTTGACAGGGATGTCTACCTCCCCGTGCACCGTTCTCTTTGATCCGTCAAAAGCCCTTACCACAATGTTACTAGGTTTTAGAGTTAGACCCTCGTAATCCAAACGGTCCAACGCCTTCTTCGGTAGAACATTCAATGAAGACCCATTATCTACCAGCATATGAGCCATAGTGGTGCCCCTGCATTCAATCGAGACATATAAAGAATCATTATGCTTCCTTCCCTTTGGTGTCAAATCCACATCTGAAAAAACCAGCCCATTATTAGCAGTCAGGCTGGACACACAATCTTCAAACTTATCAGCTGAAGTCTCTTGTGGCACATGCACAGTTTTGAGGAATGATATCAAAGCCTTCGCATGGGCTTCAAAACACAACAGTAGAGACAAAATCGATATCTTCGATGGGGTCTTCCCCAGCTGCTCAACCATATTGTAGTCTCTCTTCTTAATGATTTTCAGTATTTCCTCCATTTCTTGTTTAGAGGTTTCCACAATAACTTTCTTAGGCGCCTCCGTCCGGGCAGGCTTACTTACAATCTCTTTGCCGTGGGTATCAGATGATTCACCAACTGGAGTAAGAACAGGAACATTAGTTGATGTACTAGAAGGAACATCAGATGTAATGACAATAGGCTTGTTAACAGTCTTAGGGGAAATCTCGGGAGAGAAGACCCTTCCACTTCGGGTGATTTTGCTGGTTTCGACAATGTTATCAATATCAGGATTAGCCTCTTCATATTTCAGATCTTGTTTGATGCCATGACAGTACACATCGGCACCATAATTCCATGGGATAGCTTTATCAGAGACATACGGGACAGGACCAGGAACAATGGTTATCAGCGGAGCAATTCTTGGAGCAGATGTAGTCCTAACAGGTATTATCGAGGAAACCTTGGAAGGATTTGAGGAAATGGTAATAATGGCAACATCTTCAATTGGAACAACAGGAATCATAGTATTCTCAAACAAAATTTCTTTGTTATCTATCAGGCGTTGAACACCTAACTTCAACAAGCGGCAACCAGAAGGTAGAAACGAACACATGTGGCAACCTTCACCACAATCCAGAAATAAACCGGCCAACAGCAAATTCTCCTTGACAGTCATGAGAGGAGTAGAAGCTTCATCAATAGAGGTAACAAACAGATCAATATCAACAACATTAACTCCACGGCCGTGCTTAGGCATGGGAGAAGTTATGACATTTGGCTTCTCCGGAGAATCAAAATCTATCTCCTTGGCTTCAATCAAGTCTTGTATTTTGTTTCTCAGAGCCCAGAAGTCATTTGTATCATGGCCAGGACTCTCAGAATGATAGGCACACCGGGAATTTGGATTATATCGGGGAGATGTAGTGTTGGGATTCTTGGGAGCCTCTCTCAAGGTTGCCAAGTTGGATCTTAGTAGATGAGGTAGAACTTCAGCCAATGTCATATTGATGCGGGTAAATTGCCATTATGGTCTTTCCACCCTTTGTTGATTGTTGTTTTGTGGAGAAACTGCAGGTCTAGGTATCATCATGACACTTACTGTCTGACGTTGTTCAGCCCTATTCTGACCCCTCTGGCTATAGACGTCATTGGCTTCTTTCTTACCAGTAAAAGGCTTCTTTACTGAACTTGAAGAGGCATCCTTCTGTATTTTGTCGCTTCGAATCCAAGCTTCTACTCTTTCCCCGGTTAGGATCAGCTCAGTGAAACCAGCTAATGAGCTGCCGGTTAGATGATTGAAAAATGGACCAGATAGCGTCCCCAGAAACATATCAACTAACTCCCTATCAGACAATGGGGGTTGAACTCTCCCAGCCAACTCTCTCCATTTTTGTGCATAATATTTAAAACCTTCTCGTGCAGCCATGGACATACTCTAAAGTTGAGTACGAGTAGGAGCAAGGTAGGCATTATACTGATACTGCTTATAGAAATCAGCAACCAGATCTTCCCAGTTTCGAACATTGGCTCCCTCCAGCTGGTAGAACCATTCAAGCTGAGTCCCTGACATACTATCTTAAAAGAAATGCACCCACAAATTTCTATCAATGGTGTGCGGTTGAATCTTCCTAACATAAGAGCGGAGATGGAGCTTTGGGCAGGACACCCCATCATACTTGGAAAAAACTGGAGCTTTGAACTTCTGCGGGATGACCACTCCCGACACCAATCCCAATTCTTCGAAATCCAACCCAGGTATCCTCTAGACCTCCATAGCATTCAGGCGATCTTCCAACTGCTTATATCTATCCTCAGTGGGAGGATACTGCTCATCATTGTAGTCAGTATCATCATCAGAAACTGCATGACTGGGGTCCTTCTCTTCTTCTTTATTCTCCCCTTCCTTGGATGAAGAGGTCAGGTTAACTTGTCGCGTCAACCTCTATCCAAACCTTTGGCCCATGTTCAGAATACCAATAGCCTTCTTCTTTTTATTCCTCTCTTTCAGAATGAGGGCTTTCAAATCCTCCTGCCCCTTGGCCAGACTGATGAACATTTGTTGGAACTGGGCGTTATGTGCCTGAAGGTCCTTGATGGTTTGTTTGGAAGACATTTCGTGCTGAAATAAATAGCGAAGAAGATGAGAAACCTGTAATGGTACCTGTAATGATGTGTATGATAATGGTATGCGCATGCAATGATTTCAAAGACTTTGGGAAATTTAAATTTGCAAACCAAAATAAACAAAACTTTATTAGCTAAATTTGAAGCTCAAATGCCTTTTAGGCGTTACAATTACAAAAACAAATCTAAAACTATAAAAGACATCAAAAATCCCATGGATGCTTCCTCTTTGTGCCGAGATAGTCACTGAGCCCTTTTTCTTCATGGAGTTGCTTTGTGAGCTCTAAAACCATCCTCTCTTGAGCATGGAACTGATCCCTGTAAGTATCCCGCTCTTTCATCAACTGAATCCAAGACCTCTGTAATTGCCCAAGATCAGTGGGCATGTAAGGATAGAGAACCATGTAAGGAATGCCTTCTTCAGTACTGAGTTCCACAATCACTGCAAAAACAGCCACATAAGGCATCATAAGCTCCTGATCACGAGCTCGTACCCATTGTAGATAAGGTTCCATTGGAATGTAATTTTTTGGCCCCAAAGTCTTGACGCAAGATCTGTTTACCATGCCCTAAGCTCGTATGAATCTCCGGCGATACTCTTGAATATCCTCCTCATATTTAAACATAATGCCTTCGATTAGTAACTCGTGGGGACCATCCCTTCGAGCGTGACTAAATTGTCACAGAGCTAAACAAGGATTGTAGGTTATACCCCCTTTGATACCAAGCAGCGGGACATTAGGGTACTCCCCGCAGCGGTCAATGATAGCAATGTTTTCCATAGATTGAGAACACCAAAGAATATCCGTATGAGCGAGTGACACTATCCTTTGTGACCAAACTAGACCTTCTTAATTCTTCACTATGGACTTAGGGAGGTAAGAAATAAATCACCTCGACAATAATGGCATGTAGCACACAAGAATCCCTCTTCTCCCCATGGTACGGGTATAGAGAGTGTGCAAAATATCTCAGAGCAAAGTAGGCACCGGGTTGCGAGAGAGAAAGATATTAATAGTGTTTACATCTATGAATGAGTCCAGATTAGGAAAGAGAACTAAACCATAGATAAGAAGAGCCAAGACCTCCTCAAAAGCCTGAAAATCCCTATTATCCCAAAACAGCTGGGCTTTGTATATCAGAAACATAGCTAGAAAACCCTTGACTCTGCTTCTAGTTTCCCAATTGGATACCACGTCGGCCCGTTTCAGGTGCAAAGCTGAGGCAATGACTTCTGGCTTAGGAACTTCTTCTAGACCTGTGAAGGATACCTGTTCAATAATAGGTATATCTAATAACTGAGAGAATTCTTCCAAGGTAGGCACCAACTGATAGTCTGGAAAGGTGAAGCAGTGGTGCTTGGGATCAAAGAACAGAAAGAGTATACTCATCATCTTTTCATCAAAGTTTAAAGTAACCAGGTTGAGAAGTTGACCATGTCTTAGTGAACGTAGAAGTTTTAGAAACCCTTGATGCTAGCTCTTTGAGTTGGGAAGGTATCTTCACAAAGTTGATTCGGATAATGTTTATATGAACGAAAGCCATGATCTGAAAAATAGAACAAAGATAAATTCCCTTGGTCTTTGAAATGGTTAGTGCAATAAGAATGGGTGCCATGTTATGACGCATGATGTCATGATAAACCACAGGTATAGCAAACACAGGTATAGCAAGCACAATCAAATCACACAAAGTCCTTAGGTTTAAGGCTTTCATGAGGTTAAAGGTAGTACCCTCTTGAAGTTTAGTTGGTTCAAACCTGTCCTAAAAAGTAATCGGGTTCTAGAGATTCTCAATATCACTGACCATCCTTTATCGGGCATTGTTTCAGCTCTCAATCTTTTCTTGCGGCCAAAATATCCCGAGTCTGATTTCAATGAGTGTAGCATCGAGTATCAACCAATTCTCAGCTCTATACCGAGGCCGGCTATCTCACTACTTTCTAATGGCCAAGTTTGTTCAACTAAGGTTCTAAGGTACGTTAGTGCTTCACGATACCATGCGGCGGCCCCGTATTCTTCTCGTTTCCCCATGAAGAATACCGGTACCAACCAAAGTGCCACACTAACACAACCATCGCTTAAACCATATCGGTCTATGCCGTACAGTCTCCACGATCTATTGTTGTTTACCTAATGAGTTCCCCCAGATCCGGGTGTAGAATCTATAGTAACCCCAAACAAACCCTCAAAAGTAAAGCAATCAAGATAATTAAGAGAAGCAATTTAATGACCTATATCCTAAGGTAAACCCCACTTTATAGTTATCCCCAGCAGAGTTACCATTTTTGTGATACGGTGGCAGAACTGACTGTTTGATACTAGTTTGCGTTTTGTGTTTTTTGTTTGCAAAATGTCGCGGTAAGCAAGATTCGCCACCAAATTTTATTTCATCCAATCATGGAAAAGGAAAAAGAACAGAAAAAACCTTTTTTCGAGATATTCTGAGTACGGGGGGTAGATTATAGAAAGGGAAGGTGTTAGCACCCTTTCTATCCGTAGTTATCTACGGGCTCTTAGGTACTTGCTCATTTTTCAAATTGCTTGTGTGAGTTTGTCTTGAAAATTTCTTACTTCGTGATAACCCTTGTATCAGTCCTCAAGGATGTGACGAAGTTCGTTTTGAAAATTTGTTTTGAAAGGTGTTTGTGTGAAAAAAATTTATTGAGCAAGTACCTAAGATTCTACCTACTCGAAAAAAGGATTATTCGTTCTATTTCCTTTAGACAACGCTATCCTACTATTAAGGAGTAGGTAGCACCGTCGTTGGAGTTGTAAGGGACATTCGAAAGGGACAAGTACAATCACTAAAGCAATAGTTAGAAAACTTTAGTAGTAACCCTAGAGTCTTAAGATCTTTCCGAGGCAACATTTCCGAGGCAACATTTCTGAGGCAACATTCGAACGGGACATTTTGATCTTTTAGGTTGAAGGGCCACCACTAAAATCTCCTATGCTTAATGATTGTTTACCGAAGGCAACCGAAGTGAGGTAAACTCTAGGAGTGAATATGTGCATATGATTTGTCTCAGTTATTTAATATTTGCACATTAGGTGATCTACCGTTTTAATTTTCCAGACATTCTTGCCATACAATCCTATTAGCCATGCATCTAGACAGTTAAAGGCTGCGGAAACTAAAGTGCGAAAAATAAAACCTAGCTATTACAAGGCTTCGGGGAGGGGGATTAATTACATAACCAAAAATCGGGGATTTAAACAGTAAATAAAAACCCTAGATTAACGATTACAAACCATGAACAATTACAAAATAATGGACAAATAATTAACAAGCGTGCGGCGAATTGAATACGAGGACGATTGAAAATATAACCTAAAACTCTAATTGAGAGAAAAAGATTTTTGTTCTTGTGGACTTTTATTTCAGAAAATTTTTAATTGCAAGTTAATTAAACCTAATTTCTAATTGTTTTTAAATTATCAAAGAAATTAAAATAACCTAATTTTCTAATTAACCTAATTAATTAAAGTAATACATATTTATGAGAAAAAATGATTTTTGATGTATTTTTTAAAGAAAATCAATTAAATTATGTACAATCTCAAACCCTAATTCTAATTGTTTTTCATTATAAAAAGAAAATTAAGTTGCTCTAAATTAATTAAACTAATTAATTTTAAAAAAATGTTTATTAAGAAAATAAATCTTTTTGTGATTTTTGATTTGTTAATTTAATAAAAAATAATTTTTGTATTGATTAAAAAAACAAAATAATTAAAGAAAAGAAATTAAAGAAAATAGTAAAAATAACCAAATGGGCCTGTTCTGTTAGCAAAAGGGGATATGAATCTGAAATTCCAAGCCCAATCAACCTTTAGATCTGGTGCAACATTGACATGTATGTGTACCATGGACATTCAAGGGAGAGACGTTAGATCTGGCTAGCTGTGCATCTAGTGGCTGGACATTGAGGTTGTATGGAAGGTGTGTGAGGGAGGGAAGCATTGGATTTGCCTGAAATAATTAGGAATATAATAAAATGCACCTTCCTGGGATCGAACCCAGGACGTGTGCATCAAAGGCGTGCCTCCCAACCATTTGCGCTGTTGGTTCCTTTGTTAATACAAGTAAAAAAAATATAATATAATATAAAAACGCACGATGCCCAGAAAAATGCGTAAAAATTCAAATCAGTCGGTCATGGGCTGCCACGCATCTCCTTCTTCACTGCGACTGTCGTCTTAGGTTAAAGACTTATACCTACAAATGTTTGCTATAACTACAGCCCTGCAAGAATTCAAAAATATCGTACGAGCATGATAAATTAATTGTGATGGTACCAATCAACTCATCTTGGTCTCACGAGTATCATGGTACCTCATTCTTGGTCCAATTTTTCCTGTATCAAAAATCCTCAAATCGTGCTCTTAAACCCTAACAATGGTGAATATGGATTCCTGCAGTGTTAGTATAATTAAGTGATACAGAAAGCTTGCAAACATGATTATGAACAAGAATATATGGATAGCATGCGTTTAGGATGCGTAAAACATTGAAATCGAGTTTGAGTTTTAGGGCAAACCGCGATGCTTTTGGGAACAATTTCTAGATGCTTTGAGGCTTGCAAATGATGCTGTTATCTTCCTGGGATGTCTAGGAATCGATTGGAAACATTGGACTGGCTTGAATTGGCATGTTGACAAAGATATGTCTCACGCTTTTCTTGCAAAATTAAGGTTTCTTTCTTGCTGTTTCATGCCTCCAATCCTTATGCTTATGGTCTGGAATTATTGTGTATATGTAGTAGACTGAATTAGGTTAATAAAATTGGCATGAATCTTGAGAAATAATGGAGATTTGATTTGATTTTTTTCTTTGTATGATATCATCCCAAAATAAGCTTCAATCCAATCTTTTCCAATCCAAATGAATCTTTCACAAATTGGACATCATGCTAGCTGTATATAGACTCAAAATGTGCATAAAAATCCCAACATTTGATTTGTTTTCATTATTTTACCATTTAATTTGATTTATTTTGATTTAAATGAATAAAAAATCAAAATAAGTGATACAAATAAGAAAATAAGAGGTGAATGAGCTCAGGGGTCGTGGGTCCTATTAGAAACATGTTTCAAGCAAGAAAACATGGGGCCCTTTGGAAAAAATGCCAATTTGATCAATGTTGACTTTTGACAATTTTCCAAAAATTGCCAATTTTGACATTGCACAACTCACTCGATTTTGACCCTGGGATGGTGTTCTTTGACTTTTTATAAAGCTTAAGATGTCCCCTAAGCAACCCTTTTTGTTTCATCTCAATTGGATCTTCCATGTTCATGTATGAATCTTTGACCCAAAAGATGTTTTTGTTGACTTTTCAAAATGACCCATAATGTAGAAATTGATATCTTTTTGTGGGTGCATATTTTGAACTTGTGAGATGAATATTAGTTGTAGGGAATTGTATCCTTTTAAAAATGATCTTTGGATGGAAACTTTCTGATAAAGTATAAAGAAGTTATGCTTGATCAAAGTTGGGTGTACTTTTACTAAAAAACCCTAATTTAGCAACTTTTGGGTTTTAATGAATTTGGAGCATCCCTTGAGGAATCATGATCAACTCTTGATCAAATGATGGAAGTTACTTCAAAATGTTTATGTTGACCAAAAATCTTGAATTTTGATTGTATGTGGGCCACAATTGACTTTTGACCTAATACAGTCGACTTCTCAAGCATCTGAGCAATTGACTAAGCAAACTTGTTATGCAAGGCATGAAACTTGACATGTAAGGTCTTGAGAACATATTAAGACCATGGAGAGCATATGAGACCTTTGTGGTCCACCCATGGAGAGCATATGAGACCTTTGCAACCTTTAAATAAGTAGTCCAAACCATTGGTGCATCGAGGGGTCACCAACCAAGGAGAGAACTAGAGTCAGGACCTCAAAATTCCTCCATGGCTCAACAAGAAACAAGACAAGCTAATACTGAAGGGTTTGTCCCACCTCCACCAAAGGTAGGGGCATCTCATACCTTTCAGATTCTGATTAACAACACAGACAACTACTTAGACTTGCAATATGGAGACCACGACTTAGAGGATGTTAATAAAGCACCTCAAATAACAACCCACACTTAGGCTATTAAAAATCCACTGACGCTTAACTAGTGCAAATCTCTTGAGGAAAGATTAAAAGTTGTGGAGGATTATGATGCTTTCGATGTCGATGCTCTCGAAATGGGTCTAGTCCCTGATGTGGTGATCCCACCAAAATTCAAAGTAACTGACTTTGGAAATTACAAGGGGATCACCTGTCCAAGGAACCATCTATGCATGTATTGCAAGAAGATGCATGCATATGCTCAAGACCAAAAGCTGATGATTCATTGTTTCCAAGACAGTTTAAGTGGGGCATCCCTAGATTGGTACATGCAGTTGGAACGATGTAATACGGTGGGAGAATTGACTTGGGTTTTGTGTTTTATCGCAAATGTCGCAGATAGCAAGAGTCGCCACCGACTTTTCTTTTATCCAATAAAGGAAAGGGTGAAAAGAATAGCAAAGACTATTCAGAATCTTCTTGGTTCAGGAGGTACGTTATGAAAAGGGAAGGTGTTAGCACCCTTTTCATCTGTAGTTATCTACATGCTCTTAATTGCTAGATCACTTTGAAAATTCTTTGTGTTTGAGAATGTTTGCAAATATTTTTGAAAATTCCTAAGTGCGGCAATTTTGTAATGATTCTCGTATCGTTGAGAATGTATACAAAATGTATGTTTTGAAAATATTTATGAAGGAGAGTGTTGTTTCTTGTAAACAAAATGCCAAAGGCAATTTGCTTTATAATAAGCCTTGTATCAGTCCTCAAGAGTGTTTATAAAGTATTTTGAAAATAGTTGTTTTGAAAGTGTGAACTGAGAAGATTGTTTAGTTTGTGAGCAAGCGATTACGAGCGATCTACCAAATCAAAAGTCTTTGTTCTTTTCCTCCCCATTTAGATAGTTTTATTATACCATTAGTTAGTAGGAAGCCATAATATTAGATTTGTGGTACAGACGTGGGTTATCATACAGTCATACAAGGCAACTTGTAAGGCGCTTTAGAAATTATCGTAAGGGACTAAGATCGTTTACCGTAGGCAGCATCGAAGGGTCATCGAGAGACTACTATCTTTTAACTGGGGGTCTTTGCTAAAACATCTCACGCTCGAGTGACATGACTGTTTAAATCCTAGGCAACAAGTGAGGTTAACCCTAGAGGTGTGCGTGTGCGAAGTGTTTTGATTTCAAGTATTTATCTTTGAGATTAGGTTTTCTAATGATTGATTTTAATCTTGTCATACAAACCCTAAGTACTAACAGTAACAAGGAAAGCGGTAAATTGCGGAAATTAAATGTCCTACGCTATTACAATGCTTCGGGGAAGGGGAAATAAATTTCTGAATGGGGAAGAAAAGCAATAAACCCTAATTATCTATTACAAACCTTTGACTGTTACATAATTGTTTTAATGCGAAAAATAGATAAGTGCACATAGATAGAAAGGGGAAAGATGTAAAAACCCTAAAAAAAAATCTAAGTATTTAAGAAAATGTCTATTTGTTCCTTTGTCTAGAAAATATTTGAAATGATGAAGTAAAAAAGTTAGACCTAATTCTAATTTTATTTACAATTTCCTTATTTTAAAATAAAACAAAGTGTAATTAAATTAATTAATTCTATGTATTAAAATTAATTTAATTAAGTAAAAACCTAATGAAAATTAAATATTTAGAAAATACTTTTGGTTTTTTATTTAGAAAAAGAGATTTTGTAGTATAAACCTTAATTCTAATTAATTAAATTCAAAGTGATTGAATTAAATTTTATTTGGCAAAAATTAAATTAATAGATTAAAAATCTAAATATAATTTTTTTTATAATTTTTATGATTTTTGTTGATTAAAATAAAATTAATTAAAAAAAGAAATGTTAATTAAAATAAAATAAAGAAAATTGAAATGGGCCAGTAGTGTAAGAAAACTGGGGGTGAGAAAGAAGTAAAAATCTCCTGGCCCAACAACAAGTTTTTGTTTGAAGTTGAAACAAATAAAAAAATAAAGTGGGCCTGACAATGTATAAGAAAAAAGGGGGTGAGAAACCAAAAACTACAGGCCCAACAACAAGGAAATCCAGTGCCTGTTTGGATCCAGTTGGGTTGATTTTATGAAGTTGTACCATGGGTGTGCTGATTGGTGCGTGGGATCTGGCTACATGATGATCTGATGGTGTTGATGTGATGATGTACCACGCGCGGTCTTGCCTTGCTTACACCTGATTAACAAAGGAAATGTTGAAAAATAAAATTCTAGAGGAAGGGATCGAACACCTGCCCTGGCATACTAACACCTTACACACACACACGCTTGCCACCGGGGTGGCTATTTCATCCGGTTATAAAACATCCACCAATAAATACATTATAAACTCGTTTTACAAATTCAAATTTGTGGACCTCTTCTTCCTCGCACCAGAATAACAACTTCCATTCATTTGATTTTGTAAAACATTCATTTCTCAATCATTTTGAAAAATGTAAACATCAAAGTTGTTCCAAATTTCACCACGAATTCAACCATGCCATTAACTTATACTAAAACTCAAAGATTAAAGTGAATTTCTATTGGTACCAAACTTAATCCTAATATTTCAGAAATTTCAAATCCAAAATTCTCATCACACGGTCAACATAAATGATAACTAAGGAATTGTTAGCTTTAGGGCATTGATACATACATTTTTGCTTTAGAAAATAAATGCAAATGATGCTTGTATAGATATTTCAAAGTTTAGAAAACTTACCTCAAAAGTGAGAGTCGAGTTTGAAGTTAGAGAACTTCTTGAGATGTTAGGATGATCTGGATAGCTTCACTGAACTCCCAGGAAGGTTTTGTAATGCTTACTTTGGATTGAGAGTACCCCAATTCTTCTGGGCAAGTTGTAGCGGTAGATATGTTTAAGACTAAGCCATTAGATTTACTAGACTTATACATATCAAAAATAAAAATCGCCACTGCTCTTTATTGTTTCCAAAGGAATGGGAAAAGAGCGAGTAACCCAAAAAGAGGGGGAAAGATTAAAGGTAAGGGGGTTGGGTATGCAAAGGGAAGGTATTAGCACCCTAAACATCTATGGTACTCCGTAGGAACCTCTTTGAAAAATCCGTATATTTTGGCTATAAAATGTTGTATATATACAAAAAGTAGATGGTAGAGGTAAGAAGAGAAGTATTTTTTTAAGATTTTTACACCCGCCGCGTTTGTGAACCTTTAGTGCCTACGTACAACCTTTCGTGCAATAGGGGATCAAGGTACACATAGTTCACCTTTAAAAAAATTTAAAACACAAGTGTGTTGGTTAATTTTATGAGATAAGACATCATCGTCATTGTCCGTGTGGAAAACATACTTACTACCCAAAATTATGAGGAAGAAGAATTTGCATCATCTCAAAGTGGAGGATATGGCTTGGATTTTAAAATCAACAATGCCTCACTCAACACCCAAGTGGAAAATATCTCATTTCACTATATATTGTAGAAGTATAGTTGTTTGCATCACTACAAGGATTGACAAGAGTCTAATCTTTTGAGAAAGGTTTTAAAATAAAAAGCCAAAGTGGAAAAATGATTTGAAATGAGATTGATTGAGTTTTAGTCTTCTCACAAAAAATGTCAAGGTATTATTAAGTTGATTGGAGTTTATTTATGAAAAGGTTTTGAAAATGCATGGACCTAGGTCCAAGTTTATTATGAAATTGGTTCAAGTTTTAAAAAAAAACAAGAAGAGTTTTCAAAAGGAGAGAGAGAAGATTTTTGAAATTAAAGAAGATGGGAGGAGAAGAAGAGGCTGTCCTAAAGCATGAGGTAAAAGCTAGGGATAAGAACCATCTAACCAACAAGAAGCCAATACTTGACATTATGAGTCAAGATAGAATTCTCATTCTTTGGATTGAAACCAAGAAATCAAAGATACTAGACCTCTTGAGAGAACCAAACTTCAAATGTATTAAGTCTTCACAAAAATTTGGCAGAGTAACGGCTGTATACGGGTGAATTTCATATTACAAACAAAGAATGTAATCACAATAACCTGCACACAAAACAAACAAACAACCCAATGTCTTGAGGTAAACCTCAAGAACTCCAGACAAAATATTTATTAAGATCACAAGGTCTCCAACATAGTCCAAGGTTTCTAATCCTAAGTCCAAGAAGTCCAATACTCCATAATGCTAAGGATAGTAACCAAATAGTCAAGTATCATTAAAGTTTTTATGGTTTATGTTGATTATTAAGTATCTTAAAAAAGAAAAGAAAAGCTCAAGTGAGCAAAATAAAAATGACAAGAATATAAAGGGGCTCAAGTGAGCAAATATGAAAAATAGCATGAAATGTAAATGCTAAAGAAAATGGTGCATAAAGTAAAGAGCATAAAATAAAGCATAAAATAAAGTCAATTATTAGTAATTAGTGGTTAGTTGGATAACCATCTTGAATCTTTCATTTGGAACTCATTAGAGGATTGGTAGAACCAAAGCCTCCACCCAACAAGTTGCATTTGCTTTTTGTCAAGTATATCATCCATTTTGGAATCTTCAAAAAGTAAAATTTAATGATCAACGATGTTTAAATGATCCGCGTTGACCAAAAGTGATGTAGATCCATTAGAGGATTGGTAGAACCAAAGCCTCCACACAATAAATCTCAATGTTATTGGATCAAAGAGATTAAATTAACATACTTGTACTTGCAAACATAGGTCCGGGCTACGAATGATGATTTATTCGAATCAGGACAAAATTTAGCACTATGTTAAGAAATCGTAAGTGGACTTATATGAAGTCGCACCTATTTTGAGGTCGGTCAATAGCAATCTATGCACCATTTGTTTGGAGACATGATATAGAGATCATGCTCCAATAACACTTAGTGCAATAAGAAAGGGATAAGATGAAGAGGGGTGGGAAAAAATATATAAACCACTTTTGAATTAAAATTTTATCAAACTATTATTAAAATCATTCATCCATTTTTATGGAGTTAGACTCAATACTATGGATCCAATGATGTTAATAAAGCTCATGATAAAAAATTCAACACAAGATCAGCCAGAAAATAATACAAAATAATATTACATTTAATGTATGCATTAAAAAGGGTTTTAAAATGTTTTAAAATAGAAATAAGAGAGAAGAATATCAACTATGTTCAAGTTAATCAAGAATGATTAAGTAAGACCATAGAAAAATCAGAAATAAACTCAAATATTTTTATAAAATGTTTGGTAATTTTTTAAGTCAGAAACTATTTTTTAAATTAAAATAAATGAGTAAAATAAACCAAAAATGATAAAAATAACAAAGTCAAAAATAAAAAATAAATAAGGTCACCAATATTTGTCACAATATCATTGGATCATTTCATATTTTTTTTCAGAATTTGAAAATGCATAAAAATATTTTTTAACATTTAAAACAATTCAAAAAAATGAAAATTTATAAAAAATATCAAAACACAAAATAAAATTGTAAAAAAATAAAAATCAGAAAGAAAAAAATCAAAAATATTTTTCATAATTTTTTCAGATTTTTTGGACTTAAAATGAATTTTCTATGATATTTTGAAGTTCAAAACAATTTAAATATAAAAATAAGAAAATAAAATAAAGTCAAAAAAATGTGGACCAATGGATGAGAGTCAAAACACGTTAGTAAGCTAATCCAATGGATCAGACACGCTGTGTATATCATGGTCATAAGTGAATAACACAGATGAACATTAATTAAATAAGATATTCAAAAATTCCAAATGGCGTTGTTTCATTGGTTGAAGGATGACACGTTGGCCATCTTTAACCTCTAGCCAGTCTCAAATCGGGCTTGGTCAAACTGTAAAACTAGAGCACGAGACCGGTACCATTTGCTTCGTCTCATCAAGACGAAGACAACCACACCTTCGCGGAAAATTTATATAAAATGTAGCTCAAGCAATTTTGAAGCAAAGTTTTGAAAAGGAATTTGAAATTTCATGGCGAAAACGTGTTTCCAGTTAAAAGAAAGTGTTTCGACTAGAACTAGGGCAATGAGAGCTACACAATGATATCAAAGTTTGGAAGAATTGATGGAGGAATCGACCTATTGAAGTTCAGTTGCAGAGCTCTGTAAATGGACTTGGTCAGATCAATTCAGAAGGTTTCAAGGCTCAATTCTTCTTTTGTTAGCTTCAGGGAAGATCAAGGAAGGTGAATTGATAGAGAAAATGGATTGAAAAAGGCTTGAACAATGATTTCGAAGTTGTAGAAAAGTGAGTTATGGAGAGAGTTAGGCAGGGTGATTTTGGATGCTCAAGCTTGAGGAAACGAATGGGATAGCTCATGTAATTATAGGAGAAGCAAATGGGATCAAAAGGAAGGGTGCATGATGCAATTTGGAGGGAATTCGTGTGGATCTGCATCATGAAGAAAGTGTGACTTCTCTTTTGTAAAAACTCATCCAAAACGCGCGTTTTAATGCACTAATCCACTTGGGAAAGTTGGCTAATCATGTTTAGACCCAAAACGTGTGCTAATTTGAGGGTTAGAAGTTGTAACATGAAATTTAAATTTTGATTGGCTATGAAACTTCAATTCCAAGTTACCACTTTTGAAACAATGGCATTCTCAGCTCAAGGGGTCTTAAGGCATGGTTCTTGATGCTTTAGAAAGATGATATTACAAGCTTTGCAAGGGGAAAGAACCGAATCAAATGGATGTTTGAGCTAAAAGTTGCAATGAGTCAAAGTTAGGAAAAAGAGGTTGACTTTCCATACTTAGAAATATTTCAAATTTTACTTCAAAAGTGACCTATAATGTTTTGCATCCAAACATGGCCTTCCTCTTGGAATTTGCTCTTGACCAAAAAAGATGGCATGCAATAGACCTCTTGAATGACATTTTGAAACTTGAACCATTCAAAATATTCAAAAATTGAGAGAGTCATGAATTGTTGAAGTTGGAAAAAAAATCATGAAATGACCTATAATCATTTGTATCCTTAAGACATCCTCCATCAATTTTATAACTTTGCACATAAAAGAAGGAATAAAGTTCACATCCTCAAGATCATTGTGGAAAAAGATTGGGCTCAAGGTGATAAAAATTGACCAAGTTATGATCAATTGCTGTCACACATGCGAAGTTGGGGGTTCATCTGAAGGACTTGTAATCTTTCTTCATCATCAAGTTTCTTCCACATGAAAACTCCTTGAAACTTTTGAAGTGATTTATTAATAATCTTTGAAGAGAAGGATTTTTTTGGAATCACTCAAAAATACAAAAAGATGAGAAAGATATACTTCTTTGAAGTTCAAAACCCTGGCTCCTAGATCAAGAAAATGATTTGCGGAACTTTGACAAATTTAAACAAACTTCTTGTACCAACACTTTTTCTTTGTAGATAGAAGTTGTTGAGGATGATAATGAGAACTCATAGGAACCAAAAACACTTCCATATCTTGAGAATTGAGAGAAATATGTACTTATGACCAATGGAAACAAGGCCTTGTCAGACCATGACAACTTCTTCAATTAACCCCTTGTACTTTTGAATCAATCTTGATAACTTTGAAATATGGTGAACCAAAATAAACCTTTCCATGCTATTTCTTCCAAAACAACTTCAATGGTGAGGTTAGAATTTCTCAAGCTTTATTGACTAGGGCATGGAAATAAACTCATGAGCCCATGGATCAACTTGCTAAGCCACATTTCTTTTACCTACATTATTAAAAAGTGAGACAAACCAACATTGCATTTTATTAATTAAAAGGAAAGTCAAAACAAAACATGCATGATCACAAAAGAAAAACAAGTCAAGGTGCTTGGTGATTCCTCAAAGAGCAATGCTAAAGATAGGGAGGAGAACCAAAAGCGCTAATGTGATCTTGTTGTTATTGAATCAATATGGTATGATGAAGGGATATTACGGGAAAAATTGGGGTATAACAGCTGCCCTATTTAAGTTTCTTCTATCCGGAGATACAAAGGTTAAAAATCTTCGTGTCGACGTGTTCAAAGATACTTAAATATAAAACAAACCCTATTTTTAGCCCTAAGATTCCATGCAATGCTTATGAGTATGAATGCATATTGTTGTACCCCAAAATTTTCCCTCTCATTTTATCAAGATTTCTCCCCACAAGACTCTTTGAACTCAAGACCAAGCTAGGATTTGCTCTGCTCAAGACATCTCCTTGCACTGTTGACCTAAATTAGGGTTTGGGTTTTCACAAAGAATTTTGGACTTCTAATTCTCAATGTGACTTTCATGCTTCATGTTGGACTTATAAGTTTGCTCATACAAAGTTTCAAGCCTTGAATCAAATTTTTGCCCAGTCAATTGGACAGTTGACCTAAAAATCAACTGTATTAAGAAAAAGTCAACTATGGCCAATTTACAGTCAAACCTAATAAATTTTGATCCACATCAATATTATAAGCTCATATGAACCATTTGATCAAGTTTGGACCACAACTCCTCAAGAAATTTGATCATATCATCAAAAGGGCAAAATGGTCATTTTTAGGGTTTTGACTGCAGAAGGGCAATTTCTGACTTTTCACCTAGCCAATGGAAAATTGGGTTCAATCATGGATTTAAGGACTCAATGGCATCATCTTGACCTATTCACAAGGTTCAAAAGATCTCAAATGCATTGGATTGACAGATGAATTTTTCAATCAACTGATCAAAATTTAACTGTACACTGAAAAGTCAAACTTTGACTTTTTGTCAAAATCAAGTGCCAAGGGTCATTTTTCATCAAGATGTGTCAAAACATGAAACTTGTTCATCAAGAAACCTAATTTTGCAAATTAGGGTTTAAGATTGAAAAATTTCATAACTTAGAATTTTTCTAACTTATGAAATTTTCTTATTTTTTCCCAACTTTGCCCAACATTTTCACCATGATGCAATTGGATTCAAACAAAACTTCCAACATGAAAGTTGTAGTCCTCCACAATTTATACAAATTTTATACACAAATTTTTCCTAAAAGAAGCTTGGATCTCAAGTTATGATTTTTGGAACAAGGGTCCATGAAACTTTTAACTTAGTGAGATTTTGCCCTAGTTTAGGCAGGATTTTGACCTATCTTCATGGCAATTTTTCACCTAGTTCCACTTGGAATATCAAAATTCATTTCAAAGATGGATTGTAGAGCATGTTACAAGATTTCAAAAATGTCAAAGAACTCTCCAAAATCATTTTTTGTTAGGGAGAATCGAAGGTTTGAATTTGGAAAGAACTCACTTTGATCCATGGCATGTTTCATGTTGCTACAAGTTGCAATTTCCATCCAGCATTGTTTATACTTAATTACAGGTATCTAAACCCTTCCACACTCAAGAATTAAATGCAAATCTAATGGTTTGAAGCTTTGTTCTGATCATTAGTGGTTTACACAAGAGATTAATCCAAAAATAGCAAAAAGGCAACATTGCCATTTTGGTCAAAACATGCTTTATATCAAGTTGCATCTTTTGAGCCTTGAGCCAAATCTTAGACAACAAACCAAATCCACAAACTTGGGGCCAAGCTCACAAAATGTATCCAGGATTAAGGCTAGCCTGTACAGGCCTGTTCTTTGTCACTTCCCATCTTTTGCTTCATAAACAAGTAAACTTGCCAAGAGCCACAACTTGAGTATCTGTTATAACCAACTCTTGCAAGCATTGGAAACAAGTTTTTCACATTGCTTTGAGCCAAAAACACGAGTCATCCAACCCTCAAGCCTTCCAAAACACAAAATCACCTTCCTCTTGCAAAACAGGGCAGTTTCTGCACTTTGAGTTCCATAACGAAAACTACTCGTGCGTTTTGCCCCAAACCAGTTCCAATACCTTCCATATAACCCACCTGAGCTATCCCAACCATTGGCTATTGACTGTAACTCCATTTGCAAGCTTCACCATTTCTGTTTTCAGCTTGTGCAGGTTGACTTCTACAAGCCTTTTCAAGCAAATCCAAAGCAAACTAAGCATTGGGGAAGGTCAGAGGAAGTTCAAGCAAGCTCCCAAGCATCTCAGGCCTCACTGAAAAGCTCTACATTGCCATACTTGTGTTCAACTGAAATAGGTATTTTCCAACTTCCTATCTCTCTATTTAGGAATCATTAGGATTAGGTTTATGAATAAAAAATGTAGTACTCATAGTCCTTAAGCTGTACATATGCTTAGTTTTCATTTAAGTTAAGTGTGCTGAGAGAATTTGATTGATGAACATCCTGAAAAAGTTAGGTTAGAATTTAGGGCCAGAGAAATTCTCTCTGGTCTTTGAGAGTTAGATTAAGCTTTTTATATGGTTAGAATCATATGATCATGCTCTAGAACTTTCATGTTGCAAGTTTTCGTTTTTAAGCACAAATGCAGGAGATACGAGTTGTACATCAGAACACGCGTTTTTTTGTTCAAAGGTTGAAGATGAAGCTGTAACTGGGCTGGGCTTGGCTTGGCATGACTTTTTGCACCCTCTGACCTGCTTCTTGCACCCCCTGGCCCATTTCATTATATTTTTGTATTTTTCTATTTATTTTTCATTTCTGATTTTATTTTATATTTTCTAAACATAAAAAAATATCAAAAACATTTTCATAAATTTTCACATTTTTATTTTGTATTTTTTATTATTTTTTCTAATATAAAAATAATTATTAGATAAAATACTTTTATTTTATTTAATAAAAACTTGAAAATAATACATAGAAATATTACACCTTTATTTTTATTATTTACATAAATAATATTTTCTCATATATTATTATTTTCTAAACAATTGTATATATTTTTATTTATATTTATTTTCTTGTATATAAATAAATAATATAATATATATTGTCTTATAACAAAAAAACTAGGGTGTCCACCCTTATTAGAAATAATAATTTTTCTAATATATTTTTTTTTTGACACTTGAATATATTTTTTATTTATTTTATTGTACATAAATAAATAAATATTATAACTTTCATACATATGCTTAAACCAAAATTTAGGGTTTTTTACCCTTAACAAAAATAACTTTTTATTTTCTTTTTAATACATTAAATATCATATTTTTATACACATAAAAATAAACAAAAAAAAAGCATTTTTTACATATTTATATTATTTTGCATATTTATGTTTAACTTGCTTATTTAAATATTGCTTATTTATTATTTGATGCAAAGAATTCAATTTGGATGTAATAGTAAATCTTAGGGTTTTAATTTCTTGCAAAATAATCCCCTACTCAAAATTGTACCCCCTCCCCATATCAATGTTGTAATAGTCGTAGACTTATTTTACGCATTTATAGATTTCAAATATGTCATGATAAAGATTAGGGTTTGTATGCAATATCCAAAATCAAAACAAATAGTTAGACCTAATACAAGACATAAAAGCATGCGAATTGACAACATAGTGCACATATGCACCCCTAGGGTTTTCATCCACTTGTTGCCTTTAAAATGACAATGGTATGCATGTTGAGTATCTTTGCAAAACAAAAACAAAACCAAAGATCATAGTCTCTCGATGATGCTATCTTGGTTGCCTATACAAAATGATCTAGTCCCTCAAAAAAATTGCTAAGATACTTGACAATGTTGCTATAATGGTCAATACGATGACCCGCGCCTGTCCTGTTTAACATCCAAATACAAGGTTGTTTACCAAATGCAATGGTAAAACAACAATTTAAAAGGGTTAAAAATGCGTAGGAAAGATCTTGGAGTATATAGGGTAGAAAACTCTTAGTTACTTGATCAAAACTTGCGAAAACATCCTTGCTATTTTCAAACACACCTCACAACACAATTTCAAAACATTTCCCAAAACAAACTTTCAAACATTGAAATATCTTTTCAAAAGACAAACACCTTTATATATATTCAAAAAAGAATCATTACAAAGGTTGCCACAACGATGGCCTCTTTTCAAAACATTTTCAAAACCACACACAAAGCACAATTTCAAACAATTGAAAAGCCAAAGCAAGTGATCTAAACAAGTAACTAAGAGCCCATGGATAACCATGGATTAAAAGGTTGCTTGCACCTTCCCTTTTCATAATCTACCCCCCGAACCCAAGAAAACATCTCAAAGGTCTTTCCTGTAGTTTTTGACCCTTCCTTTGGATAAAATAAAAAGTCGGTGGCAACTCTTGCTAAACCGGAACATTTGCGAACACAAACGCAAAACCTCAAGTCAATTCTCCCATCGTATCACAGAACTGGCGACTCTGCTGGGGATTAATCTAAAAGTGGGGTTACCTTAGGGTTTATATCACCTTTACATGCTTACCTTGTTTGCTTTGATTGCTTTACACTTGGTTCTATTGTTTGGGTTTGAAATCCTCTACCCAGATTTGGGGTATACCGACATGGTTGAAGCAATAGCTATGTTAGTGCGGCATATTTGTGGGTACCGGTAGCCTTTGAGTCAATCTAAGAGAATACGGGGCCGCTGAGTGATGTCATGAAGCACTAATGGACTTTTAGAACCTTTACTTAACCCTCTTGGTCTTATTAGGGGTAGTGAGATGAACGGCTTTGGTGCAGTCCGAAGTTGGTAGATACTCGATACTACACTCATTGAGGGTTGTTTTCTTGGAATATTTCGGTCGCCAGTAAAGTGGCTAAACTGAAACAATGAACACAGAAAATAATCCAGTGATATTGAGCTCCTTAGAACCCGGTTACTATTTATAGGACAGGTTGAGCAAACTAAACTTCAAGAGGGTACTTACCTATGAAACCCCATGAAAGCCTGAAACTAGGATCTTGTGTGATTTGCTTGTACATATACTTGTGCATACATCATGAACATCATGAAGCATCATTTGCATCCACCAACCATTTCAAGGGTTTGGATCTTAATCTTTGTTCCTGTTTTGTAGGTAATGGATTCACTTCGTAGGAAAACAATCCAGGTCAACCTTGTGATAATCCCTCCTCAACTCAAGGAGCTTACTTCCAAGATTCCAGAGAATTCTCCCTTCAGTGAAAGACATGGTAGACTTCTCAACTTGGTCAACTCCAAAATTGAAGAAGACATGGTGAAAGTTCTCTTTCAGTTCTTTGACCCCCTACACCACTGCTTTACATTTCCTGATTACCAACTAGTGCCTACTTTGGAGGAATTTTCTCAACTCCTGAGGATTCCTATTCTTCGTCAACTACCCTACAACGGTACGGAAAGAGAACCAAGGCCTAAAGATGTTGCTCAAGCCTTACACTTACAACCATCTAATATCAAAGGTCATTGGGATACCAGAAGTGGTGTCAAGGGTTTCTTGGCAAATTTTCTGTTTGAGAAGGCACAAGAATGCTGGAATTCTCTAGATCTACGAGCTTTTGAGGAGATTGTAGCACTTCTCATCTATGGGTTGTTCTTGTTCCCAAACCCTGATCAGCTTATAGATGTGAATGCTGTCAAGATCTTCATATCTCGGAATCTTGTACCTACATTATTTCGGGACATCCTACACTCATTTTAAACACGAACAATGAAGAAAAAAGGTGTTCTCATGTGTTGTACTCCTCTTCTAGAAAGGTTGTTTATTTCTCACCTTCCCCAGTCAGTCTTGAAGAATGAACAAGGCTTGAGGTGGTCGTAACGGTTGATGACTCTTACACATTCTGATGTTCATTGGTGTTCTCGGTCCAGAGAAAATGTCATCATCATTGATCGTTATGGGGAATTCCCTAATGTCCCCTTACTTGGCATTAGGGGCGGCATTACCTACAACCCTTGTTTGTCTCTGAGACAATTTGGGTATGCCCGAAGGGATGGCCCTCATGACATGCTGATTCCATAGTTGGTTTTTGACTTCGACAACGACACTCAAGGACTTCGACAAAGGTTTATCCGAGCTTGGAGGATGCCCAAAAAAGTGGATAGTAAGACACTAGGACACAAGAATTCCATCCCCCTTGAGCCTTACCTCAAGTGGGTACGAACATGCGCCCAAAGTCTTATGATGCCTTACCCCTACATTCTCCCTATGATCAAAGAGCCTATTATGTAAGGAGAGGTTCCATACACCCTCCTACATCCTGACATGCCAACATCATTGGAAGATTTGCAAAAGAGTTGGATACAGCTCAAGGAAGAACATAATACTTTTGAAGCCATCTTCTACGCCAGTGAGAAGAAGGTTTTGGAACTTACTCGTCGACTCCGTGAATAGCAGACTCAACACCTACATCACACCAAAGAGGATGCGTAATGTCTTTATATATTAGAATTTTGTAATATTTTTCCCATGTGGCATTTATGTACTAACAAATTTCTTCTTATTAATATGACGTGTGTTCTTTTTGTTTGCAACAACTTTTAATTTCTGAATCCTTGAATGCATTACATGAATACATATCATTCATCATATGCATAAACAGGTCTTCACAACCAGGTTTCCTTATCTCTCTGCTGTTTATTTCAGCAAGAGGGATATAGAGCAGACGGTCAAAGATCTACAAGCGCGGAATTCACAGTTCCAACAACTCCTCATGATCTTGGCAAAGGGTCAGGAGGACCTTAAAGCACTATTAGAGAAGGAAAAGGAAAAAGAGAAAAAGAAAAAGAAAAGAGTAGGTGTAGCTACTTTGGGAAGAAGATTAGAGAATCAGGCTAGAAGGGTCATGGATTTCCCCTCAACATATGATGAAGGGGTTGGCAAAGGAAAGGGAGTTGCAATGCCCTCCGAGTCTGAAGAAGAGGATGAAGATTACTCTGAGTAGAAGTACCCTCCTGCAGACGACAAGTACAAGAATCTGGAAGAGCGTCTGGCAGCTATGGAGGTACAAAGAGTACCTGGGCTGGATTTCGAGGAGCTAGGGTTGGTTGCTGGGATTGTGATTCCCCCTAAATTCAAGGTGCCTACATTTGCTAAATACGATGGTTTGTCTTGTCCGAAGATGCACCTACGGTCTTACATCAGAAAGATCCAACCTCATTCTTCTGATAAGGATTTGTGGGTCCACTTTTTTCAAGATAGTATTTCAGGGACGCAAATAGATTGGTTTTAACAGCTTGAAAGATCTGATGTGCACAATTGGAAGGACTTGGCTGTTGCCTTCTACAGACAATATCAATATAATGCAGACTTAGCGCCTACTCGTACTCAACTACAGAGTATGGGTATGGTCTCTAATGAAGGCTTTAATGAGTATGCCCAGAAGTGGAGGGACTTGGCTGGAAGGGTGCAGACACCATTGTCTGAAAGAAAGCTTGTTGATATGTTTTTGGGGACGCTGTCAGGACCATTCTTTAATTACCTGATAGGGAGTTCATCGGCCGGGTTCACCGAATTAATTCTGACTGGTGAACAAGTTGAAGCTGGCATCAAGAGCGGTAAAATTCAAAAAGATACGTCTGCTTCTGCTTCCGTCAAAAAACCTTTTCCTTCAAGAAAGAGGTATCAGCTGTTTACTCTCAGAGAAGTCGAGGAAGAGTGGAGCGCCGGCCAACGGTGGGGGCTGTAATGATTCAAAAGACTGCGGCTGATCAGCCTAGAAACGATCAACCCAGGACCAACCAACAAAGGGGGGGGGGGGGGAAGGCCTGCTAGGCAATTCACCAAAATAAACATGACGCCTGCCCAGGATCTCCCCCATCTCTTGAAGTTAAACCTTACAACCTTGAGAGAGCCACCACAAAATCCGAATACAACTTCTCCTTTTTACCATGCCAACGCTAAATGTGCTTATCATTCAGACGACATAGGGCACGACACCAACAACTGTTGGGCCCTCAAAAACAAGATCCAGGATTTAATAGATGCCAAGGAGGTGGAGTTTGACGTACCTGAAAAACCTAATGTGATATCCGCTCCAATGCCAAAACATGGTCATAATGTCCATGCTGTTGTAGAAGATCTTTATGTTGCTGTTGTTGATGACTTAATGTTCCCTTTACCAATAATCAAGATGAATCTATTGAAAGCCAGGATTTTCCCAGGCTGTGAAAAAGATTGTTACCTTTGTTCGTCCCTACAATCTGACTGTCCGCTGATGAAGTTAGGCATCCAACGCCTAATGGATAATCAAGAAATCCTCTTTAAGAAAACTCTTGTTACTCTTGTTACTCCTGTCACTCCAATCAACGATGTTGCTATAATCACCATTTCTGATAATCTTTCCAAGGTCTCCAAAAGACCTGTTAAGATTACACCTGATCCAAAGTTTGCACCTCTGAAGATAACAATGTCGGGGCCTATCCCATACAAGTCCAACAAGACAATACTGTGGAATTATGAAGGAGATATCTTCTACCATGGTGTTAAGTAGATTGAATCCGTGGAAGAGAATTCCGACGAAGAAACTCCTGACATAGGAAATATCGCTGGGACGAGTAAGATCACTCGTAGCGAAAGAATTTTCTCTCCGGAGATCGCTCCTCCAAGGGCAATCTTCGGAACCTCAAATGCTCCTAAGGTTACTCCTGTGCCAGTCAAGATATCTGTGCGAAGTCCAGTTATTGAAGAAATTGTTACTCTCGAAGTTGTACCCTCTGTTGTTACTACTGATAAAGGTAAGGGGATCCAAGAAGCGTCTGTCAGGACGAGGGCTCAGCCTTTGGTTATCCCCGAGACCACTCAAAAGGAAATGGAGGAAATTTTAAAAATAATTAAGAAAAGCGACTATGATGTCGTAGAACAACTGGGGCAAACCCCTTCAAAAATCTCTATGTTGGCCCTATTGCTCTATTCTGAAGCTCATGCCAAAGCCTTGATCAAATTCCTGAAGACGGCCCATGTGCCTCAAGAAACCTCCGCGGACCAGTTCCAGGAGTGTGTAGCCAGCCTAACTGCCGACAATGGTCTTGGTTTCTCCGATGCCGATCTAACATCTAAGGGAAGAAAGCATAATGACGCGCTGCATGTCTCGATGGAATGCAGAGGGACCACACTGGCTCACGTTCTGGTTGATACCGGGTCGTCTTTAAATGTCCTGCTAAAGAAAGCATTGGACATATTAGATTGTGAAGGTTTAACCCTAAAGCCCACAATATCATTGTTAGAGCCTTTGACGGTTCTAAGAGGATGGTCCACGGGGAGGTGGACATCCCAATTAAGGTGGGAACGGAAATTTTCAACTCTACATTTTACGTGATGGACATCCGTCCTTCATATTCTTGCTTGTTAGGACGACCCTGGATTCATCATGCTGGGGCCGTTACATCTACTCTGCATCAGAAGCTTAAGTACCCAGTCCAGGGGAAAATTGTGATAGTTCGTGGCGAGGAGGAGTATATGATAAGCCATCTGAATTCATTCCTCTATGTTGAATTAGATGGTGAATTCATCGAGACCCCCTTTCATCACTTTGAAGAGGTTTCTCCTGAAGTTGCGGTAGCCAAGACAATGACTTTTGTGCCCATTATTACCAAACCTGTGTCCCGGATGTCATCCCTTAAAGATGTGAAGGCTGTGATCGAGAAAGGAGGAAGCACAGTATGGGGTCAACTGCTAGATTTTCCTTACAAGACAGATAAGTTCGGCTTGGGTTTCACTGCTGCTAGTCAGAAGGTTGTGCGTCGCTCCCGGGCTGGAGGACCACCATTTAAGATCACTCATCATGGAGTTCATGCTTTGGAAGATGGGGAAGATGAAAGCAACTTTGAAGATTAGATTTTCCCGAATATTGAAGGAGGACTGAACAACTGGGAGGCGAAAGACTTCATTCCCATTACTTTCATCAATCCGTAATTTATCTTTTGAACATTTTATGTTGGTCTGTAATAATTTTTTTAAACAATTCGTACACTTTTTGCCTTATGCCTTACCCGAGGCATATAGGTCCATTTGTAAGGGCTTTATTTTTCATCTCCATATGCCATTTTTAATGAATCATGGACGTTTTCATATATAAACTTTTGTGTTCATTTTCTTTCTTTTTACATTTTATTTGTTTAAAGGTGGCTATCTCTTACACACACCCACACTCATAAAATGCAGGTACCCTTCCACTCTGGATTCTATGGGTAACAATTCTGCTATGGCCTTCAGTGACTCTGAAGATCTGGTCAATCATGCCGAATACGAAGGTGATGAAGATTGTGAAGTGCCTGGAGAGTTGGATAGACTTCTACAACAGGAAGAAAGTGCTATTCTGCCCCATGAAGAGCTGTTAGAGACTATCAACTTGGGTACTGCCGAAGACATAAAAGAGGTTAAAGTGGGTGCCAACCTAAAGCCAAATGTCAAAGAGCGCTTAGTTCAGCTGTTGAATGAATATGTTGAGATCTTTGCCTGGTCCTATGAAAACATGCCGGGACTCGATACAAATATTGTGGTTCACCGTCTCCCTACAAGAGAAGACTGTCCACCAATTAAACAAAAAGTCCGCCAAATGAGGCTCGATATGTCCGAAAAGATCAAAGCTGGAGTAATGAAGCAGTTCAATGTTGGCTTTCTTGATGTTACTTCCTATCCACAATGGGTTGCTAACATTGTGCCCGTACCTAAGAAGGATGGCAAAGTGAGAATGTGTGTGGATTACAGAGACTTAAACAGGGCTAGCCCTAAAGATGACTTTCCACTACCGCACATTGACATCTTGGTTGACAATACAGCTCAACATAAGGTATTTTCCTTCATGGATGGATTTTCAGGGTACAACCGGATCAAAATGGCCCCTCGAAGACATGGAGAAAACTACTTTTATTACGCAGTGGGGTACCTTCTGCTATAAAGTGATGCCATTCAGACTGAAGAATGTCGAGGCAACCTATCAAAGAGCCATGGTAGCTTTGTTTCATGACATGATACATCATGAGATTGAATTCTACGTAGACGACATGATATCCAGGTCACAAACAGAAGAAGAACACCTCGACCATCTGCAAAAGTTGTTTGTCAGATTAAAGGAGTATAAGCTCAGACTGAACCCTAGCAAGTGCACTTTCGGAGTCAGGTCCGGTAAACTCTTGGGATTCATCGTCAGTAACAAAGGCATCGAGGTTGATCCTGCCAAAGTATAAGTTATACAAGAAATGCCTTCCCCTCGCACTGAAAAGGAGGTCTGAGGTTTCTTGGGACGCCTAAACTACATTGCAAGGTTCATTTCTCACCTAACATCTACCTATGAACCAATCTTCAAGCTGTTGAAGAAAGATCAGGTGTTTGAATGGAATGATGACTGTCAAGTTGCTTTTGATAAAATCAAGGAGTATTTGCTAGAACCTCCTATCCTGATGCCACCCGTCGAAGGAAGGCCGCTAATCATGTATCTGACTGTTTTGGATAATTCAATGGGGTGCGTACTGGGCCAACATGACGAGTCAGGTCAAAAAGAGCATGCCATTTATTACCTTAGAAAAAAGTTTACCGACTGTGAGACTCGCTACTCACTGCTCGAGAAAACTTGTTGCGCTTTGGTATGGGCTGCTCGCCGGCTAAGGCAGTATATGTTGACACATACCACTTTGCTGATTTCTAAAATGGATCTGATCAAGTACATCTTCGAAAAGCCTGCTTTATCTGGAAGAATCGCTAGATGGAAAATGATCCTGATTGAGCATGACATCCAGTACACAACCCAAAAATCTATAAAGGGGATGTACTAGCTGACCATCTAGCTCATCAAGCTGTCAAAGATTACCAATCCATGAAGTTTGACTTCCCCGACGAAGACATTATGACATTGGACAACATCGAAGGTAACTGACTGTATGACGGACCTGAACAAGGATCCCGATGGACCCTGTACTTTGATGGTGCTTCAAATGCACTTGGCAACAGTATCGGCGCGGTACTTATCTCTCTAGAGGGTTGCCATACACCTTTTATTGCTAGACTCTGCTTCAGCTGCACCAACAACATGGTTGAGTATGAAGCTTGCATCTTTGGTCTCAAGGCTGCAATCGAGTTAGGAATCAAATCTTTGGTTGTGTTTAGAGACTTCGCTTTTGTCATCAGTCAGATCAAAGGAGAATGGGACTCCAAACATCCCAATATCATCCCTTACAAAGAACATGTCCTGACATTGTTACGTCATTTCGAGTAGGTTAACTTCGAGCACTTCCCGCGAGAAGAAAATCAGCTAGCGGATGCTCTAGCTACAATGTCATCCATGTTTAAACCTAACTGGGATAATGAGGCTCCCCAAATTACCATTGAGCGGATGGACGAACCTTCACATTGTCACGAGATTAATACCGAAGAAGTAGTGGACCGACCCTGGTTTCACGAAGTCAAAAGGTATCTCGAGACTCGAGAATGCCCTGAAGGAGCTTCAGTCAATGACAAAAAGTTCTTAAGGAAATTTTCTGCCAAGTTCTTCCTAAGCAATGGTATCCTATACAAGTGCAACCATGATTACGTTCTGCTTCATTGTGTGTACAAGGTTGGAGCTGAGCAGATCATGACTGAACTGCATAATGGTACATTCGGCACCCACTTGTGCGGACATACAATGGCTAACAAGATTCTAAGGGCAGGCTACTACTGGTCTACCATGGAAGCTGACTGTCATCAATATTCCCGTACTTGTCACAAATGCCAAATCTATGCGGACAAGGTACATATTCCTCTAGTTCCTCTCAATGTCCTAATAGCTCCTTGGCCATTCGCTATGTGGGGAATCGACATGATTGGAGAGATCAAGCCTACAACATCCAATGGACACCGCTTCATCTTGGTATCCATTGATTACTTTACCAAGTGGGTCGAAGAAGCTTCCTTCTCCTCCGTTACAAATAATATGGTCGCCCGCTTCATCAAGCAGAACCTCAGATGCCGGTATGGTATCCCCGACCGTATCATCACAGACAACGGTACAAACCTGAATAACACTATGATCACCGCTGTGTGCGAGCAGTTCAAGATTCAACATCGCAATTCATCTCCCTATCAGCCAAAGATGATTGGTGTTGTCGAAGCCACGAACAAAAATATTAAGAAGATCATCCAAAAGATGACAGTCACCTACAAGGACTGGCATGAGATATTACCGTTTTCTCTGCAAGGATATCGTACTACGGCACGAACATCAACTGGGGTAACACCCTTTTCTTTGGTATACGGCATGGAAGTTGTTTTACCTATGGAAGTTCAGATTCCTTCCCTAAGAATTATGAAGGATGCTAGTTTGAGTGAAGACGATTGGATTCAGACCCAGCTTGATCAATTTAACTTGATTGACGAGAAGTGACTTACTGTTGTTTGTCATGGTCAGACGTATCAAAAATGGATGATCAAGGCTTTCAACAAGAAAGTCAGGCGCCAGGTATATCAAGTCGGAGATCTTGTAATCAAGCGGATCATCTTGCCACAAAGTGATCCCATGGGAAAATGGACTCCTACTTACGAAGGACCATTTGTGAACAAAAACATCTTTTCTGGTGGGGCTATGATTCTAACCACCATGGACGACGACGATCTGCCGCACCCTGCAAACGCAGACATAGTCAAAAGATACTACGCATAAATGACCCGACAAGTTGAAAACCTGAAAGGGCGACTTGGGCAAAAATGGTCATCCCGGTGAATCGAAAACCCGAAATGGCGGTTCAGGCAAAAATTAGGGATAAAACAAAAAAATTTGTACACCCGGCAAGTTGAAAACTTGAAAGGGCGACTTGGACAAAAAGGGGTTTCCCGGTGGATCGAAAACCCGAAAGGGCGATCCAGGAAAAAGTTAGGGAATTAAAGCGTGTGACTATGTCTCGTCAGATCACTTAAGGAAAATCTCTTCACGGACAGGCTCCAACCTGCCGATCAATCCAATCATCTGCGGACGAAGTAATGAATGGACAAGATACTCAAAGTTACGAAGGCTATGGCAGAATGGGAACCCCATGGAATTGTTACACATAGCCATCTTTCTTTGTATAAATTTTTTATCAATTTTATGACAACATTCTCTTACTAGGATGTTTGTCTCCTTTGTACAAAATACTTACACAAACTTAATACAAAGATACTTAAAAGTGCAGAAAATTGTTTGCCTTTCTTTCTTTTTTTTACACTAGTGTTTTATTTGAAAACGTCTAATGATTTATTAAATGAGCATATGTATTTGAATATAATCACCGCTTTCAAATAAAACGAAATGAGAAAGAATAATTATTGATAAGATGAAAGTATAGGAAAATGTCTTTAGGCTATTCTAGGAGAAATCCCCTGCAATACATCATCCAGATCCTCGGCGGAACTAAAGCCTTAAAATGCATATCCCCAGCGGAGTTATGTTTCAAGAACCATCATCAGAGCTGAGTTTTCAAATTCCCAATCACCAGTGGAGCAAAACTTTGAACTACAAACCCTCAGTGAAGGTGAAACTTTCTTCCCCAAGCGGAGTCAAACCTTCAACCTTTGAACATCATTGGAGACCATCCTGTTTCCTCCAACTTCCCCGGAGAGTCTCTTTAAAAACAGATAATTCCCTAGGGAGTTATTTTAAAACCTTCTTCCTCAACAGACTCAAATTTCCATACACGATCAAATCAGCACGTCTTTAAGATCCCTAGCGGAGAGGAAACTTTGAGCTACCAATCCCCAGTGGAAACTATTCAGTTTTCCTCTGATACCCCCAACAGAATGGAGATTCTCATTCTTGAAGTCCCCGGTAGATTGGCATACAACCCAAACTCCCGATCTCCCCAGCTGTATAGCTTCTCCCTACAGAGGTTGTCAAAGATTTGGAATCTCCAACAGTGGTCATGGATTTATTTTCCCCGATAACAGTCAAATATTTTATTATCTCCAACTATCCAGGATTTATTTTCCTCAGCAAAACAGCTAATTAGCTTACATGCACATACATTACATTCATAAATCATGAACATTGATAAAACACATATATTGCATCATACATTTCATGCAGCATAATTTTGTGTTTCAGCTAACATTCTACCTTTAACAGGATGAAATTAATAGCTACCTAAAACAGATAGTCAAAGCTCAGAAAATGGCTTAGAGATGCTCCAGACACGGATGCTTCCCTATTTGTTCATTCAAATCAAGGGGAAGATTCTTGTTCCAGTTATGAAGCCTGGATTCGACCAGATAATATCTTGACTATACGGAAGCCCATAGATCGACCAGAAAATGGTTGAACCCCCTGCAAAGTTTTGTGAAGCCTGGACGTTGACCATATAGTAATATAAGACTGTGAAGCCTGGACGTTGACCAGATAACAGTAAGGTATATTGTGAAACTTGGATGTTGACCAAATAACAGTTTACTCGGCCAATTACTTTGAAACCCGGATTCAACCGGATATTAGTATGCCCTAAAATCAAAGGGAAAACAGGAGGAGACCGGATAACCATTTGATTTCCTTCTGAAGACTGTGCGTTAACTAGATAGGAAGAAAGGTATTGTGAAACCTGGACGTTGACCAGATAGCAATATAAGACTGTGAAGCCTGGATGTTGACCAGATAACAGTAAGGTATACTGTGAAGCTTGGACATTGACCAAATAACAGTTTACTCGGCCAATTACTTTGAAACCCGAATTCAACCGGATATTAGTTGGCCCCAAAATCAAAGGGAAAACCGGAGGCAACTGGATAACCACTTGATTTCCTTCTGAAGCCTGGATGTTGACCAGATAGGAAGTATGGTATCGTGAAGCCTGGATGTTGACCAGATAGCAATACAAGACTGTGAAGCCTGGATGTTGACCAGATAGCAGTTCACTGTCACATCTTCAAAAAAGAGATGACTCCTCAATAGAATAACAAACGACTGAAGTTCTATTTCTACCACGACGGAGACCAGCATTTCCTGGCATAATCCTCCTTAACAACAGGTATACGAGCTCTCGCAAAGGAATCTCTTATGCGGTAAATTTTTCTTGGATGGCATCTTTAAGCCCATCTCCGGCAAGATTCTGTCACATCTTCCAAATGGCATCTTTAAGCCCATTCCCTCAACTACACTCTGACGAGCGCAAATTTACGGGCACTTTAATGTCCAATCCTCTTTTACCTTCGAGTCACGAAAGGCAAACTTGCCAATCTAACTCTTCAGGTTCAAGAAGATTGAACAGGGGCAGCTGTTGTACCCCAAAATTTGCCCTCTCATTTTATCAAGATTTCTCCCCACAAGACTCTTTTAACTCAAGACCAAGCTAGGGTTTTCTCTGCTCAAGACATCTCCTTGCACTGGTGACCTAAATTAGGGTTTGGGTTTGCACAAGGAATTTTGGACTTCTAATGCTCAATGTGACTTTCATGCTTCATGTTGGCCTTATAAGTTTGCTCATACCAAGTTTCAAGCCCTGAATCAAATTTTTGCCCAGTCAATTGGACAGTTGACCTAAAAATCAATTGTATTGGGAAAAAGTCAACTATGTCCAATTTACAGTCAAACCTAATAAATTTTGATCCACATCACTATTATAAGCTCGTATGAACCATTTGATCAAGTTTGGACCACAACTCCTCAAGAAATTTGATCAGATCATCAAAAGGGCAAAATGGTCATTTTTAGGGTTTTGACTGCATAAGGGCAATTTCTGACTTTTTACCTAGCCAATGGAAAATTGGGTTCAAGCATGGATTCAAGGACTCAATGGCATCATCTTGACCTATTCACAAGGTTCAAAAGATCTCAAATGCATTGGATTGACAGATGAAATTTTCAGTCAACTGATCGAAATTTAATTGTACACTGAAAAGTCAAACTTTGACTTTTTTGTCAAAATCAAGTGCCAAGGGTCATTTTTCATCAATATGTGTCAAAATATGAAACTTGTTCATCAAGAAACCTAATTTTGCAAATTAGGGTTTAAGATTGAAAAATTTCATCTTAGAATTTTTCTAAGTTATGAAATTTTCTTATTTTTTCCCAACTTTGCCCAATATTTTCACCATGATGCAATTGGATTCAAACAAAACTTCCAACATGAAAGTTGTAGTCCTCCACAATGTATATAAATTTTATTCACAAAGTTTTCCCAAAAGAAGCTTGGATCTCAAGTTATGATTTTTGGAACAAGGGTCCATGAAACTTTTAACTTAGTGAGATTTTGCCCTAGTTTAGGTAGGATTTTGACCTATCTTCATGGCAATTTTTCACCTAGTTCCGCTTGGAATCTCAAAATGCATTTCAAAGATGGATTGTAGATCATGTTACAAGCTTTCCAAAATGTCCAAGAAATCTCCAAAATCATTTTTTGTTAGGGAGAATCGAAGGTTTGAATTTGGAAAAAATTCACTTTGATCCATGGCATGTTTCATGTTGCTACAAGTTGCAATTTCCATCCAGCATTGTTTATACTTAATTACAGGTATCTAAACCCTTCCACACTCAAGAATTAAATGCAAATCCAATGGTTTGAAGCTTTGTTCTGATCATTAGATGTTTACACAAGAGATTAATCCAAAAATAGTAAAAAGGCAACATTGCCATTTTGGTCAAAACTTGCTTTATGTCAAATTGCATCTCTTGAGCCTTGAGCCAAATCTTAGACAGCAAAACAAATCCACAAGCTTGGGGCCAAGCTCATAAAATGTATGCAAGATTAGAGCTAGCATGTACAAGCCTTCTCTTTGTCACTTCCCACCTTTTGCTTCATAAACAAGTAAACTTGCCAAGAGCCACAACTTGAGTATCTGTTATAACCAACTCTTGCAAGAATTAGAAACAAGTTTTGCACATTGCTTTGAGCCAGAAACACGAGTCATCCAACCCTCAATCCTTCCAAAACACAAAATCACCTTCCTCTTGCAAAACAAGGCAGTTTCTGCACTTTGAGTTCCATAACGAAAACTACTCGTGCGTTTTGCCCCAAACCAGTTCCAATACCTTCCATATAACCCACCTGAGCTATCCCAACCATTGGCCATTGACTATAACTCCATTTGCAAGCTTCACCATTTCTGTTTTCAGCTTGTGCAGGTTGACTTCTACAAGCTTGTTCAAGCAAATCCAAAGCAAACTAAGCATTGGGGAAGGTCAGAGGAAGTTCAAGCAAGCTCTCAAGCATCTCAGGCCTCATTGAAAAGCTCTACATTGCCATACTCATGTTCAACTGAAACAGGTATTTTCCAACTTCCTATCTCTCTATTTAGGAATCATTAGGCTTAGGTTTGTGAATAAAAAATGTAGTACTCATAGCCCTTAAGCTGTACATATGCTTAGTTTTCATTTAAGTTAAGTGTGCTGAGAGAATTTGATTGATGAACATCCTGAAAAAGTTAGGTAAGAAATTAGGGCCAGAGAAATTCTCTCTGGTCTTTGAGAGTTAGATTAAGTTTTTTATATGGTTAGAATCGTATGATCATGCTCTATAACTTTCATGTTGCAAGTTTTCGTTTTTAAGCACAAATGCATGAGATACGAGTTGTACATCAGAACGCGCGTTTTTTTGTTCAAAGGTTGAAGATGAAGCTGTAACTGGGCTGGGCTTGGCTTGGCATGACATTTTGCACCCCCTGACCTGCTTCTTGCACCCCCTGGCCCATTTCATTATATTTTTGTATTTTTGTATTTATTTTTCATTTCTGATTTTATTTTATATTTCCTAAACATAAAAAAATATCAAAAACATTTTCATAAATTTTCACTTTTTTATTTTGTATTTTTTATTATTTTTTCTAACATAAAAATAGTTATTAGATAACATACTTTTATTTTATTTAATAAAACCTTGAAAATAATACATAGAAATATTACACCTTTATTTTTATTATTTACATACTTAAATAATATTTTCTCATATATTATTATTTTCTAAACAATTGTATATATTTTTATTTATATTTATTTTCTTGTATATAAATAAATAATATAATATATATTGTCTTAAAACAAAAAAACTAGGGTTTCCACCCTTATTAAAAATAATAATTTTTCTAATATATTTTTTTTTTACACTTGAATATATTTTTTATTTATTTTATTGTACATAAATAAATAAATATTATAATTTTCATACATATGCTTAAACCAAAATTTAGGGTTTTTTACCCTTAACAAAAATAACTTTTTATTTTCTTTTTAATACATTAAATATCATATTTTTATACACATAAAAATAAACAAAAAAAGCATTTTTTACATATTTATAATATTTTGCATATTTATGTTTAACTTGCTTATTTAAATATTTATTATTTATTATTTGATGCAAAGAATTCAATTTGGACGTAATAGTAAATCTTAGGGTTTTAATTTCTTGCAAAATAATCCCCTATTCAAAATTGTACCCCCCTCCCCATATCAATGTTGTAATAGTCGTAGATTTATTTTACGCATTTATAGCTTTCAAATATGCCATGATAGAGATTAGGGTTTGTATGTAATATCCAAAATCAAAACAAATAGTTAGACCTAATACAAGACATAAAAGCATGCAAATTGACAACACAATGCACATATGCACCCCTAGGGTTTTCATCCACTTGTTGCCTTTAAAATGGCCATGGTATGCATGTTGAGTATCTTGGCAAAACAAAAACAAAAGATCATAGTCCCTCGATGACGCTATCTTGGTTTCCTATACAAAATGATCTAGTCCCTCAAAAAAAATTGCTAAGATACTTGGCAATGTTGCTATCATGGTCAATACGATGATTCGCGCCTGTCCCGTTTAACATCCAAATACAAGGTTGTTTACCAAATGCAATGGTAAAACAACAATGTAAAAGGGTTAAAAATGTGTAGGAAAGATCTTGGAGTAGATAGGGTAGACAACTCTTAGTTACTTGATCAAAACTTGCAAAAACATCCTTGTTATTTTCAAACACACCTCACAACACAATTTCAAAACATTTCCCAAAACAAACTTTCAAACATTGAAATATATTTTCAAAAGACAAACACCTTTGTATATATTCAAACAAGAATCATTACAAAGGTTGCCACAACGATGGCCTCTTTTCAAAACATTTTCAAAACCACACACAAAGCACCATTTCAAACAATTGAAAAGTAAAAGCAAGTGATCTAAACAAGTAACTAAGAGCCCATGGATAACCATGGATGAAAAGCGTGCTTGCACCTTCCCTTTTCATAATATACCCACCGAACCCAAGAAAACATCTCAAAGGTCTTTCCTGTGCTTTTTGACCTTTCCTTTAGATAAAATAAAAAGTCGGTGGCGACTCTTGCTAAATCGAAACATTTGCGAACACAAACGCAAAACCTCAAGTCAGTTCTCCCACCGTATCACACATATGAACAACTTCAAAGGGACGCAAAACACCACTGGGGATGTAGCAAAGGTAATAAGGATCAAAAGAGAAACCGGACCAGGAAAATAAATCACTGGTGAATCCAAAATACCCGACTCTTTTGGTGTAACACCCAAATAAGAGATAAGGTAGCATCAACTCAGCTAAAGAGGAGACAGTACAGGATAAAAGTGATTGACAACCAACTGTGAACTACCAAACTCAATAGTTGAAGGTAGAAGATCGAAAAGATACCGACTCATAGAGGATGGTAAAAGATCAAAGGATACACCAACTTTTACTGAAGGAGAAACTACCAACATTCACTGATTGTAGAAAAAGAAAAGAATAACAACACCTACGTTCACTGGCAGTGAGCTGCCAACGTTCACTAAAGGTGAACTAACAACTTTAACTGACGATGAACTACCAAATTTTACTGAAGGCAGAAAAAAGATAACAATCACCAACGTTTACTGATGGTGAACTACCAACTTTCACTAAAGGTAGAGAGAAAAGAAATATCATAGCACCGACGTTCACTCACGGTGAAATACCAACGTTCACTGAAGGTAGAAAAAATATAACAATCACCAACATTCACTGATGGTGAACTACAAACTATTACTGAAGGTAGTGGGAGAATAACATCGACGTTCACTGACGATGAACTACCAAATTTCACTGAAGGTAGAGAGAAAATATCATAGCACCTACATTCACTGACGGTTAACTACCAACGTTCGCTGAAGGTAGCAAAAAGATAACAATCACCAACGTTCGTTGATGGTGAACTACCAACTTTTACTGAAGGTGGATAGAAAAGAAATATCATAGCACCGACGTTCATTAACGGTGAACTACCAACGTTCACTGAAGGTAGCAAAAAGATAACAATCACCAACGTTCACTGATGATGAACTACCAACTTTCACTGAAGGTAGTAAGAAAAGAAATATCAAAGCACCTGTCATACCCCAATTTTTGACCTAAGATCCCTGCTTTATCTGCATTATTTTATATATACATCAAGGTCACAAAATATGGTAGGTTTCAAACGTTTCGCTTTCGAGCATTGATTGTGTAGAGATTATCGAGTGTTGTGAGCATTTTATCTTATGAAGGACTAACCACTAATCAAGCACGAAGTGTATGTGTTGTTGTTTTGTTTTCATGTGCAGGAAACAGGTCTGAAAGAAGAGCATCAGACGTCGTACGTCGATTAGGGTTTCGAGTCTCGGGACAGAAATGCGATCGTTCGTTAATTTCCAAAAGCTGATTCATCAAAGAATTTCAGAGAATTGTGCGTTTATTTCCACACTTTTTCCAACAGATGGTCTCCAGTTTCTCTGAATATTTTTTCAGAAAGAACGGTCGAAGTTCTACTGTCTTCGGTTCATGTGTGTTTCACATTATTCTAAATACAAGAAAACCAGGCTACACCATCATTTTCTATTTCTTCGACCAAAGTCATCTGCAAAGTTTCTCATGACGCGGGGTGAATTTCGTCAAAATGGGATGATTAAATTCAAAACCTTTCTAGAAGAATTTATTCGGAAAATTTGGAATTTTGTTTATTTGAATTCGAGTGATAATTAAAGAGGAGTTATCAAGAGATCTCATCCAAGAATAATCATTTATCGCATGAAATATTTAATCAGGATTATTTTTGTGATTATTTTGGTGGACTTACATGAAGCATTTATTCAAGAAGTTAGTGGGAGAAGGAATACGGTACATTAATCGGTCATCACAAGACTAATTACATGAGAAATACTATTTGATTACAAATTTAATCCATGTGATTTATTTGGATCTCTATTACAAAAATGCAAGATTAAAGTCTAAGACTTGCATTATTATTTATTCATCATTCAACAATTTATTCAAGTATTATTCAATTCTTTCCCAATTCAAATGGAAGATCTTGAATTTTTATCAAGACATTTCAAGATTCATGATTATATGAAGATTCAATATTATTTATAACCACCAAAGGAATTGAGAATAAATTGGAGAATACATGTTTATTCATGTTACAATTTATTTGGACTTGTTGTTACAAAGTTACAAAAAAAATACAAGTTTTGTACATGAAAATTAAACTATTATTCTTGCTACAAAACAGTCCCAATGATGCCTATTTTTCCAGCACTACATTAATCCATAACAGTCCATTATTTTTTAGTGTAGTGTTGTCCATTTTCTTCAACCTTTTGTCAACAAAACTATGCCAAGCTGCTGTCCAAATCTGCCCTGCAAAACAGCCCAGAATGCAGCCCATAAGATAAAAATCTGCACATTTTGCTGTTACAAAAACAGTATGCAAAGCTCCAAATATTGCACTAAAATGGATACCCCAAAAAGCTATCCCATGAAACATCAAAACAGGGCCTGAATTTGTTTAAATTTTCTACTGTTTTTCCCCCCTAAAACCCCATAAATTTCACTATAAATAGAGGCTTTTGTCAACACAAATAGAGTTTTGTTCTAAAATTCAACAAGAAGAAAAACAGGAAAAGAGAAAAAACTTACGGTTTTAGAAGCCCCATCGGAGAGTCTCCGATAGGTATTATTCTCTTCCTCCTCCCTATATACTGCTGCATATATTCATGTTTGAACCATCTATTATGCCATTTTTCTGCCATACGATGCTTGCTTCTTCATTACATTCCTTGCTGTATTTTTTTGATTGCTGCAATTTGTTACATTTCAAAAACGTTAGTATTAATAAACACCAAAAAGAAAACATTTTTTTAAAAGAATATCATAAATAAAAATTGTAGAACTTGCTTTTTATGATTCAACTCATCCTACTCACCTCAAGCTGTTAAACCGCTAAAGCCGGCTGTTACAAAATTTGGAACTTGCTGTTAAAACCTTTCAAAATCCTAAAACCTGTTAACAAAAAAAACAGCCTAGAACTAAAGTCAGCATATCACCTGTTAACAAAACAACCAATTAAACCTTAAAACCAGCTTATCTGTCAAAAATCCAAAAATCCGAAATCTTCAAACCATTGGAACTTGAAGACCAGCATAAAACCACATAAAACCTACAGAACTCAGAATCTGTTGTAAATATCTCAGAATCTGCTATTCCAAAGCCTTAGCACCTGTTGAGAAAAATTTATAACCTGTCAAAGAACCAAAAAACCTGCTATCCAAACCCAGTATAAAACCTCCAAATCAATGGAACCTTCTGTCAAAACAATAAACCTTAGAAACTGTTACAAAAAGATGAACTTGTTAAAAAAGGCACAATTTGTTACCAGTTTAGAACACAACCTGTTACCAGTTTAGAACACAACATGTTAGCCATCTTATCCATCTCCAGAACACTTAACCAATACCAATTTTGGAACCTGTTGTATCAAAAACCTGAGCCTGCTGTTACCAAAATCCAAAACGGCATATAATCTTGAAAACGCTAAAACTTGTACAAACACAACAACATGTTAGAACCAAAGAACCTGTAAACCAAAATAAAAAACGCTAGAACCTTTGAATACCAAAACTTAGAAACAGCAAAAAGCCTTAACCTGTAAACTAAAACCAGTTAAGTGTAAAACCTACTAGATCCGAAACCCAATCAATCTTATCTTTGAAGTATTTTTAACAGAACACAAAAAAAAAACACAAAAACCCAAAGAAACGAACCGCACGAAGTGCACGAATTGATAAATCGCAACCTCCTACGAACATATCTTCTTTCCTGCTATGAAACCCTCCCTCACCACTTCTGCAATTTGCACCGTTTTTGTCGCTTCATTGTTCTGTAACCGTCATTCCATCTCTTCAACTCGTCGCTACTGCTCCGGTTCCCAATCATCTGACCACGACGTCGCTGTACGTCGGAGATCTCGATCATGACGTCAATGATTCGCATATTTACGATATTTTCAATCAGATCGATCAGGTTGTTTCTGTTCGGATCTGTTTGGATTAAGAGAGTTCTTGAGAGGTTTAAGGAGAAGATAGAGAGAGAGAGAGATTTAATTGGCATAAGTTTTTGTTGTTCTTGTTTACGGAGAAGAGAGTAATCCGTGAGAAGAGGGAGGAGAGTGTTTTATCTTTAAGTTTTTCTTTTAATATTTTCACCAGTAATAATAATAATTAATTGTTTCCTTTTTCCAAGATAATGTAGCCGCCGCGCCCCAACACATTAGGGTTTTTCACAATTTTCTTGTTCCTTTCTTTTATAAACCCGGTTGGCCCATTGGGCCTGTTTTGGTCCAGCACCATTGCCTTTTCTCTTTATGTTTTAATAAACTCATGTTAATAAATGAATAACAGCTTAGCTCAACTGGAAAGGCATACTACCCATTATCCATAAGACCTGAGTTCAACTCTTGCAGGGGTATTCTTTTTAGTTCTTTTAGGTTTTATTCCATTAATTTGATTATATATTAGTCTACTTTATTATATAATTATTTAATTACAAAACATAATGAAAAAACATGTTATTAAAATTCATCTTTTATTTAATTTTGTCAACATGCTATTAATTTTTATTTAATTTTTGTTGTTGTTTATTTAATTATTCAAAAAATACATGTTTCATGATTTAATTCTTGTTATTTGTTTTAATTATTAAAAATCCATGATGTTATAATTTAGTCTTTATGTAATTTGGTTTATTTATTTAATCATTAAAATGCATGCTAGTATGATTTAATTTACATTAGTTAATTGTTTAATTGTCATTTTAATTAATTTTATCATTGATCGTTATATCTTTCGTCCGTCTCAAATCCAAGGGAATTGTTTTAATTTTTTGACTTCGTGTCATCAAACACTTCTCATCTAATCGTGCGAATACCCTAATTTGTTTTTCATTGATTATTTTGTTAAAAACTTAAGATAACTTTTCTCAAATGTTCAATTTTCAAAACTCACACCTTTTAAGTCAAAACTTCGACGTTAGGTCGTCGTATCTTCAAAATCCCGTCCCCATCCAGTTTTGGACAAACAAGCTATTTTTATCAAACAATCATTTTTGATAAACAGATATTTCAAAAGGTTCCTATAGAATACTATAGATGCATTGAGTGCTAATACCTTCCCATTGTATAACCAACCCCCGAACTCTAGACCTCTTTTCAAAACGCCTTGTATTTTCATTACTTTTAAAGTATTATTTTACATTGCATACTTTAGGGTTTTATTTCGCTCTTTTCCCTTTTCCCTTGGAATTAATTAAGAGTGGTGGCGACTCTTTCTTTTGTGAGATGAGTTAATTAATAGCTCGATCTCCGATTTACCATGCTACATTTTTTATCGCTACAGAAATGGAGACTCTGCTGGGGAAAGATTGACCTCTTGTTGGTCCATCCCTAAGTGGGTTAAGCCTAGTTTGTTTTATCTGTTTTATCATTATTTGATTGCTTAATTATATGTTTATATTGTGGTTATTTGGGTTTTTTGTAAAGGACAAGTCTTATACCCGGACTAAGTTACACTTAAGAATAGGACGAGTGGTATAGTCATGTTAACTTTGAGGGAGTAATACCAAAGAAGGAGGCATGAAATCCCCCACTTAGTGGAAGTACCTTTTGAACGTAGTATTTGTTTACCGAGTAATCGGGAAGACATTATTATTTTCGACCTGGAAGCCAGATAAGCTGAGAATCGTAGAACCCTAACCCATCTTGGCCTTTTAGGTGTAGCACGGAGACTATAACGGAGTAATCCGGAAGTAGTTGTCACGCGATGCTACGCTCGGATGAGTTTCTCTTGAGAATATTGCTAATTATTGAGTAATCAAGACGTTGGTAATATCCGAAGGAGGAATGTAGACTCTGGGAACTCTTAGAACCTTGTCTTACAGGTGTGATTAAACCTTTAATACATACCCTGGGGTAGGCTTCACCTTTAACTCCATCCTCGAAGCGTTGAACCTTTGAACCCCATGTTTGTGAACTTATGTGTGATTGTTGCATTATCATTCATCCATACATCCATACACATTTTTGTAAAACTTGTTTTTCAAGGAACTTAACAATGATTTTTGCAGACATCTCAGGTACTGTTATTATGGATTTTGGAAGAAGAAACACTCGAAGTTGATTATGAGTAACCTATAGTTCTTAGTTTTTACTATTACTTTTGTAAAAACTCTGTAAAAGGGCTTCATGTTCCAAATATGTAATTTACTGCTTTTATTATTGGGTTGTTGTCCCAAAGTTGTAATTTACTGCTTTTTATTATTGGGTTGTTGTCCCAAAGATGTAATTTATTGTTTTTGTTGTCCCAAAGTTGTAAGTTGTAATTTAAAGCTTTGATTAATGAAATGAGTTTTTGTTGTTCCAAATTCCTTTACCATTGATGTGTGCAAAATTATCAAAGTTCTAAAGTTCCTTGAAAAAACTATCAAAATAAATGATCATTTGCATCGCATATCATGCATCATCCAACATTCCACTTCACATGTTTTCTAGAGTCTTATCCTTGTTCCTTTTTCCACTCCGATAGATTGTCAAGCTATCTCACCGCTACGATACCCGAGCCAATCGTCAAAGGAAGATCGAAGATCTGGAATAGGAAAATCACGAGCTTCGCGAGGAGGTTGCTACCCTTCGTGTCTGGATGGAAAAGTTAACTACGCTAGTGGAAAGCTTGATGGCTACTCAGAATCAGCCATCGACTTCAGCGGTTAAGATTTAAACTTCAACTACTGTGGTTTCTGAGATTGTCACCACTCCAACGTTTGTGACTCAAGTCAACTCTCTGCTTCAACATCAGATGCCGAAAGGTTTTTCGTGGGGAATGCCTTATAAGTTCATGCCATAAGGGTATCAGCCTGCTATACAACCTTTGATTCAACCTGCTGTGTCCTTTCCTCAACCGGAGACAACTGTGCAGCCTATAATTCCACCTGTGGTATCTTTCCCTCAACCAATGATGACTACTGCCGCTCCTGTGGTCCATACTATTCCATACATGAATGAAACTGTTTATCATGCTGAACCTGCTGAAAGTATAGGTCTTTTCGATAGAATGGAGGAGTTTCAAGACTAGTTTCAGGAAATGTAGAAGGAAATCAGAGCGCTGAAAAGAAAAGATTTGTTTGGAAAGAATGCTCATGACTTATGTTTAGTTCCAAATGTAAAAATTCCCGCCAAGTTCAAAGTGCCGGACTTTGAAAGGTACAAAGGTGACTCGTGTCCGCGAAGTCATTTAACCATGTATGTAAGAAAGATGTCTACTTATTCCGATGATCATAATTTGTTAATTCACTACTTCCAAGACAGTTTTACTGGTGTCGCTCTGAAATGGTACATGGGTTTGGATAGCACCCGGATCCGTAACTTCAATGATCTTAGTGAAGCTTTTGTTTTCCAGTACAAGTACAATGTTGACATGGCGCCGGACCGAGATCAACTCTGGGCTATGTATCAGAAAGATAGAGAGTCATTTAAAGAATATGCCCAGAGGTGGCGCTAGATTGCTGCTCAGATTTATCCCCCTCTTGAAGAGAAAGAAATGACAAAGATCTTCCTGAAAACTTTAGGTTCTTTCTATTATGAAAGAATGATTGCGAGTGCGCCCAGTGACTTCACTGAGATGGTAAGTATGGGCATGCGGTTGGAAGAAGGAATTCGTGAGGGACGTTTGGTCAAGGAAGGAAGTCTGTCTAGTGGTGTCAAGAAGTTTGGAAGTGTTTTCCCTAAGAGGAAAGAACAAGATGTCAATGTAATTTTTCCTGGGAGACCAATGAGAGGCTATTCACATGTTGCGGTAGTCACTCCGGCTGTCCACCCAACAATGGTGACCCCAACTCATCAAGCCCCTCTAATTCAGCAACGGCAATTTCAACAACAGCCTCGATAACAGGCTCATCAATTTAATAATCATAATCGTTCACCAAGGAAACCTCAATTTGATACCATTCCGATGACTTACACTGAGTTATTCCCCGCTCTGATCAGAAAAAGCCTCATAACGACGAAGCCTCCTACTATCGCACCGAATAGTACTTCTCCTTGGTATAAGGCGGATCATTTTGTGCGTATCACAAAGGGTCGCCGGGGCACAACATTGAAAATTGCTTTGCTTTGAAGGCGGATGTACAGAGGTTGATTAAGAATGGTATTTTGTCTTTCAAGGATGTTAACCCAAATGTTAGAGATAATCCTTTGCCTCGACATGAGGCAGCATCGGTGAATATGGTGGAAGGATGTCTGGGAAAGTTTCGAGTTTTTCAAGTTGAGCACATAAGAGATTCGTTGATCAGGATACATCAAAGCTTAAGAAGACTCTCCTTCTTTAAGAATCAGCATGATTATGATGTTTGCGAATTTTGTTCAATAGGAGATGATTGCCCTATTGTGAAGGAGGATATTCAAAAATTGTTAGATCAAAGGGTTATCACTATTACACATGATAGAGATCCAGTTGATGAAGTGAATGTTATAATACCACAATTCAACATGCCTGAACCAGTAGATATCGTTTATGACAGTCAGACTGCACCTGTTGCTCCTTTGATCATTTGTCCATCTGGTCCTATGCCTTACAACTCAGACCAAGCTATACCATACAAGTATAATGCCACAATGATTGAGAACGGGGTAGAAGTTCCTATACTAACAATGCCATCTTTTGTTAACATTGCTGATGTGAGAAGAGTTACAAGAAGCGGACGTATCTTTGTGGCAGTACCATCGAAGAGACCAGAAGTTCAAATTAGAAGGCCTATACCGGCAGAAATTCCAGCAAGGAATGTTGAACCAAGGGTTGAGATAGGCCGATCCAGTGAACCAATCCCACACCCCGATGATGATGAGATCTTGAAGCTCATCAAGAGAAGTGAATAAAAGATTGTGGACCAACTATTGCAAACTCCTTCCAAGATTTTTGTGCTTGCTTTACTAAGAGATTTTGGTGCCCATAGGGAAGCTTTGATGAAGGTCTTGGACCAGGCATTCGTAGATCATGATGTGACGGTGGACCAATTTGATGGAATTGTGGGAAATATTACTTCGTGTAATAATCTTGGTTTCAGTGATGAAGAGCTTCTGGAGGAGGGAAGGAACCATAATATGGCTTTGCATATCTCAATAAGTTGTGGAAATGATACTTTATCAAGTGTGCTAGTAGATATAAGTTCGTCATTAAATGTAATGCCCAAAACTACATTATCTCGACTTTCATATCAAGGTGCTTCCATGAGACCTAATGGGGTAATTGTCAAAGTGTTTGATGGTTCTAGAAAAGTTGTCATCGGTGAAGTGGATCTTCCTATAATAATTGGTCCTCATACCTTTCAGATCACTTTTCAAGTAATGGATATTTGTGCCGCCTACAGTTTCCTATTGGGTCGTCCATGGATCCATGATGCAGGGGCAGTCACTTCTACGCTCCATCAGAGATTGAAGTTTGTAAGGAATGGAAAGCTGGTAATGATTGGTGGAGAGCAGGCTATGGTGGTAAGCCACTTGTCATCTTTGTCTTTTATTGATGCTGATGAGGATGTCAGAACCCAATTCCAAGCTCTATCTGTTGCTAATAATGAAGTGAAGAAGCAAGGGACATCTATTTCTTCTTTTGAGGATGCGCGACGAGTGGTTGAGAGTGGTTCAGCTGAAGGTTGGGGCCAGGTGTTGACTTTGCCTAAGAATAAGTCTGGAGAAGGTCTTGGTTTTCATCCCGTGTCTACAAGAGATAAGCAGGTTACAATTACCCGTCTGATACAAGAAGTTTATCGAAGCGCAGGTTTTATCCATCCGACTCCACCTGAAGTTGATGCTATAATAGGAGACGATTATGAAGAGGATTTACCCGACTTTGTAACACATGGAGTGGTTTGCCAGAACTGGATTGTTGTTGATGTTCCTGTTGTGATGCACATTTCTGAGTAATGTTTTGTTCTATTTTTTGAAAAAAACCTTTCGCTCTGCCCAAGGCGAAAAAGTATTTGTGTCGGGCTATGTTGAAAATAAATCCTTTTGCTCTGCCCAAGGCAAAAGAAAAGATGTATGGGCTCTTTTGTTTCAAGTATTGCCAATCATGAATAAAAATGTCATTTCGTCCCATTTTACTGTTTTATTTTTTTCACTTTTTTGGAAAAATGATATTGAAAATTAAATGGTAGTAATAGGAAAATATAATAACTTTTCTTTTTGTTTTATCTGTACAACATTCACATTAATCGATTTCTAAAATAAAGCATAATCATATGTGTAGATTAATCCATGACTTAACCATTGAAAACAATGATCCTATGCCCCCTCCCAACTTTGAATTCCCTGTTTTCAGAATCGAGGAAGAAGATAGTGACGAGATTCCTGATGAAATTTCCCGTTTACTTGAGCATGATGAAAAGACTATTCAATCGTTTGAAGAGCCTATAGAGATGATCAATTTGGGTAATGAAGAAGACAAAAAGGAAGTCAAGGTCGGAGCATTGCTTATCCCAGAGGTTAAAGAGAAAATGTTGGAGCTCCTTAGAGAGTATGTTGATGTGTTTTCTTGGTCCTACCAAGACATGCCAGGTTTGGATAACAATATTGTGGAGCATCGTTTGCCGTTGAGACCTGAATGTCCGCCAATTAAGCAGAAGTTGAGAAGGACTCGTCCCAATATGGCTGACAAGATCAAAGAAGAAGTTCAAAAAAAAATTAATGCATGTTTCCTTGTTACATCGGTCTATCCTCAATGGTTAGCCAATATAGTGCCTGTTGCTAAGAATGATGGCAAAGTTCGAATGTGTGTAGATTATAGAGATCTGAATAGAACTAGCCCAAAGGATGATTTTCCATTACCATACATTGATGTTTTGGTCGACAACACCGCAAAGTTCAGAGTCTTTTCTTTCATGGATGGTTTCTCTGGTTACAATCAAATCAAGATGGCACCAGAAGATATGGAGAAGACAACTTTCATCACACCTTGGGGAACATTTTGTTACCGGGTAATGTCGTTTGGTTTTAAGAATGCTGGTGCAACGTACCAAAGGGCCATAACTTCTTTGTTCCATGATATGATGCATAAAGAGATAGAAGTTTATGTAGATGACATGATTGCCAAATCGCAAACTGAAGAAGATCATTTGGAGCATTTATTGAAATTATTCAAGCGTTTGAGAAAGTATAAACTTCATCTGAATCCCAACAAGTTCACTTTTGGTGTTCGTTCTGGAAGACTTCTGGGTTTCATTGTCAGCCAGCGAGGTATTGAGGTAGATCTTGATAAAGTCAAAGCTATTCGGGAAATTCCTGCACCCAAGACGGAAAAACAAGTGAGAGGATTCCTTGGAAGGCTGAACTATATTTCTAGATTTATGTCTCATATGACTATGACCTGTGGGCCGATTTTCAAGCTTCTCCGAAAGAACCAAGGATGTGTGTGGACAAAAGATTGTCAGAAAGCTTTTGATAGCATCAAAGAATATTCACTTGAACCTCCTATATTGATCCCTCCAGTGGAAGGAAGACCTTTGATTATGTACCTGACTATATTGGAAGATTCCATGGGATGTGTGCTTGGTCAACAAGATGAGACTGGAAGAAAGGAACATTCCATATATTATCTGAGTAAGAAATTCACAGAATGTGAGTATCGTTACTCAATGCTTGAGAAAACCTGTTGTGCTTTAGCTTGGGCTGCTCGCCGTCTGTGCCAATATATGATTAACCATACCACTTGGTTGATCTCCAAAATAGATCCGATCAAGTATATCTTCGAGAAGCCCTCCTTATCTGGAAGAATAGCCCGTTGGCAGATGTTGTTATCTGAATATGACATTGAGTATCAAACTCAGAAAGAAATCAAAGGGAGTATTTTAGCCGATCATTTGGCTCACCAACCAATTGACGATTATCAATCCATCAAGTTTGACATCCCAGATGAAGATGTTATGTACTTAAAAGCTAAAGATTGTGAAGAGCCATTACCTGAAGAAGGACCTGATCCCAAATCCCGTTGGGGTGTGATATTTGACGGAGTTGTAAATGCTTATGGAAATGGAATTAGGGCAATCATCATCACTCCCCGAGGTTCTCATATCCCGTTCACGGCGAGATTAAAGTTTGACTGCACGAATAACATGGATGAATATGAAGCATGTATTATGGGTCTCGAAGAATCAGTGGATCTAAGGATCAAGATTCTTGATATATACGGAGACTCGGGATTGGTAATTAATCAAATCAAAGGAGAATGGGAGACTCGTCATCCTGGTTTGATCCCTTACATCATATCCCTAGAGATGAAAACCAAATGGCTGATGTTTAGCTACTTTGTCTTCAATGTTCCAAGTGAATGATTGGAACGATGTGCCTACAATCAGAGTTATGCGTCTTGACAGACCTGCTCATGTGTTCTCAGCAGAGGAAGTCACTGACGATAAACCGTGGTTCTATGACATTAAACGTGTTCTTCAAACTCAAGAGTACCCACCTGGGGCATCCAATAAAGATAGAAAGACATTGAGGAGATTGGAAAGTAGTTTCTTCCTCAATGAAGAAGTATTATATAAGAGGAATTACAACATGGTCCTACTCAGATGCGTAGACAGACATGAAGCAGACATGTTGATGCAAGAAGTACATGAAGGATCCTTTGGCACTCATGCCAATGGACATGCAATGGCTAAAAAGATGTTGAGAGCTGGTTACTATTGGATGACGATGGAATCTGATTGCTGCAAATATGTGAAGAAATTTCATAAATGCCAAATTTATGCAGACAAGATACATGTGCCACCGACCCTCCTCAATGTTATCTCTTCACCTTGGCCTTTCTCTATGTGGGGCATTGATATGATTGGAATGATTGAACCCAAAGCTTCAAATGGTCATAGTTTCATCTTGGTGGCGATCGATTATTTTACTAAATGGGTGGAAGCAACATCTTATGCGAATGTAACCAGACTGGTGGTAGTCAAATTTATCAAGAATCAGATCATTTGTCGATACGGCATCCCTAGCAAGATCATCACTGATAATGGTTCGAATTTGAATAACAAAATGATGAAATAGCTTTGTGAAGAGTTCAATATTTAACATCATAATTCTTCTCCCTACAGGCCAAAGATGAATGGGGCTGTTGATGTTGCTAACAATAACATCAAAAAGATTATCCAGAAGATGGTGGTAACTTATAAAGATTGGCATGAAATGCTTCCGTTTGCTCTGCATGGGTACCGCACTTCAAATCGAACTTCCACAGGCGCAACCCCATTTTCCCTAGTATATGGCATGGAAGCAGTACTCCCCGTAGAGGTTGAGATCCCGTTTATGAGAGTTTTGATGGAAGCTAAACTTTCTGAGGCTGAATGGTGTCAGAGTAGATATGATCAGTTAAATTTAATTGAAGAAAAGAGATTGACAGCGTTGTGTCACGGTCAACTATATCAGCAAAGAATGAAGAAGGCTTTTGATAAGAAGGTTCGACCACGCGAATTCAGAGAGGGTGACCTCGTGCTTAAGAAGATATTATCTTTCCAAACTGATTCTAGGGGCAAGTGGGCTCCAAATTATGAAGGACCGTATGTCGTTAAGAAGGTTTTCTCTTAAGGTGCCATGATTCTCACAAATATGGACGGTGAGGAACTCCCGCACTCTGTGAATGCTGATGCAATTAAGAAGTATTTCGCCTAGGTTTGAGTTGACAGTTTGCTAAGTTGAAAACCCGAAGGGGCGGCTTAGATAGGCTTTTGGTCAGACCAGTCCTGGCATTTGAAACATCTCGGAATTCGAAGTTGTCAGGGAGAATAATGATCATTGTTTTTGTGTAACCTTTTTCTTTCATGTACTATTTCCCAAATTTTTGTAAACCATTGGAGTCGCATTGTTACCGAACTACCATCTTATTAATGAAATTTGAGCATTTATCTTTTGTGGGCAAAATTTCAGCTTTTATGGCAATATTTGAAACAAAGTTATTTAACACATTCTTATTTTTAAATGTGTCGCGAATATTGGAAGGAATATTACCAGTTGCTCCGAGGATGGTTAAGCCATAAAATGCAAAACAATACAGTAATTTATCCTTGCATGATGAACATGTTTTCTTTCAAAATCGTCTTGAGGTGTTGGTTGTGTAAACTTGCGTTTCTAGTAGTATTGAGCTTGGTGACTCCCCAGCATTTCCGGTTAAGCTTTGTTTCGGTTATCTCTATTTGAGCAATTTTTGAGGTGTGGTACATTTTGTATCATGTCAATGGTCTATTGGTGTTAGAAGATTGGATTTGAATGTTTTTATCCCCAGAAGACTTGAGCCTTGTAGCATGATACGCTCTGACGTTGCTTTTTGGTTTCAGTTCCAGTTATTTTCCTTCTTTTTAAGATTGGACGGGTATCTATTTTTTCGTGATATCTTATCATCTTCAAGATATTTCCTCTGTATGTTTTGTCAGCATAATATTCATTTACTCATTTACATCATGCATACACATTCACATTTGTCGATGTTTTTGGGTCGTATACCTTGTTTATGTTTATTCAAACAGCGTACATGTTCTTTCCAAGTAGAATGTTAACTTAGGCAGAAAATGTGCTTCCTTTCTAATTCCCCAACTGAGCTAATCCTCATGGATGAATTTTTGATTTAGCCTTCCTTGTCCATCTCTGTATAGGATGAATCCCCAATTGAGTTATTTTCTCATTGGGTGGAGTCTTGTTTAACTGTCTTCTCTCTGGTTTATTCCTGGATTAAGTTATGTCTCTTGCATAGGCTATCTCGTGGTTTTCTCCAGGCTAGGCAACCTAGATTAGTGGTGCATTTATTTTGCGCATTTAAGTATCTGATCTCCTTAGAAAGGATCTATTCATGGTTCCCTTTGAAGAACAATTTTATGCTCTGGAAGTGTTATCACAACTTTCTTCTGAAATATTTTTGGAAAACGACAAGCGGCGGTCTCTTCATGAGCAACTTGTACGTTATTGACACCTTTGGAAAACGACAAGCGGCAGTCTCTTCATGAGCAACTTGTGAGTTATTGATATCTTTGGAAAACGACAAGCGCCGGTCTCTTCATGAGCACCTTGTTCGTTATTGACATCTTTGGAAAATGACAAGCGGAGGTCTCTTCATGAGCAACTTGTGCGTTATTGACTTCTTTGGAAAATGACAAGCGGCGGTCTCTTCATGAGCAACTTGTGTGTTATTTACTTCTTTGGAAAACTACAAGCGGCGGTCTCTTCATGAGAAACTTGTGCGTTATTGACACCTTTGGAAAACGACAAGCGACGGTCTCTTCATCAGCAACTTGTACGTTATTGATATCTTTGGAAAATGACAAGCGGCGGTCTCTTCATGAGCAAATTGTGCGTTATTCACATCTTTGGAAAACGACAAGCGGCGGTCTCTTCATGAGAAACTTGTGCGTTATTGACTCCTTTGGAAGACAGCAAGTGGAAGCTTCTTTATTTGAGCAGCTTGTATGTTATAGTTTCCTTTGAAGACAACAAGTGGCATCTTCTTTATTTGAGCAGCTTGTATGTTATAGTTTTCTTTGAAGACAACAAGTGGCGGCTTCTTTATTTGAGAAGCTTGTATGTTATTGATATCTTTGGAAGACATCAAGTGGCGGCTTCTTTATTTGAGCAGCTTGTATGTTATACACTATCCTTTGAAGACAGCAAGTGGCGGCTTCTTTATTTGAGCAGCTTGTGTATCTACAACCATATATTATTTCAGCATTAATTGGTATCTCTCCGGAAATCTCGCAGAGAGGTTTATTGTGAAACTCTACCTTCAGAAGTCGGTAGTTCGTTATCAGCAAAAGTTGATACATATTTTTGTCTATCTTTGACCTTGAGTTGTGAACTCACCGTTATCTTGGGTCAATAATCTATTTTTTCGTGGCCTATGGTCAGAGGTCGTATTCTCTCAAATTTTATTCTCCGTTAAGAGTCTATCATTCGAAGTCGATAGCTCATTTCCCTAGTAGTGTATAATCTATGTTCCTGTGGGTTGTTGGTGCTTGGTTTCTCCAACATTATTTTGTCTCATACAGTATCATTCTCCATAAAGTTAAATACTACATTCATATCATAAACATAATGGCGGTATCTTAGGGCAAAAATTGCGTATTATGTATTTAAGTACCTTCAATCTCGTCGAGACGAAGATTTTAATCTTCATATATTCGGATAGAAGAAACTTAAATAGGGGCCGCTGTCATACCCCAATTTTTTACCTAAGATCTCTGCTTCATCTGCATTATTTTATATATACATCAAGGTCAAAAAATATGGTAGGTTTCAAACGTTTCGCTTTCGAGAGTTAACTGTGTAGAGATTATCGAGTGTTGTAATCATTTTATCTTATGAAGGACTAACCATTAATCAAGCACGAAGTGTATGTATTGTTGTTTTATTTTAATTGGCATAAGTTTTTGTTGTTCTTGTTTACGGAGAAGAGAGTAATGCGTGAGAAGAGGGAGGAGAGTGTTTTATCTTTAAGTTTTTCTTTTAATATTTTCACCAGTAATAATAATAATTAATTTTTTCCTTTTTCCAAGATAATGTAGCCGCCGCGCCCCAACACATTAGGGTTTTTCACAATTTTCTTGTTCCTTTCTTTTACAAACCCGGTTGGCCCGTTGGGCCTGTTTTGGTCCAGCACCATTGCCTTTTCTCTTTATGTTTTAATAAACTCATGTTAATAAATGAATAACAACTTAGCTCAACTAGAAAGACATACTACCCATTATCCTTAAGACCTGAGTTCAACTCTTGCTGGGGTATTCTTTTTAGTTCTTTTAGGTTTTATTCCATTAATTTGATTATATATTAGTCTACTTTATTATATAATTATTTAATTACAAAACGTAATGAAAAAACATGTTATTAAAATTCATCTTTTATTTAATTTTGTCAACATGCTATTAATTTTTATTTAATTTTTGTTGTTGTTTATTTAATTATTCAAAAAATACATGTTTCATGATTTAATTCTTGTTATTTGTTTTAATTATTAAAAATCCATGATGTTATAATTTAGTCTTTATGTAATTTTGTTTATTTATTTAATCGTTAAAATGCATGCTAGTATGATTTAATTTACATTAGTTAATTGTTTAATTGTCATTTTAATTAGTTTTATCATTGATCGTTATATCTTTCGTCCGTCTCAAATCCAAGGGAATTGTTTTAACTTTTTGACTTCGCGTCATCAAACACTTCTCATCTAATCGTGCGAATACCCTCATTCATTTTTCGTTGATTATTTTGTTAAAAACTTAAGATAACTTTTCTCAAATGTTCAATTTTCAAAACTCACACCTTTTAAGTCAAAACTTCGACGTTAGGTCGTCGTATCTTCAAAATCTCGTCCCCATCCAGTTTTGGCCAAACAAGCTATTTTAATCAAACAAACATTTTTGATAAACAGATATTTCAAAAGGTTCCTATAGAATACTATAGATGCATTGGGTGCTAATACCTTCCCATTGTATAACCAACCCCCGAACTCTAGACCTCTTTTCAAAACGCCTTGTATTTTCATTACTTTTAAAGTATTATTTTACATTGCATACTTTAGGGTTTTATTTTGCTCTTTTCCCTTTTCCCTTGGAAATAATAAAGCGCGGTGGCGACTCTTGCTTTTGTGATATGGTTAATTAATAGCTCGATCTCCGATTTACCCCACTACATTTTTCATCACTACAACACCGACGTTCACTGACGGTGAACTACCAACATTCACTGAAGGTAGAAAAAAGATAACAATCACCAACGTTCACTGATGATGAACTACCAACGTTTACTAAAGGTAGTGAGAGAATAACATCGACATTCACTAACGATGAACTAACAACTTTCACTAAAGGTAGAGAAAAAATATCATAGCACCGACGTTCACTCATGGTGAACTACCAACATTCAGTAATGGTGGCAAAAAGGTAACAATCACCAACGTTCACCGATAGTGAACTACCAACTTTCACTGAAGGTAAAGAGAAAAGAAATATCATATTACCGACATTCACTGACGGTGAACTACCAACATTCACTCAAGGTAGCAAAACGATAACAATCACCAACGTTCGCTGATGGTGAACTACCAACTTTCACTGAAGGTAGAGAGAAAAGAAATATCATAGCACCAACTTTCATTAACGGTGAACTACCAACGTTCACTGAAGTTATAAAAAAAGATAACAATCACCAACTTTCACTGATGGTGAACTACCAACTTTCACTGAAGGTAGTAAGAAAAGATATATTATAGCACCGGCGTTCACTGACGGTGAACTACCAATGTTCACTGAAGGTAGAAAAAAGATAACAATCACCAACGTTCACTGATGGTGAACTACCAACATTTACTGAAGGTAGTGAGAGAATAACATCGACATTCACTGACGATGAACTACCAACTTTCATTGAAGGTAGAGAGAAAATATCATAGCACCGACATTCACTGATGGTGAACTACCAACATTCACTGAAGGTAGCAAAAAGGTAACAATCACCAAAGTTCACTGATAGTGAACTACCAACTTTCACTGAAGGTAGAAATGAAAGAAATATCAGAGTACCGACATTCACTGATGGTGAACTACCAACATTCACTGAAGGTAGCAAAAAAATAACAATCACCAACGTTCACTGATGGTGAACTACCAACATTCACTGAAGGTAGAGAGAAAATAAATATCATAGCACCGATGTTCACTGACGGCGAACTACCAACGTTCACTAAAGGTAGCAAAAAGATAACAATCTCCAACATTCACTGATGGTGAACTACCAACTTTCACTGAAGGTAGAGAGAAAAGAAATATCATAGCACCGACGTTCACTGACGGTGAACTACCAACATTCACTAAAGGTAGTAAAAAAATAACAATCACCAACGTTTACTGATGGTGAACTACCAACTTTCACTAAAGGTAGAGAAAAAAGAAATATCATAACACCAGACTTCATGGATGGTGAACTACCAACGTTCACTGAAATCATCAAAATGATAACAATCACCAACGTTCACTGATGGTGAACTACCAACATTCACTGAAGTTAGAGAGAAAAGAAATATCATTGCACCGATGTTCATTGGTGGTGAAATACCAACATTCACTTAAGGTAGCAAAAAGATAACAATCACCAACGTTCACTGATGGTGAACTACCAACTTTCACTGAAGGTAGAGAGAGAAAAATATCGTAGCACCGATGTTCACTAACGGTGAACTACCAACGTTCACTGAAGGTAGCAAAAAGAATAACAAGTTTCTCCAAAATTCAGGCGTTTCACATAGAACGGGTCTCAACTTCTTCTTTAACCAAGGAATTCCGCCTGGAAAGGGTAATATCTAAGCTGTCTCAAATAAAGAGACTACCACTTGCGGTTATAGGAAGGATTGTAAAATGACTTTTTGGGGAAAGCAATATGACTTTCTAGGGAAAGCAATATGGCTTCCTGGGGAATGAAATACAGCTTCCTGGGGAAATTCCAACATATTCCTGCTGAGGAGATAAAAGTTTTCTTGTGCCAAAATAAATGCACATTCTTAAACCAATGCTCGAAGCTTGCAAAAATCCAAAGTAATAATATTGTTGGGAAACAAAGATTCAAACTAGAAATAAATTGGAGTGAAACAGTCAACCAAAATACATCCTTTGAGAAATAAACTCAAGAGGGAAACCCAATCTATCCAAAAAAAGAGTTGTACAGGAAGGCTAAAGCAAAAATCCTTCACGAAGGATAACTCAGTGGGGAAATTGAAAGAATATACACTTTCTGCTTAAGGCCGACACTCTATTGGAGAGAGGACAACACAACTCTGCAAAGAAGAGTAATTTTTCAAAAAAATATTAACGAATGTGAATGAGAAATAATTTGCTAAATTTAACTATGTAGGATGTATGTATGAATGTATCGATGTTATCATGTATATGCTGATAAAACAAACATATAACACTGGGAATAACCAGACAAAACCAACTCGGGCACAATCAACACTGGGCTAAATCACATCCAAGATAAACATTCCATAAGAAAATAAGCACCAAACGAGGAAACATAATCCTATTTCACGGCTTAACTTCACTGGGAAGGAACATAATCCAGAAGTTAACAAATCATAGCGACATAATAGTATAGATACAAGGATATAACATCTTTCTCCAGACTTCACCGGGGAATAGCACTCAGACTTCAATGGGGAAACAAATGTTTTCACAGTCCGCACTTCTACTAAGGATTGAAATACTGATTTCAAATAAGGAAGATGGAAACCATATCAGCAAAAAATCAATTGAGGATTTCGAGCTGACTTCATTGGGGATATATCATACAGACTTCACTAGGGGAGAAAATGCCTCATCATCGAGACATCAACTGGGGACCTCGGGCTGACTTAATTGGGTAGGCCAACACCACATCGAAGAGGGGAAACCAAGATACATTCTTCAATATTGAGAGTAAGTATTGCACCAAATTCTCTGGAGAAAATGTATGAAATCTCATAGGGATAACAACTTGGGGAGTTAAGAAGTCAAAAATTACAGAAAGAAATCAATATTATGGGGATTTTAAATCACTTGGCGGGTGAAAACCCAAAAAACTGACAAATGCCTCAACAATTCTTAAATAAAACATTTCCCTTGCCTGATTATCGGGAAATCAAACAAAATACAAGTATTGCCGAAAGGGAGATGCTTCGTAAATGAGTCAAATCTCAGCATGCCCGGGGAGAAAAAACTTCTATCAAATAGCAAATCCTTCACTGGGGAATCTTGGATTGAGTCTTCATATCATGCAAACTTATTTCAACGAAAATGCCCTGGGATAACCTTCCCGGGGAATCAAGAAGTTAACATTATAGAAAAATGTCAAACTCATGGGGATTTTAAATCAAACCCAGCACTTGGAGGGTAAAAACCCAAAGGGTTGACAACCGTCTCAACACTTCTTAGAAAATATATTGCCTTGGTCTAGTTGCCTGGGAAATAAATACAAACAATAATGCCAATACTACAGAAAGAGTGACATTTTACAAATAGTTCCATCTCAGCACACCAAGGGAAAAATACCTTTCTTTATATGAGGGAAGACTTCGCTGGGGAATCTGGGATAGAGGCCTCAGACCATGCAAACCCAAAATAAAAAATGAACCAAGACTTGACTGGGGACAATGGGATCACAAACCCAATACCACACCTAACGCCAATTGGTATTGTCTTCAATATACAAAAATCACGCGTATACCAGCAAAAACGACTTGAGAAAACCTTCTCGGGGGAAACAAAACTTCCCAAAATTACTGGAGTTCGTCCATTCCTTGGATCACCACTTTTGTTTTCCTCTTGAATCACAAAATCTAAAGTAAAAGTAAGTTGTATATTATTTTTGAAAAATAATTTTTTTATTTAATCTTTTTACTTTAAAAATTATTATCAATGATAAATGGAGTCTTTGTAAGCTGAATAAAAATTATAAATACAAAGAATTGGGTAAAAGCTCAAATTTTATTGATAGAATGGTAGTCTGCAAATGGAGAGACTCCATAGATGACTACAAAGTTAGGAAAATGGTAATATATAATGGAAAAGATACATTGAGATACAATGACCACTATTCCCTCTAACAACTTTGAAATTCAGAGCAGCAGCTTCTATTGAAGTATGGTGAGGATCCAAGAAGATTGTTGCTTCAATGATTAAGTCTTGTCTGATGTAGTTACTTACCAAGAAAGTCCCTAACTTTTGCCTAAGCTGCCTGTTGTACCCCAAAATTTTCCCTCCCATATTCTTCAAAGTTTTGACAAGCATCACCTCAATCTGCTCAAGAGTTGCACAGTCAAAAACCCTAGTTTCTCCACAACCAACTACCGGGGTAAAATGGTCATTTTATAGTCAAAAGTCAAAAAAATTGGTCAACATCTTATTTTGAAGCCACAATCATCATTTGACCAAGTCTTGATCATGATTCCTCAAGCATGGCTCAAAAATCATCAAGATGTAAAAGTTTCCATTTTTGGACAACTAAAAAGTCAACTGTAACTTGACCAAGGCATAACTTTTTCATGGTTCATCAGAAAAATCCCATCCAATGCTCATTTTGAAGGGGATGACATTTCCTACAACTCATCTTCACATTCCAAGTCCAAGAAATGCTCTCACAAAATGTTATCAATTTCAACATTATAGGTCATTTTCAAAAGTCAACAAAAAGGCACTTTAAGTCAAAGACCATAACTTGAGATTGGTAAATCAAAATTATATGGGACCAAAGGCATTGGTTAGATGACTTCAAGACCTTTCCAAAATGTCAAAGAACATGTTCATATGATCAAAATTGAGCAAGATATGCATTGGAGAAGTTGGGAAATTTTTGTGAAATGGCAAAAGTCAACTATCCTTGAAACTTCATTTTTTGACAAAAGGGCCCACTTTCTTCCACTTGATTCAGCCTTGTCATGCCACCCACGTGTCCCATGATCAATTTCAAGATTAAACATTAATTTTTCTATTTTTATTTAATTTTATTTGATTTAATTCATTTTAAATCCATAAAATTCAAATAAAATCAAAAAATTAATTAAATAACATCTTTTGATTTAAATGACTTTTATGTGTCATGAACAACCTACCAATTCCGTGCTAGGTCCATTTTATGCATAAAAATTCAAAATTTGAACAAACTTGGAATGATATTTAATGGTGGTTATGAAGAATCCAAAAACTTAATTGCAAGGGATCATTAGCTCATAATGTGACCTATTCTCATTCATTACTACATATGTAAGTGTGACAAGCCTCATTCACGACCAAAAAGCATCCCTGAAACGGCCAAACCAATTCCAAAAAAACTCAAGAAAATTCAAATCTGAATTCCACATTCCAGGCCTTTTCAAGGAGATTGAAAGGTTCAAAAACATTGTTGGGAGTCTCCAGAACGCATAGCAATCACAAAGAAGCCTTGACACTCCAAGAACGCGCCAGAACAAGTCACACGGTTTGAATTTTTTTCCATAAACGCATCCTTTGATTCATGCATCATTAATGTATTTTGTGGTTTGTTTTGTGTTCAGAGAGACCATACGAAGCTTTTTGTACAATTCAATTTGATTATGGTGCCCTGAATCAAAAGACACCATTGTTGAATGCTAGGTTTTCAGAGCTCTCAGATTAGGGCTTTTCACATACTGTAAAATTAGACCTCCAGACGCACATGGTTGGAACCGTCTGAATGAGACGAAGACATTGAAACCATCGCGCCCTTTTTATATAACGTGTACATCTAATCGCTATTTTTGCATTTTGTACTTTGTGGGGGTTTAAAACCCACGCTATTTGATTTTATGTTGCAGAGAAAATGAAGAAGATGAAGGACGTGGAAGCAAGTGGTTGGGTCATTCAAATATGACGCGCGCTTTTTTATGTTTCCAGCCTATACTTTTGTTTTACATAATATATTTAATTATCACTATATTAACAAACGCGCATAATTGGTTCAGTGGTACAGGTGCTGGCAAATGATCATTGGGACCTGGGTTCGATTCCCAGGTCCCCCAAGTCTCAATATCATTTTTTCTAACAAGTTCCCATGCAGCTTCCTAGACGCGTTCCACCATAGGTCTCATACAGATGTGCGCCAAGTGTCTCAAATGATCAATCCAAAGGCCAAAGGGTGCTCCACACTATGCTCCAAGTCAATGAGCACGTACCTGATTCCAGAAGTCAACAAGGACTTTGTGCTTAATGGGCCAGACTTGCAGTTTTCACCTCCATTGGGCCATCAACACCCCCATTGGTTTCTATTTCTTTTTTCTATTTTCCTTTTCCCTTTTTTATTTTCTTTAACAATTATTATTAGTATTATTTAATTAGTCAATTAATTAACATAACTAATTTTTCCCATAAAATTCAGAAAACCAAAAAAAACATTTTATTATTTATTAACTTATAAATGTAAATTAAATTAAATTAGCTTAATTAATTAACTTTAAATGCTTTTTTTACAATAAATAAAAACAATTTAGAATTAGGTTTTTGCTAACTTTTAATTTCTATTTATTTTCTCTTTATTTTCATTAAAAACACAAAAATACAAAAATATCATTTTCTTAATTAATTAATTAATTAGTTATTAGTTTTAATTTCATTAATTACAAAAAAAGACAAAAATTCAATTCTTTCTTAAAAAAGGGTCAAAACCCTCAAGACGTTCCCGATTTAATTTATTTCGCGCTTTAATTCCTTTTGATTATGTTTATGTATCTGTACAGAGTATGTAATAGTTAATTAGGAATTTTACCGCTTTATTTAAATTCTCGCACTTATTTACCAAAACGGTTTTTTGTTTTTGGCGATGTATAGACCCGCGCCTTGTAATAGCTAGATTTACATTTCCGCAATTTATTTTCCGCACTCCTAACTGTTAATAATGCAGGAAAGAATGTATGAATAATAAAACCAATCTGTAGCTCACAAAAACATGTACAAGATAAACATTAACATGAAAACAACACACAAGCACATACCACTCCTAGGGTACGCCTCACTGGGTGCCTCGAACGTGGTCATCAAGTATAGGGTGTCTTAGAGGTTGCCCTCTTGTCTAAGATCCAGTTGCCTCGAAACGGTTGCCTCGGATAAAAAGGATCTAGGACATTAGGGTTACTACTAAGGTGTCCTACCATTGCTTCGGTGACCACACATGTCCCTAATCATCGAATTGACCCGAATACCTCCAACGACGGGGCTACCTACCTCTCAATGGTGGGATAGCACTGTCTAAAGGACTCTTACACAGCTTAATTCCTTAGAGTAGGTAGATTCTCTCAAGTACTTGCTCTTTTCAAAACAAACAAAACATCTTTTCACACCTACACTTTCAAAAGTTTTCAAACAAATTTTTCATACACTCTTGAGGACAGATACAAGAGTTACTTAGAAATTTTTCAAACGAAACTTTTTTTCAAAACCCACACACATTTGAAAAGCAAACAAATTTTGAAAACATAAGAGCAAGTACCTAAGAGCCCGTGGATAACCACGGATAGAAAGGGTGCTAACACCTTCCCTTTCTATAAATCTACCTCCCGAACCGAGAAACATTCTCAAAGAAGGAATTTTGCTGTGCTTTTGTCCTTTCCATGTTGGAGAACATAAAAGACGGTGACGACTCTTGCTTACCGCAACATTTCGCGAAACCAGCTAAAAAACAGTCAGTTTTATTTCCATCGATCACAGAACTGGCGACTCTGCTGGGGACATCTTTAAAAAGTGGGGTGTACCTTAGGAATAGTTCATCATCATGTTTTCAATTGCTTGCTTTGATTGGTCTAAAATTGTGGGCCTGCCTTGGGAGTTTCATAGATCCTAACCCGGATCTGGGGGATACCTTTTAGAAAGTAGTAACAAACTGTGAGGGAACTGTGCGGGGTATACCGACACGGTTGAAGTAGTTTGCTACATTGATGTGGCACTTTGGTGAGTACCGGTAACCCTTGCGTCAAGTCAAATAGAGTACGGGGCCGCCGCATGGTGTCGTGAAGCATCAACTGACCTTAGGAACCTTACTTGAACCATCCTGGCCTCTTTAGGGGTAGTGAGATGACCGACTTTGGTGCAGTCCGAAGTTGGTAGATACTCGATACTACACTCATTGAGGGTTGTTTTCTTGGAATATTTTGATCGCCGGTTCAGTGGCTAAATCAAAACAATGAACACAGAAAACAACCCAATGATATTGAGCTCCTTAGAACCCGGTTAATTTTGATAAGACAGGTTTTTGAGCCCACCAACTTTAAGAGGGTAGTACCCAAACTTCATGCTGGCCTGAACTCTAAGGGTTGTCTTGTGTGACTTGTGTGCCTTCAAACTTGACTACTTGCATGCTTGTTATCTGACACACGGGTTCCTTGCAGGTTTTGTTTACAGTCCTTAATCTGGACTCATAACAGGGTTCACTTACATCACTCCATACATAACACAACATCATATCATCATACCATTGCATACATCCTGCATAAGGACTAATCCATTTCAAGGATCTCAAGGGTCTGTGATGCAGGTCATGATGAATCAAATGTCTAGCAAGGGGAAAAGGGGATTTACTTTCCTCTAGCCAAGGTTGTCAGGGGCTATGACCCACTCGATATGGTGAGCCTTGACTCTTGAAGAAGGACTCTCAGCAACATGAAGTTCCTTCAATCAAGCTACCCAAATTCAAATTCTAACAAGTTTCTCTGTTTACCCCGCGAGATCCTTGAAAACATCGCATGCATACATACATATCATTGCATTACAGGTACTCTGTTCTACAGGTTGCTTAATCTTCATCGCTGTTTATTTCAGCCATCATCATGAATCCTGAATCATCCAATGAACAAGCTATCAAGGCCCTCCAGGCCCAGAACGCCCAGTTCCAGGAGCTGGTCATGAGCTTAGCCCAGGGACAACAGGAATTGAAGACTTTGCTTTTGAAGAAGAAGAAGAAAAGGACTATTTTGTTCAACCCTAGACGCAGATCTGGGAATGGATCACAAAATGAGGCTGAGCTGACCACCCCATCTGCTGGGAAAGACAGCCCACAAGGGAGAGAGGTTCCTAGACTCGTGGTCTCCGACAACGAGACATATTTCAATGATGAACAGTACCCTCCTGCTGAGGACAGGTACAAGCAACTAGAGGACCTTCTAAATGCCATGGAGATTCAACAGGTTCCCGGGTTGGACTTTGGAGACCTAGGCTTATCTTCTGGGGTGGTGATCCCTCACAAATTCAAGGCACCTGCCTTTGGGAAGTACGACGGGGCTTCCTGTCCTAAGTTGCACCTCCGTTCATACGCAAGGAAGATCCAGCCCTACACGGAAGACAAGAATCTATGGATCAATTTCTTCCAGGAAAGTCTGTCAGGGACTCAGCTCGAATGGTTCTATCAGCTGGATGGAACCAGTATTCGTAACTGGGAGGACTTGGCAACTGCTTTTTATAAGCAGTATCAGTATAATGCCGACCTCGCTCCTACGCGTACCCAACTCCAGGGTATTTCACTGGGGACGGGTGAAGGTTTTAAGGAGTACGCACAAAAGTGGAGAGACCTGGCCGGCAGGGTGCAGCCACCGTTGACTGACCGTGAGCTCGTTGACATGTTCTTAGGGACCCTGTCTGGTCCTTTCTTCAACCATCTGATTGGGAATTCTTCTGCTGGGTTCACAGATCTGATCTTGACTGGTGAGAGGATAGAAGCTGGTATCAAGTATGGGAAGATACAAAAGGGTGACTCCTCGAACACTGAGAAGAAACCATTCAAGAAAGAGTCCAATGATGCGTACAGTCAGAAGAGTCGTCGTGACCAACATGTAGGGGCAGTCCTGATCTCTGGTTCTATACCACGCCGACAACAGCCGAAGGGAGATCAGCGAAGGCCGGACGAGCCTAAAAGACAGTTCACCAACATCAATATGCCGTTGTCACAAGCATTGCAGCACATGTTGAAGATGAACCTAATTGCGGTGATCAACCCTCTTGCAAATCCTAAGACTTCTTCTCCGAGCTACAACCCAGATGCGAGGTGTGCTTATCATTCTGGTAGCCCGGGGCATGATACTGAGGATTGTTGGGCGCTGAAATACAAGATCCAGAATATGATTGACGCCAAAGATATCGAATTCGAGCCTGCCGAGACTCCCAATGTGATCACTGCTCCCTTGCCAAAACATGGCTAGGATGGAGAGACTCTTGTTTCATTTAAATTCTGATGTTGTATTTTTCTATGCTTATACAAACAATTATCATGTCAAACTCTATTATTTCATTAATGCATTACACGTGTCTTGTTTTGAAGTAATTGTGTTCGCTATATTCAAAATTGCTTTTATTTTTCTTGATGTTCAAACTCTCAATTAATAATTCTAAGTCTCTTGAGGGAGGATGACAAAAACGATACCACGATCTACAGTATGCTTTTGAACAGACCCCGCTGATGAGGTACAGGCATTGTTTCAATTCCTAAACACTGGAGTTATAAGGAAGATAATCCCTCGTCAACCCCTTTAAGCCAAAGAAGTTTTTCTTTTCGAAAATTAAAACCCTTGATCATAACCTGGGACAGGGTAGTTCTCTCAGTTAACCCAAATGCACAACAAATGGCACCAAAGGAGTCCTTAAAAAATAAAAGACAGTGATGGTTCCGAATAATCATAAAGACAGGCAGTCATCATTTCTCAAAATAAAAGCCCAACAAGTCAAAACCTATGAAGAAGACTTACAAAAACAGGGGCATCCCGCTGATTGTAATCACAAAAAGGAACAGTTCAGGCAAAAAACAGGGATAACAAAATCAAAAAAAGAAAGAGGTCCTACAAACCCTCAACCAAAAAGAATGACTGCCTATTCAAAATAAACTGTCAATATCCGAACCATCATTGGAATATCAGGACAAAGACTCAAACAAGGTCTAACGCACGATCAGCTGAGTTTAGGTTTGAAGAACGTCACGAAGAACGGGTGGGTACAAATAAAATTTGAGCCATTATCCTTTGTTTCTTAAACCGTGAACCAGGCCACGTTATAACCCTTAAAAGTCCTAGCTGAAGCATGGGTTAGTTCGAAAGCATACTGTTACAAAGGTATCCTGACTCCTTAAGGCTTGCGGTAAAATAACGAGTTGACATCACAGTTTACAAAAAATTCACTTGTTTTTATGAAAAAAAATGCATTTTCAAAAAACTTCAAGACAAACATAAGCTTTGCATTATTAATATAACATTGCTTGCATATGACTATTTATTTGAACAGCAGAGAAATTCGCACGACGAATATCTAAGTGAACAAAAGTACTTCCAACCACGGGGCAGGCATGATCATTGTCCATCATCTGGGGCAGTTAAGTCAAGATTCGGAGAATCTCTCAAAATGCCAAATAACCAGGGGCAGATCTCCATCTGAATCACTTGAGGCATTGGACACGAATTCCAGCTACGAATCTTGCCTGATCAAACGAAGATCTTCTGGTCACATGGCAACACAACAACAGTGACAACTCCCTACATTCTGAGGGTGTGGACATAGTCAAAAAAATACTACGCACAATCAATGACCCGCTAGGTTGACACACCTAGGCAAAAATAAGGGCTTCCCGGCGAACCAAAAGGGTTCGGACAAAAATAAGGGATGAAATAGAAAAATTTGTACACTCGGCAAGTCGAAAACCTGAAAAGGCGGCTTGGGCAAAAATGGGTATCCCGATGGACTGAAAACCCGAAAGGGCGGTCCAGGCAAAAGTTAGGGATCGAAAGCGTACGACTATGTCCCGTCATCTCATCACTTGCCTACCAGAAGAAGATTTGTCAATCGACAGTTATCAAGCACCTCCACAAGGTATCTTCTTCTCCCACATCAGAAACAAGGGCAATAATGAGTTGTCCAAGCGATCTAATTGCTCTGTCAACCAAGGTACCAAGGTAGGTTCGGCGGAAAAACATAACCAAGAGGCCTCCACTCCCCGGGAGTAAGACAAGGTTCCATAATACTCTCCCCCGAGTAGAGTTGGTCTCCCGTCAGCCCTGACAAGGTACAGTATCTCCAGCAAGTCAACAACGCTCTCCCCCCTTGCAGAGTTAGTCTACTGTCAGCCTTAAGGAAGTTGGGTATCCCTAGAAAATCTCAATATTCTCTAGCAGAATGTACATATGTTCCTAAGCAAGCATCCTCGACAGTCTTAATATAAGATTGTTCCCCAGTGGAATACAGACACCCATGTGGAGCCACTTCCCCAGTACAGCCCAAGAGTTTCCCCAGGAGAGTTGAATTATCCTCCCCAGTAAATTCCGGAAGCTTATCCCTAGTAGATTCTGGAAGCTTATCCCCTGCGGAGTACGAACGCATCTCCCCGGCTTTATTCAAAGGTTATTCCCCACCAGGGCTTATAACTGGGTTATCCTCAGCTAATTACCATGGAGAGATCGTCCTCGGCGAAGTTCTTCCTATCCCCCAGCGGAGTTCATCAAATCCTCCAACGAAACATATCAATGGAATCCCCAGTGGAGTTATCATCAAAACCTCAGCGAAGTATCTCTTCCCACAGAGTATTCCCCACAGAGTAATCTTTCCAATAAGTTTATTCCTCAACGGAGTCATCTTCTCCTACCGGTTTATTCTTACAACCATCATCCCCAGTGGAAACGAAGAACTCTACTCTTCAACATCAGCCCAGGATTCAACAAACTCCCGGCATTCATCAAGGATTTATTTTCCCAGACGAGAATACATTCATAAACATCATATCTTCATACATTATAGCATGCATACGCATCATACAACACAAATCTCGTTTATTTTTGAGAACATCTTAAAATCATGCAGTTCATGCATCATGACATTGCATACGACTAATACTTTGCCTTTTAAGAAAAAAGTTAATCAAAAGATGATTACCATCTACCTTTACAGTTCCAGATCAACACCGGTAACAAGCCAGGAAAATTCTGTGGACGACTGATCGTGGGTTAATATTTGAAACCAAACAGGACAATTATCTGCTTGATCATCCTCAGGCAACCCTACACCGGTTCCTTTTCTTTCAGAAGAAGTCTTACACGGGCTCATCAACAGGAAACCCTACACCGGTTCCTTCTCAATTTTCAAGACGAAGTCTTACACGGACTTATCATCAAAGTAACCCTACACCGGTTCCTTTTATTTCAGAAGAAGTCTTACACGGACTTATCTCAAGATGACCTTACCCCGATTCATCAAGAAGTTTTACACGAACTTATCCTGTAGTAACCTTACCCCGGTTCCTCCAGAAGTCTTACACGGACTTATCTCAAGATGACCTTACCCCGGTTCATCCAAAAGTTTTACACGTACTTATCCTACAGTAACCTTACCCCGATTCCTCCAGAAGCCTTACATGGACTTATCCCGACGTAACCTTACCCTGGTTCCTCCAGAAGTTTTACACGAACTTATCCCAAAGAAACCCTACACAAGTTCTCTCTCTCCAGACGTAGTTTTACACGGGCCCGTCGTCAAAGAAAACCTACACAGGTTCTCTCTTCCCAAAGATGCAGTTTTACACGGACTCGTCATCAGAAACCCTACCCAGGTTTTACTTCTTCCAGGACGCAGTTTTACACGGACTCGTCATCAGAAACCCTACCCAGGTTTTACTTCTTCTAGGACGCATTTTTACACGGGCTCATCATCAAAGTAACCCCACACAGGTTCCCTTCTCAAACTCCAGACGTAGTTTTACACAGACTCGTCATCAGTAAACCCTACACAGTTTTCCTTCTCAGCTCTAGATGCAGTTTTACACGGACTCGTCATCAAAGTAACCCTACACAGGTTCCTTCTCCATTTCAGATGCAGTCTTATACGGACTCATTATCAGTAAACCCTACACAGGTTTCCTTCCTCCAAAGATGCAGTTTTACACGAGCTCATCATCAGTCAACCCTACACAGGTGTCCTTCTTTCCAAGATGCAACTTTACACGATCCCATCATCAGGCAAGCCTACACAGGTTCCCTCTTTCAACTTACAAAAATTACAGTTCAACAGACCACCTCCAAATGGCATCTATAAGCCCATTCCCGACAAGGTTTTGTCACATCTCCAGATGGCATCTATAAGCCCATCCTCCTATCCACCATCTTTCCAAATGGCATCTGTAAGCCCATTCCCGACATCACATTGCTGATACTCCACTATGCGAGTGCAAATTTCTAGGCACTCTAGTGTTCAATCATCTTCCACCTTCGGATCACGAAAGGCACGCAAGCCAATCTACATCCTCAGGTATAAGAAGATTGAACAGGGGCAACTGTTGTACCCCAAAATTTGCCCTCCCATATTCTTCAAAGTTTTGACAAGCATCATCTCAATCTGCTCAAGAGTTGCACAGTCAAAAACCCTAGTTGCTCCACAACCAACTGCAGGGGTAAAATGGTCATTTTACAGTCAAAAGTCAAAAATTTTGGTCAACATCTTATTTTTAAGCCACAATCATCATTTGACCAAGTCTTGATCATGATTCCTCAAGCATGGCTTAAAAATCATCAAGATGGAAAAGTTTCCATTTTTGGACAACTGAAAAGTCAACTATAACTTGACCAAGGCATAACTTTTTCATGGTTCATCAGAAAAATCCCATCCAATGCTCATTTTGAAGGGGATGACATTTCCTACAACTCATCTTCATATTCCAAGTCCAAGAAATGCTCTCACAAAAAGTTATCAATTTCAACATTATAGGTCATTTTCAAAAGTCAACAAAAAGGCACTTTAAGTCAAAGACCATAACTTGCGATTGGTAAATCAAAATGACATGGGACCAAAGGCATTGGTTAGAGCACTTCAAGACCTTTCCAAAATGTCCAAAAACATGTTCATATGATCAAAATTGAGCAAGATATGCATTGGAGAAGTTGGGAAATTTTTGTGAAATGGCAAAAGTCAACTATCCTTGAAACTTCATTTTTTGACAAAAGGGCCCACTTTCTTTCACTTTATTCAGCCTTGTCATGCCACCCACGTGTCCCATGATCAATTTCAAGATTAAACATTAATTTTTCTATTTTTATTTAATTTTATTTGATTTAATTCATTTTAAATCCATAAAATTCAAATAAAATCAAAAAAATTAATTAAATAACATCTTTTGATTTGAATGACTTTTATGTGTCATGAACAACCTACCAATTTCGTGCTAGGGCCGTTTTATGCATAAAAATTCAAAATTTGAACAAACTTGAAATGATCTTTAATGGTGGTTATGAAGAATCCAAAAACTTAATTGCAAGGGATTATTAGCTCATAATGTGACCTATTCTCATTCATTACTACATATGCAAGTGTGACAAGCCTCATTCACGACCAAAAAGCATCCCTGAAATGGCCAAACCAATTCCAAAAAAACTCAAGAAAATTCAAATCTGAATTCCACATTCCGGGCCTTTTCAAGGAGATTTAAAGGTTCAAAAACATTGTTGGGAGTCTCCATAACGCATAGCAATCACAAAGAAGCCTTGACACTCTAAGAACGCGCCAGAACAAGTCACACGGTTTGAATTTTTTTCCATAAACGCATCCTTTGATTCATGCATCATTAATGTATTTTGTGGTTTGTTTTGTGTTCAGAGAGACCATAAGAAGCTTTTTGTACAATTCAATTTGATTATGGTGCCCTGAATCAAAAGACACCATTGTTGAATGCTAGGTTTTCAGAGCTCTCAGATTAGGGCTTTTCACATACTGAAAAATTAGACCTCCAGACGCAGATGGTTGGAACCGTCTGAATGAGACGAAGACATTGAAACCATCGCGCCCTTTTTATATAACGTGTACATCTAATCGCTATTTTTGCATTTTGTACTTTGTGGGGGTTTAAAACCCCCGCTATTTGATTTTATGTTGCAGAGAAAATGAAGAAGATGAAGGACGTGGAAGCAGGTGGTTGGGTCATTCAAATATGACGCGCACTTTTTTATGTTTCCAGCCTATACTTTTGTTTTACATAATATATTTAATTGTCACTATATTAACAAACGCGCATAATTGGTTCAGTCGTACAGGTGCTGGAAAATGATCATTGGGACCTGGGTTCGATTCCCAGGTCCCCCAAGTCTCAATATCATTTTTTCTAACAAGTTCCCATGCAGCTTCCTAGACGCGTTCCACCATAGGCCTCATACAGATGTGCGCCAAGTGTCTCAAAAGATCAATCCAAAGGCCAAAGGGTGCTCCACACTATGCTCCAAGTCAATGAGCACGTACCTGATTCCAAAAGTCAACAAGGACTTTGTGCTTAATGGGCCAGACTTGCAGTTTTTACCTCCATTGGGCCATCAACACCCCCATTGGTTTCTATTTCTTTTTTCTATTTTCCTTTTCCCTTTTTTATTTTCTTTAGCAATTATTATTAGTATTATTTAATTAGTCAATTAATTAACATAACTAATTTTTCCCATAAAATTCAGAAAACCAAAAAAAAACATTTTATTATTTATTAACTTATAAATGTAAATTAAATTAAATTAGCTTAATTAATTAACTTTAAATGCTTTTTTTACAATAAATAAAAACAATTTAGAATTAGGTTTTTGCTAAATTTTAATTTCTATTTATTTTCTCTTTATTTTCATTAAAAACACAAAAATACAAAAATATCATTTTCTTAATTAATTAATTAATTAGTTATTAGTTTTAATTTCATTAATTACAAAAAAAGACAAAAATTCAATTCTTTCTTAAAAAAGGGTCAAAACCCTCAAGACGTTCCCGATTTAATTTATTTCGCGCTTTAATTCCTTTTGATTATGTTTATGTATCTGTACAGAGTATGTAATAGTTAATTAGGAATTTTACCGTTTTATTTAAATTCTCGCACTTATTTACCAAAACCGGTTTTTGTTTTTGGCGATGTATAGACCCGCGCCTTGTAATAGCTAGATTTACATTTCCGCAATTTATTTTCCGCACTCCTAACTGTTAACAATGCATGAAAGAATGTATGAATAATAAAACCAATTTGTAGCTCACAAAAACATGTACAAGATAAACATTAACATGAAAACAACTCACAAGCACATACCACTCCTAGGGTACGCCTCACTGGTTGCCTCGAACGTGGTCATCAAGTATAGGGTGTCTTAGAGGTCGCCCTCCTATCTAAGATCCAGTTGCCTCGAAACGGTTGCCTCGGATAAAAAGGATCTAGGACATTAGGGTTACTACTAAGGTGTCCTACCATTGCTTCGGTGACCACACATGACCCTAATCATCGAATTGACACGAATACCTCCGACGACGGTGCTACCTACCTCTCAATGGTGGGATAGCACTGTCTAAAGGACTCTTACACAGCTTAATTCCTTAGAGTAGGTAGATTCTCTCAAGTACTTGCTCTTTTCAAAACAAATAAAACATCTTTTCACACCTACACTTTCAAAAGTTTTCAAACAAATTTTTCATACACTCTTGAGGACAGATACAAGAGTTACTTAGAAATTTTTCAAACGAAACTTTTTTTCAAAACCCACACACATTTGAAAAGCAAACAAATTTTGAAAACATAAGAGCAAGTACCTAAGAGCCCGTGGATAACCACGGATAGAAAGGGTGCTAACACCTTCCCTTTCTATAAATCTACCTCCCGAACCGAGAAACATTCTCAAAGAAGGAATTTTGATGTGCTTTTGTCCTTTCCATGTTGGAGAACATAAAAGACGGTGGCGACTCTTGCTTACCGCGACATTTCGCGAAACCAGCTAAAATATAGTCAGTTCTATTTCCACCGATCACACTGCCCTTGCGGGTTTTCAACTTAGCGGGAAATTTTATTATGTTTATGTCTCTAATTTTTTCCTAGACCGCCCTTTCGGATTTTTGGCCTACCGAGACGCTCCTTTTTGCCTAAGCTGCCCTTTCGGGTTTTCAACTTAGCGAGCTGTTCTTTTATTTCTTTAGGAGAAGTATTTCTTGACTGCATCAGCATTGGTGGGACGTGGAAACTCCTCCCTATCCATAGTTTCAAGAATTAATGCACCGCCAGAGAAGGCTTTCTTGACAACATATGGGCCTTCAAAATTGGGAGTCCACTTGCCCCTAGAATCAACGTTAAAAGACATGATCTTCCTGAGCACAAGGTCGCCTTCTCTAAATTCACGAGGTTTGACCTTCTTATCAAAAGCTTTCTTCATTCTCTTCTGATATAAATGCCCATGACACAAAGCCGTCATTCTCTTCTCTTCAATCAAATTCAATTGGTCGAACCTGTTCTGGACCCATTCAGCCTCTGAAAACTTGGTTTCCGTTATCACACACAAAGAGGGAATCTCAACCTCGATTGGGAGCACCGCTTCCATTCCATACATAAGGGAGAACGGGGTTGCTCCTGTTGAAGTGCGGACAAATGTCCGATTTCCATGTAAAGCAAAAGGGAGAATTTCATGCCAATCATTATAAGTAACAACCATCTTCTAGATGATCTTCTTGATATTCTTATTAGAAGCTTCAACAACCCCATTCATCTTCGGCCTGTACAAACATGAATTGTGATGGTCAATCTTGAATTCTTCACAAAGTTCTGTCATTATCTTGTTGTTCAGATTCGAGCCATTATCGGTGATAATTCTGCTTGACACACCATACTGACGTATGATATTATTCTTAATGAAGCGCACTACCACATGCTTAGTAACATTCGCATATGAAGCAACTTCCACCCATTTGGTGAAGTAATCAATTGCTACCAAGATAAAACGATGTCCATTCGAAGCTTTGGGTTCTATCATTCCAATCATGTCAATACCCCACATATAGAAAGGCCACGGGGAAGAAATAGCATTTAGAAGCGTCGAAGGCACATGAATCTTATCCGCATAAATCTGGCATTTATGGCACTGCTTTGCAAATCTGTAACAGTCAGATTCCATTTACAGCCAATAATAACCTACCCTTAGAATCTTTTTAGCCACCGAATGTCTATTGGCATGAGTTCCAAATGAACCTTCATGAATCTCATGAATCAACATGTCTGCTTCGTGTATATCCACGTATTTGAGCAAGACCATGTCATAATTTCTCTTGTACAACACATTTTCACTGAGGAACAAGCTGCCAGCCAATCTTCTTAATGTCTTGTTATCTTTATTCGATACACCAATCGGGTATTCCTGAGTTTGGAGAAAATGCTTGATATCGTAATACCAAGGTTTCTCATCTGCTACCTCTTCTGTTGTAAACATATGAGCGGGCCTATCCAGTCGCGGAACTATGATTCGAGGTATATCATTCCAAGTATTCACTTGATACATAGAAGCCAAAGTTTCCAGATCATCCACCATTTGATTTTCATCTCTGGGGATGTGATGGAATTCAACTTTATTAAAGAAGGGTAACAATCTTCTAGCATAATCTTTGTTAGGGATCAAGCCGGGGGGACGAGTATCCCACTCTCCTTTAATCTAATTTATTACCAAAGCTGATAAACTGTGTTTTTTCCATGTCCTCAGGAGCCATTCTTATTTGATTATACCCGGAAGATCTGTCCATGAACGAGAAAACTTTGAATTTTGTTGTGATATCCACTAACATATCAATGTGTGGCAATGGAAAATCACCCTTTGGACTAGCTTTATTTAGATCTCTGTAATCTACGCACATGCAAACTTTTCCGTCTTTCTTCGGTACTGGGACAATATTGGAAATCCATTGAGGGTACACTGATGTCACAAGAAAACCGGCATTAATATGCTTTAGAACATCCTCTTTGATCTTCACTGCCATATCTAGGTGAGTTATTTGCAACTTCTGTTTGATTGGTGGACACTCTGGCTTCAACGGCAAATGGTGCTCTACAATATCTGTATCTAGACAAAGCATATCTTGATAAGACCAAGCAAAAATATCCACATACTCTTTCAGCAACTCAATCAACCTACTCCTCACATCAAGATGCAGTAACGCTCCAATCTTGACTTCCTTCGGATCTTCTTCTAAACCCAAATCGATTACTTCAATTGGCTCTTTATATGGATGAATGGAATTCTCCTCACGCTCAAGCAACCGTGAGACCTCTTCCGGAATCTTATCATAGTCTTCTTCTTCAGCCCCATACACAGGACATTCAAAGTTGGGAGAGGATGTAGGGTCATTGTATTCAACGAGTTTTTTAATTAATCTGCACATATGATTTATGATTGTTTTTAGACACTGACACATATAACAAGTGATCATGCAGATTAAATTTCAGTTATTATTTATTTTGAAAGGTTTTTTCAGATTACCATTTTCCAAGAAAAAAGATAAATAAAAACACAATTTGGGAAACAAAGACAACTTTTATTATTGATTTTAAAAGTCACAGCAAACAGATAAGCCCGTACAATATTAATACTTTCACTTTGGGAAGAGTGAAAGCTTTTCAAAAAGATTAACAAAAAAAATAACTTTGAAACATGTATGCAAGAGGGAACATCAATGGTGATCCAGTTATGAACCCTAACTATGTGCGTCACATAATTCGGTATTTCTGGCTCTGCTTCATCTTCCACAATGGAATTAATCCCGGAGACAATTGGATGAAGATAAACCCCGCTACGGAAGATGTCTTGATACTTTCCTGCAGAAGACTTCGGCTTCATGCTCTTACCTTTATCAATCTTCATAGAGAACCCCAAGCCAACTTTGTTCTTGTTTACAGGTGGATCCACAATCTGTCCCCATACCTCACTATGACCATTACGCACAACCTGCTGCGCATCCTTAAGTGAAACCATAGAATTCTCATTTCCCCTTATGTTGTCAATGGATAAAGCTTGGAATTGGGTTTCAACAACAGCTTCATTCGCCTCCACAATGCTACAAGAGGATAAATGAGATATCAATAATGCTTGTTCTCCATTTATAATCACCATTTTTCCTTCACGTACAAACTTTAGATTTTGGTGTAAAGTCGAAGTGACAACCCCTACCTCATGTATCCACGGCCGTTCCAACAAGCAGCTATAAGCGGGTACAATATCCATGACCTGGAAAGTTATTTGAAACAAATGTGGGCCTATATGAATAGGCAAGTCCAATTAACCAATAACAGATTTCCTTGATCCATCAAACGCTTTCACAATAATGCCACTTGGGCGCATGGGCGTTCCTTGATATTTTAACTTCATAAGTGTACTCCTTGGTATAACTTTCAAATCAGATCCATTATCAATCAGCACATTGGATAGTGAATCATTCTTGCAGTTCATAGAGATGTGGAGGGCCAAGTTGTGATTCCTTCCTTCATCTGGTAATTCATCGTCGCAGAAACTCAAGTTATTACATGACGTAATGTTCCCTACTACATTGCTGAATTAGTCTATAGGCATGTCACTTTCCACAAAAGCTTGGTCCAATACCCTCATCAAAGATTCCCTGTGAGCAGAGGAGTTCATCAATAAAGCCAAGGTAGATATTTTTGAAGGAGTCTGCAGTAGCTGATCCATAATTCTGTAGTTGTTCATCTTGATTATCTTAAAAATATCATCCACCTCTTTCTCTAGCGTAGATCCACTAGATTCACCCACTGCCTTCTTGGGTTCAACATTTTCAATAATTTTATTTCCAATACTAATATCCCCATGAACAACTGGTGCAAATACATGACCACTTCGGGTCACTCTGCTAGTCTCAGCAATATTTCCAGCATCAGGCATTGGCTGGATGGGAACTTCCACACCATCCTCTAAAATTGTAGCATTATATTTGTAGGGTACTTCCTTATCTGACTTGTAGGGGACATGACCCGACAAACTAATCACCAATGGAGTCATAGTTGGCTTGCTATGATACTCAACTTCAAAATGGGCAGGTACACCAAAACAACGTACAATAACGTTTACCCCCTCTTCAACACAATCAATCATTATTGAGTCATCTCTGGAAAACAAATCCTCATCTGAGGAGAAATACTTTTCTGCAGAGGCATACTCATCATTCGACTCTTCTTCATCCAAACAAACCTCAATCATATCAACTTCATGGTAATCATCCCTTTGACCTGTAACCTTGATGGTTCCATTATCCAACAAAAACTGAACACCTTTCCTCACAATTGAACATCCTCGAGAGTCTTGGAAGCAAACTCGGCAAGATCCATACTGATGTTCCACCTGACCAACCATGTGGCAGAAAGTAGCGTGCAATTGCACAAGGTCCTCATTCATATACTCCACATAAAAAATTCTCAACTCTCCGGGACATCCTGAAACCATGTACACTTCCTCTTCATACTCTTCCCTAGGCCTGATTATGTGGATGAGGCCCTCATCCATCATCTCCTGCAAATCAGCCTTTATCTTGTCGCAACCCTGTATGTCTGTACTGCAAATAGCACAACCGGCATGGTCATGCATATAGTAGATAAATTCACAGAGGTTTTCATGCATTTTCACCAAATCACCTCTAACCGGATTAATATCAAAAATCTGGAAGTCGTCTGGACAACCGACCACCATGTTCACAATATTGGCTCCTCCATGCTTGGGTAGAGGATTGTCTTTCACATTAGGGCCCACATCTTTGAAGGATAGAATACCATACTTCACCAATTTATACACCTCAGTCTTCAAAGGATAGCAGTTCTCAACATCATGCCCTGGTGCTCCCTGATGAAAAGCATATGTTTAGTCCGCCTTGTATTACCAAGGCAATGGTGATAGTACAACGGGAGGTGGTCGGGTATGAACCAACTTGTTCTGAATTAATGTCGGTAGTAACTCTGTATAACTCATAGGAATAGGTTCATAACTCTCCCTTCTCTAATTATACCCTTTATTCCCCTGCTGGGATGGTCTCAGATAAGCAACGGTGGTTGGAGCTACACCAATAACTAGAGTAACTGAAGCGACTTGCTGATGACGCTGATAACTTCTTCTAGGGGGATTAACTCTCCTCTCTTGCATAACAACATTTGTATCTCCTTCCTTATTTTTGGTAAACCCATAGGATGGATTCTTCGTATTTCCAGAACCTTCACTCTTTGATAAACGACCCTCTCTTACAGCCTTCTTTAACCGGATACACATGCCCACCATTTCAGTAAAGTCACTTGGCGCACTCGCTACCATCCTCTCATAGTAGAAAGCACCCAGATTATTCAGGAAAATCTTAGTCATCACCTTCTCTTCCATGAGAGGAATCACTTGGGCGGCTACCTCACGCCATCTATGTGTATATTCTTTGAATGATTCCCTGTCTTTCTGGACCATGGCGCTGAGTTGATCACGGTCAGGCACCATGTCCACATTGTATTTGTATTGTCTAATAAATGCTTCTCTCAAGTCATTGAAAGTATGGATGTTAATGCTGTCTAAACTTATATACCACTTCAGCGTAACACCGGTCAAACTATTCTGAAAAAAGTGAATCAGCAGATGCTGATCATCAGTATGGGTAGACATTCTTCTTACATACATTACCAGATGAGCACGAGGTCAAGTGTTTCCCTTGTACTTTTCAAACTCCATGACCTTAAACTTTGCAGGTATCTTAACATTTGGGACCAAGCATAATTCATTCACATTCTGCCTGAATAACTCCTTTCCCCTAAGGGCCTTCATCTCCCTCTGCATCTTGTCAAACTGTTCTTAAAAATAATCCATTCTATCATAAAGACCTAAGTCTTAACTTTGAGGAGGAAAAGGGCGACACACATCATCATTAACAAATGGAACCATATTCACCGAAGGAGGTGCAACAGGAGAAACATGCACCACAGGAGGTGCGGGAGTAACATTAGTCTGAACAACCGGAGCTTTTTGAGGACCAAGATTGAAACTTTCAGGCGCAAAGTTCTCTGGCATTCCCCATGAATAACCTTGAGGCATGCGATTCTAAACAACAGCTCGAGTAGCAGACACAGGAATGGTCGGAGCTTCGGCAATAACCCTTGTTGGTTGAGGTTTAACACTCGGTGGCTGATTCTGAACAGCCACCAGAGATTCCATCATAGCAGTATGATTGGCCATGTCGGCCTTCAATGCAGAAACCTCCTCACGCAGCTCGCGATTCTCTTGTTCTAAGTTGTCCATCTTCCTTATGAAATTAGTTCGAGTGTTGTAGTGGTGAGATAGCTTTCTCAACAAAGTAAAGAAGCTTGGTAAGACACCAGGATATGCATAAAAAATGCAAGAAATATGTGCAATATGATGCATGATATGTGTGATACGGTGGGAGAACTGACTATGAGGTTTTGCGTTTGTTTTCGCAAATGTTTCGGTTGAGCAAGAGTCGCCACCGACTTTTTATTTTATCCTAAGGAAAGGTTAAAAAGCACAGCAAAAACATTTGAGATGTTTTCTTGGGTTCGGGGAGTAGATTATAGAAAGGGAAGGTATTAGCACCCTTTCTATCCATGGTTATCCATGGGCTCTTAGTTACTTGCTTAGATCAACTTGCCTTGGTTTTCAATTGTTTGAAATGGTGCTTTGTGTGTGTGGGTTTGAAAATGTTTTGAAAAGAAGCCAATGTGGTGGCAACCTTTGTAATGATCCATGTTGGAATGTATACAAAGGTGTATGTCTTTTGAAAAGGTTTTCAATGTTTTTTTTGAAAGTTGTTTTGAAAGTGTAGTGATGTGTGGTTTTTGAAAATAGGCAAGTGTTTTGTTTTGCAAGTTTTGATTCAAGTAACTAAGAGGTTGTCTACTCCTAAATTTCTCAAAGATCTTTGCTATGTTTTAACCCTTTTAACAATTTTTGTTCCACCATTGCATTTGGTGGACAATCTTGTGCTAGGATGTGAACGGGACGGGCGCGGGTCATCGTTTAGACCATAATTGCAATGGTGCCAAGTATCTTTGGGCAATCTTTCCTTTGAGGGACTTGATCATTTTTAGGCAACTTTCGAAAGCGTCATCGAGGGACTATGATCATTTGAATTGTTTTTGTTTTGCCCAAAGAGACCTAACATGCAATATGGCCCATTATTGAAGGCAACAAGTGGAATACCCTAGGGGTGCAAGTGTGGTTAGTGTTGTCCATTTTCATGCTTGATTATCTTTGAAATTAGGTCAAACTATTTTGGTTGATTGATTTGCATACAAACCCTAATTCTAACATGGCATAATTAGAAAGCTTTAAAGTGCGAAAAATAAAGTTCCTAAGTTATTACAACACAATATATGGGAAAGGGGGTACAAATGTTCAAATGGGGGGTATTTTGACAAGGAATTTAAACCTAGACTATTACATCAAATTGAGAATTTACAAGATATTTAATATACAACAATTAAATAAAAATGGAATAAATATGCAAGATGCAAAAAAATGTTTTTTATGTATATGAAAAAAAAAGTGTTTTTATGTATAAAGGAAACAAAAATAAAAGTATTAGTTTTTTGGAGTTTTTATGTATTTAGGGCAAAACCCTAATTTATTAAATAAAAGGTATTAATTATTTAATATGTACAATATTTATTAGTTATGTACAAAAATAAAATAAAAATGAAGTATATTTGTTAAAAGGGTATTTTTTAATGTTAAATATTAATAAAAATAAATAAAAATAAATAAAATGTATATATTTTGTATTTTTACCCTAAATATACTAATATATATGTAAATATTTATATTATATGATAAATATATTAAATATATACTAAATAATAATATTTAGTATTTATAAAAAAAGGTATATTTTATATAAAATATTTTCAGAAGATAAAATAAAATAAAAATGGAAAATAAAATGTGTTTGCATTATTTTAGTATTTTTTAAATAAAAGTATGTAAGTATTTATTTATGTACAAACATTATTTTAAACAAATAAATGCCTAATAAATATAAAAATGGTGTGAAAAATATTTTTTATATTTTTAATATTATTAGGAAAAATAAATAAGTCAGAAATAAAAAACAAAAGTCAAAAAATGATCAAAATGAGCACAATGGGCCAAGGGGGTTCAAAAGTAACAAAAGGGTGCAAATAGGAAACTGAAACAAAGCCCATCCCAAAAAGACCTTCTTCAACTTTGAACCTGTATGAACAACAATCAACACGCGCTTTCTATCTCCCAATTACTGGACTTTCAAGCAAAACTCACAACATGAAAAATGTAGAGCATTAAGAGACGAATCCAGACATATAAAGAACATGACTTAACTCTCTAAGATGAGAGAGAATTTCTTCTCCCCCAATTCCTGACCTAGTTTTTGTTCCATGTTCAGACATTAAATTCTCATAGCACACATAATATAAATGAAAACTAATTACATGGGCATGTTCAGGGCTATGAATGTGACATATTTTCTTCACAAACCTAAAGCTAACAATGCCTGGATAGAGAGATACGAGTTCATGAACTTACCTGTTCAGTTGGAATCGTATCTGGTGATAGAGGTGCTTTCAATGCAAGGTGATGATTGGTACAGCTTCTTTGATGTCCATGGATGCTATTCTAAGCTTTACTTTGTTTGGAAACCAAGAGAATCGTGCTATGGAACTTCAACTGCAAAACAAGAAAATGAAAATGGTGATGTTGCTTGGGAGTGTTACAGGTCGTGTTTGAGGCTTGGAATAGTTTCAAGGGATGATGTGGGATGTGTTTGAAGTGATTTTAGCAAGAATGCATGAAGGAAATGAACTATGCCACTCAAACTGCAGGGATGCCCTGTTTTGGTGCAGGTCAATGGTGATTTTGTGAATGGGGAGGTACTGGGGGTGATAGGCTCGTGTCTCAGGTCAGGATGGATGTTTAGAATGTGTTTGACAAGTTTGCTTAAGCCTGTGTTAGCTGAGATGAGAGTTGGTCTAAGTTATGGCAAGTTTCTTCTATCTTAAGCAACCAAATGTCCACTTGAGTTTTAGACTGATAGAGGCCCCCCTCATGTGTTGCTAACCTTCCCCTTGATCAGTGTGTTTTGTTCATAAACTTGTGCCAAAGAGATTTGCACTGTACTTGCTTGGATTGCTAATTGACATAAAGTTTACTTTTGCAAAAATGGACATTATGCTTTTCCTATTTTGGGACTAAACCTTTATGTAATGCTTGAACACATAAAATATGGTCTTGGAACAATGAGTTTGCATTAAATTTATGAGTGCAAAAGGGATATAGGACCTGTAATCAAGTTGTGCAAGCTGATTTCAAAATGGCCTAGATGTATGAACATGTAACTTGGCCAAATCAAAAGTGAGTTTTTCCCAACTTGCCAAATTCGATTCTCCATAACCATGAGGTTGTTTGATGAGTTCTTGGACATTTTGGAAAGCTTGGAATGTGTACTACAATCCATATTTGAAATGCAAATTGAAATTCCAAGTGGAAGTATGTGAAAAATGGTCTTGAAGTTAGGTAAAAACCTTGCCTAAAATAGGTCAAAATTTCTCTAAGTTAAGAATGGTTTGGTACCCTTATTCCAAAAATTATAACTTGAGCTACAAGCTTCTTTGAGGAAACTTTGTGAATCAAAGTTGTACATTTTGCAATAGGCTACAACTTTCATGTTTTGACTTTTTCTTGAATCCAAATGAATCTTGGTGAGAAAGTGGGACAAAGTTAGGAAAAAATTAGGGTTTTTCATAACTTAGAAAAATTCTAAGTTATGAAAAATGTTCATTTCAAACCCTAATTTGCAATTCTTGATTTATTGATGAACAAGTTTCATGATTTGGCATGTTTTGATGAAAAATGAATCTTGACACTTGATTTTGACCAAAAAGTCAAAGTTTGACTTTTCAGTATACAGTCAAAATTGATCAATTGACTGGGAAATTCAACTGTCAATCTTGTGCATTTGGGATCTTTTGAACTTGTTGAGTATGTCAAGAAAATTCCATGGGGTCCTTGAGTCCATATGTGAGCTTGGTTTGCCATTGGCTAGGTCAAACAGTCAAAAATTGCCTTTGTGCAGTCAAAACCCTAAAAATGACCATTTTGCCCTTTTGGTGATCTGATCAAATTTCTTGTGGAATTGTGATCCAAACTTGATCAAATGGTCCATGTGAGTTCATAATGTTGATGTGGGTCAATTTTCATGAGATTTGACTGTCAATTGGCCATAGTTGACTTTTTCCCCAATATAGCTGATTTCTAGGTCAACTGTCCAATTGACTGGGCAAAATTTGGAATCAAGACTTGAAACTTGGTATGGATAAATTTGGGAGTCCAACATGAAGCATGAAAGTCATCTTAGGAATTTTAGGTCAAAATATATTTGTGCAAACACAAACCCTAATTTGGGTCAACAGTGCAAGGAGAAGTCTTGAGTAGAGGAAACCCTAACTGGATCTTGAGCTCCAAGGGTCTTGTGGTGAGAAAATGTTGAGAGAGATGGGAGGGCAAATTTTGGAGTACAACAGTTGCCCCTGTTCAATCTTCTTGAACCTGAAGAGTTAGATTGGCAAGTTTGCCTTTCGTGACTCGAGGGTAAAAGGAGATTGGACACTAGAGTGCCAGGAAATTTGCACTCGCATGTTGGAGTATGAGCAATGTGATGTCGGAAATGGGCTTATAGATGCCATTTGGAGAGATGGTGATTAGGGAGATGGGCTTATAGATGCCATCTGGAGACGTGACAGAACCTTGTCGGGAATGGGCTTATAGATGCCATTTGGAAGTGTTGATCGCATAAGAGATTCCTTAGCGAGAACTTGTGTATTTTGAGAAAGACAGATATTTTCCTGGCTTGTTACAGGTGTTGATCTTCAATCTTTTCATGCAGATATGCCCTGGCTAGATACAGGTGTTGAATCTACACTCGGTTTCTCACAGATATGCCCTGGATGGATACAAGAATCGAATCTGGAAATAGTCGTCAACAGATATGCCCTGGCTGGATATAGGAATCGAATCTTCGAACTACTCAGATGTGCCCTGGCTAGATACAGGAATCGAATCTGGAATTGTTGTCAACAGACATGCCCTGGCTGGATACAGGAATCGAATATGGAAATAATCGTCAACAGATATGCCCTGGCTGGATACAGGAATCGAATCTTCGAACTCTTCAGATGTGCCCTGGCTAGATACAGGAATCGAATCTGGAATTGTTGTCAACAGATATGCCCTGGCAGGATACAGGAATCGAATATGGAATTGTTGTCAACAGACATGCCCTGGCTGGATACAGGAATCGAATCTGGAATTTTGATAGTTGATAGATATGCCCTGGCTGGATACAGGAATCGAATCTTCAAACTCTTCAGATGTGCCCTGGCTAGATACAGGAATCGAATCTGGAAACTGATCACTCACAGATGTGCCCTGGCTAGATACAGGAATCGAATCTGGAAACTGTGACAGTTGAAGGTAGTTGTCTTTTTCCTGAAAAGGCAAAACATCAGTTGTATGCAATGTCATGATGTATGGCATGCATGATGTCATGACGTTCAAAATGAGATAGTGTCATATGCACTTTATCATGTATGTAAGCAAGATGTATGAAATGCGAAATGTTTATGAATGTATTTTTGTCTAGGAAAATAAATCCTTGACGATCGGCCGTGGAATTAAACCCAGGGCTGACGTTGAAGAGTAGAGCTCTTCGTTTCCGCTGGGGATGACGGTTGCAAGAATACACCGATAGGAGAAGATGACTCCGTTGGGGAATAAAATTGTTGGAGATATTACTCTGAGGGGAATTACTCTATGGGAAGAGATACTTCGCTAAAGTTTGATGAGAGCTTCACTGAGGATTTCAATGATGGACTCCGCTGGGGATAACAAAAATAAACTCCTCTGGGGATGACAAAGATAAACTCCGCTGGGGATTGAAAGAATTTCGCCGAGGACGATCTTCCGTGGTAATTAGCTGAGGATAACCCAGTTATAAGCCCTTGTGAGGAATAACTTTGAATAAAGCTCGGGAGAGACGTCCGTACTCTGCAGGGGATAAGCTTCCAGAATCTACTGGGGATAAGCTTCAAGACCTGCTGGGGATAAGAATTCCACTTTCCTGGGGAAACCTTTAGACTGTACTGGAAAATGATTCCACTGGAGTGTCCGTATTCTGCCGGGGAACAATCTTAGATCAAGACTTCTGGGGATGCTTGCTGATGAATGCCTATACTCCGCCGGGGAATGTTGCTATCTTGTCTTACTCTGTGGGGAGTTGAGATAACTTGGTCACATTCTTCAGTTAAATCTACCTTGGTACCTTGGCGGACAGAGCAACTAGACTGCCCGGACAACTCTACATTGCCCCTATTTCTGATGTCACCTGTAATCAGCCTTTTGTTTCGTATGCAAGTACTTATGAATTAGCAATTTAATTTCAAATGCATATACCAAAAATGAACATTGGACGTTCTTCGCAAGACAAAACAGAAAAAGGAAAAACAATTGGCAATGTTTGGAAAAGTGAATTTGTATTGATTTTGAAGTTTTCCTGTAAATAGGCGTTTTTGTACAAGAGGCCGAAGTCCTAGTAAGAGAACGCCGCCGAATAACATAAAGTTTATACATTTTTAAAAGGAAACAAAACAGCTATGTGCACAATATTCCCACTGGGTTCCATCTCTGCTATCGCCTTTATGTCTTCAAGCGTCTCATCACTCTGCTGCTCAGTTGAAGATGAAGCTGATTGATCGATGCCGAGGTCCGAGCTAGATAGTTGACGTCGAATTCTGGATGCAAGATGATCCAATGAGACATAGTGTTACACTTTATCCCTAACTTTTGCCTGGACCGCCCTTTCGGGTTTTCAGTCCACCGGGATACCCATTTTTGCCCAAGCCGCCTTTTCAGGTTTTCGACTTGCCGGGTGTACAGATTTTTTTCATTTCATCCCTTATTTTTGCCCGAACCCTTTTGGTTCGCCGGGAAGCCCTTATTTTTGCCTAGGTATGTCAACCTAGCGGGTCTTTGATTCATGTGTAGTATCTTTTTACTATGTCTGCATTGGCGGGGTGAGGAAGGTCGTCACCATCCATGGTGGTTAAAATCATGGCTCCTCCTGAGAACACATGTTTAACCACAAATGGCCCTTCGTACGTAGGGGTCCATTTGCCCCTGGGATCACTTTGGGGAAGGATGATGCGTTTGATTACCAGGTCCCCAACTTGATACTCTTGTGGTCTAACTTTCTTGTTAAATGCCCGAATCATCCGTTTTTGATACGTCTGACCATGACAGATAGTAGTGAGTCTCTTTTCGTCAATGAGGTTTAATTGATCAAGTCGAGTCTGGATCCAGTCATCTTCACTCAAGTCTGCATCCTTCATTATCCGGAGAGAGGGTATCTGGATTTCAATCGGCAAGACTGCCTCCATGCCATAGACCAAGGAAAAAGGTGTTGCCCCAGTTGACGTCCTTACTGAGGTACGATACCCGTGAAGAGCAAATGGTAACATTTCGTGCCAATCTTTGTAGGTCACTGTCATCTTCTGCACAATTTTCTTGATGTTTTTATTAGCTGCTTCTACAGCCCCATTCATCTTCGGCCGGTAAGGAGAAGAGTTGTGGTGCTGTATCTTGAATTGCTCGCAGAGCTCAGTGATCATCTTGTTGTTAAGATTGGTACCATTGTCTGTAATTATTCTCTCCGGGATGCCGTACCGACAGATCAGGTTATGCCGAATGAAACGTGCCACGACGCTCTTGGTTACCGTGGCGTAGGAAGTTGCCTCAACCCATTTCGTGAAGTAATCAATCGCTACCAAGATGAAGCGATGCCCGTTGGATGCCGTCGGTCGGATCTCACCGATCATATCGATGCCCCACATTGCAAAAGGCTAAGGTGCCGTCAGGACGTTCAGAGGAACTGGAGGGATATGCACCATATCAGCATAGATCTGGCATTTATGACAAGTTCGAGAATGTTGGTAACAATCGGCTTCCATTGTGGACCAGAAATATCCTGCCCTGAGGATTTTCTTTGCCATGGTATGTCCACTGGAATGTGTTCCGAATGTACCTTCATGTAGTTCTACCATGATCTTCTCTGATTCAGTCTTATCCATACAACGCAGTAGAGTTGAATCATGATTTCATTTGTAGAGAATGTCGTTGCTGAGGAAGAATTTTGCCGCGAACCTTCTCAGAAACTTCTTATCATTGACAGACGCACCTTCAGGGTATTCCTGAGCTTCCAAGTATCTCTTCACATCATGATACCAGGGTTTTTCAGTCACCTCCTCGGCCTCAAGATCGCAGCAGTATGCAGGTTCGTCCAACTTCCAGATAATGATCCGGGGAGCCTCATTGTCCCATTTGACTTTGAACATTGAAGACATCGTAGCTAGTGCGTCCTCTAACTGATTCTCCTCTCTTGGGAAGTGCTCAAAAGTTATCTCTTCAAAGTGGGGAGGCAAAGTCAACACATACTCCTTGTAAGGAATAAGATTTGGGTGTTTCGTATCCCACTCGCCTTTGATCTGATTGATCACGAGAGCGGAGTCTCCGAAGACACTCATAAACTTGATCCTTAAGTCGATTGCAGCTTTAAGACCCATGATACATGCCTCATATTCTGCCATGTTGTTGGTGCAGTTGAAACATAGCCGGGCGGTGAGTGGAGTATGAGTTCCTTTGGGGGATATGATTACAGTGCCGATTCCATTACCCAAAGCGTTCGAGGCTCTGTCGAAATGCATAGACCTTCGGGATCCTTCTTCAGGTCCTTCATCCGGTCCAGGTACTTCACAGTCAGTTACTACCATGATATCTTTGTCCGGAAATTCAAAGTTCAATGATTGGTAATCGTCCACAGGTTGGTGTGCCAAATGGTCTGCCAATACACTTCCCTTGATTGCTTTTTGAGTTGTGTATTGGATATCATATTCCGTCAAGATCATTTTCCATCTTGCTATTCTTCCAGACAGAGCAGGCTTTTCGAATATGTACTTGATGGGATCCATCTTTGAAATCAACAGAGTGGTGTGAGTCAGCATATACTGTCTCAGCCGGCGAGCAACCCATACCAGAGCGCAGCAAGTTTTCTCGAGCAGTGAGTACCGAGACTCACAGTCGGTGAACTTTTTGCTCAGGTAATAAATAGCGTGCTCTTTTCGGCCAGACTCGTCATGCTGCCCCAGCACACACCCCATTGAATTATCAAGCACTGTCAAGTATAGTATTAGAGGTCTCCCTTCAACCGGAGGCATAAGAATGGGTGGTTCTTGGAGATACTCCTTTATCTTTTCAAAAGCAGCCTGACATTCATCGTTCCAGCGTACTACTTGATCTTTCTTCAGCAATTTGAAGATTGGCTCACAAGTAGCAGTTAGATGTGAGATGAATCGGGCAATGTAATTCAGTCGCCCCAGAAAGCCTCGGACTTCTTTCTCTGTCTTGGGAGTCGGCATCTCTTGTATGGCCTTCACCTTAGCAGGGTCCACCTGAATACCTTTATCGCTTACAATGAAACCTAGCAATTTTCCCGACCTTACACCAAAGGTGCATTTGTTTGGGTTCAACCTCAGCTTGTACAACTTCAGTCGGTCAAACAGCTTCCGCAGATGGTCAAGGTGTTCCTCCTCAGTTTGGGACCTGGCAATCATATCATCGACGTACACTTCAATCTCATGGTGGATCATATCATGAAATAAAGCAACCATGGCACGTTGGTAGGTTGCCCCAGCATTTTTCAACCCGAATGGCATGACCTTGTAGCAGAAGGTGCCCCACTGAGTGACAAAGGTAGTCTTTTCCATATCTTCCGGAGCCATCTTGATCTAATTATACCCTGAAAAACCATCCATGAAGGAGAACACCTTGTGTTGAGCAGTATTTTCAACTAGAACGTCGATGTGAGGTAGGGGGAAGTCATCCTTGGGGCTTGCCCTGTTTAGATCCCTGTAATCGACACACATTCTGACCTTACCATCTTTCTTTGGCACTGGCACCACGTTGGCGACCCACTGAGGGTAAGAAGTCACTGCTAGAAACCCGGCATCGAATTGCTTCATAAACTCAGCTTTGATCTTTTCGGACATCTCTGGACGCATACGGCGAACCTTTTGCTTTACCAGAGGGCAGTCTTCCTTGGTAGGCAGGTGATGAACTACAATGTCGGCATCCAAACCAGGAATGTCTTCGTAAGACCAAGCAAAGATCTCCATGTAACCATGTAGCATCTGGATCAATCGTTGCTTCACGCTGAGCTCTAGATTGGCACCAATCTTGACTTCTTTTCTATCTGTCTCAGTACCCAGGTTCACTATTTCCACCGGCTCTTCATACGGCTGAATGGCCCTCTCTTCCTGGAGTAGCAATCTTGCGAGTTCACCAGGCACTTCGCAATCATCTTCACCTTCGTCTTCGGCCAAGTTGATCGGATTTTCAAAGTCATAACTGGCAGTAGCAGAGCTGTTACCAGTGAGATCCATAGTGGATTGAAACCTGTATAAGTGAGTGTGTGTAAATATAGCTGTTTTGCAATATATAACACAGAAAGAAAAAGAGCACAAGATTTGAAATGCAACAAACGTCCAATGTTTTGATTAATGATATATGGAAATGTCATACAAAAAGCCCTCACAAATGGAGCCACGGTGCCCCGGGTAGGACACCGAGCCAATAAAAGTTTCAACATATTGTTTGTTACAAATAAAAGAGTTAATTACTGCGTGACAAATGTAATAGGTGTAAAATCCTTTGCCGTCCAGTTGCTTGGTCCGTTGTGGGTTGTTGGATAGATCCAACTGTCAAACTGTGCTTCCTCTACGTCCTCCTCGATAGCATTCACCCTTGGGTTGGTGATGAACACCGGAGCCTTTCTGATCTTTTCCTTGCGAACAGCCCTCTGAGCCTCTGCAGTGAAGCCCAGCCCAAACCTGTCGATCTTTTGAGTGAAGTCAGGAAGTTGTCCCCAGTTTGCGCACTTGCCTATCTCGATTACAGCCCGGGCATCCTTCAAGGAAGCCATCTTCAGAGGAAAGTCTTCTTCAACCACTGCCTCAGCTGACGCCAACGTTGGAGGTACCTCCTCAAAATGTTGAAAGGGGGTTTCAATAAACTCCCCGTCCATCTCGATATACCGGAATGAATTCAAGTGACTAACCATGTATTCCTCCTCACCCTGCACAGTAACAATCATCCCTTTGACAGGGTATTTGAGCTTTTGGTGTAGAGTGGATGTTACCGCCCCAGCCTTGTGAATCCAGGGTCGACCCAACAAGCAGGAATAAGATGGACGAATATCCATCACGTAGAACGTTGAGTCAAAGACTTGGGAACCCACACGAATAGGAATGTCTACCTCACCGTTCACCATTCTCTTAGAACCATCGAAGGCTCTAACAATGATGTTACTAGGTTTCAATTCTAGGCCCTCGCAGTCCAACCGATCTAAGGCCTTCTTGGGCAAAACATTCAGGGAAGAACCGGTATCCACCAATACGTGTGCGAGAGTAGTGCCCCTGCATTCTATAGAGACATGCAGGGCATCATTGTGATTTTTCCCTTGGTGGTAAGGTCAGCATCCAAGAACCCCGAGCCATTGTCAGCTGTCAAATTAGCCACACAGTCAGTGAACTGATCTGCAGATGTCTCTTGCGGCACATGGGCTGTTTTCAGAAATGAAATCAGGGCCTTGGCGTGGGCCTATGAGCACAACAATAATGACAGCATATATATTTTGGAGGGGGTATACCCCAGCTGTTCAACAACATTGAAGTCACTCTTTTTAATGATTTTAAGGATTTCCTCCATCTCTTGTTGGGAGGCTTCAACAACAGTCTTTTTTGGTGCCTCCGTCCGGGCAGGAAAATCGGTAGCAACTTCTTTTCCCCGAGTATCAGAGGACTCGGCGGCAGTAGTAGACACAGGAACTTGATTTGGAACATGCACACTTGCAGGTGTGATGATAAGAGGTTTTCGGATAACTGGTGGTGCAATGTCAGGCGAGAAAAGCCTGCCACTGCGGGTAATCTTGGCGGGACCAGTGATGTTACTGATACTGGTACCGATGTTGAACTCCTGCTTCACTCCAAGCACATACACGTCTGCCCCATAATGCCATGGGACAGCCTTGTCAGATTCATAGGGGAGGGGCCCCGGAACAATAATGGTAATGGGTGCAACAGACATAATTTGGACTGGCTTCCTCGGGGGAGCCTTGGTAGGATTGTTGAAAATTGTGACGACAGATACTTCTTCAGCGGAAACAAACGGAACAGCAGTTTTCTTGAACAAAATTTCTTTGCTATCCATCAGGCTTTGGATGCCTGATTTCAGCAGCGGACAACCGGTAGGGATAACAGCACACAGGAGGCAACCCTTGCTACAACCCGGAAATAAACCGGCTAGTAGTAAGTTCCTCTTAACAGTCAAAAGAGGGGTAGCAACATCATTCACCGAAATAGCATACAAATCTTCCTCGACAACATTTACTCTATGCTGGGGCATAGGAGCAGTTACAACATTTGGCCTCTCAGGCGCCTCAAACTGAATTTCCTTCGCGTCGATAAGGTCTTGCACTTTATTTCTCAAGGCCCAGCCATCATCAGTAGTATGCCCGGGGCTATCGGAATGATAAGCACAACGGGCATTTGGGTTATACTTAGGAGATGCATTATTCACGACCTTCGGAGCCTCTTTGATGGTCACCAAGTTGGTTGATAACAGTTGCGGTAAGATTTGTGACAAGGTCATACTCAGCCGAGTATACTGCCTCTTGGGCCTTTCACCTCTTTGTTGATTGTACTGCTGAGGAGCAGTAACAGGTTTTGAAATGACCAAGGCATTGACGGCTTGGCGGCTTTCTGGCTTGACTTGTCTTCTAGGACCATAGACTGCACTAGCTTCCTTTTTGAAAGGCCTCTTCTCAGTACTTGCGGAGGCAGCTTTCTGTATTTTTCCTGACCTGATGCCAGCTTCTATCCTTTTACCCGTCAGGATCAAATCTGTAAACCCAGCTGAGGAATTGCCAACCAGATGATTGAAAAATGGACCAGACAAGGTCCCTAGAAACATATCAACCAGCTCACGATCAGTCAATGGAGGCTACACCCTGCCAGCCAAATCTCTCCATTTTTGTGCATATTCTTTGAACCCTTCGCCCGTTCCTAGAGACATACCCTGAAGTTGGGTACGCGTAGGAGCGAGGTCAGAATTGTATTGATATTGTCTATAAAATGCGGTCTCCAAATCTTCCCAATGTCGGATACTAGTTCCATCTAGCTGATAGAACCACTCAAGCTGTGACCCCGAAAGGCTATCTTGGAAGAAGTGGATCCAAAGATTTTTATCTGCCGTGTAAGGTTGGATCTTCCTTACGTACAACCTGAGATGCAGCTTTGGACAGGAGGCTCCGTCATATTTGGCAAAGGCAGGCGCCTTAAACTTGTGTGGGATTACTACCCCAGAAGATAAGCCCAAATCTCCGAAATCCAGCCCCGGCACATTTTGAATCTCCATGGCACTCAAGCGGTCTTCTAATTGCTTGTATCTGTCAGCAGCGGGTGGGTATTGTTCGTCATTGTAATCCGTCTCGTTGTCAGAGGCTGCAGGACTAGGAGCTCCTCCTTGGGGACTGTCCTTCTCTGCAGAGGAAGTAGTTGGATCAGCCTCGTTATGGAGTGTGTTCCCAAACCTGCGTCCAGTGTTGAATAACGCAGTCCTCTTCTTCTTCTTCTTCTTTAGGAGCAGAGCCTTCAGCTCTTGTTGCCCTTGGGCCAGGTTCATCACCATCTCTTGAAACTGGGCACTTTGGGCCTGGAGGGCCTTGATTGCTTGTTCACTGGATGATTCTGGATTCATGATGACTCTTCAAATAAACAGCGAAGAAGATTAAGCAACCTGTGGAAAAAGGGTACATGTTATGCATATGGTGCGATGAGATGCGTATGTTTTATGTTTTCAAAGACAAACGAGATTCAACTTTGTAGACAAAAGAGAAACACACTTCATTAGATTCAAATTTTAAATTATTCAACAACTTGCCCTTAGGCATTACAGGAATGAAAAATATTGAAAAGGAAATAAAAGTTGTAAAAGGAAATATTCAAAGCCCATCAGTGCTCCCATGGCCTCCTCTTCTCAGTATGGATATAGTCATTCAGGACCCGCTCCTCTTCCAATTGCTTAGTTAGCCTCTGGATCTTCCGTTCCTGTTCGTTGAACTTTTCCCGATAAAAATCCCGTTCTTCCTTTAGCTACGCCCAAGATCTCTTCAGTGTGTCAAAATCAGTGGGTATCTGAGGAGGGAGGACAGTTGGAGGAACCCCATCTTCATCAGGAGATTCAAGAATGATAGGTCTGACAGCTTCGTACGGCATACCTAACTTCTGAGCACGGATGCGAACCCATCTGCAATAGGGTTCCATTGGTAGAGAAGTATTTGGTCCCAACTCATGTGGGTCAGCTTTGTGAATTCTATCCCAAGCCTTAATGAACCCTAGGCGTAGTTTGTCACTGTCAACCTGAAATTCAAAATGGAAGTGAGGAACCAACATTTCATGAGGCCCTACTCTTCTGGCTCTTCCAAACTGGCGGAGAGCTAAGCATGGATTATAAGAGATTCCTCCTTTGATACCAATCAATGGGACATTAGGGTATTCTCCTCAACGATCAATAACAGCTACCTCATCCAAACCTCTGAGAGTACAAGTGATGTCATTATCAGCGAGAGACATTAACCTATGAGCCCAACCCTTTCCTTCTTCATTCTTCAACACGAACTTAGGAAGGTGCGAAATAAACCACCTCACTAGCAAAGGAGCACAACACCATGGAGTTCCCCGTTTTCGGGCAGTACGAGTATAGAGTTGTTGCAGGATATCACCCAAAAGAGTGGGTATAGGATTCCGAGACATGAAGATCCTTATGGCATAGATACTGATAAAGGTGTCAGGATTGGGAAACAAAACCAGACCATAGATTAAAAGAGCCAGGATGTCTTCGTACGCCTTTAAGTCTAAGTCATTCCAGAAATCATTAGCTTTGCCAACCAGAAATTTGACCAAAAAGCCCTTAACTCCACTTCTAGTTTCCCAGTTAGCCAATACCTCTTCTTTGGTCAAGGGGAGGACTGCAGCAACCTCTTCAGGCCTAGCAGTCTTTTCCCAACCAGTGAATGGAGTTTGCTCCAAAACAGGGATCCCAAGCAAATAAGAGAATTCTTCCAAGGTAGGGACCAGCTGGAAGTCTTGAAAGGTGAAGCAATGATACAGGGGATCGTAAAACTGGGTCAGGACACATATCAGTTGTTGGTACCACTTTGAAGTGATCAAACCAAGGAGAGAACCATGCCTCTTGATGAAGGAAGTAGTGTTTGGAATCCTACCAACCAAATCCTTGAGCAAAGTTGATGGTTGAACAAAGTTGAGTCGGATAGTATTCCTACGCACGGGCATCATGATGTCCTACAAAACAGAGCAAAGATGAAAATTTTTTGTCTTTGAAATGGGTTAGTCCTTATACAGGATGCATGCAATGGTATGATGGCATGATGCTATGATGAAGCACACCACAAGTATTCAAACAGGCAAGCATGATAAGGCACACAAGTCACACAAGACAACCTTTAGGTTTCAGGCCAGCATGAAGTTTAGGTATTACCCTCTTTTGGTTTCGTTGGTTAAAACCTGTCCTATCAAAAGTAACCGGGTTCTAAAGGATCTCAAATCATTGACTACCCTCAATTGGTCATAACTCCAGCATCGCAATCTTTTCTTGCAGCCAGAACCATCGCGAGAGTTTAGCCTCAATGAGTGTAGCATACTGCTACTGTTCTATGGCCAAGTTTGGTCAATTTAGGGTTCTAAGGTTGGTTGGTGTTTAATGACTCCTTAGAAGACCCATATTCCCCTCGTTGCAACACAAGGGATATCGGTACAGACCAAGGTGCCACACCAACGTAGCCACTGCTTCACCCATGTCGGTCTACGCCGGACAGGTCCCTCATAGATTATGCTACCTAAAAGGGTATTCCCCAGATCCGGGTTAGGATCCATGAAACTCCGATGCAAAGCCCACAAAAATAAAAGCAAACAAAGCAAACAATTGAAAACAAAGGTGATCTAAGCCCTAAGGTTACTCCACTTTTAAATAATCCCCAACAGAGTCGCCAGCTCTGTGATACGGTGGGAGAACTGACTATGAGGTTTTGCGTTTGTTTTCGCAAATGTTTCGGTTGAGCAAGAGTCACCACCGACTTTTTATTTTATCCTAAGGAAAGGTTAAAAAGCACAGCAAAAACATTTGAGATGTTTTCTTGGGTTCGGGGAGTAGATTATAGAAAGGGAAGGTATTAGCACCCTTTCTATCCATGGTTATCCATGGGCTCTTAGTTACTTGCTTAGATCAACTTGCCTTGGTTTTCAATTGTTTGAAATGGTGCTTTGTGTGTGTGGGTTTGAAAATGTTTTGAAAAGAAGCCAATGTGGTGGAAACCTTTGTAATGATCCATGTTGGAATGTATACAAAGGTGTATGTCTTTTGAAAAGGTTTTCAATGTTTTTTTTGAAAGTTGTTTTGAAAGTGTAGTGATGTGTGTTTTTGAAAATAGGCAAGTGTTTTGTTTTGCAAGTTTTGATTCAAGTAACTAAGAGGTTGTCTACTCCTAAATTTCTCAAAGATCTTTTCTATGTTTTAACCCTTTTAACAATTTTTGTTCCACCATTGCATTTGGTGGACAATCTTGTGTTAGGATGTGAACGGGACGGGCGCGGGTCATCGTTTAGACCATAATTGCAATGGTGCCAAGTATCTTTGGGCAATCTTTCCTTTGAGGGACTTGATCATTTTTAGGCAACTTTCGAAAGCGTCATCGAGGGACTATGATCATTTGAATTGTTTTTGTTTTGCCCAAAGAGACCTAACATGCAATATGGCCCATTATTGAAGGCAACAAGTGGAATACCCTAGGGGTGCAAGTGTGGTTAGTGTTGTCCATTTTCATGCTTGATTATCTTTGAAATTAGGTAAAACTATTTTGGTTGATTGATTTGCATACAAACCCTAATTCTAACATGGCATAATTAGAAAGCTTTAAAGTGCGAAAAATAAAGTTCCTAAGTTATTACAACACAATATATGGGAAAGGGGGTACAAATGTTCAAATGGGGGGTATTTTGACAAGGAATTTAAACCTAGACTATTACATCAAATTGAGAATTTACAAGATATTTAATATACAACAATTAAATAAAAATGGAATAAATATGCAAGATGCAAAAAAATGTTTTTTATGTATATGAAAAAAAAGTGTTTTTATGTATAAAGGAAACAAAAATAAAAGTATTAATTTTTTGGAGTTTTTATGTATTTAGGGCAAAACCCTAATTTATTAAATAAAAGGTATTAATTATTTAATATGTACAATATTTATTAGTTATGTACAAAAATAAAATAAAAATGAAGTATATTTGTTAAAAGGGTATTTTTTAATGTTAAATATTAATAAAAATAAATAAAAATAAATAAAATGTATATATTTTTTTATTTTTACCCTAAATATACTAATATATATGTAAATATTTATATTATATGATAAATATATTAAATATATACAAAATAATAATATTTAGTATTTATAAAAAAAGGTATATTTTATATAAAATATTTTCAGAAGATAAAATAAAATAAAAATGGAAAATAAAATGTGTTTGCATTATTTTAGTATTTTTTAAATAAAAGTATGTAAGTATTTATTTATGTACAAACATTATTTTAAACAAATAAATGCCTAATAAATATAAAAATGGTGTGAAAAATATTTTTTATATTTTTAATATTATGAGGAAAAATAAATAAGTCAGAAATAAAAAACAAAAGTAAAAAAATGATCAAAATGAGCACAATGGGCCAAGGGGGTTCAAAAGTAACAAAAGGGTGCAAATAGGAAACTTAAACAAAGCCCGGCCCAAAAAGACCTTCTTCAACCTCTGAACCTTTATGAACAACAATCAACACGCGTTTTCTATCTCCCAATTCCTGGACTTTCAAGCAAAACTCACAACATGAAAAATGTAGAGCATTAAGAGACGAATCCAGACATATAAAGAACTTGACTTAACTCTCTAAGATGAGAGAGAATTTCTTCTCCCCTAATTCCTGACCTAGTTTTTGTTCCATGTTCAGACATTAAATTCTCATAGCACACATAATATAAATGAAAACTAATTACATGGGCATGTTCAGGGCTATGAATGTGACATATTTTCTTCACAAACCTAAAGCTAACAATGCCTGGATAGAGAGATACGAGTTCATGAACTTACCTGTTCAGTTGGAATCGTATCTGGTGATAGAGGTGCTTTCAATGCAAGGTGATGATTGGTACAACTTCTTTGATGTCCAGGGATGCTATTCCAAGCTTTACTTTGTTTGGAAACCAAGAGAATCGTGCTACGGAACTTCAACTGCAAAAAAGAAAATGAAAATGGTGATGTTGCTTGGGAGTGTTACAGATCGTGTTTGAGGCTTGGAATAGTTTCAAGGGATGATGTGGGATGTGTTTGAAGTGATTTTAGCAAGAATGCATGAAGGAAATGAACTATGCCACTCAAACTGCAGGTATGCGCTGTTTTGGTGCAGTTCAATGGTGATTCTGTGAATGGGGAGGTATTTGGGGTGATAGGCTCGTGTCTCAGGTCAGGATGGATGTTTAGAATGTGTTTGACAAGTTTGCTTAAGCATGTGTTAGCTGAGATGAGAGTTGGTCTAAGTTATGGCAAGTTTCTTCTATCTTAAGCAACCAAATGTCCACTTGAGTTTTAGACTGATAGAGGCCCCCCTCACGTGCTGCTAACCTTCCCCTTGATCAGTGTGTTTTGTTCATAAACTTGTGCCAAAGAGATTTGCACTGTACTTGCTTGGATTGCTAATTGACATAAAGTTTACTTTTGCAAAAATGGACATTATGCTTTTCCTATTTTGGGACTAAACCTTTATGTAATGCTTGAACACATAAAATATGGTCTTGGCACAATGAGTTTGCATTAAATTTATGAGTGCAAAAGGGATATAGGACCTGTAATCAAGTTGTGCAAGCTGATTTCAAAATGGCCTAGATGTATGAACATGTAACTTGGCCAAATCAAAAGTGAGTTTTTCCCAACTTGCCAAATTCGATTCTCCCTAACCATGAGGTTGTTTGATGAGTTCTTGGACATTTTGGAAAGCTTGGAATGTGTACTACAATCCATCTTTGAAATGAAAATTGAAATTCCAAGTGGAAGTATGTGAAAAATGGTCTTGAAGTTAGGTAAAAACCTTGCCTAAAATAGGTCAAAATTTCTCTAAGTTAAGAATGGTTTGGTACCCTTATTCCAAAAATTGTAACTTGAGCTACAAGCTTCTTTTGAGGAAACTTTGTGAATCAAAGTATTAGATTTTGCAATAGGCTACAACTTTCATGTTTTGACTTTTGCTTGAATCCAAATGAATCTTGGTGAGAAAGTGGGACAAAGTTAGGAAAAAATTAGGGTTTTTCATAACTTAGAAAAATTCTAAGTTATGAAAAATCTTCATTTCAAACCCTAATTTGCAATTCTTGATTTCTTGATGAACAAGTTTCATGATTTTGGCATGTTTTGATGAAAAATGAATCTTGACACTTGATTTTGACCAAAAAGTCAAAGTTTAACTTTTCAGTATAGAGTCAAAATTGATCAATTGACTGGGAAATTCAACTGTCAATCTTGTGCATTTGGGATCTTTTGAACTTGTTGAGTATGTCAAGACAATTCCATGGGGTCCTTGAGTCCATATGTGAGCTTGGTTTGCCATTGGCTAGGTCAAACAGTCAAAAATTGCCTTTGTGCAGTCAAAACCCTAAAAATGACCATTTTGCCCTTTTGGTGATCTGATCAAATTTCTTGTGGAATTGTGATCCAAACTTGATCAAATGGTCCATGTGAGTTCATAATGTTGATGTGGGTCAATTTTCATGAGATTTGACTGTCAATTGGCCATAGTTGACTTTTTCCCCAATACAGCTGATTTCTAGGTCAACTGTCCAATTGACTGGGCAAAATTTGGAATCAAGACTTGAAACTTGGTATGGATAAACTTGGGAGTCTAAATTGAAGCATGAAAGTCATATTAGGCATTTTAGGTCAAAATATCTTTGTGCAAACACAAACCCTAATTTGGGTCAACAGTGCAAGGAGAAGTATTGAGCAGAGGAAACCCTAACTGGATCTTGAGCTCCAAGGGTCTTGTGGTGAGAAAATGTTGAGAGAGATGGGAGGGTAAATTATGGGGTACAACAATATGAAATGCACATGATTAATTTTTATTATTAATATTTCAAGGGACTTAAAGATTTATGGACGCATTGCAAATATCAAAGTAATAATATATTTGAAATACTGGAAAAAATTTATTATAATAACTTCAAAATGGACTACAAGTTTCAACAATCCAAAGTACAAGATGAAAATAAAATCTAAAACCCTAAGAAGAAAAGCTGATGGAGATCACTCTATACGTTGGCGCTTCCCTATAAGCCTAGTAATCTGAGCCTTCAACTTCTGGTTGTCTTCCGCATATCTAGTGGAAACCTCCTTCCAATCACCTAAATCAGGAAGTGAGCTACTAGAACCTGACTGAGAAAATAAATCCCCTCGCCTCTCCATTATCTCTAAAGCCCGAATCTCAAGGATCTTAATCAAGTCGTCTTTGTCCTTCAAGTCTGCTCTATAGGAAATATCTAAACTTTGGCACTTATTCTTCCAAGAATCCTTTTCTTGTTGCATCCTGACTAAAGCAAGTTTTAGTTCTTCTATATCATCCAATAAGGGAGGAGTGGTCTTTGCAAACAAATCAGGCATAGGTGTTTCCCGGGAATATGGCATCTTGAACTGAATAGCTCTTGTTTGGAGCCACTGAAGATAAGGTTCCAAAGAAACAACCTCTATTGGTCCCAAATCTTTCCTACTCTTCTTATGAATGTGACGCCAGGCCTTCGCAATCTTCTCCCTAGCTTCCTTATGGTCTTCTCCCTCCTTCAAAAAGAAACTACTCCAATGAATACTATTTGGTTTATCCCTCATCGAATAACCAAGGTGTCGTCGTGCAAGAACATGGTTATAGTTAATTCCTTCCTTTGTACCAAGTAGAGGTACATTGGGGAAACTACCACAACTATCGATAATCTCTACATCCTGGTAAACTCGATGATACCAATCAACATCCGAATGAGTAAGTGCCATGATCTTAGGAGCCCAACGGGGTTCCTTCCTGATATCCCAAAAAGCATCAGACTGAGGCATATGAGAGATAAACCACCGGTACAACAGAGGCATACATCATATAATCATCCCCCCATGATAAGAATTCCCTAGAAGAATAGAGTAGTAAGCATCTCCCAACAATGTAGGAACTGGTTTTCCAATCGTGAAGATCCTGATAGCATTAATGTCAACAAACATGTCCACATTAGGAAATAAGAACAACCCGTAAGAAAGTAGAGCAAAGATGACCTCAAAAGCGACTGCACTCTTTATCCTGACAAAGTAACGAGCTTTCTCCAATAAGAACTGAGCTGGTAATGCTCTAATCCCTCCTTTAGTAGTCATATAGGCTTCAACCTCATACTTCCCCAAATGAATCAAAGCAGCAATCTCATGTGATTTTGGCTCACCCTCCAAACCAGTGAAAGGAATACGATCGGTAATAGGTAAATCCAACAGATAAGAATACTCCTCTAGCATAGGCATCAACTGATAGTCGGGGAAAGTAAAGAAATGATACATCGGATCGTAGAACTGGACCAAGGTTGAGAGAATATCCTCCTTCATCCTAAGCTTCATGAGAGGAATGATGGATCCATACTTCTTCCAAAAATCTACAGAACACTCAATCTTGGAAATTAGACTGATCAACTCATCTATCTTGGGATCCTTGAAACTATATTTTCCAATCTTTCTTTTTCCAAAATCCATGGTCAAAAAGTACCTGAGATATTCACAAATGGTCAACTTTTAAGTCCCTTGAAATAAAATTTCTTCAAAAGATGTTTATGAGTTCATGGATGCATGATGCAACAATCACACATGAGATCACACATATAGGGTTCATAGGTTCAACGTCACGAGCATGAGGTCTAAGAAACTACCCATAAGGTATGGTATAAATGTTATCACCTACCGAACAAGGTTCTACAGGTTCCCAGAGACTACATTCTTCCTTCGGATATTACCAACTTCCCGATCGACTCGGTAATTAGTAATATTCTCAAGAAAAACTCGTCTGAGCGTAGTATCGCGTGGCAACTATTTCCGGATTACTCCTTCATAGCTTCCGCACTACACCTAAAAGGCCAAGATAGGTTAGGTATTCTACGGTCCTCGGCTTCGGCAGGATCCCAGGTCGAAAGTAGTACGTCTTCTCGATTACTCAGTAAACGACACTATAGTCAAAGGGGCCTCCACTGAGTGAGGGATATCATGCCTCCTTTTTTGGGATTACTCCCTCAAAGTTAACATGACTATACCGCCCATCCTATCTTAAAGTTTTCCCAAGTCCCGATATAGGACTTATAAGTAATCACCAAGCACCCTGAAAACCGGAAAAATCCAAACAAACAGATACACAACATATAATATATAACAAACAATAGCACATATACAGATATAAACAAAGATAGGTTTAACCCACTTAGGGATTGACCAGTAAGAGGTACATCTGTCCCTAGTGAAGTCGCCATTTTTTTCTTCTATAGCGGTAGAAATGTTTAAGACTGAGCCATTAGATTGACTAGACTTATACAGATCAAAAATAAAAATCACCACCGCGCTTTATTATTTCCAAAGGAATGGGAAAAGAGTGAATAACACAAAAAGAGGGGGAAAGATTTAAGGTAAGGGGGTTGGTTATGCAAAGGGAAGGTATTAGCACCCTAAACATCTACGGTACTCCGCAAGAACCTCTTTGAAAAAATCTGTATATTTTGGATACAAAATGTTGTATGAAAAATTGATGGTTGTAGTGAGAAAAGAATTATATTCTTTATGATTTTTGCACCCGTCACGGTTGTGAACCTTTAGTGCCTAGGCACCACCTTTTGTGCAATAGGGGATCAGGGTACACGTAGTTCACCTTTTAAAAATTCTAAAACAAAAATGTGTTGGGTAATTTTATGAGATAAGAAATCATCGTCATTGTCCGTGTGGAAAACATACTTACTACCCACAATCATGAGAAAGGAGAATTTGCATCATCTCAAAGTGGAGGATATGGCTTGGATTTTAAAATCAACAATGCCTCACTCAACACCCAAGTGGAAAATATCTCTCTTTACTATATATTGTAGAAGTATAGTTGTTTGCATCACTACAAGGATTGACAAGAGTCCTATCATTTGAGAGAAATTTTGAAGTAAAAAGCCAAAGTGGAAAAATGGTTTGAAATGAGGTTGATTGACTTTTAGTCTTCTCATAAAAAATGTCAAGGTATTATTAAGTTGATTAGATTTTATTTATGAAAATGTTTTGAAAATATAATGAAAGTGGTTCAAGTTTAAAAACAAGAAGAGTTTTCAAAAGGAGGAAGAATATTTTTAAAATTATAGAAGATGGGAGGAGAAGAAGAGACTATCCTAAAGCATAAGGTAAAAGCTAGGGATAAGAACCATCTACCCAACAAGAATCAAATATTTGACATTATTAGTCAAGATAGAATTCCCATTCCTTGGATTGAAACCAAACAAGTAAAGATACTAGACCTCTTGAGAGAACCAAACTTCAAGTGTATTAAGTCTTCACAAAAATTGGGCAGAGTAACGACTGTATACGAGTGAATTCCAGATTACAAATAAAGAATGTAATCACAATAACCTGCACACAAAACAAACAAACCAACCAATGTCTTGAGGTAAACCTCAATAACTCTAGACAAAATATCAATTAAGGTCACAAGGTCTCCAACATAGGCCAAGGTTTCTAATCCTAAGTCCAAGAAGTGCAATGGTCCATAATGCCAAGGATAGTAACCAAATAGTCCAAGTATCATTAAAACCTTTTTAGGGTTCATGTTGATTATTAGGTGTCTTGAAAAAGAAAAGAAAGGCTAAAGTTAGCAAAATAAAGATAACAAGAATATAAATGCTCAAGTGAGCAAAAATACAAATACATGAAATGTAATGCTTAAAGTAAATGGTACATAAAGCATAAAAAAGTAAAAGCATAAAGTGAAACAAATTAATAATTAGTGGTTAGTTGGATGACCATCTTGAAACTTGCATTTGGAATTCATTAGAGGATTGGTAGAACCTAAGCCTCCACATAACAAGTTGCATTTGCTTTTTGTCAAGTATATCATCCATTTGGAATCCTCACAAGTACCATTTAATGATCAACGATGTTTAAGTGATCCACGTTGACCAAAAGTGTTGTAGATCCATTAGAGGATTGGTAGAACCAAAGCCTCCACACAATGAATCTCAAAGTTATTGGATCAAATGGATCAAATTAATATAATTGGGCTTGCAAACATAAGTTTGGGCCACGAATGATCATTTATTTGAATCTGGACAAAATTTAGCGCTATGTTAAGCAATTGTAAGTGGACTCATATAGAAGTCGCACCTATTTTGAGGCCGGTCAATAGCAATCTATGCACCATTTGTTTTGAGACATGATATAGAGATCAAGCTCCAATAACACTTAGTGCAAAAAGAAAGGGATGAGATGAAGAAGGGTGGGAAAGAATACAAACCACATTTGAATTAAATTTTAATTAAACTACTATTAAAATCATTCATCCATTTTTATGGAGTTAGACTCAAAATCATGGATCCAATGATATTACCAAAGTTCATAATCAAAAATTCAAACCAAGATCAGCCAGAAAATAATCACAAAATAATATTGCACTTAATATATACATTAAAAAAAGTTTTAAAATATTTTAAAATAGAAATAAAAGAGAGAAATATCAACTATGTTCTAATTAATCAAGAAATAAAAAGTAAGGCCATAGAAAAATCAGAAAAGGACTCAAATATTTTTATAAAATTTTTGGTAATTTTTTATAATCAGAAACTATTTTTAAAATTAAAAGAAATGAGTAGAATAAACCAAAAATGATAAAAAAAAATAACAAATTCAGAAATAAAAAATAAATGAGGTCACCAATATTTGTCACAATATCATTGGATCATTCCAGAATTTTTTCAGAATTTTAAAATGTATAAAAGTATTTTTAAACATTTAAAACAAATCAAATAAAGTGAAAAATTTATAAAAAATATCAAAACACAAAATAAAATTGTGAAAAAAATAAAAATCAGAAAAAGAATAATCAAAAATATTTTTCATAATTTTTTCAGACTTTTTGGACTAAAAATGATTTTTTTATGATTTTTTGAAGTTTTAAACAATTAAATATAAAAATCAGAAAATAAAATAAAAACCATAAAGATGTGGACCAATGGATGAGAGTCAAAACGCGTTAGTAATCAAATCCCAGGGATCTGGTGCGCTGTGCATATCATGGTCATTAGTGAATAAAACACTGGATCACTTATTAAATCAGAAATTAAAAAAAAACAAGTGGCGCGCCTTCATTGGTTGGAAGATGACACATTGGTCATCTTCAACCTCCAGCCAACGTGAATTGCAGGTCTCTCAACTTGCAAAATCAGAAGCTCAGACCTATACCATTCGCTTCGTCTCTTCAAGACGAAGACAACCACACCTTCGCGACAAATTTATATAAACTGTAGCTCAAGCCATTTGGAAGGAAAATTTTGAAAAGGGATTTGAAATTTCATGGTCAAAACGTGTTTCTAGATAAAAGCAAGTGTTGCAACTAGAACCAGGGCAATGAGAGCATCACAATGATATCAAAGTTTTGAAGAATTGATGGAGAAATCTACCTATTGAAGTTGAGTTGCAGAGCTCTGAAACTGGATTTATATGGAGCAATATAGGGCACGATTCTTGAAGGTAATTGTATGGTTAGCTTCAGGGAAGATCAAGGAAGGTGAATTGATAGAAAAATTGGATTAAAAAAAGGCTTGAACACTGATTACAAAGTTACAGAAAATTGAGTTATGGAGCAAGTTTGGTGGGGTGATTCTGGCTATCCAAGCTTGAGAAAATGAATGGAATAGTTCATGTATTTATAGGAGAAGCAAATGGGATCAAAAGGAAGAGTGAATGATGCATTTTGGATGGAATTCGTACAAACCTAATGCACGAGTGAAGTGTGATCTTATTTTATCCAAAACTCATCCAATCTATGCATTTTGAGGTGCTAAACACTTCTGGAAAGTTTTTTAATCAAGTTTAAATCAAAAACATGCTTAAATATTGTGATTAGAGGCCACATTATGGATTTCAAAATTCTGACTTGGTGAGAAATTCAGTTCCAAGTTACCAATTTCAAAACAATGGCATTTTCAACTCAAGGGGTCTTAGGGCATGATTCTTGATGTTTTAGAAAGATGAGTATATAGTCTTTGCAATGGAAAAAGAATGGAATCAAATGGATTCTTGAGCTGAAAGTTGCATTGAGGCAAAGTTGGGGAAAAAGGTTGACTTTCCATACTTAGAAATATTTAAAATTTTCTTCAAAAGTGACCTATAATGTCTGGCATCCAAACATGGCCTTCCACTTGGAATTTGCTCTTGACAAAAAAATATGGCATGAAATAGGCCTCTTAAATGACATTTTGAAACTTGAACAATTCAAAATATCCAAAAATTGAGAGAGTTATGAATTGTTGAAGTTGGCAAAAAATCATGAAATGACCTATAGTCTTTTGCATCTTTAGGGCATCTTCTATCCATTTTCTCAGTTTGCACATAAAAGAAGGAATAAAGTTCACATCCTCAAGATCGTTTTGGAAAAAGAGTGGGCTCATGATGATAAAAATTGACCAAGTTATTATCATTTGAAGTCACACATGGGAAATCAGGGGTTCATCTGGAGGACTTGTAATCTTTCTTCATCATCAAGTTTCTTCCACATGAAAACTCCTTGAAACTTTTGAAGTGATCTGTTAATAACCCTTTGAAGAGAAGGATTTTTTTGGAATCACTCAAAAATAACAAAAGATGAGCAAGATATAATTCTTTGAAGTTAAAAACCCTAGCTCCTAGACAAAGAAAATACTTTGAGGAACTATGACAATTTTGAACAACCTTCTTGTACCAACACTCTTGCTTTGTAAATAGAAGTTATTGAGGATGATAATGAGAACTCATAGCCACCAAAGCCACTTCCATATCTTGAGAATTTAGAGAAATATGCACTTGGGATCAATGGTAACAAGACCTTGTCCAACCATGACAACTTCTTCCCTCAACCCTTTGTACCTTTGAATCAATTTGATAACTTTGAAATGTGATGAACCCAAAATAAACCTTTCCATGCCATTTTTCAAAAACAACTTCAATGGTGAGGTTTGTAGTTCTCAAGCTTTATTGACTAGGGCATGGAAATAAACTCATGAACCCATGGATCAAATTGCTAAGCCACATTGCCTTTACCTACACTATTAACAAGTAAGACCATCCAACATTGAATTTTATCAATTAGAAAGAAATCAAGTCAAAATATCCATGATCACAAAAGAAAACAAGTCAAGGTGCTTGGTGATTCCTCAAAGAGAAAAACTAAAGATAGGGAGAGGAACCAAAAGCCCTAATGTGATATTATTGTGATTGAATCAACATGGTATGATGAAGGAATCTTAGGGGCAAAAATTTAGGTATAACAATCCCCAACGGAAGAATTCTAGACAAGATTGAAGATACACATACTCTTCATCCCCAACGATTGTCAGGGATTTATTTTCCCAGAAAAGATTATGCACGAGTTTACAACTACACTTCAACAACGTTTAACCTTCATAGATCATAACATATGGATACAAAACGCATATAACACAATCTCATTTATTTTGAAAACATCATTACGAGATGCATTTAATACATCATGAGATTGCATACAACTAACTCTTTACCTTTTCAGGAAAGATCAATCAACAAAAATTTCAATAGTTCCAGATTAATTCCTGAAACAAGACAGGACAACTATCTGTGAACAACAATTTAAATATTAATTCCTGAAACAAGACAGGGAAACTATCTACGAGACCAGGTCAGAGGTTATTTCTCGAAACAAGATGGGGTAACTATCTCTACGGCTATTAAAAATAAGTTTCCAGATTAATTCCTGAAACAAGACAGGATAACTATCTGGATAACCAGCCACAGATTAATTCCTGAAACAAGACAGGGCAACTATCTGTGACAAACTGACTGTAGATCAATTCCTGAAACATGACGGGGGCAACTATCTACGTGAACAGATTGAAGATTAACTCCAGAAATAGGATGGGGAAACTATCTTTCTTTCTCTTTGGTAAGATAAAGATCAATTCCCGAAACAGGACGAGGCGACTATCTTTATCACCAATGTTATGAACTCCCAAAACAAGACAGGTTTACTAGCAAAGCAGATTGTAGATCAATTCCCGAAACAGGACAAGGCGACTATCTACATGAACAAATTGAATATTAACTCCCAAAACAGGACATGGAAAATATCTTGCTTTCTGTTTGTTCGGATAAAGATCAATTCTCGAAACAGGAAGGGGCAACTATCTTTATCACCAACGGCATGAACTCCTGAAACAGGAAGGGTTAACCAGCAAAGCAAATTATAGATCAATTTCCGAAACAGAACAGGGCGACTATCTACATGAATAGATAGAAGATTAACTCCCGAAACAGGAAAGGGAAACTAACTTCCTTTCTTTATGGTTTGACAAAGATCAATTCCCGTAACAAGACGGGACGACTATCTTTATCCCCAATGGTATGAACTCCCGAAACAGGACGGGTTTACTAGCAAAGAAGATTGTAGATCAATTCCCGAAACAGGACGGGGCGAGTGTCTACATGACAAGCAACTATTCAAAAACCTTCTTAGAGGTTCATTCTGGTAAACACTCTTCAAATACAACCGTTACTTTGGATGGCATTTTTAAGCCCATCTCCGACAACTCTTCATCACCTCTCCAAATGGAATATCTAAGCCCATTCCTAATATAATCAAAAAACATTTTTACTTCATGCACAAGCGAGTGCAAATTTATTAGGCACTTAAGTGTTCAATCCTCTTCTACCTTCAAGTCACGAATGATGGACAAGCCAATCTAAATCTTCAGGTTTAAGAAGATTGAATATGGGAAGTTTTTGTACCCCAAAAGTTTCCCTCTCTTTTACCAAGACATTTCTCACCAAATATCTCAAGTGCTCAAGGATTCTCAAGGGTTGATCAAACAAGCTCACCTCCTAAGCACTGAGTCCACAAATTAGGGTTTTGGTTTTCTCAAGAAAAATTGGAATTTTGATGCCTCAAGTGACTTTCATGATTCATCATGGGTCTCCAAGAATGCACATACCAAATTTCAAGTCTTGCACCACAAATTTGCTCAGTCAATTGCTTAGATGACTAGAAATCAGCTGTATGGGGCAAAAAGTCAACTGTGGTCAACATACAGTCAAGCTTCATGATTTTTGACCAACATCAACATTTTAAAGTCATATTCATAAGTTGATCAAGGTTTGATCATAATTCCTTAAGAAAAGCACTCAAATTATCAAAGGGGGGAAATTGTCAAAATTATGGTTTTGACTGAGAGTGACTGATCATTGACTTTTGACCTAGTACATGAACTAATGGCTTGAAGCATGATCTCAAGGACTCAAACACAACATATTTACCTAATTTCATGACTCAAATCATTTCTCAAGATCAAAGGATTGATAGTTGAATTTGGATCAATTGATGAAAAGTCAATTAATACACAAAAAGTCAAACTTTGACTTTTTGGTCAACATTGAATTTAAAAGATAAAAATCCATCAAGAAATTAAAAAATATAAAACTTGATCAATAAGAATCAAGAAATTCAAGAAAAGTCAACAAAAGTCAATATTTTCAATACTTAGAAAAATTCTGTGTATTTTTACCTTGATAATTTCACTTCTTCATGACAATTTTTCACCAAGATGCATGATGATTCAAGGAAAACTTTCAACATGAAAGTTGTAGATCTTGATGAATTCTACAACTTTTTCCTTGAGGGTTAATGTCCAAAAAATTCTTATATTTGGAGATATAGGCCCATAAAGTCAAGACATTTTTAACAAAACACTTAGTGAAAATTTTAGCAAGTTTGGTCATATTTTTGTCCTAACTTCTTGGCCAATTTTCATCAAGTTCCAAGTTGATTTAGCCAAAGTGTTCAACATGAGGGTTGTAGAAAATGTTTCAAGCTTTCCAAAAATTTCCAAGAACTTAAAGAGATCATGCTTAAGCTATAAGTTTGGAAGAGAAGAAGATGGCATCACTAACTTGATTTTTAGGTCATTTTGTGATGAACCTTATGATCCAATCTTCAGCATGCTGCATAATCTTGCTTTGCAGGCCTTCAAACTGGCAAATCACTCCATAATTAAATATTTACACAAATGATTGAGCCATTATGCAAGCATTTGAGTCTTTGTCCAAGTTGATTTGTCATTTAAGGAAGAAATCCAAGACTTCCATTTTGGAAAAGTGGCTTTAATCACAAAGTCCACTCTCCTTGAGCTTTGGACTTGTTCCTTCTAAACACACACAGTCTCAAAGCCAGAAGCAACTTATCTAGAGCCTCTAAATACTTAGGCCATGCTTGTATTATGCATTGAAACTATGTATTTCAAGTTTGCTTCAAAAACAAGATTCAAAACCATAACATGTGATCTCATGAATCTGATGTTCTCCTTCCATCAAACCTTTCCTTTATAAATAGAGAGCTTATTTACAAGCCAAGACACGAATTGAAAAGTCCTGAAACACTCTCAAACTCCCTAAAATCAGATTTTGCATCCAAAGCTCCATTATTTGCCATTTTTGACTTTGAACTTCAAACTCACAATCCACTCGTGCATTTTCACTTTTAATCAATCACAAAGCTTCCATACCTCACTTAGAAACTACCCAAGACCTTGCTACATATCTGTAACACCATTTTCCCCATCATCCATTTTCAAAAATAGCCACCTGCAACTTGACTTCTCTAGAAATATTCAGCCACTCTTAGCTCAAAGTAAGCATTGCAATAACTTCCTAGGAGTTCAGTTAAGTTATCCATATCATCACAACACTTCTAGGAGTGCTCAAACTATAAACACGATTTCCAATTTTGAGTTATGTTTTCTCGACTTTGAACTCCTTATACAAGCATCATTAATGGTTACTTTTTGAATAAATGTAGACATCATATCCCTGAAGCTAATCATGCCTTTAGTTTCCATTTATGTTGCCTGAGTGATGCGAATTTTGAGTTTGATCTTTATGAAAAATTAGGTTTTAATTTGGTACCAACAAAATTCTCATTCATATTTGATTTATAGCTTATGAAAATTATATGGTTGGATTCATGGTGAAATTTCAAGCAAGTTTCATGTTTACATTTTCTGATTTGGTTGAGAAATGAGGAAGTTCCAAAAATAAAAAATTATGGTGATGTTCTGCGCGTGTGAATGAGGAAGAATATTAAGTTCAATTTTTATAATTGAGTTTATTTTAAGTTTATTGCAAGTTGTATTATTAACGAGTGAAACAGCCACCGCAGTGGCAGAGAAGCGCGCGCTAAGGCATTGATATATAGGGACCTGGGTTCGAGCCCTAGTGGTACCCTTTTGTTTTTCACTTATTTTTTTATTACTGATTCTATGTATACAAGCCATGCGCACCTACCATGGGCTTCATATCAACACCATCATATCAACCAAGAAACTAGATCTAGCGCTCCACATGAGTAGGACCATGATGCACTCCCATAAATCAATCACACTGGATCAGGAAGCGGTAGACTTTGTTTCTCGGCCTTGACTGATTTTCTTTTATACACACACCCATTAGCTATAACATGCGCAAGCCCGCATCATTTTTATTTTTATTGTTTTCTGATTTCAAACAAAAAACCACACTGAGCCTAACCAAAATGATTTTTAACCCCCATTTTACCTTTTGACACCCAACCCATTTATTTTTATTTCTTTTTATATTTTCATTATTTTTATTTATCTATTTATTTTATTTAAACCAAAAATACAAAAATTATATTTTCATAAATAATTAAATTAGAAATATTTTAATTTAAGCACTTTATTTTATTTTTGTTAATTAAATTAAATTTTATTATTTCTTTTACGTTGTAAATTTTTTTCTTTATTAAAATTGACATCTAAATCATTTTCTAAACAAATAAATTAGATTTAGGTTTTATTTTAATTAACTTAGATTTTTTAGGTTTTTTTATTTAAAAAATTAATTAAACTTCTCTTGTTATTAAAATTAATTATTTTAATTAGGTTAAATTATCAAATCTTTTCTCCATCAAAAAACCCTAAAAACAATTTCTTTTTCTTCTTCATCTTTACATTTTGTACAATATATTATTATTCACATTCAATGGTATGTAATAGATAATTACGTTTTATTGCTTTCTTCCCCTCATTTACAAAATTTTACCACCCATTCCCAAAGCGTTGTAATAGCGTAGGACATTTAAATTTCGCAATTTATCGCTTTTCTTATTATTGTTAGTAATTAGGGTTTGTATGACAAGACTTAAAATCAACCATAGCAAAACCCTAATTCAAATATAAAATACTTGAAATCAAAACACTTTGCACATATGCACCTCTAGGGTAACCTAAACTTGTTGCCTTAGATTTAAACAATCATGTCCCTCGAACGTGGGATGTTTTAGCAAAGACCCTCGATTAAAAGATCTTAGTCCCTCGATGACCCTTCGATGTTGCCTTCGATAAACGATCTTATTCCCTTATAACAAATTGCTAAAACATTCTACAAGTTGCCTTCTATGACTGTACGATGACCCACGCCTTTCCCTCACATCCAATGATAAGGCTCCTTAACAACCAATGGTAAAATGGAACTATCTAAAGGAGGAGGAAAAGAACATAGAATTTTTGAGTAGGTAGATTGCTCGTAATTTTTTGCTCATAAACTAAAACTATTTTCACACCTCACACTTTCAAAAATAAACATCTTTTCAAAACCTCTCTTTTCAAACAAATGTTTTCAAAACAAACACTTTGTATGCATTCTCAACGATACGAGAATCATTACAAAGTTTGTCGCACTAAGGCGTTTTCAAAATATTTCTAAAACAAACATTTTTTATACATTCTCAACGATACGAGAATCATTACAAAATTACCATTTTCAAAACATATTCAAAACATCTTCAAAACATTTTCCAACTTACACAAAACACAAAGCATTTTAAAGTGAGATAGCAATTAAGAGCCCGTAGATAACTACAGATGAAAAGGGTGCTAACACCTTTCCTTTTCATAACCTACCCCCTGAACTCAAGAAAATTCTCAAAAGGTCTTTCCTGTTCTTTTCACCCTTTCCTTTATTGAATAAAAGAAAAGTCAGTGGCGACTCTTGCTATCCGCAACATTTGCAATAAAATGCAAAGCACCAAGTAAGTTCTCCAACCGTATCACAGGTTCCAACATCTTCTATTTCCCCTATGTCTTCGAACATCTCATCCTTTGTTGCGGAAGGAGTTGATTGAACTGTACCATTTTAATTTTTGACTTTGGTAATAACTTGCAGTAAGTGATCCAACGGGACATAGTCGTACGCTTTTAATCCCTAACTTTTCCTAGACCTCTCTTTCGAGTTTTCAATCCACCAGGATACCCCTTATAGACCGAGTCGCCTTTTCATATTTTCGACTTTCTGGGTGTACATTCTTTATATATATATATATATATATATATATATATATATATATATATATATATATATATATATATATATATATATATATACATATTATATATATATATCCCTAATTTTTTCTTGAACCCTTTTGGTTCGCCGGGATGCCCTTATTTTTGCTTAAGCCAGTCAACCTAGTGGGTCATTTTCAGGCATAATATCTTTTAACTATGTTCACGTTCATAAGGTGTGGGAAGTCTTCACCGTCCATGGTGGTTAGTATTATAGCACTTCCCGAAAATACTTTCTTGACAACAAGTGGCCCTTCATAGGTGGGAGTTCATTTTCCCCTGGGATCGCCTTGCGGTAGAATGATACGCTTTATTACCAAGTCACCAGTCTGATATACCTGATATTTGATTTTCTTGTTGAATTCCTTAATCATAAGTTTCTAATACATATGACCATGACAGACAACCACAAACCTCTTTTCATCAATCAAATTCAACTAATCCAAATATATATATATATATACATATTATATATATATATATATCCCTAATTTTTTCCTGAACCCTTTTGGTTCGCCGGGATGCCCTTATTTTTGCTTAAGCCAGTCAACCTAGTGGGTCATTTTCAGGCATAATATCTTTTAACTATGTTCACGTTCATAAGGTGTGGGAAGTCTTCATCGTCCATGGTGGTTAGTATTATAGCACTTCCCGAAAATACTTTCTTGACAACAAGTGGCCCTTCATAGGTGGGAGTCCATTTGCCCCTGGGATCGCCTTGCGGTAGAATGATACGCTTTATTACCAAGTCACCAGTCTGATATACCTGATATTTGATTTTCTTGTTGAATTCCTTAATCATAAGTTTCTAATACATATGACCATGACAGACAGCCACAAACCTCTTTTCATCAATTAAATTCAACTAATCCAACCTAGTCTGAATCCACTCGTCTTCGTCTAAGTCCACATCCTTCATAATTCTCAGAGAAGGGATATGAACTACAACAGGTAAGGTAGCTTCCATACCATAGACTAGAGAGAATGGGGTTGCCCCAATTGATGTTTACACTTAAGTGCGATAGCCGTGACGAGAAAATGGTAACATCTCATTCTAGTCTTTGTAAGTCACAACCATCTTCTATATGATCTTATTAATGTTCTTGTTGGGGGCTTCCACTGCGCCATTCATCTTTGGTTGATACGGAGAAGAATTGTGGTGCTTCATCTTGAACTTCATGCAGATTTCAGTGATCATATTGTTGTTGAGGTTAGTACCATTGTCTATGATGATACTCTCAAGGATGCCATACCGATAGATGAGGTTATGCTTAATGAATCGAGCTACCACATTCTTGGTAACAAAGGTGAAGGAGGATGCTTCAACCCTTTTTGTGATGTAGTCAATGGCGACGAGGATGAAGAAATGTCCATTAGAGGCAGTAGGCTTGATTTATCCGATTATATCAATTCCCCACATTGTGAATGGCCAAGGAGCAGTCATGACATTCAAAGGTTCTAGGGGCACATGAACTTTATCAGCATAGATCTGGCACTTATGACAAGTTCTTGAGTGGTGGTGACAGTCGGTTTCCATAGTCAACCAATAGTAACCTGCTCTCAATATCTTCTTAGATATAGTATGTCCACTGGAATGAGTACCAAAGATGCCTTCGTGCATATCCTCTATAATTTTCTCTGCTTCCTTCTTGTCCATACAACGGAGCAGAGTTGAATAATGATTTCGCTTTTACAAAATTCCATTCCTCAAGAAGAACTTGGCTGAGAACCTTCATAGGAATTTCTTGTCATTGATTGATGCCCCTTCAGGGTATTCTTGAGCTTCAACGAATCTTTTGACTTCATGAAACTAGGGTTTTTCTTCTACTCCATCAGTGTCAAGTTCATAGCAGTGTTCTGGTTCGTCGAATCTTTCAATGGTAATTATGGGAGCCTCGTTGTCCAATCTAAGCTTGAACATGGATGACATGGTAGCTAATGCATCCACCAACTGATTCTCTTCTCTTGGGATGTTCTCAAAAGTAATCTCTTTGAAGTACATAATCAAAGTTAGCACATGCTCTCGGTAAGGGATAAGATTCAAATGCTTTGTATCCCATTCTCCCTTGACCTGGCTGATTACCAAGGCTGAATCCCCATATACGCTCAGGAATTTAATTCTCAGGTCGATAGCAGCTTTAATACCCAGGATGCACGCTTCATATTCAGCCATATTATTGGTGCAGTCAAAGCAAAGTCTGGCAATGAAAGCTGTATGGCAACCTTGAGGAGAGATAATTACATCACTAATTCTATTGCCAAGTGCGTTAGAAGCTCCATCAAAAACCATAGTCCATCGGGATCCTAACTCAGGTTCTTCATACGGTCCAGGTTCTTCATAAGCTGTAACTAGCATGATGTTCTCATTCGAGAATTAGAAGTTCATAGATTGGTAATCACCTATAGCTTAATGTTCCAAATGATCCGCCAATACACTTCCTTTGATTGCTATTTGAATGGTGTACTGAATGTCATATTCTATCAAGATCATTTGCCATCAGGCTATTCTTCCAGAGAGAGTTGGCTTCTCGAATATGTACTTTATGGGATCCATTTTAGAGATCAATGGAGTAGTATGAGTCAACATATATTGTCTTAGTCGGAGAGTAGACCATGCCAAAGCGTAACAAGTTTTCTCGAGTAGTGAATATCTTGTTTCACAATCGGTAACCTTTCTTCTAAGGTATTATTGCATGCTCTTTTCGACCAGACTCGTCATGCTGCCCCAACACACACCCCATTGAATTCTCTAGCACTGTTAGGTACATGATTAAAGGTCTTTCTTCAACTGGTGGAATCATAATCAGAGGTTCTTGTAAGTACTATTTGATTTTATCAAAGGCTATTTGACAGTCGTCATTCCACTTTACTACTTGATCTTTCTTCAACAACTTGAAGATCGACTCAGAGGTAGCAGTCAAATGAGAAATGAATGGGGAAATGTAGTTTTGTTGTCCTAAGAAACCTTTGACCTCCTTCTCAGTACGGGGAGTAGGCATTTCTTGAATGGCTATAACTTTTGCAGGATCAACTTTAATACCTTTACCACTGACAATGAAACCCAGGAGTTTACCTGACCTCACCCCAAAGATGCATTTGTTCGGATTCAGCCTTAGCTTGTACTTATTCAGCCTTTCAAGTAACTTATGTAGATGATAAAGATGTTCTTCTTCAGTCTATAATCTTGCTATCATATCGTCGACATAGACTTCTATCTCATGATGAATCATGTCATGGAATAAGGCTACCATGGCACGTTGATAAGTTGCCCCAACGTTCTTCAACCTAAAAGGCATGACCTTGTAATAGGAAGTGCCCCACTGTGTGACGAAGGTAGTTTTCTCCATGTCTTCAGGCGCCATCTTGATTTTATTATAACCCGAGAAACCATCCATGAAAGAGAATACCTTATGTTGAGCAGTATTGTCGACCAGAACATTAATATGTGGTAGTGGGAAGTCATCTTTGGGGCCCGCCCAGTTCAGATCCCTGTAATCTACACACATATGTACCTTGCCATCTTTCTTTGGGACCAGAACCACATTAGCAACCCATTGAGGATATGACTTCACTGCTAAGAACCCTGCATTAAATTGTTTCATTACCTCGGCCTTGATCTTCTCGGACATCTTAAGACGCATGCAATGAAATTTCTTCTTAATCAGAGAACAACCCTCTTTCATTGGCAAACAGTGAAGCACAATATCAATATCGAGCCATGGCATGTCTTCGTATGACCAAGTAAATACCTCAATATAGTCGTGCAACATCTGAATCAATTTTTCCTTGAAACTTCCCTTTATGTTGGCGCCTATCTTGACTTCTTTTTCTCTGTCTCAGAACCCAAGTTTACCCCTTCGACCGACTCTTCATGTGGTTGGATAGACTTTTCTTATTATATTAAGAGTCTGGCAAGTTCCCTAGGTATCTCATAATCTTCCTCGCCTTCATCTTCGGCTTGGTTGATCGGATTATCAAAGTCATAAGCATTAATAGCAGAATCGTTATCAACGAGATCCGGAGTGGATGGGGATCTACAATGTAGTGTGTAGGTGTGTGTAAGAACACATAGCTATTTGAAAATGAAATAAAGTAAAAGAAAGACAGAGAGCGCCAAAATTGAATGCAAAATGTCCAATGTTTTCATTAAATAAAGATATGATATATGAAATGACAACCCTTAACAAATGAACCATTATGCCCTGGGCAAGACACAAGGTTTAAAGTCATTGTTTTTAAAAATAAATTACATAACCAAACTTCTTAAAGCAATAAAAATAGAAATAGCTATTACTCCTTGTTGAAGGAGATAGGGAAAATGTCTTCTACTTTCCAATTGTTGAGTTCGTTGTCAATGGTAGGAAAGATCAAATTGTCGAAGTCACAATCACTGTCAGCATCCTCTATAGCATTGACTCCATTGTTGCGGATGAGGAATGGAGATCTTTCAGCTCGAGTGCGAAGAACAACCCTTTAACCTTCTGCAGTAAAGCCCATACCAAACTTGTCTAATTTATAGGGGATATCAGGAAGCTGACCCCAATAGTACAACCACCTTCTTCTATAGTTGCTTTGGCATATTTCAAGGAAGCCAACTTGGGAAGAATCTTGGTAGTCTTTGGAATGGTAGAAATATCTTCAACAGCAACAGGGGAAATTATTTCAAAAGCTTGGCAGGGAGTTTCGATGAATTCACCGTTCATCTCCACATATCGGAATGAATTCAAATGACTGACCATGTACTCCTCTTCTCCGTAGACAGTAACAGTTTTCCCTTTCAAAAGATATTTTAATTTCTGGTGCAAGATGGACTTAACAACGCCTGCCCAATGGATCCAGCAGCGTCCCAATAGATAAGAATAAGCTGGTCGGATGTTCATCACATAAAAGGTGGATTCAAAGATTTATGAACTCACTTTGATCGGGAGGTCCACTTCTCCATGTACCATTATTTTTGATCCATGAAAGGCTTGAACTATGATGTCGCTAGGTTTCAGTACAACCCCTTCATAATCCAGTCTGCCAAGAGCGCCTTTTGGAAGAACATTCAGAGAAGATCCAGTCTCAAATAAAACAAGAGCCAATGTAGTTCCCCTACATTCAATGGAGACATACAGGGCCCTAATATGCTTTCTCCCCTCCGGAGTCAAGTTAGTATCGGAGAAACCTAATCTATTGTCAGTCTTTAAGCTAGCAACATATCTTCCAAATGGATAGGAAGAAATCTCTTATGGTACATAAATATATTGGATGGGGTATGCCCCAGCTGTTCAACAATTTTGTAATCGCTTTTACGAATGATCTTCAAAACCTCTTCCATTTCTTGTCCATAGGTATCCTTGACTGTAGCTTCCTTCAGTGCCTTCGTTCGGGTAGGCTCTACCATTGGCTCTTTACCTCGAGCTACGGCAGTTGTCTTGGTAACTGTGACTTGAATAGTTGGAGAGATTTCCAGGGAGAAAATACTTCCACCTCTAGTAATTTTTCTAGTCCCTGCAATATGGTCAATATTGGGATTAGCTTTTTCATCCTCTTCGTCAGATAACTCTTGTATAATGGCATGGTAATAGATGTCAGACCCATAATTTCATGTAATAGCCTTCTCCGAGGAATATGGGATAGGCCCAGGTTTTGTAATTATTAAAGAAGAAGCTTTTGGATTGGAAGTAATCTTTACAAGACCCTTGGAGGTGATCTTGAAATGAGTACCAGATATGACAGACAAATATCTGCACAAATTTTCAGTAGATGGAACTTTTTCAATCAGAATAACATGTTCATGCATCATGCGTTGAATGCATTCCTTTAGTAACCCGCACGCATTGGGTTGAACTGCACAACAATAACATTTCTAAACACAACCCGAAAATAAACCAGCTTGTAGCAAATTCTTCTTGATTGTTGAGAGAGGAGTTACCACATCATTTGCGGAGGTAACATACAAAACATCTTCAATAGCTCTTATGCCTTTGTCATGCTTCGACATAGGAGCAATAATCACGTTTGGAGTCTCAGGAGGGTCAAGTTCAATTTCCTGGTTATCAATCATATCTTGAACTTTGTTTTTCAGTGCCCACCAATTGTTGGTGTCGTACCCAGGACAGTTTGAATGATAGACACAATTTGTATTTGGGTTGTACTTTGGAGAGGATGTGTTGGGAATAGAAGGAGGATCCCGGAGTGTTATGAGTTATGCCTTTATCAAATGTTGGAATGCTTGAGCCAATGACATATTAATCATGGTAAACTTCCTCCTCGGAGCGTCTAACCTATGCTGATTGCCTTGTTGTGGTTGTTGAACAGGCACTGGATTAGAAATCAACACTGCTCCCACAGACTGATGCCAGTCATTCTTACTACGACTTTTCTAGCCAAAGACAATGTTGGTTTATTTCTTACCAAGGAATGGCTTCTTCACAGTACTAGAGGATGCAGCCATCGTAATCTTCACGCTCTTGATACCACTTTTAACTCGTTCGCCAGTCAAAATCAGCTAAGTAATCCCTAATGAAGAACTCCCAATCAGCAAATTAAAGAATGGACCCTTCATAGAACCCGTGAACATATCCACCAATTCCCAGTCAGTCAAAGGAGGTTGCACCCTTCCAGCTAGGTCCTTCCATTTTTAGGCATACTCCTTGAACCTTTCATTCGAACCCATGGACATGTTTTGCAATTGTACCCGAGTCGGTGCCAAGTCAGCATTATATTGATACTGCTGGTAGAAAGAAGCAACCAAGTCTTCGCATGTGTGAATGTTGGTTCCTTCTAGTTGATAGAACCATTCCAGTAGAGTACCAGACAAAATTTCTTAAAATAAATGAACCCATAATTTCCAGTCAACAGTATGAGGTTGGATTTTTTGAACATACAACCTCAGATGAAGTTTTGGACAGAAGACCCCGTCATATTTAGCAAAGACGGGGACCTTGAATTTGTGATGGATGACCACCCCTGGGATAAGACCTAGCTCTCCAAAATATAATCCATGCACTTTCTGAATTACCACAGCTTTGATTCGGTCTTCCAACTGCTTATATTTGTCATCTGCAGGAGGATACTATTTGTCGGAGTAGTTTTAATCTTCGGAACCCTGATTTTTTTTACCTTCGCCTTTGATACTTCTATCATCCTCCTCTTGGTTGTCGTCTTCCTTAGAGGAAACATCTTGAACTTGTTGAGCAAGACCTTTGAATCTTCTCCCCATGTTGAGGATAACGGCATGCTTCTTAGTCTTCTTTTTCGTGGTGAGGAGCGTCATAATCTCTTGTTGCCCTTTGGCCAGATTCAGAAGAGTCTCTTGAAATTGTGCACGTTGAGTTTGGAGATCCTTGACGGTTTGTTCGAGAGCCATCTTATATTGAAATAAACAGTAAATGGATGTGAAAACTTGTATTGGAAAACCTGCTTATGAAATGATGCATGATATGTGGATGTAATGTTTTCAAGGAGCTTTGGAGATTTAAATTTGCTAGCCAAAAGGAAATAGAAACAGAGATTTCATTAATAAGTTTAAAATTACAATTGCCTCTTAGGCTTACAATGGAAAGAAAAATAGTCTCAAGGAGACAACAATATAAACTTCTAAGCCCTAAGACTAAATTCTCCCATGGACGCTTCCTCTTTGTGTCGATGTCTGCATTAAGATTCAATTCTTCATGAAGTTTCTTTATGAGCTCCATAACCTTCTTTTCACTTACATAGAATTGAGCTTCAAAAGTGTCTCGTTCTTCTTTGAATTGGATCCAGGACTTCTGCAATTCTTAGAGGTTAGTGGGCATATCTGGATGAAGAATGGTATAAGGAACATCACCCTCAGCAACAGGCTCCAAAATTATTGATAAGACAATGGTGTATGTCATCATAAGGTTTTGAGTGCGAGATCGTACCCACTTGAGATATGGCTCCAAAGGGATAGAATTATTATGGCCTAAAGTCTTGCTATCAATCTTGTTTACCATGCTCCAAGCTCGTATAAACCTTTGATGATAACCTTGAAAATTGTTCTCGTAGTCGAACATAATACCCTGGATAAATGCGTCATGAGGACCATCTCTTCGAGCATAACCGAATTGTCATAGATCCAGGAAGGGTTGTAAGTAATACCTCCCCTAATGCAAAGAAGTGGAACATTAGGGAATTCCTTGCAATGGTCAATGATAGTAAAATTTTCCATAGATCGGGAACACCAATAGATATCCAAATGAGAGAGTGACATCATCCTTTGAGACCACATCAAACCTTGTTCATTCTCCAATACTGATCGGGGAAGGTGCGAAATAAACCACCTAGATAGCAGAGGTATGCAACACATAATAGTCCCTCGCTTCCTCATAGTACGAGTGTGAACATAATGCAGAATGTCTCTGAGTAAAGTAGGCACAGGGTTACGAGAAAGAAATATTTTGATGGCGTTCACATCTATGACTTGGTCTGAATTAGGGAATAACATCAACCGTTAGATTAGAAGAGCCAAAATTTCTTCGAAAGCTTGAAAACTCATAGAATCCAAAAATAGTCGAGCCTTCTCTAACAGAAATTTAGCAAGGAAACCCTTGACTCCACTCCTTGTTTCCCAATTAGCTACAATGTATGATCACTTCAGGTGTAAGGCTAATGCAATTTCTTCAGGTTATAGATCTTTCTCTAAACTGGTGAAAGGTATTTAATCGAGAATAGGTATCACCAGTAATTGATAAAACTCCTCCATCATGGGTACCAACTGATAATCGGGAAAGGTGAAGCAGTGATGCACAGGGTCATAGAACTGGAATAGAACACTCATTATGTATTCTTCAAAACTTGAGGTAACCAAACTGAGTAGTCGACCATGTCTTTTGATGAAGAAGAGCTTTCTGGAACTCTTGAGACTAACTCCTTAAGTTGAGAAGGTATCCTCACAAGACTAATTCAGATAGTGTTTCTACGAGCGAAAGCCATAACCTACAAAATGGAACAAAGATAAATCCCTAGGTCCTCGAAATGGTTAGTGAAAATGATATGTGTAATGATGCTATGATGTTATGATGCCATGTTCGAACAATTAATCACACACAATTCCTTAGGTTCAAGCTTGCATGGAATTTATAGGTAAGTACCCTCTTAAAGTTTTAGTTAGCTCAACCTATCATAAAAGAAGTAAATGAGTTCTAGGAGCCTCAATATCATTGATTTTTCTCTCAGGCGTTGTCTCAGCACAAGCATCTAAATTTCGACCGAAATATCCTGAAAGTTCAATCTCAATGAGTGTAGCATCAAGAATCAACCAACTTTAGTCTTCACCAAATCCATCCATCTCACTACTTTCTAATGGCTAAGTTGTGTCAACTAAGGTTCTAAGGTTAGTTAGAACTTATCACACCACGCAGCAAGCCAGCATTCTCCTTGACTTACTCAAGGGACACCAACACCAACCAATGTGTCGCACTAATGTAGCCATCTTTTCAACCATATCGGTCTACGCCATACAGTTTCCACAATCTATTGCTACTTACCTAAAATGCCCCCAGATCTGGGTATAGGATCTATACAAGAAATAAAACCAAGCATATCCTGAAATATAAAGCATACAAAGCAAGAAATTTAATCCATAAAGGTGATTTATCTCTTAAGGTAACCCCAATTTTAGTTTAATTTCCCCAGCAGAGTCGCAAGTTCTATAATAGGGTGGGAGAACTGACTTGGGTTTTGCGTTTTATTGCAAATGTTGCGAATAGAAAGAGTCGCCACCGACTTTACTTTTATCCAATGAAGGAAAGGGTGAAAAGAACATGAAAGACCTTTGAGAATTTTCTTGGTTCGGGAGGTAGGTTATGAAAAGGGGAGGTGTTAGCACCCTTTTCATTCGTAATTATCTACGGGCTCTTAATTTCTAGTTCACTTTGAAAATGCTTTGTGTTTGTGTATGTTTGAAAATATTTTTGAAAACGCCTAAGTGCAAAAATTTTGTAATGATTCTTGTATCGTTGAGAATGTATATAAAATGTATATGTTGAAAATATTTATGAAGGAGAGTGTTGTTTTTTTGTAAAAAATGCCAAAGGAAATTTTCTTTATAATAACCCTTGTATCAGTCCTCAAGAGTGTTTATAAAGTGTTTTGAAAATAGTGGTTTTGAAAGTGTGAAGTGAGAAGATTGTTTTAGTTTGTGAGAAAGCGATTACGAGAGATCTACCTACTCAAAAGTCTTTATTCTTTTCCTCCTCCTTTAGATAGTGATATTCTACCATTAGTGAGTAGGAAGTCCTATCATTAGATGTGTGGGACAGGTGTGGGTCATCGTACGGTCATAGAAGGCAACTTGTAAGACGCTTTAGCAATTGTCAAAAGGGACTAAGATCATTCACCTAAGGCAGCATCAGAGGGTCATCGAGGGACTACGATCTTTTAATTGAGGGTCTTTTCTAAAGCATCTCACGTTCGAGGGACATGACTGTTTAAATTTGAGGCAACAAGTGAGGTTAACCCTAGAGGTGCACGTGTGCGAAGTGTTTTGATTTCAAGTATTTATCTTTTAGATTAGTTTTTCTAATGATTGATTTTAATCTTGTCATACAAACCCTAATTACTAATAATAATAAGGAAAGTGGTAAATTGTAGAAGTTAAATGTCCTACGCTATTACAATGCTTTGGAGATGGGGGAACAAATTTATGAATGGGGAAGGAAAGTAATAAACCCTAATTGTCTATTAAAAACCATTGACAGTTACATAATTGTTTTAATGCGATAAATAGATAAATGCGCAGAGATAGAAAGGGGAAAGATGTAAAAACCCTAAAAAGTATTTAATAAAATGTTTATTTGTTTCTTTGTTTAGAAAATATTTTAAATGATGAAGAAAAAAAGTTAGACCCAATTCTAATTTTATTTACAATTTTATTATTTTAAAATAAAACAAAGGGTAATTAAATTAATTAATTCTATGTGTGAAAATTAATTTAATTAAGTAAAAACCTTAAGAAAATTAAATATTTAGAAAATATTTTTGATGTTTTATTTAGAAAAAGAGATTTTATATTGTAAACCCTAATCCTAATTAATTAAAATCAAAGTGATTGAATTAAATTTTATTTGTTAAAAATTAAATTAATGGATTAAAAACCTAAATCTAATTTTTTTTCATTATTTTTATGATTTTTGTTGATTAAAATAAAATAAATGTTAATTAAAATAAAATAAAGAAAATTGAAATGGGCCAGTAGTGTAAGCAAATTGGGGGTGAGAAAGAAGTAAAAATCTCTTGGCCCAACAAAAAGTTTTTGTTAGAAGCTGAAACAATAAAAAAAATAGAGTGGGTCTGACACAGTAAAATAAAAAAAGGGTGAGAAACCAAAAACTCCAGGTCTAACAACAAGGAAATTCAGTGCATGTTTGGATCCAGTGGGGTTGGTTTTATGAAGGTGTACCATGGGTATGCTTATTGGTGTGTTGGATCTGGCTACATGATGATCTGATGGTGTTGATGTGAGGATGTACCATGTGCGCGCTTGCCTTGCTTACACCTGATTATCAAAGGAAATGTTAAAAAATAAAATGCCAGAGGCAGGGATCGAACCCATGCTCTAGCACACTAAGACCTTAATAAGACACACGCTTGCCACTTGGGTGGCTGTTTTATCCGGTTATGAAACAACCACCAATAAATATATTATAAATTCGTTTTAGAAATTCAAATTTGTGGACTTCTTCTTCTTCCTCGCGTCAGAACAACAACTTCCATCCTTTTGACTTTGTAAAACTTTCATTTCTCAACCATTTTGAAAAATGTAAACATAAAATTTTTTCCAAATTTCACCATGAATTCAACCATGCCATTAACTTAAACTAAAACTCAAAGATTAATGTGAATTTCTATTAGTACCAAACTGAACCCTTATATTTCAGAAATTTCAAATCCAAAATTCTCATCACATGATCAACATAAATGAAAACTAAGGACATGGTTAGCTTCATGGAATTGATATCTACATTTTTGCTTTAGAAAATAAATGTAAATGATGCTTGTACAAAGATTTCAAAGTTTAGAAAACTTACCTTAAAAGTAAAAATCGAGTTTGAAGTTAGAACACTTCTGAAGATGTTAGGATGATCTGGATAGCTTCACTTAACTCCCAGGAAGCTTTTGCAATGCTTACTTTGGATTGAGAGTACCCCAATTATACTAGGCAAGTCAAGTTGCAAAGCTCTGTTTTTGAGTTTGGAAGATGGTGCAGATGGTGTTACAGTGATGAAAAAAGTATTGGGATTAGTTTTATATGAGTTATGGAAGCCTTGTAAGTGATTTAGAGTGAAAACGCACGAGTGGATTGAGTGTTTGGTGTTCAATGTCAAAAGTTGCAACAAATGGAGTTTTATAAGTAGCTTTTGATCTTGATAGGTTTTTTGAGGTTGTTAATTCATGTTATGGCTTGCTAATGACCCTTGTATTTATAGGCAAATGGTTTAAGGAGCTGAAGTAACCAGGTTTGCAAGATAACAAGTAATGGCTTGGTTGCTTAGTTATGCAACAAACTTGAAGATCATGGTTCCAATTCCTTGTACCTTGTCTCATAGAGTGGTTAGAAAATTTAAACATGTTCCTCTGAGTTTCTTAGGTTGAGCGTGATCAGAACAAACAAGTTAGAGGCTCAAGAAGTTGACTTTGTGTATAAAGTGACTTTACAAGAATTGAAGTGTGAACTTTCTTCCCTTAATGGCAAAATGGATTGGACAAAGCTTTAATCACTTGGATCATAGCTTAAAAGCTTGTGTAGTTTTCTGATTATGGATAGATTTTGGAGGTTAGAGGCCTGAAAAGTGGGATTATCCAGCGTGGCTTCAAGATTGGGTTATGAACTGTTCACAAAATGGCCTGTAATTCAAGAATGGATGCCCAACTTCATCTCTTCGAATCTCCTAGCTCAAGCATGATAAAATTGTTTTCTTTGAGATTTTGGAAAGCTTGAAACATTTTCTACAACTTTCATGTTTTGTGTTTTGGCTAAATCAGTTGGGATCTTTGTGAAAATTGGTCAAGATGTTAGGACAAAAAAACTGATCAAAACTTGTAAAAAAAATTTATGTGTTGGATAAAAAACATCCTAACTTCATGAGATTATATCTTTTAATCCAAGAACCTTTTGAGGATCATCAAACATTAACAAAGTTGTAGAATTCATCAATCCCTACAACTTTCATGTTGAAAGTTTTCCTTGAATCAACTTGCATCTTGAGGAAACTTGCTTGTGAAGTTAGGGTTTTTGTTAAGAACAAAAACACTTAGAATTTTTCTAAGTGTTATAAAATTTTCCAATTTTGAATTTTGTTGACTTTTTTGATTTCTTGATGATCAAGTTTTATATCTTTGAATATCTTGATGATTCTTGAATTTTGAATACCAATGTTTGACTAAAAAGTCAAAGTTTGACTTTTGAGTGACTGTTGACTTTTCATCAGTTGATGCAATACTTCAACTACCAATCACTTGCATCTTTTGAAATGTTTTAAGCCATGTAATTAGGTAAAGATTATGTAATTGAGTTCTTGATATCATTTTTCAAGCCATTAGGTCATGTACTAGGTCAAAAATCAATGATCAGTCATCTTCAGTCAAAACCCTAATTTGGGTAATTTTGACCTCTGATGATTTAAGGGCTTTCCTTGAGGAAACATGGTCAACCCTTGATCAAATTATGAATATGACCTCAAAATGTTGATGTTGAAAAAAATCTTAAATTTTGACTTTATGTTGATCACAGTTGACTTTTTATCCAATACAATTGATTTTCAGTCATTTGAGCAATTGAATGAACAAATTTGTGATGCAAGGTTTGAAACTTGACCTGAGCGCTGTTGAGGACCTATGATTAACCATGAAAGTAATTTGAGACCCTTGCAACCCAATCTTCCTTGTAAAGCACAAAACCCTAGTTTGAAGACCCTTGCTTAGGACGTGAGTTTGTCTGAGTAACTCTTGAGAATGCTTGAGTATTTGAGAATCTTAGAAGAATGTCTTAAAGAAAATGAGAAGGAAAATTTTGGGGTAAAACAAACGGGTTCATGTCTAGACATGGGCATATCTTGCTAATGCTTTCCTAAAATAGTACAAATATAACTTGGACATGACACCTACCTGCATGAAACTCCAGAACTTGTCTCAGAAAAAGGAGGAGTCTTTCAAATAATATGCCCAAAGGTGGAGAGAAATGGAAGCCCGTGTATAACCACCACTTCTGGGAAGTTTGCAAGGATTGTATTATGAAAAGATGGTAGAAAGCGTCTCCTCCGGGTTTTTGGATTCGGTAACAATTGAAGAAAGGATTGAAGTTGGAATAAAAAGGGGAAACATACAAGGGGGATCATCTAGTACCCTTACAATGCAAAAATACATGTTCCTAACTTCACGAAAAGGAAGGAGGGAGAAATTAATGTTGTAGCCTCACAACCAAGGGCACAACAACCATTAATAATTGCATGAAAAGAGCAACAAAACAAATTTGAAAGGGTGCAAAGAAAGTTTGACCCGCTCCATATGTCACCCAGTCAATTATTGCAACACTTGGTCAATGCGTCTTTGGTAGAGCTAATACCTCTAGCTTCTATAATCGGGGCACCCCCACCAAGATATGATGCCAATACCAGATGCGAGTATCATGCCAATTCTCTCGGGTATAATATAGAAAAATGTTGGGCCTTCAAACATAAAGTTCAAGATTTGTTGGATTCTCAGGATATCACTTTTGATAAACCAAATATTAAGTCAAACCCCATGCCCCCGCATGGTGGACCAACAATAAACATAATTGAAATAGTCACTAACTTTGGGGCAGCCAAACGAGTAATGGCCCCAATAAATTTGTTGAAGAAATATATGTTGGAGTGTGGGTTCCTTTTGGAACATAGTGAAGCTTTTGAGAAGACATTACAAAAATTGGTGGACCAGGGAAGTACAAAGAAGCCTTTGGTAATTCCTTTAAAAAGGCCAAACCTTAATAAGAAGACTCTTGTGGTTCCATGGGGAGAATCTACAAAAACACTAGTGATAACACCAAGACAAACTTTGAGGATACCCATAGTTCCAATAACTACGATGGTAATTAGGGGACCATCTCCTACCCCTTACAAAAGTGACAAAGCAGTACCATGGAGTTATGATTCGAGTGTATACGCCAATCACTTAAAACAGGAATGTCATCCATTGTTCATGGACCTACAATCTTAAATATAGCAGGAACACGGAGCATAACCTGCAATGTTTGAATCTTTGGCTCTGAACCATAAAAGAAGAATGATGTTATGGTAAAAAATAAAAATGACACGTTGGTGAAAGACAAATGAAAAGCAGTGGTGGAAATAAGTCAAGAACAAGAGCCTCTGAGCAAGAACTTTATTGATCAAGAGGCAGAAGAATTTTTGAAGATAATCCAGAGGAGCGGTTATAGGTAGGTGGATCAACTTCACCAAACCGCAGCCAAAAATTCCATTGCTCATCAATTCGGAAGCGCATCGAGACTCACTAATAAAGGTCCTGAGTTATGCTCATGTCGTAGAGGAAATTATTGTAAACCAATTTGACAATGTTGTAGCAAATCTGACGTCTAGATTATATTTGGGTTTTAATGACAGTGAGTTACCTCCACAAGGTCGAGCTCATAACAAGGCATTGCACATCTCCATTCAGATAGGTACTACAAGCTAGTCCAGGATACTCAATGATATCGGTTCTTCCCTCATTGTACTACCAAAATCCAACTTGATGAAGTTAACATTAGAAGGTGTTTTAATAATACCAAGTTCTATGATTGTCAAAACTTTTGATGGTTCTCAAAGTTCAGTATTTGGAGAAGTGGACCTTCCTGTCAAGATTGACCCATATATGTTCTATATCACTTTACAAGTCATGGATATAGAACCAGCATATACGTGTTTACTTGGACGACCCTGTATTCACGCAGCATAGGCATTCTCTTCGACTTTACGTCGGAAACTTAAGTTCTTCATTGAAGGAAGATTGGTCATAATCGATGGTGAAGAGGACATCTTTGTAAGTTACATAGAATACTACAGGTATATCAGTGCATATAAAGACTGTGTAGCCACACCATTTCAACTCTTAGATGTTGCCTCAATGGTAACCCTACCGGTGAAAAAATCAAGAAACCTATTGTGACTTCATGGAGAGATTTACAGATAACGATGAAAAGTGGTGTCTCAAAGGGTTGGGGAAAGCTCCCGGAAATACCTCAGAAGAAGAATCGTTTTACTTTGGGCTAGGAATTATCAAAGGCTACTCTGAAAGGAAAAGCACCGATTTCCTCCAACCCAGGAGACCTTCATCAACAAAGGAGTAGAGGATGACAGACAGGTGGCAATGATATCTAACAAGAGAAATATCAAAAGGGCATCTGATTTCATCAATGAATGCGCCCCAGGCAAAGAACTCAAGAATTTGACAGTTGTGGAGATTCCATAGATATTTTTCTTTCCAAAGTAATTTTTCTTTTTTTGAAAGAACCTATGTCAAGCCCGAGGCATAGGTGTTGCTTGTAATTGTCCCCGAATTCGTTTCAGACAGTATTCATAATTAATGAAAGTTATATTTTGCATTCAGTTAAGATCCATGTCTTTCTCTTGCATTTATCTCTTATATTTAAAAATGGAAATACTTTTTCTTCATATGCATTTTCCAAATTCACATACTAAAAACTGCACCAAAACATGATAAATGTGCAGATCCATGTCAAAATCATTGATAATGTTACTGTTGCTATCTGATATAATTTTGATGCACCCCTCAACCAAGATGAAGAGGAAGATGAAAAAGATCTTCAACTTTCTAAAGAATTGGTGAGGGAGTTAAAGCAAAAAGATGACAATATACAAACATACCAGGAATCTATTGAGACCATTAACCTTGGCCCAAAAGAATATCCAAAAGAGATCAAGCTAGGGGCAACATTGGAGAAACGCGTCAAAGAAAGACTGATCAAATTGATTCATGAATATATGGATATATTTTCCTGGTCTTATAGAGATATGCCAGGATTGGATATAGACATTGTGGTGCAAAAATTACCTCTTAAGGAAGGTTGCTCTCCAGTTAGGCTGAAACTCAGAAGAACTCACCCAGACATGTCTAACAAGATTCGAGAAGAAGTCCTTAAACAATTTGACTCAAGGTTCTTAGCAGTGGTAGATTATCCACCTTGGATAGGTAACATCGTACCAGTACCCAAGAAGGATGGAAAAGTGCACATGTGTGTGGATAATCGGGTTCTAAACAAAGAAAGTCCCAAAGACGATTTCCTGTTACCTCACATAGATGTTTTGGTGGACGTTACAGCTCAAGGTTTGGTATTCTCATTCATGGACAGTTTCTCGGGATATAATCAAATCAAGATGGCACCTAAAGATATGGAAAATACTACTTACATGACACATTGGTGCACTTTCAGTTATAAGGTAATATCATTCAGTCTAAAGAACGCAGGGGCAACATATCAATAGGCTATGGTCACACCATTCCATGATATGATTTACAAAAAGGTTGAGGTGTATGTAGATGATATGATTGCCAAATTTGATACGGAGGAGGATCACATCATACATTTACAAAAGCTATTCGAGCGTCTGCGAAGGTTCAAAGTAAGGTTCAATTTGAACAAGTGTACATTTGGTGTGAGGTCAAGCAAGTTAATGAGTTATATTGTAAGTCAGCATGGCATTGAGGTAGACCCCAACAAGGTAAAATCCATACAAGAAATTCCAGCTCCGAGGATAGAGAAAGAGGTTTATGGTTTCTTAAGATAATTGAATTACATTTCAAGGGTCATATCACACCTAACTTCTACATGCGATCCTATATTTAAATTACTGCGAAAAGATCAGACGGTGGTATGGAATAATGTTTTCCAGACAGCTTTCGAGACAATAAAGAAATATTTACAAGAGCCACTGATCTTAATGCCACCAGTTCCCAAAAGACCACTAATCATGTATCTGGCAGTGCTTGAAGGATCAATGGGATGTGTATTGGGACAACATGACGAAACAGGTAGAAAAGAGCATGCAATCTACTACCTCAACAAGATATTAACTTACTGTGAAACCAGGTACTTACTGCTTGAGAAAACTTATTATGCCTTGGCTTGGGCTACCAAAATATTAAGGCAATACATGTTAACTCACACCACATGGTTAATAGCAAGAATGGATCCTTTAAAGTATGTGTTCGTAAAACCAGCTCTCACAGGAAGTATTTCCTGATGGAAGATGTTACTATCAGAGTATGACATCCAATATGTTACTCAAAAGGCTATCAAAGTTAGTGTACTTGCTGACCATCTAGCTAATCACCCATTACCAGAATATCTACCAATGAAATTTGACTTTTCAGACAAAGATGTCATGGTTATAGGTGACTACGAAATACCAGGGTCCGACGAAGGACCTGAACCAAGGGCACGTTGGACACTCGTGTTCGACGGTGCTTCAATTGCACTGGGGCACGGTGTTAGGGCAGTTTTGACTTCTCCAAAAAAATATCACAAGTCTTATACTGCAAGGTTATGTTTTGACTGCACCAACAACATTGTCGAATATGAAGCTTGTTTCCTGGGTTTAGAAGTTGCTATCGATCTAAGAATCAAACATCTCGAAGTATTTGGAGACTTTGCCCTAGTCATATACTAAGTCAACTTCAAATGGGACACTGAATATCCCAAATTGATTCCATATTGGGATCATGTTTCAAAATTAGCTACATAGTTCACTGAGATCACCTTCAGTCATATCCCACGAGAAGAAAATCAGATGGCAGATGCCTTGGCAACTTTATCTGCCATGTTCGAAGTAACTTGGCCAAATCATGAACCACGCATTACAATCAGACATTTTGAAGAGCCTGCATATTTCCATGCCATCAAATAGGGACCAGATAACAAGCCTTGGTTCTATGACATCAAGAGGTACCTGGAGAAACAAGAATATCCATAAAATATCTCTATCATTGACAAGTGAGCTCTACAAAAGCTAGCCTCAAAATTCTTTCTGAGTGGTGATGTGTTATACAAAAGAAACTACGATATGGTGCCACCTAGGTGTATGGAGAAACAGGAAGCAAATACACTTATGAGAGAGATCCATGAGGGTACTTTTGGCACACATACAAATGGACATGCCACGGCTAGGAAAATCTTTTGAGAAAGTTATTATTTGTTAATGATGAAAGTTGATTGCTACCACTATACAAAGAGAAGTCACAAGTTCCAAATCTACACTGACAAAATGAATGTACCACCAACTCCTCTGAATGTCATGAGTTCTCCTTGGACATTTTCATTGTGGGGAATTGATATGATATGCCTGATCGAACCGAAAGCATCTAACGGACACCAGTTCATACTGGTTTCCATTGATTACTTCACCAAATGGGTAGAATCCACATCCTACGCGAATGTGATAAGTAAAGTGGTTACTTGATTCATCAAACAAAATCTCATTTACAGATATGCGGTTCTAAGTAGAATCATTATGGACAACGGATCCAATCTAAACAACAAAATAATGAAGGAGTTATGTGATAATTTAAAGATCGAGTATCATGATTACTCACCATATATACCCAAGAAGAACGGGGCCATTGAAGCTTCCAATAAGAACATCAAGAAAATCATTCAGAATATGGTGAAGACATATAAAGATTGGCATGAAATGCTTCCCTTTTCTTTACATAGCTACCATAATTTTGTGCGTACATCAACAGGTGAAACTGCTTTCTCTCTGGTATATGGCATGAAGGAAGTACTCCCAGTTGAAATAGAAATCCCATCACTTCGAATTCTAATGGAAATAAAGTTTGAAGAAGCAGAGTGGGTTCAAACACGACTTGATCAGCTCAACTTCATTAAAGAGAAACGCTTGACAACTTTGTGCCATGACCAGTTATATCAGGAGCGGATGAAGAAATCATTCGACAAGAAAGTTCTCCCTCGAGCGTTCAAAGAAGGGGATTTGGTGCTCAAGAATATTCTACTACCCCGCCTCGATACACGTGGTTAATGGACACACAACTATGAAGATCCATATATGGTAAAAACAACATTCTCCGGTGGTGGTCTCATCCTCACAATAATGGATTGGAAAGAAATACCACATCCGGAAAATTCAGACGCAGTCAAAAAATACTATGTATAAAAGGCTCGTTGAGTTCGGACCCTAAATAGGAGACTTAGGAAAAAAAGGAGCGTTCGGTGGACTGAAAACCCTAAAGGGAGATCCAAGCAAAAATTAGGGACATAAACAAAAAAAATCATCCCAGTGGATTGAAAACCCGAGAGGGCGATCCAGGCAAAAATTAGGGATCTTATTAAAAAAATAAAGAACAAAAAGACTGCGATCTAAGAACTACGACTGCAAACCACAAAGGAAGAGATTGATCCAAATCATTTAACTCAGAAGCAAAGGAGATTGGAGCTGTCAAAAGGACATTGGGGAAACAACAATAGCAATTATCATTTTCATTGCCATTTTCATTTTCTAAACTTTTTGTAATTAATTCTTTCAAGGATTTGCATCTGGTACGCTCGCCTATTCAGAAATGGTTTACAAAGTAGTATGATTATTTTTGTGAAACTACGTTGAAATCATTTTGGGGATTTGACAAATAAGAGAATTTGATGAAATATCAAAAATAATTTTGGTTAGAAAAATATCAAAAAGTTAATCCACGCCTACATCCATGTGTTTACCGTGGTTATTGGTAAACAACCGCTGATCCTCCAAATGGTTACTTATTTGGTTACTCGCAGGATCGATCAGATTGATCCTAAGACATAGGTTGATTTTGAGTTTTTGATTAAGTTGGATAATGGTTAAATGACAAGAAAATAAAGAGGCTTTAAGTAAATTGCATGAAGAAATGGGCTTGATAAAATAAATGAAGGCTTGAAATAAAGGTCTTCGACAGGAAAAGTAAAGAAGAAAGCAAGTAAAGTTTCTGGAAAGTAAATGACTTTGATTAATAAAAGTGGTGTTTCACACATACATTCTCAACAATTCTTTCTCACACGCTGGGTACTCGAATCTATATGAGTGACTTTGTATATAATTGTGAACACACGCGAGAAACTGCGTGACCTACTACTATTTATACTAAAACATCCCAAGTAACCGTCGGGCAGTTACACTGCTTCGAGATGACTCCACTTGGCACGTTCTCAGCGTTCGACGCTCCAGATCTTTGCACGTTGCACTTGGTAACCGCTGGAAACCGTTTTCCCTCCAAACGCTTGAATTTCAAACCGTTCCACTCTGAACCATCGAACACCTTCGTCGAAAAGTATCTTCGACGAGAAACACCTTCGACGTCGAAGGCAACCAACTTCTCCCTTGGAAGAAATCTTCTAAGTACATTGCCATCTTTCGATGGCATTTCGACAGACCCAGCTGGTCGAAAACATCTTTCAACTTTAATAGCTGATATTAATAAAAACAAGGGTGTCGAATTTAGGAGCCAACAAATTGCCCCCCAAGAATGCCTTATTTCGACTCTGAAAGAAAAAGGCATTCTTTGAAATGCCATTCGACACCTGTCTTTTCATTCTTAGTCACAAATTAAATTGTGCACTTTTTGTCTTCTACCAACCACTGACAATCCCAAGGAAAAGCCATCATTTCATCCGTACCTAAGACGTCACTTCAGTACGGCGTGCAGCGTGCCAAACGTCTTTTCACAAATTGTCATCATGACAATTCCCAAAAACGAGGGCGCACGGTGCACCCTTCCATTTCTGCAGAACGGCTACAACAACAGGGAGACGCCACGTGTCCCACTACCTTCTGCAACATTAAATGGCATTTAATGTCCTCGAATTTGGGGATTTCCCCAACTACTATAAATAGCAGTAAGTACCCATTGTGGGACTTTTTCACGCTACCTTGCTTTCAGATATCCCTTATTGCACACAAGCTCTTGCCTCCTTTGCAAACCACCTGTTTTTCGCTTCATCTTCAACCTTAGTACCAACAATGGCATCTGGTTCTTCCAACGCTCCTAGCGCCAACACTCCCTCTGGAAATGTCAAACCTAGGATTTTCTCCACCGCTCCCGTAGTGACTCCCACGGGCCAACGAAGGGTCCCTGAGCCTTTGGACATTGTTGTACGTGATGCTTATTCACGCCACCTCATGATTCCGGTTGGATATTCCAACCAAATCTTTGTTATGTCTGGCCCATTATACCCAAGCATTGCTGAAGCCATGAAGATCAAAAGTTACTTTCCGGTACTTGAGAGACTCAAACCGGTTGGATGCTCCAAGAAAGATGCAGAGGATAATGAAGATCCTGCTAAGGAGAAAATCGACCTCCGTTTCTTCAATAGAGGTGTTAGGGCTTTCAGGTCTGGCCCTAGCCTCACTCCTGATTATAGTGCTTGGCTGGAAAAAATGGAGAAACGCCAGGCTTCGATCTGGAAAGACATGGGGATATTCGACCTGGTTATGCTGTCGAAGACAGGTCTTAACTATTCCCCAGAGATGTTGATAGCTTCTTTACTCTTCTGGGATTACACCCATTTCATCTTCCATCTTCCCTGTGGAATGCTGACTCCCACGCTCTTCGACGTGGCCGCCATCACTGGCCTTCAACCCACTGGGGACTACTTCGACCCGGAGGAAATGTCGGAGGATCAGATTGGATTCTCTGCCACAAAACCAACCTACACCACCTTCATCAATCACTACCATGATAAGTCAACGGACGTTGTGTCGGACGTAGAACATATCGCGTTTCTAGCCTTATGGCTGACACGCTTTGTGTTTTGCACCAAGTCTCTACAGGTGACCAAGAAGATGGTCACTCTCGCCACTCAACTCCACCATGGCCAAAATATCTGTTTGGCAGAATTGATTTTGGCGAGTCTGTACGAGTCGATTAGCAACGTAGCGACTCTTCTGAAGATCATCGAGAACAGAGCCAGTTTGCTGCTTGCTGGACCTTTTTGGCTGCTTCAGCTGTGGCTCAATGCCACCTTCGAGTCTTTCTTGCCTCAGAAGACTCAAATAAATGAGCAGGCTCCAGAAGTAGCAAATAGACGCGTCGAAGGCACCAGATTGGCTCTGTTGACTCCAACGGAAGATGGGCTGGAGCTTCAACAAACTTTTACAAACTTCGTCTTGATGTTTTCTAAAAGGAAAGAGTTTGCTTCGACCATGGCTCCATTTTCTCGACGAAAGGTTGGCCCAGAGTGGTTCACAAGGCCACATCCTAGGGCGTCGAGTGGTCCTCAGGTTGACGAACATACAACAGTGTGGGAGGCATTTCTCACACCAAGAATAATGCCCCTGCGATTCAAGAGCTCCAAGACTCACTTGAGTCTAATCGCGTATCAACCAAACTTGGTGTCTCTCCAGTTTGGTATTATTCAAACACTACCTTCTCCAATTTTTCCCAGGGAGAAGTCTATGTTATACTTCTGCAACGACTACACTGAAGACGCTGCCACTAAGCATATCGGCATATATGCTGGTCGAACAGTTCTTTCGTTGTTTGACTATCAGTTTAACTTTCTCTGCTCACCATCCTTCGAGGAGTGGTGGAAAAGTTACTACACTGAGGAGTTTTTCGACGAGAAGGACTTCGTGGACGAACTGCAGAAGTCTTTTGTCCTTGTCTTGGACAAAATAAAGAAATGTAAGTTCGTCCTTTCGAATTACTTTGTCTTTCCCTTTCGACTGGTAGCCTGTTAATTATTTCGTCTACTTTCAGTTGTTCGAAAGCCTGCAGCCAAGAAGGCTGCAGAAGGCCATCAGGGAGGAGGCCCCTTAACAAAACCTCCACCACCGGCGAAGACTATAGCGCCGGCGAAGACGACAACAAACCAACAGGGGGAAGGCCCTTCGAAAAAGCCTTCTGCATCGATAACCAGACTTTTTATTATTTTCTTCTGGCTTTAACTTTCTGACTTTCGATGCAACTTCTAAATCGAACCCCAATTGGTTTTTTAGGCACCTTTACCCAAGAAACGACCAGCACTGACGGTCGAATCTGGGAGTGACGCAGAAGATGATTCTCCCCCTGCTCCTCTTAAAAGGCGAAAGCTGAAGAAGGACGTTCCTCTTCCTGAGGCTCGAACAATTAGAATAAAGGTTGCTGGGAGAAAGCCCAGGCCACCTCCAGTAATCATTGAAGAGCCAACGGAGGAGGAACTAAATGTTCTTCTCAATAAACCTGTCAAAAGCGACAATTCCAGCCCTGGGGCTGAAGCTCCTTTGCAGGTAATCTCTTTGATCCCTTTGTAACTCAGGTGTCGATACCCACGTTCGATTATGTCTCTTTCGAATTTAGCAGATTCTAAGATTCTTCTTCTTCTCTTTTCAGGACACCACTGAAAGCTCAGCGCCAAGGACTTCTGAAACATTGGATTCTGCTGAACTCAGCAGGCCACAAGAAAAAGACTTGGTGAACGATGAAGCCAATACTGAAATAAATGAAGCCAATGCTGAGACAGCAGAACAACCAACAGAAGATCCTCAAACAGAAGAGCAACAACCAAAAGAGATTTAGGTGGTGGATCTGTCGGAAGAAAATCGTGACGAAAGGGACCACGGTGACGTTGGCGAAGAGGATCAAGGTGACGCTGGTATTGCCGCAGTCCGAGTCGAAGAGAGTCAAGTCGAGGCAAATGCTACTCAACAGCCTCAAACCCAAGACAACGTTGTTGCAAAGGCTGTCACCTCAACAAAGCATAGGTCGAAAGAAGACTTAGAACTCTTGAAGCAAACTGATCCTGTTGGCTATCTAAACGCCATCATCGAGAGCAAGGGAAGTTCGTCTGATGCTAGTCAGGAGGTTCCTACTCTGTCGGGGAAGTCCACTGAAACTTCTCCTCTCGATGAGGCTTTGACGAAGGTTAAGGCTCAGTTTTTCAAGAAGGACTTGATGAAAGCTTTGGAGGGGGACCCTACTGCTCCATCATATTTGGGGGCTGTTTTGAATGTCGTAGACTTGCTAGCTGTGCCTCCGGAAGTTTCAGGCTTTATCATGGAGTTACACTCCATTATTGATCAAGTCTCAGCAGATTATCGGCGACAAAGGGGCTTTAATAGCCAGCTTGAAGTGCTATATGGCAAAAGCTCTTCTGCATGGACTGCTGTAGCAGAGACAACTTCTCGAATTGTGGAGTTGTCGAAGCAAAAAGCATCTAAACAAGAAGAAGTTGATGCCATCGATCGAGAGAATGCTTCCCTCAAGGCGCAAATCGAAGAAATAGAAGCTAAGATAAATGCCAATACTAAGCGCAAGGAGGAACTTCTCTCGACTGTTCTAGACACCGAAAGTCAAGCTGAAATCACACAAGGCCTAGAATTTGCTGAGAAAGCTCAAGCCTTCGACGATCAAATTGCCAAGTTTGCGCAGGCGAATGCCTTGTGCAACAATAGATTGGAGCTGCAGCAAACCAAATACCTTCGACTCAAGGACTCCATCCCCTTCTGATTGTTTCAGCCCTTTAACCATATATTGTAATATGTATTCGACAATATTGCAATTTTGGATAATTTATAAAAAAATTTCCATTTTGGCTTATTTATGGTTAATTTAGTCGTTACTTGTTATTTATTTTTATCTCTTGGAGTGTAGGTTTATACTTTTTCAAATATTTACCATTTACTCTCAAGATCCTTTTGTCTTCACCTAACTCTTCGACTTCGTAAGCTCCACCAGAAAAAGTCTGGATAACTCTGAATGGTCCTTCCCATTTGGGTGACCATTTTCCCATGCTTCGATCCCTTCGATCCATGGGAAGAATCACCTTCCAGACTAGATCCCCAGGCGAAAATACCTTAGGTTTCACCTTTTTATTATAAGAGTCTTCTACTCTTTTCTTCTGAAGCCTGAGTAGGTCAAGAGCGCGCAATCTTTCTTCGTCTAAATCTACTAGTTCGTCTAACATCATATCCCAATAAATTTCAGAGGGAATATCGTAATGTCTCTGAACCCTTGCAGATTGAAGACAAATTTCTGCTGGCAACACTGCGTCATGGCCAAAAGTTAGCCTATATGGTGTTGTACCTATGGCTTCTTTTGGGGACGTTCGACAGGCCCACAAAATCTGGTCTAACATCTTGTGCCAATTTTTTGGCTTCTTCCCAACATGCTTTTTTATCAAGCCAATCACTACTTTGTTCGCTGCTTCGACTTGACCATTTGCCTGTGCATAATAAGGCGTTGATGTTAGGAGTTTAAAACCTGTTTCCTGAGCGAATTCCTGCATCTTTCGACCGGTGAAAACTGATCCTTGATCAGTTGTTATAGTCTCAGGGATTCCATATCTAAAGATAATGTTCTTTTGAATAAATTCAATGACATTTTCTTGGTCCACATTGACTAAAGGGATAGCTTCGATCCACTTAGTAAAATAATCAATGCCTACCAATATATACTTCTGGCTCTTTGATGATGTTGGTCGAATCTCTCCAATGAGGTCCAACGCCCATCCTCTAAAAGGCCAGGGTTTCACTATCGAGTGAAGTTCGCTTGCTGGTACATGTTGGATGCCTGTATGGACTTGACATTCTTGGCAACCTTTAGCGAACTCGACACAATCTTTCAACATGGTGGGCCAGTATAGTCCTTGTGGAAATAACAACCATTTCATCTTATGGCCTACTTGGTGAGCCCCACATGCTCCAGCGTGCGTAGTCGAAAGGGCTATGTATGCCTCAGTTTCACTTAAACATTTTAGCAATACCCCTTCAGGCGTCTTTTTAAATAACTCATTACCCATGAGTACATAACTCAACGCCCTGTACTTTGTTTTTTGTTCTGTCGAAGCTACTGGATTTTTAAGATAATCCACAATGGGCTTCCTCCAATCTTGCTCTGACAAATTATCTATGAACGAAATTTCGAAGTTACTTTGATCAGCATATCCTAGTCTTGTCGATTCCAAGTCTGTTGGTGATAGACAAGTTGCTTTTATCTTTTCTCGAACTTCGATTTCTCTTTGTAATCTCGTTTTTGAAATCTTGTACCCAGATGCAATTTGTGCCAAGTCGTTGGCTATTTGATTTTCCAGTCTGGGTATGTGTCGAATATTGACCATTTTAAATTTTTTCAATAAACAATTTGCTATCACAAAGTACATAATGAGATTTTCTCTTATGCATTTATATTCTTTTGTGACTTGCTTAATGACTAACTCTGAGTCTCCCATTATTTTGACTCGAGTTGCCCCCAATTCCAACAATATTTCAAGGCCAGTAATTAGAGCTTCATACTCAGCCTCATTGTTCGAACAAGAACCTGATATCTTGTACTTGAATGTTGTTGGAATTTTTTCTGGAGAAATGATCAAGACTCCTACTCCTGTTCCATCTTTATGGCTGGAACCATCGAAGTAGAATTTCCAAGGTTCTATCTCCACATAATTAACATCCTCAACTTGAATTGAGTGGTCGACTATAAAGTCTGCAACCACTTGTCCTTTTACTGCCTTAAGAGGCATAAAGGTCAAGGAGTATTCAGTTAATGCTAGTGCCCACTTGCCAATTCGACTGTGCAAGATGGGTTTCGACAACATGTACTTGAAAACATCAAAATGAGACGAAACATACACATCAACTGGTTTTATATATTGCTTGAGTTTTGTACAAGAGAAATACAGACATAGACACAATTTTTCAACTTCGCTATATCTAGTTTCTGCATCGTTCAAAACTCTACTAAGATAGTAAATGGGTCTTTCGACTCCATTCTCATCTTCTTGGGCTAACATGCTTCCCAAAGTTTTGTCAGATGCAGCTATGTACAATCTCATACTCCTATTGCTACAAGGAGGCACCAAAATAGGTGGCCTGATGAGGTACCCTTTGATTTTGTCGAAGGCTTCTTGTTGCTCTTGCCCCACTTCGAATCCCTCTTTATTCAGTCGAAGTAAGGGTGAAAAGGCTTGAGCTTTCCCACTTAGGTTAGATATAAATCTCCTCAAGAAATTTATCTTGCCTAACAGAGATTGCAGTTCCTTCTTATTCGATGGCGCTTTCGCTTCCAGAATAGCCTTCGTCTTGTTCTGGTTGATTTCGATTCCTTTCTTGTGGACAACGAAGCCCAAGAAATCTCCAGCTTTCACACAGAATGCACACTTCAAAGGGTTCATCTTCAGACCATGTTCTCTCATTCTTTCGAACGATTGTCGAAGGTGGTCAATATGATTCTTCCTGGAAACAGATTTTATAACAATGTCATCAATATATACTTGCATAAAAGTGTTAATAAAATCATGGAAGATAGAATTCATTGCTCGCTGGTATGTTGCCCCAGCGTTCTTTAGGCCAAAAGGCATCACTACCCATTCGTAAGTGCCTAGAGCCCCAGGGCATCGAAAAGCTGTTTTCGACACATCCTCTTCAGCAATGAATATTTGATTATATCCTGAATAACCATCAAGCATACTCAGGTATTCATAGCCAGCGGCAGAATCGACTAGCATTTCCGCCACAGGCATAGGATATTCATCTTTGGGCGTAGCAGCATTCAAATATCTGAAATCTATGCACACCCTTAATGTACCATTTTTCTTAATTACTGGCACAATGTTTGCAATCCATTCGACATACCTCGTAACGCGTATGAATTTACACTTCAGCATTCTTTCGACTTCCGTTTTGATCTTCGACAGTATTTCTGGAGCGAAGCGTCTTGGACTTTGCTTGATTGGCTTCTTCCCAGGTTTGATTGGCAACTGAAGTTCTACCAATCCTCTGTCGAGACCAGGCATTTCGTCGTAATCCCATGCAAAACAGTCCTTGAACTCTTTCAACAATTGGATTACTTCCAACCTAAGTTCTGGGTCAATTTTGGCGCTGATGTAAGTTGGCTTTTTCTCTGACCCTTCGCCTAAGTTGATTTCTTCTAAAGGATCTTGCGCTAACATTTTAATGTTGTTCGCCAAGGGGTCCTTTTCGAAGCCCAAAGGCTCATCGTCATAGATGGCGTCGAGACTCTGTTCCTGCATTCCTTCTGGCATGATATCAGGAGGTTCTGGATCGAAATCCTTTCCTGGACCTGCAGCAGATAACTGTTGATCATTGGCCTGTGTGGCCATGTACTTTACTTCGGCTTCGAGAGCCGTTATCATCTTTGTTTCGGCTACATAAGCCGAAATTCGCTTCAATGATTGTGACTCAGTCATTATCACTGAATTCACTTCCCCAACCAGTTGGTTGGATATCAGTTAACCCACTGAAGTCTATGTGGGACAAGTCTTCTCTATCCCATTGAAAATTATGCTCAGGGTGCAGGTATAGGGAACAAAAAGTATTTGGCGCTGGCGCCAAGTCGAAGTCAGGTGTTGGACATGGCCCTATGTGAGCCAAGTTCTTGTCAAAATCTGCCAGCCCTAGGTGATTCACTTCGCCCAGGTAATAGCTTTGATCTGCTTCTATGTTTTCGACCATCCCATCTGGACGCCATAGCAGCAACCTCTGGTGCATTGATGATGGCACAACTCCAACACCATGAATCCATTCACGGCCCAACAAAAGATTATAGTTAGGTTTGGCCGATATGACCATAAACATTGTTGGTCGAAGGATAGATCCTACCTTGATATCCAGTTGGATCACTCCCATAGTGGTCCCTATGCCGCCCTCATAGTTCGACAGGACCATGTTGTGAGGCTTGATGCCTCATCCCTTTTGTAAATTTTCCTTAGCATAGAGTGAGGAATAATGTTGATGGTTGCCCCACAATCCACCAAGATTTTATTCACTGTAGTTTCTTCGAGTTTAGCCCTTATAAATAAAGGCTTGAGGTGATTCTTCATCGCCTCTGTAGGTGGTTCGAAGAACCCATTTTGTTCCTCAGTAGTGCCATTGTCCATGACGAAATAGCACACTGGCCTATGTTTGGCCATCTCTTGCTCCACTTCCCAATCACTTGTTTCAACCTCCACCTGTCGGTTGAATTCTCTGGGAAGCACTGAGACTATATTCACCATGATGTCCAAAGTATCATCAGACTCAGAACCATCTTCGTCTTCAATTTCACCTTGGTTAGGCCAAACTAGCCTGTTGGTTACTGGCTCTCTTTCCAGAGGTTTCCTTTGCTTCCTTAGAGGAACATTTGAACTGGTTTCTGCCTTTGGTTCATTGGCAGCCTCCCTCTCAGCTTTTCGTCGCCTCTGGTATCTCCTCCATTGAGATCGAGACATGGGATTTTTCCCTTTGTAGTTGCTTGACACCTGTGTAACTTTAGGGGCAGCAACTTGAGGCTCTTTCTTTTGTGTTAAAGATGAACCCCTTGGCACATCGAAAGAGTGCCATTTCTCCTCGCTTGGCCTCTTTGGACCAGATGTTTTGTACCAGGTATCTACCGGCACATTAGTTGGAGGCCTGAAAGTCATTGGCCTCTTTTCTTGGTTTGAACCTCTTTGGGAGGCTCTTCTGGGGTCATGTCGAAGATCAACATTTTCCCTTCTCTTATTTGCTGCTCTTACGCCTTGAATATGTTCAGCAGCTTTTTTGTCAAAGATCGAACTGCATCTTGGACACAGCATCACTTCTGACTTCTTCTTCTGGCATCTTTGCAGGAAATCTTCCAGGTTTTCATTCTCCCGAGGGAAAGCAGTCTTGTTAGCTTGTTCTTGCCTCATGGCCTCCTCTGATGCTTTTGGGTCAGAGACTTCGACCATGTTGACATTCATGGTATCTTTGTTGGCAAGAGTCAACTGCTTCATTTGAATCTCCAAGTCCTCTGTCTGGCCTTGAACTGGGGCCAAGTGAGAACTGGGTTTTGGTCCATATTTTTGGGCTCCAACCGTCTCCAGCTTTGGGCTTTCGACCGCTTTCTGAACCGCTTCAATTGTCTTTCTGGATAAGTTCCCAGAAAAACTGCCAAAGATTGGCATGTTGATATGGTCCTTTGAGACTTCGACCATTGTGATTCCTGGCCTCTTCGACTGGCTTCTGGATGCCTCGATCACGTTCACCTCTGAAGGTTCAGCATAGTGGGCTTCAGCCTGCAACAGATTAGAGTCCACAGCCATGGGGGTCTTGTCAGCAAACTTCAACCTCCCTTCTTCGATAGCGTCTTGCACAAGATTCCTGAAAAGAAAACATTGAGACGTTTTATGGCCCAGAAAATTATGATATTTACAAAAGCCTCTCTTCTTTCTTTGATCAAGAGGAGGCACTTTTACCCCTGGGGGTATTATCATTTGGCCATCTTTTACAAGCAAGTCAAAGATCTCATCACATTTTGTAATATCAAAACTATAAGTCTTTTTGGGGAACCTATCGTTGGTCCTTTCTGGACCAGTGGGGTTTTTCCCACTTGAGGGGACTAACAGTTTGCAAGAGTATGGTGGCCCTTGTTTTAGTTCCGCTAAATCAACTTCTCCTTCTTCGACAGTTATAGTATCGTCGAAGGATTCTGGATCTTCGTCATCCATCTCAACATACGCTATCCTCTCTCTCTTATGAGTTTTCGTTGCCTTTGCTTTTTCAGCTTTGAGGCGTTCTACCTGTCGAACTCTATCGGCCAGTTGGGCCATGTCTCTCAGGTATTGAGTGTCTAACTTCTTCCTAATGGAATAATCTAAACCGCCTGCGGCTATTTCGACTAACTCATGTTCTGGCACTTGTGTAAAACATCTTGCTTTGAGCAACCTAAACCTATTTAGATATTCGTCTATAGGTTCAGTGAAACGTCTCTTTACACTGGCCAAATCTTTCAGGCTTATCTTGGTTTGCCCCATGTAGAATTGCTCGTGGAACAATCTTTCCAACTGGGTCCAATGGTGGATCGAATTGGGGGGGAGAGTTGTAAACCAAGTAAAAGCGTTCTTTGTTAAAGAACTTGGGAAGTACTTAATCCTCAGGTTTTCGTTATTCGAAATATCTCCTGCTTCAATCAAGTATCTCGCCACATGTTCGACAGTAGATTCTGTCGTGTCCCCAGAGAACTTAGTGAATTTAGGGACTTTACATCTAGGAGGTAAGTCTGTTTGTAACACGTATTCTGACAGCGGGGATGTAAAGTTGGGCCTTCGAAAGCCCATGTTCATCCCATTTTGAGTCATGATCCTTTCGATCATGGTTGCCAGATTATTTTCCAAACCCATGTTTTGGTATTGGATATGCTGAACTACTTCGTCAGCATTTTGGTTTCTGTTAACTAACCTTACCTCTGGGGTTATTACCCTAGGTTCCTCGACAGGTTGCTCCAATCGTGCCCTAAGGTTTTCTTCGACAGGATGTTGGACTTGGTTGATAGTGGTTTCTTCCTCTAAGAACACACCCTGGTTTCCCCTTATTTGCGCCCTTTGGGGCTGTCGAATAGGTTGGGGTACTCCAAAGAAATCAGCCAAACGCGTCATTTGCACTGTCATCTGCTGATTCGATTGAGTAGTGTTTTGTATTAGAGGGTTCAGCACTGTACTTAAAGTTTGTGCCAACATTTGAACCATATCATGGTTGCTTTCGTCCATTTGTTGCCTCAAGACTGCTGTCGAGGCATTTGTAAGGCCATGTGCTACTTGGGACGTTCCTCCTAAGAGTTGGGTCCTATTTCTATTCGCCATACCTACTCCAGAACCTTGGAGTGGCGAAGAGGCACTCACTAAAGGGTCTGAAAAAGTGGACGCAGCGTTCGTCAGGCTAGCCAAGTCAGAAGTTGGCATGCCATAGAGTGGTTCTCGATTATGACCGCCTGTCATAAATCCTGGGGGAACATAAGGCCTTGTGCCTAAATTTCCCCTTGGTGGGGGAGTTCCCAAAGGCACTCTGGGGCCTGTGAACGGAGGTAATGGCCCCGTTGTTGTGACTGTTACTGCTGGTGTTGAACCAGCGGTTATCGCTTCACTTACGGTCGGGATAACCGTTGATCCCACATTCGTTTGTGGGATTTCGTTATTGTTTGGAGGATTCGCCATCTCTTCCCTTCTTCTGGCAGTGTTGGTATCGTTAGTGTATATTCTACCACTTCTCAATAACATACAACACTCCTCGAAAAAGATGAGATTATGTTTAAAAGGTTAAACTTCAAAAATCAACACACAGTCTCACTAGGTGTGCCAATTTGTTTACCGTGGTTATTGGTAAACAACCGCTGATCCTCCAAATGGTTACTTATTTGGTTACTCGCAGGATCGATCAGATTGATCCTAAGACATAGGTTGATTTTGAGGTTTTGATTAAGTTGGATAATGGTTAAATGACAAGAAAATAAATAGGCTTTAAGTAAATTGCATGAAGAAATGGGCTTGATAAAATAAATGAAGGCTTGAAATAAAGGTCTTCGACAGGAAAAGTAAAGAAGAAAGCAAGTAAAGTTTCTGGAAAGTAAATGACTTTGATTAATAAAAGTGGTGTTTCACACATACATTCTCAACAATTCTTTCTCACACGCTGGGTACTCGAATCTATATGAGTGACTTTGTATATAATTGTGAACACACGTGAGAAACTGCGTGACCTACTACTATTTATACTAAAACATCCCAAGTAACCGTCGGGCAGTTACACTGCTTCGAGATGACTCCACTTGGCATGTTCTCAGCGTTCGATGCTCCAGATCTTTGCACGTTGCACTTGGTAACCGCTGGAAACCGTTTTCCCTCCAAACGCTTGAATTTCAAACCGTTCCACTCTGAACCATCGAACACCTTCGTCGAAAAGTATCTTCGACGAGAAACACCTTCGACGTCGAAGGCAACCAACTTCTCCCTTGGAAGAAATCTTCTAAGTACATTTCCATCTTTCGATGGCATTTCGACAGACCCAGCTGGTCGAAAACATCTTTCAACTTTAATAGCTGATATTAATAAAAACAAGGGTGTCGAATTTAGGAGCCAACACCATGTCCAAGTCTACTTTCACGTCCACGCCCACATCCCCGTCTATGTCTACGTCCACGTCTACGTCCACAACTAAGTTCACGCCTGCGCCTGCGTCTACAATACAAACATCAAGGTCCTGTTAACACTTTTCATCGTGTTTAAATTAATTCAAATAAACCATAACAGTGCAACGTTTGAAAGTCGGTAACACAAAACCAATGGTTTAAAACGAGAGAATATAAAAAACATATTTATAACATTTTGGTGTATATACACACATTTGGTACATATGTAAACATTTGGGGCATACGCGAAATACTCGATGCATATACATTTTGGGCTCCATATCAATCTAGGACATTATGCATATACATCATACATTGCATTTTTCAAACACACCTTTGGGTAAAACCAATATCTTTGGGCCCTTTGTCAGATTATCAAAACAAACAATTACCTTGGTTAAGAACAGACACAACCGGTAAAAATACGATCTCATCTTTGATCTAGTTACCTAAGATTGGATCATCATAAACACTTTTTCAATCATCTACCCCGTAGGTTGTGGTAGGTGTGCAAATTACCTGATTCATAGTATTCATTCCCTAGGTTGCAATGAAGAAGTGAATTCATCTTTGTGTCATTTTCCCCCTAGGTTGTGGTAAAAGCACAAACTCTTCAAATATCTATCCCCTAGGTTGTGACAGATACACGAATATTTAGGGTTATGCTATTCATCCCTTAGGTTGTGATGAATAACATAAGCCCACCCATGTTGTCTTTTATCCCCTAGGTTATGATAAATACACAGGTTCATCCTCGTACTGTTTACTCCCTAGTTTGTAGTAAGCATAACAAAATCTGTGTAATCCATTGCATCAGTCTCCATGCACCAATGTGTTATCAACTTTGTTTTATTCATCCCTTAGGTTGTGATGAATAGACAAAACCTGCGTCATAAACTTGCTATATTAGTCGCAAAGCATTAGTAAGTCAGCTTTTCAAACTTGTATTATTTTACCTCCTAGGTTATGGTAAATATGCATAAAAAATGTACGATCTCTTTTAGATACTGACGAGTTATCCGTGTCGTCATATCTAATTCAAATCAAAACATTGGATCAAAATTAGTAAGATGATACATCATCATCGATGCCTACTTTTAATGCCCATGGGAATGTTATACAACGTATCCTTATAATCTTTCGGATAAATTTTAGAGTCTTCCATTATTTAATAAACTTCTGATCAAAACATGCGAGACCTGCGTATTCTCGCACTATACAATCGAAAGGCAATTAAATAGGGGAAATTGTCATACTCCAAATTTTCCCTATTGGTTCTTAATCATTTTTATTCCTTATCAGTTTCTAGAGTTATCATTTTCTTTATAATGTATTCATATATTCATGCGGTTTAAGTTTATAAATGGGGGGTTTTACCTTATTAAAGAATTAATGGGCCTTTCTAAGTTAGGAAATCCCATATAAAATTGATGGCCCATTAGATTATAAAGGATGTGTATATGCTTGAGATTTCTTAGCTCATTTGAATTTTGTTTAAGTCCATTAAAGCTTCACTTGATATTAAAGGGTGAGCCTTAGGTTATCGGCTTAGCATCCAATTTTCTAAGCCCATTTCACTTTGGGTTAAGTTTTCTTTTGTTTCGCTTTCAGCCCATTTCAAATTTTGAAGGAGGGTTTACATTATTGAGAATGCTTGGGCCTTTCTAAATCATAATGGCCCATTCGGGTTCTCTTGCAAGAGGGGTGTATTAGCCCATATAGAATTATACAGAAGGGGGAGGGGGTATGGTGATTACATGAGGGGTTTATTGATTAATCAGGACCGACCCGCTATGGTGTTAAGGCCTGTTTTTTAAATAAGGTTGAAGGGGGGTATGTTTATTTTTTAGGAAGATCCATAGCAATTCATTTTTGAAGGCCCAATAATTGAAAAAGTTGGCCCATTTCAGGTTTTTGTTTGTGTTGAGAAAATGTTTTGTTTCTACAGTAACATTATTAAAACTATCATTATATTATGAACTTAATTCAGTTATAATAATATTTATTTTATTATTTGAAAAAACATTGACTAAAAAGGCAAAATTGAAATCAAAAGGCCTTCATGTTGCTCAGACAGCAGGCTTGCTTTTACTAACAAGCCTAAGGCCTAGAGAACACTCACTGTGCAAATCAGGAAAGAAAACATGCATTGTTCAAATGAAAGAAGGAGAAACGCTTGTTTAAAGGCAAACAATTATTGTTCAAATCGAAGAAGAAAAACGCATGTTTTGAAGCTAAAAAAAAATACTGTTCATATATGAATAAAATCAAGTCTCTTACATTGAATCATCTGAAACTTTACAACATAACCAAATCAGTACAAAGTTGAATCAAGTTGTAACAGAATAAAAAATTATTATACAGATTACAACAAAATCAAAAACAAATATTTAAATCCCTAATTAACTAATAAATCCTAAATAAAATCTATTAGTAACGACACTGATACAAAAACTTCCTAGAATTATCTAAACGTAAACACTATAAAAAGCCTAAGAACTCTAAAAGAAGAGAAAAAGATTACACAAAGACAGAAGAATTTGGAGAAGAAGTAGAAGGGATTACAGAACCCTCGCTTGGATCTTCATCAGCGCGCCTCCAATCGGGATCTGGGTTTCAAAATTTGAAACCCTAGATCCTTGAATTGTCGCCACTGTACCTGGGAAACACATAGAAGAGGAATTAGAGATCAAATGAAATTGGAGGAGAACAATCAAATTCACGACCAAAGAGGTAATTCGTGGAACACTTAGCTTTAGGGTTTTTATTTTTATTGTGGTTTTTGTGCTTGATCTTAGATTTTTTGTATGGAGATTATCTCACTAACATTTTTGTATGGAGATTATCTTAGATTTCACCACATATAGTCACTAACATTGGAGTTGTTCCTGGGGTGATTATCGTTGTTGTTATGTCGGAGAAGGAGGGAGATGATCGGGGTTGGCCGTTGCCGCTTAGGGGTTCGGTATTAGGGTTTTTGTGTTGTTAGAAAAGGGAAATTAGAGATGGATCAGAGAGAGATAATGAAAATGACGAATTGATTTGTAAAACGATTATAATGACTTTAGTAATCCAGTATGCGAGATTCCATGGTCATTACTATGCGCTCTCAATCATAACCGTGTGATCAATATCAAGTGTTCCAGACACATACATATATCGTATTACAATGCAATCATCGGCATGTAATCCAATAAGACTCCTTAGAACCCTTTGGGCTAGGCCTAGTCGCTGAACCCATACCCATGTTTTGTTGTTTTACTAACCTATGCAAACTCACACCCCCACCAGCCTAATGGGCCAAGTCCAACATATGGACTTGGACCCTTATTTTCGATCATGTTAGGAGATACACCCTCTGGTGTTTGGGCCTAAATTCAACATCTGAATTCAAGGCCCTAATATCTATATCCCCTGTTTTGCTAGCCTAGCACAATATGCACCCCCCTGCATTTTTTTTTAATTTTTTTTATTATTTATATTAATTATTATTTTATATATTTTAATATATTTATAAATTTTAATATTATTTTATTTTTATTATAAATTAAATATTTATTTTCCAACTCATCTAAATATTTGTTTATTGCATTAAAATTATTTTAATCATGCATTAATAAGATGTTTTATATATTAATACATTTAAAAAATACTTAACCAAGCCTAAACTCTTTTTATTAAATTAATTAACTCTAAATCAATTTTTAAAAGAGATTATAAAAATATTTTAATTGACTGCGTACTTCATCTAATAACTATGCTAATCACACACCCAGACTAATTACAAGGGAAATTCAAACATCTTCGTAATCCAGAAAAACCACTAACCAACTGCGAACTATGAATTGGGACTCTGATTCCTCCTAAGAAGATACGTAAGTATACGAATAAAATCGTGGTGGGTTCCCCTAATAAAAACTAAAACCTTATTTCTTAAAAATTGGTTTTCTAAACCCTAGTATCCTTGTGAACAATGTAGATGAGGGGTGCCTAACACCTTCCTTTCGTCTAAGAACGAGTCAATAACTTAGAATATCTGACTTATTTAGGGTTATCCTTTATATTCCTTTCCTTAGGATAAAAATTAATGGTGGCGACTCTTAATTTTAAAATTGGTTACAACATAATACATATTATAATAACAACATATATTATAATAAAAACATAAAAAAACTTATATTATAAGAACAACCAAAAATAGCTTCTCTCTTTCTCTCTCTCTCTCTCTCTCTCTCTCTTTCTCTCTCTCTCTCTCTCTCTCTCTCTCTCTCTCTCACGTTCACAATGTTTCTTCTTATACCTTCTTTCTCCATCAAAATCTGAATCAAACCCAAACCAATGGCTCTATCATCAAAGCAAAAAGAGGTGACACCTGACGGGAAGCATTCGAAGAGAGAGGTTGAGTGTGATAGTATTATAAAACTCGCCATTCAATTGTGAGAAAATTTTTAGGTATTCTGTTCAGAATCCTAAAATAATTGTTGATAAGTTTGTTGATCTTCAAATGATTGTAGATGGAGACTTCAGGGTTTCTTTGTTGTAATTCTTTGATGTGAGGAGCAACAACTTTTAGGAGAACTCTAGTGAGTTATTGATGAAAAATAGTGTGAAAGAGTGTTGTACCCCAAAATTTGCCCTCCCATATTCTTCAAAATTTGCCAAGTCAAAGCTTCAAAAAGTCCCCAAGGGTTGCATAGTTCAAAGGCCTCTAAACAGTCAAAATTAGGGTTTTGGTTCTGAAAAAGAAAATGAAGTTTCCAAGGGTCCAATCAAGTCCCACATGCCTACAAACATGTTCAAGCATCCTCATACCAAGTTTCAAGACTTACAGCTCAAAATTGCACAGTCAAATACCCTAATTGCACTGCAGTCAACTGTAGGGGCAAAATGGTCATTTGACAGTCAAAAGTTCAAATTTTTGGTCAACATCTCATTTTTAAGCCACAAACATCATTTGATCAATGCTTGATCATGATTCTCAAAGCTTGGCTCAAAAATCATCAAGATGCAAAAATTTCCATATTTGGACATTTGAAAAAGTCAACTGTAACTTGACCAGGGCATAACTTTCACATGGTTCATCAGAAAAATTCCATCCAAAGCTCATTTTGAAGATAAAGACATTTCCTACAACTCCTCTTCACACTTCAAGTCCAAGAAATGCTCTCACAAAAAGTTATCAATTTCAACATTATAGGTCATTTTCAAAAGTCAACAAAAAGGGACTTTAAGTCAAAGGCCATAACTTGAGATTGGTAAATCAAAATGACATGGTACCAAAGACATTGGTTAGAGGACTCAAATACCTTTCCAAAATGTCCAAGAACATGAGCAAAGCTTAAAATTTGAGCAAGTTATGCCTTGTGGAAGTTGGGAAATGTTTGGATATTTTGAAAAGTCAACATTGCTTCAAATGACCTAAAAATGCTAATGGGCCTCTTTTTCTTCCACAATTCATCATCCAAGGCATGTGCACGACCATTTGGCCCAAAGGGAAGTTTTTATCATTTTTATTTTATTTATTTGGATTTTTAATTATCAATAATTCATTTAATTAAAATAAATAGGGGAAAAATACTAAACCTAATTTTCTAAATCTTTTTGTGCATAGAATAGGCTTAAGATTTCGTGTACAATCAAATATGGAAGGAATTATGGTGATTGGATATGATTGAGACCAAATATGTTTGAAAAAGATTGGAAAAATTATGGCTTGAAAATCAAATATCCTTTTCATCAATTCATGGATTTTCTGATCAAATTCTTTGACCTAATCGTTCACATATACATATCAATGCAAACCCTACTCCTCAAGACGTCCAAGCTGCGCAAAAAAGCCAAGAACAAAACTTGAATTTTCTCAAAAAGTCAAATACTGAAAACTGTTTTCCAGGGCGATTCAAGCTGAGATAATCATCTCATCACCTTCCTGAGGCATCAAGCAACGTGCCTGAATAGATTTCCACGTCCCTAACGCCCAGAATTGGTGAATAGGATTCAAACTTTTTCACATTTTTTCCATAATCGTGTTCTAATATTTAAGCATTTTCATGGCATTTCTTTCATGGATTCTGACTAATTGGATGATTCTAATACTAACAATGTGATTGAATTGAGTTTTTATGCACTACATGCAAAAACGCCATTGTTGTCTTTTAGGGTTTTCAAAGCTGTGAATTGGGGTTTCCCATTTAAGGGACAATTGAGATTCGAGACCTGGATCATTGAAACAAGCGTGTTTGGACGAAAAGAACCCAACCCTCGCGCCTAATTTATGAGGCCATATGGCTTATTCGCTATTTTCCAGAAAGGTGCATAAGGGAACGGTTCAAAACCGTTGCCAATTTCTGTTATGTTTCACGCAAAAAAAACAAAACAAGGAGGAAGATGATGAAGTGTCAGTACGTGGTAGGACGATTTGAATTTACGCGCTAATTTTCCACTAACTTTTGTTTTCCATTATATTATTTGTCTTCCATAGGATAATCAAAATGCGCTCATAGCTCCACTGGTCAAAGGACACGCTGGTAACCCCTGGGACCTGGGTTCGAATCCCAGGTCCCCCACCCCTTCAATATTGTTTTCCTATTAATGATTCTATGCAGTTTCAGCACTAAGGACCACCAGGTGTCCACAATTTCTAGCTTGCCACTTGGCCAATAATGCCAATCCAAGGGACCAGATCTGGTGAATACCATGGGTTGCAGTCAACACTTCCACACGCTGGCAAGGAAAGTCAACTAGGCCATGAGTTTAATGGGCCTCAAATGCTAACAAGCCCTCTAATTTGGGGACGGACCCCCCCTAGGTTTGCAATCTTTTATATTTTTTTCATTCTTTTATTTATTTCAATTATTGTTTTTAATTAATTCCTTTAATTTAATACTTTCATAAAAAATATAAAAGACAATCTAAAATCAGAAAAAGACAAAAATAAGTATTTTATTTAATATTATATTTTTGTAAATAAATGTCATCAATTAATTTTAGCTTGTTAAATTAGGTTTAATGCAAATATTTTTTAATAAACTTAAAATTAGTAGAATTACGGTTTCAATTAATTTTTATCCTTTTTCTTTTCTTTTCACTAATAACTAAATATTATTTATTTTTATAAACCAAATAGCATGTAAATAAGTAATTTAATTTTAGGTTTAAATTTTAATATGTTTTCTTAATAAATTAAAAACAATTAGAATTAGGGTTAATCTTTTAATTTCATTTAATTCTCATCAAAAAAACCATAAGTACGAAAACCTCAAAAATAATTTCTCCTTTTATTTTAATTTTAATTAATTTGTAAATAATAATCTAATTTCATTAAAAAGGGTCCAACGCCCTCGTTTCTAGTTTTAATTCAATTCGCGCATTTATTTCTTTTTCTTTTAATTATTTATGTACCTCTCCCAAAGCCGTGTAAATTTAATTTCTCGCACTTTATTTCTTTATTTATTTTCTGTCAAATCGGGTCCTGGAAATTTTGGCGATTTGGACCCGCGCCTTTGTAATAGTTTAGGAATTTTATCTTTCCGCCCTTTCTTAACTGTTAAATAATGGCATGCAAGAATGAATGGACAAAAAATAAAAACAAACGCATAGATCACTTTGACATGAACAAGACAAAATATCTGAAAACGACACACAAATCACACACCACCCCTAGGGTACGCCTCACTATTGCCTTGCCTCGAAAGGTGATCGTCGAGTAGAGGATGTCTTAGTAAGTCCTCATGATCCGGGAACCTGGCATGAGGGTAGCTTCTAAGGTATCTTCCCTTTGCTCTGGTGATCACCATGTCCCGAACCTCGAATTGACCCGAACACCTCCAACGGTGGTGCTACCTACCTCTCGATGGTGGGATGGCACTACTTTAAAGGACATTTACACAGAAGAATTCCTTAGGGTAGGTAGACGACTCGTGGATACTTGCTCTAATTCAAAACAAAACAAATCAAAAATACTTTTCACACCAACACATTTTCAAAAAGCTTTCGAAAGCATTTTTCAAACACTCTTGACGACCGATACAAGAGTCGAACTGAAATTTTCAAAGAAACTTTTTTTAAACCCACAGTTGAAAAGCAAACAAACCATTTTGAAAACACAAATGAGCAAGTATCTAAGAGCCCATGGATAACCATGGATAGAAAGGGTGCTAACACCTTCCCTTTCTATAACCTACCTCCCGAACCGAGAGCAATCTCTTTAAGGAATTTTTCTGTGCTTTTGTCCTTTCCATTTGGAGAAAATAAAAGACGGTGGCGACTCTTGTTTCCGCGACATTTCGCGAACCAGCGTTAAACAGTCAGTTCCAGATCCACCGATCACAAAGAGTAACTTATGTATACTGTTAATTAGTTCAACAAATTAAGAATTAAAGTTAATTGACAAATCAAATTTTCTTTGGTCACCAACTAACCAATCATAAGACGAGTATGACACAAATTGACACTGATTGACCAATAAAAAAATTAAACATAAAAGAAAATATTTTTGGTATTTATTATAATTTTTGCATTCAATTTTGGTAAAAAGTGCACAAAATCAAATAAATTTTTTTTTTAAAATGCATTAATTAAAAGTACGAAAATAATATTTAAATAATAAAAAAATGGCTCTTTTGTGATTTTTTTAAAATATAAATAGAAATAAATTAGTAACATATAGACAGAAAAATATTCAAATTGCAACAAGTGAGATTCACACCCATGACCTTATGTTTGCAAGCTTTATTCCTTACCAATTGTGTTATGTTGCTTATTTAAAACAAAAACCCAATTGAAAGTATATGAAGACGAGCAAGTATTTTTTTGTTATTTTAAAAAATACAAATAAATTATTATGAATATTTCTAAATAAGCAAAATAATTTAAAAATGAATATTTATAAAAATCAAAGAATATTAGTGTAAACAAACCAAAATAATTTTAAAAACTAATTTTGAAAATAATTTTGACTGTAACACCAAGGCGGGCAAATTTAGGGTATGATAACTTGCATCAAGTTGCTTTTGAGCTTCTTCTTTGATCTTTTTAGACATATCCGGGTGAGTCCTTCTAAGATTCTTCTTGACAGGAGGGTAATCCTCTTTGAGAGGCAATCTGTGCACAACAATATATGTATCAAATTCAAGCATATCCTGGTAAGACTAAGCAAAGATATCAATAAACTCTTGCAACATCTTTATTAGATTTCTCTTTACACCTTATTCTAAGGCAACCTCTATCTTGACCTCTTTCTTTGCATCCTCGGTGCCAAGGTTCACAACTTCTATAGATTCTAGATGTGGTTGAATAATCTTTTCTTCCTGCCTCAGCAGTTTGGCTGACTCTTCAGGGAGTTCACAATCTTCCTCACTTTTTTTCTTCGGCTTGGTAAATTGGATTATCAAAGTCATAGAGAGCCATAAAAGAATCATTATCAATGGAATCTGGGATGAAGGTGGATCTACATGAGTGATTGTTTATGTTTTATTTTAGAATGTGAAATAAATAAAAAATAAAAAGAAAGCACACTGCCATTTTCAAGAATTTAAAAGTAAAAGGAAAGATAAGGAACAAAATCTTTGAATGCAAAAAACGTCATTTATTTAATGATAAATTGCAAATGCAAACATCGTGGCCTTACAAAAGATTCATTATGCCTCGGGACGAGCGTAGGAATTATTTTATGATTAAAACAAAAGAAAATTACTCCTGAATGAGAGTGACTGAGATGATAACCCCAAAAGACAATTTTGCGAGCTTTCAACTTGAGACAATTGAACGAATCCAATTATCCATGTCATAATCGTTTTCAATCTCATCATCCATGATATTTTCATGTTCTTCGTGGATTACACCAGCACTTGAGAATTTTGTGGGGCCAGGAGACCCTTGCACCTTTGGAATTATACCTTTCATATCCTGACTAGGCTTATATCCAAAACCAAATTACTCCTTTTTTACTGGAAGATCCAGCACATGAGCCCAACCTCCAGAGTGACCAAATTCAACAATAGCACGAGCTTGCTTGAGGGACGACACGAGGACCACTGACTTTCTGACCTCGGGGCGAGGAGTCTTAATCACTTGAACAACTTCGAAGGCCTGAAATGGAGTCTCATGAACTTCCCCATTCTATTTCCACATACCGGAAAGAACTCAAATGACTAACCACATAGTCCTCCTCTCTGCATACAGTAACTACTTTACCATTAATCACAAACTTGATCTTTTGGTGCAACGTGGAAGTCATTGGCCATTACAAAGAAAGTAGCAGTGAAAACATGAGGACCTATCATAATAGGCAAATCAACCTCTCCAAAAATTGACCTCTTTGAGCCATCAAACGCTCTTACAACGAAGTCACTTGGTATGAGCACCACCCCATCATAATCTATCTTCATCAATGCTATTTTGGGTAAGACATTCGACGAAGATCCAGTGTCAACCAACACACGGTATAAGGTAGTTCCAGAACACTCTATGTAAATATGCAACTCCTTATTGTGGTTTCTCCCTTCAGGAGGCAGATCGAAATTTGTAAAGCCCAAGCAATTACTCGCGGTAATGTTGGCAAGGCACACTTTTAAATTGGTTCACTAAAATCTCTTGAGGTGCAAAATTTAAACTTAACATCTTCATCAAAGTGTTTCTATTCACCTCATAATATCGCAATAATGATAGAATTGATATCTTGGAAGGAGTTTGACTGAGCTAGTATATTACTCTGTAATCAATATTCTTGATATACCTCATAATTTCGTCAATATCTTTAGTAGATGGCGTATAAGGAACTGCATTCTGAAACCATTTCTTCACCTTCAACCATAACCTACATACCCTTGGCCTTGGCCAAGGCATCACCATTTTTATCCTGAGAAGTTTGGGGGGGAGAGAAGATTCTACAACTTTTGGTAAGTCTACCAGTTCCAAAAATGTCATTAATCTCTAAATTACCCACTACGGATGACTCTACCTCGTGCTTCTTCCCTTCATAAAATACTTCATCCCCATTAGCACCACGACACTACTTTGTGACTTTTGTAGGGAATAGGACCAAGCAAAGTAATAACCAACGGAGATTTCAATGCTAGTGTGGGGATCTTTGTAGGAGTATAGGGAATGGAAATCACATAAACTTCATCGTCATAAACCTTCTTACTCACCGACAACCTATCAAATTGAAGAGACAGTTCATCAATCAATATTTGAATCCCATCTTTCAAATTAATGAAAACCTTAGTTTATGCCAAACACTTTTCACATTCCAGAAAACAACCTAGATAAACATTCTTCTTGATCAGTTGTTCCTTCACAAAGGACAACAGAGTATTTATTAGATTCACATCCATAATCAAATCCATCCCTTTGTCTTCCTCAATGGCATTGATAACTACATCTCCATGAAATGGCATCAGATTTTGAATGACATTTGGGCCATTATCTGGAGAGAATTCAATAGATTTAGCATCAAACAAGTCTTGCATTTTTTGTTTCAATACCTTGTAGTTTTTAATTTTGTGATCCCGGCCTCCAGAATATAACACACATCTTGCATTAGCATCATAATCAGTAAGAAGTTTAGAAGGGGTGGTCCCAATGTTGAAAGACTAGCTAACTGAAGTTGCAGTAAATGGGGAAGCAACTAAGAATATGTCATGGGTATGGTGTCAAACTTCTTTGGTGGCCCAAGCTACATATGTTGGTAATTACCTTAACAAGGTGCATAAGGTTTCCAGTTTGGTTGAGGTTGTTGCGTTGCAACATGAATAGTTACAATAGCCACTTGTTAATAAGGCTCTTGATAGGCTCCGCCTTCACCCTTGTGATAATAAAAGAACTGTATTCTCCTTCTTTTTTCTTAGGGTACCCATTGAATGGTTTTTCCCTCCTCCGGAGGAACTAGCACTAGCAGCTTGGATCTTCCCCATCTTTATACCACTTTCAACTCTTTCACCAGCCAAGACCAACTCAGAAAAACCCATGGAAGTGCTTATAACAAACTTTTCATAGTACGGACCTTCAAGGTGCTCATAAACATGTCAACAAGCTCCATATCCATCATTCGAGGTTGAACTCGTGCAGCTAGCTCGTGTCACCTTTGCGCGTACTCTTTGAACTCTTCATTGTGACCATGGGTCAGATTTTGAAATTATGTCATGTTCGGAGCCATGTCAGTATTGTACTGATAATGCTTAACAAAAGCCTCGGCCAAGTCTCTCCAGATCCTGACATAGGTTCTCTCCAACTGCATATACCATTCCAATGAAGCTCCTAATAAGCTATCCTGAAAAAATGCATGACTAACCTCTCGTCCTCAGAATAAGATGACATTTTCCTATAGGAAGCCTTGATGTGGGTTTTAGGTTAGGTAGTGCCCTTGTATTTAATATAATCTAGTACTTTGAACTTGGGAGGGATTCTCACACTTGACACCAGACCCAAGTCAGCAATATCCAACCCAAGAGCACCATGGCTCTCTACAACTCTTACCCTCTCTTCTAACATGCAAAACTTTATGTCACCATCAACAGTTACCCATGATCACCATCATTCATAGAATAGAGATTCTCGTAATTATCAATTTCGAGCTCTGCGATCTGAACAGTCCTCATTGCCTGTTGCGGTAATAACTTTTCAAGAGTAAGATGTGGACCGAGATTCCCGTTAACATGGGGAGGATTACTCTGAGGAGGATTATTGCCACCAGGAGGATTAGTACCATAAGGGGATTAACACCACCAAGAGGATTAGCACCAACATGCTGGTTCACCAAACTATACTGCTCCTGATTCTCAACCCCGTTATCAATAACCACAGTATGCCTATTTACCATAGCCTTTAATTCCTCTTGGCCACAATCCATGGCATGCATTTCTTCCATGAATTGATTTATCTACGTGTTCATCTGAGTTCTCATAAAAACCATGTCTGCCTGGAGTTGTTTGATATGTGCTCTTTGATTACTTCTAGTGGAATAATGATGAAATGTTGGGTTTGAAATTTCTGACAAGAAAACCTGATCAGATATAAGAAGACCAACCTGAATAACCCTGTTATGCATGAAATGCATGGTATACATGCAATATTTGTCATTTTCAGGGTATTTTGTAGTTTTGTCATTCATCAAGAATAATAAGTAACAAGATAAAAGATATGCAATAAACAGAGGAAGTATATCAAATAAACTTCTCATTCATTCATAACATGAAATTAAAAGATTCTCAATTGAGTTCATACATAAAAAGCCAAATACGAGGTAATGAAAGATAAAGATCCCAACCAACAAGTCTGGTGGTGATCAAAAAATAACAAAAAAGTACATCACTGAGGGTCATATTTCATTTCCACATGAGTCAAGAGTCCACGCCCCAGGTGTTGTTGGCTCAAAACTTTGGACTCCTTAAACTGTTTCTTGGTGTCCTTATGCTCTGGTTTCTAAATCAAACTCTAAATGAGAAGATCTTTCATATGGATCATGACTTCCAAGTAACGACACATATCAATCTCTTCAGATTAGGCTTCCATGGGAGCTTTGACTTTGTCTTCCATCGTCTTCTTTTGAGAAAATACCTCGCTGATCTAATCATCTTTGATGCTGAGTTGTGCTTTTAAATCTTCAATGTCATCCTTGTGTTTAGCTTCCATATCTCTCTTGAATATTAGAAGACTCTGATTCTCTTGACACATTTTCTGAATCTTTCTCTCAGCTTTATCTAAAGCTCACTTCCGATCTTCAAGAGCATCCTTATAGAAATCATCAACCCTTGATCTCTTCCTGGCTTCCACATCCACAGACTTGCCTTCTCTTATCAGCTTGAGCTTATGAGCTAGTTGATTCTTCCCTTGTATGGACACAAAAAGCTTCATTCCTACGTCATCACTCTCTTTACGAAGCAGGAAGGTCATAACCTTAACTTAGTTGTAGTATTCAAGAGGTACGAATTCTTGTTGATTAGGATATGGTTGTGGATACAAAGGATCTTCCATTGGGAAGGGAAACAGAATGGTATCAACTATACTCTTGACCCACTCCACATAAGGAGCCCTGGCTATACAATATTTCTTGCCAAAGAAAATCTTCCTATTTGTGTGAACTTTACTACAAGAATTATTCACTTTCTTCATCATATCAAGATCCCTTCCATTGTTAAATAAAACAGACTCTTCTACTTCCATGTCCTTAGGCTTATCCCTCACAGCATATCCCGATTGATGGAGAGCCAAGAAAGGATTGTAAGTCATACAACCATTTATTCCAATGAGAAGAACATTAGGGAATTCCCCACAGCTGGAAACAACCTTTGTACTGTTAATCATGATGTTATGCCAAACAACATCATAGGAGATAAGCTCCACAAGTCTTTGTGACCACTTGCAAGAATCCCTAGTATCTACAAAAGGTCCCTTCACAGGCATGTGAGACATGAACCATTTGTATAACTAGGGAAGGCAACGGATGATGACTCATTTATTCTTATGTTTGGAATGGATTGAGTGATAAGCATAAACAAGCAAGGTTGGCACTGGATTCTTTATCATAAAGACATAGGTTGCAGCTAAATCTAAAAGGTTCTCAATGTTGGGGAAAATAACTATGACATAAATCATGAAAGCCAACAGTGCATTGAAGGCATCCCAACTCTCGCTATCTTCCAAAGTCATAACTTTCCTCATAAAAAACCTCAAGGGAAGACCACATGTGTCACTCTTATATTTCTAGTTGTCCTTCACATCATTCAAGCTCAAATAAAGAGCATCAACAATAAGTTCAAACTCGGGTGCTTCGGGAACACACACTATGGGAACATGATCCAAAATCTTAACTTTGAGAAGATAAGCATACTCTTCAAGAGTAGGAGCCAATTGATAGTCTTGAAAAGTAAAACAACGCAATTGAGGGTCATAGAAATGTAACAGAGTCTGAAGAGCCATTGTATCAACTTCAGAGTTCAAAAGTGATAGGAGATTCCCATATCCTTCATCAAAAACATCTAGATTTTCGTGAACCACACAAACACCCAACCCTCTCAGCAGCGTCAAATCAACATGAGGGAAATTGTAAGTGAATATTTCTCTGGTGGACCTCTTGCATGTACCTGTGTTTCCTGACATTCTTGAAAAAGATGATGACTTTAAGATACCCTATAAATAACATGCATATACAAGTTAGCTCTTTTTTCTCTTTTTTTTATAATTTTAAAAATGCTATGATTCAAATGAAAATGAAAACAGATGGGATCAAGGTTCCACAAACACTGGATATCTACTGCACAATTTCTTAATTATCTGAACGTAACAGGATCAAAGGTCCGGAACCATTTCTAAACACAAGGAAACTAGGTACCGGGAAGATCAGTAGTAGTACCTTTAAGAATAATTCCCACACCACCTCACATGTTCATTCTGGTTTTGGGTATGGTCTAGAGGTCCACAGAGTCGTGAGTCCACGTGAAAACATTATCATCATAACACAAATATGTATAAAGATAGTATCCCAAATGAACCACGTCTGAGAATGGCTCAAATGACCACACTAGTAGGATCTGCCACCAGTAGTCGTCATGAGTCTACTCTAATCCTATGTGTTCCTAGGTGTTCTCTCTAGCCTATGTAGTGGGCCTTTTACCTCATAGTAATATCCCACCAACCAAGAAAACAACAACACAACATATATCTAGTATATAGAGTCAATAAAGTCGGATGTAATGCATACAAACACATAAAGTAGGTAAATCTTAAAGAAATAAACACCCAATGAAAATAAACAAAGAAGAGCTAGGACTGACTTGATTAGGTCTCCCCAATAGAGTCATCAAATTTCGCTATCGCAGAAAATACCGACACAAACAAAGTCGCCACCAAACATTATTTATCCCAAAGAAGGGAAAGAAAGATATCAAGAAAACCTAATAATGGGAAATAACATGGTATTGCGACCAACAGAAGGGTACAAAAGTCAATTACAAAAGGGAAAGGTATTAGCACCCCTGACGTCAATTGTACTCAATGAGATCCACTCTAGTTATTCTAATCAAATGGTGTGTTATATCTAAATCTTACTTGCTAAGGGAATGCATGATATAATTTATAAGGGAAAATCAAAAGGTTTTTATTATTATACTCGCTTAGGTTTTGCAACGCAATGCCTACGTATCCCAGAGGAATCTTAGCACCGTATTTCTTCTCAAAAATTTAGTTTGTTGTATGTTTTTTAGTAAATGGTGTTAAGTTTTGCGTTCTACTTCCACTCAAGCTTTGGAGACTCACGCATGGTTGTATTGTGTAGAAAGGAATTAACATGTTCTTTTTGAAAGGTTTTCAGCAGAAAAAGAGCCCTAAGGAAAAATAGATTTGAATTTGTTGTGTGTTTTGTTGGGATAATAGAAAATGACTCCCAATGCATGCGCATTTAGTATTTCTCAGCTTATTTGTTAAAGAATTTGAGAATTGAATCATACAAAAGCATATGGATGAAAGAACGAAAATGGTTAGGAATGCACCACCTCATTCTTCTCCCACCACTTAAGGCTCATTATCATATGACTTGCATCTTTATTTGTTATATGTTTTAGGGATTTGATAAGAAAGAAGTTTTAGTTTTAGGATGCAATGCAAAAGAAAGAGAAAAAGACTAAGGGGAACTCAAGTCCTAATTGTTATCATACACCATGGTCCTAAAGTTAGGATGTCAAGGGAATGTCTACCTAATGTTTTCATGCACAATGGTCCTAAGATTAGGGTATCAAGGGAATATCTACCTAATGTTGTCATGCTTGGATATCAATCCTAAGGTGTACTTCATTTCAAATCTTAAACAAGATTGAATTTGGATATCCTAAGGGGACATGGTATCATACATAAAAAACAAATAACACCTTGTTTGCAAAGTTAACAACCAAAAGTAATATTTCAAATGCTTGAACAAGAATCAAGATAAAGTCACACTTAAACAAGTAAGACCTCAAACAAACCACATCCTAAGTCTAACAAGACTCAATATAAAACCAAACTTAAACAAGTAAGGATTTAAGTAACCACATCCTAAGTCTAAAAATACTCAAGATAAACAAAGTATGCTTAAACAAGCAAGTAAGTAACAAAGTATGAAGTCTAAACACTTAGGTAAACGACAAATCATCAACAAGACAAATGTACAAGACATGTCATCAAGATATCACTTAGCCAAGCATTAGACTAGCATGCATCAAAGGGACTTAAGAAAATTACCTAGGAAAGGTAAACATGTAATCACATCATCATGCAATAGATTGAATCTTCTCATATAATTCACAAAATAACATGAAAATGATAGCTATACAAGGTGTAAGGAAAGAAATCAATCAAACACCTACAAATCCTTAAGGAAAAAAAACAACAAAGCATGCTACAGAGAACATCACTAAACCTCAAGGTTACCACACTTTAACAAGTAACACTAAATCCAAGTAAGTAAGAATTCAACACTCCATAAGCCTTTTCAAGAAATCAATCCAAAAATATCTAATTTACTTCCCCTAGCATGTATTGGGCTCAAATCTACCTTAACAAATGTATCACAAGTTGTGAAGACAAGCATTAACCCAAACTAGCAAGTAAAATTAACAATCATCAGCAAGAAGTAAGCACTTCACATGTGAACTTTTAAAAAAGCATCAAACGAATAAACTCAAGTCCTAAAGGTTAACACCTAATCAACAAGGAAAGATTCCAAATATTGTCTTTGAAGAGATCTCATAGTATCAAATAGAAAACCTAAATAACAAACTATGAATGAAAATTCAAAATCAACAAACAAGTTGCCAATATCAATGTTAAACCCCAAGCATGCTTCAAATCATCAATAAAAAAAACAAGAATGTGTCAAAGTAAACACTTACGCACATACATGTCCCTAAGGGTCATGCGCACAAGGTTTAGACATTAGGAATTTAGAACCTAAACAAAGAAACAAACAAGATGCACAGGCATTCAAGATTTTAGGTATCAACCATATATCACCACTTAGAATACCAAATTAATTCTAATCATGCAAGGTAAATACCAAGGAAAGTCAGTAGCTCAAACACTAAGGGGTAAATTCCCACATGTCTCTAAGTATTCAGAAATTTCACAAAAGGATTGATCATGAATTAGGTCAATAACTAAGAAATATCAACAACTTGCATCACCAAAAGCATGTCATTAAAATGATCAAAGTACCAAGAGATTAAGGCATTAATGCATTGCAAGGAAGTAGATTAGACAAGAAGTTTACATTAATCATAAATCAAAAGTATCAACCAGGCTTCACACAAAGCATGCTCAAAGATAAGGTTAACCAACAACAATCATCAACCAAATACTTCATCAAAAAGATCCACCTATTAATGGCATATAAATGATCAAGTAATCATGAGATTTTCACTTAAAAACATGGCAAGAAACTCAAGTTTATGTGAGGAGAACCCCCTCCCCAAATTATTGCACAAGTGCATTCCTAAAACAATTCATCAACACAAGTATACATCATCACTTAGGCATACCATTAAGTTCATCAAAAATCAAAAATCATGCGATCAACACCTCAACCAAAATACAACAAATTGTCATGCAAACCCTAAGATCTAAAGTACCTAAGCATGGTAAAAAGAATGGCTAAAAAATATTTCAAAAAGGCATTTAACATAGGCCACAAGAACATGATCAACAACTAACACACCTTTGTAAAAATAATTCCAAATAAAATCAAAAATAATTGGAAAAATAAAATAAAATATGTCATAAAAAATTTAAGACACAAAAATATCTAAAACATATTTTTGTTGATGTTTTATGTGAAAATAAAATTAAAATTGGAGTTAAAATGAAAAGGAATCAAATATTGATCAATTAGAGGGGAAATGGTGTGAAACTGAATTGCAAAAGTGAATTAGTTTCACCTATATACATGATCCTAACACGCATGGAAATCCTTGCATGAGGGAGTGAAAGAATTCAGAAGCTTACCTTACAGAGGCAAGTTTCGATGCCTTTGGAAAATTTTGCGAAGCGTCTTAGAAAACATTTTGGAACCCTACACTGATCTTCAAATATGTATATGTAAGCTAGAGAGAAATGAAATGGTGAAGAGCTTGAGAGGTGAGAATTTGTGAAGTTATTGAGAGAGAGAGAGAGAGATAGAGAGAGATAGAACTTTGGATCTGGATTGTGAAAGAATCAAGTAACTGAGTTGGTTAAGAGGGAGAAGAAGCTTATATATTGAGCTTCAGGTGTGGTTAGAAGCTTGACTGTGGTTAGGAAATAGTTAGAAAGTTGTTAGAGTGAAAATGCAATTTTAGAGTATAAAGAAGGTGGCATGGGTTTTCTAGCTATGTGCAATATTTTTGTTGTTTTTGGAGTCAGCAAAATTAGATTGTGAGGAATAATAAAGTGAGATGGCAATAAAGCTTTGCAAACAAGTTTCCTCACTTTTCAATCTTTTCTCATTTTGGTAAAGAAACAACACAAGGGAAAGACATGGTACAAGTACATGTTTGGACATTTGGAGTAAAGAGTGGTGATGTAATGTGCATGGAATAATTATTAGACAATGTTTCAAGCAACCAACAAGGGAAATTTTAAAGATAGTAGTTTTTGGTTGCTCATGAAAATAATGTCCATGTAGCCAACTTTGTAAGCACATATCTTTGGTGAGTGTAAATTCAAATGATGTGAAATTGATTTCAATTGAATTATTAGATCAAATATAAAAACTTTCCTATTGGTAGCTAGAGGAAAAGAGACATGGATCCCCATGTAAATCGGTTTTAAAATCCCTAATCCAAACTGACAAAGTGCTTAGAAAATTGCTAAGTATAATGCCAATTTTAGCAACTTGGTATCCTGACTTTAAAGGATCATAACATGAAGGGTATTAACATAAATAAGGAGATTTTGGTGACAAGTTAATGTATTTATGGCAAGGGACATATTTCATGTTGAAGACCTCTTAAAAATAGGATTGGAATATCAATAAAAATTCCCTTGAAAACATACCTTCAAAACCGAGTTCAACACGTAGAAAATTTCTAAGTGTTTAACAATTTGAAGAATGTTGAAACCTGAACTTGATGGTACAATATCTTTTGATTCATGCAAACTTAGGAGTTCATTCCTTTTTCAAACTTGTAGTATTAAGTGTTATCTTAAATTTGAGCCTTTGGGTTCCAACAAAGAGTGCTTGAGTTGACCAAAATCTTTTGAGAAATTTACTTAAATGAACATGTTAAGATACTTAGAAAAAATTTCTAAGTGTTTAAACTTTGAACAAACTTGAGACACCAACTTCCCTTTTACATTTCTCCCATTTAGAAAACCCTTTTTAACTCAAACTTTTGACATGTTGTAGTATCAAACATCATCTTCAAATATAGCCCTTGGTTGCAAAATTTTAATCATTGAGGAGAGGGATACAACCTTAGAAAGATGATCAAATGATCATGAAATTTTGTACTTAGAATTTTCTTCAAAACCCTAATTTCAATTTTTTTTTGATTTTTATGATATGAGCCTTGATCAAATCTCACAGTTTCATAAATATTGACTTGATAAGACTTCATTTGACCAAAAACTTCAAAAGTTAACCTTTGACTTTGGATAATTGTTGACTTTTTCTCAATAAGATCAAATATTCTTCAAATGCCAAATAGAAAGAACCTTTTGAAATTCTTTGATATGATCAATAAGGTACATGTATATCTTGAAGAGTGTATTGAACCATAGAATCATGTTTTGCTCAAAACTTAAACCAATGGTTGTCTTTAACCAAAACTCTAGTTCATAGCCAATTGGATAAGAGCTTGTAATTAACTTTAAATCCTCTGAATCCCCAATCTCCAGATGATCATAAGATCTTGTTTAGATTATTTGAAGTGTGTGAAGTCCTTAGAAATTGAACCTCATCTCCTTCTCTTTGACTAAAGAAAGCCAACAACACGTGCTACCTTAATCTCATAACCATATAACCAATGCAATGCATGAATATATATATATGAAAATGAAACATAAGAAAATTAAGATTAAAAATAAAAGGGAAAATTTTTGGGTATAACACAACCCATGGAATGTTTCCTTTTTAGCCTCATTTTCTCCTATATAAATTAGGCCTCTTCTTATTCGAAATCACACAAGAATTCAGACTTTTCGTATTTCTTAACATTTTATTGGTCACTTCTTCTCTCCTTAAATTATTTTCTTTGCCAAAGTTGCCTTCGTGCCATTGTTTTATTTCAAGAGTATGATACTCTTGAAATTTCGAGTTTTGTTCTTGAGATCAACCATTGAAAAATCTATGTTTGGTTAAAGAACTCAGTCTGGTAAAAGTTTTGTTGGGTTTATTAAGATTAGTTGGTAAAATTTATACTTTGTTCGTGAGTTCATCTCACAAAAAATCTCTCTTTTGGGTGCATAGATAAGGCAATGTAAAATCTCTCAGCTCACTTGTATCAAAGGTTTGTGGGCATAAAATGTAAAAGCAACAGTTTTTTAGTGAACTCTCAGGAAGATCTCTTAGGGGAAAGACTAAGCCACCATTTGTCCGAACCTATATAAATCCAAGTTCCATCTCTCTAACCATATCTATTTAAATTGTTTTGTTTACTTTATTTCTTTATTTTTTAGTTGTATTTCTGTCTAATTTTTTTCATAATAACACAAATTGTTTTTTAAGTAAGAAATTTTTTAAATTAATCACAAATTTTAAATACCACAATTCACCCCCGCCCCCCTTTGTGCTTGAAGTCACTTGTCAACCAATCCTAATGGAAGTGTGATTGTACTCGTGTGTGGCACCTAGGGGTGTAGGGATTTTCAAGTACTTTTTGATCCAAAAAACTAAAAACATAAAAAAATCGAGTAGTTTGGGATGTGTTTGCATTCTCTTTTATAAAAACTGCTCACATCATATTGGATTTCATATTGATTTTTCAAAACTGGTCTAAAGCGAATTGAACCATATACATATATTTTAATACTTTTTTTTATTAATATGATATGTTACATTAATATATTAATTTTGATATGTAATTTATTTTAATAATATTTATTAGTTTAGTTTAACTATTTATGGGGAATAATTCATTTTTTTCAAACATAATTGATTTTTTCATTTTGTTATTTTAATTTCAATTATATTATATGTAATATGTTATCTCAAACCTATTACTTTATATTTTTAAAATATTATTATTAATAAAAAAATTGTAATTTGGATATATTCAAAAATTAATCCAAATTAAACTGCATGAAATTAGATCGGATAAAATTAGGTTTTTCAAATTAGCTATCCAAAACTAAACCACGGGTAATTTTATCTTTAGATCAAATGTTTTTTCTACTTAAAACTGACCCAGACCGCACCATGAATACCCTTTACAAGGACGCGGGTCTACATGTACGCTAGGAATTGGCACACACTTACTGAGTTAGATCTATCAATTGAAAATATATTTATGCTCCTTTAGCCAACTAGGAACCATTGTAAACAATTTACTTTTAAACCTATTTATAGGTGTAATATATGCTCAATGCTCAATGTTGCATAAATAATAAGAGATTAATAACAAATTGAAGTTAATTTTGTCAGGAACCTTATAAGTTTAATATTTTTCTTAAACACTTGTAAATTTTAAAGATTGAATTTTATTAAAATTTACAATTACTTATCATAAAAATATTCAAAAGTGTAAAATGTGGATTTATGTGTTGTGTAGGTATAACCGTTAGTTGTGTTGATGATGAAAATTGATGACAACTCTCAAAGAAACTTATAATGCCATAAGTCAAATGGTTGTTTGGATGTCGATAGCGCTTTTCAAGAGTTCTCTGTGACATGTGACAAAGTGGGAGTAAGCTCCTGATAATGGCATCTGATCAAGAAGATACCTCCAACCTCACCAGATAAATAATTTAAAGATTTAATTGAAGAGCTAATCAATTGTTGAATCAAGTAGAGGATCTTGAAGTTTGAAAGAGAGAAAATATGAAAGTTCATTTGGTTATGTGCTTAGCTTCTTAGAGTTATTTTGGGGTTTTCTTTTCTAGATTATGGTTTCTTCCTTTTAAAGAGTTTTAATCAATTAAAAACATGATTTAATCGATTAAATAATTTATTTTGGCCCATGGATCATTTCCTTTTTAAGCCATTTTTTCTAAATAAAAAAGGTTTCTCCTCATTTCATTTGACACCAATTTTTTTAGTAGAAACCTCTTAATTATTTTTAGGCTCTCTAAGCTTTTGAATTTGATGTTTCACAAGAAATTACCATAGTGATAGAAGACTGGAAGCCTTTTAGAGAGTTGTGTTTAACTAATGATGTGATTGATCTGTTTTATTCAAGAGTGTAATTATCTCGTGTAATATTGTTTGTAACAAATTTAAAGGTTAAAATCTAAACCTAATAAAAAATATGTGGATTTTCTTGATTTGAGCCCATGTAAAAGCTCTATTTGAAGGCTATTGAGTTAAGCCCGTGTAAAATATCTATTTATTGGTTCCTGAGCTAATCCAGTGTAAAATTATGTTTGTATGATTTTGAGTTATGCCAGTGTAAAAGCTCTCTTTGTTTGTTGATGAAAGTTCTGTCAGAACAAGATTTGGTTCTGCGTATAATCTGAGTTTTAATGATAACAATACATATATTTTATATTTAACAATTATGGATTCTAATAGTTCTTTAAGTGTGTAGATAAAAAAATTTAATTGATTCAGGATTTTTGTCTGAAGAATCATCAGCATTGTGTTTAGCATGCTTCAGAAAGACTATTGCATCCAGTTCTGAAGAAACATCAGTAGTACTAATGAATGCTGAATGTTCGCCAGAAACAGGATCCACATGTACTTTTCCATATAAGTTGTTGCTTCAAAAGCTACGAGTGTGTCCGGAAAAGGATTTACTATGAAGATCAGATATCATGTTTTTCTCCAATGATCAGATATCAAGATAAGGTTCCTCTCAAATAAGCTTTTGCTTCCAGCTAAGATATCAGGAAATTATTTGTCAGATAAGTTGTTGCTATAAGTCTGAAGACTAGGTTCTGATTCTGAAGACTCTGATACATTTGTGAAAATTATAATGGAATATCTTATAGATATATTATCATCATAAAAACTCCATCAGAAGATTAAAGAACAAACATGTGAACTCTTCTACATACTCTTTGCTACTTAAGATCATAAGTATCTCATAAGAAGAAAAGATTGGAATCTTGAACAAGAATATTATAGTACAACAATACAAGACCTACTCCACTATGGTAAAGGAAAATTTTTATGATTGAAGATTTATTATGCTCTTGCCTCCCACGTCCACACCCTACTATTGTAGCAGCTGGCAGATGAAAGCAACGTTTTGTACTATCCAATAATCTATTTTCTTACCCTAAAATAAGGGGTGACCACTTCATTGGAAAAATTTACTTTTTTAAAACAATTGAAGTATCAAAGAAACACTATTCAAAGAAAACAAAGAGAGAAAATACTCAAAAGAAACCAAAACATAAAAAGTTGTTGCTCAGTTTTGTGTTGACTTTCATTCTCTATAACACAAGAGTTGTTGCGCATTATTGTGTTATTTATCATTGTTCTATGCACAAGAGTTGTTGCTCATATTTGTGTGTAAACATTTTTTATTCATTGTAGTGTTAAATATGATTTTTAGAAGCACTCTTGTAAGCACTATTTGATTGTAAATCTTTCTAGATTGGTTTCCTCAAGTGACTAAGTTGTAGTCAAAATTACTTGAGAGGGCTAAGATTTTTTTCTAAACTCTTAAATTTTTTTGTAATCTTTCTAGATGATTGGATTAAGTCCTTTTCTAAGGAAAAATCACCTTGGTGGGTGGACAAGAGTAGCCTTTTCTAAGGTGAACTTGTATAAACTGATTGTGTCATTTTTCTTTCTAGCTTATCTATCATTTTTATTATGTGTGAAGCATTTCTAAAAGAAATAGTTTTTGAAAAACCAATTCAAACCCCTCTTTCGTGTGTTTTTCTCAACCTTTAATTGGTATCAGAGATTCGGCTCTATTATTGATTTTCAAATCAAAATATTAATCATGTAGAGAGATTCAGTGTGAGAAAAACTTTTATGGTTGCTGCTCATACAAACGAAAGAGATAGTTACAATACTAAGCCTCCTATTTTTGATGGAGTGAAATTTGAATATTGGATAGATAAACTAGAAAGCTTATTTCTAGGCTATGGTACATATCTTTGGGATCTCGTTATATTTGGTTGTGAAGAACATGTATTTGCGATTGGTATCCCCATTCCAAGAAACAGAATGAATGATGATCAAAAGTGTGTGCTTAAGAATCATAATAAATATAGAATTATTCTTATCAACATTATATCTTACAATGAGTATCATAAGATTACTAATAGAGAAACAATGAAATACATATTTGATTCGCTGAGAATGACACATGATGGTAACACTCAAGTCAAGGAGACTAAGGCTATGTCCTTAATCCATAAATGAAGCCTTCAATATGGAAGAAGAAGAAGAAAAAATTGAAATCATGTTCACAAGGTTTCAAACCTTAGTCGCAGGACTTAAGGTTCTGGACAAAGGTTATTCTAGAGTTGATCATGTGAAAAAGATCATCATAAGTCTTCCTAAGAAATGGAGGCCTATGGTGACTTCTTTGAAGTTGTCTACGAATCTAAACAACTTATCTCTTGAAGAGTTGGTTAGCTCCCTTAGAAGTCATGAAATAGAGCTAGAGGAAGATGAGACCCAAAAAAGAGGCAAGTTTGTTGCTCTAAGGTCAAGACCAAAAACAACCAAGTCAGGAAAGTACAACGCCTTCCAAGCTGAAGATCAAGAAGATCCTAACGATGATGCTTGTGACGATGAAGATGAATTGAGTCGTCTGTCTAGAAGAGTTAAGCAACTGCGGAAGAAAAGACTAAACAAATTTAGAGGATTCAGAAACAGAAGTGATTGTCTAGAAACATATGCAAGAGAAAGAGCAAATAAGGATGTGACATGTTACGAATGTAAAGAGCCTGGACACTACAAAAATGAATGTCCAACACTCAAGAAGGAAAGCACTAGAAAATAAAGCTTCAAGAAGAATGCTTCCAATGGAAAGAAGTAAGGTCTCTTGGCAACATGGGATGAATCAGATTATGAAGGACCAAAATCCAAAGAAGAATGTGCTAATGTAGCACTCATGGATACTACATAAGAAGGAAACACATCAGAAACTGAGTCTAACCCAAAAGAGGTATTTTCTGAACTTTCTCATGTTGAAATAGAATTATGTCTATCTTAATCTTTGAGTAGGTATTAGAAACTTCAAAAAAAATTCAAGAACCTTAAAAAAGTTCATGAATATGAAGTTGAAGAATAAGGTAAGCTAGAGAAAGAAGTTTCTGGAAAAAAAAGGCAATTTTATTTTAGAAAAAGAAAAAGTTCTTCTGAACAAGATATACTTAAAACTTGAAGAAACTCTTTCTAAAGCACCTCTATCTTCTGAAACTGTCTTATAGAAATATGATAAGGCTTTTGAAAAATTCTTGAACAACAAAATAGATAGAAGCAAAATTGCTTCCATTATCTATGGTGTTAGTCATTATGGAAAAAGAGGAATCGGTTATTTCTCTGATGAAGACATCCAAGAAAATAAATGATTTTCTCTGTTTTCATGTCTATATCGTTCTACATATAGAAACAAATAGTTAATGTTACACAGAAACCCAAGTTTATTAGAAACTCTGGGAAAACTAATTCTAAAGGACTCAAAATATTCTAGGTACCAAAAGATAAAATAGTGTATGTTACAGATATCCTATGCAGCAGAGTTGAAACACCTATCATGGTATCGGGACTCTGGATGCTCACTTCACATGTCGGGAATAAATAATATGTTCCAAAACCTGGAACTTAAAGATGTTGGGTACATTGGTTTAAGAGGAGATCAGAAAGGAAGGATAAAGGGATATGGAATAATTGGTAATGGATCTCTTCCTTCTTTATCAAATGTATTGTATGCTGAAGGTCTTATGCATAACTTGTTATCCATAATCCAATTAAGTGATAATGGTTTTGACATTATTTTTAATCTGAAAGTGTGTAAGGCTGTGAGTTATAAAAATGGCACAGTTCTCTTCACTAGAAAGAGGAAGAACAAAATTTATAAAATAAAGCTTTTGGATCTCAAAAACCAAGATGTAAAATGCTTAATGTATTGTTAACAAAGAGCAATGAGTGTGGCATAGACGCTTGGGGTCATATTAGCATGATAAGGATATCTCAAAATAATAAACTTGAGTTAGTCAGAGGTCTGCCTAGGCTGAAGTTTACTTCAGATGCTCTCTCTGAAGCATGCCAGAAAGGAAAGTGTTCTATAAATTTTTTCACATCTAAAATTGTTGTTTCCACCTCTAGACCTTTGGAGATTCTACACATTGACTTGTTTGGTCATGTTAAAACTGCATCAGTCAATGGAAAGAAGTATGGAACTGTCATTGTAGATGACTATAGTCATTGGACATGGGTAATATTTCTAAGGCACAAGGATGACTCACATTCTGAACTTACCAGGTTTTGTTCTAAAGGGCAAAATGAATTTGATTCTAAGATTTCTAGATTAAGAAGTGATCATGGTGGTGAATTTGAAAATAAACAATTTGATGAATTATTTGATTCTAATGGCATATCCCATGATTTCTCCTGCCCTAGAACTATATAGCAAAATGGAGTTGTAGAGAGGAAGAATAGGACATTGGAAGAAATGGCCAGAACCATGATCAACGAAAATAATGTAGCTAAGCACTTTTGGGAAGAATCTGTGAATACATCATGCTACATTCAGAATAGAATCTCTATAGGACATTTTCTAGAAAAGACTCTGTATGGACTATGTAAAGGAAGAAAACCAAACATTTCATATTTCCATTATTTTGGATGCTCATGTTTTATTCTGAACACTAAAAAGAATCTTAACAAATTTGATTCTAAAGTACATAAGTGTATTATGTTGGGATACTCATAACACTCTAAGGGATACAAAGTATAAAATAAAGAAACACATATTGTGTATGAATCAATTCATGTTAGATTCGACGATAAGATTTACCTAGAAAAGTTAAAGCTATTTGAGAATTCTGAAGATCTAGAAATTAACCTTACAGTAAATGGAGATAAGGACAAAAGTTCTAAAGAGAAAGCTTCTCATAGAAAGGATGATACATCAGAAGTACTTTAATATCCATTAGTTAAGAAAAGACAAATACAAAGACAATTCGTATTTGAAGAATTGATTTTGGGAGATAAAGTTGAACCTGTCAAAACATGATCCACATTCAAGCAATCTAAGGAAACTCTTCTAGGATTGGTGTCTCTGATAGAACCAATATATTGTCAAGAGGCTCTTAAAGATAATGAATGGATTCTAGCAATGCAAGAGAGGTGAATAAGTTCTCCAGAAATGATGTTTGGGATCTAGTATCTAAGCCTAAAGGATCTTATGTGATTGGAACAAAGTGGATATTTAGAAATAAGTTAAATGAGAAAGGAGAAGTCATTAGAAACAAGGCATGACTAGTTGCACAAGGTTATAATCAACAAGAAGGTATTGACTAAAATGAAACCTTTTCCCTAGTCGCTAGGTTAGAATCTATTTGCCATCTAATTTCTTTTGATGTTCATAATCATATAACTTTATATCAAATGGATGTCAAAAGCGTGTTTCTAAATAGTTACATTTATGAAGAGGTATATGTAAATCAACTTCCTGGTTTTGAATGTATCAAGTTCACACAACATGTTTTTAAACTTTAAAATTCATTGTATGGTCTAAAACAAGCTCCCAGAGCATGGTATGAAAGACTCTTTTCTCTATCTGACAGCTTCTCAGAGAATCCTAAGGTATCTGAAGGGAACATCTAACCTTAGCTTTATGTATAAGAAAGCATCAGAATACAAGCTATAAGGTTTATGTGATGTAGACTAAGCCGTAGACAAAATAGAACATAAAAGCACTTCAGGAAACTGTCAGTCAACTATTGCACTATCAACTACTGAAGCCGAATATATTTCAGCATCACATTGTAGCACTCATGTGCTCTGGATGAAAAGTCAACTTGAACATTTCTAGATTTACTAAGGTAACATTCCTATATTATGTGATAACACAACTGCTATATGCTTAAGTAAGAATAATATTTTGCAGTCTAGAGAAAAACACATAGAAAACAAACATCATTTTATTAGATACTATGTTCAGAAAGGGATTCTTGTTTTAAAATTCATTAATATAGACCATCAATGAGATAATATTTTCATAAAACCCTTAGTTGAAGATAGATTTCAGTTCATTCTAAAGAATTTAAACATGAAGTTTTGTCCATAATGAAACGATTTTCTGTATCACGATGACAAACTTTTGATTTTTTTGTCTGCTTAATCGTGTTCCAATTAATCTGCCTCAAACCATCTTCAGTTATCTAATAGAGTATGTGAATATCTCCAGAGATTTGAACAAATCCTTCATCCCGTATGGGTTAGTCTTATCAGAAGTACTCTACAAAGAAAATATTGTGGAAATTGTTCGTCGAATTAAAGTTGGTCTTGATATTTCTTTGATGGACAAAAGGTGTGAAACCTTCGGAGATCAGATGTTCGGATAATCATCTCTCTTGTCTTCTTTCGGTGTTGCCTTTTGTTTTCTTGTTCCTTCATTTTCATTGTCATGGTTGTATCCTTTCCAATATTAATCTAATTTTCCTATTTTAAATATTGCTTCCTTTTCAGTTGGAATTAGAAAAATGAGCTACTTGTTTTTCTCACAACTGATTTTCTTAAATTAAAAAAAACATCTTTTTGATTATGACAAAAATGGGGAGAAATATACTGATGATTTCTATATATCCAATCCTCTAAATCACAATGCTTACATTCTAACAAAAATCAAATGCAATAATGTTTTAAGAATGTTGTTTGAGGTACACGCTGATAAGAAAATGAATATATTATTTAGAAGGCTCTGATAGAGAACTTCTAATATCTCATGGGTTCTAACAAATCAAGATCAGATATATAACTTCTATAGTTTAAAATATTATGAGAAATCAAGCTCTATTGAAAAGAATTTCTGATTAAGCCAATCTCTGTTAAGCATTAAAGAGAATATTATGCTTTAACCAGGAATTAAGAAAGATAACAATGCTCAGATATCCCTTTCTCTTCTAAAGATGTTAGGTCTTTAACTATGGGGGAGCTTGTTTATCTCAAGGGGAGTTTTTTTAAACTTAATTTGATATATGTTTATGATATTATCTTGTCAAATTGTATCATCTAAATACATGGTTTTGTCATCACCAAAAAGGTTGATATTGTTAGAACAAGATTTGGTTCTACGTATAATCTCTGAGTTTTGATGATAACAATACATATATTTTATATGTAACAATTTTGGATTCTAATATTTCTTTAAGTGTGCATATAAAACATTTTAATTGATTCAGGATTGTTGTCTGAAGAATAATCAAAATTGTCTTTAACATGCTTCAGAAAGACTATTGCACCTGGTTCTGAAGAAAGATCATTAGTTCTAGTGAATGCTGAATGTTCACTAGAAACAGTATCCACATGTACTTCTCCAGATAAGTTATGGCTTCAGAAGTCACGAGTGTGTCAAAAAAAGGATATACTATGAAGATCATATATAAAGCTTTTTCTTCAGCAATCAGATATCAAGGTAATTTGCTTCTCATATAGGTTTTTTCTTCTAGCTCAGATATCAAGAAACTGTTTCTCAGATAAGCTGTTGTTATAAGTCTGAAGACTAGGTTCTGATTCTGAAGACTCTGATACTTTTGTGAACATCACAATGGAACATCTTCTAGATATATTATCATCAGAAATACTCCATCAGAAGATTAAAGAACAATCATGTGATCTCTTCTACATACTCTTCACTACTTCAGATAAGAAGTATCCCATAAGAAGAAAAGATCAGAATCTTGCACAAGAATATTATAGTACAATAGTACAAGACCTACTCCGCTATGGTAAAGGAAAGTCTGTATGATTGAAGATTTGTTGTGTTCTGTCTCCCATATTCTCACACTACTGTTGTAGCAGTTAGAAGATGAAATTGAAGTTTCGTACTATCTAACGGTCAATTTTCTCTTCCTATATAAAGAGTTGTCTACTTAATTGGAAATAAATGAATATATTAAAACAATTGAAGTATAAAAAACACTATGCAAAGAAAACAAAGAGAGAAAATATTCAAAACAAAACAAAACACAAAGAGTTGTTGCTTGGTTTTATAATAACTTTCATTCTATATAACACAAGAGTTCTTGCTCATTATTGTGTTATTTATCATTTTTGTATACACAAGATTTGTTTCTCATATTTGAGTGTAAACATTTTTTCTTCATTGTAGTGTTAAATATGTTTTTTAGAAGCACTCTTCTAAACACATTTTGATTAGAAATCTTTCTAGATTTGTTTCCTCAAGTGACTAATTGTAGTCAGAATTACATGAGAGGGCTAAGGTATTTTTCTAAACTCTTAGAAGTAGTTGTAATCTTTATAGATTATTGGATTAATTCCTTTTCTAAGGAAATATCACCTTGGTGGGTAGATAAGATTAGCCTTTTCTAAGATGAACTTGTCTAAACTGATTACAATATTTTTCCTTCTAGCTTATCTATCATTGTTAATTTGTGAGAAGCATTTCTAAAAGAAATAGTTTTTGAAAAACCAATTCAAACCCCTCATTTCTTGTGTTTTTCTCAACCTTTAAGTTCCTGTGCTGATTATATAAGAAGCTCAAGTGTGCAAATAGTGGAACTCTCAAGAGAAAAATCACGGGGACAAGACTAGACCAAATGGTTAGGTTTAACCTATATAAATCTCTTGAACACTCTCTATATCTTTATTTTCCTTTATTTATTTTCTTCATGTTTGATATATCTCTTCTTCTCCATCTTCTTTCTATTTTTCTGTTGTCTTATCTTTGTTTATTTATCAAATCAAATATAATTTCTTTAAAGACTAAAGTTTTTATAAATTATTTTCAAATTTTGAATAACATATTTCACCCCCTCTTTTGTTTGAAGTCACTTGGTCAACAAGGGGCATCAGAAGCCTAACTTCTGTTATAAGACTAATCATCCTAGAAGGTAGAAATGACTTCAAACAATTCACTAAATACACCTTCATTATTTAATGGAGAAGGGTACGCTTTGTGGAAAGAGAATATGTGAACATTCATATAGGGGATGGATTGTGGTATTTGGAAGGCCGTGAAAAATGGTTCTTTTGTTTCCGCACATCAAGTTAATGGTCTTATGGAAAACAAAGATCTACAAAAACTATAGAAGAAAAGGAAAATGTACATCAAAATTTGAAATATAAAACTATTATCACTACCACTCTTGGGATTTATGAGTTTTTGCGTGTTTCTCACTGCAAGACTGAAAAATAAATGTGAGACACCCTTCAAGTTACATGTTCCATTGATGAACCAAAAATGGAAAGGATTGTAGAAACTACAGTGGAGTGAAACTACCAAAGTGATTCAATGGTGTGACACCTTAGATGAGAGGTTGAAATTATGATCCCTCTGGAATAAAAAATGTTAATCTTGAATCAACGTGGATAATCTTCGGTACGGTAGACCAAAGAGAGGGTACGTGCATGGTTAGCACTCAACGCCCAAGTCAGTTTAGGGTCAAGATAGTTATAGTTAAAGTGTATATTATAGATTGTGTACCAAAAAAAACCTTATGAAGGTATTTATATCGTGAAAGCAATGAAGCAGGCATGATAAGTGGGCCTTATGTTACTGAACCTTTGGCCTATATAACACAATTACCCCCAAGACTCGTTGGGTACTCTAGTTTCCCTCATTTTCTTGGAGTCTTTTCCTCTTCAATAATAGAATTTTTCAAGGAGCAACCATCGTCACACATTCAAAACTTTAAAGCTTCAACGCTTCAATGCTTCAAAGCTTCAATGCTTCGATTTTCATCCTTCTTTTTAGCTTTACTACCTTTGACCTTTTATTTCAAGGTGCCTTCTCTTCACTTCAGATTTTTCATTCAAGCATTTATTGTACCTTTATTATGATGAGCGGTAGTTCTATTAACACCGGGAGTGATTCAGAGGGTAGTGCTTCTTCCTCTTTGAGAAGGAGAATGAAAACCGAATGGAATTACCTTCCCTCTACTATTAGTGAATTTGAATCAAAGATCATTTCTCTAATTGAGGATTATGAAACTGAAGGAGTGTTTAGAGACTCCTTTTATGGAAAACTGATGGGGCGAGGTCCTTATTATTGTATCTTGAATCAGTCTCGACAATCACTTTAAAGCTAATGAACTGACCTAAATAAGACTTTGGTTAGTTGAGTTACATAATGCCAATAGATATCGTTGGGTGGCCTCCAAAGTGGTTATACTCCTTCCATCTTGAACATTTTTTAGACTATAACCAATGCTACTATTATGGTCGGCAACCCCTCGGATATGTTCTCCCAGTAGACTTGGTGGGGAGGATATCCATATCTTATAAGGGCTTATCGGTTCCTCTGTATGAAAATATATTCACCAAGTTAGTGGTACACTTGCCCTTTCTAGTTTTGAGGTGGCCAGGTTGGACCACCTTAAAATTTCTCCCTTAAAACTTCATTTATAATATTGGGCTATGAAGGTGTTCCAATTCTGTACCGAGCATAAGTCTTGGAAACCTTCTCTATCTCTTTTCTTTGATCTATTATACGTGGCTTACAGCTCTCGGAATTATGCTCTTGATCATGGATTGGTCTTCCTTTCACTTGATACCTTGGTTTCAATATTTCACCACCGACTAGGGTAACCTTTTTGAGTGTTTCATGTTGGTGAAACCTTTTACTCCTGAGGCACACTCTTCCCTTTGTTCGTCTTCGACTCTGGTGGGATGAACTCGTTCATGTAAAAGTGGTTTTCTAAAGTACTGGTCTAAAGCTAATTTTCGCAGACCTATTTCTTCTTACCACATTAGGTTATGTCCTCTATCCTATAAAGAGGTGAAAATGAAAGAGAATTAATGTGATTGATATCAAGGACTAGGATATGAAGAAATAATTAGTTTTAGCAAAGTACTCCCTTCTCAAGAAAAGAAGAAGAGAATGAGAACCTGGAAATTTTTTTTTAACAAGTATAACTTATGTCTTGTAGTTAACATGGATCAGTTGCAGAAATTTCATGCCCTCGCCAAAGATCAGGATCTTACGACCGACTTATTAGACCGGGTGATGGAGGCTTCTGTTGCTATGACTATTCTTGATACGGTGGTCCAAACACCGGCTAGAGTTACTGCCCCGACCTTAATTGCAACTTTTCATACCCCAAATTTTACCTATTGAATTCTAGCAAATTTATTCCTTATTGTTATTAATTTCTAGTGTTATCATTTTCTTTATAAAAATTAAATTATTGTTGTCTAAATTCAAAATTGTTTATATATCATTGGGTTTAAATTTATAGACGGATGTAGTTTTGTCATAAGGGTTCATTTTTAATTGCCCATTAAATTCTAAATCCCGTGTTTGAAAATGAGAAGGGGCGTATATCCATTTATTCCTTTAAGGAGTGTAACAGTTGAGAGGTACATGATTCGGGATAGGGGTATATTGTCAGTTGGCTTGACAATGTGTATGCTTATTGGGCCTGGTTAATAATATTATGATGTGTGGCTTATTATTTCATTTTTTATCATATCGGCCCATTTAGAATTTAGAGGCCCATAACTAATTCATTTCATATGGCATAGTTGACTAGAGTCAACATTAATACCCAAAATTGCTTTATTTATTATATTAATATTTTTATTACGTTAGTATTATTAATATTATATCATTATTATTACTATTTTTATGTCAATTTTATTAGTTTATTATAATGTGTTGACCAATTCAAACTGCCAGGGTAAAGAAACCCTAGATCCAGCAACGACACTGTTTCTCTTCTTCCCTAAGCAAACTCGAAGCCCAAATCCAGAAATCTATTTTGAATCAAATTGGATAAAAATAAAATATTACAAATTTCTTTATTGATTGATTAAATTCGTCCGTACGAATATGTCTAAATACATAATCAAATCTTTATTCTTTACATAACAAAATCGTCTGAATTAATTACAATAAAATCAAATCAATTACAACCTAATCCAATCCTCAATTCCCTAATTACAAGTTGTAACGACAAATCAAATACTTTCCTAATTTGTTCTAATATCTAAACTATATAAAGAACCCTAAGACTAATTGAAAAGGGGGAAGAAATTTTGGAGGAGAGGAGATATAATAGAAAAAGAAAAGAAGCAGCAGTGGCTGATCAACCTTCTTCTTGAGATATAGGTTCAACTTCTGAAACCCTAGATCTGTGTTTCTCCAAGCTATCGCCACCATCATGTTACTATCATTCTTCATACCTGCAAAACAGAGAGGAGAAGAAAGAGATTAGAGAAGCGAACTAGAAAGTCAGAAGAGAAATTGATACGACAAGATTCACTGCATCAGACGGTAAGCCTAACACTTAGCTTGGTTAGAAAAATTTGTTGCTGATTGATTGTTGTTTTCTAGATTTCGATTAAAATAAGGGTTTTTTGGGCTTTGTTCTAGGGTTAGTGTCAGGGTTAGGTTTCTTAGGTTTTAAGGTTAGGGTTCTTAGGGTTTATACTAATATGGGTTTGGGTTCATCATCGTTGAAGGTTTCTGGGTTTTAGGGTTAGGATTCTTCACGAACCCTTAGGGTTCATATGAACCCAGATAGTGGTTTGTTTGAAGATGGTGGCGTCTTGGAGCAACCGCTGGCGGGAGAGATTTATGCTTGTTGGCGCCCAAGGTGGAGGCAATTTCTGGTCATCGGGTTTCTAGAGAGAGGGCATGGCCTCTCTCTCTAAAAAACAACATAGGATTTTGTTTGTTGTAGAGAAAGGGAGAGAAGATAAAAAATGGGATTTCAGCCCATAAACCTATATTTATAAACACCTTTGTTCCCATGCGCTACTCTTACCGTGCACCTTCATCCCTTGCCCTTGGATTATCATCAGACGTTCCTCAAACGTGCTCCCACCATAATGCCTAACACTCACCCACACTCTATTCACCAGGCCTCTAACAAATTCTATTTTGGGCCCGGTCCTTAATTTCTGCACCCCTCAAATTACTTTCCCAATGTAAAACAACACGCCTTACTATTCACACCCCCAACCTTTTACTAACTAACTAAAAATACACCCCTTGCATTTAATAAATAAAATTAATTCTTTTTTTTATTATTATTTTTCTATCTTTTATCTTTTATATTTATAATAAATTCTAAATTTACTTATTTTGTTCAAATTATTTTACTAACTCATTCAATATTTTAATTGCATTAAAAATTATTTTTTGCTCATGCATTAAAATTTATTTTTCTTATATTTTAAATATGTTTGAAAATATCTAACCAATCAAACTACTGGCAATTTTCACTAACCTAATTCAAACCTTATACATTTTCAAAAAGGATTATGGGGATATTTTTCATTAACTGTGAACTTCTTCTAACAACTCCGCGATTTACAATCCCAGACTTGGTTAAAGGATTAATACGAGTTATTACCATAATCCATAAAAAACACCAACCAACAACTGTTAACAACAAACTGGAACTATGATTCCTCATAAGAGGATACGTAGGCATACGACTAAAATCGTGGCGAGTTCCCCTAACTAAAAGATTAAAACCCTATTTCCTAAACTGTAAATCTAAAGCCTAGTATCCTTTTGAACAAGGTAGATGAGGTGTTCCTAACACCTTCCCTTCATCTAAAAACGAGTCAACAACTTAGAATCTCTGACCAATTTATGGTTAACTATTATATTCCCTTCCCTAGGATAAAACTTAATGGTGGAGACTCTCATTTTAAAACTATTTATAACAACTGGTGACTCAGCTGGGGACTCAACCCTAGAGTTTAGAAGCCTTCCTCTTAGGTTTAGGGTTTTTTGTTTGGATTTTTGGTGTTTTCAATATTTTATTTATTTATTTATTTATTTATTTATTATTATATTATTTTTTTAGGATTTGTTGGCAGGATTTTATTTTTGTTTTAAAAAAAATATTTTCAAAAAATCCTTAGAAAGAAGGTTCGTCTATTGGCCAATGGGATACATCATCCCTACGATTTTTTATGACGACTTCACCTAGAGTCGGTGGAATTCCAAAAAAAAGTTATACGTCTCAAGAGATATCCTCTTGGGGGTACGACTTTGGAATAAAACCTATGACTTTTTGTATAACCCTTAAACAAAAATCTCATAGTGAGACCTTTCACGACCTTAGAGACAAAAGTTTCGATTTGCAAAGAGACTCCACTTTCGGGAGGCCATTGTGCCTTTACCTCTAGTGTTATCCATGATTCCCTTAAGGAAACCACCTTATGGGGAGGGTAGAATATCCGTAGGCCAACACTAGGAGCCTTCCAATTAGGGATACCTTTCATTAAATATCTTTGATATGCCACACCATCATGCATTCATACATCTTGCATATCACATATTCATTACCCTCCATTATTTTTTGTTTGTCTTATTAATAGGATTAAAAAAATAATCAAAGGTTTTTGGTAAAGTATCTTAAAAATGAATGTCAGAGGGAAACAACATGTCCGTTTTAACACTGTAAAGCCAGGTATGATGAAGATCAAGACCATCAAAGGGAAACTGTCTGAAATAGCTTTGAAGATCTTTACTCGCCGATATGGGGATACTATTGAGTTGACAAAAGTGGATGTACAATTGGATACTATTTCTGCCTTGGTTTAGTTCTACGATCCTCCATTGAGGTGTTTTACCTTTCAAGACTTCCAGCTAGCACCGTCTTTGGAAGAATTTGATAGATTTTTGAATTTTTCTAAGGGAAAAGCATATGTTGGAATTGGATAAACTATTGACATTAAGGACTTAGCAAATGGTTTAGGGATGCCGTATCCTGAATTTTCACTTAATTACAAGAAATAAGGTGATGTGCAAGGGGTTAAAAGACATTATTTGGAAGCTAAAGCCCTTTCTTTTGCCAATAACAAAGAATGAGAGTCTTGTGTTGACTGTTTAGGGTTACTTGTATTTGGTATAATTCTGTTTCCTTGGACTTTGGACTATGTTGACCCTGCAGCTATTAGTGTATTTTAGGGCGCAAAGGCTTTGAATACGGACCTAACTCCTGCTTTGCTTGCTGATATTGACTATGCTCTTCATACTTGTTACGAAAAGGGGAGGGGTACTTTATACTTTTATACCCCTCTCTTATATTCTTTGCTTATGACTCACCTCTATAAGGAAGACTACTTGGTTCCGAATCTGACAAGATACGAGTGGCCTCAAAATTAAGTCTCTTACTACTAATTTTATGTTGTGGTGTGTGCGGAAGCTACACATTTGAGATATCGTTTATATTCGTGGAGATTTTCCAAATGTTCAGGTTATTGGATAACGAGGTTGCATCAACTACAACCCTACCTTGGCTTTGTGACAACTAGGGTACCCTTTGGAAGATAAACCTTCTGATAAACGACTTCAACCATTAATCATTCATGACATGGGCAACAAGATCATTCGAGCTTGTAATAAGATTAATAAAATAAAGGCCAAAAGAAAGAATGTTATGGCAAAAGAATCTTACACTCGATGGGTTTTGGATATGGTACAAGTCATTAAGTTACCATTTGACATTGATCCTGAGTACAAGAAAGATGTTCTAGATCCTCTGCCTGTCTCCTTAGAAGAAATATACAACTTGAAGAATTTTGTAGATCAAACTCAAAAGTAGAAAGAAGAACTTGAGCTTAGCCTTCATACCTTATCTAGGGAAAAAAGACAAATGCAATGCGAGCTTGATTATAAAGATCAACAGATTTAGAAAAGATCGTGAAGCATTTGAAAAGGAGAGTCTTAAGCGGAAACGTTCGACTGTAGGGTTGTTGAGTGCTACCGTTAACTTGGATTCCCGTAACAAATGTTTGGAAGGTGCTGCTAGCGAAATCGGGAAGCTAAGTAGGTGGTACGAAAAGGCGTTATAGGATAAAAAGGAGATGGAAGAAAATTTGAGGGCTCAAATTTAAAGTTTGGCACAAGCTTTTTTAGATCAAGAAGATAAAATGAAGTATCATACCACGTGTCTCTAAGATAGCTAAGAATAGGATGTAGGGGAATGCCTCAAGAGGATGAAGGCAGAAAGATTTGTCGCCCAAAAGACTGATGAATACGAGCAAGTGTGTCTTGTGTTAGAAGACCTCCAAGAGAATTTTCTTATACAAAGGAAACTCTATACGGAGATGAGGGCTGCAAAATTAAATTGGGAGGAGCAGTACACAAAGATCGTCAAAGCAGGAGAGGATAATCATAAGATAATTCCGGACCTCTTCCTAGAATATCGATTCTACAAAGACAAGCATGCAAGACTCGCCTTATTAGCCAACAATCTTATTGGTGACATCCCTAGAAGTTTGAGAGATGGAGAAAATGTAATGGCCCCTGTGATCGGTGGATTTAGAACTGACTATTTAATGTTGGTTCGCGAAATGTCGCGGAAGCAAGAGTCGCCACCGTCTTTTATTTTCTCCAAATGGAAAGGACAAAAGCACAGAAAAATTCCTTAAAGATATTGCTCTCGGTTCGGGAGGTAGGTTATAGAAAGGGAAGGTGTTAGCACCCTTTCTATCCATGGTTATCCATGGGCTCTTAGATACTTGCTCATTTGTGTTTTCAAAATGTTTGCTTTTCAATTATGAGTGAGTTTGAAAAAGTTTCGTTTAAAGATTTCAAATCGACTCTTGTATCAGTCCTCAAGAGTGGTTGAAAAATTGTTTTGAAAGCCTTTTTTGAAAAGTGTCGGTGTGAAAAGAGTTTTTGATTGTTTTTGAATAGAGCAAGTATCTACGAGTCATCTACCTACCCTAAGGAATTAGGCTGTGTAGATGTCCTTAAGGTAGTGCCATCCCACCATTGAGAGGTAGGTAGCACCACCGTTGGAGGTGTTCGGGTCAATTCGATTGTTAGGGACGTTGTGGTCACCAGAGCAACAGTAGGACACCTTAGAAGCTACCCTCATGCCAGGTTCCCGGATCATGAGGACTTACTAAGACATCCTCTACTCGACGATCACCTTTCGAGGCAAGGCAACAGTGAGGCGTACCCTAGGGGTGGTGTGTGATTTGTGTGTCATGTTCAGTTATTTTGTCTTGTTCATATCAAAGTGATCTATGCGTTTGTTTTTATTTTTGTCATTCATTCTTGCATGCATTTATTAACAGTTAAAAAATGTTGCGAGAAATAAAAAGTTCTAAACTATTACAAAGGCGCGGGTCCACATCGCAAAATTAAAATCCAGGACCCGATTTGACAGAAGGTAAATAAAGTGCGAGAAATAAAATGTCTGAGTTTACAAGGCTTTGGGAGAATTACATTAATATTATAAGAAGTAAAATGAAATGCGCGAATTGGAATTAAATTTGGAAGCGAGGGCGTTGGACCCTTTTTAATTAAATTAAATTATTAAATTAATTAAATATGAAAAAAGAAATTATTTTTGAGATTTTTTGGATTTATGGCTTTTTATGTGAATTAAATGAAATTAAGAAATTAATTAGTTAACCCTAATTCTAGTTTTTTTTTATTTGTTAAGAAAACATGAAAATTACCTAAAATCAAACCTAATTTAATTAATGCAATTCGATTTATAAAAATAAATAATTAATTATGGTGAAAAAAGGAAAAGAGATAAAAAATGCTTGAAACCCTAATTCTACCAATTTTTTAAGTTTATTGAAAAATATTAAGTTTAAGAATAAGACTAAATTAATTAATGATTTTTATTTACAAAATATTAAAATAAAATATATTTTTTTGATTTTTTATGACTTTTCTGATTTTTTTGTTATTTTTATATTTTTATGAAAATAATTAATTTAAGGAATAAAAAGGAAATAATTGAAATAAATAAAATAAAGAAAAGAAAAGAAATACAATACCTTGGGGGGTTTTGTCCCCAATTGGAGGTATACTTTAGTATTGTTGGCCCAAGGTTTTAAGGCCTTATTTGACTTTTCTTGCCAGCGTATAACTCCATTGACTAACGCCCAGGGTGTTCTTCCAACCAATGCCCTTGGATTGAGGTAATAGGCCATGTGGCACGCTGGATATTGTGGATGTATGATGCACCCTTGTAGTGAAACTGCACAGAAGCGTGAGTAGAAAAATAATATGGAAAGGGGTGGGGGACCTGGGATTCGAACCCAGGTCCCAGGGATTACCAACCAAATGCCTTGCCAGTGGAACCAAACGCGCGCTTTGTTTATAATGTAACCAACAAATAATATCAATCAAAACGTGCGTTAGTGGACTTTTTTAGCGCGAAAATTCAAATGACTCAATCATTACCTTACACATCAGCGTCTTCTTCCTCGTTTTGTTTTTTCCCTGAAACATAACAAAGGTTAGCGGGGGTTTTAAACCCCCCCAAAACATGCAGTTTTCAATAATAGCGAATAGGTCATATGGCCACATAAATTAGGCGCGATGGGTGCCTTCAAATCGTCCAAGCTCCCTGAATTCAACCATGGCACTGAGGTTCTCTAATTTTACAGTATTTAGAAACGCCTAATTTGAAAGTCCTGTAACCCTAATAATCGTTCATGGTAGTTTCGCGTATGAGTGATGAAAGCTTAATTAAACAATACAATTAGCCTTAGAATCAATCAAGGAACACAAATCAAACATTAAAAAGTACTAAAAATGCATGAATCATTATGCAAGCATATGAAAAAAATCTTGTACAGGGCACGATCGTTCTACCGTTTCTCTGCGTTAGGATGGATGATTTTGATTTGAAAACCTTCCTTGAAGTCTCAGGAAGGTAATGGAATGGTTATTTTTGCTTGAATCGCACTGTAACCTAGTTTTCAGTTTTGGAATTTTTGTCAAAAAACTCAAGCTTGGTTATGGTGCTCTTGCGCAGCTGGGAGGTTTTAATCACTAGGGTTAGCATGTATATATATGTATGAGTGATTAGGGTTGAGAAATTGATCCAAAGAACCTTTGTATTGATGAAGAGATATTTGATTTTTATGGCATATATTTTCCAATCTTTCTCATGCAAATTTGCTTCAAATCACGTCCAATTACCAAGATTCTTTCCAAATCTGATCATGCACGAAATATTGAGTGTATTCCATGCATAAAAAGATTTAAAAACTTAGGTTTAGTATTTTCCACCTATTTATTTTAATTAAATGAATTATTAGCATTTAAAAATTCAAATAAATAAATAAAAATGATGAAAAACTTCCCTTTGGGCCAAATGGTCGTGCACATGCCTTGGATAATGATTCTTGGAAGAAAAAGAGGCCCATTAGCATTTTTAAGACATTTGAAGCAATGTTGACTTTTCAAAATATCCAAAACTTTCCCAACTTCCACAAGGCATATCTTGCTCAATTTTAAGCTTTGCTCATGTTCTTGGACATTTTGGAAAGGTATTGAAGTCCTCTAACCAATGTCTTTGGTCCCATGTCATTTTGATTTACCAATCTCAAGTTATGGCCTTTGACTTAAAGTCCCTTTTTGTTGACTTTTGAAAATGACCTATAATGTTGAAATTGATAACTTTTTGTGAGAGCATTTCTTGGACTTGAAGTGTGAAGAGGAGTTGTAGGAAATGTCTTTCTCTTCAAAATGAGCTTTGGATGGAATTTTTCTGATAATCTATGTGAAAGTTATGCCTTGGTCAAGTTACAGTTGACTTTTTCAGCTGTCCAAATATGGAAACTTTTGCATCTTGAGACTTTTTGAGCCAAGCTTTGAGAATCATGATCAAGCATTGATAAAATGATGTTTGTGGCTTCAAAATGAGATGTTGACCAAAAATTTGAACTTTTGACTGTCAAATGACCATTTTGCCCCTACAGTTGACTGTAGTGCAATTAGGGTTTTTGACTGTGCAATTTTGTGCTGTAGGTCTTGAAACTTGGTATGAGGATGCTTGACCATGTTTGTAGGCATGTGGGACTTGATTGGACCCTTGGAAACTTTATTTTCTTTGTCAGAACCAAAACCCTAATTTTTGACTGTTAGGAGGCCTTTGAACTGTGCAACCCTTGGGGGAGATTTTGAAGCTTTGACTTGACAAATCTTGAAGAATATGGGAGGGAAAATTTTGGGGTACAACAGTTGCCCCTGTTCAATCTTCTTAAACCTGAGGATGCAGATTGGCTGACATGCCTTTCGTAATCCGAAGGTGGAAGATGATTGAACACTAGAGTGCCCAGAAATTTGCGCTCACATATTAGCAGTTTGATGGCGGAATGGGCTTACAGATGCCATTTGGAGATTGATGGATAGGATGATGGGCTTATAGATGCCATGCTAAGAGATGATGGAAGGTGGATGGGCTTATAGATGCCATCTGGATGTTGATCGCATAAGAGATTCCTTAGCGAGAACTTGCGTACCTACAAAAGAAAAATGAGTACCTGGTATGTTACAGGAGCTGGTCTTCCAATTCTTTGTATAGGGGTGTCCTGACTGGTTACAGGAGCTGGATCTGGAGCTTCAAATGGTGATGAATGAACCAGGGATGGTTACTACCTCAACAGGAATGGTGAGAGAACCTTGGATGATTACAACCTCAACAGTAACGCTGAGAGAATCTGGGGACAATTACTACCTCCACAGTAACGGGGAGAGAACCATAGGCGACTTCTACCTCAACAGTAATCATTGAGAGAATCTTGGGCGACTTCAACCTCAACAGTAATCATTGAGAGAATCTTGGACGACTTCAACCTCAACAGTAATCATTGAGAGAATCTTGGGCGACTTCAACCTCAACAGTAATCATTGAGAGAATCTTGGGCGACTTCAACCTCAACAGTAATCATTGAGAGAATCTTGGGCGACTTCAACCTCAATAGTAATCATTGAGAGAATCTTGGGCGACTTCAACCTCAACAGTAACGCTGAGAGAATCTTGGGCGACTTCAACCTCAATAGTAACGCTGAGAGAATCTGGGGCGATTACTACCTCCGCAGTAACGGGGAGAGAACCACAAGCGACTTCAACCTCAACAGTAATCATTGAGAGAATCTTGGATATCTTCTACTGAGTCTTTATCAGGAAAATCTGTTAGGGGTCGATTTAGCTGGACTAGAGAAGGCCTTTGACTGGATAAGAAACAGAAAAATCTTAGGGTCGATTTAACTGAACCGGTCTAGGTCTTGAAATCTTCAACTGGATAAGAAACAGGGAGATCTTAGGGTCGATCTGACTGAACCAGAGAAGGCCTTGGACTGGATAAGAAACAGAAAAATCTTAGGGTCGATTTAACTGAACCGGTCTAGGTGTTGAAATCTTCAACTGGATAAGAAACAGGGAGATCTTAGGGTCGATCTGACCGAACCAGAGAAGGCCTTGGACGGGATAAGAAACAGAAAAATCTTAGGGTTGATTTAACTGAACCGGTCTAGGTCTTGAATATGGCTGAGAACTTAACTGGATCTTTCCTGAAAGGTAAAGGTCAATCATATGCAATGCATGATATGAATCAAGCAATGATGTTCTCAACATAAATGAGATTTGTAAGATGTGATGCGTATATGCATGCTATAATGTATGGAAGTGCGATGTTTATGAATGTATCTTTTTGTCTTAGGAAAATAAATCCTTGACGGGTGCCAGGAAGTCACTCATGGGCTGATGTTGAAGAATAGGTCTTTGCTTCCGCTGGGGATACCATTGTTGTGTTGGAAGTGTTAATAGACTTCGCTGGGGATAGGAAAGACTTCGCCAGGAACGCTCCTTCCGTGGCTTTTGGCTGAGGATAACCCAGTTATACCCTGGTAGGGAAATAACTCTTTGAATAAAGTCGGGGGACGCGTTCGTGCTTTGCGAGGGATAAGCTTCCAGAATCTACTGGGGATAAGCTTACTGCCTGGGGGAGATGGATTCCAACTTTCCTAGGGAAACTGGATTGGACTCTCCTGGGGAAGTTTTGAACTGTATCGGGGAATTGATTCCTTTGAATGTTTGATATACCGCCGGGGAACAATCTTTAGACCAAGACTGCCGGGGATGCTTGTTAAAAATGCATATATATTGTTGGGGAATGTTGAGATCTGCGGGAGGATACCCAACTTCCTTAAGGCTGATAGTAGCTCTGCTTAGGGAGAGTGTATTGACCGGCTGGCTCACTCTCTAGGGAGTTAAGATATACTGGTTACGTTCTTCAGCTGAACCTATCTTGGTACCTTGGTGGACCGAACCATTAGATCGCTTAGACCACTCATTATTGCCCCAGTTTCAGTGGGAGAAGGCACCTGTGGGGGTAATTGACAAATCTTCTGGTAGACAGGTGACGAGATTCCAGGACATAGTCGTACGCTTTGATCCCTAACTTTTTCCTGGACCGCCCTTTCCGGTTTTCAGTCCACCGGGATACCCATTTTTGCCCAAGCCGCCTTTTCAGGTTTTCGACTTGCCGGGTGTACAGATTTTTTCATTTCATCCCTTATTTTTGCCCGAACCCTTTTGGTTCGCCGGGAAGCCCTAATTTTTGCCTAGGTATGTCAACCTAGCGGGTCTTTGATTATGCATAGTATTTTTCGACTATGTCCACACTCTCAGAATGTAGGGAGTTGCCCCTGTTAGAAGTGTTTTGTCGTGCTACCAGAAGGTGTTTGATCAGGCAAGATTCGTTGCTGGAGTGCCCCAAGTGACTTAGATGGAGATTTGCCCCAGGCTGGTTGGCCTTTTGAGAGATTCTCCGAATCTTGATTGGACTTCCCCAGATGATGGACCATGATCATGCCATGCCCCTTGATTGGAAATTCCTTTGTTCACTAGGCTTTCATTGTGCGAATTTCCCTGCTGTTCAAACAAATAGTCATATGCAAACAATGTTATATCAATAATGCAAAGCTTATGTCTGTCTTGAAAATTTCGAAAATGCATTCTTTTTCATAAAACAAGTGAATGTTTGTAAAACGTGATGTCAACTCCGTATTTACCGTAGGCCTTGAGGAGTCAGGATACCTTTCGTAACAGTATGCTTTCGAACTAACCCATGCTTCAGCTAGGACTTTTAAGGGTTATAACGTGGCCTGGTTCATGGTTTAAGAAACAAAGGATAAAGGCTCAAATTTTATTTGTACCCACCCGCTCTTCGTGATGTTCTCCAAACCTAAACTCAGTTGATCATACGTTAGACCTTGTTTGAGTCTTTGTCCTGCTATACCAGTGATGGTCCAGATATTGATGATTTATTCTGAATAGGCAGTCATTTCCTTGTTGAGGGTTTGTATGACCTCTTTCTTTTTTGATTTTATGATCCCTATTTTTTGCCTGAACTGTTTCCTTTTTGGATTACAGTCAGCGGGATGCCCCAGTTTCGTAAGTCTCCTTCATAGGTTTCGACTTAATGGGTTTTTATTTTTTGAGATAATGACTGCCTTTCTTTATTGATTATTCGAAACCATCACTGTCTTTCTTTGTTTTGTAAGGACCTCTTTGGTGCCATTCGTTATGCACTTGGATCAACTGAGAGACTACCCTGCCCCAGGTTATGATTAAGGCTTTTAAATTTCGAACATAAAAACTCCTACTTCTTTGGCTCAGAGGGGTTGACGAGGGATTATCTTCCTTATAACTCCAGTGTTTAGGAATTGAAACAATGCTTGTACCTCATCAGCGGGGTCTGTTCAAAAGCATACTGTAAAGATCGTGGTATCGTTTTCGTCATCCTCCCTCAAGAGGCTTAGAATTATTGAGAGTTGAGCATCAGAAAAAATATGAAAATAATTTGCATATAGTGAATACGAATATATTGATTCGAAATAGACATAAGCGATGCATTAATGGAATAACAATGTTTAACATGAATAAATGTCTAAACAATCAAAGAACAACACAACTTGAAAATTCGAATGAACAAAAGTTTTCTAGTCTCAGGGCTTGTCACTTCAAATGGTGAGCCTTGGAGGGATGGGAGAAAAATTCAGCCTGACCATCTTGTGTGAACTCCAATGCTCCTTCATCAATCAGGTCCTGGATCTTGTTCTTCAAAGCCCAACACTCATTTGTATCATGTCCTGGACTGACAGAGTGGTAGGCACACCTTTTATTAGGATCATAGACAGGAGATACTGTGTTGGGATTCCGGGGATGAGCCCTTAATGCGATCAGATTCAACCTCAACAGGCGTTGTAAAGCTTGGAACAGTGACATGTTGAGCTGGGTGAATTGCCTTCTGGGCTTGTCCGGCTGAAGCTGGTGAGGTTGATGATGAATTTGTGACACTGGAGCCATTTGAGGAGCTCTCCTCTTACCTCCTTGTCTCAAAGATGGTTGAATGATGTCTGGCCCTTCAACCTTAGATATTTGCCCCAGTTGGTTACCCTGAAGCAGTTGGTTGATGAGAACTCTGAGCTCTTCTTGTCTTTGAGCTAAACCTTGAATAGCAGTTGCCTACCCCAGCATCTGGACTTTCAAGGCATCCACCTCAGCTTGCAGGTGTTTCAGCCTTTCATCCTCAGCATTGTTCCTGACAAAAGTCTCTGTGAGAAGTGTCCTTAGCTCCTCCTGCCCCTTGGATAGATTCAGGAGGATTTCCCCGAACCGAGTCTATTGAGCAAGAAGGTCTTGGTTATCTTGTTGAGAAGCCATTGCTGAAATAAACAACGACAAAGGTAAGTGACCTGCAACAAGGGTACCTGTTGTGCAATGATGTGTATGACATGCATGTAATGTTTTCAAGGACCTCGCGGGATAAACAAGAAAATTTGTTAGAATTTGGGTCCGATAACTTTATTGAAGGAACTTTCTATTTGTTGAGAGTCCTTCTTCAAGGGTCAAAGGCTCACCATATCCAGTGGGTCATAGCCCCTGACTTTAGTCCTCATGTCTGGTTTTGGTTTCCAAACAACTTTGGTTAGGGGAACCTTCTTCAAGGGTCAAAGCTCACCATATCAAGTGGGTCATAGCCCCTGACAACCTTGTCTAGAGGAAAATAAATCCCCTTTGCCCCTTGCTGGACAGTTGGTTCGTCGTGACCTGCATCACAAGCCCTTGAGATCCTTGAAATGGATTAGTCCTCATGCAGGATGCATGCAATGGTATGATGTTATGCTATGCATGGAGTGATATATGTAAACCCTATTTTGAGTCCAGATTAAGGACTATAAACAAAAACTGCAGGAAACTCAAGTTTCAGATAACAAGCATGCAAAAAGTCAAGTTGGAAGGCACACAAGTCACACAAAAGAAGCCCTTAGAGTTTAGGCCAGCATGAGGTCTGGGTATTACCCTCTTGAAGTTGGTGGGTTCAACCTGTCCTATTAGAAGTAACCGGGTTCTAAGGGTCCCAATATCACGGGATTGCTTTCATTGTTCATCGTTTCGATTTAGCCACTGAATTGGCGACCGAAATATTCCAGGAAAGCAACCCTCAATTGAGTGTAGTATCGAGTATCAACCAACCTCGGACTGCACCAAAGTCAGTTATCTCACTATCCTAAAGAGGCCAAGATAGTTCAATTAAGGTTCCTAAGGTCTGTTGATGCTTCATGACACCACGCGGAGGCCCCGTACTCTCCTTGACTGAACTCAAGGGTTACCAGTACACACCAAAGTGCCACATCAACGTAGCAGACTGCTTCAACCATGTCGGTATACCCCGCACAGTTCCCTCACAGTCTTGTTGCTACTTTCTAAGAAGGTATCCCCAGATCCGGGTTAGGATCTATAGAACTCCCAAGATAGTCCCACAATTTAAAGCAAGCAAATCAATACAATCGAAAACACAGTTATGAACTAACCCTAAGGTATACCTCACTTTATAAGAAATCCCCAGCAGAGTCGCCAGTTCTGTGATCGGTGGATTTAGAACTGACTGTTTAACGTTGGTTCGCGAAATGTCGCGGAAGCAAGAGTCGCCACCGTCTTTTATTTTCTCCAAATGGAAAGGACAAAAGCACAGAAAAATTCCTTAAAGAGATTGCTCTCGGTTCGGGAGGTAGGTTATAGAAAGGGAAGGTGTTAGCACCCTTTCTATCCATGGTTATCCATGGGCTCTTAGATACTTGCTCATTTGTGTTTTCAAAATGTTTGCTTTTCAATTGTGAGTGAGTTTGAAAAAGTTTCATTTAAAGATTTCAAATCGACTCTTGTATCAGTCCTCAAAAGTGGTTGAAAAATTGTTTTGAAAGCCTTTTTTGAAAAGTGTCGGTGTGAAAAGAGTTTTTGATTGTTTTTGAATAGAGCAAGTATCTACGAGTCATCTACCTACCCTAAGGAATTAGGCTGTGTAGATGTCCTTAAGGTAGTGCCATCCCACCATTGAGAGGTAGGTAGCACCACCGTTGGAGGTGTTCGGGTCAATTCGATTGTTAGGGACGTTGTGGTCACCAGAGCAACAGTAGGACACCTTAGAAGCTACCCTCATGCCAGGTTCCCAGATCATGAGGACTTACTAAGACATCCTCTACTCGACGATCACCTTTCGAGGCAAGGCAACAGTGAGGCGTACCCTAGGGGTGGTGTGTGATTTGTGTGTCATGTTCAGTTATTTTGTCTTGTTCATGTCAAAGTGATCTATGCGTTTGTTTTTATTTTTGTCATTCATTCTTGCATGCATTTATTAACAGTTAAAAAATGTTGCGAGAAATAAAAAGTTCTAAACTATTACAAAGGCGCGGGTCCACATCGCCAAATTAAAATCCAGGACCCGATTTGACAGAAGGTAAATAAAGTGCGAGAAATAAAATGTCTGAGTTTACAAGGCTTTGGGAGAATTACATTAATATTATAAGAAGTAAAATGAAATGCGCGAATTGGAATTAAAATTGGAAGCGAGGGCGTTGGACCCTTTTTAATTAAATTAAATTATTAAATTAATTAAATATGAAAAAAGAAATTATTTTTGAGATTTTTTGTATTTATGGCTTTTTATGTGAATTAAATGAAATTAAGAAATTAATTAGTTAACCCTAATTCTAGTTTTTTTTTTTATTTGTTAAGAAAACATGAAAATTACCTAAAATCAACCTAATTTAATTAATGCAATTCGATTTATAAAAATAAATAATTAATTATGGTGAAAAAAGGAAAAGAGATAAAAAATGCTTGAAACCCTAATTCTACCAATTTTTTAAGTTTATTGAAAAATATTAAGTTTAAGAATAAGACTAAATTAATTAATGATTTTTATTTACAAAATATTAAAATAAAATATATTTTTTTGATTTTTTATGACTTTTCTGATTTTTTTGTTATTTTTATATTTTTATGAAAATAATTAATTTAAGGAATAAAAAGGAAATAATTGAAATAAATAAAATAAAGAAAAGAAAAGAAATACAATACCTTGGGGGGTTCTGTCCCCAATTGGAGGTATACTTTAGTATTGTTGGCCCAAGGTTTTAAGGCCTTATTTGACTTTTCTTGCCAGCGTATAACTCCATTGACTAACTCCCAGGGTGTTCTTCCAACCAATGCCCTTGGATTGAGGTAATCGGCCATGTGGCATGCTGGATATTGTGGATGTATGATGCACCCTTGTAGTGAAACTGCACAGAAGCGTGAGTAGAAAAATAATATGGAAAGGGGTGGGGGACCTGGGATTCGAACCCAGGTCCCAAGGATTACCAACCAAATTCCTTGCCAGTGGAACCAAACGCGCGCTTTGTTTATAATGTAACCAACAAATAATATCAATCAAAACGTGCGTTAGTGGACTTTTTTAGCGCGAAAATTCAAATGACTCAATCATTACCTTACACATCAGCGTCTTCTTCCTCGTTTTGTTTTTTCCCTGAAACATAACAAAGGTTAGCGGGGGTTTTAAACCCCCCAAAACATGCAGTTTTCAATAATAGCGAATAGGTCATATGGCCACATAAATTAGGCGCGATGGGTGCTTTCAAATCGTCCAAGCTCCCTGAATTCAACCATGGCACTGAGGTTCTCTAATTTTACAGTATTTAGAAACGCCTAATTTGAAAGTCTTGTAACCCTAATAATCGTTCATGGTAGTTTCGCGTATGAGTGATGAAAGCTTAATTAAACAATACAGTTAGCCTTAGAATCAATCAAGGAACACAAATCAAACATTAAAAAGTACTAAAAACGCATGAATCATGATGCAAGCATATGAAAAATCTCTTGTACAGGGCACGATCGTTCTACCGTTTCTCTGCGTTAGGATGGATGATTTTGATTTGAAAACCTTCCTTGAAGTCTCAGGAAGGTAATGGAATGGTTATTTTTGCTTGAATCGCACTGTAACCTAGTTTTCAGTTTTGGAATTTTTGTCAAAAAACTCAAGCTTGGTTATGGTGTTCTTGCGCAGCTGGGAGGTTTTGATCACTAGGGTTAGCATGTATATATATGTATGAGTGATTAGGGTTGAGAAATTGATCCAAAGAACCTTTGTATTGATGAAGAGATATTTGATTTTTATGGCATATATTTTCCAATCTTTCTCATGCAAATTTGCTTCAAATCACGTCCAATTACCAAGATTCTTTCCAAATCTGATCATGCACGAAATATTGAGTGCATTCCATGCATAAAAAGATTTAAAAACTTAGGTTTAGTATTTTCCACCTATTTATTTTAATTAAATGAATTATTAGCATTTAAAAATTCAAATAAATAAATAAAAATGATGAAAAACTTCCCTTTGGGCCAAATGGTCGTGCACATGCCTTGGATAATGATTCTTGGAAGAAAAAGAGGCCCATTAGCATTTTTAAGACATTTGAAGCAATGTTGACTTTTCAAAATATCCAAACATTTCCCAACTTCCACAAGGCATATCTTGCTCAATTTTTAATCTTTGCTCATGTTCTTTGACATTTTGGAAAGGTCTTGAAGTCCTCTAACCAATGTCTTTGGTCCCATGTCATTTTGATTTACCAATATCAAGTTATGGCCTTTGACTTAAAGTCCCTTTTTGTTGACTTTTGAAAATGACCTATAATGTTGAAATTGATAACTTTTTGTGAGAGCATTTTTTGGACTTGAAGTGTGAAGAGGAGTTGTAGGAAATGTATTTCTCTTAAAAATGAGCTTTGGATGGAATTTTTCTGATAATCTATGTGAAAGTTATGCCTTGGTCAAGTTACAGTTGACTTTTTCAACTGTCCAAATATGGAAACTTTTGCATCTTGAGACTTTTTGAGCCAAGCTTTGAGAATCATGATCAAGCATTGATCAAATGATGTTTGTGGCTTCAAAATGAGATGTTGACCAAAAATTTGAACTTTTGACTGTCAAATGACCATTTTGCCCCTACAGTTGACTGTAGTGCAATTAGGGTTTTTGACTGTGCAATTTTGTGTTGTAGGTCTTGAAACTTGGTATGAGGATGCTTGACCATGTTTGTAGGCATGTGGGACTTGATTGGACCCTTGGAAACTTTATTTTCTTTGTCAGAACCAAAACCCTAATTTTTGACTGTTAGGAGGCCTTTGAACTGTGCAACCCTTGGGGGAGATTTTGAAGCTTTGACTTGACAAATCTTGAAGAATATGGGAGGTAAAATTTTGGGGTACAACAGCCCCGCTTCTAAAAGATGTTGAAGACTTCCTCAAACTTTGTAGGACAATGATTGATGGCTTCAGAACACAAATCCGCAGGCTCACTTAGAAGATTTTGTTTCTCTTTATTATTTCTTTCAGCAAGTTTTGATGTTTTAAGTTTGAATACTTTTCAATATCGGAATTGTATTCTCCTTTTTAAAAAACAATTATTTCAATAAGAGTATCTTGTTTTCGTAAATCATTTGTATATTTATCCTTAAGACGCTCTCCAATAAGAAAAAGCAAAACCTTAAAAAAGTAAGAAAAAAAGAATATGAAAGAAAAGTCCAAGTGAACAAGATATTCAAAAATAAACCCTTAGCATATTCACATGCATCCATGCATTCGCAAACATCGTATCATTTCACATTTCATAGAAAAAACTCATTAATTTTCAAAATCATCTCCAAATAAACCATTGGTAGAAAAGCACCACCTCTTCGACCGTCATATCAAACAAGGGCCCATCAAAAGAAAGTGATGGAACAAAACTAAAGAAAACTAAGCTGCATTTAGGGAAGATTTGGAGCAGGTGAAAGACAACATCGACTCGATGAAAGGAGATATGAGTCAAGTTATTCTAGCCTTGAATAACATCATCGAGAGGCAAGATCAGATTCCCAGGGGAGCCTTTAAGGAAGTAGCTCAGACTATTGGTGCATCGAGCGGTCATCAACCAAGAAGAGAACCATAGTCAAGACGTAAAAATTAAAATATGGCTCAACAAGAGGTCAGACAAGCTGATATTGAAGGGTTTGTCCCACCTCCACCGAAGGTAAGGGCATCCCATGCTTTGCAAATTTCAGTCAACAACACAGAAAACTACATAGACCTACAATATGGAGGCTATGACTTAGAAGATATGAGTAAAGCACCTCAAAGGACAACCCATACCTATATCACTGAAAATCCCTTTGCACTCAACCAGTACAAAGCTCTTGAAGAAAGGTTAAAGGTTGTGGAGGGTTACGATGCTTTCGATGTCGATGCTCTCGAAATAGGTCTAGTTCCTCATGTGGTGATCCCTCCAAAATTCAAAGTACCTGAATTTGGAAAATATAAGGGGCTCACATGTCCGAGGAACCATCTACGCATGTATTGCAGAAAGATGCATGCATATGCTCAACACCAAAAGTTGATGATCCATTGCTTCCAAGACAGTTTGAGTGGGGAATCCTTAGATTGGTACATGCAATTGGAACAACTTCATATCCATACATGGGAAGATCTTGCCAATGCTTTCTTGAGACAGTACAAGTATAACTTGGATATGGCATATAACCGTATGCAACTCCAAAACGTGTCATAGAAAAAGGAGGAGTCTTTCAAGGAGTATACGCAAAGATGGAGAGAAATGGAAGCACGTGTACAACCACCACTCTTGGAGAAAGAATTAGTCGATATGTTCATGGGAACTTTATAAGGGTTGTATTATGATAAGATGGTAGGAAGCGTCTCTTCCAGATTTTCTAATTTGGTGAATATTGATGAAAGAATCGAAGTGGGTAAAAAAGCAGTAAGATATAAGGGGCGTCATCTAGTACCCTTTATAATTCAAAGAGACATGTTCCTAACTTCTCGAAAAAGAAGGCAGGAGAAATTAATGCTATCACATCACATCCAAGGGCACAATAACCATTGGTAATTCCACAAGAACAACAATAACAAAACAGGTTCGAAAGGACTCCAAGAAGATTTGATCCTCTCCCCATGCCTCACAGTCAGTTACTACAACATCTACTCGAGGCATCTTGGGTAGAGCAGAAGCCACTAGCTCCTCCAATTGGGGCACTCCCACCAAAATATGATGCAAATGCTAGGTGCGAGTATCATGCCAATTCTTCGGGGTATACCATAGATAAATGTTAGGCCTTTAGACATAAGGTTCAAGATTTGTTGGATTCCCAAGATATCACCTTTGATAAGCTAAACATCAATACAAATCCCGTGCCTCTGCATGATGGGCCAACAATAAATGCAATTGAGGTGGTTACTGACTTTGGGGCTGCCAGACAAGTAAAGGGTCTGATAAACCATTTGAAGGAATATATATTGGATTGTGGGTTCCTGTTGGAACATAATTAATATTTTGAAAAGACATTACAAAAATTGGTGGATCAGGGGATAGTCATATTTAGGCAATACCCTAAAGAAGAATATGTGCTTGCAATCGATGGAAGTGCAAAGAAGTCGTTGGTAACTCCATGCCAAGGGCCAAACCTTAATAAGAATACTCTTATAATCCCATGGGAGCATTAATAGAAGCACCATTAATGATACCACGACAAACTCTTAGGATACCAGCGGTTCCAAAGGCTACAATGGTGATTAGGGGGCCGTCTCTTACCCCTTATGAAAGTAACAAAGCGGTATCATGGAGTTATGATTCTACAATCTACGTCAATGGTTTAAATTAATAATGTGAATCATCGACAAGTCAAGGACATACGATCATAAATATAGCTGGAACAGGGGGCATGCCTTAGAGTGGTCGAATCTATAGTCCCGTACCACAAAAGAAAAGTTATGCTATAATTAAGGATAAGGGGAAAGTTGTGGTGGAAGCAAGCCAAGAACAAGAGCCTCCAAGCAACAATTTCTCTAACCAAGAGGCGGAATAATTCCTGAAAATAATCAAAAGGAGTGATTATAGGGTGGTGGATTAGTGGCACTAAACCCCGATAAAGATTTCAATACTCTCGTTGCTACTCAACTCAGAAGCACGTCGAGACTCTCTACTGAAGGTTCTAAGTTTTGCTCATGTCGCAGAGGAGATTATAATGAACCAGTTTGACAATGTTATAGCAAATCTGACATCCGGATCGTACCTAGTTTTTAATGACAATGATTTACCTCCACAAGGAAGATCTCACATCAAGGTGTTGCACATTTCTATTAAGATAGGCACTACAAACCTGTCCAGGGTACTCACTAATATTGGTTCTTCCCTCAACGTGTTACAAAAATCTAGTTTGATGAAGTAAACATTGGATGGCGTTGCAATAAGGCCAAGTTCTACGATAGTGAAAGATTTTGACGGTTCTTAAAGTACAGTGTTTGGAGAAGTGGATCCCCTTGTCAAGATATGCTTGCATATGTTTTATATAACTTTTCAAGTCATGGATATAGAACCAGCATATACATGTTTACTCAGATGACCTTGGATCCATGCGGTAGAGGCTGTTACTTTAACCCTTCATCAAAAATTGATGTTCTTCGCTGAAGGAAGATTAGTCAAAATCGACGGTGAAGATGACATATTTGTAAGTCACATACAATCCTACATATATATCAGTGCTAATGAAGACTATATAGAAACACCCTTTCAAGTCTTAGAGGTTTCCTCAATGGTAACCCTACCAGTCGAGAAAAACAAGAAACCTACCGTGACTTCGTGGAGAAACTTGCAAACAGTTGTGGAAGATGGTACCTCAAAAGGTTGAGGTAAAATTGTGGAGATACCTGAGAAAAAGAATTGTTTTTGTTTGGGCTACAAATCATCAAAGGCTACCCTAAAAGGCAAGGCGCGATTTCCTCCTATCTAGGAAATCTTCATCAACAAAGGAACAGAGCATGGCGGACAAGTGGCGATGATATCAAGTAAGAGAAAAACCAAAAGATCATCTAATTTCATCCGTGAGCATGCTCCAGGCGAAGAGCTCAAGAATTGGACAACCGTGGAGATTCTAGAAATATTTTTCTTTCCAAAGTAATATTTCTTGTTTTTTAAAGAACCTATGCCAAACCCGAGGCATAGGGGTAGCTTGTAAGGGTGCCTCAATTTGCTTCAGATAGTATTCACAATTAATAAAAGTTATATTTTTCATTCAATTAAGATCCATGTCTTTCTCTTGCATTATCTCTTATATTTAGAATGTCAATACTTTTCTTCATATGCATTTTCCAAATTCACATACTAAAACTGCACCAAAACATGATAAATGTGTAGATCCATGCCTAAAATAACCAATAATGTTACTGCTATTATCTGATATAATTTTGATGCATCCATTAACCAAGAGGAAGAGCGGGAAGAAGAAGATCTTGAACTCTCCGATAAAAATTGGAAAAGAAAATAGAGCAAAAAGCTGGCAATATACAACCATACCAAGAATCTATTGGGACCATCAACCTTGGCACAGAGGAGGATCTGAAAGAGATCAAGCTAGGGGAAATATTGGAGGAAAGCGTCAAAGAAAGATTGATTAAGTTATTACATGAATATATGGATATATTTTCCTGGTCTTACAGAGACATGCAAGGATTTGATATAGATATTGTGGTGCATAGACTACCTCTCAAGGAAGGTTGCTCTCCAGTTAGACAGAAACTCAGAAGAACTCGTCCAGACATGTCTAGAAAGATTCAAGAAGAAGTCCTTAAACAATTAGGTTCATGGTTCTTAGTGGTGGTAGATTATCCACCTTGGGTAGCTAACATTGTACCAGTACCCAAGAAGGATGGTAAAGTACGCATGTGTGTAGATTATCGGGATCTGAATAAAGCATATCCCAAAGACAATTTCCCGTTACCCCACATAGATGTTTTGGTGGATAATATATCTTAAGCTTCATTATTTTCATTCATGGACAGTATCTCGGGTTATAATCAAATCAAAATGGAACCCGAAGACAAGGAGAATACCACCTTCACGACTCCTTGGGGAACTTTTTGTTATAAGGTGATGCCTTTCGGTGTAAAGAACACAGGGGTGACTTATCAACGAGTTATGGTTACACTATTCCTTGATATGAATCACAAAGAAGTTGAAGTATACGTAGATGATATGATTTACAAATATCATACAAAGGAGGAACACATTGTACATTTATAAAAATTATTCAAACGTCTATGAAAGTTCAAACTGAGGTTGAATTTGAACTAATGTATATTTGGTGTCAGGTCAGGAAAGTTATTGGGTTTCATTGTAAGTCGACATGGTATTGACGTAGATCCCAACAAGGTGAAAGCCATACAAAAAACGCTAGCTCCAAGAACAAAAAAAGAGGTTTGTGGTTTCTTAGGATGATTGATTTACATTTCGAGGTTCATATTGCACCTAACTGCTACGTGAGAGCCTATATTCAAATTACTTCGAAAAGATCAAACAGTGGCATGGAATGATGATTGTCAAACAATCTTCGACAAAATAAATCAATATTTACAAGAGCCACCAATATTAATTCCACCAGTTCCTGGAAGACCGCTCATCATGTATCTAATAGTGCTTGAAGGGTCAATGGGATGTGTATTAGGACAACACGATGAAATCGGTAGAAAAGAGCATGCAATATACTACCTCAGTAAGAAATTCATCGACTATGAAACCAGGTAGTCACTCCTGGAGAAGACTTGTTATACATTGGCTTGGGCTACTAAATGATTGCGGCAATATATGTTAACTCACACCACATGGTTAATAGCAATAATGGATCCTTTAAAGTATGTGTTCGAAAAACCAGCTCTTACAGGAAGGATTTTGAAGTGGTGAAAAACACAAGAAGGGGGGGGGGTTGAATTGTAAAACTGAAATCTAGAGCAATTAACAAGATATTTTTATCCTGGTTCGTTTGATCTCAAACTACTCCAGTCCACCCATCAAGGTGATTTCGCCTCTCTCCAACGAGGTCTTAATCCACTATATTCAACTGAATATTACAGACTGCTTTAACAACTGCTAAAGCCTTCTTGATTCAAACCACAACCCGGTTTGTCAAGGTAACACTGTCTTACAAAGAGATAAAACTATGTGTGTGGATGTTTTCTACAAAACTGTATCACAACTGTGATGTATACACAAAATGAAGCTTAGAAACTAGATTGCTAAACAGTAATGAAATATCAGAGTGTGGTTTAGCAAAACTGGTAAGACGAAGATTATGGTTCAGCTTTTGTGCGTGTAGAGATTTTGGAGAGCATTAACCATTTCAATCTTCAAAGCCTTGTTTATATAGCACTGAGATGATGAACGTTGGATGCAATATTCTTGATTCAATACTAATAACAAGCTTTCCTTATTGAGCAGATCTTGTCTGGAATGAGGCCGTTGGAATTAATTAGCTTTCAATGCACAGTACCGTTTCTTACTTAATGCAAGTTCTGGCTTGGCTCATTCTGACTCTGCTTCGCTGCTGATGAACTATTGTTTCTGTATCAGAGTGTTGAGCGCAGTCTTGTTCATCAGGCTTCAGCATGTACGTGAGTTGATCATCTGATTTTGACGTTCTGATGTAGCAACTTCTGATGCTGGTGTCTGAAATCAAGTTCTGATGCTGAATAGATGTGATCTTGCTTATATCAATCAGAGTATCTGCAAGTCAGAACATAGTAATTTTAGGCAGCAGATAGTTCATTCATGAAACTTATAAATACTATATCTTTTCACTTTGTTATCATCAAAACTTAAATATAGGGTAGTAGATTCAAACATTGTTCTAACAATCTCCCCCTTTTTGATGATGACAAAAACTAGATATTTTAAATGAAAATAACGTGAAAAGGTATCTGGAATATGTATCAGAATAAGAAGTAAAAGAATAAGGAGTAAGGAAATACTCCCCCTGAGTTTATTACTTCCCTTTGATTATACGTGTTCTTCAGGATCAGATCTTTTTGCCTTTCTTTGAACATCAGAGTATCAGAGTCTTTGACTTATCAGAAGCTTTATGTCAGAGCAGAGCTTCAGAGCTTTTCTTGTCAGAGCTTTGCTTTGGATTAGAATATTAGGGCGGATCAGAACTTCACATTGATCAGAGCAACTTCATATTGATCAGAGCTTCTAGTCTTCAGAGTGTCCAGGAGCTTCCTTGTGCCTGTAGACTTTAAACACAACAAAAAAAAACATTTCAAGTAATAGAGTTAGAATGTTTGAGAATTTCTGTCTAGTTAGCCCGTTATTGATTTAAATATCATTCTTGTTCTCCCCCTTTTTGTCAGCAATCAAAAAGTGTTGGTGATGTGCTAAAACAATTAAGATCAGAAAAACTAATTATATTAATATAGTTCAGAATCAAAACAAGAAAATATTACAAAACATATTCAATCAGTGCATCAGAAAATCAAGGAAAACATGAAAAAGGTCATGCATGAAAAAAGGTTAAGGTTGAGGAGGCAAGCGTGTGAACAGGTTCTCCAGCATGGCTTGAATCTTTTCAGCAGTCTCATTCTGCTTATGCACCATGCTGACAACAGTGTCAATCTTGTTGTCCTGCACATCCATTCTCTCTTTCATCTTCTGATCGTTTTCATCCATCCGCTGCTGCAGACGCATGTCATTCAGCCTTAGTTCTTCCAGAGTCTGCCTGTCCAAGGCAGCTTGGGAAGCATCAGAAGCAGGAGGCTTCTGAGAACTTTCAGCAACATCCTCTGCTTGACTTTCTTCAGCTTGAATGGTCTTGTCTTCTTCTGATTGAATGGTCTTGTCCTGCACCCTGCAGCTTGCTTTTTCTCAGACCAAGGTTCACTGTCCAGATGGAGCACGTCCTCTTTCAGAAGCATACTTCCAACTTCATTCAGAAGCTTGCTGAAATTTTGTTGAGCCTGCTCATAGTTGATATCCTGCAACTTGAGGGCTTCAGCACGTACCCAAAGTCTGAATTGTGACCAGAGCTGATCAGAAGCAGCTGGGTCAATCATCCCCGGACAGACTTGCTTCAAAGAAGCAATCCATTGCAGCACACCTGTTTCAAAATTCAAAATACCAGAGCCAACATCTGGTTGCTTTGGTTTTGGGATGGCAATTTTGTGTTTTAGATCAGCAAGACGGTCAAGACTGGTTAAGTCAATGAAAGTCCTGCTGGGGTTTTCAGAGGTTTTCTGAGCAGCTGTTTGTTTTGGAGAAGGAGTATCAGAGTCAGAGATTACGATTGGACTGGGTGGTGTTTTGGGAGTATTTGGTGGTGTCGATTCTGATGAGGATGGTAACTGGGGCATGACAACAGTTGTTCCACATGGAAACTGAATTGCCAGCGGTGATGGTTGAGGTGAATGAGGTTCAGATTGATGAGGGGAAGGAGTTTCAGAGTGGTGAAACTCTGTTTATGGTGAAGGTGGATTAATTTCTGGTTGGGGAGAGGGAGTTGGAATCTCTGATTGCTCAGGGATCAGAGGTTCTTCTGTGAGTGGTTGTTGTTGTTGTGGTTCTGGTTCTGGTTGTTGTTGTTGTTCTGGTTCTTCAGCAGATTACTGTTGTTCTGGTTGTGGAGGAGGGACATTTTGTGGTTCAGAGTTTGGTTGATCAGAGGCATGTTGATCAATATCAGACAGCACTTGGTCAAGTGCTGATGTTGTTGAAATTGTTGGTTGTTTGGGGTGTTTGGTTCTAGGTCTTCTGAGTTTTAATGCCTCAGAAGGGTCTTCTTCTTGTACAGTTTCATCTATGGTAGGGATTGGGATTGATATTCTATGAGAGGTTTGAGGAGGGATAGATGTTGGAATAGTAAAAGAATTTGAAACAGGGGCAGCAGATGAAATACCTCTTTTCTTTGGAGTCTGCTGAGATGATCCTTCTGATGGCGCCTTCCTCTTCTTTGTCTTCTTCAGAGTCACTTCTGGTTGGGGTTGATGCAGATCTCTGATATTCAGCTTTAGATCTGTACCATCTGCCTTGCACGCATCCAAGTGCCTGAGAATCACCTCTGGTTTGGATTCAATTTCAGAAAATAACGGAAAATCACTCAGAGGCACTCTTCTGCTGGAGATATCAGCAGTGGAAGTGGCTCTGGGTTCCTTCTGAATATTCTCTATCAGCTTCATCTTTTTCAGATTCTTTGCGTTCAGAGGTTTCCCAATTGTTGGTTCAATAGTGCTCAGCTCTTGAGCTTCTATCAGATGTTCAATCAGCCTATTCTCTGTCAGAATATCTGATATCAGCCTTCCAAAAGGTATCCAATCCCTCTTGGTTCTTTCTTCTTCCCTTGTTTCTTTTACACTGGTTCTGAGGTGGTTGAACAGGAAGTGAGCCAGATTGATCTTTATCTTCTGATCAATAAAGTAGATCAGAAACTGCTGATCCACATTTATGTAATCAGGAGAACTTGTTGGTTTCCTGTGGTTGAAGCACCCCAGAATAATCTTAGCCCATACTCTGAAATGATCCTTCAGATCCTTAATCTTGCTGCTGGGCAACCCAAGAGTGAAAATCCTGTTAGCTATCACACCTATATCAGCACATCTTTCAGCCATGTCCACACAACGGACGCCACCACCACTTTGACCGATTAGCCTTGCAATGAGATCTTCAGTAATCACAATCTTCTTCCCCATAACAGAGGAGATGACTAGATGTGTTGAAACCTTGGCGTGAATCCAAAATTCCTTGACCAGCGCTGGGAATGTTGGTCCAACTAACCTATCGAAATACCTTTCCCACTTTTGAGCCCTAACTTCTTCAGTTAGGTCAAAACCATTTTCCTTCAAGCTTTCAAAGTCAATGATTAACTCAGAAAGCACTTCAAGATTCTTCACCGGAGTGAGGAGAGTTCTGAGTGGCACTTGATATTGCTCAGATGATGCTTTCTTCTGATTACCTGCAGAAACGCTACTGGAGGTTGCCATGTTCACACTAAAAGGGTTTTGAGAATGAACTGAGGAAAAAGGTTTGCAAGAGATGAACTCAGAAATATGCAGAAAATGCTTGAGTATTAGTGAGAAAGCGTAAAGAATAAGAATGAGAGATTAATGTGCTTAAATAGAGTTTTCAAAACTATTTTGAAAAGATAAACGTTTTTTAAGAGAGAGAAAAATCATGATTGCCATTTAAAAGCATGATTACTTTTCATTAAATGCTTGCTGATTTTGGAGGATTTGAGAAAGATACTTAAAAACGGTTACCAGACATGTGTCTCAATGCACCCAATCAGCGCTTTGCCTTCTCAGAAGCGTGCACGCATTCTGCTTCAGAGATATGCTGATGATTGGATGACACTTGTTTGATGTAGTCATCAGCACGTCTGTCTTTGAGCTTTAGACTCTCAGATCTTTAGACTTGCATCTGATACAATCTGCATGTTCTATCTTTCTGAAAGGAGATTGATCAGAAGTTCACAGTAAAATAATTACATTCTGAAGGTAAATATATGGAATTAAAACATTTTCACTCTGGACACACTTTCATGCTGAGATGTTTCAGGATGAAATTAAACCTATCTTCTGAAAGGGGTTTAGTGAAGATATCAGCCCATTGATGGTCTGTATCTATAAATTTTAAGTTCAAAATACCTTTCTGAATATAGTCCCTAATGAAGTGATATTTTATTTCTATATGCTTAGCTCTAGAATGTAAAATGGGATTCTTACTTAAGCAAATAGCAGAAGTATTATCACAAAGTATAGGAATGTTACTCTCAAAAATCTGGAAGTCTTCAAGCTGACTTTTCATCCAGAGCATTTGTGTGCTACATCCTGCTGCTGCTATGTACTCAGCTTCTGCTGTTGACAAAGCAATTGTTGATTGCCTTTTGCTGGACCAAGAGATCAGATTTTCTCCCAGAAACTGGCAGCTTCCAGAAGTACTTTTACGTTCCACTCTGTCTCCAGCAAAATCAGCATCACAGTAGCCTACTAAGCTGTAATCACTAGATTTTCTATAAAACAAACCCAGATTAGTAGTACCTTTCAGATACTTGAAAATTCGCTTAACTGCTGTTAAGCGAGATTCTCTAGGATCTGATTGGAATCTAGCACAGATACAAACACTGAATAATATGTTAGGTCTTGAAGCAGTCAGATAGAGGAGAGAACCAATCATACCTCTGTAGACTTTCTGTTCTACATTTTTGCTTACCTCTTCTCTTTCCAGAATGCACGTGGGATGCATTGGAATCTTTGATGGCTTACATTCTGAGAGGTCAAATTTCTTCAGAAGATCTCTGATGTATTTGCTCTGATGAATGTAAGTTCCTTCTGGAGTTTGATTGATCTGAATTCCTAGAAAGAATTTCAGTTCCCCCATGAGGCTCATCTCAAATTCTGCCTGCATACACTTAGCAAATTTTCTTCCAAGAGAAGGATTAGTAGAACCAAAAATAATAGCATCAACATAAATTTGACAGACTAAGATGTCACTCTTAACTGATTTACAGAATAGAGTAGTGTCCACTTTCCCTCTGGTGAATTCATTTTCAAGCAGAAAGTTACTTAGCCTTTCATACCAAGCTCTGGGAGCTTGTTTCAGACCATACAGTGACTTCTTTAGTTTGAAAACATGTTCTGGATGTTTTGTATTTTCAAAACCTGGGGGTTGGTGAACATAAACTTCTTCTTCTATATAACCATTTAAGAATGAACTTTTGACATCCATCTGATACAGAGTGATGCCTCTATTAACAGCAAATGAAATTAAAAGTCTGATAGATTCTAACCTGGCGACTGGGGCAAAGGTTTCTGTATAGTCTATCCCCTCTTGCTAACTATAACCTTGTGCAACCAGTCGTGCCTTGTTTCTGATGACTTCACCTTGTTCATTTAGCTTGTTTCTGAACACCCATCTTGTTCCAATGACGTTGAATCCTTTTGGTCTGGGAACGAGATCCCATACGTCGTTTCTGGTGAATTGATTCAGCTCTTCTTGCATTGCCAGAATCCAGTCATTATCAAGAAGTGCTTCATCAATAGAAGAAGGTTCAATCAGAGACACCAGTCCCATAAGAGTTTCTTCAGAGTTTCTGAAGCTTGCTCTTGTTCTGATTGGATCTTCCTTTCTTCCTAGGATAGTCTCTTCTGGGTGATCCAAGCTGCTTCTAGGTAATCTCTTCTGAGGTTGATCAGCAGCTGTTGTAGGATTTCTAGCAGTGCTCCTTTCAGACGTTGAAGGAATGTCTGTGTTGAGAGCTTCTGATGACTTGTCTTCAGAACCTGCAAATTCAATTTCTATACCTGCAAAAACTTCATTCTGCTTTGACTTTTCAGAGTCAAGCTTGTCATCAAAACGAACACTGATTGATTCTTCCACAATCTGTGTTTCTGTATTGTATACTCTGTACCCTCTTGAGCGTTCAGAGTATCCTAACATAATACACTTCTGTGCTTTAGAGTCAAACTTGTTCAAATAATTCTTTGTATTTAATATAAAGCAAGTACATCCAAATGGATGAAAATATGAAATGTTGGGCTTTCTGTTCTTCCACAATTCATATGGAGTCTTTTCCAGAATAGGTCTTATTGAGATTCTATTCTGAATGTAGCACGCTGTGTTTATTGCCTCTGCCCAGAAAGTCTTAGCAACGTTTGTCTCATTGATCATGGTTCTGGCCATTTCTTGCAATGTTCTGTTCTTTCGTTCTACAACTCCATTTTGTTGGGGAGTTCTAGGACAAGAGAAATCATGCAGAATGCCTCTGTCATTAAAGAATGACTCAAAATCTTTATTTTCAAATTCTCCACCATGATCACTTCTGACTTTAACGATTCTAAGATCCTTTTCATTCTGAACTTGGTTACAGAAGGTAACAAACACAGAGTGTGACTCGTCCTTGTGTCTTAAGAACTTTACCCATGTCCATCTGCTATAGTCATCTACGATTACTAACCCATACTTCTTACCACTGACTGAAGCAGTTTTAACTGGTCCAAATAAGTCAATGTGCAGAAGTTCTAATGGCTTAGAGGTGGAAACAACATTTTTGGATTTAAAAGAAGGTTTTGCAAATTTGCCTTTCTGACATGCTTCACACAGAGCATCTGAATTGAACTTCAAATTAGGAAGTCCTCTGACCAGATTGAGTTTGTTAATCTGAGATATTCTTCTCATACTAACATGCCCCAATCTTCTGTGCCAGATCCACTGCTCGTTGTTAACAGACAGAAGACATTTTACATTCTGACTCTTTAGTTCAGAAAGTTTGATTTTATAAATGTTGTTTTTCCTCTTACCATTAAACAGGATAGTCCCATCTTTCTGACTAACAGCTTTACATTATTTTTGATTAAAGATTATATCATAACCGTTATCACTTAATTGACTTATGGATAACAGATTATGCATCAATCCATCTACTAGCAGAACATTATTAATAGAGGGAAGATTTCCATTACCTACAGTTCCAGAGCCAATTATCTTTCCCCTCTGATTGCCTCCAAAGCCAACGTGGCCTCCAGGCTTAAGTTCCAGGCTTTGGAACATATGCCTTCTTCCCGTCATGTGTCGTGAGCAGCCAGAGTCCAGGTACCATGACTGGTGTTTCTGACTTGCTGCTAAAGATATCTGCAACATGTATTATTTTATCCTTAGGTACCCAGATTTTCTTGGGTCCTGATTTGTTAGTTTTACCAAAACTCTGGTTGAATTTTGGTTTTACAGAGTGCTTACTGCTAGTATATTTGATATCATGTGTGTGACCATACACAAAATGTGAGTTCAGAGGAGTGTGTTTAATGGTTAAGTCCATGACATTCTTTGGTGTAGGAACCTTACCTTGGTATCCTATTCCTTTCCTGCCGTTTCTGCTAACTCCATAGATCATTGAAGCCATTCTGCTTCTATCTATGCTTTTAGCTAGGAACTTCTGGAAACTGTGATCATACTCCTTGATGATCTCATCAGCGTTGCTGGGAGTTTCAGAAATTGCTTCCTTCTGAGAGTTTTGTAAAGTGTTTTCTAATTTTGAAATCTTATCTCTCAGCTCAGAATTTTCCAATTTGAGACTCTCAGTCTTATTAGAGTCAGATTCAAGATTCCTTTTCAGGTCTCTGAATTTAGCTCTAATTTGCTGATAACGTTCCAGAATCTCATTAAGGCTTTCAGCAAGTTCAGCCTTTGTAAAGTTAACAGCGAAGTTAGGAAATACCTCTTCAGTGTCTGATTCAGAGTCTGATTCAGAAGCTTCACTATCTTCTGAAATGTTAGCCATAAGAGCTATGTTTGCCCTTTCATCATCTGATTCTGAGTCAGCTTCAGACGAGTCAGAGTCATCCCATGTGGCCATGAGACTTTTCTTCTTCTCTCTTCCAAACTTCTTTTTGGGCTTTTCCCTCTGAAGCTTTGGGCAGTCACTCTTGTAGTGTCCTTGCTCATTGCACTCATAGCAGATGATGTCTTTGGTGTTTGGCTTTTTGCTACTGGAGGAGCCTTCAGATCTTCTGTATCCAGAGGAAGAATCTGTCCTTCTGTATCTGGAAGAAGACTCGTTCTGATCAGATCTTCTGGGATTCCTGAACTTCCTTTGTCTTTGCTTCCACAGTTGATTTACTCTTCTGGAGAGAAGGTAAAGTTCGTCTTCTTCTGATGAGGATCCATCAGATGTTTCTTCAACTGCCTGCAAAACTTTGGATTCAAATTTTCTGTTAGATTTTAATGCTAAAGGCTTACCTTGCTTCTGAAGCTCATCAGCTTCTAGCTCTATCTCATGACTTCTGAGGGAGCTGATAAGTTCCTCCAGAGTGATTTTGTTGAGATCTTTAGCTAGCTTCAGAGCAGTAACCATAGGCCTCCACTGCTTGAGTAAACTTCTGACGATTTTCTTGACATGGTCAGCAGTAGAGTATCCTTTGTCCAGAACTTTGAGACCAGCTACCAGAATCTGGAATCTAGAGAACATAGTTTCAATGGATTCAGATTCTTCCATTTTGAACGCCTCATACTTCTGAATGAGCGCCAGAGCTTTTGTTTCTTTGACCTGAACGTTGCCCTCATACGTCATTCTGAGAGAATCAAAGATATTCTTTGCTGTGTCTCTGTTGGAGATCTTTTCATACTCAGTATAGGAGATGGCACTGAGGAGGATGGTTCTGGCCTTGTGGTGATTCTTGAAGTCACGCTTTTGTTGATCAGACATTGTTTTTCTATCAATCTTCTGACCACTTGCATTCACAGGGTGCGTGTATCCATCTGTCACCATATCCCACAGATCAGCATCATGTGCTAGAAAGAAGCTTTCAATTCTGTCTTTCCAGTAATCAAAGTTTTCTCCATCAAAGACTGGAGGTTTGCCACTGAATTTGTCTCTGTCCTCATTGTTGTCATTGCTGATGTGAGAATTGTTTCCTGCCATTGTGTTTTTCTGATGCTGGATCTTGTACTGACACGGTTAAGTGTTTTAGCTCAGAACCAGGTGCTCTGATGCCAATTGAAGTGGTGAAAAACACAAGAAGGGGGGGGGGGTTGAATTGTAAAACTGAAATCTAGAGCAATTAACAAGATATTTTTATCCTGGTTCGTTTGATCTCAAACTACTCCAGTCCACCCGTCAAGGTGATTTCGCCTCTCTCCAACGAGGTCTTAATCCACTATATTCAACTGAATATTACAGACTGCTTTAACAACTGCTAAAGCCTTCTTGATTCAAACCACAACCCGGTTTGTCAAGGTAACACTGTCTTACAAAGAGATAAAACTATGTGTGTGGATGTTTTCTACAAAACTGTATCACAACTGTGATGTATACACAAAATGAAGCTTAGAAACTAGATTGCTAAACAGTAATGAAATATCAGAGTGTGGTTTAGCAAAACTGGTAAGACGAAGATTATGGTTCAGCTTTTGTGCGTGTAGAGATTTTGGAGAGCATTAACCATTTCAATCTTCAAAGCCTTATTTATATAGCACTGAGATGATGAACGTTGGATGCAATATTCTTGATTCAATGCTAATAACAAGCTTTCCTTATTGAGCAGATCTTGTCTGGAATGAGGCCGTTGGAATTAATTAGCTTTCAATGCACAGTACCGTTGCTTACTTAATGCAAGTTCTGGCTTGGCTCATTCTGACTCTGCTTCGCTGCTGATGAACTATTGTTTCTGTATCAGAGTGTTGAGTGCAGTCTTGTTCATCAGGCTTCAGCATGTACGTGAGTTGATCATCTGATTTTGACGTTCTGATGTAGCAACTTCTGATGCTGGTGTCTGAAATCAAGTTCTGATGCTGAATAGATGTGATCTTGCTTATATCAATCAGAGTATCTGCAAGTCAGAACATAGTAATTTTAGGCAGCAGATAGTTCATTCATGAAACTTATAAATACTATATCTTTTCACTTTGTTATCATCAAAACTTAAATATAGGGTAGTAGATTCAAACATTGTTCTAACAGATTTCCCGATGACAGATGTTACTATCAGAGTACAACATCCAATATGTTACTCAAAAGGCAATCAAGGGTAGTGTATTGGGTGACCATCTAGCTCATCATCCATTTCCATAATATACACCAATGAATATCGACTTTCCAGATGAAGATGTCATGGTTATAGATGACTACAAAATACCAGGACCTGACGAAGGACCTAAACCAGGGGCACATTGGACACTCATATTTGATGGGGCTTCAAATGCACTAGGGCATGGTATTGGGGAATTATTGACTTCTCTGAAGAATTTTCACAAACCTTATACAACAAGGTTATGTTTTGACTGCACCAACAATATTGTTGAATACGAAGCTTGTATCTTCTGTCTAGAAGATGCTATTGATCTAATAATTAAACATCTCGAAGTGTTTGGAGACTCAACATTAGTCATATACCAAGTCAAGGTTGAATGGGATACTAAACATCCCAAATTGATTCCATATAAGGATCATGTTTTTTGAAGCTAGCTGCGGAATCTACCGAGATTACATTCAGTCATATTCTGCGAGAAGAAAATCAGATGGCAGACGCCTTGGAAACTTTGTCAGCCATGTTCAAAGTGACCTGGCCAAATCACGAACCACGCATTACAATTAGGCATTTTGAAGAACCAGCACATTGCCTTGCCATTGAAGAAGGACTGGATAACAAGACCTGGTTCTATGACATCCAAAGGTATCTTGAGAAACAAGAATATCCAGAAAATTCCTTTGTGATTGACAAACAAACTCTGCTGAAGCTTTCTTTAAAGTTCTTTCTGAATGGTGATGTGTTATACAAAAGAAACTACGATATGGCATTACTCAGGTATATGGAGAAACACGAAGCAAATACACTTATGAGAGAAATTCACGAAGGCAATTTCAGAACTCATACAAATGGACATGCCATGGCTAGAAAGATCTCGCGAGTAGGTTATTATTAGTTGACGTTGGAAGTTGATTGCTACCATTATACAAAGACATGTCATAAATGCCAAATCTATGTCGACAAAATGCATGTGCCACTGACTCCTTTGAAAGTCCTGAGTTATCCTTGGCCATTTTGGATGTGGGAAATTGATATGATAGGAATGATCGAACTGAAAGCCTCTAACAAACACCAGTTCATACTAGTTTCCATCAACTACTTCACCAAATGGGTGAAAGTTGCGTCCTACGCAAATGTTACAAGACAAGTGGTTACTCGGTTCATCAAGCAGAACCTTATATGCAAATATGGGGTTCGTAGCATAATCATTACAGACAACAGGTCCAATTTGAACAACAAAATGATGAAGGGGTTATGCAATGACTTCAAGATCGAGCATCATAATTCCTTACCATATCAACCCAAGATGAACGGGGTCATTGAAGCTGCCAATAAGAACATTAAGAAAATCATTCATAAAATGGTGAAGACATACAAAGCTTGGCTTGAAATGTTCCCCTTTGCTCTACATGGCTATCGTACTTCCATATGTACGCCAATAGGTGCAACCCCTTTATCTCTCCTATATGGCATGGAGGCAGTACTCCCGGTTGAAGTAGAGATTCCATCACTTTGAGTTCTAATGGGAACAAAGGTTGAAGAAGTAGAGTGGGTTCATACGCGACTTGGTCAGCTTAACCTCATTGAAGAAAAACGTTTGAAAACTTGTGTCACAACCAACTGTACCAAAAGCAGATTAAGAAAGCCTTCGACAAGATGGTTCGCTCTCGAGTGTTCAAAGAAGGAGATATAGTGCTCAAGAAGATTCTACTACCTTGCCTTGATTCACATGGTAAATGGACAGCCAACTACGAAGGTCTGTATGTGGTAAAAACAACATTCTCGGGTGGTGGTGTTATCTTCACAATATTGGATGAGGAAGAACTGCCACTTCTAACAAATTCACACGCATCCAGAAAATACGTGTATAAAAAGCTCGCTAAGTTCAAACCCTAAAACGGGTGACTTAGGCAAAAAGGAGCATCTCGGTGGATTGAAAACCCTAAAGGTTGATTCAGGCAAAAATTAGGGACATAAAAACAAATTAACCCGGTGGATTGAAAACCTAAAAGGGCGATCCAGGAAAAAGTTAGTGATCTTATTCGGAAATAAAGAACAAAAATACCGTGATTTAAGAACCACGACTACGACTACAAAGGAAAGAGATTGATCCAAATCATTTTACTCATAAGCAAAGGAGATTTGAGCCATCAAAAGGACATTTTAGAAACAGCGGTAGCAATTATCATTTTTCATTGCCATTTTCAGTTTTAAAACCTTGTGTAATTACCTCTTTTAAGGAATTGCATCTTATGCTCTCGCCTATTTAGAGGAATATTTATCAATAAAGAATTTACTTTTTCAATCATTCAATTGTGTTTTTCCTTTTTCGGACGTGTTTGCAAATACTACGATTATTTCCTTTGAATACTATGTTGAAACCATTTTGGGGATTTGCAAATTTGATATGACATCAAAAAGAATTTCGGTTAGAAAAACATCGAAAGAAAACCCACGCATACGTCCATTCCTGTGATCACATCCATATCCATGCCCATGTCTGCAATTGCGTCTAAGCATGCGCCTGCGAAACAAATATCAGAATCCTGTTGACACCATTGATCTTATTCAAATCAATTCTAAATTCCACGATAATACAACATACAATGTTGGAGAGTTGGTAACGTAAGACCAGTGGTTTAAAAGGAGAGAACACAATTTTTTTCATAACCAGCATTTGGGGCATATACAAACATTACATTTGGGGCATACACAAACATTACATTTGGGGCATATACAAATACTCGGTGCATATACATTTTAGGATCCATATCAGCTTAGGGCATTATACATGGCATTTACATAACAAATTTTTGGTTAAAACTACAAACTTTCTTGGGGCTAATCTTTGGATCATTTGGTCCACAAAACTTGGTTGAGAACAGACACAACCAGTAAAACTTTGATCTTATCTTTGGTCTAGTTATCTAAGATTCGATTATCAAAACACTTTTCAAGTATCTATTCTATAGGTTGTGGTAGGTATGTGAATTTTCAAGATTACGTTATTTATCCTCTAGGTCATGATAAATACGTAAGACTAACCCCGTGTCGTTTATCCTCTAGGTCGTGATAAAGGAACAAACTTTTTCAATCATTTATCCTCTAGGTTGTGGTAGGTGTGCGGCTTATCAGATTATATGGTATTCATTATCTAGGTCATAATGAATACCTAAGTCTATCTTCGTGTCGTTTATCCTCTAGGCCGTGATAAACGCACAAACTTTTTCAATTATATATCCCCTAGGCTGTGATATATATGCGAATTTCCAAGGTTATACTATTCATCCTCTAGGTCGTGGTGAATACAAAAGCCTATCCCTGTGTCATTTATCCTCTAGGTCGGGATAAATGTACATGTTCATCCTCATATTGTTTACTCTCTAGGTTGTAGTAAATATACGAAATCTTCGATATAATTCATTGTGTTAGTCTCTATGCCATAATGTATTATCAAGCTCTGTTTTATTCGTTCACATAGGTTGTGATGAATAGGAAAAATCCATGTTTTAAAAACTTACTATGTTAGTCTCGAAGCATCACTAAGTCAATGTTCAAACTTGTATTATTTACCTCATAGGTTATGGTAAATACACTAAAAATCTATGTTCTCCTTTCTTGACGAGTTATCTGTGTCGTTGCATCTAAGGTAGATCAAAACTTTTGTTCAAACTCTGGTAAGATGATACATCATCGTATATGCCTATTTTTAATAATTTTGGGAACGATGTATGGTGTATCCTTATAATCTTTCGGAAAAATTCAGGGGTCTTCCATTATTTAATAAACTTCTGATTTGAACATGTGAGACCCGCGTATTCTTGCATTATTCAATCGAAAGGCAATTAAATAGGGGCAACTGTCATATCCCAAAGTTTCCCTATTGATTTCTAGCCAATTTATTCCTTATTGTTATAAATTTCTCGTGTTATCATTTTCTTTGTAAAAATTAGATTATTGTTGTCTAAATTCAAAATTGTTTATATATCATGGGATTTAAATTTATAGAGGGGATGTAGTTTTATCATAAGGTTTCATTTTTAATAGCCCGTTAAATTCTAAATCCCGTGTTTAATAATGAGAAGGGGTGTATATCCATTTATTCCTTTAGGGTGTGTAATAGTTGAGAGGTACATGATTCGGGATGGGGGTATATTGTCAGCTGGCATAAAAATGTGTATGCTTATTGGGCCTGGTTAATAATATTGTGATATGGGGCTTATTGTTTCTTTTTTGATTAGATCGGCCCATTTAGGATTTAGAGGCCCATAACTAATTTATTTCCTATGGCCCAGTTGACCAGAGTCAACATTAATACCCAAGATTGGTTTATTTATTATATTAATATTGTTATTACGTTAGTATTATTATTAATATTATATAATTATTATTCCTATTTTTATATCAATTTTATTATTTTATTATAACGTGTTGACCAAGTTAAACTTCCAGGGTAAAGAAACTCTAGATCCAGCGGTGACACTGTTTCTCTTCTTCCCTAAACAAACTCAAAGCCCAGATTTAGAAATCTATTTTGAATCAAATCAGATAAAAATCAAATATTGCAAATTTCTTTCTTGATTGATTAAATCCGTTCATACGAATAGGTCTAAATACATAATCAAATCTTTCTTCTTTACATAACAAAATCGTCTGAATCAATTACAACAAAATCAAATCAATTAAAACCTAATCCAATCCTCAATTCCCTAGTTACAAATTGTAACGAAAAATCAAATATTTTCCTAATCTATTCTAGTATCAAAACTATATAAAGAACCCTAAGACTAATTGAAAAAGGGGAAGAAATTTTGGAGGAGAAGAGATATAATAGGAAAAGAAAATAAGCATGAGCGGATGATCAACCTTCTTCTTGAGATCTCAATTTCAAATTATGAAACCCTAGATCTGTGTTTCTTCAAGTCATCGCCACCATCACGCTGCCATCATTCCTCATATCTACAAAACAGAGAGGAGAAGAAAGATATTAGAGAAGCGAACCAGAAAGTCAGAAGAGGAATTAATATGACAAGATTCACTGTATCAGACGGTAAGCCTAACACTTAGCTTGGTTTAAAATTATGGTTTTTTATTGATTGTTTTTTTTGGATTTCGATTGGAATAAGGGTTTTCTGGGCTTTATTTTAGGGTTAGGGTTAGGGTTCTTAGTTTTTGGGGTTAGGGTTCTTTGGGATTATACTAATCTAGGTTAGGGTTCATCATCATTGAAGGTTTTATGGGTTTTGGGGTTAGGATTCCTCATAAACCCTTAGGTTTCTCAGGGTTCATATGAACCCAGATGGTGCTTTATTTGAAGATGGTGGCGCCTTTGAGTATCCCTCGGCGGAAGGGATTTCCGGTTGCCGGGTTTCTATAGAGAGGGCAGAGCCTCTCTCTAAAAAATAATAAAGGGTTTCATTTGTTGTAGAGAGAGGGATAAAAGAGAAAAAATGGGATTTCAACCCAAAAATCTATTTTTATAAACATCTATGTTCCCATGCGCTACTCTTACCGTGCACCTTCATCCCCTGCCCTTTGATTATCATCAGACGTTCCTCAAACGCGCTCCCACCTTAACGCCACACATTCACCCACACTTTGTCCACCGGGCCTCAAAAAAGCTGGTTTTGGGCCTAGTCCTTAATTCCTGCAAGCCTCAAATTACTTCCCCAATGTAAAACAACACCCCTCATGCACTATTAGGCAAAGTCCAAGATTTGGACTTGAGCCCTTGCTAAACCAACCTCCCAGATTTGCTACTACATATAAACTTACACCCCTGCGCTTTAGGCCCAAATTTAATATCTGAATTTAGGGTCTTACTATTCATACCCCCAGCCTTTTACTAACTAACTAAAAATACACCCCCAATCGTTTAATAATTAAAACTAATTCATTTATTTTGTATTATATTTATATTTTTCTATCTTTTGTTTTTTATATTTATGATAAATTCTAAATTTACTCATTTTATTCAAAATCTTTTACTAACTCATTCAATATTTTAATTGCATTAAAATTATTTTTTCGTCATGCATTAAAAACTATTTTTTCATATATTTTGAATATGTTTGAAAATATCTAACCAATCAAACTACTCATAATTTTCACTAACCTAACTCAAACCTTATACATTTCCAAAAAGGAATTTGGAGATATTTCCCATTAACACTGAACTTCGTCTAACAACTTCGCGATTTACAAACCCAAACTTAGTTCAAGGATTAATATGAGATATTTCCGTAATCCATAAAAAACATAAATCAATAACTGCAAACTACGAATTGGGACTCTGATCGTGGCGAGTTCCCCTAACTAAAAAATTAAAACCTTATTTTCTAAACCGTAAATCAAAACCCTAGTATCCTTGTGAACAAGATAGATGAGGGGTTCCTAACACCTTCCCTTTATCTAAAAACAAGTCAACTACTTAGAATCTCTGACCAAATTAAGGTTATCCATTATATTCCCTTCCCTAGGATGAAAATTATTGGTGGCGACTCTCATTTTAAAACCGGTTATAAAAAAACTACTATCTCGAGTTTATCTTCTAAGGTGGAACATTTGATATTGCAGTGACATACCTCTCTGTTTATGAGCCTTCATCGTCTCCTTCTCGTATCAAGAGGATTCAAGGTGATAGCTCATCCACTCCTATTGAAGAAGGTTCTTCCGAACGGGCTCGTCTGATGGAGGAGTTTGGGTCAGAGGTTCTTACCCTTTTTATGGGCTTCTGCAAGTGTACGATAATTTTCAGAGTAGTAAAAAGATATCGAACCTCAGAGACCAATTGTTAGTTACCGAAATATATTATATCGGTGTAAATCTAGAGCGATCTAATATTCGAAATAAGATCAACTTAAGTGAAAAAATAACTTAAGTCAAAATAGTTTATTTGAATATAACTTTTGAAAAATAGCGTAATTAATATTATAATAAAACAAATAGGACTTTAGGGTCATGAATCCTATCTTCAATTTCTCGGTATGACTTAAGAACTTCTATTACGAGAATTTCGACGCAATTTATAGAAAAATATACTATTATGGATGTGATACGGTGGCAGAACCGACAGTTTAATACTTGTTTGCGTTTTGTATTTGCAAATGTTGCGGTAAGCAAGAGTCGCGACCGACTTTTATTTCATCAAACTTAAGGAAAGGAAAAAGAATAGAAAAAACCTTTTTTCGAGAGTTTGAGTACGGGGGGTAGATTATAGAAAGGGAAAGTGTTAACACCCTTTCTATCCATGGTTTTCCATGGGCTCTTAGGTACTTGCTCATTTTGAAATTGCTTGTGCGTGTTTGTTTTGAAAATTTTTGTTTACTTCGTGATAACCCTTGTATCTATCCTCAAGAGTGTGACGAAGTTGTTTTGAAAAATGTTTTGAAAAGTGTTTGTGTGAAAAAGTTTATTTGAGAAAGTACTTAAGATGTCCTACCTACTCGAAAAAAGATTGTTCGTTCTCGTTTCCTTTAGACAATGCTATCCTACTATTAAGGAGTAGGTAGCTCCATCGTTGGAATTTTAAGGGACATTCAAAGGGACGAAATGGTCACTGAAGGCAACAAGTAAGGATACCTTAGCATTTCGAAGGGAATATCGTTATAAGATCATTTCTCGTAGGCAACTCGAGCGACAATGAGGGACTATGATCTTTATGACGATTTTGAATTGTGGGTCATTGCTAAGATATCCCTACGTTTGAGGGACACGACCATTATTTCTGAGGCAACCAAGTGAGGCAAACCCTAGGAGTGAGCATGTGCATGTGTGCTTTTTTCAGTTAATTATATTTGCATAATTAGGGTTATCTACCTTTTTAATCGTGGATTTATCTTTCGCATACAATCCTAATGTCCATACATCTAGCAGTTTAATAGTTGCAGAAATTAAAAATACGAGAAATTAAAGTCCTAGCTATTACAAGGCTTTTGGGCAGATACATCAATATTTGACTGAAAAATGAAGATGCATAAATTTAAAATCCTAATTAGTCTATTACAAACCTAAAGAAGATACAATAATTCAGAATAAATAAATAAAACGAGCGCGAAGAATTAAGACGGGAATGAGGAAAATATATTTTAGGATTTTTTTTTTTGAGAAAAGTAATTAATCTTGTAAATTATCCTAATTTCTATAAAAAAATATATTTAAGTTTACCTAACTTTCTATTGAATTTTAATTACAACAAAGGAATTTGAATTAATCTAATTAAACTAATTAATTAATTGCAATTAAATATTTTAAGAAAAAAAAATAACTCTAATTTTTTTAGTGATTTCCTGATTTTATGATTTAATTGAAAAATGATTTTTGTGAAAATAAATTAAAACAAGGAATTAAGAAAGAATAAATAAAGAAATTAGAAAAAAGAATTAAAGGAATTGGGCCTGATGTCATGAGCAGACTGGGGGGTGCATTGCCAAATTTGTGTTAGGCCCAAAGCTAATGGCCCAGAGTCTGGCGCCTGATCTAATGAGACCATCTTCAGAGGGTGCACCATATGCTTTTCCAGTGTGAGACCTTGGATTTGGCTGGAGACAGATCCCAAGGGTGAGATTTGAGGGCGCATGGTTGACCTATAAGCATGAGACGCACTGAGTCCTGCGTAGAAGGTTAAGAAAATAAAAAAAATTGCATGCCTGGGATCAAACCCAGTTCTTTGATTTCACATATCCATCCCTTTGCCATTTGCGCTGATTATCAATTTGTGAATATAAACAAAACATAACAATATAATATGAAACAAAAGTGAATGCTGGGTTGTCAAAACACCCAAGCACTGTGGGGCCCTGGTATTTGAAGCGAACCAATCATAACATGCGGAATTGCCAGGCACGCGTACGCCTAAGTCAGTTGGGGTCAACGACGCCAAAGCTATGCTACGGTCGTCTTCTCCGACCAACCCTAACGTTCAAACCTGTAAAACATGAGGATTAAGAGGCTTAAAAAGACCTTATTCCCCTTGAAATTTTCCCAGGAATCCAAATATGTCCTTAGTTTCTCCTGAAGATGCTTGTATCATCTTATTCATGCCATGGCTGTTTCAAAGCCCTAACAATGGCAACCTCTTAAATGTGCATCCATACTCTCATGCTTCACGTTAGAATGGATAAAAATAATGATATGAGCATGAATATGTAATGAAAGTTAATTTATATTGTGTTTTTACAAAGTTTTAGATCCCAACCTTACCACAAACCAAAGAGGCTTGGCCTGAGTGTTTGAGAGGGTTGTAAGCCTGAAGATTGACAGGGATGGGTTCCTGGCAACTTCAGGAGTATGATAGAAGGCTTAGGTTGAATGAAAATAACTTGGATCGTGTGGTAAATACTTGCACCTTTTTTTGAGAAAATTTGAACACCTTTAGGGTTTGAGTGACAAAGGATGTGTGTGTGTTTGACTTAGGGTTATTGTGTATATGTAGCAAATCAAAATAGGGTAACAAAAGAGGAATAATATCCATGCTTTTAGTGAGAAAATATTTGCATTCAATTATTTGATTTTGTCTACTTTTGGAACAAATCCACTCTTACTCTCTCTCCATGAATTGGCCTTGATTTTCCAGCTTTTGTTGATTGTCAATTAATGAGAAAAAAACTTGCAATAAACTCTTTTATTATTTTGATTATTTATTTGATTATTTATTTGATTTTAAATAATTAAAATCAAAAATAAATTAAATAAATAAATCCAATAAGATGTGGAAGGGTGTTTGGGTCGTAGACCATATTGGAAGTGAGATGCAAGCATAAAAAGTTGGGCCCATTTGACAAAAGATGCAATTTTGGGCATTGTTGACTTTTGAAAATTCTCCAAAAATGGCCAACTTTGACAATGCATATCTCCTTCAATTTTGATCGTAAGAGGGTGTTCTTAGACTTTTTAGAAATATAAGGATATCCCCTAAACAACCTTTTTGGTTTTACTTCAATTGGGTCTTCCATGCACATGTAAGAAGCTTTGACCCAAAAGGTGTTTTTGTTGACTTTTTGGAATGACCCATAATGTCTGAATTTATATCTTTTCATGAGTGTGTTTCTTGAACATGAGGACTTAAGATGAGTTGTAGGGAATTGAATTATATTCAAAATGAGCCTTGAATGAGAAATTTCTGATAAAGTATGAGAAAGTTATGCTTGTTCAAAGTTTGGTTGACTTTTTCCTAAAAAACCCTAATTTAGCAACTTTTGAGTTTTGATGAATTAGGAGCATTCCTTGGGGAATAATGATCAACCCTTGATCAAATGATGGATGTCTCTTCAAAATGTTGATGTTGACCAAAAATCTTGAAGTTTGACTGTATGGGGGCCACAATTGACATTTGACCTAATATAGTTGATTTTCAAACATCTGAGCAGTCGACTGGGAAACTTATTTTTCAAGGCATGAAACTTGGTATGGACAGTATTGAGAACATATTAGGACTATGAAGAGCATATGAGGCCTTTGGAGCTCACCCATCCTGATGAAAATGGAAACCCTAGTTGGAGGTTCATTGCTTTTAGGAGAGAGTTTGTCTGGTCAACTCTTGGGCATCCTTGAGCAAATTGAGGATCTTAATGAACATATGTTGAGTAAAATGGGAGGGAAATTTTTTGGGTACAACAACTTCCCCTGTTCAATCTTCTTAAACCTGAGGATGAGGATTGGCTGGTCTGCCTTTCGTGATCTGAAGGTAGAAGATGATTGAACACTAAAGTGCCCAGAAATTTGCACTCGCATGGAGTAATATTGATTGGTGATATCGGGAATGGGCTTACAGGTGCCATTCGGAAGTCAATAGAGAGTCGTCGAAGATGGGCTTAAAGATGCCATCCAGAGAAGATGTTGATTGCATAAGAGATTCCTTTGTGAGAATTCCTGTAACTGCCGTTGAGGGGGACTTCACCGAGGAATGTTGATTTATGTCTTGGGAAGTAGAGGCTAGGAGCTTTGGCTATCCGCTGCTCTACTGGGCAATTAACTCTTGATTAACATGATGAAAGTAGAATGCATATATAGTCAGGGTCCAGGCTGTACAACGACTTACTGGGGAAATATGAAATCGACCGTATCTGGTCGGGTCCGGGTCTTACAGTGTTATAAACTGTCGTCTGGAGATAAGAGAGAAGGAACCTTGATAGTAGGGTTTCTTCGAAATGAAAGCCTGGGTTGTAGGGCTGTGAGAAGGAACCTGGATAGTAGGGTTGCTTCGAAATGAAATCCTAGGTAGTAGGGCTGTAAGAAGGAACCTGGATAGTAAGGTTACTTCGAAATGAAAGCCTGGATAGTAGGGATATAAGAAGGAACCTGGATAGTAGGGTTACTTCGAAATGAATGCATGGATAGTAGGGCTAATGGGAAGGAACCTAGGTCTTAGGGTTACTTCGAAATGAAAGCCTGGATAGTAGGGCTTACGGGAAGGAACCTAGGTCGTAGGGTTACTTCGAGATGAAACCCTGGATAGTAGGGATAATGGGAAGGAACCTAGATAGTAGGGTTACTTCGAGATGAAAATTAGTTGACCCGTCTGATCTTTGGGAACTGATTTTCCATCAGTTGTCTGCAGATATGACATGTATAACTGCTGGAATTATTGGTGATAATTGTCTTTCCTGAAAAGATAACAAGATTAACTAAATGCGATGCATGGAATGTTGTTGTGAGATGATGTTCTCAAAATAAATGAGATTATGTTTGTTATGTGATATGTATGCGCATGTCATGATGTATGAGCATATGATGCTATTATGAAATGTCTGAGTCTGGGAAAGTAAATCCCCGACTGCTGCTGGAGAGTAAAGCATTCCTGACTGTTGTAGAGAATTGTAGTTCTTCTACATCTGTTGGGGATGATGAATGGAAATGATTATGCTGGATATTTACTCCTTTTTGTTTGTGAATATTCTGCCAGGGAGAGACTCTATTTGTGAATAGCGTTGCGGGGAATAATTCTATTGGAAGGTGAATTTTCGTAGCTGAAGTAATAAGCTCTGTTGGGGATTGAACTTCTGTTTTCAAAGAAATAAACTCTGCTTGGGGAGATAAAGTTTATGATGATCCTCTCGCAATTATGAAATTCGGCTGGGGGATATAGATGTTAGGTTTCTGAAGGACCCTGGCTGGGGAGATTACTTCCTGTTTTGGGAAAGCTGATATCAATGCTTTGATTGCCTTTACTATGTGGGGAGTGTAGATGTTACAAGGTCGTATGTACTGATGACTGTGTTTCAAAGTTGTCTATGCCTCGGTACCTACTGGACAGAGTAACTGTCGGGTTTGACGTTTCTTGTTTTTGCCCTTGTTTCTTAAGTTACAAGAAATTATCTTTTCGTTTCTTATGTATATATTTATGAGCAGCAGTCATATTCAAATGCATATGTCAAGAATAAATCATTGGGTTATACTTTCATAGTAGAATAATAGGTAACGTGACTAGTTGCATCCTTTTTCCTATTCTTTCTTTTCCTGATTCTCCTCTTTATAGAGTTATCTATGGGTTGGGAAGAATGCCTCTGATAACCATATAGCATGAAACAAAATGGCTTTATATGTCCATTCTTTCCAAAAAAAATGACATTTCCAAGGATGAAAATTAGCTTTGCTCTAAGTTCTTTGTCCCTTGGTAGAATGTTGGAACATTTTGTCTGACATTGTAACTTTGTCCTCCCTTTTCTATCATGTTTTGTCACAGAGTTCTTTCTTTTATAATTCATAGTCTAATAGGTAAAATCTCAACTAGTGGATTGTTTTCTTCCTTCTCTTATCTGAATACCTTTATCCAAGGCACTAGACCCATAACTATAAATTTAGAGATTAACAAGGTTACCTTTTTCTTAAAAGTTTGTAGATAGAAGATTTTCTTTTTCTTCCTGAAGTTGAGTTATGACCTTCTTTTGTGCTTCATTTCTATTACACACTTCTTCACTTTTCACACAGAGGTCTTTATAGAGACTTACTAGTTCTTTATAGGTAAAATCCTCATCACACGAATCCGTATCAAATTCACACCTGCTAGTCATAGCTACATTCTTTGTAGTTTCCACACTTTTAATATTACTAACCTTCCTGATGTCAGAAGAAATGTTATGAATACCTAGTTTTAATCTCATCTTTTCCTATATCTTGTTAAATGCCTTTTCAAGGATCCTAAGACCTTTTGACAGCTCTGCATCAAAGTCAAGAACACTAAAACTACTCTCATTCTTCTTCTAAGATCTTTCATTTATTTTCAACTCAAAAATTTTAAGGGAACAAATAAGTTCCTCCATTTTCATGCTTCTAAAATCTTGAGCCTCCTCAATGGATGTAACCTTCATGCCAAATTTTTTTAGGTAAAGATCTAAGAACCTTTCTTACTAGTTTTTATTCTGGCATTTTTTCTCCCAAGAAGCTTAATGCATGAGCTGCTTCAAGAATGTTTTATATTAAAATCCTAGATAATTTCATCATCATTCATCTTTAGGATTTCAAAATTGGTAGTGAGAAGTTGTAGCCTTGACATCTTTACTTTGGATGTACCTTCATGAGTTGTCCTGAGGACTTCCCAAGCATCCTTGGCTATTGTATAGGTATTGATCAGCCTAAACACATTTTTGTCAACTCCATTGAATAAGGCATTCAAGGCTTTCAAATTTCCAAAGGTTTATTTGTCATATTTTTCATCCTAGTTTTCTTCAAATTTTAATGGATTCCTTTCCCTCTTTGAACTTCACCACTAGATGTACCCATCCTTTTAAAACAACCTTACATGTTTTGGTGTCCATAGCTTTCAGAAAAGATACCATTCTGACTTTCCACTAATCATAGTTTGAGCCATCCAACAAAGGTGGTGTGTTGTAGAATCATCCTTACTTCTCCATAGTGCGAGAAAATATATATCCCTAAAGTTAACCCAATAAACAGACCAGGGTGCCTCCTCTGATGCCAATTGAAATTCTGGCACACACGATATAGATGTCAACACTGATGTCTCAACGAATAAGCATAATATCACGACAGATGTTATGACAATAGTATTTCAGAAATTAAAACTTGCAGAAAATAAAGGAACACGATGAAATTTAACCCAGTTCAGTGCAAATTCACTTACTTAGGGGGGCTACCAAGCCAGGAAGGAAATCCACTATTAGTAGTACTAATTCAAAGTTTAACTCCCATGTTTATAACTTCTCGCCTAATTCCTAACCAGTGTAACTTCTACCTAGGCACCTCCTAGATATGGAAAATCTCCATCCCACTTTCAATCACCATAGTGATAAAAGACCTATCCTAATCACATGGGTTTTCTATAAATAAGCCACAGTCATAATAACGTGAAACCATGAAAAAAACTAAACTGAAGTTTACACTTCAATCAAAATACTTATACTCTTGCTTCACAACTTCGAATGAGAACAATATCTTGACAAAATGTCAAGTAACAATAAGTCAACTCAAGTACAATAAGAGATTCACAAGGACATACAGACAAAACAAAAACTTTCTTAAAGAACCCTCAGACCACAAGGCTGAGAAAATACGGCTTCCCCTTATTTTCATATTACTTACTTCATTAGGTCTAAGTAGTTATTTTAAATACTCCTCATCAACTCTTTGGCCTTGCAGCTACGCCCAAACATTCTTTGTTGTCCATGCTGAGGGCTGCATAAAATATGTGCAGGAAAACCTGCATGAATCTTGGAGCAAAACACAAGGTTTCCTAATTAGTCTCAATCAGCCAATTTTAGTAACTTGTGTACAGTTGGAGATGATTTTTGTTCCATATTTAAAAATCTTGATCTACGAAAAATTAGTGAGATAAACCAAAAGTAATCTCACATAATCAATTAAAAATGGTCAAGAATAACTCAAACAACATAACCTTCTGCACTAGACCAAGACTTCATGACATTGTCTTCGACATCTAGCTGGAAATATCATAACAACAAACTTGTTATGACCAACCATGTTTTAGAAAAAATTATGCCAATCCAACAAACATGGTACAAACAAGTAAGATGACTAATCTTGGATTTAGCTTGATATCTAGCTCAAACCCCTACAAAAAATTGTGATGTTAGGCCTACTTGTTGTAAGGTAGAGTAGACTCTGAATCATGCTTTTGTATAAACTTTGATCTGCATCAACTCCATTCTCATATTTGGTCACATTCACATGGGTAGCAGCAAAAATCATTTTTTGGCTTGCATTTTCAAGTCCAAATTTCTTCACTATGCTCTTATCATAATTTCTTAAATATAAAAAATATTTGTCTTCCATCTACTTAATTTGAAGACCAAGAAAATAGGTGAGTTCCCCTACAAGACTCGTCTCAAACTCAGACTTCATTTATTGGGCAAAATGCTCCACCATTTGGTCTGACATTCTACAAAATACAATTTCAACAACAAACATTTGATATCTTGATCTTTCCTCTATCATTATTCACAAAGACATTTTCAATCATTCCACATCTTTTGTATTCATTCTTGACCAGAAACTCAACTAATTGTTCATACCAAGATCTTTGAGCTTGCTTTAAGCCATATAGAGCTTTCTTTAAATTGTATAAATGATTTGAAAATATAGGATCAATGAACCCCTTTGGTTGCTCTACATAAACTTCTTCATTAAGGTACCCATTTAGAAAGGCACTTTTAATATATGTTTTATATAATCTAAGTTTCATCATGCATGAAATTCCTAGAAGAAATATAATAGACTCAAGTCTAGGAATTCGAGCAAAAGTCTCATCAAATTTAACTCATTCTATTTGAGTATATCCGTGAGAAACTATCTTTTCCTTATTCCTTGTTACATTACCATATTCATTAGACTTGTTCTTGAATATCTACTTAGTTCCAATGACATTTACCTCTTCAGGTCTTGGTACTAACTCCCAAACATTATTCCTTCTGAATTGACCTAGTTCTTATTGCATAGAATTTTTCCAAAATTCATCATTCAAATATTCTTTTACATTTTTTATGTTCAATCTTTGAGATGAAGCATGAATTAGAAATCATATCTCTGGATCTAGTGATGACTCCATCATTAAAATTTCCAATGACAGTTTCAATGGGGTGGTCCTTTTGAATTCTGATAGAAGGTCCCTTGTTGGTGGGAGTTTCTCTAGAATTTGTGCTTTCGGACTCAATGTCGGGCTTATTATTTGGAACATCTAGTGCGACATCATTCAGGATATGGGAAACATCATCTTCATCCTTAACAACATCCTTTTCTTCAGGATTGTCGTCAATGACAATATTTATGGATTCTATCATTGTCTTGGTACAAGTTTTAAATAGCATGTAGGCCCTACTATTGATGGAGTACCCTAGAAATATACCATAATCACTCTTTGGATCAATCTTTCTCCTTTTCTCAGTGTCTGCTAAGATGTACCTGTTGGAATAAATTTTAGTAATGGAACTATCCTTGATTTTGATGATAACAAAGTATACAATGTATAAAGAATAATTCTTTATTCTAAAATTTTTGTTAAGTGCACAAATTCTATTATATAAACTCTGAACTCTAGACTGGTGAAGTTTCGGACTCTAGAGCAGCAAACTATGAACTTCAGACATCAAATGCACTTTGAGAATACAAATATTGTTTAAATTGAACATCCAACATTTGAGTTATCAAGTCAGATCTTATGAAAGAATCTTATCCAGAATGACTCTGATATTCTAGGACTTTGAAGTCGCACATTCTTAAATATCTAAAGACTGGCTCTGAATTCGGATAAGGCTTCATCATGACTTATTCGAAGCCTTAGATCAAGAATATAACTCTGAAGGAAAGTATTGAGGAAATATTACAAATAGTACAAAATAAAATATCCTTTCCACTACCCACAATATTAGGAAAGAGGCAGTATCTTTTTTACCAATGTGGTTTCCTCTTGTCACATCCTCTCACCCACTATACTGTAAGCGCCACTCTACTACTGTACAATCAAACACCTCCATAGAAGTTGTGATATTAAGAAATTTCAACTTCACCCTCCAACAGATCTATTCATCATCTGTATAAAGAGGCTTTTAAAGCATGGAGAAATGACGAGTAGAAAAACAAGAAGAAATAACTGAGAAGCACTTAGAATTTTTTTTTGAAACTACACAAAGAAGAAAGTTGTTGTTATTATAAAAAGCTTTACATTTTCCATTCTTTGTTAGACAATATTGTAAGAACTAAGTTTTGTGTATTATCTTTATTAGAAGCACTTTGTAAACCCATATCTTGTAATCTTAACGTGTTGGTTAATTTCCTTGATTGACTAAAGGTTAGTGAGATTACTCGATAAGTCAATGACAAATTGTCTTTGAGTTATATTCCCTTGAGAGACTAGTGTATAGTAAGGATTCTCAAGAAGACATTGAGTGTGGTCTTTGTGTTATCAAAGTATTTATTAGTTGATTAAGTCCTTATTGAGAAGGCAAAATCACCTTGGCTTGTGAACTTGACTAACCTACTTAACGGGTAACTAAGATAAAAATATTTATGTTCTTTTATCATTGTTGCTTTTGAGTTGTTTGTGTTTGGGTGTTCAAATTTTTTTTCTTGAACCCCAATTTAAACCCCCTTTATGTTGTTTCGTTGAACCTTCATCTGGCATCAGAGCTTCGGTTCTGGTCTTGATTATTATATGAAACACTTAACCATGTCAAATAAAGATCCAATTATTGAGCAACAATGGCAGGAATTCCTCCACCTATAGATAAGAATGATAAAGATCATTACTCTATAAAACTTCCAGTTTTTTAGGATGATAAGTTTTATTATTGAAAGGATAGAATCGAAAGTTTCTTCCTTAGTTTTGATGTTGATTTATGGGATATGGTATAAATGGTTACACACATCCTTTAAATGTGAATGGTTTTAAAAATGTAAAGAAGTGTTATGAATTATCAACAGAAAAAGGACAACAAAAATCATCATTGATCAAGTACCATTCTGTTGAATGTTATTTCATACATTGAGTATGAAAATATAACAAATAGAGACTCTGCAAGGTCTATATTTGACTCTCTTAGAATGACTCACGAAGGAAATGAATACGTGAAAGAAACCAAGGCTCTTGCCTTGATTCAAAATTATGAATCATTTAAAATAGAATATGAAGAAACCATTGAGGATATGTTCCCAAGGCTTCATACTCTTGTTGCTGGCTTTAAAGTCTTGAAAAAAACGCTACACTACTTCAGGTACGTGAAAAGATCATCAGAAGCTGTCATACCCCAAATTTGCCCTACTAGTTCCTAATATTTCTTTTCTATTTCTAAAAATTATTTTTGCTTTACAAAATGTTATTCATATAGTCATGGGGGTTTAAAGTTTATAGAGACGGGCCTTTATCTTATAAGGAAATTAATGGGCCTTCCTAAATCAGAAAAGCCCATCTAATTTTTTAAGGCCAATTGCATTTTTGGGTAATATTTCATTTTGATTCCAGCCCATTTTAAATGTTGAAAGGGGTTACACAATTTTTTGAAAAATATTTGGCCTTTCTAAATAAGAAAGAGCCCATATATAATTTTTAGCCCATTTTAGCCCATAAATTAGAATGGACCATTTAGGATGAAAGGGGTATAAAACAAATCGCTTCATTTAAAGTCCAATATTATGCCCCATTTAGGTGGAATGGTGTATAGATCAATTTATTTTGTTTGAAGCCCAATACACTTAAATCAGAAGGCCCATTGCGCATAAAAAGGGGGGAAAGGTATTGTTTTAGAGATGAGTGGCCCAATAGTTATATATTTGGACCATTTCAGGTTTTTTGAAAGTTATAATTTGTTATTCAAATTATTAAAATTATTATTTTAATTTAATTATATCAATTTTGTTAAAAACAATGACCAAAGAAAATGCCTTAATACACGATCCATTTCATCCCAAGTCCAAAACTAGTTGCAGGCCCAATCTTAAAGCGCTTGCTTCCAAAATAGAAATGTACACTGTACAAATTAATTGAAAGGTAAAGCATGCTTTAACAATTATTGTTCAGATTAAATGAAAAATTATGCGTAAGCAAATACTGTGTGAATCAATACATGGAAACAGAATCAAATCTTGTTTTTTCAATCTAACATTTAATTTTTCAAGAACAAAGTCAAACTAAATATAGAAACATAACCAAAAAACCAAATCAATACAAGATCGGACTAAAACAGAAACAAATCAAGTTTGATAAAAACTAACACAAACGAATTTACAAAAAAAATCATGAACAAATATGTGATTTCCCTAATCAATTAAAAATAAATGACAAACATAATTTGTTTCCTAATCTATAAACTCAAAAACTATAAAAAAAACCTAAGAAACTAATACAGAGGGGGGGGGGGATATTGTTGCAGTGGGATGAAAATCATTATAGGAAAAAAAATCAAGTTACAGAAGAAGAGATTGACAGAAAATTAAGAACTAAAATACAAAGTAAGTTGAAAGGGAATTTTACTAAAGGAAGAGAATCGGGAGGAGTTGAAGAAAAGAGGGAGTTCGTATCCACTGCTCCAAGTTTAGGGTTTAAATATCTAAAATCCTAAATCCACCGCCTTCACCTTCTTCATCGTCATCGTTCGTCTTTTCCATCCTCACCATCTGTTGCCGCCACCTAGAAATAGGAGAAAGAGGGATTAGCAAAAACTAAATAGGAACAAACGCGGATAATACAGAGGTAAGCCCCAAAAAATCAGCTTTGTTGGTTGTTTTTCTTCCACGATTTGGGTTTTTAGTGAGGTTTGATTTGGGGTAAATGGAAGAGGGTCGCCGCCGTCGAAGTTGAGCTAGGGTTTGTAGCGTTATAGAGGAGGGAGGAGGCGAGGGAGCATTCAGAGAGAGAGGGATGGAGTGAATAATAAGAATGAAAAAAGATGTTTTATAAAACAAAAATATTTTTTGTTTCTTAATCGAATGCTTGCCACCCCACGAATGTTATCACACACCCTCCATTTTGTCCACATGATCTCAATCTAGTGTTCCATAAAGTGTGGGCCCGTGGCCTTACAGTATACTCGTTCACACGATGTCTAGCGGACTCCCCAATACTTATTTCTTTGGGCCAGGCCCAGTCATTACTCGCACCCCCTTCAATTTTATTTTACCAAGTATTTTTTTAAACCCCCCAGCCTTAATGGGCCAAGTCCAATATCTGGACTTGGACCCTTGCTCTCTCACACCCCTAGATTTTCTTAATAGTTAAAACCGACACCCTTCTGCGTTGGGATTGAATTTAATATCTGAATTCAGGGCTCATGATGTTTATACAACTATTTTTTACTAGCCTAACCTAATTTTCACCCCCTTGTGTTTTCTAATTTATTTCCTTTTTATTTATTTATTATTTATAATTTTTATATTTTATACCTTAATATATTTATAAATATTATTATTATAAATCAAATATATTTTCCAACTCATCAAAAATATTTGTTATTTATTGCATTAAATTAAATTATTTTAAGCATACATTAATTAGATATTTTCATAGTTAATACACTAAAAAATGTTTAACCTACCATAAATCATTTTCATTATCAAATTAATCAACAATCAATCTTTCAAAAAAGGGGTTACGAGTATGTTTAAATCGAGTGCACGCTTTGTCTAAAATCTCTGCTATTCACACATCTAGACTAAGTACGCGAGAAATACAAACATCTTTATAATCTATAAAAAACACTAACCAACTGCGAATTACGAATTTAGACTTTGAATCCTCCTAAGAGGATACGTAGGCATAAGACTAAAATTGTGGCGAGTTCCCCTAATAAAAAACTAAAACCCTATTTCTTAAAGATCACGCTTCTAACCATAGTATCCTTGTGAACAAGGTAGATTAGGGGTGGTTAACACCTTTCCTTCGTCTAAAACCGGGTCCATAAACCTAGAATCTCTAACTTTTTAGGGTTAAACTTTATAGTCCCTTCCTTAGGATAAAAATTAAGGGTGACGACTGTCATTTTAAAAACCAGTTACAACAATTGGCGACTCTGCTGGGGACTCAACCCTAGATTTAGAAGCTTTTCATTTAAGTTTTAGGGTTTTTTTTCTTTATTGTTGTTGTATTTATTTGTTCATTTATTTTGCTTATTATATTTTATTAGATTATATCTGTGGCGGGATCTAAATTTTGCAAAAAATATTTTCAAAAACCCTTAGAAAGAAGGTTCGTCTATTAGCCAAGGGGCTACCTCATTCCTATGAGTTTATGTGACGACTTCGCCTAGAGTCGGTGGAATTCTGCGAAAGGAATACCTCTCAAGAGACATCCTCTTGGGAAGTCGGACTTTGGAATGACACGTGACTCTTTGTACAACCTTCAAACCAAAATCTCGGGATGAGACTTTTCATGACCTAGAGACAAAAGTTTCGGTCTATAAAGAAGATTCGCTTAGGGGAGGCCCTTGTTCCTTTCCCTCTAGTGTTATTCATGATACCCTTAAGTAAACCACCTTATGGAGAGGATCCGTAGGCCAAAACTAGGAGCCTACCTTCTAAGGATACCATTCATAATATCCCATGGCTAAACCCTACATCCATTACCCTCTATTTCTTTTTTTTTCTTTATTCACAAGGCTTAAAAAAAGTAATAACAAAAAGTTTTTGGAGAGTGTCCTGAAAAATAAATACCAAAAAGAAACAATTTGTCTGCATCAATGTCGTCAAGCCAGATATGACAAATATAATAATCATCAAGGAGAAACTAGGAGCATGAATATGTTGATGCTTCCAATGGTTGATTTTTAGTTCGAGTATCTTTCAATATCTGAAATGTATTCCCTTTTTGAGGATGATTATTATTGATGAAAATACTTTTGTTTCTACGTATTCATTTCAAGATAGTCACCAATAAAAAAGGCAAAACCTGGAAAAAAAGAAGGAAAAACCAAGTGAATAAGACATTAAAAACACTACCCAAGCACATTCATACATTTTCATTTTCATCCATCTGCATAAAGCTCATATCTCTTGGACTCACAGAGAACTTCCAACCATAATCCAACAAGGTGATTCCCGGATACTTAAAACAAACTCGAAACAACCCACGAAGTAAACATAACATTAGTTATGGCAACGAGAGAAGGTTAACGAGCCACAATTGAGGATATCATTACACCTCAATAAAACATTCAGGCTCGACCTCGGCTTATACAAGCTTCAATTAAGAATCTTGATATGCAAGAACACACCGTTTTCTGAGACGGGTATACTCCATACCATTAATCTATTGAGTATCATAAAGTTGCATTCCCTGTGCCAAAACCCCAAGGGGAAACCCGACCATGAATACTGAAGAGCCAAACGATGTTGAGGATACCAAAAGATATCACATGTTGGAAAAGAGGCTTAACGCCATTGAAGGACATAAAACTCATTGCTTTGATGCTTCTTCTTTATGTTTGGTTGAAGACGTGATATTTCCTCCGACGTTTAAGATGCGAGATTTCGAAAACTACAAAGGGTTTAATTGTCCTAAGACCTATTTAAATATGTATGTTAGGAAAAAGACAGCATACCCACGCGACGACAAATTGCTTATCCACTGTTTTCAAGACAGTCTTAGTGGAATATCATTAGAATGGTATACACAATTGGAAAGAAACCAACTTCCCACCTGGAATGACTTGGCTTTGGCATTTCAGAAGAATTATCAATACGACACTGACATTGCTCTAAGTCATATGCAACTGCAAGATTTATCTCAGAAGAGAAATGAATCCTTCAAAGAATACGCACAGAGATGTAGGGAGTTGGCCGCTCGAGTACAACCTCCATTATTGGATAAGGAGTTGGTAGACACGTTCATGAGCTCCCTATGAGATTAGTACTATGAAAAAATGTTAGGCATTGTGTCATCACGCTTCTCTGACCTAGTAATAGGTGGAGAACACATCAAGAACGACATCAAAAATGGAAAATTACAAATCATCTCGAGTAAACCGACTAGTGAATCCCTTAAAGATTTCAAAGGGGGAGAATAAAATGAAATGAATGCAATATGGGAAACTCACTGAGCTACAAAAGCTCTACCTCTTGTGCCTTATCATCAATATTTGTATGCAGTAGATGCCCAATGCCAATAACCACCCTCTAGTGTCCAACACTAGTAGTCATGGCCTATACCATAGAACCAGCAAGCAAAGATTTTACCTCAACGTCGATGTCAGAATCGACAGGTTTGGATTCGAAATAATCACCAATCAACGCTCGAATCTGCCTAGGCGTCCAAACAACCAAGAAGGGGAAACTCGCCAGTTTTACCCGATCCCTATGACATACAGTTAATTATGGTCATATCTAGTCCAAAATTCATCAATGACCCCTAGACAAACTAGATCCATGAAGTCTTTATTTCCTCCTTGGTACAACTCAGTCGTTCAATGTGAGTTTCATGATGGAGTAGCGGGGCATTCAATTGAAGAATGCAATTCATTCAAAGAAGTTCTACAAGAGCCGATTGACAATAAGCAATTAACTTTTGAAGAAGATGGCCCGTATATGGTGGAAAAATCCTCGCCCTGATTGGTGGATCACTAAAGAAGCCCATCCCTAGGATAATTAGGCTTTATCATGTGTAATTCATTTCATTCTAAGTGTTATTTGTTATAAATTTTGTAATCTATGATCACTAATTCAAATAAATAATCATGCATGTTTTTGAAATTGACCCAATCCACAAATAATCAGCGACTTTCTGTTCTTCTTTTCTATCTTCCATTGCACAACTTTAATGAACTTCGAGTGAGAATGAAGAAAATACAAAATAATTGAATTTTGACTCATGTATGTTTTTTAATAGTAAGGCTTAGCTGAAGATGTAAGGAATTGTTTCATTTCCTAAACAGTGGAGAAATAAGGAGATAATCCGTAATTAACCCCCTCGAGCCAGAAGTTGGAGTTATTTCTAGTTTCTAAGAAAACCTTAATCTTGACCAAGGGTAGGGTAGATTTCAATTAATTCATTGATGCATTCTAATCTCAAGAGAATCAGTCTATCTATGCAAAAGGTTCAACCACATCCTCTTTCTCCTCAATGCATCATCCAAGATCAAGAAAACAATGAAGATAAAGCTTACAACATCTTCTTTCTCACTTACGTCATACAACATCGAGGGAGAAATAAGATGAAGCTCACGAAAATCAAACATGGCAGTCCCGACTTTCCTAAATCAAAAGAAAAAAATCTCACAAGAAAATTTTCAAAAAAAAGAGAACCCACTAAGTCAAAAACAAAAAGCAAAAAATTTTGACTTAGGCAAAAGTTAGGGCATCCCGATGGACCGGAAAATTCAAAAGAATTGGTCCATGCAAAAATAAGGGATTGAAAATAAATGAGTTAGAGAACAATATTATGACTTCCACCTCAATAAACATCAATGCTTCTCATCAAGTTCTTAAATCTTATCAATTCTTCTACTCATCATCATGAGTATGAAAATTCTCTTGCAGACTGAACACATCCATTGGGTTAATTAAATTTAGTAACGGAGAATATCAAGGAGAGTGGGGGTGGGATAAATAAAATTTCGAGCCTTATATCTTTTGTTTTTTTAAACCGTGAACTAGGCCACGCTACAACCTTCAAAATTCCTAATTGATGCTAGGTTCACTATGAAAGCATACTTAGCAAGACTTGTGCTAAACTAACTCCTAATGTTTGTTAAATTATCACTAATACACGTTGCAACTTCTTCATCTCTAATCATGCATTTCTTCTCAATAATAAATTTCAATTTGAAGAACTTGCATGTGCATCACATTAGGATTACTTTTCAAATGGGACAATTTTTCTTACAAGTCAATACTTAGCTTCAAAGAGATTTCATAAAAAGGGTCTGATCAAAGGCAACATTTTCAAGAAGCTTCTAACTAGGGGAGAAACATCTAAGGAAGAACCTTATAATAATGGGTAAGACTTATGATCGTAGGGGCATATCACATGAAGATACTATTGACAAGGGGTGATCATTCTGAGATTCAATCAACTTGGATCAAATTTTAAAGCATTGTTCAATCAGGGGCATACCCTTCAAATGAGCATTCCTTAATCAAGTCATATCACAACAGGGTATGACTTGGTTTCTTCATTTTAAAAAACCTCTCAAGGCCTTGATAATAAGTGTAAACCTTCCAAGATTCAAATGTTGGGTCAGTATGTACGAAGTTCATCCTACTGCACGCAGGGTCCAAATTCCCCGTCAAGCAACTTCAAGTACAAACTTTTTAAGATTCGAATACTTGGGGTAATCTATGTCAAATTCATGGTGAGGTCTAAGTTCTTTCTGAGGGTACTTCCTCCAGATCCTGGAGATTGAGGGGCACATCTTTCAAAATTTGAATGTTGGGGCGAACCACTGTGAGGCTCGATCAAAAGGAGTTGATTCAAATGGTTCATCAAAGCCAAGCATTTTCAGGAGTCTTTTAATCAGCGGCATATTGCAAAATAGTGGGGACATTCATATTATGATCAAACTATTTCCAAGATCATATGAATGATAATCTCCTCCAAAACCCTACCAATAAATTAGGGAAAGACAGTCCACATAGGGGCAAGCTCTCCGCATACTTTCATAATCTCTAGTGGATATTTCTCCTACATCAGCAATCTTCAAGTTCAAATTGAGTATCGAGAAATAATGATAGCATAACATTCAACTGTCATGTGAAAAGCAACCTTGTTGCATAATCAAACCTCTACATGCTTTAATCATTTGTGACCCATCATAGGGGCATCAATCATAAAGTATAAGGCTGCATAAATCATACATTAGGGATCTTCGATGTAGAATCGAGCTATACTTATGATCTCATCCATCGGATGAATTCCGACCGCATTGATCGAGCATTTCTCAAAAATCCCAATTACGCATTCGCATTTAAAAATCCAACATCCATTGATACATATCCAAGTCACTCATTACATGCATCAATCAATCATTACATTTCATGCATCAATCAAATTTACACGCATAGCAAAAAACCATGTTTCATGTGAAGACAATCATCATTGTCGATCAAGTTATCAATTCTATGTTGAATCTTGAAGGTAGATTCCTTTGGTTAATCTCGACAGTTGATGATCCCGAAGACCTCGGCAAAAGGTAATTCTACATTCAATCTTGGCAGTAGACTCCCCTGGTTAATCTTGGCAGTTGATTATCCAGAAGACCTAGGCAGAAGGTAATTCTATGTTTAATCACGACAGTAGATTGCCCTGGTTAATCTCGACATTTGATTATCCAGAAGACCTCAGCGGAAGGTAATTCTACGTTGAATCTCGGCAGTAGATTCTCCTAGTTAATCTCGACATTTGATTATCTAGAAGACCTCGGCATACGGTAATTCTATATTGAATCACGATAGTAGATTCCCCTGGTTAATATCGACAAATGATTATCCAAAAGACCTCAGCAGAAGGTAATTCTACATTGAATCTCGGCAGTAGATTCTCTTGGTTAATCTTGGCGTTTGATTATCCAGAAGACCTCGGCAGAAGGTAATTCTATGTTGAGTCTCAGTAGTAGATTCCCATGCTTAATCTTAATAGTTGATTATCTAGAAGACCTCAATAGAAGGTAATTCTATGTTGAATCATGGCAGTAGATTCCCCTGGTTAATCTTGGCATTTGATTATCCAGAAGACCTCGTTAGAAGGTAATTCTATGTTGAATCTCGACAGTAGATTCTCCTAATTAATCTCACCAGCTGATTATCCAGAAGACTTCGATAGAAAGTAGTTTACAACAGAATCTTTGTAGTAGATTCCTTGGTTAATCTCAGTAGTTGATTATCCAGAAGATCTTGGCAGAAGGTAATTCTACATTGAATCTCGGTAGTAGATTCCCCTGGTTAATATCAGAAGATGATTATCCAAAAGACTTCGTTAAAAAGTAGTTCACAACAGAATCTCGCCAGTAGATTCCTCTGGTTTATCTCGGCAGATGATTATCTAGAAGACCTCATAAGAAGGTAATACTCAATATAATCTCCATAGTAGATTCCCCTGGTTGATCTCGGCATATGGTTTTCCAGAAGACCTCGGCAATACATAGTCCTTAATCGACACTCGGCAGTAGATTCATTGGAAATCCCGACAGTATATTTCCCATTAAGAGCCTCACATCAAGCATGATGTACACATAAGCATATCAAAGTATCAAGGTCATTCATAACATTTGGTGCATCTACATATAAGGAAAATTTAGGGTTTATTTCTTCTTGTTGATAGCCTTGGTTGAGAACAGACACAACAAGCATCATCAGTGGAACTTCAGTTTCAATCTTCAAACCTAGAATTTTTATGTTAAACAATCACCTGGGTTGAGAACAAACATAAGCAGTAGAAAAATTTGATCTCATCTTTGATCTAGTTATCTAAGATTTGATCATCAAAAAACAGCTTTTTCTGCGGTATAGCTCATTGCGTCAGGCTCCATGCAACAATGTGTGAAATATGCAATATAACCCATTGCATCAATCTCCATGCAGCAATGTGTGAAATTCCTAATATAACTCATAGCCTCATTCTTCATGCAGCAATGTGTGAAATTTGCAACATAACTCATTACATCAGGCTCCATGCATCAATGTGGTTATCATGGTCTTTTCAAATATCTATCCCCTAGGTTGTGATAGATATGCGAATAAATCTGTGTAATCCATTGCCTTAGTCTCGATGCAGCAATGTGTTATCAAAATTTGTTTTATTCATCCCCTAGGTTGCGATGAATAGACAAAATCAAACTAAGACATACTATATTAGTCTCCAAGAATTAGTAAGTTAACTTTTTTCAAAACTTGTATTTCTGTAAGACATTTTTTGTGTTCTTCTATCTTGAACAAAACATCTTTTTTGTCCTTCCAATCTATCTCATATAATGGTGTTGTTGTATTTTTTGAATAATCCTCCAATATTGTCAATCAAGGAAAACAACATTGCTTTCCTCACTTAACAATATTGAGAATTTTATTCCTAAACATGCTATAAATTGCACACAAAAATGGTGACTGGTAAAAAATTTATCATTTACAATTTTTTTCTTCAAACTTAGTACCTCAGTTTTAGAAAAAACAGAGGGGTTGACTTATTTTATTTTATTTTTTCTATTTAAAAAAGAAAATACTTTTCCCCTCATAATTTTACCAAAATCGAGAGGATATGTTACAATGCTAAAACAACAAATCTCTACCCTGCATTCATAAATGAACAACGCTCAAGATGTTGTTAAGACATCAATCCATAACAAACTATCTGCATCCACCACTATATATTTTGTTCTCTTTCTTGCGAAAGAATTTTCTCAAGATAATGAAATCTTTTCTTCAAGTTAAAGAATGTTGGAAAAGATCTCTATGATGGATTGCAAGTGCGGAAAATCATTCTTGATTTAAGTTAAACAAATAAGGGAGTTCAACATTTGAAAACATTAGAAGCTCATTCTTTATTCAAGATATGCAAAAAAATCAGAAATAATAGCGACGATGATGAATTTTAATATTCTATGTAAAATAATGTAATGTTTAAAAAAACTCATATTCACCTCGGTTTTTGTCAAACCCAAGGGGATAATTTAGCGTGATCATTGAGGATATTGATCACCGTCCTTAAACAAATATTTGTCATTCTTTCCATGAGTATCAACGCTCAAGACACTTCCATTAGTGAATCGCATGAAACCTAACAGACATCCATTATAAAAGCATTCTGAATATCAATAATTGTTATGGAAACATATAACATGAAAACTTTAAAGCGTAAAAACTTGGTAAAGTTCTCGACGTTGGATTGCAAGAGCAGAAAAAAATGGGTTTAAGGTTTATGTTCTTCAATAATCATATAACCATATAATGATATATTATAATCATATATTTATGTTATTTAACTAACCCTGTTTTGTTTTATATCATAAACAAATGAATGAAAAAGGCATCTCGAATATGTTGCACCTAATATTTTCTCTTTCCTGAGATTTCAATGAAATGAGGATCCAACATCTGATCTTCACTAACTGTGATGACGATGAATCAGATTCAAAATTTGTTATATATTTTATCTTAAACATTCTGTGTAATTGATGTAATATTTTGGGTAAACAATTAATTTATTAATATTCTATAGTTTGTAACGACTTTTTATTTTAAAAAAAAAAATCTATCTTACCCCTCGGTTTTATTGATAAACCAAGAGGTATGATGCACTAGTCTTGAATATAATAAAAGTACATATGATAGGGTTCTAACCCATGTGCGTATAACTTTTCTCCTCAGTGTTTTAAAAACTGAGGGGTAAAGTGGAAACTTTTTATGACCCCCTTCGTTACCTCGCTTCTGAAGCAGAGGTTAGATGCATTTCACGTATGAGGTGAAATGTTCTATTTTGTAGTAGTGCATCTAAAATATGTAGTCTATTGATAGACCCTCCATCCTTAGTGTTATCCATTTGAATATAAAATATCTTTCATGGATCTCCCGCAAATAGAATAGGGTTCTTTCTCTGATGCCAATTGAAATTATGCTCCTCAGGGGACAGATGTTGGACTAGATGCCTGAGACAACTTATCCAACTTGATAAACCAAATTTAACATAATATGACAACAACACTAATTCAAAGTAAAAACAATAAAGAACACGGGAGAATTGGTAACCCAGTTCGGTGCAAACCACACCTATATTTGGAGAGCATCAATACCCAATGTCGTAACTGATAAAAAATAAGAGGCGCCACCATTAATTTTTATCCCAAGGAAGGGAATATAACGGAATAACCCTAATTTATTAGATATTCTAAGTTGTTGACTCGTTTTAGACGAACAGAAGGTGTTAGGCACTCCTCATCCACCTTGTTCACAAGAATACTAGAGTTTAAGTTAAAGGTTTAAGAATAGGGTTTTAATTTTTATTAGGGAAACTCGCAACGATTTTTAAGTCGTATGCATGCGTATCCTCTTATGAGAAATCAGAGTCCCAATTCGTAGTTCGTAGTTGTTTGGTTAGTTTTCTTTATGGAGTATAGAAATATCTCGTATTCTCCTTGAACCAAGTTTGGGTGTGTGAATAGCGGAATTTGTAGACGAAGTTTACAGTGTATAAGAGAAGTTCCCATAATTCTTTTTTTTAAGTAAGTATATTTGAATTATGTTAGTAGAAAAGGTTAGTATTTGATTGGTTAGATGTTTTCGAATATATTATGCAATATGAGAAAATATATTTTAATGCATGATAAAAATATTTAATGCAAATATATAAAGAGAGTTATCATTTTAGAAAAGTTTTGATTAATAAACTACTATTTTATCAAAAATATATTTTTAATAGAAAAAATATCCAATTATTTATTCATATGCGAAAATTATTTAATGCAAAAATGTTAAAATATGATAATGAGTGAACTAATAAAAATAAACAAAAATAAAAATAAATGTTGTTAAAAGAATTAATTAAATTAAATTAATTAATTAAAAGGCCAGGGGGTGTGAAACGCAAACCAGGGGGGTGTTAAACATAAGGGGCCCAAGTTCAGATATTGAATTGGGCCCAGCACACAGGTGGGTGTTGTTTTAACATGCTACCAAAACTTAGGGGTTCATTTAGTGAGGGCTTTAAGGCCCAACAAATGTTTTAGTCCATAAATGTAGGGGGTATAAACTACAGTTAATAACAACAAAATAAATGGGCTCGGGGTGCGATTAAGAAGATTTAGGCCCAAAAAAGAATTGGTTTAAGGCCCGTATGGATCATGTGAGCATGCACGTATGGGTTTATGGTGAGGATGCGCTATCTGGAGCATCTAATTTGATCACAAGGGTGGAGATTAAGGGTGTGTAGTAAGCGAAATGCATGGAATCACGTAGTTGGTTTTTAAAACAGATATCAGGGCTTGAGGCCCATTTTCTTCTTTTATTTCTCTCTCTACACCAAACAATCCAAACAAAACAAAATTTTAGAGAGTCACCCCGCCGATCGAAAATCGCCCTGCCGATCGAAAATCGCTTATTTTGGTGGCTCCACCCTTAGATTTCGTAGGTACACCGTCCCTTCCATATCTCCAGTTGAATTTCAACCGAAATATTCAAATATTCATCCAAACCACAGTAGATCTTAGTTCGGGTTCTAACAAACCCTAACAACTTCATCCAACCCTTATGAACCCTAACCTAACCCCAAAAACCCTAACCTAACCCTAAGAACCCTAACAACCCTAACCTAAACCTAGGAACCCTAGGAAACCTAATTTGAACCCAGAAACCCCATATAAAAGCCCAATCACACATGCTCTTTTGGTTCTACTTTTGTTAGATATCACTGCCACTTCTCCACCATGCTCTACTCCTTTGTTGATAAAGTTTTCCCTGATAGGAGGAAATTGCGCCTTGTCTTTCAAGGTAGCCTTTGATGATTCATAGCCCAAACCAAAATAATTCTTCTTCTCAGGTATATACACAAGTTTATCTCAACCTTTTTAGGTACCATCCTCCACGGTTGTTTGTAACTAGGTAACATATAAGTTTTCAAAGCGGATGTCATTCATTTCTGGAAGGCTAAGTGGATTACTCCTGAACCATTGGTTGCGACATTCCCGACTTTGTTCTATGACAGCTTCGACCAGGAAGTTATAGTGGCGGAAATAGGGAATTCAAAAGAGTTAGGCTAGCATTGGAAAGTTTTTGAAAATTTGTTGGTTGATTCAGAGGAAAAGAGGAATGAGTTGGAACTGTTGAATGAGTTATTGTTGGAGGTTGTTTCTATAGTAGATGGTAAGGATGCAGTGGTGTGGCCTTTTGTAGGAGTTTTTATTGGTAAATTCATGTTATTATAAGATGATGCAGGTGAACTTAGTAGTGAATATGCATGCCTTGATGCTTCTAGAATTGAAGTGTATTTGAAAATCCCTTGTTCTGTGTAAAATTAAAATGTTCGGATGGAGGTTATTACAAGATCGTCTTCCATCACGTTTTCAATTGCAGTCTCGCGGGATAATTATGAAAGATGCAGACTACTGTTGTGTGTTGTGTGCTAGGTAGTTGGAAATAACCGAACATGTCATGATTTCTAGTCTGTTAGTGAGAATTTTATGGGCGAAAATATTGTTGTAGCTACAACTAGATCTGTAGGTGGAAGTAAATTGTTGTGAACATATCATGCAAGTTATTTCAAAATAGAAGAAGTTGGGTGTTAAGAGGAAGAGAGCTGGAGCAGTTTGGTTATTTGTGTGTTGGTTTATATGGCACTACAAGAATGATGTCATTTTCAAGGGGAGAGATGTTGATGTAGGGGAAATTTTGTTTAACATTAAAATGTTCTCATGAAAATGGTTGGCAATAGGGTCAAATAGAAAGATTTATTGTAACTTTATGAGTGGTGCCAAAATCTGGTGGATTGTATTCTCAATTTGTAAATTGTGATGGTATTTTGTATTTTATATTGTATTGTGAGTTAGAGTACCCCCAATACTATGCTATTAATACAAGTTATTTATTAAAAAACTATTAACTACTACTTTCCATATTTGAAAATCTTTACAATTAAATAGCCAAATATGTCTATAAGAGAAAACGTGATGTAAGCAAGTAAGTTAACTCCTAACTAACTTGTATATTCTTGATGATCATTGTTGTGGGATAGCTATATTAAAGACCATAAGAATGATTTTAAGCTTCTCGTACATTTTTTATCTTATTGGTGACCAAAACCTTTAATGGACCGATATTTGCGTATGTAAGGTTATAATCAAAGAGGAGGCGGTGTTCCTGCAAGGCACTTTGATAATCAAGTAAGTAAAAGAGCAAAGAGATACAAGAGAGAATATAGGGTTTTAGAAGTTAATATTGAATACCTGACCCTCACAAGTGTGAGGGTTTATATAATGCCATCGGCGCTTGGCCATTGGTTCCTATTTTTGGGCCTAGATATCAGGCCCCCAGAAAATGGTAACTACCAGAATTTCTGTATGAAAGCAGGGACGGGTAGCTTGTTCTCTTTATCTTGGGAAGAGGTTCCTGAGACTAGCCATTATTGTGGGGCAGAGATTCTTGGAACTAGTCGTTTCCATGAGCAGGGACGCGGTTACGAGCAGGCGTGGCCTTGTCATATTTGGGGCCATACAAACACGCAAATAACGCTATCAGGCAGTAGAGAAAGTGTTCCTTTCGCTAGCTCAAAGCTGATTGGCCCAATGCTTTTGGGTCGTTCTAGAGAAGGAGTAAATTGGCCCATGTATAGTCGTTAGCCACATCCAGAACAGGAGCCCTCCGAGTCGTTGCTTCTGGTAACAGGTGTAATGACTTTAAACCAGTCCGTGCGTCAAAGAGGGAAGTGTTTTTTTCATGTCCGTTTGACCGAAAAATGGGGAAGGTTTATGTCAGGGTTTATGTTGATTTGAGTTAGTGTCGAGCATGGGACTTTGCTCTCGTTCTTCCCCTTGGTTCCCGAGTTTGCTTTAAGTTTTTCTCCAAGGACATGCTTGTGCGAGAATGTAAGAGTTTTCTTATTCATGATTGACAAGGAATGTCCCTCGTTCGGAGGGGCGGAAAGTTGGTGAAGATTTTGAAAAATGACTAGTGACGTCCCTAGGGTCACGCGTCCCTATGGCCACCTAGACTAGGGTTGTTGGTAATATGCTTCCCTGTCTTAGGCATGCATTCTCGTGCCCTGAGAATAGGTTATAAATAGGGGAAAGAGGGATCTCTTGCAAAGTTTTCCAAAATTTCCTCTTCACTTGCTCTCGTCCTTTGAAGATTCTGATGTCGTTGTCGCTATTGTCGCTACCAGAACACCTTCTAGTAGTACATCCCGCTGTTAACCAACTAAGTTTCTTAGCTTTCTCTTGATTTGTATGTTCGGATTGTTCTAAATGCTAGTTGGGTGAGTTTTTCCAACTTAGGTATGACGAGTCATTGGTGTTTTGATGGTGGTTAAGTCATTTTCAAATGCTGGCCGCCTTGCATCCTTCTTGGGGGCACTAAGGCGTCGTTTAAGGAAAATACTAGGGCTATTACTGGTGGCGCCTGCAGAGGTGATCACTTCAATCTGGATTTCACAATGAATCCCATGAATTCTCCGATGAATCCCATGCATTTTTTTGATGAATCACATGAAGTTTCTTACGAGTATCATGAATTTTCCGATGAGTCTCATGAATTTTCTAATAATTCTACTTCAGTGTTCATATCCCATCTTTAGAGGAGTTTCTTCCCCGCGAGATATGATGTCCGACTTCAGTATTCGGTCTTCAGCGCTGCTCTTCCCAAAGTGCTAGTTGCAGGGACGTTTTCATGAACTTGTCGTCATCGACCAAGGGCCTTATTCGGGGCGTCATCCTCGCGCCTTCTGTGCTCTTTCACTTGATTTGTGGTGGAAGGGTGTATTTTATTTGATCGTTGAATTCAATGTTTTCCTCTGCTTTTCAGGTAAAAATGGCCCATAATGATGAGGATGATGTTGTTCCCATTGTTTTCGACCTAAGTTGGGTCAAGGAGGATCCCAGAGCTGGCCTCACGTTTTTCTCTCTATCCTGAAGAAGATTTTACCTTTGTGGTGGAAAGTGCTACTCACACAGAATATGACGAAAATTGGGAAGTCATACGACTCGAACCTCACCACTGAGTGTGCTTGGTACTTACAAAGAATTAATTCTCCATGTATAATTATTGTTTTAGAGGTAGGTTTGTGACCTCCCTTCTTGTATTTCAAGGTGGGAGTCTTTAACCCGCTGGAGCAGGCGCCTCCCTAGCTTCATTCGAACGCGATTGCCTTTATTCGGGCATTTGAGATCGTTTGTTGGTACCTAGAAATTGGTGCCACCAATCTGTTATTTTTCATTGTTTCCACCTTCAATGGAAATATTTCGAAGGGAAACACATATAGTTTTTGTTGAAGAGTCGAAAAAGCTATTCAAGGCATTCTATGAATCACTCTGTACATTCAAAAACAACTACTGCCTTATTCAACTCATGTCGTCGGCGACCATTTGCTTTGTGTTCGACCGGGAGGCTATAGTTGGGATGGTTGGGCATCCTCTTTGCAATGAGCATGGAAAGGAGAAGAAGAAGTTGGTCCTGAAGTTTTGTTTGCATTGGTGTTTTGATCATTTTGAAAAGGGCACATACTACTACACTGTTAGGGTGAATCAGCTGGACACTAACAATCAGGCTAGCTATAATATATTAGTTGCGTTCGTTGATAGTTTTGTCCCAGATCAATGAGATACCAAGAGGGGGTAACCTATCATCGGCGATCAAGGGGATCCTGTGCTTGATGCTTGACTTATCAACACCAAGGAGCTTCATTATTGTGGTACTATCGAGGAGGCTTTGAAACTCTTAGGTAGTTGTCTTTATTTCCATCTTCCTTGTATTAATTTTGTTTGCTAAATTATGCTTGGTTTTTGTCGTAGGGAAAATATCGAGCTTCCAAGATTGAGTAGTGAAGCTGGCCGCCACAAGCCGGAAAAAGCAAGTGAAGAAAGTTGCTATTGCTAAGAATCGTTTTTCCAGAGTAGCGAGTCATCCACAACTTGGGTCCGGGACTTCGACCTCTTCGCACACTGGGAAACGATCCCCATCAAAGGAGACTACCCCTACTAAGAATCAGCTACATGTAGATACCGATAAAATAGATCTTACCGATGATAATATTGAGGATAAGTTTGAGCTGCCTCCTTGCCTTCTCAATAGGGGGTACTTCAAGGGCGGTCCACCCCTGGTCGTGCCACGAGCAGAATCATTTCTCTTTGAGGGCCTCAATGTTGTGGGAAAAAGGAAACTTGTGTCCTAGGATGCTGCCACCATGATGAGGATTTTGCAGATGGAGGTGTTCTATGATGACAGGGAGATTCGTTATACAAAAGAGCTGAAGAGGGAAAAGTAGGCTATCGCAAATCTTTGGGTGAAATTAATCAAATCGGAAACAAATTTTGATGACTATAGGGATTGGTAAAAGATACAGATCAGGCTCATAACTGATATGGTCGAGTAGGGAGCAACGATGGCCAACCTGGTCAAGGATATGGAAAATCTAATGGTCGCCTACGTCGTTGATAAGAATAGTCTTTCAAACAAAGTTGCGGCTTTGAAGGTTATTGATGCGCCAGCTGAGGACAACCTTGAAGACATGAAGGCCTATAGGTGTCATAATAAGCTTATCACTCGCATCCAGACTGGAGGCCGTCGAGAATGGTTTCATGAATGCGGTGGCCCAGTATAAGGTGGCGAATCCAGGGTTAGAGCTTTCTACAGAGGGGGTCAGATTTCTAAACAGCGTTGTTAACGGCTAGATAGTGGCCCCGAGATCCTCGAATTTGGGAGGCAATAAGATGGATGGGAGAGGGAGCTTACTTACTTAAATTTATGAAAAATTTGGCCTTGTGGCCGCTTATGTTTAATCATACTTTATCGTTTTTGGATGTGGTTGTGCATGAGTTTACTCATTCCGCTTTATATTTCTTTTGTTTAAACTATGCATGCTTGCAAGCTCGTCAGCTTGAGCCATTTTTTTATATCTTTGCTAAGTTTTTTTCAAGGGTTTTCTCGAATGTAATGTTGTTCGAGAGTGCGGGGAACTTGTTAAATAGTTGGGGTTGAATTCTAGGCAGATGGTGAATCTTAGGTCTCATTTTTGGGATTTGAGCTCTGCAGCGTGAACTTCCAATCACGAGCTGGGCGTTCTACCATCGTGGGATGGTGATAGTGGAGCTCGTTTGATTTTTCTCTTCCGGGTCGAGGGTCGTCTTGTTAAAGAGTGGAAACTCTCGTTTTTGTTCAAATTTGAGGTTTCGTGCTTGTACCTTAGCATGCATATATGGTTGGGGATGTTGTGTTTGTCGTTTATCAGAGCACCTAAACTTTTGGCCTTTAACTATAATATTTTTTCGTTTTTCAGCATTCCATGGTCGAGCAAGTTCTTCCATGTTAAGATTTTCAAGGGTTGTCATATTCGCAACTTCGACCTGTCTTTTCGTTTGCAGATGCTCGAAAGAAGCGATGTCTTGGATGGTGCCCAACTTGGTGATGAATTCTTGAAAGTTTCTGTCTATGAATCATGTCCCATTGTCGGTGACAATATCTTGAGGTATGCCGAATCAGGAAAGTATTTTTTTGTTTGTAGAAATGAAGTAGGTTCTGAGCCGTGATTTTGGCCAAGTTCTCTGCTTCTATTCACTTTGTGAAGTAGTCCACGCCCACTATTAGATACTTGTTGTGGTTTGATCCTACAACGAATGGTTTGAGGATGTCCAAACCCCTCCACGCGAAGGGCCATGGGGACGAAATAGTTTTGAGCTCGTTGGGCAGCGTCAAGTGCATGTCCCCATGAAGTTGTAATTTATCACAGTCCTTCACGTGCTCCTTTGTGTCATGTTGCATGGTATACCAGCAATATCCTACTCGCAAAGCTTTTCTGGCGAGGGATCTCCCGCCGAGGTGTTGGGGGTTGATTCCTTCATGTATTTCGTGCAAGATATGGGTGACTTTGGGATCTTTGACACACTTGAGAAGGGCGAATGGAAGTTGGCTATGCGCCTTACCACGCTAGCCTCTTTTTGGTCGAATGGAAGTTCTCTTTTTGTGAGCTAATTGTATATTGGGGTCATCCCGAAATTTTTGTCACCGATGGCGTTTATATCCAGAGTCGGGGAAGGTTTTTCAAAGCTTGGTCGGGGACGTATCTTCTAGATCACAAATTTATTTCCTTCTTTCCTCATCGTGCTCGCAAGTTTTGACAAAATATTTGCTTGGGTCTTGTGTTGGCGGGTAACGTGTTGAACTTCCACGGACCCAAATTTTTTTATTCTTTCTCGAACAAGGATCAGGTATTCAGAGAGATTATCATTTTTTACTTGATATTCCCCCCCCCCCTTACTTGAGAAGAAACAAGATGGGAGTCTGTGAAGTTTTTAGTTCCCCGACCCTTAAATCTTTGCCCAAACGCAGTCCTGCGAGAAAAGCTTCATATTCTGCTTAGTTATCAGAGGTTGGGAAAGACAAGGTGAGTGAAATATCGATCAGGATTCCTTCCTCGTTATCCAGGATGATGCCCGCTCCACTTCCAGAAATACTGGAGGCTTTGTCCACAAAGATGGTCCATTTGTATGCCCTGCCTGTTAGGGGGGATTGTGAGGTCATTTTTCCCAAGAAATCGACTAGTACTTGGGCTTTAAGGGCCTTTCTTCCTTTTACCTGATGTCGAACTCAAACAGATCTAACGACCATTTAAGCATCTTTCTTGCCATGTCTTGACGATCGAGCAATTGTTTTACGGGTCGGTCTGTTCGTACGTCGATTGTATGGGATAGAAAGTAGTGCCTTAATATTATTGTTGTATTTATGATGTTCAGAGCCACCTTTTTAATTGGTTGATACTTAAGCTCTGGGCCTTTCTCGTAAAGTGCATGGGTTTTTGCACCTTAGGGGTTTCCCGAGTGAGATTCGTGCTGACAATTTCAGTTGCGACGACAAGATAAAGATAAAGAGTTTCCCAATTATCTGGTCGCGAGAGGACTAGTGGCTGTGAGAGTGCTCGTTTCAGGTTGAGGAGGGCTTGTTCACACTCCTTTGTCCACTCAAACGCCACTTCTTTGTGAAGAAGTTTGAAAAGGGGAAGTGTGCACTGGATTTTTCCATGAAGCGAAACAACAAGGTGAGCATCTCGTTCAGAGATTAGATTGACTTTTTAAATTTGGCATTGGGAATTTAGAGAAATCCATGCACTTGTCAGGGTTGTCCTTAATTCCTCGCTTTAATAGGTAGAAGTCGAGGAATTTACCTGCTCGTACACCGAAGGTGTATTTCTTTGGATTGAATTGCATTTTTCATTTTCTTGCTTGGCCGAATACTCTCTTTATGTGGAGTGTATGGTCGGATTCCTCTTGTGATTTCACGATAATAACGTCCATATAGACCTCGAGTATGTCTCCAATCTCTCCTTGGAAGACTTTGTTCATCATTCTTTCGTACGTCGTGTCGATACTTTTCAAGCTGAAGGGCATTACATTGTAGTAATAGTTGCCCAACTTGGCCATGAAGGTTGTGTACTTTTTGTCGCTTTTTTCCATGGGGATCTGGTTGTATCCAGAGTATGCATCCATAAAAGGAAACAATTCAAAACCAACATAATTATCAACTAATCTATCTATGTTGGACAGAGGATAAACATCTTTGGGGAAAGCCCTATTAAGATCGGTATAGTCAACACACATTCTCTATTTTTCATTTGATTTCTTTACATGTACAACATTAGATACCCATGTTATGTACTGGGCTTCAGAAATAAAGATAGCCTCTATGAGGTCTTTTACAGCTTTCTCGGCATCCTCCATTTTCTCCAAAGACTGCTTGTATTTATGTTGGTCTACAACCTTAAGGGAAGAATCTACTGTCAAATGGTGACACGCTGGATCCAAATCGGGAATCACTAAGGCGTTCCATGCGAACAAATCTGCATTCTCCCCAAGGAATGATTTTAGCTGCTTCCTTTCCAGGTCGAGAAGACTTGTACCAATCTTTAATACCTTGCTGGGATCGTCACCGAGGGGGATGATCTCGAACTATCCGTCTAGAATTGGGCGTAGAGGATGGGTTGGCTCCTCATCATAAACTGGTGTTAAGGAATCCTCTATACTCAGCCGGGCCTTTTTCTCTTTCTTCTTTTGATCCCGCAGATCATCTTTAGTGATGAGGCTATCAAGGTCGATTGTGTCGACATGAGGAAGTGGCTTCGGTTCTTCTTAGCTGTTGGGTTAGGATAGAGCATTGGCCACTGTGAGTGGTGCTTTGATGGAATTTAGCCCCTTTGAGGCTTCCTCAAAACATCTCCTTGCAGCTTTTGTATCCCCATGGAGACTGGCAACGAGTCCCTTTGAAGTATAGTACTTCATCTTCAAGTTTACAATGGAGGGGACATCCATTAGCTCAGTCAGCGTTGGCCTTCTCATAATACACTATTATAGAGACGGACGGTCTTTTACCAGGAATCAGACTTTGATGGATCTTGCCGTCTATGCTGCCTCGAAGGTGACTATCAGTTCGATGTAGCCATATAGTTTGGTGACTGAATCGTTGAAGTCTTGTAAATCTGAGCTGATATAGGTGTTATACCCTGATTTTTTCCCCTAAGATCCATCATCATTTCGTATTATCACAATGCACCAAGATCACACATTTGGGTTGACTATCACTTCTCTCTCCTTTCTTTAACTTTGTCCTTGAGGAATCACCAAGCACCATGAATTGTGTATCCTGTATATGTGTATCTTATATTTACTAACCCTAAACTAAAATCCAAAAAATATATATTCCTTGTTTTGAACATTGTAGGTATTGATTCAAGGGTATATAGCAAATCTCCTAAAGGTAGGGTTTTGAGGATTGATCTCCAGTCAATGGGTTTTTCATTCAATCTCAAAGAAGCTTGGGCTTAAAAGTTTTCTCCCAATCATCTAAGGGGTATTTATTGAGCATCTCCCAACCTCATATGGTCATTTATCTCAAGATATTATGGATATTATGGGTTGATTCATCAAGAAGCTCTATAGGTTCGTGAGTTTATTTACATGCCTTATTTAACAAATTTCATGGAGATATGAGACTCATCAGGAAGTGTGATTTAATATTACATAATTTTAAGGTCTTAATTACTTCATCATGCCTTTAAATGTGAGAAAATGTCAAGGGGTTCAAAGTTGATTCAAGTGGTTTGACCTAATTTAGAAAGTTCTTGGTTTTATGATCACAAGTGCATAACTTGATCAACTTTCAACATCTTGAGTTGGTTATTTTTTCTAAGACTCTTCTCATCATCCTTAACAAATTATCTTTACATTATAAGATCCAATTATGCTGGAGAATCATCAAAAGTTTGAAAATATTTGAGGTACTTTGAGAAATCAGTGAAATTCTTGACCTAACTTCCAAGATCATAACTTGCTCAACTTTTATGATTTTGAATTGATCTCAATGCCACATTTCTCTTCAAATAGTCCTATACAACTTCTCTTCATGGACCTAGGGACAATTTTGAGTGGAAGGTCATTTATGTTTTGAAAATATTATAGGTCATCTATGGAGTTTTCCAATGATTTTCATCAACTTCCAAGGAACATAACTCTCTCATTTTTTATGACTTTTGAGTTATCTCAATTCCATAATTCTCTTTAAGGAGTCCGCTTCATTCCATCTTTAATAAGTAAGAGCCAATTTTGAGTGGAAGGTAATGATATTCAAGAGAACATTATAGGACATTTTTGGTCCTTCATAACTTAGAATGTTTCTAAGATAAAAAGAGCTTATTTTCAACCAACTTTGAGGAAGCATAACTTTTTTCTCAGATCTCCAAATGAAACATCTCTTGGCATATTGTGAAGCTTGTGAGAAATTCTATCCATCCCAAAAAGAATCATCGAATAAAGCTTCCTGAGCAAGTTGCCCCATGGATTCAAAGTTGGCCAAATGAAACTAAACTTTGGTTGAAATCAGTTTTGTGAATTCACTTGATTCTCAATTTTAAACCAAGAAATGCACATGGTAAGGACATGGTGATGTTAAGTGATGATTAGTGAGAAAAAACTACTGGAAATTATGAGGTTTAGTTTGCGTATTGGCTGACTTTGTTCACAAGATTGATCACACTTTGCTTGCTTACAATTTCACACGGTTAAGATCAAGAATTCAAACGTATTTCTTCTCATGAGCTCAGCTACAAATAGTAAACTCTATTCCTATCATTTCCCAAGCATGAAGGGCCAAGAAAACCCTGCCCCGATCATACCTCAACTCTCCAAACCATAAGCTTTGTTTTCACTTTCAAAGGCCTTTTCAATCCTTTTCTTGTTCACATGCGTTGTTCACAGGTATCTTACACATTTCTTTTGGTCTTCAGTCAGCAAGTTGTCGCATTCCTATAACACTCGGGCTAACACCAAGAAGAAGATGGAAATTTAGAACAAGAGAATCACAAGCTCCGCGAGGAAGTAACTCCTTTGAGAACTAGTATGGCCAACTTGACTACCTTGAGTTGTGTATCTTGTACATGTTTTCTTTTAACTAACATTAATATGTGTATATATGTTCCTTTAAATGTTCATATTGTAGGTGATCGCAATTGCATTCATCTCACCATTTAATCTAGGTTATGAGGGGTGATTCTCAATAAAATGGTTCTCTAATGGACTGCAAGAGCTCAATCTTCAAGGTAATGTCTATGACATCAAATATTTGTAGTTCAAGGATCTCTCTCACTTAATTTAGGTCAAGATATTCTCAAAGTTGGTTGTGGATGTCATCAAGAAGATTCATAGGTTCATGTGTTTATGTCCATGCTTTCTTCAACAAGTTTCATTGAGATTCAAGTTCCATATTTGAGTATACTTCAAGAAAACATCATTTCAAGGGCTAATGTGATTCATCATTCTCTATTTTTCCAAAATTCCAAGAATATTCAAGGTTGATTCAACAAGTTTGACCTAATTGAGCAAATATTCGATTCAGTGATCACAACTGCATAACTCTTTCTATTTTCAATATTTTTAGTTGGTTCTTTTTGCTATGGATTCTTATCATCATCTACAACAACCTCTCTTCACATGAAAATATCCAATTGTAAAAGAAGAAAAATCATCAAAAGTTGAAATGGGTTTCATGTCATTTTGAAACTCTCTGAGCTAGGGTTTGTTGACTTCTAAGGACCATATCTTGCTCATTTTTTGAGATTTTTGAGTAACTCCAAATCCATGATTCTCCTTAAATGGTCCTTAACAAGATCTCTTCAAAAGTCTAAGGCTAATTTTGAATGAAAGATCACTGAAAGTTAAGAAATATTACAAGTCTCCTTGAAAGGCTTTTGAATTTTAGGGTTTGACTTCAAATGATCATAACTTGGTTAATTTTTATATCATTGAGCCCATTATTTTTCCACAAAAATATTTGGGATGTCTACTACAACATTTTTTTGATGTGCAAGACTCAAAGATGCTTGGAAAGTGGTTGAAAATTTGAAAAGATTATAGGCCTTTTGTGAATTTCCCAAAATTTTTCATCATTTTCCGAAGACCATAACTCTTTCAATTTTTATGATTTTTGTGTGATATCAATTCCACACTTTAATTTAAGAGGTCTACTTCATGTGATTTTCAGATACCAATATCAAATTTGGAGTGAAAGTTCATGCAACATTGAAGAATATTGTAGGTGATTGAAGTTCAACACTTAGAATTTTTCTAAGTACAAAAGATCTGTGTGTTTTTCACAAATTCAATTGGACATAACTTTCAGCTCAAGTATCCAAATGAAGTATTTCTTGGAACATTGTAAATATTGTGACATGGTCTTTCAGATGCTTCAAGAATTATGCCATAAAGCCTCTTGAGTTGGGTGCACCATGGATTTAAAGTTGGCACTTTGAAACTGATTTTGTCAAAATAGTCAAATTTTGATTTTCATAATGTGGCTTCTAAACACCAATTTTGTGCGTGTTTTCCACCTAAACATGTTTAACAAAGTTTATAAGGTCAGATTAAGGATTAAAATGCAAGAAATGGTTGAGTTTTGACAACTTTCAAGTCACACTTTTATCATGATCAGGGTGTGCACAAATTCACTTAATTGCTTATCATACACCCTCTCTCAGCATTGCATCACATTCTCTTGTAAATAGATACCCTCTCTATATCATTTTGAACAAGCTTGGACAGCCAAAATCACCCTGCCAAACTCTCTCCATAACTCATAATTCGGTAACTTCGAATTTGGTTGTACAACCATTTCCAATGAAATTTCTTTGCTGATTCTTCATCCTTGAAATTCACTAAAGCTAACAGAAGAAGAACCAAGCCTTGAAGTGTCCTAAATCGTGCTAGCCAAGTCAAGTTTTAGAGCTCTGAATTTGAACTTCAACAGGTAGATTCCTCTATCAATTCTCTTAAAATTTGTTACTACAATGAAACTCTCATCAATCTGATACTCATCGCATCATTTGTTTTTAACTGGAAGTGAGTTTCAACCATGAATTCTCAAATCCTTATTTAACTTTTTTCTTCTGGTTTTCTTCAAATTGACTGAGCTATAGTATATATAAATTTTTCGCGAGGGTACCATTGAAATCTTCTTGAAGAGATGAAGCGAATGGCACCGGTTTGAGCTCCTGATTTTACAGTTTGTGAGACCTGCAATTCGCATGGCTAGAGGCTAAAGATGACCAACGTGTCATCTCTCAACCAATGATAAGGCGTCACTTGTTTTTTTTAAATCTGTTTTTTAATTAATGATCTGGTGGTTTAGTCACTAATGTCCATGATATGCATAGTGTGCAAGATCTGTTGGATTTGATTACTAACGCATTTTGACATTGATCCAATGGTCTACATCATTTTGGTTTTAATTTTATTTTCTGATTTTATATTTTAATTGTTTTAAACTTCAAAAATTCATAAAAAGTTCATAAAAAAATCATTTCAACTTCTAAAATTCTGAAAAAAATCTTAAAAATACTTGTAACTTTTGTCTTTCTGATTTTTATTTTTCATAATTTTATTTTATAATTTGATATTTTTGATATTTTTTCACTTTATTTAACTTGTCTTAATTGATTAAAAATACTTTTCTTGATTTTTAAATTCTGGAAAAATTATGGAAGGATCCAATGACCTCTTGACAAATATTGGTGACCTCATTTTATTTTTATTTCTGATTTTACTAATTTTCACAATTTTTGATTTATTTTTCTTATTTCTTTAAATTTTAAAAATAGTTTCTGACTTTAAAAAATTCCAAAAAAATTTGTCAACACTTATTGAATCATGTTTGACTTCTGACTATATTTTTAGATTTTTATTTGGTGTTTTAGTATACTTTGTATATTTTTACCAATTATTTCCCTTTTATTAATCTCTTAAATATTGTTTTATTAAAAAAAAAATTTGTTTGGTCCTGATTTAGATGTTATTTTAGGACAAGTTCCTCAACCTCACTCGATCTTGGGTGTTGTTAGATTAAAAAAACCAAATCCACCAAAATAGATGAATGATGTTGATGATATTTGAAACCCAAATTTCATCTGATACATTCCTCCCCTCTTCTTCTTATCCCTTTCTTACTTGTGCTACATGTTGTTGGAAAATAATCTACATATAATTTCTCTAACATTGGTACATAGATTTCTATTGATTGGCCTCAAAATAGGTGTGACTTCTACATAAGTCCACTTACGATTGCTTAACATAGCGCTAAATTTGTCTCGATTCGAGAAATGATCATTCATGGCCCAAACCTATGTTTACAATCCCATTTATGTTTAGTTTGAAACCTTTCATCCAATAACCTTGAGGTTCATTATTAGGAGGCTTTGATCTTATCAATCCTCTAAAGAACCTTCATAAACTTTGGTCTAAGTGAATCATTTGAACATCGTTGATCATATGAGGTCATCTTGAGCATTTGAAATGAATGATATACTTGACAAAAAACAAATGAGACTTATTGATGAGAAGCTTTGATTTTATCAATCTTCTAATGAGTTTTCAAATGCAAGTTTCAAAATGGTCATTCAACTAACCTCTAACTTCTAATTCACTAACAATTGAATTTTACTTTTTGTTTTTACTTTATGCCCTTTATTTTATGCCTTTAATTTTATGCATTATTTACTTTAGCATTTACATTTCATGCTATTTTCATCTTTGCTCACTTGAGAAATTATCGTTTTTTCGTTTTTTATTTATCTCACTTGAGATTTCATTTTATTTTTGAAGACACTTAATAACCAACTTGAACACTAAAAAAACCTTAAGGTTATTTGGACTAGTTGGTTATTATCATTGGAATAATGGAGTTGTGGACCTCTTAGACTTAGGATTAGAAGCTTTGATTATCCTTAGGTCCATGCATTTTCAAAAAATCGTTTCTTAATCAAACTTTAACAAATTTAATCATACTTTGACATTTTTTTGTGATAAGAGTAAAAGTGAATCAACTTTATTCAAACAATTTTTTCCCACTTTGGCTTTTTACTTTAAAACTCTTTTCTCAAAAAGATTAGACTTTTGTCGATTCTTGTAGTGATGCGAGCTACTATAATTCTACGATATGTAGGGAAGCAAGATATTTTCCACTTTTATGTTGAGTGAGGCTTTGTTGATTTCAAAATCCAAGCTATATCCTCCACTTTGAGATGATGTAAATTCTCCTTTCTTATATTCGTGGGTAGTAAGTATGTTTTCCACTCGAATATGATGATAATGTCTCTTCTCTTAAAATTAAGCAACACACTTATGTTTTAAAATTTTCAAAAGTGAACTAGAATTACCATGATCCCCTATTGCACAGAAGGTGATACATAGGCACTAAAGGTTCGTAACTGCAGCAGGTGCAAAAATTGTTTAAAAAAATACTTCTTTTCTCATCCCCACAATTTATTTTTGTATAATACATTTATAGCCAAAATGCACAAATTTTCAAAGAGGTTCATGCGGAGTACCGTAGATGTTTAGGGTGTTAATACTTTCCCTTTGTATAACCAACCCCCGTACCTAGATTCTCGCCCCCTCTTTTTTGGTTTATTTGCTCTTTTCTCGCTCCTCTAGATATAATAAAGCGTGGTGGCGATTTTTATTTAATTTATACGAGTCAAGTAAATCCAATGGCTTACTCTCAACATTTCTACCGCTACACCTTGTGGCTGTGCAGAATCATCCACCACCTCCTCCTCCTCCTTATCCTCCTGTGGTTCAGCCTCAACAACAGACAATTGTCGTCTCTATGATTTTTCCAGTTCATATTTCTACTGTTCCTTTTACTGCTGTTGCACATCATCAGATGCCTCGTGGTTATTATCCAGGTGGTATGCTTGAAAATTTTGTCCCTGAAGGTTATACACCAGTTGTGGAAGTTGTTCATCCTTTCCAACATGTTATGACTACTGCACATCTGTTATGCTGACTCTTCTGATTATTAACGATCAAATTCATCATGTTGATATTGCTCCCAATGAAAGTTTGCGAATACTTGATCGAATGGATGATTTTTAAGACCAGTTCTTGGAAATGCAGAAGGAGATGAAAGCCCTTCTAGGGAAGGAACTGTTTGGGAAGAATGTCAATGACATGTTCCTTGTTCCAAATGTCCTGGTGCCTGCTAAATTCAAGGTTCCCGAATTTGAAAAATATAAGGGCAATTATTGTCCCCAAGCACATCTGGTGATGTATGTGAGGAAGATGTCCACACATAGGAGGATCAACATCTTCTGATCCATTATTTCTAAGACAGTCTAATCGGAGCTGCTTTGAAGTTGTATATGAGTTTGAATAGTGTCGATATCCATAAATTTAATGACTTGGGTGAAGCCTTTGTAAGACAGTATAAGGTTAACATGGATATTGTGCCAGATTGCGACCAACTGAGAACCATAACTCAAAAAGATAAAGAATCATTCAAGGAGTACGCACGACGTTGGTGCGAAGTAGTTGCTCAAGTTGTACCCCTAAGGAAAGAAAAAGAGATGACTAACTCTTGGGTCATTTTATCATGAGAAGATGGTTGCAAACGCACCTAGCGACTTTACTGAAATGATTAACATGGGTGTCTGATTGGAAGAAGTTGTTAGGGAATGACTTTTGACGAGGAACGAAAGTTCCAATGGTACCACCAAGAAGCATGCATATGGATTCTCCAGAAAGAAGAAAGGGGATGCTAACGCTATTACTCAAGAAAAAGAGGGTAGATATCATAGAAGATATTATCAAGGTCAATAAAAGAGGGTAGATATCATAGAAGATATTATCAATGATTGGTGCTTACCAGCCTCCTCAGAGAACACATCAACAACCCTATCAGTAAGCCAACCAAGGGCAAAATCAGAGAAGAGATACCTTTGATCCTATCCCAATGAGCTATATTGAATTGTTTCCCTCCTTAATTCAAAAGAACCTAGTATAGACTAGGTCTCCTCCTGCCATGCATTGAATGCTTCCTTGGTATTATAAAGTCGGCCTGAATTGTGTCTTTCATTAGAGAGCCCTTGGGCACGATATTGAAAATTGTTATTCGCTAAATGTTGAAGTTTAGAAGTTGGTTAGATCTAGCATTCTTTCTTTCAGAGATGTAGGATCAAATTTGCAAGCCAGTCTGTTACCCAAGCATGTAGGAGGAAATGTTGTGAATATGGTCTATGGGTGTCTTGGAGATTTCATAATTTTTTATGTAAACCTGGTGAGAGGTAATTTGGTACAAATGCATTCTGATCTCTGTAAATTCAGTTATTATACACATGATCATGTAGGTTGTAGAAGTTGTGGTGAAGATCCTCGTGGGTGTGATAAAGTAAAAAATTAAACTTTCAAGAGATGATGGATCAAGGTTTTATCCATATCATCCGACCAAGAGCTAAGTATGATGAGGTTAATATAATTGAAGATCATTTTGATGAGTTTGTGACTTCCGATGTTGATATAGTGACTCTTGTTGAACCCCATGATGAGTATGTTAAAGAGGTTGAGGTGAATGTTATTGTGCCACACTTTGATATTCCAGAACACATAGAGATATCATACCATAGTAAGCCAGATGTAACTCCTCAGGTCCCATTCCATATGAAACTAATAAGGTTATTCCCTACAAGTATAAGGAAACTATGTTGGAAGATGGCAAGGAAGTGTCAATTCAAGATTTGTCCTATGTTGAAAATATTGCTGAAGCGAGCCGTGTAACCCAGAGTGGTCGTGTATTTGCTCCGAATTTTCAAAATTTCGTAGTTTCTAGTAAATAGCCAGTTGATGCTAGTGTTAAGCCCAAGGTAAAAGGGAAGGCTAGTGGTACTACTTGGGAAAAGGATATTGATGGTCTGTTGAAGATCATAAAGATAAGCGACTATAAAATTGTTGATCAACTACTACAAACTCTATCTGAAATATATATCCTGGCTTTGTTAATGAGTTCTACTGCTCACCGAGAATCTCTTATGAGGGTCTTGGACCAAGCTTTTGTTGAACAAAATGTGACAATTGATCAATTTAATGGTGTTGTGGGAAACATTATAGCTTGTAATGCTCTTAACTTTTGTGATGACAAATTTCCTGATGAAGGAAGGAATCATAATATGGCATTACACATATCTCTGAACTGCAAAGATGATGCCTTATCTAATATGCTGATAGATAATGGCTCTGCCTTGAATGTGATGCCAAAGTGTACTCTATCAAAGCTCGCTTATTAGGGAACTTCCATGCACTACAGTGGTATTGTAGTGAAAGCTTTCGATGGTTCAAAGAAATCTGTCATTGGGGAAGTGGACTTACCAATATGGATAGGACCATATATGTTTCAGATCACCTTTCAGGACATGGATATCCTCCTAGCCAACAACTGTTTTTTGGGTCGACCCTAGATTCACGAAGCGGGGGCTATTACACTAAATATACACCAGAAACTGGAGTTTGTCAGGGAAGGCAAGGTCATGATTGTAAGTGGCGAACAAGTTATGTTAGTGTCACGTTGTCCTCTTTTAGCATTATTGAAGAAGATGAATCTGTTGTTGGAACTCAATTACAAGCTTTGTCTATTAATAACATAAAGAAGAGTGAAGATTTAGAAAGGTCCTAGCAGTGTGTGGGTCAGTTTATCAATCTACCCGAAAATAAGAACATGATCGGTCTAGGTATTTCTCTGTAGAAGGATAAGAATGAAATGGTGAAGCTAAAGTCTTCTTTCTGTCCATATCAAGACATCTTCCATAGTGGGGGTTACATCCATCCAACTCCTCCGGAAGTCGACGCTATTATTGAAGATGAACTAGAGCAGGAAATGTTGAATTTTGTGACCCATGGAGTGAGAGTTCAGAATTGGATATTTGTGGATGTTCCCAGTTCCATTCACGTTTCGAAGTAATTTGTTTTGTTCCTTTTTCAAAATCATTTCACTATGTCCAAGGTGAAAGGGATATTGTTTGGGATTGTCTTTTGTTTTGAATTTTAAAATCATTAATAAAAGTCATTTGTGTTATCCAATTGTGTTTTTATTTTTCTGCTTTTTCTTGGAAAATGGTAATCAGAAAAAACATTTCAAAATAAATAATAACTGTAAATAAATCTGCATAATCACTTGTTGCATTTATTTGTTTCTAAAATCAAGCATAATCATATATGTAGATTAATTAAAAACCCCGTTGAAAACAATAACCATGCGCCTTCTCCCAACTTTGAATATCCTTAGTATGTGGCTGAAGAAAAGGAGTTTGTGGAAATCCCAAAAAAGGTTTCTCGGTTGCTTTAGTGCAGGGAGAATGCCATTCAGCCATACAAAGAGTCGTTAGAGATGATTAATTTGGGTTCTGAAGAAGATCAGAAGGAGGTCAAGATTGGGGCACTGCTTCATCTAGATGTGAAGAGAAAGTTGATTAATTTGTTGAAAGAGTATGTGGATATCTTTTCTTGGTCCTATCAAGATATGTTTGCTTTGGATACTGATATTATGGAGCATCATTTACCGTTGAAGCCAGAATGCCCGCCTATCAAGCAAAAGTTTAGAAGAACTTACCCTAACATGGCAGTTAAGATTAAAGAAGAGGTTTTGAAGCAGATTTATGCCGATTTTCTTGTGAGGTCAATTTATCCTTAACAGGTTGCTAATATTGTTCCCGTTCCCAATAAAGATGTAAAAGTTCGGATGTGCATTGATTACAGAGACTTAAACAAGGCTAGTCTGAAAGATGATTTCTCGCTGCCACTTATTGATATGCTGGTAGATAGTACAATAAAATTTAAAGTTTTCTCATTGGTAGACATATTTTTCGGTTATAATCAAATTAAGGTGGCTACTGAGGACATGGAAAAAACAACATTTATCACACCCTGGGGAATATTATGTTATAGAGTGATGCCCTTTGGGTTGAAGAATGCTGGTCTAAAATACCAGAGGGCTATGAAGACCCTATTCCATGATCTGATGCATAAAGTGATCAAGGTATATGTTGATGATATGATGGCCAAATCTCAGACTAAGGAAGGTCATTTGGAAGACTTGTTGAAACTATATAAGCGTTTGAGGAAGAATCATCTCCGCTTGAATCCAAATAAGTGTACTTATGGTGTCCGGTCTAGAAAGTTGTTAGGCTTCATTGTCAGCCAGAGAGGTATTGAGGTTGATCCTGATAAAGTTCGGGAGATTCAAGAGATGCTTGCACCAATATTTGAAAAGCAAGTCAGGGGTTTCCTTGGACTGTTGAATTACATCTCCAGGTTTATTTTTCACATGACTGCAACTTGTGAATCGATATTCAAGATTCTGAAGAAAGATCATGGTCGGGTATAGCCACATGAATGTCAGATAGTATCAAGGATTATTTGCTTGAACCTCCTATATTGCTCTCTCCTGTTGAAGGAAGGCCATGGATTATGTATCTGACTGTGTTGGAAAGCTCCATGGGTTGTATTTTGAGACAGCAATATGAAACATAAAGAAAAGAGTATGCCATTTATTACATGAGCAAGAAGTTCACTAACTGTGAGACATAATATTCTTTGTTGGAAAAGACATGTTATGCTTTGGCCTGGGCTGTTAAGCATCTGCGGCAAAATATGTTGAATCATACTACTTAGTTGATATCCAAAATGGATCAAATTAAGTACATTTTTGAAAAGCCTGCTCTTACTAGAAGAATTTCCCGTTGGTAGATGTTGTTGTCTGAATATGATATTGAATACCGTACTCCGAAGGCTATTAAAGTCAGTGTGTTGGCAGAGTATCTTGCTCATCAAGCAGTGAATGATTATCAGTCTGTCAAGTTTGATTTCCCTGATGAGGATGTGATGTATTTAAAAGTCAAAGATTATGATGAACCTTTACTTGAAGAAGGTCTGAATCCTTTATCCCGATGGGGTATAGTGTTTGATGGAGTTGTGAATTCTTATGGTAAAGGAATTGGTGTTGTGATTATCACTCCCCATGGTTTCCACATCTCTTTGACTACAAGGTTGATATTTAATTGTACCAATAACATGACGGAGTATGAAGCTTATATTATGGGTCTCGAAGAAGCTATATATCTCAAAATCAAGATTCTTGATGTGTACGGTGATCCAGTTTTAGTTATAAATCAGATTTAAGGTGAATGGGAGACTCATCACCCTGGCATAATTTCCTACAAGGATTACGCGAGAAGGTTGTTACATTTCTTTAATAAAGTTAAGTTCCATCATATTCCTCGAGATGAGAATCAGATGGCAGACGCTTTAGCCACTTTGTCTTCCATGTACAAGGTGAATTTCCCAAATGAAGCACCTCAGATTACAATTAGATGTCTTGATAGGCCGTCTCATGTGATTGTAGCATAACTGACATCAGATGATAAACCTTGGTATTATGATATCAAGCATTTCCTTCAAACTCAAGAGTACCCACTTGAGGCATCAAACAAGGACAAGAAGACACTGAGAAGGTTGGCAGTTAGCTTTTTCCTCAATGAAGATTTGTTATATAAGAGAAATTACGACATGTTCTTGCTCAAATGCATGGATAGACACAAAGAAGATATGTTAATGCATGATATCCATGAAGGTTCCTTTGGTACCCATGACAATTGACATTCAATAGAGAAGATGATGCAAAGGGCATGTTACTATTGGTTAACAATGGAATCTGATTGTTACAAATTTGCAAAGAAGTTCCATAAGTGTCACATTTATGATGACAAGATCCATGTGCCTCTGATGCTTCTCAATGTTATTTCTTCCCCATGGCCTTCCTCTATGTGGGGTATTGATATGATCGGGATGATTGAACCCAAGGCCTTAAATAGACATTGTTTCATTTTTGTATCGATTGTTTACTTCACCAAGTGGGTTAAAGCTGCTTCTTATGCTAATATGACTAAGCAGGTGGTAGTACGGTTTATTAAGAACCATAATTTTTGTCAGTATGGTGTACCAAGCAAGACTATCACTAACAACGGCTCAAATTTGAATAACAAGATAATGAAAGATATTTTTGAATATTTCAAGATATTTCATTACAACTCTTCTCCTTACAGGCCTAAGACGAATAGGGTTGTTGAAGCGGCTAATAAGAACATTAAGAAGATCATTCAAAAGATAGTTGTTACATATAAGGATTGACATGAGATGCTTCCTTTTACTTTGCATGGGTATCATACGTCCGTCCACACTTCAACAGGGGAAACCCTTTTCTTTCTTGTTTATGGCATGGAAGCAGTGCTCCCCGTCGAGGTTGAGATTCCCTTTTTGCGTGTAATAACGGAAACGAAGTCAGAGGCTGAATGGGTCCAAAATAGGTTTGACTAGCTAAATTTAATTGAACAGGAGAGAATAATCGCTTTGTGTCATGGACAATTATATCAGAAAAGAATGAAGAAAGCTTTTGATAAGAAGGTCAGACCTCAGGAAAGACTTTACCATTGGAGTAACAATTTTCCTTTAATTCTCATCACTCTTCAATTGAAGCTCAAACACAGGAGTTCAAAGTTTTTAGGGAGAGTAGTGGTCATTGTATTTCAATGCACCTTTTTCATGTATTTACTAGTTTCTAAACTTTGTAATCATCTATGGAGTCACGCCATTTGCAGACTATCATTCTATTAATAAAGTTTGATCTTTTATCCAACTCTTTGTAATTCTTATTTTATTCTACTAGCAAAAATTTCATTTATTATTGATATTAATTTTTTAAAACAAAAAGACTTAAAAAATTAATAATAAAACATGTTTTTGAAAAATTTGCAAAATATTTTTACTTTGATTTTGTGAATCAAAGGAATAAAAGCAGTTGTTTCAAGGATGGACGATTTCTAAAGCATGAAATATTCTCCTTTTCATTCAAGGAGCCTCATCTGGTTGCTATCTTAGATATGCACATGGTTTCCCCTATAGTTGTTAATCACGTGGTGGGTCTCCTCCAAGTTTCCATGTGGTGTTAGGTTTGTGATCCAATATCCCCCAGTTAAATCTTGATCATATTTCTCCATTTGAGTGTGATTTCTTTCCCCAACAAGGTTATGATCAAGCAGAGATTGTGAAGTGGTGAAGCTTTTGGTCAGTTGTCGAATTCTCTCTCCCTTCGTGTTGAGACTTGATATAGAATCTCCTATAGAGTATTTAACCTTTCCTATTATGACATTGTTGCTTCTGTGTGTTATCCAAATAGTAGGTCAAAAGCAGTATCTTTTCTAAGAAGTGTTAAGATAGCTGTCAACTTTTGGGTTTTCTCTCTCCGTTTGTTGAGTATTGATTTAAAATCCCCATAAAATTGATTTTTTGTTATGATGTTAACTTCTTAATTTCTTGTGTAAACCAAGGGTGATGTTTCCCTTTTAAGGTTTTTATCCCCATAAAGTTTCTTGGATCGTCTCCACCAGATGTTTGTGCAACCACTATTCTTGGTATTGGAGAAACCTTGTGTTTTCTTCCCAGTATATGTGGTATCATCTTCCCTAGCGAAGTTCTTTTATTATCTCCTAGAAAAGCTTAAAGGATTTTTGTTATATCCCTGCAGCTTTGTGGAGTATTATTATAGGATTGTGCTTTGTTTATTCTCAAACAATATTTCCTTCCCCATAGAAATTAATCCTTGAAGTAAGACGTCGTTTCCTCAATTATTTGCTTAATCTCTTTAGGGATTTCCATCTAGGGTGTGATTTAGCCGAGTGTCGTCTATACCCATGTTTTTTTTGTCTGGTTATCCCCAATATATTATGTTGGTTTTGTCATGAAATACATGACACCATTCAGTCATTCATACATACATCATGGATAGTTGAATTAAAATTCATTGTTCTTTTGCATTCATTGATGTTTATATTGATATCTTATCTTCCTTGCAGAGTGTGTAGTATCTCTCTCTAATAGAATGTCAACCTTAAGCATAAATTGTATATCATTTCCATTTCCCCACTGAGCTTATTCCTCGTGGAAGAATTTTACTTCAGCCGTCCTACCCATCTCATTACATGGATGGATTTAGTCCCCATTTGAGCTCGTTCCTCATTGGGTAGAGTCTTATTTAATTACTTCTTTCTAGTTTTTTCCTCGATTGAGCTTTGGTCCTTGTTATGAATTGTTGTCTTGCTTTAAATATTGGTTTATCCATAACCTTCTCAGTGTTTACCATTGTTAGACTATCACATATTTGATAGATGGTATTCACTCTTATATCCTTTGGTTGTTTATCGTTGTTAGACTATCAAACCTTTGATAGATGGTATTCAGTCCACCTTTTTATGGTTATCATTGTAAGACTATCATATATTTGATAGATGGTATTCACTCTTATATCCTCTTGGTTGTTTATCATTGTTAAACTATCATACATTTGATAGATGGTATTCAGACCACCGTTTGGTGTTTACCATTGTTAGACTATCAAATATTTGATAGATGGTATTCACTCTTATATCCTTAGTTGATTACCATTGTTAGACTATCAAACCTTTGATAGATGGTACTCATTCCATTTTTTTCTGTCTACCATTGTTAGAATATCACATATTTGATGTTTGTTATTCACTCTTATGTCCTTTTGGGTTTACCATTGTTAGACTATCACATCTTTGATAGATGGTATTCACCTCCTTTAACATATACTACCCATTTAGGCTTTTGTCTTCAATAGGGTTTGTATTCCCACTTTCTCCTCTTGGGTTGGTCTCAAATAGAGTTGAGCTTTCCCCAGTCTCAATATTGATGTTAATCATTACCAATCTCAGGATTGATGTCAATATTACCAGTCTTTGTACTAATGTAAATCATTTCTTTTCCAAACTCAGAGTTGATGTCAATTTTTCCTTGTTACTAGTCTTAGTACTGATGTCAATTGTCGCCACTAAATTTGTGAGTATATATTATTCTGCTTTTCTATCTTACTCTGTGAGTCAGTATCTTATTACTTTTCTACCTTCATCTTTAAGTTGGTAGTTTATCGTTATTTGTGAGTCGGTATCTTATTATTTTTCTACCTTTATCTGTGATTTGGTAGTTTACCATTATCTATGAGTCAGTATCCTATTACTCTTCTACCTTCATCTGTGAGTTGGTAGTTCACAGTCATTTGTGAGTCGATATCTTATTACTTTTCTACCTTCATCTGTGAGTTGGTAGTTTACCGTCATTTATGAGTCGGTATCTTATTACTTTTCTAACTTAATCTGTGAGTTGGTAGTTTATCGTCATCTGCGAGTCGGTTCATCTATGAGTTGGTAGTTTACCATCACTTGTTAGTCGGTATCTTATTACTTTTCTACCTTCATTTGTGAATGGGTAGTTTAACGTCTATATGTCTGTATTATTTGTTTCCTCACCATCATTTGTGAGTCGGTGTTACCCTCATTTAGTGAGATGATTTTATTTTTTTCCTTTTTCTCCTCTTTGGGCATTTCCCAAGTAGAGTTGAGTCCTCTTTTTCCAGTGTAGTTGAATTTTCCCCAACAGAGTTACGTTTCTTTCCTCAGTCGAGTCGGTAATCCTTTTTTAAAGATTACTTCCTTGTTGGTTTGTTTCTTGCATTGTTAATAATTCCCCCATTAGAATCTTACTTTGCATCTTGTTTCTTAAACTGTGATTTTGGTTTTTGCCTATTCATATTTATCCCCATAGTTGTGTTGTTCACCAACGATTTATTTTCCGGGATAAACTCTATCTTAGTCTGTCTGGTGTTGTAGCTTTGTCTACATTATTTTTTTATTCTCAGTGGTGTCCTCTTTCCCCTATGGAGTCCGTCTTTTACATTCATAATCATAAGCATTTCATGGTATCTTAGGGCCAAAAATAGGGTTTATTTTATATTTAAGTACCGTCAATCGCGTTGAGACAAAGATTTTAAACTTCATATTGCCGGATAGAAGAAACTTAAATAAGGGCAGCTGTTATACCCTTATTTTTTCCCCTGAGATCCCTCATCATTTCATATTATCAAAATGCATCAAGATCACATATTTGGGTTGGCTATCACTTCTACTCTCTTCTATCTTTAAGTTTGTCCTTGAGGGATCATTAAACACCTTGAATTGTGTATTGTGTATATGTGTATTTTATGTTTACTAACCCTTAACTAAAATCTAAAAATATATATTCCCTTTTTTTAACATTGTAGGTATTAATTAAAGGGCATCTATCCTATCTCCTAAAGCTAGGGTTTTGAGGATTGATCTTAAGTCGATGGGTTGTTCATTGAAGCTCAAAGTGGATAAGGCTTCAAAGTTTTCTCCCAATCATCTAAAGGTGTATGTATTGATCATATTCCAACCTCATATGGTTATTCATCTCAAGATATTATGGGTTGATTAATCAAGAAACTCCATAGGTTCATGAGTTTATTTTCATTCCTTCTTTAACAAATTTCATGGAGATATGATCCTCATCATCAAGTGTGCTTCATATGACATAATTTTAAGGTCCTATGTACTTCATCATGCCTTTAAATGTGGGAAAAAGTTCAACGGATTCAAAGTTGATTCAAGTGGTTTGACCTAACTTAGCAAAATCTTGATTTTGTGATCACTAGTGCATAACTTGATCAATTTTCAACATCTTAAGTTGGTTCTTGTTCTCTCGACTCTTCTCATCATCTCCAAAAAATTCTATTTATATGATAAGATATAATTATGCTTGTAGAATCATCAAAAGTTTGAAAAGATTTAAGGTACTTTGAGAAACTAGTGAAATTATTGACCTAACTTCCAAGATTATAACTTGCTCAATTATTGTGATTTTGAAGTGATATAAATTCCATATTTCTATTAAAAGAGTCTTATACAACTTCTCTTCAAGACCCAGGGGAAATTTTGAGTGGAAGGTCATTTAAGTTTTGAAAACATTATAGTTCATCTATGGAGTTTTCCAATGATTTTCATCAACTTCCGAAGACCATAACTCTCTCATTTTTTATGATTTTTGAGTGATCTCAATTCCACAATTCTCTTTAAGGAGACCACTTCCTTTCATCTTCAATGATCAAGAGCCAATTTTGAGTGAAAGGTCATGAAATTCAAGAGAACATTATAGAACACTTTTGGTCCTACATAACTTAGAATTTTCCTAAGATAAAAACAGCTTATTTTCAGTCAACTTTGAGGAAGTATAAAAATTTTCTCAGGTTTCCAAATGAAACCTTTCATGGCACATTTTGAATCTTGTGAGAAATTTTATCCATCACAAAAAAAATCATTGCATAAAGCTACCTGAACAAGTTGCTTGATGAATTCAAAGTTGGCCAAATGAAACTGAACTTTGGTTGAAATCAATTTTACGAATTCACTTGATTCTCAATTCTAAGCCAAGAAATTCACATGGTTAGGACATGGTGATGTTAAGTGATGATTAGTGAGAAAAAAACTACTGGAAATTGTGAGGTTTAGCTTGCGTTTTGACTGACTTTATGCACAAGATTGATCATACTTTGCTTGCTTACAAGTTCACACGATTGAGATCAAGAAATCACACGTATTGCATCTCATGAGCTCAGTTGTAAATAACACACTCTATTCATCTCATTTCCCAAGCTTGAAGAGCCAAGAAAACCCTGCTTCGATGATACTTCGACTTTCTAAACCAGAAGCTTCGTTTTCACTTTCAAAGGCCTTTTCAATCATTTTATTGTTTTAGTGAGCTCCGTTGTACTCCTTTGAAGCTAACACATCCATTACCAAAGCCTAAGGATCTTTGAATCGACCTCGCAAAGTTTAATTTCAGAAAAAAATTCTTTTACTTTGTTCTGGTAGAATTCTTAATCAAATTGCTCCAAATTTGTTGCTAATATGTAGCTCTCATGTTGTTGGTGCTAACTGCATCCTTTGTATAAACGAATTGATGTATTTTTCACTTCTATTTTTGAATCCTTTTTTGAAAACTCTTCTGGTTTTTCTTAAATCGAGTAGTGTACAAGTTGAATAAATATTTGGCGAGCATAAGGTGAAGATCATCTCATCAATATGTGTTCAATGATATCGATTTTGCAAGAATTTGAAACCTTTTTGTGATAGCTCCAAGGATGGTCACCAGAAGGGATCATCAGAGGTTTCCTTGGTGGTGGTTCTGAGTTCAAATCATTTGGATAATGAGAGCAGGCCAGTGAAATGTTTTGATTGACTAGCTTTTTCAGTGACTCCATATGATTTACTGAGTTAATTTCCATGATGGACGCGCATTTGATAGCCTTTATGTTTTTGATACCTCAGATTAAGGAAAGAGATCCAACGCATCTTGTTTTTCTTATTTTCTTTTATTTTATAATTTTTTTTAAATTGTTTTAATCTTCAAAAATTAATATCTCTCATTCTTTATCCAAAAAATACAAAAAAAAATTCCTAAAGTTTTGTTTGAATTTTCTCTTTCTGATCCATATTTTTTCACAATTTTATTTAGTGATTTGATATTTTTTATAATTTTGTCTTTGTTTTAGTTGTTTTTAATTGTTTAAAATCATTTTTAACTCTTTTAAAATTCCAAAAAAAAAAACAACACATGATTCAATGATGGTTTTACACTTATGGTGATTTTATTGGGATTTTACATTTTAGTTTGCTATTTTTCATCTATTTTTGGTCCTTTTGAGGTGCTTTTGGATTTTTAAAATTAGCTTCTTACTTTTAAAAAATATGAAAAAATTTGTGAACCTACTTTGAGGTATTTATGATTTTTTTTTATGCCTTTGGTTACCATTTATTTGAAGATTTCAATGTAGTTTGGTATATTGCCTTTTATTTTCTTTTTTAAACCATTTTAAAAAATATTTTTCTTATTATATGTTGCTTATTAAATGCAATCTTGTTTTCGTATATATTCTAGCTGATCTTGGATCATATCGGTTTTAGTCATAAGCTTCATTAACATCATTGAATCTTGGGTGTTAAGTTAAACTCCACCAAAATTGATGAATGCTTTTAATTATATCTTGAATAATCCTTTGATTAAAATGTGAGATTTAATTTCTTGTCTATATCTACTTAATACCCTTTCTTTTATTTTCATTTTGATCAATTTGGATAAGGCATTTGAAATTTAAGTTCATCTAAACTTATGGATAGTTGAAAAATTATCTTCCATGACCTAGGTCTTGGTCACCTTTTGTTTTACTTATGCTACATATTTTAGGAGTATAGTTTCTACTATATCTCTAACATGTATGGTACATAGATTTCTATTGACTCGTATCGTATAGTATTGACTTATACGTAAGGATTTCTATCTGATACATGGCTCAGTATTGAAGACCTTGCTTTGGGTTTTAATTTCCTTGGATTTATTTGATTCTTCCTTACTTGTGGTTTACTTTCATATAGTGATTGGTATGCTCTTGGTCTATTTTGCACTTGTGGCTTTAATCCAAAGGATGAGAATTCTATGTTGACTTTATTATGTCAAGTGTGAGCTTATTTTTTGGTCAGACTCTTTTTTACCTTAGATTTTACTTTATGCTTGAGGATAGTCTCTTCAACTCCTCCCATTCTTCTTTAATTTTCAAAATTTTCTCCCTTTTTCAAAGGATTCTTATTTTCAAACTTGCACTGCTTTCATAATAAACTTTGACCTAGGTCCATGCATTTTTTAAAACTCTTTTCTTAATTAAGTCATCAATCAATCTTAATCAAGATATGACTTTTTTCTTCAATACTTAAAAGATACAAAATCAAATTCAAACTAATTTTCCGCTTTGGCTTTTCACTTTGAAACCTTTTCTTTTAAAATTTAACCAAAACACAAACTTTCAACCTTTTTACCCAAACTACATGGGTTTTGATTTCAACATTATACATTGTTGGTATGTATGCCCAGAGCTCATTGGAAGCTTTTTCAAATCAAAAATTGTAAAAAACCACTTCTTTTCTCATCTCCACAATCTTTTTGTAAATATTTCTTTTAGCCAAAATACACAGATTTTCAAAGAGGTTCCTGCAGAGTACCGTAGATATTTAAGGTACTAATAACTTCCCATTGCATAACCAATCCCCTTACCTTGATCTCTATTTTCATTTTGGGTTTTATTCGCTCTTTTCCCATTCCTTTGAAACAATAATATGCAGTGGTGACGTTCACTTTGTGAGTTAAGTCAATCAATGGCTTAGTCTCAATTTTTTACCACTACATAAAAATTGGGGACTTAATGGGGACTAATATCTAAGTGGGTTGAGCCTATCTTTATTTATCTGTGTATATGCTATATTTGTTGTATATATGCATGTTTGTCTGGATTTTGCTGGTTTTCAGGGCGCTTAGTGATCTCTTAGAAGTCTTATACCCAGACTTGGACAAACATAAGTTTAGGATAGGTGGTATAGTCATATTGACTTTTAAGGAGTAGTCCTGAATAAGTTGGAAGGAGAAACCCCTGCTCAGTGAAGGCCCTCTTGATTTTAGTATTTGTTTATCGAGTAATCGAGAAGACATTGCTACTTTCAACCTGGGAGCCCGAGAAGCTGAGGACCGCAAAACCCCTAACCTATGTCGGCCTTTTAGGATGTAGTGCAGATACTATTAAGGAGTAATCCTTAAATAGTTGTCACGCAATACTGCACTCAGACGAGTTTCTCTTGAGGATATTGCCTATTATCGAGTAAATTGGGACATTGGTAATGTCCAAAAGAGGATCGGTTAAGATACGCTTGCGTGAGGAGGTAAAGGGATTGTAGTCGTGGAACTGCCCATCATGCCATCTTTATTCCCACGATTTTCGGGGCTTGTTATCTCTTCTTTTATCTACGACGAGATATCAAAGAGTCGTCGTGCTTTGAAACTTTGGCATTATCCTAATGTCGTGAGTCTCGTGCGTTATTGGCATCTTCTTTTTCTTCATATTGGATGTATGTCTGGGCCTTGAGGAGGAGGGCATCCAGTGTAACAGGTGTTTCAAGGCCAACTGCCTTGGCAAAATCACCGTGGGGACGTAGCTCGCGTTCAAGCGACTATTTCTTTATACCGTCAGTAGTGGAGACTTGTACGGCTTCGCGGTTGAATCTTTCTATATACGTCTGGAGGGATTCATCATTACCTTGGATGATCACCTCCAGCAATGCCTCATATTTTAGATGTCGACGGAAGGCTGTAAAGTTCCTGGAGAACTACTTCCCTAGGTTCTTCCAGGATGTAATCGACTCATCGGAGAGGCTTTTATACCAAGCCATAGCCTCCTTTCTCAGAATGGTGGGAAAAAGTCAGCACTTGATGGCACCCCTGATGCCTCGATAGTCGAGCAAGGTATCAATATTCTTAATGTGCTCGTCTGGATCTGTGGTTCCATTGTACATCCCCAGATTTAGAGGCTTTTCCATCCCGACAGGTAGGGGAGTCTCCATGATTTCTCTTGACAATGGACCGTAGGGTTCGTAGTCTTCGCTTCGGTCTAGTGATGGTGGAGGAGAGTAATTGTTCCTTCCCCGTCTGGGACTATCGTCAGGTCGAGGGAATGTGCTTCTCGGATGACCTTTTGGCTTGGGTGAAGGAGAACAATGATTCTTTGACCGCTATTTGCCTCTTGTTTTTTTTGTGACAGGGGAGCATCGATCTCCACGAGGATAAGTACGTTCGTGTTTCTTAATTAGTGAGGTTCTTGGATTTTCTGGAGAAAAACGATGGATGGGTCGTCATGGAGATGGGCTGCGAGACCCTCGACGTTGGTGTCTCGAAAGAGATCTGGACCGGCGTACCTTTTCCAAAGCCCCCATCGTGTTGTTTTGATGGAGGATCAGGGTGTTGTCTTATTTAGTGATGCGACCAATGCTCCCATAGTTGGGCCAGCGTTGGTCGGTACCAGAACAAGCTAGAAAATATCCGGTGTTTCTTCTTGGACTTTCTTGGATTTGTTAGATTCCAAGAACTGGACATCTTCGTCCTCAACTTCGTAAGAAGAAAGAGATGAGGTACATTGATCTCTCCTCATGGGAATATCTTCATGGAGAGGCATCTCTTCGTTATCGTCAGTCTTGGAGACAGGGGAGATGACAGTTTTTCTAGCGAGATAACAATCATCTTGATCGGCCATTATCAGAATCTTGAAATGTTTCTTTGATCTTTAGTTTTCAGGGAAAGAAAGATGGGAAAACAGTTTCTCACAGATGATGTCATTGATCTTACCGGTGACTAGAACCTGTAATGGGCGGATATTTGCGTATGTAAGGCTGGAATCGAAGAGGAGGGGGTGTACCTGCAAAGAACTATGTGTAAAATCAAGCTTCTCAAATTCACTTTTGTTTTGATGAAGACAAACCATTTTGACAAGAAGGCAAAGATTATTCATCAAGCTAAAAGCATATGTGGATAAAGTATTTGGTTCAAGCACTTAGCAAATTTCAAGGTATAACAATAATACTTACTTTGAACTTAAGACATATATGCTCAATAGTCAAAAGAAATATTTTATCTTGTCCAAACTTTTACTCAAGTTTTCTAAGCAAAAAATCAATTTTTACATGGGTGCAATCGATTTCATGTTTCACATTTTCAAAGTATTAGCTATTGTTTCTAAGTGCAATCGATTGCTCTCAATCTATTTTTGCTACTGACTTCAAGTGCAATCAATTTACACACTTGTGCAATCGATTGCTCACTAAAAATATTTGAATTTTTAGCTGTTGAAACCCCGTGCAATCAATTTACACAACAGTGCAATTGATTGCATTCTGAACGATTTTAAAAAACAACAATTTTACTCATGCCTGTTCATAACATCATTTCATGGAAACCTTTCACTCAATCTTTGAAATTGTTCATGATTCATTTGCAGAATTATATGTTGTTTCAAAAGTGTGCTATAAGCATATAAATACTCATTTTCAAAATAATTTTAAGTACCTCTTCCAATCATATTTTCTTAATTTTGAAAAATCAAACTCAAGCTTTTATACACTTTCATACACAAGTTTTCTGCACACTTTCATATTGTCAACCACAAAACTTTGAGCATTATATATCTTGAGTCATTGTATACTATTTTTATTGGAAGAGAAGATCAATTCATTGATAAAATCACTCAAAGTGATCATTGCTACACAAACTCACTCAAATCAAATATTTCTATATACTTGCTTATTTTTCCGCATTGTTGAAAATAAGTTCAAGTGGTTTTGTAATCTTGTTTTTCCAGGATTATTGGATACAAGTACAGTCACTTTGAGAGTATTGTTCTCATTGTTGACATAGTGAAAATCCAAGAGGATTATTCTTGGTTTTGGATAGTTCTTGTTTAAGTTTGCCACAATAAGGAAATCTCTTTCATGTTGAAAGGGGACTGGAGTACTCTCGGACTGTGAGTGGAACAAGGATATATCGCTTGTGTTTCTTTATTTTTTTGGCACTTTACTCTTTCATAAAATCACCATAAACCAGAAAAATAATATCCATCATCACTAAAACCAGAAAAACTTTAAAGTACCTAATTCACCCCCCCCCCCCCCCTCTTAGGCGCACTTCGTACTTACAATTGGTATCAGAGCGGGTTATAGGTAACCTGTTCCTAAAAGATCCAGAATGGCTTCCGAAAATCAAAATCCTGTTTTCAAAGATGGTGGTAGTAACAACAAGCCTCCTCTATTTTGTGGTGAATATTTTGACTTCTGGAAAATACGCATGAAGGCACATCTAGAAGCACAAGGAGAAGAAATATGGGATGCCGTCGAGAATGGTCCATTTATTCCTATAACGGTAATCAATGGTGTTGGCTCATCAAAGCCTAAAGCTGCATCGGATGAAGATGATAAGAAGAAGGTTCTCTATGATAAAAAAAGGCAATAAATCTTATTCAAGGTGCACTTAGCATGGATGAATTCTTCTGTGTCTCGGCATGTAAAACAGCGAAAGAAATATGGGATACCTTGGTACAAACTCATGAAGGAACTGTTGAAGTTAAAAGATCAAGACTAAATACTTCCAGTCAAGAATGCGAGTTATTTTGAATGCAGCCCGAAGAAACCATCCTTGACTTGTAAAAGAGATTCGTGCACTTGATAAATCATCTAAGTGCTCTTGGTAAGACTTTGACGAATGATGAACTAAATATGAAAGTACTTAGATCCTTAACTAGGGAATGGTAACCAAAGGTAACCGCAATTTCAGAAAAGAAAAGTCTCTCTTCAATGACTTCCGCAACGTTGTTTGGAAAACTTCAAGAATATGAAACGGAACTCGGAAGACTTGAAAAGCATGAAAATCAAGAGAAGAAATCCAATAATATTGCCTTAAAGATTGATTCCAAGGAAGTTGAAAAGGAAGACAATCCGGAAGAAGATGAAAATTCCATGCTTCTTGTTAAAAGGCTTGGTTAGTTTTTTGCTGGAAATGAAAAATCCCTTTCTCATGCAAAAAGAAAGAAACAATTTAAGAAAAGGGAAGGTTCCACATCAACACAAGATGTCACATGTTATGAATGTGGTAAGCAGGGTCATATCAAGCCAGATTGTCTAAAACTTTCCAAGAAAGGTGGCTACAAAAGAAAAAAGGAATTTAAGAACAAAAAGGCCTATGTTGCATGGAAGGATAATGAAATAAGTTCTTCATCTGATTCCGATAGTGATGAAAGTGAAAATCTAGCATTGATGGCCTCACACCATTCCGATAATTAAGATGGTGAGGTATGCTTGAAGACCACATGCAATCTTCGGTATCTTGATAGTTGATGTTCAAAGCGTATGACGGGAGACTTAAACCAATTTTCAAATCTAGTACTAAAGGCCAAGGGTTTTGTCACTTACGGAGACAATAATAAGGGAATAATTCTTGGCAAAGGAAAAGTTGGTGCTCCACCTTTCACATCCATTGAAGATGTTCTTTATGTTGAAGGACTAAAGCACAATCTTCTTAGTATTAGCCAACTTTGTGACAAAGGCTTCAAGATCAAGTTCACCAGAGATGAATGCTTGATAGAAGGCAAAGTCACAAATGAGGTTATACTTAAAGATAAAAGAATTAATAATATATTTATGATTTCCCTTCATGATCCATCTTTGAAGGTAAAATGTATCATGGTGAACAACGATGATTCATGGCTTTGGCACAAAAGAATTGCTCATATTCACATGGAACACTTGAATAAACTAATCAAGCATGATCTTGTCATTGGGTTGCCTAAGAGAAATTTTGTCAAAGATAGACTTTGTGATGCTTGTCAAAAAGGGAAACAAACAAAATCAACTTTCAAATATAAGAATGTGGGTGGTGTCTACTACAAGGCTACTACAATTGTTGCATATGGACTTATTTGGTCCATCAAGAACAAGAAGTTTCAGAGGTAATGTATATGCTTTGGTTATTGTTAACGATTTCTCTAGATATACTTGGACATTCTTTTTAGTGCAGAAAAGTGATGCATTCAAGGGGTTCAAGAAGTATGCTAAACAAATTCCAAATGAGAAGTCATTAACAATTGCCTCCATAAGAAGTGATCATGGCGGAGAATTTCAAAATGCTCTATTTGAAGAATTTTGTGGAGAACATGGAACATCTCACAACTTCTCGGCATCAAGGACACCTCAACAAAATGGAGTGGTGGGAAGAAAGAATAGGTCTCTTGTAGAGCTTGTAAGAACAATGCTTATCGATTAAAATCTTCCAAAATATTTTTGGGCGGATGCGGTGAGCACGGCATGTTTTGTTAGCAATAGAGTTAACATAAGACCAATCTTGAAGAAAACTCCATATGAACTTTTCAAAGGGAGGAAACCAAACATTGCTTTCTTTCACATTTTCGGTTGCAAATGCTTTGTCTTAAACAACGACAAAGATAACCTTCGTAAGTTTGATGAAAAATCCGATTAAGGTATTTTTCTTGGCTACTCTCTTTCTAGTAAGGCATATAGAATTTATAACAAAAGAACTTTAACAATTGAAGAATCAATGCATGTATCTTTTGATGAATCTAACCCCTCCAAGGAGGATAATATTGTTTGTAATAATGATGACGATGAAATACTAGAAGTTCCTCAAGAAAATACTTCCAAAGATGTCAATAAGGATCAACAAATTCAATAAGAAGAATCACCCCAACAAGAATCAAATTTCAATGATCTACCAAAATAATGGAGAACTCATAGAGATTATCCTATCGATAAAGTAATTGGTGATATAAGTCAAGGTGTGACAACAAGACTAAATCTAAAATATGCTTGTCTAAACATGGCATTTGTCTCTCAAATTGAACCTTCCAAAGTTGATGAAGCCTTAGGAGATGACCAATGGATTATTTATATGCAAGAAGAGTTAAATTAATTTGAAAGGAATCAAGTTTGGGAACTTGTCCCTAGGCCAAGCAACAAACACATTATTGGAACAAGATGGGTTTTTAAAAACAAACTTGACGAAAATGGAATAATTGTTCGGAACAAAGCAAGGTTGGTAGCACAAGGCTACAATCAAGAAGAAGGAATATATTTTGAAGAAACTTTCACTCCAGTTGCAAGGTTAGAATCTATTCGTGTTTTACTTGTCTATGCTTGTTCATTAAATTTTCAGCTTTTCCAAATGGATATCAAAAGTGCATTCTTGAATGGATATATCAATAAAGAAGTCTACCCCTGGGGTTGGAAGATTTCAAGAATACATATCATGTATTTAAATTGAGAAAAGCTCTATGTGGTTTGAAACAAGCACCAAGGGAATGGTACGATCGGCTATGTAACTTTCTATGCGAAAAAGGTTTTGAAAAGGGTAAAGTTGATAAGACATTGTTTATCAAGAAAATCAAAGGTGACACTTTGCTAGTTCAAGTCTATGTTAACGATATCATTTTCGGCTCTTCAAACAAAGAAATGTGTGAAGAATTTTCAGCAATGATGCAAGGAGATTTTGAGATGTCCATGATGGGTAAAATGAATTATTTTCTTGGACTTCAAATCAAGCAATTAAAGGATGGAATCTTCATCAACCAATCCAAGTATTGCAAGGAACTGTTGAAAAAATTTGACATGGATAACTGTAAGGCAATGTCTACACCAATGGGTTCTGGTACATATGTTGATCAAGATGAATCAGGTGTTTCCATTAACATTACAAAATATCGAGGTTGTAAAACTGATAGAAAAAGCACAAGTGATACTTGTCACATACTTGGAAATGTATTAGTATCATGGGCTTGCAAGAAACAAGCATGCGTTACTCTTAGCACAGCCGAAGCAGAATATATTGCAGCGGGTAGTAGTTGCGCTCAAATATTGTGGCTCAAGCAACAACTTTGTGACTACGGACTCGATCTAGGATGCATTCCTCTATGGTGCGACAATACAAGTGCAATAAACATTACAAATAATCCGATCATGCATTCAAGAACCAAAAACATCGACATACGACATCATTTTCTTCATGATCATATACTTCAAGGAGATGTCAAGGTCACATTTGTAGATACTCATAATCAACTTGCCGATATCTTCCCTAAACCTTTGGCAAGAGAACTGTTTTACAAGATTCGACGAGAACTTGGCATTCTTGATAAACACGAAATATAAGGTGCTTTCTATCCTTTTTATGCTTTCACATACTTGTTTTAACTTTGTTATATGTGAATATATATGTTAAGTGGTGTTTAAGTTTAAGAAAAATATGTTTTGGTCATTTTTGGTTGATGCAAATCGATTGCACAATATTGTAAATCGATTGCTCACTGTATGATTTATTTCTGACCTTTTTGTTTTCAGTGAAAATTGATTGTACCATAGTGCAAATCGATTGCACATTGTGCGTTTCAGTTTTCTTTTGATTTTGTTTTGTATGCAAATCGATTACATCTGTATGCAAATCGATTGCACCCACTGTAACATGCTTTTATGACAGAAATATTTGTTGGTCAGAATTCCTCTCTCTCTCATATTCCCAAGCTCACCTGTATTATTGAAAAGTCAATTAAATGACATTACATATAATACAACCCACTCATTTCTATTTACTCACAAATCATATCCAATTTCAGCTCATCAAACTTCTTCCTCTCAAAACCTAGAACCTTCCAAACCCTAAAAACACCTTACCCATGGCATCAAGGCAAAAACGAAAGGTGTCAGCTACAGAGAAAGGAAAGAAGAAAGTTGCTTCATTTTCTGCAGAGAATTTATTAATCTCAACTCTCACTAAAGATCAATAAGCAAGATTTAAAAAGGACTTTTAAAGAAAGATAGTGTGCACTCCAAAATATGGTATGCTATCATCTTTCCCTCAAGAATGTTTTACTTTTCAGAATGATTTGACTGCATATGGATTGGAACCACTAAGTTCATCATTTGGTCCATACTATCCAGATCTAGTAAGAGTATTCTTCAGTAATTTGACTCCTCACAAAAGCAAGATGGTTACATATATGTTGAGTACAAGAATCTGTCTAACCCCTGAGATTATTGGTGAGATTCTACATATTCCTTATTTTGGGAGCTCTTCGTACGATCCTGAAAACGAAGCAAGGGATGATTACAGAAAAAAGGAATTTTATTACAGCATTGGCAGATTGAGCGAAGCTGAATTCCGTGCTAAAATAATTTGTGGTCTTAGAGGAGTCATTCTATCTAGAGACTCATGGAGTGCAGGTAACTTTTTTATAGACGATGGACTATTTCATTATTTCATGGTCTATATTATGTTTCCATGGGCTGTAAACCACTGCACCGTGACTGACTTGGAAATGCAACTGATCTACACAAGGAAGAGAGGTATAAGCGTTAATTGGGCAAGGCTCATAATGGTTCATATGCTAAGGGTTGATGCAAAGTCAAAATTTCCACCATATGCTTACTTTGTTACATTAATTATGGAAGAATTCGAAGTTGATTTTGTTGGTTTTGAAAGAGTTGAAATGGATGAAAATTTGCATAAGATTTCAATCAAAAATATTGATTCGAGAATGGGTGTTCATTATAATCCGGAATCGAAAACTATAACGTACATTGGTGAAGATGTGGTTGGTGATGAAGGAAACGGTCAAGAAGATGAAGGTGGTGAAATTGTACCTCCCCAACCTGCTCCTGTTGGTCCAAGTAATCAATATGTAATTAACTTCATGACTCAACAGTTTGGTACACTCAACACCAACATCAACAACCAAAAGAGTGCTATGAACAACTCCACAACGACCCGGATTAATTATTTTCGCTTGGAAGTGAAGCAACAAATTTCCTACCTTTACTCTCACCTTCACATACTTCCATATGACCCTAATGATCATGCTGCACCTCCACCATATTACACAGAACCTCCTCTACAACAACAATTTCCCAATCAAGGATCCTGGTTCTATAACAATCGTGACATGAATCAACCATAAAATTTTGTCCAACTTTGTTATTTCTATTATTTTTCTGTTATGTCCTTGTTCCGTTATGCTACGTTTTGTTTGTTATTGTTCAAATTTATTGGTAATTGTTATTTTACTATGACTATATCTATGACTATTTTTGATACATGATTGATTAATTTTTTTCAATGTTGTTTTATTATTATCCATTTTTATAGCATCTTTCTCTTCTTTTTTATAATGTCAAAGGGGGAGAAGGATGTGGCGCTTTGTGCTTGTATACTTCATGTCTTGAATTTCTAAGGTACTCTTCAAACAAGATAAACAAATTCAAGGGATTCCAACCTTCTCATACAAAGGGGGAGTTATGCATCTTAGGGGGAGAAGCTTCTTTTCGGAAATTATAACGCATTAAGCAAGATCGTTTGTCATCATCAAAAAGGGAGAGAATGTAAAATCATGCTTCTCAAATGCACTTTTGTTTTGATGAAGACAAATCATTTTGACAAGAAGGCAAAGATTATTGATCAAGATAAAAGCATCTGTAGATAAAGTCTTTGGTTCAAGAACTTAGCAAATTTCAAGATATAATGATAATACTTACTTTGAACTTAAGACATAGATGCTCAATGGTCAAAAAAAATATTTTATCTTGTTTAAACTTTTACTCAAGTTTTCTAAGCAAAAAATCAATTTTTACTTGGGTGCAATCTATTTGCATTTTGGTGCAATCGATTGCATGCTTCACATTTTCAAAGTATTAGCTATTGTTTCTAAGTGCAATCGATTTGCATGTTTGTGCAATTGATTGCTCTCAATCAATTTTTGCTACTGACTTCAAGTGCAATCGATTTACACACTTGTGCAATCGATTGCTCACTCAAAATATTTGAATTTTTAGCTGTTGAAACTCTGTGCAATCGATTTACACAAGGATGCATTCAATTGCATGCTGAACGATTTTGAAAAATAACAGCTTTACTCATGCCTGTTCATAACACCATTTCATAGAAACCTTTCACTCAATCTTGGCAATTGTTCATGATTCATTTGCAGAATTATATATTGTTTCAAAAGTGTGCTATGAACATATAAATACTCATTGTCAAAATCATTTTAATTACCTTTTCCAATCATATTTTCTGAATTTTCAAAAATCAAACTCAAACTTTTATACACTTTCATACACAAGTTTTCTGCACACTTTCACATATTGTCAACCAGAAAACTTTAAACATTATATATCTTTAGTCATTGTATACTATTGTTATTGAAAGAGAAGATCAATTCATTGATAAAATCACTCAAAGTGATCATTGCTACACAAACTCACTCAAATCAAATATTGCTATATACTTGCTTATTTTTCCAGATTGTTGAAAATAAGTTCAAGTGGTTTTGTAATCTTGTTTTTTTAGGATTGTTGGATACAAGTACAATCAGTTTGAGAGGATTGTCTCATTGTTGACATAGTGAAAATCCAAGAAGATTGTTCTTGGTTTTGTGTAGTACTTGTTTAAGTTTGCCACAATAAGGAAATCTCTTTCATGTTGAAAGGGGAATGGAGTACTCTCGGACTGTAAGGGGAACCAGGATATATCGCTTGTGTCTCTTTATTTTTTCTACATTTTACTCTTTCATAAACTCACCATAAACCAGAAAAATAATATCCATCATCACTAAAACCAGAAAAAATTTAAAGTACCTAATTTACCCCTCCCCCCTCCCCCCCTCTTAAGCGCACTTCGTACTTACACTATGATGTTCAAGTAAGTAAGAGTGAAAAGAGATATAAGAGAGAATATAGGGTTTTATAAGTGAATATTGAATACCTGACGCCTCACAAGTGTGAGGGTTTATATAATACCTTCGGCGCTTGACCATTGGTTCCTATTTTTGGGTCTGGATATTAAGCCCCCAAAAATAGATGATTGCTAGAATTTCCACGTGAAAGTAGGGACGACCAGTTGTGCTCGTTATTCTAGGAAGAGTTGCTGGAGACTAGTTGTTATTGCAGTCAGAGATGCTCAGAACTAGCCATTGTCACGAACAGGGACGCGATTATGAGAAGACATGGCCTTGTCGTCTCTGGGGTCATACGAACACGCGACTAAAACTGTCGGGCAGCAGAGAAAGCGTGTCTTTTACTGGCTCAAAATTAATTGGATCAATACTTTTGAACTGTTCTGGAATAAGAGTGGATTGAACCGTATATAGTCGATAGCCCAATCCAAAACAATTTTAATAATAAAAAATATAACAAATTTCTTAAACTGATAATATTATAAGATTAATATACCTACTTGCTTAATTTACAAAATGGTGAAATCATAAAATAGTATTTAATAGAAGGATAATTTTTAATAGAGGGATAATTTTTAGAATTAGGAGTTTACACAAATTATTACCTGTGATATTTCTAATAAAACTATAGAAACAAAGATTAATACTAAGGGATGTTAGCGCATTTTAAAAAAAATTATATAGGAGAGGTTGGTGTCATTTTAATAAAATTTAGAAGGAAATGGTGTCATTTTAATCATTAAAAACACACTTTAAATACTTTTTATGGAACGTAAGTAACCGTAATTGGTTTGGGAATGAGAGATGTGTGTATTCTTCTCACTTTAATTCCAAGTAGAAATAGACAATAATGCATTTTGTCTTGACAACGACTTAATGGAATTTTATAGTAGAATTTTCTTTTCTGAAAACTGCCAAGATTGGCGCAACTTCCCAATACTATAGTTTTATTAGTTACTAGTCAGGATAAGTATGTCCAGTACCAATGTTCTAGGCTGACTTGTATAATGGCGGCAAAACGGCCTGTCGTATGAAAATAGAGTTGTGTTTTGTATGGTGTATCACTTCTAATAGTTGACTTAAGCCTCACTCTTTGACTGAACAGTATGAAAGTATGTCGATAGATAGACTCTAAGTAGTACACTTTTTTTACATTCACATCTCAAAAAATAATAAATAACTATCATAAATTTTAAAACTTTGGAGAGTTTTTCTGATTAATATGGTTCTCTTTGAAGAATTAATCAGCAATTGCACGTAAAATATATTTAATTTATATTTGAAAAAACTATCATGGAGTTTTAAATAGAAGAAGATAAGACATTACAACAACCTAAGATTTTGGTGATTGGAAGACTAAGTCAAAACTCACACAAAAGTAACAAAAATGAAAGTTACGTAAACCAAGCATATTTCGTATGAAACCATCTTTTGTACAAGTTGGAATATTATCCCACCAAATATCACCTTCAGTATAAAATAAATTGCATATACTATACGATCATTACAATTATTATCTTTATGATAAATGATAGGAAGATTTTCTTTTCACTTTGACAGAAGCTTTCAAGGGAAAATGCATTAGTGCAAGAACTATATTTTACATCGAACGAAAAATATCTTTTATATTGGATTTGGGTTCGATGTAAATTCAAGCGATATAGTACATCAAAAATATTTTATATTGGATAACAGGCCGATGTGAAAAATTCACCTACTACATCAGTTAGATATTAGGTCTGATATAAAAAAATACAATTTAAAAAATAATAATAAATGCAAGATTTTACATCGGTTGGTTAGCTGGACCGATGTAATAAATTGTTTTTAACATCAGTTTTTATCAATAGACCCGATGTAATATATTTTCCTTTTTGGATTCCCGGAATTTATTTTTTTATACTAATTTTTCAGATTTTTCCAACATCACAAGACAATATTTATGTCACTTTTTTTCATATTTTTACCACATCACACATGCCACATTTAAGTCGCTAATTTCATATTTTTCTAACCAGTGAAGGATAATTTCATTGCACCAAATAGTTATAATGCACATATATATTCTTCAAAATGAACAATTGAGTTATAAAAGTATCTAGGTTACACACAAGCGTACAAAATTATAAGGAAGTTTACACACGGTGGATTACTACAACAACAAAACTAATGAAATTATACAAAAATATCCACACTTGAAATACCAACATGCAATCCACAAGAAGATGAGTTGTAGCTTCAGTAGACAACACCAAAATCACATTTGCTAACAATAAATAATAACACCAATTAACGTAAGCAGACAACACCAAAATCAAAAAACTCAAATCAGATACGTATAGACAATTCTATATAACTCACCAAATAAAGCATAATTTTTATATGTCTCAAACAAATATTTTGCCCAACGGAGTCGCAAATCATACAAGAGAACGGGCCAAAAAGTATAGTTAGTACTTAGATTATCAAATGGATTCATTTCATCAGTAGCAAGTTCAAGTCTAAGGTTTCTCGACTCTTTGCCAAAATTTGGAAACAAAGAATCTATTTTTTTCCATTGCAAAGAATCAGCTACATGGTGAATTTTTCCATCACAATTTCTTTCTTCTACATGTCATCTAAGATTCTTTGCGCCGTTTACATTAGCGTTTAGTCTCTTGAACCTTGAAATTACAGGTAGGTACCATACCACTTTCGCGGGAGGACCCTTTTTGACCACCTCATCTTCACTAGAATCACCATCTTTCTTTTTGTAGTGTGTCACCTTGCACTTCTGACAATGATTATAGTTTACATACTCTTTTCGGTATAATATGCAGTCATTAGGGCATGCATGTATCTTTTCATACTCCAAACCCATCGGACACAATATTTTCTTCGCCTCGTAATAACAAATTGGCATTACGTTACCTTCTGGAAGCATTTCTGTCAATAATTCAAGCAATTTGGTAAAAATTTTGTCAATCCACCCGTTATTTACCTTCAAATTAAACAATTTTAACACGGTTGACAAACGTGTAAACTTTGTACATCCCGTGTACAAAGGTTTATCTGGTCACTGCATAAAGTATCATACGCATGTGCCCTCTTAAACGAATCTTGTCCAATATCACGAATCATGTCTTCCAAACGATCATCCATATCGACAGTAAAATTATCTCTTCAGGACACGTTTGAATTTGCTACTACTTCACCGTGCCATATCCATTGTGTATAACTTTGACAAATCCCTACACAGATTAGATGATCCATGAATTCTTTCTTACTAAGTTTTGGTTCTTGATTTGCACAACGGAAACACATGGACAAAGAAAAAGCGCATGAAGACTTTTTTCAGCATTACTTTCAGCAAATTGTAGAAATTATTTTACTTCATGTTCGTACTCAACACTTAATATTCCGAAATTAATGAATATATAGTTAAATCATTAGAAATTTTTATTGTTAATTTTTTTTTAATAATTAATGTTTTTTAACATTCTTTACTTGTTAGATCACCCCACAAGGACTTAATATAGGAAACTTCTTCACAAACAATATAGAATTAGAATACGTCCTACTTAACTGTCCTTGAATGTTTCTAGTTTGGGTAGAAATATACATTTAAAGGAAGTTCGGCGGGAGAGTAACACTACTACAAGAATCCATAAGGGATTCTTTTAAACATAAAAATTGTGACATAATGTGATGTCGCGGGATTGAAACCTGGTTGGTGGTTAGCATGCAAGATTAAATAAAACTAACCACCAAACCACCATTAAAATATGTTCTTAAATAATCGAAATACATATATACATATTAAACAAATAGACCCACTCATAAATGGTGGTTAACAACAACATTTTAATTTGTTCTAATTTAAATTCATTCCTTTAGATAAAATGTAATTAACTATTGCAGAAAAATTAAGAATCTTGACTCTTTTAAAAGTGAAGTACCAAGCAATACTACAAATTTGTTTTCATGAACGCAATGAAATCTCTCAAACCTATACCTATTACCATATAGTTAAAAATGAAGTAAGTTTTGAATAAGAACTCATACTGGATAACATTAACAACCTCTATATATCTAACATGTTTTGTGAAATAATAACTTTGGTCCGGAGTATGACGATAAAAGGCGGAGGCAGACGACGACGGAGGTAGACGGAGGGAGACGAAGGTCGTATGAGGACGGAAACGGAAAGAAGACGGCGATGGAGGCGGGGGGAGACAGAGGGAGACGAAGGTCGTATGAGCCGCTCGCCAGTACGATGATGGTGGAGGCGGAGACGGAGCCAAACAGGTTCATAGGCGGAGAAAGAGGCAACTGGTTCGTGGCGGAGACACAACCGGTCTGGTTGAGAGAGAAGAAGGTTTGAGGCGCGCGTCAATGAAATGAATTTTTGATATGGATATTAGGGTTTTGTGAAATCAAAGGATATTTTTACATCGGTTGGGCAATGGGCCCGATGTAACAGTCAGTATGTTACATTGGTTGGGCCTTAAGCCGATATAAAGTTTAACTTTTTTATAATGAAAACTCATCTTATTTACAAAACTGCCACTATGTTTTTATTTTTTTATCACTGGACTTTTTACATCGGGGGTAAATAAAGACCCGATGTAAAATCCTTTATAAAAATTTTCTTTTTATTTACCAAACTGAACCTTGTTATATTTTTCTCTAAATCACATGTTTTTCATATCATGGGAAATAAATGTCTCATGTAAAATCTTTTGACAAATATTTTTTACATCATATATTTTTATACTTGATGTAAAGACTTTTTCTCAAATGTCATATTTTTAGTAGTGATGATAGAATTAGTGAATCCTCATATGAGAAGAAAAGAATCACTTACAATCCATAGTTGATTCTGTTAGGTTTTAGATGCCCTAAACGGAATTACAGGAAACATTTTCCTAACATCTAAATGAAGATTTATTGCATAGATCAATTGGATTAGGAATAAGATTAAAATGATTATCTCTTGATGTGTGTCCAAAGTCCTTTTTCTGAAGAGATTAAGAGCCTCACTTGAAACTCCTCTAGTTGATCCACTCGATCAAAGATCTGGATCCTTTGTCTCAACTGTTAGGTTTATGATGAAAGGTTTTGGGAGAAAATATGGAACGCTGGAAAAGATGAAATACAATGGCCTGTTTTCTAAAGAAAATTTAATCCTATTTATAATCCATTAATTTAAATTATATTTATTTCTATAGTTAAATATAATATTAACATATGTTTTCTCATTTAATGGAATCACTACAAGAAAAACCTTATTTAGCCAGGGTTTTTACCAAAGGATAAACTCCTTACTAAATTTATTACGTTAGGTGATGAACCCATCTCAAAGCACAAAATAAAAAATAATATGTAATAGAACTTTGGTGTGGGGACTCCCCTCGCAAATGCACTGGGGGAATTTCAAATTTTAAATTATACATTGCGAGGGGCTAAGAAAAAGCGCGCCATAATACTTGATAATTTTCCAGGGACTAACTCCCTCGCAAAACTACATGACAATTTGCCAGGGGCTTCCTCTAGCTAAAAAGAGAACCTCTATAATATGTCAGCTCGTGCATTTATTACTTGAAAATTTGCCAGGGGCTAAACCCCTCATAAATTGCCAAGGGCTAACCCCGTCACAAATTGTCACCATTTATATCCACAACACCTTTCCTCTTCTCACTTTAATTTTCACAACTTCTTTAACTCTTTTGTTTCTCTCTCAACATTTCTCCATTTCATCACTTTTCTCTCTTTATACTTTCATAACTCTAATCTCATTACTTTTCTCTCTCAATACTTCCATTTTTTTCTCTTCTTTTTCTCAACAACAATCAATTAAATCAACTCATTTTCTCAACTCAAACATATTTAGTCTCAGGTATTTTAGTAAATAGTTGAGTTATGTATCTATTTTATTTTCTGATTTAATTTATAATCTAATTTTTATTTTTTATTTTTTTACTTATTTTGTGTTTTATGTTGTATATATATTTATTTAGTAAATATATAGTATATAATAAATTTTTTTAGGATATATATATATATATATATATTTTTAATATATATATATATATATATATATATATATATATATATATATATATATATATATATATATATATATATATATATATATATATATATATATATATATATATATATATATATATATATATATATATATATATATATATATATATATATATATATATATATATATATATATATATATATATATATATATATATATATATATATATATATATATATATATATATATAATGATTTTTTTTATTTATATTTTTTAAAAAACTGTATATGTTTAGTATATCTATAGTATTGACTGATTTTCGAATTTTTTTTAAATTAACAAAAAAATTTAATATATATTTATATATTAAAAACAATATATTTATATATATACTCTAAGAAATATTTATTTTTATAAAAATAGAATGTTTAGTATTAGAAATTTATAAAATTAGTATAGGATTTTTAAAAACAGTATGTATAGGATTTTTATGTTTACAATTTTTAGGATTTTTAAAATATAAATATAAAAAACAGTATGTGTAGTATTTTTATATTCTATTAATTATGTTTGAATTTTAATTATATTATAATTATATTTATTCTACAAATTATATTTTAATTATATTTATTTTTTTATATTAATCATACATTTTTCCAGGGGGCTTAAGCCTAAGCAAATGGAAAACACATATAATTTGTCAGGGGATTAACCCCAAGAAAATGGAAAATGGATACATTTTGCCAGGGTCTTATCCCCAAGCAAAATTTCTAACGCACTGAACTGTTAGCTGCACTACTAGCCTGCGCATACGTCTGCATGCTGCAGACTTGAAAATTGTGAATGCATTTTGCGAGGGGGTTAGCCCCTGGAAAATAGGCAACATGGAAAGCCCCTCGCAAAACAATTTGCGACACCCTGTTTTCCTAGGAGAGCAGTCCCCTCGCAAATTTTGCATTTGTGTGGGATTTTTGCCACATGTGAAAGGCTTATCCTTGGCAAATTGCGCTTTTTTTGTAGTGAATAGAATTTAATTTTCTAAAACAAAACCGACTCCTAATTATAATCCAATAATTCTAATAAATTTTCAAATAAATTTATCCTTTAATTAATAATAACTCCTTATTATTAATAATTCTCCCAATATATTTTGTCCATAAACTCTTAGGGTGTGGCCTCGTAGGACCCAATTATAATAGCAATAACTTTATAACTTAAAATTTATAAATCATAGTTGGCCTCTAGCAAGACACTATGACTATCTAAAATAATTAGATTGTAAATCTTTATCAAATATTCCATTTCATAATTAGTAATTGCACATTAGATTTATAGGACACAATTCCTTTAATCTACCACTTGTCCTTGAAACAAGTGTGCAATGTTAAAATTTATTTGTCACTTAGTGTATTATTTGACTATATGATGAAACTCATGTTTCTGCCAAATATGTTTCTTGAACTCTCGAGATCAAAATGTTAGTACAGATGATTTCTAGCAATCCATCTAAGCATGGCCATGCGTTTTCACTGTTCTCACACTTCAAGTGGCCGATACACTATTCCTTTCCAAATGTATCATGGTGTACATGGAATAGAAGGATATATTCAATCTTGTAATACTATATCTCCCACTCAACTTTTGGCAGTCCCATTCACTACTACTGCCTGTTACGGTCACCGTTTGGTAGCGTCAAAGACATACCAATAATCGAATGATGTTTATATCATACTCAATGTCAAAGGAACTCACTAATCATGAATAATCCTAGAACTCTATAGAAAGAACCCAAAGAATTCTATGATAGGTATGTCTGATATGTATCACCATACATACCTATGTAATCGATTAGACATCTCCATGTCCATATAACACATGAAACCCAATGTTATCAATCAATCTCACAATATGGTCTTGAATCAAGTCATTTGTATCCAAGTTAATGACTTCGACCATGAACAACTAATAATTTTATAATATCGGTTCACTTAATGGGGTTTCATTTACCAAAATAGTTTTGATAAACCCATTCGATAATTATTAAATTATTTGGATATTTTATCTAATCCCAAGCAGTGATCAAATAATAATACGATACTCATATATATAAATCAAGCATAAATGTCTAATAATAAACAAGTTTTATCATAAAACAAAAAAATATTTCAAAATGATTCTCTGATGTGTTTGACCCCTTTGTCCTGAGTGTGACTATCATGATTAGGCCTAGGCATAGGCTTGGTTAAAAGGATCTGCAATGTTTTCGTCAGTGTGCACTTTGCACATCCTAATGTCTCCTCTATCAACATAGTGTCTGATCATGTGATACTTCCGTTCGACGTGTCTGGATCTGGAGCTAGATCTAGATTCCTTAGCTTGAGCAATAGCGTACATGATGGATCCTATGTCTGTGGCATATGGAATCCTACTAATTTCTCAATTTCACCAAGTGTCTTAGGACACTGGCTTTTACTAAGTCGTAAGCCATGTTGCATAGGAAGGAATCCTTCCTTAGAATTCACCATGTTAAATCTAGCAAGGACCTTATCTATATAAGTTCCTTGACTTAGACCAATAAGCCTCCTAGACCAATATCTATATATCTTAATGCCTAATATATACTCTGCCTTTCCTAGATCCTTCATTGAGAAATTCTCTTTAAGGCTACTTTGCTCCCACTAAATTTCTTGTAAACACATGACTCTTCGTCGCATCTGATGAAATCAAAATTTTTGATCACTTTATCAAAACAAAGATTCTAACTCCTAGATGCTTGATTAAGTCCATATATAGACTTCTTAAGCTTGCATACTTTCCCAAGGTTCTCTGGATCCTCAAAACCTTCTGGTTGCATCATGTATACCTTTCTTCTAAATATTCATTTATAAAAGCGGTATTGACATCCATTTTCCATATCTAATAATCATAATAAACAACAATTTCTAGGATTATCCTAATGGACATAATCATAACGACCGGTGAGAATGTTTCATCATAGTCAATACCATGAACTTGTCTAAATCCTTTGCAAACTAATATTACCTTATAGACAGAAAAAATTCCCATCCTTGTCTGTTTTGATCTTAAACACTTATTTGCTTCCAATGGGTTTTATCCTATTAGATAGATCTATCAAGTCCCATACTTGATTCTCAAACATTGATTCCATATCGAATTTCATGGCTTCAAGCCATTTTTTAGAGCTGGGGTCCACCATTGCTTGTGTGTAGGTTGTAGGCTCATCATTCTCTAAAAGTAGAACATCAATGCTAGCATTCAAGACAAAACCCTCATATCGTCTAGGTTGTTGCCTTTTCCTGTTTGATCTCCAAAGTGGTCCAACAGTTGGAGAGACTTCAGTAGGAGGATTGACCACATCAGTATGTGGAACCTCTTGTGCTTCATCTACATGAGGAATTGCATCTTGAATAGGGGTGATTTCCCTTTGAGAAGGTATTCCTCCATAATCTAGTTCCTCTATGACATCTTCTATGTTCTCATGTTGTAGGGTTTGTTTCTTGTGTTAAATCTCATCAAGATGAACATTTCTCCAACTTGACATCTTGGAAAAGAAATCTTTTTCCAAAAAGACACTATCCCGAGCAACAAACATTTTGTTCTCAACAGTATTGTAGAAATAATAACTCGTTGTTTCCTTGGGGTAACCTATAAAGAAGAATTTGTCTGATTTAGGTACGAGCTTATGAGATAGTAAACTCTTTACATAAGCCTCACATCCCAGACCTTCAAAAATGACAAGCTGGGAGGCTTCCCAAACCATATCTCATGTGGCATCTTGTCAACTGATTGGGACGGATTCCTGTTTAGTGTTAATGCAACAGTAGTGAGGGGAATAAACCCAAAATGATGTAGGAAATCAAAAAAACTCATCATTGAGCGGACCATGTCTAACAATGTCATGTTTCTCCTCTTAAACACACCATTTAGTTGTGGTGTCCCTGGTGGAGTCAATTATGTTAGAATACCACAACTCCTTAAATGATGGTAAATTCTTGGCTCAAATATTCACCCCATTGATCTAATCAAAGTGTCTTTATCTTCTTGCTTATTTGTGTCTCAACCTCATGTTGAAATTCTTTGAATTTTTCAAAAAACCCAGATTTATGTTTCATTAAGTAGATATACCCATATCTACTAAAATCATCAATAAATGTAATGAAGTATTGATAGCCTCTTCTAGCTTTTATGCTGATAGGTCCGCACACATTGGTATGTATGAGACCTAATAACTCAGTAGTCCTCTCACTTGTTCCAGTGAAAGTTGACCTTGTCATCTTGCACATTAGACATGATTCACATGTTTCAAATGATTCGTAATCAAATAACTTTAGGTGACCAACATTTTGGAGTTCCTTCATGCGTTTAATGCTAATATGGCCTAAGCGACAGTGCCATAGATTGGCTTCACTTATATCATTCAACTTTTGTCTCTTTGTATTAACGGTATATATCTATATATATATATATATATATCAGATTTGAGTTCCAATATGTATAGTCCATTATTAGTCATATGGGAATGGGCATAGAAAATATTATTCTTATAAATGGAAAAACTATCGTTAACAATAAATTGATAAACCCCACGATGTAAAACTGAAAATGAAATCAAATTCATAGTTATTGAAGGAACAAAATAACAATTATTGAGTTCTAAAACTAAGCCAGGAGGTAGAGGTAGACTATAATCTCCATGTCAATTGCAGCAACAACTAATAATTTCTCACGCGAAGATCTATTTCTCCCTTCTTCAACTGTCTCCTATTTCTTAGTCCCTGCACATTCAAAATAATGTGAGAACCACAACTGGTATTTAATACCCAAGAATTGGTGTTAGTTGATAAGATTTCAGTAACGTAAATACCTGATGTAGAGGTGTTGTACCCCAAAATTTGCCCTCTCATTTTATCAAGATTCTCCTCACAAGACTTCTTGGACTCAAGACCAGATTAGGGTTTGCTCGGCTCAAGACCTCATCTTGCACTGATGACCTGAAATTAGGGTTTGAGTTTGCACAAGGATTTTTGGACTTTCAATGCCTCATGTGACTTTCATACTTCATGTTGGACCTCTAAAGATTGCTCATACCAATTTTCAAGCCTTGAATCACATTTTGGACCAGTCAATTGGACAGTTGACCTAAAAATCAACTGTATTGGGGGAAAAGTCAACCATGGCCAATTTATAGTCAAACCTCATAATTGTTTATTCACATCAACATTATAGACTCATATGAACCATTTGATAAAGTTTGGACCATAACTCCTCAAGAAATTTGATCAGATCTTCAAAAGGGCAAAATGGTCATTTTTAGGGTTTTGACTGAGGAAGGGCAATTTCTGATTTTTTACCTAGCCAGTGGCCAATTGGGTTCAAACATGGTTTCAAGGACTCAATGGCATCATCTTGAACTAATCAGAAGGTTCAAAAGATCTCAAATGCATTGGATTGACAAATGAATTTTCTAGTCAACTGATCAAAAATCAATTGTACACTGAAAAGTCAAACTTTGACTTTTTGGTCAAAATCAAGTGCCAAGGGTCATATTTCATCAAGATGTGTCAAAACATGAAACTTGTTCACCAAGAAACTTAAATTTGGAAATTAGGGTTTAAGTTTGAAATTTTTCATAACTTAGAAATTTTCTAAGTGTTGAAAATTTCTTATTTTTTTCCAACTTCTCCTAACTTTTTCACCATGATGCAATTGGATTCAAAGAAAAATTCCAACATTAAAGTTGTAGTCCTCCACAAAATATACAACTTTGATTCACAAAGTTTTCCCAAATGATTCTTGGATCTCAAGTTATGATTTTGTGAGTAGGGGTCCATAAACTTTTTAACTTAGTGAAATTTTGCCCTAGTTTAGGCAGATTTTTGACCTAACTTCGTGGAACTTTTTCACCTAGTTCCAAGAGGTATCTTAAAATTCATTTTAAATATGGATTTTAGAGCATGTTACAAGCTTTCCAAAATGTCCTAGAACTCACCAAGATCATTTATGGTTAGGGATAATCGAAGAAATGAAAATGGCAATTTATCACTTTTGTTCAAGGCATTTTCACAATGTTACAAGTTGCAAATCAGTTTCAAACATGCTTGTACTTGGTATTACAGGTCCTAATTCTTTCTACACTCCATAATTGAATGCTAACACATTGTATATTGGCTTTATTCTGACCTATGGAGCTTTGCACAATGAATTAATCCAAAAATGGCATAAAGTGCATAATACCATTTTGATAAAGCATGTCTTTTGCAATTTTGTAATTCTTGAGCCATGGACCTGATCTTTGGTTGCAAGCAAGATCCACAAACATCAGAAAAGTTTACCAACTCTATGCAGTCCATAAGCTAGCAAGTACAAGCTTTTGCATTGTCACTTCAAACCTTTCTTCAAAAGCAAGAAACTTGCAAAAGTCAATAGAACTCGTGTATCTGATAAAAGCAAGCCTTGGTATCATTTCAAACAAGCTCAGAACTTTGTTGCAAGCCTAAGCATGAATTCACAATATCCCAAACACTCAAAAACATCAAAAACACCATTTTCTGCCCAAACAGGGCACTCTCTACAAATCACTTGCCAACTTGAAATTTGCTCGTGCATTTTGTCTTTCAACCCTTGAAACATCTTCCCTACATCACATCCAAGCTATCCAGGACCCTGTTTTGCAACTGTGCGCCCTGTTTCAAGCTTCACCATTTTCACTTTGCAAGGTTGCAGGTTGACTCGTGCAAGGAGTTTCACCCATCTACAAGGCAAGCTAAGCATTGGAGAAGCTTGAGGGAACCTCAAGGAAGCTCACAAGAACTTCAGGCCTCACTCAAAGTTCCCACATTGTCATATCCAAACTCAACTGAACAAGGTATTTGTCAAGTTTCTATCTCTCTATTTAGGCATCCTTAAGCTTAGGTTTGTGAAGCAAAAATGTAGTCCTCAACATGCTTAAGCTGTACATATGCGTAGATTCCATTTATATTAACTGAGCTAAGAGTATTTGGATGTTGAACATGCTGAAAAAACTAGGTCAGAAATTAGGGCCATTAAAATTCTCCTTGGTCTTTTAGAGTTAGGTCATGTTTTTTATATCATTGGAATCGTGATTAAAAATGCTACAAGTTCATGTTGCAAGTTTTTGATTTTATGCAAAGAATAGCAAGATACATGTTGAAGAGGAAACACACGCGTTTGTTGTCTGGAGGTCAGGGACGAAGTTAGCTTGGGCTTGGGCTTGCTGTCTCTACTTTTTGCACCCCCCTTTTTACTTTTGCACCCCCCTGATTCATATTTTGTTATTTTTCATATTTTCTTGTTATTTTTATGATTATTGACTTTATTTATTTTTTCTGAACATTAAAAAAATCCAAAAAATATTTTCTTAATTTTTTGCATTTTATTTGATTTTTTATCTTATTTTTTGCATATAAAAATAGTTTTATTTTAATAAATAGAAACCATTTTCTTAAAATAATTTGTAAATAATATAAAAATATCATACATTTTATTTTATTATTTTTTCACACTTAAAATACTATTTTATACATATTTCATTTTTTCTAACATTTTGTACATATTATTATTATTTTTCTTGAATAAAAATGAATAATATAGAATATATTTCTTTTAAACAAAAATTAGGGTTTCTTCACCCTTTCAAAAATAATCACAATATTTTTCTTATTTCAGACTTAAATAATTTATTTTTCACATACATAAAATAAATTAAAAAAAACATTTTGCATCCATACATTTTATTTGCATATTTAAATATTTGTTTATTTATTTATTGTACCATAAATTCAATTGGGTTGTAATAGTAAATTAGAGTTTTATTTTGTGCAAATATCCCCCATTCAAAACTTGTATCCCCCTTCCCATAATATTGTTGTAATAGTTTAGATTTACTTTACGCAATTTATCGCTTTCATATACCATGATAGTAAACTAGGGTTTTGAATGAAAAGACCAAAAATCAAACAAATAGCTTGACCTAAATACAAGACAAAATGCATGAAAAATGACAACACATTACACACAAACACCTCTAGGGTTTCACCCACTTTGTTGCCTTAAAAATGGCCATGGTATGCATGCTAGGTATCTTGGAAAAACAAAACAAAACAAAAGATCATAGTCCCTCGATGACGCTAGACATGGTTGCCTAAAAAACAAATTATCTTAGTCCCTCAAAACAAGCTAAGATACTTGGCATCATTGCTATCATGGTCATACGATGACCCATGCCCGTCCCGTTTAATATCCAAAGATAGGGTTGTTTACCAAATGCAATGGTAAAACAACAATGTCAAAGGAATAAAAATGTACAAGAAATACTTTTGAGTAGGCAGATAGCTTCTAGTTACTTGATCAATTTGCAAACCATCCTTGTTATTTTCAAACACACACACATTTCAAAAACATTTCCAAACAACTTTAAAAAACATTGAAACATTTTTCAAAAGACAAACATCTTTGTATACATTCTTACGAACGAGAATCATTACAAAGATTGCCTAAACAAAGGCCTCTTTTCAAAATACTTTCAAAACCACACAAAGCACCATTTCAAACAATTGGAAAAGCAAAGCAAGTGATCTAAACAAGTAACTAAGAGCCCATAGATAACCATGGATTAAAAGGGTGCTAGCACCTTCCCTTTTCATAATCTACCCCCCGAACTCAAGAAAACATCTCAAAGGTCTTTCCTGTGCTTTTTTACCTTTACTTTAGATAAAATAAAAAGTCGGTGGCGACTCTTGCTAAACCGAAACATTTGCGAACACAAACGCAAAACCTCAAGTCAGTTCTCCCACCGTATCACAGAACTGGCGACTCTGCTGGGGACTAATCTAAAAGTGGGGTTACCTTAGGGTTTAGATCACCTTTACATGCTTATCTTGTTTGACTTGTATGCTTTACACTTTGGTTCTATTGTTTGGGTTTGAATCCTCCACCCGGATTTGGGGAAAACATTCATAGGTAAATAGCAATACATTGTGGAAACTGTGCGGGGTATACCGACATGGTCTAAGAAATACCTATATTAGTGCGACATATTTGTAGGTACCGGTAGCCTTTGAGTCAATCAAAGAGAATACGGGTCCGCTAAGTGATGTCATGAAGCACTAATGGACTTTTAGAACCTTTACTTGACCAACTTGGCCTTTTAGGATGTAGTGAGATGACCGGCTTTGGTGCAGTCCGAAGTTGGTAGATACTCGATACTACACTCATTGAGGGTTGTTTTCTTGGAATATTCCGGTCGTCGGTAAAGTGGCTAAATTGAAACAATGAACGCAGAAAATAATCCAGTGATATTGAGCTCCTTAGAACCCGGTTACTATTTCTAGGACAGGTTGAGCCAACTAAACTTCAAGAGGGTATTTACCTATGAAACCCCATGCAAGCCTAAACTAGGAACTTGTGTGATTTGCTTGTACATATATACTTTTGAATAACATCATGGACATCATGAAGCATCATATGCATCCACCTAAGCATTTCAAGGATTTTGGAAATTCATCTTTGTTCCTATTTTGTAGGTTATGGAATCACTTCGCAGGAAAACTATTTAGGTCAATCTTGTGAGAATTCCTCCACAACTCAAGGAGCTTGCTTCCAAGATTCCAGAGTATTCTCCATTCACTGAGAGACATGGTCGACTTCTCAACTTAGTCACTTCCAACACAGAGGAAGACACGATGAAAGTTCTCTTCCAGTTCTTTGACCCCCTACACCACTGCTTCACATTTCCTGATTACTAGCTGGTGCCGACTTTGGAGGAATTTTCTCAACTCTTAAGGATTCCTATTCTCCATCAACTACCTTTCAACGGTACGGAAAGAGATCCAAAGCCTGAAGATGTTGCTCAAGCCCTGCACTTACAACCATCAGATGTCACAGGTCATTGGGAAACCAAAAGTGGTGTCAAGAGCTTCTTGGCAAAGTTCCTGTTTGAGAAAGCTCAAGAATGTTGGAATTCTCTAGACCTGCAAGCTTTTGAGGATATTGTAGCTCTTATCATCTATGGGTTGGTCTTGTTCCCAAACCCTGACCAGCTTATAGATGTGAATTCTATCAAAATCTTCATGGCTCGCAACCCGGTGCCTACTTTGCTTGGAGATATCCTCCACTCTTTTCACACTCGAACAATGAGGAAAAGAGGTATTCTCATGTGTTGCACTCCTCTACTGGCAAGATGGTTTATTTCTCATCTTCCCTAATCAGTCTTGAAGAATGAGCAAGGTTTGAGGTGGTCACAACGATTGATGACTCTTACACATTTAGATGTTCATTGGTGTTCTCGATCCAGAGAAAATGTTATCATCATCGACCGTTATGGGGAATTCCCTAATGTACCTCTACTTGGCCTTAGGGGAGGCATCACCTACAACCTCTGCTTGGCTCTGAGACAAGATTGAAGTTGAACAGATCATGGCTGAATTGCACAATGGTACCTTTGGCACTCACTCTAGCGGGCATACGATAGCTAAGAAGATCCTACGGGCAGGATATTAAAGGTCTACCATGGAAGCTGACTGCTATCAACATTCCAGGACTTGTCACAAATGTCAAATCTATACAGACAAGGTACATATACCTCCAGTTCCTCTCAATGTCTTTACAGCTCCTTGGCCATTCGCTATGTGGGGAATCAACATGATTGGAGAGATCAAGCCTACAGCCTCCAATGGACACCGCTTCATTCTGGTGGCCATTGATTACTTTACCAAGTGGGTCGAAGCAGCTTCCTTCGCATCCGTCACAAATAATGTTGTTGCCCGCTTCATCAAGCAGAACCTCATTTGTCGGTACGGCATCCCCGAAAGGATCATCACTGACAACGGTACAAACCTTAACAACACTATGATCACCGCCTTGTGCGAGCAGTTCTAGATTCAACATCACAATTGATCTCCCTATCGGCCAAAGATGAACGGTGTTGTCGAAGCCGCGAACAAAAATATAAAGAAGATCATACAAAAGATGACAGTCACCTATAAGGACTGGCATGAAATGTTACCGTTTGCTCTCCACGGGTACCGTACCACGCCTCGCACATCAACTGGGGAAACACCCTATTCTTTGGTATACGGCATGGAAGTTGTTTTGCCTATTGAGGTTCAGATTCCCTCCTTGAGAATCATGAAGGATGCAGGTCTGAGTGAAGACAATTGGATCCAGACCCTGTTAGAACAAAGTTTGAATCTACTACCCTAAGTTTAAGTTTTGATGATAACAAAATGAAAAGATATATTAATTATGTGATTCATGTAAGAACTAGTTGCTACCTAAAAATTACTTTCTGTTTTGCAGAAACTCTGATGGGTATCAGCATGAGAACATCATAATCAGCATCAGAATATTGGATATCAACATCAGCATCAGAAGATGCTATATCAGATACCAGAATCAGAAGAACAACTCACGCTTATGCTGAAGCTTGATGAACAGATATGCGCTCAACACTCTGAACTCTGATAAAGACAACAACAGTTCATCAGCACTTAAGCAGCGTCAGAATGAGCCAAAGCCAGAACACGCTTAAGTGGCAACGGTACTGTGCATTCAAGATGAGTTATTACCAACGGCATCATTCCAGACAAGACCTGCTTAATAAGGAAAGATTATTATTGGCATTGAAACAGAATTATGGCTCCAACGTTCATCAATTTCAATGCTATATAAACAAGTCAATGAAGATTGAATTGGCTAATGCTCTACATCAATCTACACGCCTAAAAGCTAATCATCATCTTCCTCACTCTCAGTTTGCTAAAAGCTCCAAAATTCCTTACTCAATTGTTTTAGCAATCTAGTTTCAATAAGCTTAATTTGTGTAGTATCACAGTTGTGATAAACAGTTTTGTAGAAAACATTCACACACCTAGATTTCAATTCTTTGTAAGAAAGTTGTTCCTTGACAAATCGGATTGTGGTTTACATCAAGAAGGCTTTAGCAGTTGTTAAAGCAGATTGTAATATTCAGTTGAATATAGTGGATTAAGACCTCGTTGGAGAGAGGCGAAATCACCTTGACGGGTGGACTGGAGTAGTTTGAGATCAAACGAACCAGGATAAAAATATCGTGTTCATTGCATTGATTTTCAGTTTTACAATTCAACCCCCCTTCTTGTGTTTTTCACCTCTTCAATTGGCATCAGAGCTCCTGGTTCTGAGCTAAAACACTTAACCGTGTCAGTACAAGATCCAGCGTCAGAAAAACACAATGGCAGGAACTTATTCACACACCAGCAATGACAACAATGAAGACAGAGACAGATTCAGCGGCAAACCTCCAGTCTTTGATGGAGAAAATTTTGATTACTGGAAAGACAGAATTGAAAGCTTCTTTCTGGCACATGATGCTGATCTGTGGGACATGGTGACAGATGGATACACGCACCCTGTGAATGCAAGCGGTCAGAAGATTGATAGGAAAGCTATGACTGACCAACAAAAGTGTGACTTCAAAAATCACCACAAGGCCAGAACCATCCTTCTCAGCGCCATCTCCTATGCTGAATATGAAAAGATCTCTAACAAAGACACAACAAAGAACATGTTTGACTCACTCAGAATGACACATGAGGGCAACGTTCAGGTCAAAGAAACTAAAGCTCTTGCGCTCATTCAGAAGTATGAGGCATTTAAAATGGAAGAAAGTGAATCCATTGAAACAATGTTCTCAAGATTCCAAATTCTGGTGGCTGGTCTCAAGGTTCTGGACAAAGGATACTCTACTGCTGATCACGTCAAGAAGATCATCAGAAGCTTACCAAAGCAGTGGAGGCCAATGGTTACAGCTCTGAAGCTAGCAAAAGATCTCAACAAAATTTCTCTGGAGGAACTTATCAGCTCCCTCAGAAGTCATGAGATAGAGCTAAAAGCTGATGAACCTCAGAAGCAAGGTAAGCCTTTAGCATTAAAATCTAACAAAAAATCTGAGTCTAAAGTTTTGCAGGCAGTTGAAGAAACATCTGATGGATCCTCATCAGAAGAAGACGAACTTTCTCTCCTCTCCAGAAGAGTGAATAAACTGTGAAAGCAGAGGCAAAGGAAGTTCAGGAATCCCAGAAGATCTGACCAGAACGAGTCTTCTTCTAGATACAGAAGGACAGATTCTTCCTTTGGATACAGAAGATCTGAAGGCTCCTCAGGAAGCAGAAAACCAAACACCAAGGACATCATCTGCTATGAGTGCAATGAGCAAGGACACTACAAGAGTGACTGTCCAAAGCTTCAGAGGGAAAAGCCCAAAAAGAAGTTTGAAAGAGAAAAGAAGAAAAGTCTCATGGCTACATGGGATGACTCTGACTCGTCTGAAGTTGACTCAGAATCAGATGATGAGAGAGCAAACATAGCTCTCATGGCCAACATTTCAGAAGATAATGAAGCTTCTGAATCAGACTCAAAATCAGATACTGAAGAGGTATTTCCTGACTTTGCAGTTAATTTTACCAAGGCTGAACTTGCTGAAAGCCTTAATGAAATTCTGGAAAGGTACCAGCAGATTAGAGTTAAATTCAGAAACCTGAAAAGGAATCTTGAATTTGACTCTGATAAGATTGAGAGTCTCAAATTGGAAAATTCTGAGTTGAGAAATAAAATTTCAAAATTAGAAAATACTTTACAAAAGTCTCAGAAGGAACCAATTTCTGAAACTCCCAGCAGCACTGATGAGATCATCAAGGAGTATAATCACAGTTTCCAGAAGTTCCTTGCTAAAAGCATTGATAGAAGCAAAATGGCTTCAATGATCTATGGAGTTAGCAGAAACGGAAGGAAGGGAATAAGATACCAATGTAAGGTTCCTACACCAAAGAATGTCATGGATTTAACCATTAAACACACTCCTCTGAACTCACATTTTGTGTATGGTCACACACATGATATAAAATACACTAGCAGTAAGTATTCTGTGAAACCAAAATTCAACCAGAGTTTTGGTAAATCTAACAAATCAGGACCCAAGAAAATCCTGGTACCTAAGGATAAAATAATACATGTTGCAGATATCTTTAGCAGCAAATCAGAAACACCAGTCATGGTACCTGGACTCTGGCTGCTCGCGACACATGACGGGAAGAAGGCATATGTTCCAAATCCTGGAACTTAAGCCTGGAGGCCACGTTGGCTTTGGAGGCAATCAGAGGGGAAAGATCATTGGCTCTGGAACTATAGGTAATGGAAATCTTCCCTCTATAAATAATGTTCTGCTAGTAGATGGATTAATGCATAATTTGTTATCCATAAGTCAATTAAGTGATAACTGTTATGATATAATCTTCAATCAAAAATCATGTAAAGCTGTTAGTCAGAAAGATGGGACTATCCTGTTTAATGGAAAGAGGAAAAACAACATCTATAAAATCAAACTTTCTGAACTGAAAAGTCAGAATGTAAAGTGTCTTCTGTCTGTTAACAACGAGCAGTGGATCTGACACAGAAGATTGGGGCATGTTAGTATGAGAAGAATATCTCAGATTAACAAACTCAATCTGGTCAGAGGACTTCCTAATTTGAAGTTCAATTCAGATGCTCTGTGTGAAGCATGTCAGAAAGGCAAGTTTGCAAAACCTTCTTTTAAATCTAAAAATGTTGTTTCTACCTCTAAGCCATTAGAACTTCTGCACATTGACTTATTTGGACCAGTTAAAACTGCTTCAGTTAGTGGCAAGAAGTATGGGTTAGTAATCGTAGATGACTATAGCAGATGGACATGGGTAAAGTTCTTAAGACACAAGGACGAGTCACACTCTGTGTTTGTTACCTTCTGTAACCAAGTTCAGAATGAAAAGGATCTTAGAATCGTTAAAGTCAGAAGTGATCATGATGGAGAATTTGAAAACAAAGATTTTGAGTCATTCTTTAATGACAGAGGCATTCTGCATGATTTCTCTTGTCCTAGAACTCCCCAACAAAATGGAGTTGTAGAACGAAAGAACAAAACATTGTAAGAAATGGCCAGAACCATGATCAATGAGACAAACGTTGCTAAGATCTTCTGGGCAGAGGCAATAAACACAGCGTGTTACATTCAGAATAGAATCTCAATAAGACCTATTCTGGAAAAGACTCCATATGAATTGTGGAAGAACAGAAAGCCCAACATTTCATATTTTCATCCATTTGGATGTACCTGTTTTATGTTAAATACAAATAATTATTTGAACAAGTTTGACTCTAAAGCACAGAAGTGTATTATGTTAGGATACTCTGAACGCTCAAGAGGGTACAGAGTATACAATACAGAAACACAGATTGTGGAAGAATCAATCAGTGTTTGTTTTGATGATAAGCTTGACTCAGAAAAGTCAAAGCAGAATGAAGTTTTTGCAGGTATGGAAATTGAATTTACAGGTTCTGAAGACAAGTCATCAGAAGCTCTCAACACAGACACTCCTTCAACATCTGAAAGGAGTACTGCTAGCAATCCTACAACAGCTGCTGATCAACCTCATAAGAGATTACCCATAAGCAGCTTGGATCACCCAGAAGAAACTATCTTAGGAAGAAAGGAAGATCCAATCAGAACAAGAGAAAGCTTCAGAAACTCTGAAGAAACCCTCATGGGACTTGTGTCTCTGATTGAACCTTCTTCTATTGATGAAGCACTTCTGGACAACGACTGGATTCTAGCAATGCAAGAAGAGCTGAATCAATTCACCAGAAATGACGTATGGGATCTTGTTCCCAGACCAAAAGGATTCAACGTCATTGGAACAAGATGGGTGTTCAGAAATAAGCTTAATGAACAAGGTGAAGTCATCAGAAACAAAGCACGACTGGTAGCACAAGGTTATAGTCAGCAAGAGGGGATAGACTATACAGAAACCTTTGCTCCAATCGCCAGGTTAGAATCTATCAGACTTTTAATTTCATTTGCTGTTAATAGAGGCATCACTCTGTATCAGATGGATGTCAAGAGTGCATTCTTAAATGGTTATATAGAAGAAGAGGTTTATGTGAACCAACCCCCTGGTTTTGAAAATACAAAACATCCAGAACATGTTTTCAAACTAAAGAAGTCACTATATGGTCTGAAACAAGCTCCCAGAGCTTGGTATGAAAGACTAAGTAACTTTCTGTTAGAAAATGAATTCACTAGAGGGAAGGTGGACATTACCTTATTCTATAAGTCAGTTAAGAATGACATCTTAGTCTGTCAAATTTATGTTGATGATATTATTTTTGGATCTACTAATCCTTCTCTTGGAAGAAAATTTGCTAAGTGTATGCAGGCAGAATTTGAGATGAGCCTCATGGGGGAACTGAAATTCTTTCTAGGAATTCAGATCAATCAAACTCCAGAGGGAACTTACATTCATCAGAGCAAATATGTCAGAGATCTTCTGAAGAAATTTGACCTCTCAGAATGTACGCCATCAAAGATTCCAATGCATCCCACGTGCAATCTGGAAAGAGAAGACGTAAGCAAAAAGGTAGAACAGAAGGTCTACAGAGGTATGATTGGTTCTCTCCTTTATCTGACAGCTTCAAGACCTGATATCTTATTCAGCGTATGTATTTGTGCTAGATTCCAATCAGATCCTAGAGAATCTCACTTAACAGCAGTTAAGCGAATTTTCAAGTATCTGAAAGGTACTACTAATCTGGGTTTATTTTATAGAAAATCTAGTGATTACAACTTAGTAGGCTACTGCGATGCTGACTTTGCTGGAGACAGAGTAGAACGTAAAAGTACTTCTGGAAGCTTCCAGTTTCTGGGAGAAAATATGATCTCTTGGTCCAGCAAAAGGAAATCCACAATTGCGCTATCAACAGCAGAAGCTGAGTACATAGCAGCAGCAGGATGTAGCACACAAATGCTCTGGATGAAAAGTCAGCTTGAAGACTTCCAGATTTTTGAGAGTAACATCCCTATACTCTGTGACAATACTTCTGCTATTTGCTTAAGTAAGAATCCCATTTTACATTCTAGAGCTAAGCATATAGAAATAAAACATCATTTCATTAGGGACTACATTCAGAAAGGAATTTTGAACTTAAAATTTATTGATACAGACCATCAATGGGCTAATATCTTCACTAAACCCCTTTCTGAAGATAGGTTCAATTTCATTCTGAAACATCTCAGCATGAAAATCTGCCCAGAGTGAAAATGCTTTAATTCTATATATTTATCTTCAGAATGTATTTGTTTTACTGTGAATTTCTGATCAATCTCTTTTCAGAAAGATAGAACATGCAGATTGTATCAGATGTTATTCTTAAAGATTTGAGCGTTTCAGCTTAAGGATAGACGTGCTGCTCACTAAATCAAACAAGTGTCATCCAATCATCAGCAAATCTCTGAAGCAGAACGCGTGCACGCTTCTGAGAAGGCAAAACGCTGATTGGGTGCATTGAGACACATGTCCGGTAACCGTTTCAAGTATCTTTCTCAAATCCCCCAAAATCAGCAAGCATTAAATGAAAGTAATCATGTTTTAAAACGTAATCATGATTTTATTTCTCTTTCTTGAAATCGTTTACACTTTCAAAAAGTTTTTTGAAATCTATTTAAGCATGTTAACTTCTCACATTAATCTTTTACCGTTTCCTTCAATCTCACAAATATTTTTCTGCATTTTCTCTGTTTGTTCATCTCTCTCAAAGAAACCAATTTTTCAGTTTTCTCAGAAAAAACCCTAAGTGTGAACATGGCAACCTCCAGCAATGCTTCTGCAGGTTCTCAGAAGAAAGCTTCCTCTGAACAGTACCAAGTTCCATTCAGAACACTCCTTACACCAGTGAAGAATTTAGAAGTGTTGTCTGAGCTGATTATTGACTTCTTCAGTCTGAAAGAAAATGGTTTTGACTTGACAGAAGAAGTTAGGGCACAGAAATGGGAGAGATATTTTGATAGGTTGGTTGGACCAACGTTCCCAGTCTTGGTCAAGGAGTTCTGGATTCATGCGTCCTCATCAACGCATCAAGTCACCTCCTACATAATGGGAAAGAAGATTGTGATCACTGAGGATCACATAGCAAAATTGATTGGTTAGAGTGGCGGTGGCGTCCGCTGTATTGATATGGCTGAAAGATGCTCTGACGTTGGTGTCATAGCAGAACAGATTTTCACCCTTGGGGTGCCTAGCAGCAAGATAGACACAGTAGTCAACATGGTGCACAAGCAGACTGAAACTGCTGATCAGATTAAGGCAATGCTGGAGACTCTGTTCACACGCTTCCCACCCCAACCTTAGTTTTTCATTCATGATATTTTCAAATGTTTTTCTTTGCATATCTTTTGTACTGTTTTGTCTGGCTCTGAATATTTTAATATAACAAGTTTTTCTGCTCTAATCGTTTTAGCACATCACTTACACTTTTTGATTGTTGACAAAAAGGGGGAGAACAAGAATGATATTTTTCAATAACGGATTACTGAGACAAAAAGACTCAAACATTCTAACACTCTGACATACTTGAATGTTTTCTGTTTTTGCATAAGTCTACAGGTACAAGAATGCTCTCTGATACACTGAAGCTCTGATATTCTGATCTGAAGTTCTGATAGTCAAAGCTCTGATATTCTGATGTTCAAAGAATCAATAAAGATCTGATCCTGAAGACTCTTGGAATTAAAAAGGGAAGTAATAAATTCAGGGGGAGTATCTCCGATCCCAACTCTGATATCTCTTTATCCCTTATCTTTGATAACTTCCTATTTAATTCTGATGCATCTTATCATTTAGTTATCTCTGATACTTTTCACGTTATTTTCAAATTAAAAAATATCTAGTTTTTGTCATCATCAAAAAGGGGGAGATTGTTAGAACAAAGTTTGAATCTACTACCCTAAGTTTAAGTTTTGATGATAACAAAATGAAAAGATATATTAATTATGTGATTCATGTAAGAACTAGTTGCTACCTAAAAATTACTTTCTGTTTTGCAGAAACTCTAATGGGTATCAGCATGAGAACATCATAATCAGCATCAGAATATTGGATATCAACATCAGCATCAGAAGATGCTATATCAGATACCAGAATCAGAAGAACAACTCACGCTTATGCTGAAGCTTGATGAACAGATCTGCGCTCAACACTCTGAACTCTGATAAAGACAACAATAGTTCATCAGCACTTAAGCAGCGTCAGAATGAGCCAAAGCCAGAACACGCTTAAGTGGCAACGGTACTGTGCATTCAAGATGAGTTATTACCAACGGCATCATTCCAGACAAGATCTACTTAATAAGGAAAGATTATTATTGGCATTGAAACAGAATTATGGCTCCAACGTTCATCAATTTCAATGCTATATAAACAAGACAATGAAGATTGAATTGGCTAATGCTCTACATCAATCTACACGCCTAAAAGCTAATCATCATCTTCCTCACTCTCAGTTTGTTAAAAGCTCCAAAATTCCTTACTCAATTAGTTTAGCAATCTAGTTTCAATAAGCTTAATTTGTGTAGTATCACAGTTGTGATAAATAGTTTTGTAGAAAACATTCACACACCTAGATTTCAATTCTTTGTAAGAAAGTTGTTCCTTGATAAACCGGATTGTGGTTTGCATCAAGAAGGCTTTAGCAGTTGTTAAAGCAGATCGTAATATTCAGTTGAATATAGTGGATTAAGACCTCGTTGGAGAGAGGCGAAATCACCTTGACGGGTGGACTGGAGTAGTTTGAGATCAAACGAACCAGGATAAAAATATCGTGTTCATTGCATTGATTTTCAGTTTTACAATTCAACCCCCCCTTCTTGTGTTTTTCACCTCTTCAGACCCGACTTGATCAATTGAACTTAATTGACGAGAAGAGACTTACTGCTGTTTGCTATGGTCAGGCGTAACAAAAACGGATGATCAATGCATTCAACAAGAAATTCAGGCGACAAGTGTATCAAGTTGGGGATCTCGTGATCAAGCGCATCATCTTGCCACAAAGTGATCCCAGGGGCAAATGGACTCCTACCTACGAAGGACCATTTGTGATCAAAAACATCTTTTCTGGTGGGGCATTGATCTTAACCACCATGGACGATGACGACCTGCCTCACCCTGCGAACACAAACATAGTCAAAAGATACTACGCATAAATGACCCGCTAGGTTGACACACCTAGGCAAAAAAGGGCATCCCGGTGAATCGAAAACCCGAAAGGGCGGTTCAGGGAAAATTTAGGGATAAAATAAAAAAATTTGTACACCCGGAAAGTTGAAAACCCGAAAGGGTGACTTGGGCAAAAAAGGGTTTCCCGGTGGATCGAAAACCCGAAAGGGCGGTCCAGGCAAAAGTTAGGGAACTAAAGCGTATGACTATGTCTCGTCGGATCATTTTAAGGACAATCTCTTCACGGACAAGCTCTGGGCTTCTGATCAACTCAATCATCTTTTGACGAAGCAACGAATGGACAAGATATTCAGAGTTACGAAGGCTATAGCATAATGGGAACCCCATGGAATTTTTACACATAGCCATCTTTCTTTGTATAAATGTTTCTCATTTTTATGACAACGTTCTCTTACTAGGATGTCTGTCTCCTTTGTACAAAATACTTACACAAAGTTAATACAAAGATACTTCAAAGTGCAGAAAACTATTTGTCTTTTCCTTTTTACACTTGTGTTTTATTTGAAAACGTCCAATGATTTATTAATGAGCATATGCATTTGAATATAATCACTGTTTACAAATAAACGATTTGGAAAAGATTAATTACTGACAGGTTGAAAGTATAGGAAAACGTCTTTAGGCTATTCCAGGGGCAATCCCTACAGTACATCATTAAGGTCCCCAGCGGAGCTAAAACTTCAACCTTTAAACCCCAGTGGAAATCCTCCAGTTTCCTCAAATTCCCCTGCGAGTTATTTTAAAACCTGATAATTTCCCAGCAAGTTGCTTTGAAGCCTGACAACTAACCAGACGACAACTTCGAATAATTCCCCAGTAGATTGGCATACAACCCAAACTCCTGATTTCCCCAGCAGGATAGCTACTCCCCAGCAATATAGCTACTCCCCACAGAGTTTTCACTACTCCCCAACAGGATAAACTTCTTCCCCGCAGAGTTTTTATCAATTCTCAATAGAATGAAGTCTGCCATCCCCAGCCATAGTCATCAAAGTTCTCGGGATTCCCCAAGCAGTTTTCCCAAGCAACACTTGGCATTATTCTCACAACAGAATGTTTATCGTCCTCCAACTTCAAAGACATGGAGGATCTCTATATCCCTAGAGAAGTCAGGATTTCCCTTAATCCTCAACAGTCAAGGATTTATCTTCCCCGACAGCAGTCAAGGGTTTTGTTATCCCCAGCTGTCAGGGATTTATTTTCCTCATCAATACAGCGAATCAGCTTACATGCACACACATTACACTCATATATCATAAACATTGATAAAACACATTTTATTGCATCATACATTTCATGCAACATAACTTTGTGTTTCAGCTAACATTTTACCCTTTTTCAGGATAAGATTAACAGCTATCTTTAACAAATATTCAAAGATTTCAGATACAGTACGGATACACTCCAGACATGGAATTCATTCTGTTACTCATTCAGATCTCTTATTCAGATACAGTACGGATACAATCCAGACACGAAAGTCATTCTGTTACTCATTCAGATCTCTTATTCAGATACAGTACGGATACACTCCAGACACGGACGTCATTCTGTTACTCATTCAGATCTCTTATTCAGATACAGTACGGATACACTCCAAACACGGAAGTCATTCTATTACTCATTCAGAATTCAAAGTCAAGATACAGTACGGATACACTCCAGACACGGAAGTCATTCTGTTACTCATTCAGAATTCAAAGTCAAGATACAGTACGAATACACTCCAGACACGAAAGTCATTTTGTTATCATTCAGAATTCAAAGTCAAGATACAGTACGGATACACTCTAGACACGGAATTCATTATGTTACTCATTCAGAATTCAAAGTCAAGATACAGTACGGATACACTCCAGACACGGAAGTCATTATATTACTCATTCAGAATTCAAAGTCAAGATAGAGTACGGATACGCTCCAGACACGGAAGTCATTTTATTACTCATTCAGACCTCAACCTCATGATACAGTCTAGATACGCTCAAGACACAGTTGCCATTCTGTCACTCATTCAAATTTTTCCCTAACTTCAGATACACTCCAGACACGGAAGTCATTCTGTTACTCATTCAGAATTCAAAGTCCAGATACAGTACATATACACTCCAGACACGGAAGTCATTCTGTTACTCATTCAGAATTCAAAGTCAAGATACAGTACAGATACACTCCAGACATGGAAGTTATTCTGTTACTCATTCAAAATTCAAAGTCAAGATACAGTACGGATACACTCCAAACACGGAAGTCATTCTGTCACCTATTCAAGATACTGTCCAGATACGCTCCAGACACGGAAGCCATTATGTCACTTATTCATATTCAAATCTCTAGATACAACTCAGATACGTTCCAGATACAGATACCATTATGAGGTTCATTCTCCAGATACAGATGGAATCTACAAGCCCATCTCCAATAAGATTCAATCACCTTTCCAAATGGCATCTTTAAGCCCATTCCCTTAACTACTTCATCAAGTGCAAATTTACAGACACTCTAGTGTCCAATCATCTTTTACCTTCGAGTCACGAACGGAAAAAATCGCCAATTTAACTCTCCAGGTTCAAGAAGATTGAACAGGGGCAGCTGTTTTACCCCTAAATTTTCCCTCTCATTTTATCAAGATTCTCCTTACAAGACTTCTTGGACTCAAGACCAGATTAGGGTTTGCTCGGCTCAAGACCTCATCTTGCACTGATGACCTGAAATTAGGGTTTGAGTTTGCACAGAGATTTTTGGACTTTCAATGCCTCATGTGACTTTCATACTTCATGTTGGACCTCTCTCTAATATTTCTCATACCAAGTTTCAAGCCTTGAATCACATTTTGGACCAGTCAATTGGATAGTTGACCTAAAAATCAACTGTATTGGGGAAAAAGTCAACCATGGCCAATTTACAGTCAAACCTCATAATTTTTTATCCACATCAACATTATAGACTCATATGAACCATTTGATCAAGTTTGGACCCTAACTCCTCAAGAAATTTGATCAGATCTTCAAAAGGGCAAAATGGTCATTTTTAGGGTTTTGACTGAGGAAGGGCAATTTCTGATTTTTTTACCTAGCCAGTGGCCAATTGGGTTCAAACATGGTTTCAAGGACTCAATGGCATCATCTTGAACTAATCACAAGGTTCAAAAGATCTCAAATGCATTGGATTGACAGATGAATTTTCTAGTCAACTGATCAAAAATCAATTGTACACTGAAAAGTCAAACTTTGACTTTTTGGTCAAAATCAAGTGCCAAGGGTCATATTTCATCAAGATGTGTCAAAACATGAAACTTGTTCACCAAGAAACTTAAATTTGGAAATTAGGGTTTAAGTTTGAAATTTTTCATAACTTGGAAATTTTCTAAGTGTTGAAAATTTCTTATTTTTCCCCAACTTTTCCCAACTTTTTCACCATGATGCAATTGGATTCAAAGAAAACTTTCAACATGAAAGTTGTAGTCCTCCACAAAATCTACAACTTTGATTCACAAAGTTTTCCAAAATGATGTTTGGATCTCAAGTTATGATTTTGTGAGTAGGGGTCCATAAACTTTTTAACTTAGTGAAATTTTGCCCTAGTTTAGGCAGATTTTTGACCTAACTTCATGGCAATTTTTCACCTAGTTCCAAGAGGTATCTTAAAATTCATTTCAAAGATGTATTGTAGAGCATGTTACAAGCTTTCCAAAATGTCCAAGAACTCTCCAAGATCCTTTATGGTTATGGAGAATCGAAGAAATGAAAATGGCAATTTATCACTTTTGTTCAAGGCATTTTCACAATGTTACAAGTTGCAAATCAGTTTCAAACATGCTTGTACTTGGTATTACAGGTCCTAATCTTTTCTACACTCCATAATTGAATGCTAACACATTGGATATTGGCTTTATTCTGACCTATGGAGCTTTGCACAATGAATTAATCCAAAAATGGCATAAAGTGCATAATACCATTTTGATAAAGCATGATTTTTGCAATTTTGTAATTCTTGAGCCATGGACCTGATCTTTGGTTGCAAGAAAGATCCACAAACATCATAAAAAGTTTACCAACTCTATGTAGTACATAAGCTAGCAAGTACAAGCTTTTGCATTGTCACTTCAAAACTTTTCTTCAAAAGCAAGAAACTTGCAAAAGTCATTAGAACTCGTGTATCTGATAAAAGCAAGCCTTGGTATCATTTCAAACAAGCTCAGAACTTTGTTGCAAGCCTAAGCACGAATTCACAACATCCCAAACACTCAAAAACACCATTTTCTGCCCAAACAGGGCAGTCTCTGCAAATCAATTGCCAACTAAAAATTTGCTCGTGCATTTTGCCTTTCAACCCTTGAAACATCTTTCCTACATCACATCCAAGCTATCCAGGCCCCTGTTTTGCAAATGTGTGCCCTATTTCAAGCTTCATCATTTTCACTTTGCAAGGTTACAAGTTAGCTCGTGCAAGGAGTTTCAGCCATCTACAAGGCAAGCTGAGCATTGGAGAAGCTTGATGGAACCTCAAGGAAGCTCACAAGAACTTCAGGTCTCACTCAAAGTTCCCACATTGCCATATCTAAACTCAACTGAACAAGGTATTTGTCAAGTTTCTATCTCTCTATTTATGCATCCTTAAGCTTAGGTTTGTGAAGCAAAAATGTAGTCCTCAACATGCTTAAGCTGTACATATGTGTAGATTCCATTTATATTAACTGAGCTAAGAGTATTTGGATGTTGAACATGCTAAAAAAACTAGGTCAGAAATTAGGGCCATTAAAATTATCCTTGGTCGTTTAGAGTTAGGTCATGTTTTTTATATCATTGGAATCGTGATTAAAAATACTACAAGTTTCATGTTACAACTTTTTGATTTTATGCAAAGAATAGCAAGATACAGGTTGAAGAGGAAACACGCGCGTTTGTTGTCTGGAGGTCAGGGACGAAGTTAGCTTGGGCTTGGGCTTGCTGTCTCTACTTTTTGCACCCCCCCCCTTTTTACTTTTGCACCCCCCTGATTCATATTTTGTTATTTTTCATATTTTCTTGTTATTTTTATGATTATTGACTTTATTTATTTTTTCTGAACATTAAAAAATTCCAAAAAATATTTTCTTAATTTTTTGCATTTTATTTGATTTTTTATCTTATTTTTTGCATATAAAAATAGTTTTATTTTAATAAATAGAAACCTTTTTCTTAAAATAATTTGTAAATAATATAAAAATATCATACATTTTATTTTATTATTTTTTCACACTTAAAATACTATTTTATACATATTTCATTTTTTCTAACATTTTGTACATATTATTATTATTTTTCTTGAATAAAAATGAATAATATAGAATATATTTCTTTTAAACAAAAATTAGGGTTTCTTCACCCTTTCAAAAATAATCACAATATTTTTCTTATTTCAGACTTAAAAAATTTATTTTTCACATACATAAAATAAATTTTAAAAAAAACATTTTGCATCCATACATTTTATTTGCATATTTAAATATTTGTTTATTTATTTATTGTACCATAAATTCAATTGGGTTGTAATAGTAAATTAGGGTTTTATTTTGTGCAAATATCCCCCATTCAAAACTTGTATCCCCCTTCCCATAATATTGTTGTAATAGTTTAGATTTACTTTACGCAATTTATCGCTTTCATATACCATGATAGTAAACTAGGGTTTTGAATGAAAATACCAAAAATCAAACAAATAGCTTGACCTAAATACAAGACAAAATGCATGAAAAATGACAACACATTGCACACAAACACCTCTAGGGTTTCACCCACTTTGTTTCTTTAAAAATGGCCATGGTATGCATGCTAGGTATCTTGGCAAAACAAAGCAAAACAAAAGATCATAGTCCCTCGATGAAGCTAGACTTGGTTGCCTAAAAAACAAATGATCTAAGTCCCTTAAAACAAGCTAAGATACTTGGCATCATTGCTATCATGGTCATACAATGACCCATGCCCGTCCCGTTTAACATCCAAAGATAGGGTTGTTTACCAAATGCAATGGTAAAACAACAATGTCAAAGGAATAAAAATGTACAAGAAATACTTTTGAGTAGGTAGATAGCTTCTAGTTACTTGATCAATTTGCAAACCATCATTGCTATTTTCAAACACACACATATTTCAAAAACATTTCCAAACAACTTTCAAAAACATTGAAACATTTTTCAAAAGACAAACATCTTTGTATACATTCTTACGAACGAGAATCATTACAAAGATTGCCTAAACAAAGGCCTCTTTTCAAAATACTTTCAAAACCACACAAAGCACCATTTCAAACAATTGGAAAAGCAAAGCAAGTGATCTAAACAAGTAACTAAGAGCCCATGGATAACCATGGATGAAAAGGGTGCTAGCACCTTCCCTTTTCATAATCTACCCCCCGAACTCAAGAAAACATCTCAAAGGTCTTTCCTGTGCTTTTTGACCTTTCCTTTGGATAAAATAAAAAGTTGGTGGCGACTCTTGCTAAACCGAAACATTTGCGAACACAAACGCAAAACCTTAAGTCAGTTTTCCCACCGTATCACAAGAGACACCTCTTTTTTTATCTTCCAGATATTTAGGGAAATTTCTCTTCCAGTGCCCTTTGGCCTTACAGTAGAAACAATCATGCTCAGCGGCCACCTTTACTTTAGGTGTGATTTCCTTTGGTGGAACAACTGTTTTTGCCTTCTGTTGTACCCCAAAATTTGCCCTCCCATATTCCTCAAGATATGATCCTCAAATGGTTCAAGATTGCTCAAGGGTTGTACAGTCAAATCACCTCCTAAGACAGCTGAAATTAGGGTTTTGATTCTTTCAAGGAATTTGGGGTTTCAATGGTTCAATCAAGTCTCATAGGCCTATATACATTCTCAAGCATCTACATGACAAGTTTCAAGACTCACAATGCCAATTTGCACAGTCAAAAGCTCCATTTGATCCAGAGTTCATTGCAAGGGCAAAATGGTCATTTTGTAGTTAAAAGTCAGGATTTTTGGTCACCATCTTATTTTGAGTACACAATCATCATTTGATCAAGTCTTGATCATGATTCCACAAGCATAGCTCAAAAATCATCAAGGTGCAAAAACTTACTATTTTTGGACAGTAGAAAAGTCAATTGTATATTGACCAAGGCATAACTTTTTCATGGTTCATCAGAAAAATTCCATCCAATGCTCATTTTGAAGGGGACGCAATTTTCTACAATCCATCTTCACACTCCAAGTTCAATAAATGCACTCACAAGAAGTTACCAATTTTGACATTATAGGTCAATTTCAAAAGTCAACAAAAGTACACTTTGAGTCAAAGGCCATAACTTGAGATTGGTAAATCCAAATGACATGGGACCAAAGGCATTGGTTATAGGACTTCCAGAGCTTTCCAAAATGTCCAAGAACATGGTCATATGATCAAAATTGAGCAAGTTGTGCATTGGAGAAGTTGGGAAATTTTCATGAATTTGCAAAAGTCAACTTTGCTCAAAACACCTTCTTTTTGCTAATGGGCCTCAAATCTCTTCTTGAAACTTCATCCATGGCCTATGCACGACCCATCAAGCTTAACTGAATTTATTTTCTTATTTTTATTGATTAATTGGATTTTTAATTGATATTAATTCATTTAATTAATTTAAATTGTAGGAAAATGCAAGATTTGATTTTTCAATCAATTTGTGAAGCAAATAGGGTCAAGATATGCTGGAAAATTCGTGCACAAGTCAAAGATACAAAAATCTCCAAATTTGGCAACATTTTCCAATCATGAAAAATCAAAAATATTTGATTTTCAATCAAAGATTTAATCATCATTGCACATGGATTTTTGCCCAGCTCTTGACCTAATTCAGTTGCCTTATATATATGCAAGCAAACCCTAACCTAATGGACGTGAGAAAACTGCAGAAACAGCCATAGCATATTGAAAAAATTCCAAGAAAATTGAAAACTGATTTTTGCATTTTAGGGCGATTCAAGTTTTTTTGTTGATTCTAATACACTGCAGGAAGTGTCAGGAGTGTTTTGCAATCCAATTCAAGCGTTAAAGCTCAAAGAATCAAAGAACACAGTGTCATGATTTTCCTTCTTTATTCAAAATCGTATTTCGTAATTCATGCATATTTAACATGTTCTTGTGATTGATTTGTGTTTCTAGGAACCATACGAAGCTAATGGTATCATTTAATTGAACTATAACTCCCTGAATCACAAGATGCCATGGACGATTTTTTAGGGTTCTTGAGTTTTCAGTTGGGGCTTTCTGAACCAGGCAAAATTAGGACTCATGAGATATATGAGTGAAATCGTGAGAACAAGACGATCAAGAATCATACCTCGCGAAATATTTATATTCATCATTCTTCTATTCGCTATTTTTGATTACAGGAATTAGTGGGGGTTAAAAACCCCCGCTATCTAATATTATTTGTACAGGTACAAACGAAGAAGACGAGGACGTGTTAGCATCTCATTGGCGTGTTTGAAAAGCGCGCATTATTTTTCTTTTTACAACATATTGAGTTGATTGCCAATATAATAATTGCTTATCATTATAATAATAAAAGGACGCAGGTGGTGGAGTGGTAAACATGTTGATCTGGAAGCATTGGGACCTGGGTTCGAATCCCAGGTCCCCCAAAACGTTTATCCTATTTTGCTTCATAAAATCACATGCAGGTTTCAAAAGAGGTTCTACCATGTGCTTCAAATTTCCAGGCGCCAGGTGTCTCCAAGCCTGGATCCAGTGGCCAAAGATGATGACTACCATGCTCCCTAGTCCACAGGCGTGCAGATAATCTCAAAAGTCAAACAGGCTTGAGCATTATTGGGCTTCAAAATTCCAAAGACACCTCCAAACTGGGCCAGCACCCCCCTGAGTTTATTTTTCTTTTCCTTTTTATTTTTTATTTTTACTTTAATTGTTTTTACTATTATTAATTATTATTATTTTCACTAACCAAAATAATTAACATTTTTTTTAATAAATTCAGAAAACTAAAAAATATAATATTTTTATTTATTAAATTTAATTAGTTATTTTGTAAATAAATACTAACATAATTAATTTAGTTTTTTAATTAAGTTAATTTCAATATTTTCAAAATAAATAAAATTAATATAGAATTAGGGTTTTTGATGACTTTTGATCATGCTTTTTTTATTTATTTATTTCCTAAAAAACATAAAAAAAAACTCAAAAATATTTCTTATTAATTAATTAGTTTTAGGTTTTAATTTAATTAAATGCAAAATAACAAAAAAAATCCTTCTTTCTCAAAAAAGGGTCAAAACCCTAAGGACTTCTCCGATTCAATTTTCTCTCGCGCGTATGTTTGTTTTATTAATTTTTTGATCCATATTTATGTAATTGCTCCGAGGATGTAATAGCTTTAATTAGGACCCTTTTTATCGCTTTTATTTATTTCCCGCAATTTACTTTTCAAGGGTTGTTTTTGGCAATGTAAATACCCGACGCCTTGTAATAGCGTAGATTTACTTTCCGTAATAATTAACTGCTAGATGTATGTTAACTAGGCTATGCATGACAAGACTTATCCCTAAAATAAAATCAATCATAGCTCACCATAATATGTGCAAAGATAACATAAACTGAAACTTGACACACTCGCACATGCCACTCCTAGGGTACGCCTCACTTGGTTGCCTCGACGTGGTCATTGAGTATAGGGTGTTTTAGAGGTCGCCCTCCTGTCTAAAGATCAAAAAGTTGCCTCGAAACGGTTGCCTCGATAAAAAATGATCTAAGACGTTAGGGTTACCACTAAGGCGTCCTACCATTGCTTTAGTAACCACATGTCCCTAAAATCGAATTGACCCGAAAACTCCAATGACAGGGCTACATACTTTTCAATAGTGGGATAGTACTGTCTAAAGGACATTTACACAGCTTAATTTCCTTTGAGTAGGTAGAGGTTCTCAGGTACTTGCTCTTTCAAAACAAAAATACTTTTCGCACTTACACTTTTCTGACAAAAGTTTTCAAACAACACTTCATACACTCTTGAGGACAGATACAAGAGTTAAATCGAAGTTTTCAAACAAAACTCTTTTCAAAACCCACAAACACAAGAAAAGCAAAACATTTTTGAAAACATAGTGAGCAAGTACCTAAGAGCCCGTGGATAACCACGGATAGAAAGGGTGCTAACACCTTCCCTTTCTATAATCTACCTCCCGAACCCGAGAAACATCTCGAAAAGGAATTTTGCTGTGCTTTTGTCCTTTCCTTGTTGGAGAAAATAAAAGACGGTGGCGACTCTTGCTTACCGCGACATTTTGCTAAACGCAAACGCGAACCAGCATTTCAAAACAGTCAGTTCTATTTCCATCGATCATAGAACTGGCGACTCTGCTGGGGACTCTATAAGTGAGGTGTACCTTAGGATTAGATCACTTGTGTTTTCAATTGTATGCTTTGTATGCTTTGTATGCTTTAAAATTTGTGGGCTTGTATCGGAGTTTTATAGATCCTAACCCGGATCTGGGGATACCCTTTAGGTAAGTAGCAATAAACTGTGAGGGACCTGTCTGGCGTAGACCGACACGTGTGAAGCAGTAGCTACGTTGGTGTGACACCTTGGTCTGTACCGATATCCCTTGTGTTGGAACGAGGAGAATATGGGTCTTCTGAGGAGTCGTTAAGCACCAACTGACCTTAGCACCTTAAATTGACCAACTTGGCCATAGAACAGTAGCAGTATGCTACACTCATTGAGACTAAACTCTCGCGATGGTTCCGGCCGCAAGAAAAGGTTGCCAAACTGGAATTATGACCGATTGAGGGTAGTCAGTGATATTGAGATCCTCTAGAACCCGGTTACTATTTTTAGGACAGGTCTTAACCAACTAAACTGAAAGAGGGTAATACCTAAACTCCATGCCATCCTAAACTTAAGGCTGTTTGTGTGACTTGTGTGCCTTCAAACTTGAACTACTTGCACATTCTTGTTATCTGACAACATGAGTTCCTTGCAGGTTTTGTTTACAGTCCTCATCTAACAATTTGGATTAATTGCAGGGCTTATTTACATCACCTCACACGCATAGCATACACATCATAACATCATACCATAGCATTTTCCTTAACCATTTCAAGAATCTCAAAGGTTTGTGATGCAGGTCATGATGAACCAAATGTCTAGCAAGGGGCAAAGGGGATTTATTTTCCTCTAGCCAAGGTTGTTTGGAGATCAAAACATGATAACTTGAGTCAGGGGCTATGACCCACTCGATATGGTGAGCTTGACTCTTGAAGAAGGACTCTTAATAACATGAAGTTTCTTCAATCAAGCTGCAAAATTCAAATTCTAACAAGTTTCTTTGTTTACCCCACGAGATCCTTGAAAACATTGCATACATATCATACATATCATTGCATTACAGGTACCATTACAGGTCTCTTATCTTCTTCGCTGTTTATTTCAGCAATCATCATGTCTACTGAACCTACCACTGAACAAGCTATCAAGGCCCTCCAGGCCCAGAATGCCCAGTTCCAAGAGTTGGTTATGAGCCTATCCCAGGGTCAACAGGATTTGAAGACTCTGATTTTGAAGGAGAGGAAGAAGAAGAAGAAGAGGACCGTCTTGTTCAACACTGGACGTAGATTTGGGAATGGACTGCAGAATGAGGTTGAGCTGACTACCTCATCTGTAGGGAAAGACAGCCTACAAGAGAGAAGGGTTCCTAGTCCCGTGGTCTCCGACAACGAGACGGATTATGATAAAGAACAGTACCCTCCTGCTGAGGATATGTATAAACAGTTGGAGGACCGCTTAAGTGCTATGGAGATACAGAATGTGCCCGGGTTGGACTTTGGAGACCTAGGCCTATCCTTTGGGGTGGTGATTCCCCACAAATTCAAGGCACCTGCCTTTGCCAAATATGACGGAGCTTCCTGTCCAAAGCTGCACCTCCGGTCATTTGTAAGGAAGATCCAACCTCACACAGCTGACAAGAATTTGTGGATCCATTTCTTTCAGGATAGTCTTTCATGGACTCAACTCAAATGGTTCTATCAGCTGGATGGGGCCAGTATCCGTAACTGGGAAGATTTGGCTACTGCGTTCTATAAGCAGTATCAGTATAATTCCGACCTCGCTTCTATGCGTACCTAACTCCAGGGTATGTCACTAGGGACGGGTGAAGGATTTAAAGAATATGCTCAAAAGTGGAGAGACCTTGCCGGAAGGGTGCAGCCACCTTTAATTGATCGTGAACTCGTCGATATGTTTTTGGGGACCCTGTCTGGTCCATTCTTTAATCATCTGATTGGAAACTCTTCATCCAGGTTTACAAACCTTATCTTGACTGGGGAAAGAATTAAAGCTGGCATCAAAAGTGGGAAGATTCAAGAAGCTACACCTTCCGATGCTCAGAAAAAGCCCTACAACAGGAAGAAACAGTCCAATGATGTGTATGGTCAAAAGAGTCATCATGACCAACGTGTTGGAGAAATCTTGATCTCTAATCCTACGCCTGCTCAACAAAGACAGGGGCATCAACGTAAGGAGGTCGCACCTAAAAGACAATTCACTAAGATCAACATGTCACTGACTCAAGCGCTACAGCAAATGTTGAAGGCAGGGCTGATTACATTAAGGGCTCCTCTCCGGAATCCAAACACTTCCGCTCCTACCTATCATCCCAATTAAAGGTGTGCATACCACTCTGACAGTCCGGGACATGACACAAACAACTGTTGGGCCCTGAAGAATAAGGTTCAAGACATGATTGATGCCAAAGAAATCCAGTTTGACCCTCCAGAGACTCCAAACATAATCACTGCTCCTATGCCAAATCATTAAAGGCTTTTGTTTTATTTGAATTTTCAAGTTGTATTTTTCTTTGCTTATTCAAACAATTATTGTCATGGCAAACTTTTTAATTTCATTAATGCATCGCATATGTCTGTGTTGAATCAATCCATTCGTATTCACTATATTCAAATTACTTTGTGTGATGATTAACTCGCGATTAAAAAATTCTAAGCCTTTAGAGGGAGGATGACGAAAACGATACCACGATCTTTACAGTATGCTTTTGAACAGACCCCGCTGACGATGTACAGGCATTGTTTCAAATCCTAAACAATGGAGTTATAAGGAAGATAATCCCTAGTCAACCCTTTGAGCCAAAGAAGTTGGAGTTTTTTTTCTTTTCACAAAAAATTAAAACCCTTAATCATAACCTGGGGCAGGGTAGTTTTCTCAGTTGATCCAGGTGCACAATGAATGGCATCAAAGGAGTCCTTCAGAAAACAAAAGACGGTGTTGGTTCCCTATAATCGTCAGGACAAGCAGTCGTTATCTTTCAAAAAACAAAAGCCCGACAAGTCAAAACCTATGAAGGGGACTTACAAAAACTGGGGCATCCTGCTGACTGTAATCATAAAAGGAACAGTTCAGGCAAAAGACAGGGATAATAAAATCAAAAAGAGGTCCTACAAACTCTCAACAAAAATGACTGCCTGTTCAAAATAAATTGTCAATATCTGAACCACCACTGCAATATCAGAGCAAAGACTCAAACAAGATCTAATGCACGATTAGCTGAGTTTAGGATCGAAGAACATCACGAAGAGCGGGTGGGTACAAATAAATTTTGAGCCTTTATCCTTTGTTTCTTAAACCGTGAACCAGGCCACGTTATCACCCTTAAAAAGTCCTAGCTGAAGCATGGGTTAGTTTGAAAGCATACTGTTACAAAAGGTATCCTGACTCCTGTAGGGCTTGCTGTAAAATCCTGAGTTGACATCACATTTTACCAAAAAATTCGCTTGTTTTTATTGAAAACTGCATTTTCAAAAACTTCAAGACAGACATAAGCTTTGCATTTTTAAAATAACATTGTTTGCATATGACTATTTGTTCAAACAGCAGAGAAATTCGCACGACGAATATCTAGTGAACAAACGCCTTCTCAATAAAAAGAGTCACCTCAAGTGGAAAAAACACTTCCAACCAAGGGGCACGACATGAGTATTATCCATCATCTGGGGCAGTCAAGTCAAGATTCAAGGACTCTCTGAAGACGCCAAATAGCCAGGGGCAAATCTCCATCTGAATCATTTGGGGCATTGGACGTGAGTTCCAGCAACGAATCTTGCATGATCAGACATCTTCTGGTAGTATGGCGACACAACACTACCGACAGTGACAAATCCCTGCACTCTGAAAACGTGGACATAGTCAAAAAAATACTACGCATAATCAAAGACCCGCTAGGTCGACTGGCCTAGGCAAAAATAAGGGCTTCCCGGCGAACCAAAAGGGTTCGGGAAAAAATAAGGGATGAAAATAAAAAAATCTGTACACCCGGCAAGTCGAAAACCTGAAAAGGCGGCTTGGGCAAAAAAGGGGTATCCCGATGGACTAAAAACTCGAAAGGGCGGTCCAGGCAAAAGTTAGGGATCAAAAGCGTATGACTATGTCCCGTCATCTCGTCACTTGCCTACCAGAAGAAGATTTGTCAATCGGCAGTTATCAAGCACCTCATAGGCCTTCTTCTCCCGCAGAAACTAGGGCAATAAGAATTGTCCGAACTGTACAAGTTGCTCTGTTCACCAGGTACCAAGGTATATATTCAGCTGAAGAATATGACCAAGATACCTTCACTCCCCAAGAGTAAGACAGTAATGGTAGTTCTCCCCAACGAGACTTACAACCATGAACAAATCATCAATACTCTCCCCAAGCAGAGTTGGTCTATCATCACCCCTAAAAAGGTTGGGTATCCCCAGTAGATCTGAATATTCCCCAGCGGAGTATACAGATATTCCTCAGCAAGCAGTCCAGTGCAGTCTAAAAAGCTTCCCCACCGGAGTTGAATCATCTTCCCCAGTAGATTCTGGAAGCTTTGTCCCCTGCAGAGTACAAATGCATCTCCCCAGCCAAATTCAAAGGTTATCCCTCACCAGAGTCTAACTGGGTTATCCTCAGCAAGTTGCAACTGAAAGATCATCCCCAGTGAAGTTCTTTTTATCCCCAGCGAAGTTCATCATCGAAATCCCCAACAAAGTTCATCATCAAAATCCCCAACAAAGCTTATCAACGGAATCCCCAACGGAGTTATCATTAAAATCTCAGCGAAGCATCTTTTCCCCACAGAGTAATTCCCCGTGGAGCAATCTCTTCATCAAGTTTATTCCCCAACGGAGTTCTTTTCTCCTACAGGTTTATTCACACAATCATCTTCGTTCATCATCCTCAGCGGAAACGAAGAATTCAACATCATTCTCCAGCAGCTCTGGGATTTATCTTCCCCAGCTAAAAACAGCACATTTCCATACATCATGATACATGCATATACGCATCATATCACACGATCTCATTTATATTGAGAACATCATTGCTTGATCCATCTCATGCATTGCATGTGACTGACCTTTACCTTTAAGGAAAGATGCAGTTAAGTTCTCAGCTTAGTCGAAGATCTGACCAGTTCTTAAATCTCAATCGGATTATCCTCGGTTGAAGTTCAGATAAGGTTCTCAATCTCGATAGTTTCTCTACATCATAGGGTGGACAAGTACTGTAACCTCAACGGTATACTCCATTGAGCACAAGTCAGTTCCTAGATCTTGATGATTTCCTCCGTCATACTCCATTGAGCAAGAGATGGTTCAGATGTGACCCAGATATGGCGACATTTTGATACTTATTCCAGATTTCCTTCTAGAGATAGTTCAGATGTGACCCAGATTTGGCGACATTCCGATACTTATTCCATATTTCCTTCTAGAGATAGTTCATATGTGACCCAGATTTGGCGACATTTCGATACTTATTCCAGATTTCCTTCTAGAGATAGTTCAAATGTCACCCAGATTTGGCGACATTCTGATACTTATTCCAGATTCCTTCTAGAGATGGTTCAGATGTGACCCAGGCATGGAGACATTCTGATACTTATTCCAGATTTCCTTCTAGAGATAGTTCAGATGTGACCCAGATTTGGCGACATTTCGATACTTATTCCAGATTTCCTTCTAGAGATAGTTCAGATGTGACCCAAGCATGGAGACAGTCTGATACTTATTCCATATTCCTTCTAGAGATGGTTCAGATGTGACCCAGACATGGCGACATTCTGATACTTATTCCAGATTCCTTCTAGAGATGGCTCAGATGTGACCCGGACATGGCGACATTCTGATACTTATTCTAGATTCCTTCTAGAGATGGTTCAGATGTGACCCAAGCCTGGAGGAATTCTGATACTTATTCCAGATTCCTTCCAGAGGCAGTTCAAATGTGACCCAGATATGGCGACATTCTGATACTTATTCCAGATTCATTCAGGAGACAGTCCAGATATGATCCAGATTCGGATGTCATTTTGTCACTCATTCAGATACAGTATGGATACACCCCAGACACGACGATCATTCTACTACCCATTCAGACTTCAGCAATTAGATACAGACTAGATGCGCTCCAGAAGCCATTCTATTTCTCATTCAAATTAAACTATCAACTTCAAGTGCAGATACACTCCAGACACGGAAGTCATTCTGTCACTTATCCAAATCCCAGTTACAGTACAGATACGTTCCAGATTCGGGTATCATTCTGCCACTCATTCAAGCACAGTTCAGATACGATCTAGATCCGGATGTCATTCTGTCACTCTCTCAAATGAAGTCTAGATACGATACAGATTCGGATGTCATTTTGTCACTCATTTTTCTGAAGACAACCTGTCAATAAAGACAAAACTACCAACCAACAATCTCTAGGTGGCATCTATAAGCCCGTCCTCCTATCCATCATCTTTCCAAATGGCATCTGTAAGCCCATTCCCGACATCACATGCTGATACTACACCATGCGAGTGCAAATTTCTGGGCACTTTAGTGTTCAATCATCTTCCACCTTCGGATCACGAAAGGCACGCAAGCCAATCTACATCCTCAGGTTTAAGAAGATTAAACAGGGGCAACTATTGTACCCCAAAATTTTCCCTCCCATATTCCTCAAGATATGATCCTCAAATGGTTCAAGATTGCTCAAGGGTTGTACAGTCAAATCACCTCCTAAGACAACTAAAATTAGGGTTTTGATTCTTTCAAGGAATTTGGGGTTTTAAATGGTTCAATCAAGTCTCATAGGCCTATATACATTCTCAAGCATCTACATGACAAGTTTCAAGACTCACAATGCCAATTTGCACAGTCAAAAGCTCCATTTGATCCACAGTTCACTGCAAGGGAAAAATGGTCATTTTGCAGTCAAAAGTCAGGATTTTTGGTCACCATCTTATTTTGAGTCCACAATCATAATTTGATCAAGTCTTGATCATGATTCCACAAGCATAGCTCAAAAATCATCAAGGTGCAAAAAGTTACTATTTTTGGACAGCAGAAAAGTCAATTGTATCTTGACTAGGGCATAACTTTTTCATCGTTCATCAGAAAAATTCCATCCAATTCTCATTTTGAAGGGGATGAAATTTCCTACAATCCATCTTCACACTCCAAGTTCAAGAAATGCACTCACAAGAAGTTACCAATTTTGACATTATAGGTCAATTTTAAAAGTCAACAAAAGTACACTTTGAGTCAAAGGCCATAACTTGAGATTGGTAAATCCAAATGACATGGGACCAAAGGCATTGGTTAGAGGACTTCTAGAGATTTCCAAAATGTCCAAGAACATGGTCATATGATCAAAATTGAGCAAGTTGTGCATTGGAGAAGTTGGGAAATTTTCATGAATTTGCAAAAGTCAACTTTGCTCAAAACACCTTCTTTTTGCTAATGGGCCTCAAATCTCTTCTTGAAACTTCATCCATGGCCTATGCACGACCCATCAAGCTTAATTGAATTTATTTTCTTATTTTTATTGATTAATTGGATTTTTAATTGATATTAATTCATTTAATTAATTTAAATTGTAGGAAAATGCAAGATTTGAATTTTCAATCAATTTGTGAAGCAAATATGGTCAAGATATGCTGGCAAATTCGTGCACAAGTCAAAGATACAAAAATCTCCAAATTTGGCAACATTTTCCAATCATGAAAAATCAAAAATATTTGATTTTCAATCAAAGATTTAATCATCATTGCACATGGATTTTTGCCCAGCTCTTGACCTAATTCAGTTGCCTTATATATATGCAATCAAACCCTAACCTAATGGACATGAGAAAACTGCAGAAACAACCATAGCATATTGAAAAAATTCCAAGAAAATTGAAAACTGATTTTTGCATTCTAGGGCGATTCAAGTTTTTTTGTTGATTCTAATACACTGCAGGAAGTGTTAGGAGTGTTTTGCAATCCAATTCAAGCGTTAAAGCTCAAAGAATCAAAGAACAATGTCACGGTTTACCTTCTTTATTCAAAATCGTATTTCGTAATTCATGCATATTTAACATGTTCTTGTGATTGATTTGTGTTTCTAGGAACCATACGAAGCTAATGGTATCATTTAATTGAACTATAACTCCCTGAATCACAAGATGCCATGGACGATTTTTTAGGGTTCTTGAGTTTTCAATTGGGGCTTTCTGAACCAGGCAAAATTAGGACTCATGAGATATATGAGTGAAATCGTGAGAACAAGACGATCAAGAATCATACCTCGCGAAATATTTATATTCATCATGCTTCTATTCGCTATTTTTTATTACAGGAATTAGTGGGGGTTAAAACCCCCCGCTATCTAATATTATTTGTACAGGTACAAATGAAGAAGACGAGGACGTGTTAGCATCTCATTGGCGTGTTTGAAAAGCGCGCATTATTTTTCTTTTTACAGCATATTGAGTTGATTGCCAATATAATAATTGCTTATCATTATAATAATAAAAGGACGCAGGTGGTGGAGTGGTAAACGTGTTGATCTGGAAGCATTGGGACCTGGGTTCGAATCCCAGGTCCCCCAAAACGTTTATCCTATTTTGCTTCATAAAATCACATGCAGGTTTCAAAAGAGGTTCTACCATGTGCTTCAAATTTCCAAGCGCCAGGTGTCTCCAAGCCTGGATCCAGTGGCCAAAGATGATGACTACCATGCTCCCTAGTCCACAGGCGTGCAGATAATCTCAAAAGTCAAACAGGCTTGAGCATTATTGGGCTTCAAAATTCCAAAGACACCACCAAACTGGGCCAGCACCCCCCTGAGTTTATTTTTCTTTTCCTTTTTATTTTTTATTTTTACTTTAATTGTTTTTACTATTATTAATTATTATTATTTTCACTAACCAAAATAATTAACATTTTTTTTAATAAATTCAGAAAACTAAAAAATATAATATTTTTATTTATTAAATTTAATTAGTTATTTTTTAAATAAATACTAACATAATTAATTTAGTTTTTTAATTAAGTTAATTTCAATATTTTCAAAATAAATAAAATTAATATAGAATTAGGGTTTTTGATGACTTTTGATCATGCTATTTTTATTTATTTATTTCCTAAAAAACATAAAAAACTCAAAAATATTTCTTATTAATTAATTAGTTTTAGGTTTTAATTTAATTAAATTCAAAATAACAAAAAAATTCCTTCTTTCTCCAAAAAGGGTCAAAACCCTAAGGACTTCTCCGATTCAATTTTCTCTCGCGCGTATGTTTGTTTTATTAATTTTTTGATCCATATTTATGTAATTGCTCCGAGGATGTAATAGCTTTAATTAGGACCCTTTTTATCGCTTTTATTTATTTCCCGCAATTTACTTTTCAAGGGTTGTTTTTGGCGATGTAAATACCTGACGCCTTGTAATAGCGTAGATTTACTTTCCGCAACAATTAACTGCTAGATGTATGTTAACTAGGCTATGCATGACAAGACTTATCCCTAAAATAAAATCAATCGTAGCTCACCATAATATGTGCAAAGATAACATAAACTGAAACCTGACACACTCGCACATGCCACTCCTAGGGTACGCCTCACTTGGTTGTCTCGATGTGGTCATTGAGTATAGGGTGTTTTAGAGGTCGCCCTCCTGTCTAAAGATCAAAAAGTTGCCTCGAAACGGTTGCCTCGATAAAAAATGATCTAAGACGTTAGGGTTACCACTAAGGCGTCCTACCATTGCTTTAGTGACCACATGTCCCTAAAATCGAATTGAACCGAAAACTCCAATGACGGGGCTACCTACTTCTCAATAGTGGGATAGTACTGTCTAAAGGATATTTACACAGCTTAATTTCTTTTGAGTAGGTAGAGTTTCTCAGGTACTTGCTCTTTCAAAACAAAAATACTTTTCGCACTTACACTTTTCTGACAAAAGTTTTCAAACAACACTTCATACACTCTTGAGGACAGATACAAGAGTTAAATCGAAGTTTTCAAACAAAACTCTTTTCAAAACCCACAAACACAAGAAAAGCAAAACATTTTTGAAAACATAGTGAGCAAGTACCTAAGAGCCCGTGGATAACCACAGATAGAAAAGGTGTTAACACCTTCCCTTTCTATAATCTACCTCCCGAACCCGAGAAACATCTCGAAAAGGAATTTTGCTGTGCTTTTATCCTTTCCTTGTTGGAGAAAATAAAAGACGGTGGCGACTCTTACTTACCGCGAGATTTTGCTAAACGCAAACGCGAACCAGCATTTCAAAACAGTCAGTTCTATTTCCACCGATCACACCTTCCCTTGGTAGTGATGTTTATTTAATGGCTTTTTCTTGAACCCTTTCCGTTGTTGATCATAAGAACTTTCTTCCTAGGTTCAACCAAGACAGTTTGCTTAGCAATTTTGAGCTTACCATGCATCACATTAAGGGTCTTACCCAGGGCTCCCATGTGATACATATGCCTAAAACTAGAAAATCCATCATGCAAGGAATAAAGGATCATATATGTAGCTATTTCTTTGTTGTATGGGTTCCTAAGTCGATCCATCCTATCAAATAGGCATATCACGTGGAAAACATGTGGCCCCACTGGTTTCCCTTTTTTGATCTTGCTTTGCAATATAGACTTGAGACTTTTGTATCCCAAAATTTGCTCTCCCATATTTCTCAATACATTTCAAGTGAAGTCCTCAAATTGCTCAAGGTAGTCCAAAGGTTGACCAGACAAACCCTCTCCTAAGGAAGTCTACCTAAAATTAGGGTTTCAGTTTGCATCAAGATTATTGATTCCAAAGGGTCTCAAATGCTCACCATTGTCCTAATATGTTCCCAATATCATCCATGTCAAGTTTCAAGCCTTGTAGAGAAAGTTTGCTCAGTCAATTGCTCAAAAGCCTGAAAATTGACTATGCTAGGGTTAAAGTCAACTGAGGCCCACATACAGTCAAACTTCAATATTTTTGGTCAACATTCTCATTTTGAAGTATTATTCATCAATTGACCAAGGGTTGATCATGATTCCTCAAGGATTGCTCACAATTCATCAAAACCCAAAAGTTGCTAAATTAGGGTTTTGTAGGAAAAGTCAACTCAACTTTGACCAAGCATAACTTTCTCATACTTTATCAGAAATGACCCATCCAAAGATCATTTTGAAGAGGATGCAATTAACTAAAATCCATATTCAGCTCTCAAGTTCAAAAAATGCACTCACAAGAAGATATAAATTTGGACATTATAGGTTATTTTGAAAAGTCAACAAAAACACCTTTGTTATCAAAGCTTCATACATGAACATGGAAGACTCAATTGAGATGAGACCAAAAGTGTTATTTAAAGGACATCTTGAGCTTTCTAAAAAGTCCAATAACACATCTCTAGGGTCAAAATTGTAGGAGTTATGCATTAGTGAAGTTAACCTTTTTTGCAAAATTGCCAAAAGTCAAATATGCCTAAAATTGCAATTTTTATCAAATGGGCCCAACTTTTTGTGTTTGTTTTGAGTTTGTAACATGGTCCACGACCCATGATCCTTCCCACTTGCCTTTATTTTATTTTTGTCATTTATTTTGATTTTTATTTCAAAATAAAATCATCAAAATATCAAAATCATTTAAACCTTGAGATTTTGTGCATATTTCAGGCCCATGAATAGCTGGTGGCAATGAGATCAAATCCTGCAAGGCTTGTTTGTACACAAAAGATTGGATTTTGGATTGATTTGGAAAGATTTATATGAGAATTAAATCTTGATCAATGATCATTATTGGAGAAGATTGGATGCAAATTTGTAAACCTAATTCACTCAAGGCTACATATAGAACAAATCCAGACCAAATGCACAGGGGTTAGAAGCGTGAGAAGCTGAAAAAGAATTGGCAAAAACTCAAGAAAAGTGGCAATCTGATTTCATAGTTCCAGGCGCTTTCAAGCCATTCCAAGCACGCCATTCACTTGTTGGACATTCAAGGAGTCTATCCAAATCATTAGCAAGCGCGTTCATGCCCAGAAACTCACTGTAAGCATTTCACGGCATCCTTACTTTTTTGAAATTGAATCTCATGAATTTGGAATTGTTAGCATGTGTTATGGATATATTCTGAATCTTTGAGACATTTGCAAGCTAATGGTAACAATTAATTGCATTTTTGTTAGCCATACTGAGATCGACAATTGCTAGGGTGTTCTTGTTCGTTTTAGGGATTTCTCATGTAGGTAAAATTGGCCCAAAAGAGGGGTACTATGGTGTTCACAAGGTCAAGACGAATTGATCTACACCATTAGTTTTCATTTATTGTGCTTGTATGAGATTCTGGAAATATGCAGGGGTTGTACCTACAGAGAACGTCTATAGGTAAAAGTTATTTTACCTAAGACGACGGATGCTGAAGAAGACGATAACGTGTCATAGCCATGCTGGCTGATTCAAATTCTGGCGCGTTATTCTGGCCAGAAACCTGTAGATCTGATATATTGTTTGTTTCTATTATATTAATGAACTAACATCCAGCGCGGTTAGTTAGAAGAAGGAAATCAGAAGTTCAGTGTTCTGGGTTCGACCCCAGGCAGGAGCTTTTGGTATATTCTCCTTTCTTTTCGCCAGAGCCAGCATGTGCATCTTCTGAAGATTGCCACCTTCTGGATCCACCGGCCAGCAGCAGATCTAGTACATCATCTTTTTGACCCATTATACAGGATCAGATCCCGTGCATCATCTTTTGGATCCCAGTCAGAACTAGATCTAGCACATGCAGGCCATCATCTTCTGGATCCCATTCAGAACCAGATCCAACATGTCCCCATCTTCTGAGGGCCACCATCTTCTGGACCATCATCCTTTGATCAGCGCCACTGACAGCAGACCCTTGGGTTATTTCTTTTTTTACCTTTTTTAATTTCTTTTTTTTTATTATTCTTTTCTTTATCAAGCACCAAAATTATTTTATTTTAAATCAACCAATCAAAATCATAAAAAGATTTATTTTCCTAACAAATGTTTTTTAATTAATTAGTTTAATTAATTTAGGGCAACTTTAACTCCTTTCACAATTAAAATTAATTAGTAATTAGGTTTTTTTTTTGTTATTTAATTAAAACCTTATTTTTCTTAAAATGATCAAAAACAACAAAAAAAGATTTTATCTTTTAATTAGGTTTAGACGCAGTCAAAACCCTAATTTTTCTCGTTCTCGTTTCGTCGTACGCGTTTATTTATTTTTTACAATATTAATGTAACTGCTCATGGGATGTAATAGTTTAATTAGGACTTTTCGCTTATTTATCGTATTGCGGGTTTTTTGGCTATGTAATTAATCCCCCTCCCCGAAGCCTTGTAATAGCGTAGTTTTATTTTCCGCATTTTAATTTTCGCAAATATCAACTGTTAGATATATGATAATAGGATTGCATGACAAGAATGCATGTTAATTTTAAAATGGTTAGCAAACCCTAAATGTGCAAAGATAATAACTGAAATCAAATCACCCGCACATGCGCACTCCTAGGGTATACTCTCACTTCGGTTGCCTTCGGTAAACTATCATTAAGCATAGGGTATTTTAGTGGACGCTCTCTTGTCTAAACAAAGATCAAAAGTCCCGTTCAGAAAGGTTGCCTCGGAAATGTTGCCTCAAATATGATCTTAAGACATTAGGGTTATTACTAAGACGTCCTAACGTTGCTTTAGTGATCGTACGTCCCTTTTTGAATTGACCCCTACAAGTCCAATGACGGTGCTACCTAATCATTAATAGTAGCATAGTGTTGTCTAAAGGAAACAAGAACAGAAACATTCCTTTTTTAGAGTAGGTAGATGCTAGTAGGTACTTTCTCATAATAAACTTTTCACACCATACACTTTTCAAACAAAGTTTTCAAAACACTTCGTAACACTCTTGAGGAATGATATAAGGGTTAGAACAAAGTAAAATAAAAACTTTCCAAAACACACAAACACACGAAGAAAATATTTAAAATGATGAGCAAGTACCTAAGAGCCCGTGGAAAACCATGGATAGAAAGGGTGATAATACCTTCCCTTTCTATAATCTACCCCCCGTACTCAGAATATCTCGAAAAAGGAATTTTTTTGTGCTTTTAACCTTTCCGGTTGGATAAAATAAAAGTCGGTGGAGACTCTTGCTTACCGCAACATTTTGCGAATAAAAAACACAAAATGCAAACCGGTATTAACAGTTGGTTCTGCCACCGTATCACAGAACTGGCGACTCTGCTGGGGATTCAATAAGTGGGGTATACCTTAGGATTAGTTCATCATGAATTGCTTCTTTTGTTTGATTTGATTGCTTTACTTTTGAGGGTTTTGTATTAGGAGTTACTATAGATCCTAACCTGGATCTGGAGACACCTTGTAGGTAAGTAGCAATAGATTGTGAGGGAACTGTACGACATAGACCGATACGGTTGAAGCAGTAGCTACGTTGATGTGGCACATTGGTTGGTACCGGTATCCCTTATGGAAAAACGAGGAGAATACGGGTCCGCTGCATGGTGTCATTAAGCATCAACTGACCTTAGAACCTATAATTGACTAACTTGGCCATTAGAAAGTAGTGAGATAGCCGGCCTCGGTATAGAGCTGAGAACTGGTTGATACTCGATGCTACACTCATTGAGACCATACTCTCGAGATATTTCCAACTGTAAGAAAAGATTGTGTGAGCTGAAACCATGACCGATGGAGGATGTTCAGTGATATTGAGAACCTCTAGAACCCGATTACTATTATTAGGACAGGTTGAACCAACTGAACTTCAAGAGGGTAGTACCTAGACCCCATGCAAGCCTGAAACTTAAGGGCTCTTGTGTGACTTGTTTGCCTTTACCATGTCTGTTATCTGCTATACCTGTTGTGTGCTTTATCATGACATCATGCATCATAACATAGCATGCATAATTCATTACACTAACCATTTCAAAGACCGAGGGGATTTATCTTTGTTCTGTTTTGCAGATTATGGCTTCCATGCGCAGAAACACCATTCGAGTTAACTTTGTTCAAATATCTGCTCAACTCAAAGATTTAGCCTCGAGAGTTTCTGATACTTCCTCATCCATTAGGAGACATGGTCAACTTCTTAGCTTGGTTACCTCAAAGCTTGATGAGAAGATGATGAGTGTGCTTTTCCAGTTCTTCGACCCTGTGCATCATTGCTTTACCTTCCCGGATTATCAGCTGGTTCCTACTTTGGAAGAGTTTTCTCACTTATTGGGCATATCCATCCTTGAGCATATGCCCTTCACAGGTTTGGAAGAGACTCCTAAACCAGAAGACATTGCTTCAGCTCTGTATCTAAAATAGGCTGATATAGTATCCAACTGGGAGACACGAAGCGGGGTTGAAGGTTTCTTAGCTAAGTTTCTGATAGATCAAGCTCAACTATTATGGGATAACTTGGATTTTCAGGCTTTTGAAGACATCTTGGCTCTCCTTATCTACGGTTTGGTTCTTTTCCCGAATCCAGATTCCTTCATAGATGTGAATGTGGTTAAGATATTCCTGTCTCGCAATCCTGTACCTACTCTTCTGGGTGATATTTTGCATGCCCTCTACACTCGTATTGTGCGTAGAAGAGGGACCCTCATGTGTTGCATGCCTTTGCTGGCGAGGTGGTTTATTTCGCACTTCCCCATGTTCGTGTTGAAGAATGAGGAAGGTTTAGGATGGTCCTTCAGAATAATGTCCCTTGCCCATACAGACATTCTTTGGAGTTCTAAGGCTATGGAAAGCATTGCAGTCATTGATCGTTGTGGGGGATATCCTAATGTCCCGTTGCTTGGAATCAGAGGGGTAATAACCTACAGTCCTTGTTTAGCTTTGCGACAATTCGGTCGTGCCCAGAGAAACGGTCCTCATGAGCTACTTCTTACAGATATTGCATTTGACTATAAGGAGGACGTTGACAAGCATCGCCGAAGGTTTATACGAGCTTGGGGCATGGTGAACCGGTCTGACCCTCAAGAGCTAGGACCAAGGACTTCTCTCCCTATGCAGCCTTATCTTCAGTGGGTCCAAGCTCGTGCCCAGAAGCTTAGAATGCCTTATGAGGCTGTGTTGCCAGTGATAGTGGAGCCCACCAATGAAGAGGGCATTCCTTATACAGTTCTTTATCCATACGTGCCCACTGATCTTGGGGCATTGAAGAGATCCTGGATTCAGCTGAGAAAGGAAAGAGATACCTACCGGGAGAAGTATCATGAGCAAGAAAGGAAGATCTTGAAGCTCACCAGGAAACTTGAGAATGAAAGGAAAATCAATGACTACGTCAACACGAAGGGGAAGCGTCCATGGGAGTTTTGATTTTGGCTTTTCTAGTTTAGATTTGTTTTTTCATTTACTTCGTTGTAAACGCCTTAAAGACATTGTTGAACCTTTTACAAGTTTAATCTAATAAAGTTTGTTTATTTCTTAGTTTGCAAATTTAAATCTCACAAAATCTTTGAAATCATTACATATGCATCCTATTATCATACACATCATTACAGGTATAATTACAGGTTTCTCATCACCTTCGATGTTTATTTCAGCACGAAATGTCTTCTGAAACACCTATCGATCAAGCCATCAAAGCTCCTCAGGCACAGAATGCCCAATTCCAAGAGATGTTCTTGAACTTGGCTAAAGGGAAAGAGAATTTGAAGACTCTCATCCTGAAGGAAAAGAAGAAGAAGAAGAAGAAGAAGGTGGTTCTTCTGAATATGGGTAACAAATTTGGGAATAGGTTGCGACAGGAAGCTGATTTGTCTCTTTCATCCAAAGGAGAGGAAAACCAAGAAGAAGAAAAGGGTCCCAGTCCGGTAGTATCTGATAAAGATACAGATTACGATGAGGAACAGTATCCTCCTGCTGAGAATAGGTACAAACAACTAGAAGACTGGCCGAGTGCTATGGAGATTCAGAAGATCCCTGGTTTGGATTTCGGAGATCTAGGATTGGTATTAGGAGTGGTGATCCCTCACAAGTTCAAAGCTCTAGTTTTTGCCAAGTACGATGGAGTGTCCTGTCCAAAACTCCATCTCTGCTCGTATGTCAGGAAAATCCAATTCCACGTTGCTGATAGAAATTTGTGGGTGCATTTCTTTCAAGATAGTCTGTCAGGGACTCAGCTTGAATGGTTTTATCAATTGGAAGGAGCCAACATCTGAAACTGGGAAGACCTTGCTGCTGCTTTTTACAGACAATAACAGTATAATGCCGACCTCGCTCCCACGCGTACTCAACTTCAGAGTATGTCCATCGGTGCAAGTGAAGGTTTTAAGTACTATGCTCAAAAGTGGAGAGATTTGGCTGGCAGGGTTCAACCCCCTTTGTCTGATTGATAGTTAGTTGACATGTTCTTGGGGACACTATCTGGTCCATTTTTCAATCATCTGATCGGCAGTTCGTCATTTGGGTTTACTGAGTTGATTCTGACTGGAGAGAGAGTAGAAGCTGGTATCCGAAGTGGTAAGATACAGAAGGATACTTCATAAAGTGTAGTGAAGAAGCCTTTCACCGGTAAAAAAGAAGCTAGTGCAGTCTACGGCCCAAGGGGCCAGAGCAGACCTGAACACCGTCAAGCGGTAAATGCAGTAGTGATATCAAGACCTATAGTTGCTCCACAGTGCAACCATCAACCAAGGGTGGAAAGGCCACAAAGGCAGTACACTCGGCTCAATATGCCCTTGTCTCAAATTTTACCACAATTATTAAAAGCCAACCTGTTAGCTCTGAGGGAGGCCCCGAAGAACCCTGACACCACTTCTCCTCAATATAACCCGAATGCCCGCTGCGCCTATCACTCCGATAGCCCAGGTCATGATACAAACAACTGCTGGGCTTTGAGAAACAAAGTACAAGACTTGATCGAGGCCAAAGAAATTGAGTTTGATGCTCCAGAGAAGCCCAACGTCATAATTGCACCCATGCCCAAGCATGGCTCGGGAATCAATGCTATTGAGGTTATCTCTGCCACAGAAGATACTGATGATGAGAACTCGGCTATCGACGGCTGGATCTACCCTACAACCGATGGTGGCTTGAACAACTGGACGGCGAAAGACTTCATACATGTTTCTTTTATTCCACAGTAATTGGCTTTTGTTTTAAGAGTTATAGTAAACAATTTGAAACTTTACGGCCCGATGCCTTGCCCGAGGCACCTTGGCTTTGTTTGTGAGGGCTTATTATTTGTCATTTTCATATATCAACAATAAAGCATTGGAAGTTTCTTGCATTACAAATTTTGCGCTCCTTGTTTTTCTTTTCTGTCTCACTTTGTTACGACAACTATGCTCTTACACACACTCACGTATCATAATGCAGATCCATATCCACTCTGGATCCCATTGATAACAACTCTACTACTGCCAGTTATGACTTCAAAAATCCGATTAACCAAGCTGAGGACGAAGGTGAGGATGATTGTGAGGTTCCTAGAGAACTTGCTTGACTGTTACTGTCGGAAGAGAGAGCCATACAGCCTCATGAAGAGCCAGTTGAATGAGTAAACTTGGGTACAGATGAAGACACAAAAGAGGTCAAGATAGGTGCAAATCTGGAGCCTAGTGTCAAACAGAGGTGAATATAAATGCTACATGACTATGTTGAGATCTTCGCTTGGTCTTATGAAGATATGCTTGGTTTGGACACTAATATTGTGGTTCACCGCCTGCCGACTAAAGAAGAATGTCCTCTGGTAAAGCAGAAGGTTCATCGTATGCGCCCTGAGATGTCTGAGAAAATCAAAGTTGAGGTCATGAAATAGTTTGACGCCGGATTTTTAGTTGTTACTTCTTATCCGCAGTGGGTTGCCAACGTGGTTCCGGTGCCTAAGAAAGATGGTAAGGTACGGATGTGCGTGGACTATAGAGATCTGAACAGGGCAATCCCCAAGGATGACTTCCCACTATCTCACATCGAAGTTTTGGTCGACAACACCGCACAACACAAGATCTTCTCCTTCATGGATGGTTTCTCTAGTTACAATCAGATTAAGATGGCCCCCGAAGACATGGAGAAGACCACCTTCATTACGCAGTGGGGTACCTTCTGTTACAAGGTAATGCCTTTTTGGGTTGAAGAATGCTGGGGAAACTTATCAGTGCGCCATGGTCGCTTTGTTCCATGACATAATTCACCATGAGATTGAGGTTTATGTCGATGACATGATCGCAAGGTCCCAGACTGAGGAAGAACACCTTGACCATCTACAGAAGCTATTTGACAGGTTGAAGATGTATACGCTATGGTTGAACCCGAACAAGTGCACCTTTGGGGTAAGGTCTGGTAAGCTGTTGGGTTTCATCGTCAGTGATAAAGGTATAAAAGTGGATCCTGCCAAGGTAAAAGCCATACAGGAGATGCCAGCTCCCTGCACAGAAAAAGAAGTTAGAGGCTTTTTGGGACGTCTAAATTACATTGCCCAATTCATTTCACACCTGACTGCTACTTGTGAGCCAATCTTCAAGCTGTTGAAGAAAGATCAAGTCGTAAACTGGAATGATGAATGTCAGACCGCTTTCGAAAGGATCAAAGAATATCTCCAAGAGCCACCAATTCTGATGCCTCCAGTTGAAGGAAGACCTTTGATCTTATACTTGACAATGTTGGATAAATCAATGGGGTGTGTGATGGGGAAGCATGGCGAGTCTGGCTGAAAAGAGCACGCTATTTACTACCTTAGCAAAAAGTTTACCGACTGTGAGACCCGATACTCACTACTCGAGAAAACTTGCTGCGCTTTGGCATGGGCTGCTCGCTGGCTGAGACAGTATATGTTTACTCACACTACTCTATTGATATCAAAGATGTATCTGATCAAGTATATCTTCGAAAATCCTGCCTTGTCCGGAAGAATAGCGAGATGGAAGATGATCTTAAATGAGTATGACATACAATACACAACCCGGAAAGCAATCAAGGGGAGTGTGTTGGCGGATCATTTGGCGCATCAAGCCGTGGACGATTATCAATCCATGAATTTCGAGTTCCCAGATGAGAACATCATGTTGGTGCCGACTGTGAAGAACCTGGACCGGATGAAGGACCTGAGGAAAGATCCCGATGGTCTATGTATTTTGATGGAGCCTCGAACGCATTGGGTAATGGTATTGGCGCTATGATCATATCTCCGAAGGGCTGTCATACTCCATTCACCGCCCGATTATGTTTTAACTGCACCAACAATATGGCGGAGTATGAAGCATGCATCTTGGGCCTTCGAGCAGCTATTGACCTGAGGATTAAGTTCTTGAGTGTATTCGGAGATTCTGCCCTAGTGATCAGTCATATTAAAGGCTAGTGGGATACGAAACAGCCAAATCTTATTCCTTACAAAGAGTATATACTGACGTTGCTCCCACACTTCGAGGAGATAACCTTTGAACATTTCCCCATAGAGGAGAATCAGTTAGCAGACGCGCTAGCTACCATGTCTTCTATGTTCAAGGTCAGGTGGGACAATGAAGCTCCCTAGATTACCATCGAGAGGTTGGAAGAACCCGCACATTACTGTGACATTGAGACAGAGGAGGTGGCAGATAAACCCTGGTTTCACGAGGTAAAGAGGTATCTTGAGGCTCAAGAATACCGCGAGGGTGCATCTGTTAATGATAAGAAGTTCTTGAGAAGGTTCGCCGCGAAATTCTTCATTAGTAATGGTATCCTTTACAAGCGTAACCATGATTCAACTTTACTGCGATGTATGGACAAGAGCGAGGCAGAAAGGATCATGGAAAAGTTACATGAAGGTACTTTCGGAACTCATTCTAGTGGACACACCATGGCAAAGAAAATCCTACGAGCTGGATATTATTGGTCTACTATGGAAGCCGACTGTTATCAGCATTCTCGGACCTGTCATAAGTGCCAAATCTATGCTGATAAGGTGCATGTACCTCCAGTTCCTCTGAATGTTTTGACCGCACCTTGGCCCTTTGCAATGTGGGGCATCGATATGATCAGCGAGATCAGACCTACTGCATCCAACGGGCATTGTTTCATCCTGGTAGTTATTGATTATTTCACAAAGTGGGTTGAAGCAGCTTCCTTTGCTACAGTAACCAAGAACATCGTGGCGCAGTTTATCCGACACAATTTGATTTGTCGATACGGTGTACCAGAGAGGATCATCACGGACAATGGTACAAATCTTAACAATACAATGATCACCGAGCTCTGCAAACAGTTCAAGATACGGCATCTCAACTCTTCTCCTTACCGGCCGAAGATGAATGGGGATGTTGAAGCGGCTAATAAGAACATCAAGAAGATTGTGCAGAAGATGACGGTGACATACAAAGACTGGCACGAGATGCTACCATTTGCTCTTCATGGGTACCGCACCTCAGCGCGGACGTCAACAGGGGTAACACCCTACTCTCTGGTGTATGGCTTGGAGGCAGTCTTACCCATTGAGGTCCAGATACCCTCTCTCCGGATAATGAAGGATGCAGGTTTGAGCAAGGACGACTGGATCCAAACCCGGCTTGATCAGCTGAACTTAATCGATGAAAAGAGACTTACTGCTATTTGTCATGGTCAGACGTATCAAAAGTGAATGATCAAGGCATTTAACAAGAAAGTTAGACGACAAGAGTATCAAGTCGGGGATCTAGTGATCAAACGCATTATACTACCGCAAGGTGATCCCAGGGGAAAATGGACCCCCACTTATGAAGGTTCATTTGTGGTTAAGAACATCTTCTCAGGAGGAGCCATGATTCTAACCACCATGGATAGTGACGACCTTCCTCACCCCGTCAATGCAGACATAGTGAAAAAATACTACGCATGATCAAAGACCCGCTAGGTTGACTGGCCTAGGAAAAAATAAGGGCTTCTCGGCGAACCAAAAGGGTTCGGGCAAAAGTAAGGGATGAAAATGAAAAAACTGTACACCTGGAAAGTCGAAAACCTAAAAAGGTGGCTTGGGCAAAACAGGGTATCCCAGTGGACTGAAAACCCGAAAAGGAGGTCCAGGCCAAAATTAGGGATTAAAGCGTAACATTATGTCTCATTGGATCACCTTGCAACCAGATTTAGGTATCGACTATCAAGCTCAGATGGCGCCAATCAATCTGATTTACCTTCAACCAAGTAGCAAAGTGATGAGATGCTAGAAGATATAAAGGCAATAGCAGAGTTGGAACCTAGTGGAATTGTTCACATAACTATTTTTCTTTGTTTTTTCACAAATTGTATCTTTCGGTAGTGTTCTCTTACAAGGACGTCAGCCTCTTGTACAAAACGCCTATTACAGGCCAACTTCAAGGATCAATACAATTCATTTTAAAATAAATGTCAAAAAATTGTTTTTCTTTTTCTGTTTTGTTTTGCAAGAACGTCCAATGATTCATTTTTTATGTGTGCATTTGAAAATAATTGTTGTTCATAAATATTTACATGCGAAACAAGAGACAATTACTCGTAATTCCAAGAACAGGGGGAAACAGAAGTGTCCAAACCTTACAGTTGCGCTGCCCACCAGGTACAGGGATAGAGCCAGCTCAAGAATATGACTAAAGGTACATATACTCCCCGCAGAGGTAAAAGACATCTAAATACAGTGGTGTTAGCTCTCCCCAGTCGAAGTTCACAATCGCGAATGAGTCGGAAAAATTTCCCCCAAGCAGAGTTTATCTATCACCAGCACTAAAAGATTATCCCCAGTGGAGTTTATTTCTTCCACAAGCAGAAACTCAGTCCTCAACAAAGATTCATTATCACCAGCGGCAGTAATTCATCCCCAGCCGAGGTTTTCTCAAAATTAACAAATCTTCTAGCAGAGTATCTCTCTTCCTCACAGAGCCATTCTCTCGCCAATTTATTCTCCAGCAGGGTTATTCTCCCGCCAATTTATTCTTAATTCATCTGCGATCGTTATCCCCAGCGAGCACGGAGAACTCAACTCCTTGAACTCTTCAACAGCAGTCCGGGATTTATTTTCCCCAGCTAGATAACATCACAAGAACATTGCATATCCATACATCATGGTATACGCATATACATCATACAACACAATCTCATTTATTTGTAGAACATCATTACTCAATACATGGCATACATCATCACATTACATAGGACTAACTCTTTACCTTTCAGGGAAAGATACAATCAATTTCTCACAAGCTCTCTGGTTCAGTCAAATCAATGCTAAGATTCCTGTTCCAGTTCAACTTATGAAGCCCAGATCCGACCAGATAATATCTTGATTTCTCTATCATACTATGAAGCCTGAAAGTCGACCAGAAAATAGTTGAATCCCCAGCAAATTACTGTGAAGCCTGGAATTGACCAGATAGAAGTACAAAGCACCATGAAGCCTGGACTCGACCAGATAGTGGTACATCTTAAATTCAAGTTATGAAGCCCGGACTCGACTGGATAGTATCTTGATTTCTCCAAACGCTGTGAAGCCTGGACTCGACCAGATAACAGCAAAGCACCATGAAGCCAGGACTCGACCAGATAGTGGTACATCTTACATTCAAGCTATGAAGCCCGGACTCGACCGGATAGTATCTTGATCTCTACAAAGCACCATGAAGCCTAGACTCGACCAAATAGTGGTATATCTTTAACCCAAGTTATGAAGCCCGGACTCGACCGGATAGTATCTTGATTTCTCCAAATACTGTGAAGCCTGGACTCGACCAGATAATGGTATAGGACATTGTGAAGCCTGGACTCGACCAGATAACAGCAAAGCACCATGAAGCCTGGACTCGACCAGATAGTGGTATATCTTTAATGCAAGTTATGAAGCCCGGACTCGACCGGATAGTATCTTGATTTCCCCAAATACCATGAAGCCTGGACTCGGCCAGATAATGGTATAGGACGTTGTGAATCCTGGACTCGACCAGATAACAGCAAAGCACCACGAAGCCTGGACTCGACCAGATAGTGGTATATCTTTAATGCAAGTTATGAAGCTTGGACTCGACCGGATAGTATCTTGATTTCTCCAAATACCGTGAAGCTTGGATTCGACCAGATAATGGTATAGGACGCTGCGAAGCCTGGAATCGACCAGATAACAGCAAAAGAAACTGAAGCCTGGACCCGACCAGATAACAGTATAAGACACTGCGAAGCTTGGGTTTCGACCAAATAGCAGTTTACTTGGCCAATTACTAAGAAGCCCAGAATCGACCGGATATTATTTGTGCCTTAAATTCAAGTTGAAGCCCGGAGGCGACCGGATAACAACTTAATCCCTGCTGAAGCCTGGATTACGACCAGATAAGAATTGAGAAGTTGTGAAGCCTGGAGAACGACCAGATAGCAAGTTTAATCTCATCCCAGTAAGTCACTGCGAAGCCTGGAATCGACCAGATAAAAGTCAGTCTTATTTTCCTCAGAAAATCACTATAAAGCCTGGATCACAACTAGATGGCAATTCATTTTAACCTCCTCGACTAAGAGATGATTCCCCAGTAGAGTAACGGACAACTGAAGCTCCTAAAACTCTATTTCTCTCAAGACAGAGACCAACATTCCCCAGTGAAGTCCTCCTCAACAACAGGTACACGGGTTCTCGTAAAGGAATCTCTTATGAGATCGACACTTCTTCTAAATGGCATCTATAATCCCATTCCCGATATCGCAAGAAAAGTATCACTTCATGCGAGTGTAAATTTATGGGCACTCTAGTGTTTAATCATCTTCAACCTCCGGATCACGAAAGGCGGACAAGCCAATCTACATCCTCAAGTTTAAGAAGATTGAACAGGGGCAGCTGTTGTACCCCAAAACTTTCCCTCCCATATTTCTCAATACATTTCAAGTGAAGTCCTCAAATTGCTCAAGGTAGTCCAAAGGTTGACCAGACAAACCCTCTCCTAAGCCAGGCTACCTGAAATTAGGGTTTCAGTTTGCATCAAGATGCTTGAGTCCAAAGGGTCTCAAATGCTCACCATTCTCCTAATATGTTCCCAAGATCATCCATGTCAAGTTTAAAGCCTTGCAGAGAAATTTTGCTCAATCAATTGCTCAAAAGCCTGAAAATCGACTATGCTAGGGTTAAAGTCAACTGTGGCCCACATACAGTCAAACTTCAATATTTTTGGTCAACATTCTCATTTTTAAGTATTATTAATCATTTGACCAAGGGTTCATCATGATTCCTCAAGGATTGCTCACAATTCATCAAAACCAAAAGTTGCTAAATTAGTGTTTTGTAGGAAAAGTAAACTCAACTTTGACCAAGCATAACTTTCTCATACTTTATTATAAATGACCCATCCAAAGCTCATTTTTAAGAGGATTCAATTTCCTACAATCCATCTTCAACTCCCAAGTTCAAAAAATGCACTCAAAAGAATATATAAATTTGGACATTATAGGTCATTTTGAAAAGTCAACAAAAACACATTTTTTGTCAAAGATTCATACATGAACATGGAAGACTCAATTGAGATGAGACCAAAAGGGTTGCTTAAAGGACATCTTGATATTTCTAAAAAGTCCAAGAACACATCTCTAGGGTCAAAATTGAAGGAGTTATGCATTGGTGAAGTTGACTTTTTTTGCAAAATTGCCAAAAGTCAAATATGCCTCAAATTGCAATTTTTATCAAATGGGCACAACTTTTTGTGTTTGTTTTGAGTTTGTAACATGGTCCACGACCCATGATCCTTCCCAATTGCCTTTATTTCATTTTTGTCATTTATTTTGATTTTTATTTCAATTAAATCAAATTAAATCAAAATAAAATCATCAAAATATCAAAATCATTTAAACCTTGAGATTTTGTGCATATTTCAGGTCCATGAATAGCTGGCAATGAGATCAAATCGTGCAAGGCTTGTTTGTACACAAAAATATTGGATTTTGGCTTGATTTGGAAAGATTTATATGAGAATCAAATCTTGATCAATGATCATTATTGGAGAAGATTGGATGCAAATTTGTAAACCTAATTCACTCCAGGCTACATATAGAACAAATCCAGACCAAATGCACAGGGGTTAGAGGCGTGAGAAGCTGAAAAAGAATTGGCAAAAACTCAAGAAAAGTGGCAATCTGATTTCATAGTTCCTGGCGCTTTCAATCCATTCCAAGCACACCATTCACTTGTTGGACATTCAAGGAGTCTATCCCAATCATTAGCAAGCGCGTTCGTGCCCCGAAACTCACTGTAAGCATTTCACGTCAACCTTACTTTTTTGAAATCGAATCTCATGAATTTGGCATTGTTAGCATGTGTTATGGATATATTCTAAATCTTTGATACATTTGCAAGCTAATGGTAACAATTAATTGCATTTTTGTTAGCCATACTAAGATCCACCATTGCTAGGGTTTTCTTGTTCGTTTTAGGGATTTCTTATGCAGGTAAAATTGGCCCAAAAGAGGGTTACTATGGTGTTCACAAGGTCCAGACGAATTGATCTGCACCATTAGTTTTCATTTATTGTGCTTGTATGAGATTCTGGAAATATGCAGGGGCTGTACCTACAGAGAACGTTTATAGGTAAAAGTTGTTTTACCTAAGACGACGGATGCTGAAGAAGACGATAGCGTGTCATAGCAAGACTGGCTGATTCAAATTCTGGCGCATTATTCTGGCCAGAAACCTGTAGATCTGATATATTGTTTGTTTCTATTATATTAATGAACTAACATCCAGCGCAGTTGGTCAGAAGAAGGAAATCAGAAGTTCAGTGTTCTGGGTTCGACCCCAGGCAGGAGATTTGGGTATATTCTCCTTTGTTTTCGCCAGAGCCAGCATGTGCATCTTCTGAAGATTGCCACCTTCTGGATCCACCGGCCAGCAGCAGATCTAGTACATCATCTTTCTGACCCATTATACAGGATCAGATCCCGTGCATCATCTTTTGGATCCTAGTCAGAACCAGATCCAGCACGTGCAGGCCATCATCTTCTGGATCCCATTCAGAACCAGATCCAACATGTCCCCATCTTCTGAGGGCCACCATCTTCTGGACCATCATCCTCTTATCAGTGCCGCTTACAGCAGACCCTTGGGTTATTTCTTTTTTTACCTTTTTTAATTTATTTTTTTTATTATTCTTTTCTTTATCAAGCACCAAAATTATTTTATTTTAAACCAACCAATCAAAATCATAAAAAGATTAATTTTCTTAAAAAATGTTTTTTAATTAATTAGTTTAATTAATTTAGAGCAACTTTAATTCCTTTCACAATTAAAATTAATTAGTAATTAGGTTTTTTTTAATTATTTAATTAAAATCTTATTTTTCTTAAAATGATCAAAAACAACAAAAAAAATGTTTTTTCTTTTAATTAGGTTTAGACGGGGTCAAAACCCTAATTTTTCTCGTTCTCGTTTCGTCGCACGCGTTTATTTATTTTTTACAATATTAATGTAACTTCTCATGGGATGTAATAGTTTAATTAGTACTTTTCGCTTATTTATCGTGTTGCGGGTGTTTTGGCTATGTAATTAATCCCCCTCCCCGAAGCCTTGTAATAGCGTAGTTTTATTTTCCGCATTTTAATTTTCACAAATATCAACTGTTAGATATATGATAATAGGATTGCATGACAAGAATGTATGTTAATTTTAAAATGGTTAGCAAACCCTAAATGTGCAAAGATAATAACTGAAATCAAATCACTCGCACATGCGCACTCCTAGGGTATACTCTCACTTCGGTTGCCTTCTGTTGTACCCCAAAATTTGCCCTCCCATTTTTCATACAAGATACAATCCTAGGGTTTCTCGAATATTCAAGTTAGCTCAGAAATCGATCATACAAATTCTCTTCCGAGGCAGTAAAATCAGCAATTAGGGTTTTGCATTTCTCAAAATAAAATGAGTTTTCAAAGTTTCAAATTGTCTTTAAGGTTCTTCATGTGTTATCAAAGATGTTTGTGCCAAGTTTCAAGCCTCGTATCGTGAGTTTTCTCAGTCAGTGTTTCAAACGACTGAAAATGACTCCATTAACCCAAAAGATGACCTTTTGCGACATCAAGTTCAAGTGATTGTAACTTCTTCTATTTTCAATATCATGAAGTGATTCTTTTTGCAAAGTATCACAAATAGCATTGTCTATGAGATTACTTCAACGATCAAAGTCAAAATGCGCTTGGAAGACCATGAAATTTATTAAAATTTTATAGGAATTTCTTGACTGTAGAACGTTATTTCTAGATGTTGATCATTACGTTGAGATAATTCATTGAAACAAGAGTTTGAGTTTGAAAGTCCATGGATAGTTTGTTATTCTTACTTCAAATCATTTGCGTTTGGACGATAATGATTATTGGATCGAAATAGGATTTTTATCAAAATTCTTATAGGATATTCAAAAGGATCAGTATGCTTATGGCGCAATTTTGATATACTTGAAAAAAGAATTCATTCATGTGAACTATTTTGAATTCAAAGAATTCATCAAACTTCATTCATCTTCATCTTCATTCAAGTCTTCAATCTTTCTTTCAAATCAATTGCAAGTGCAACACCAATTCCATTTCCAAATTCAAGACATCCATTTCAAGTTTGTAAGAATTCATGATTCAATTCTACAAGAAATTACAAAGAATTATTCAAGGCATGTTTCAAAGATTCAAGTATCGTTCTTTTCTCAAGAGGCATTTTAAAATAAGAGTCCAAATTATGCTCATGATTTAAATTGTATCAAAAGGGAATATTCAAGCTTTGTAGAAACAAATTCAAGATGAATCAAGTATACAAGATTGCACCAAAATTCCATTGTATAAATTTACAAGTGAATTGGAATTCATTGTTTAAAATTACAAGGGAATTGATATATACTCTACAAGTTTCTAAATCTTAAAACTCAAATCACAAATTCACAATGTTACAAATTCCTAACAATGCACTAAACTACAAAGGAATTTCTTCATCATCAAGCTTTCTTCAAGCGCTTCAAGTCACTCTTCGTCAATTCTCCCTATCGTCCAATGTGCTCGTACATGTAAACAAAAGGAGAGCATTAGTTAGCAAAAGTCATGTCAGAATAAGAATAAGAAATTTTCAAAGAACCTCTACATTTTCATCATTAGGGATTGGTAAGAAGAATCAGAAATAAGGGGGCAACGTTTCGCCCGTGTTTGGCCCATTGCAAATCATAATCTATTAATTGGTTCACAGAGGACAAAATAAGGAGAAATACAAGTCAAAGTCAATAGTTCATCATGGTTTCAAATGCTACAAAAATAGTTTAGATCACAAAAAAAAAAGAACAATAACAAGAAGCCAAAATGCTGTCAAAATAGACTGCATTGCAGCCCTCCATAGGCTGTCCACAAGAGGCAAAAATGTTGTCAAAATGGACTGCATTGCAGCCCTCCATAGGCTGTCCATACGAGGCCAAAATCTTTCAAAAATAGCTGCAAACATACAGCCCAAAATTGCACATATATAGGCCAAGTCAGAACTGTAACAAAAAGGAGCAAAACCAGCATAACAAATATGTTCAAACCCAATTGCCTTTTCCCCCCAAAAGTTTGTTATAACAAGAGGCATTTTGGGACAGAAGGAAAAAAGAAAAATTTCATTATTCAAAAAGAACCAGCAGCAAGAAGAGATATAACAAAGCATACAAAACCCCAAAGAATCTCATCATCATTTTCTTAATAAAACCCTTCAGAAAGGAAGAGAGTACAGAAGGAAAAAAAAGGATAAAAACCATCTTCCCTGTCAAGCAAAAGCCAACAACAAGGTATGTTTCCATCACTTCTCTGCATTTACCATAAAATCTGTCATCTGCATACATTTCTGTTTTTTTGTTGTTAAATAATCAGATCAAAAAAACCAGCAACAAAATAGAACAAACCAACAAACCAACAAATCTAAAAAAAAACAGTATAAACCAGCAACAGAATAGAACAAACCAACAACCCAACAAATTTGGAAAAAAATAGTATAAACCAGCCACAGAACCAAAGCCGACAACCACCCTTTTTGTCTAAATATCACAAAGAGAACCAACAAAACAAATTACCATCCAAAAAACCAGCAAAACAAATCATCATCCAAGAAAACCAGCAAAACAAATCACCATCCAAAAAAAACCAAAAATATAATCATCGTTCAAAGCCAACAAACCCGTCACCTTCCTTTTCCGTCAACCTTGTATAAACTGCAATACAATAAGCCCTAACACAAATAACAAAATAGAACAATAGCTTGCAATAATCGATCAACCCTAAGCATTAAGCACTTACCATCAAATCAAAACAGAGTAAAACACAAGAACGATCAAGAACGAACGCGTTACTGATGAGTCAGAACGATAAGCAAAGCGGTAATCACCGATTTGCATGTTTCTCAAGAAGCTTTTGTTGGAGATTAACAAAGTCGCGAAGAAATTCCATGAACGTTTTGCTTTGAAAGCTTCCGTGTGTTGTTCGCAAGATCGGAAGAAGCACCTGAGTCATCATCTTTGTTATTCGTAAGCAAGAAAAAGAGTTGAGTTTTCTGTCTGAAAGGGAAAAGCTAGGAGAGATGATTAGGAGATACAAAGTTTTTTTTGTTAATCTAATTCTGTTTAATCTGTATTACCAAAAGACCATAATTAAGCGCCGCCCCCTCTTTCTTTTCTAGGGTTTTCAAACCCTTTCTAATCCCACTATCAAACCGGGTCAGGCCTCTTGGGCCTTTTGGCCCAATCATGCCATCGCGTTCTCTTTATTTACTATTTAATTTGTTTTAATTATGAATAAGTAGCGCAGTTCAGTTGGCAAAGTGCATCCTTGATAACCCAAGTGGCCTGAGTTCGATTCCTCCTGTGGGCATTTTTGTTTTTGCTTAATTATTTCAACCTTATCTTCTCTAATCTTTGATTTATATTTAGTTTTAATAAAACAATTCAATTAAACTTAAAACATACATTTTATTTTGGTTTAGGCTTTGTGATTATTTTTTTATCAAATTCTTTTTTCTTTCTTTAATAAATTCTTTTTTTTTTAAATAAAATTATTAATTACAATAATAAAATTCAAAAGATATATAGAATAGTTTTTTTTATATACTCTCACAAACATAAGATATCAAATAAAAAGATACATATGTAATTGACATATTTGCTTTTTTTAAAAATTTTCTTTTATTTCCAAATGTTACAAACCATATACTTAGAATTTTATTTCCATATTTTATTAATTATTTTCCCTAAGATTATTGTATTTATTTCAAATTCGATTTGGTTGTATTGTTTGCTATTTGGACCTTTTTAATCGCATTTGAGTCATCCCCATTTGTAAAAATTGTACCCCCATTCCCGTACACTTTGTAATATCGTAGAATTTTAATTCCCGCAATTTACTGTTTTCCTTATACTGTATAGTAATTAGGCATGTATGGCAAGATTCAAAAAAATCAATCGCTAGATAACCTAATCAAAGAACAAAATAACTTGAAATAAACACACTTTTTCACACGCGCACCTCTAGGGTAATCTCGCCCGTTGCCTCAGAAATACAATCATGTCCCTCGAATATGGGATGCCTTAGCAATGACCCTTCGATAAAAAAAGATCGTAGTCCCTTGATGACCCTCGATGTTTCCTTCGATAAAACGATCTCGTCCCTTACTAAAATTGCTAAAGCGTCTCATAAGTTGCCTTCGATGACTGTAAAATTGACCCGCGCCTGTCCCTTCACATCCAACGATGGGGCTTCTTACTGAATTAATGGTAAGATAGCAACACTAAAATAAGGAAGAAAAGAACAATTGAAAATCTTTCGAGTAGATAGATTCGCTCCTAGTTACTCGCTTGCTCACGATAAAAACATTTTTACACCTACACTTTCATTTTAAAATATTTTCAAAAGACAAAACATTTTGTATACATTCTTATAGAGAACTATTACAAAACATCTTTTTCAAAACCACTTTCGAAAACACGTTCCACAAACACATATTTGACCTATCTTTCGAAACAAAACTTTGTACGCGTTCTTATAGAAACGAGAACCATTACAAAGAGATTTTTCAAAACACTTTCAAAGCCCACACCACAAGCACACTGTCAAATAAAAGCAAGTGATCTAAACGAGTAACTAAGAGCCCATGGAAAACCATGGATAAAAAGGGTGCTAACACCTTCCCTTTTCATAATCTACCCCCCGAACCCGAGAAATAATCTCGAAAGGTCTTTCCTGTGCTTTTTTACCTTTCCTTTTGGATAAAAGAAAAGTCGGTGGCGACTCTTGCTATCCGCACAAATGTGATCGAAACTCAAAACACCAAGTCAGTTCTCCCACCGTATCACAGAACTAGCGACTCTGTTGGGGAATTTATTCTAAAAAAAGTGGGGTTACCTTAGGGTTAGATCACCTTTACTTGATTTCATTATTTGATTTGTGTGCTTTATATTTAGTTCTTTGTATTGGGATTGCTTTGATCCTCCACCCGGATTTGGGACACCTTTTTAGGTAAATAGCAATAGATTGTGGAGATTGTACAGCGTAGACCGATATGGTTGAAACAATGGCTATGTTAGTGTGACGCATTTGTGGGTACCGGTATCCCTAGTGGTGAATCGAGGAGAATACAAGGCCGCTGAGTGGCGTCATGAAGCACTAATTGACCTTAGAACCCTAATTGAACAAACTTGGCCATTAGGACGTAGTGAGGTAGCCATTTTCAGTGTAAAGCTGAAAATTGGTTGACACTCGATACTACACTCATTGAGGCTAGACTTTTGGGATATCTCGGCCGCAAGAAAAGATTGTTGTGATGAGACAATGCCTAAAAGAAAGGTCGGTGATATTGAGATCCTTTAGAACCCGATCATTATTTCTAAGACAGGTTGAGCCAACTAGACTTCAAGAGGGTACTTACCTATAAAACTTATGCAAGCCTAAAACATAGGGTTTTGTTTGTTGTGTATATATTTGCTTGTACATAAACATCATAAACATCATCAACATCATATGCATGCTCACTAACCATTTCAAGGATTTAGAAATTTATCTTTGTTTTTGTTTTGTAGGACATGAATTCTCTCCGAAGAAATACCATCTGAATCAGCTTCGTAAAAACACATCCTCAACTTCAAGAGCTAGCTTCAAGAGTGCCCGGGGATTCTCCTTTTACCAAGAAGTATGGTCGACTCCTCAGTTTGGCTACATCCAACTTCCAAGAAGAGATGATGTGTATACTATTCCAATTATTTGATCCCATACATCATTGTTTCACTTTTCCGGACTATCAGTTGGTACCTACACTAGAAGAGTTCTCTCAACTCTTAGGGGTGCCCGTGCTTAATCGATACCGTTCACCGGTCTAGAAAGAATTCTAAAACCTGAAGTCATTGCTGAAGCTTTGCATATGAAGAGGGCCGACGTCATAGCCAATTGGGAGACAAGAAGTGGGTTTAAAGGCTTTCAAGCTAAGTTTCTATTGGAAAAAGCTCGTTCGTTTTGGGATGACATGGATTTCCAAGCTTTCAAAGACGTGCTAGCTCTCCTCATTTATGGTTTGGTTCTGTTTCCCAATTCAGACCAATTCATAGACGTTAATGCCATAAAAGTCTTTCTCTCTCGCAATCCTATACTTACCTTACTAGGAGACATCTTGCATTGCCTTCATACCCGCACCATGAAGAAAAGAGGTACCCTTTTGTGTTGTATCCCCCTACTCGCTAAGTGGTTCACTTCACACCTGCCTCAGACAGCATTGAAGAATGAGCAAAGATTGACTTGGTGTCAAAGAATGATGTCTCTCACCCACTCTGATATTCGTTGGTGCTCGAGATCCTTGGAAGATATTTCTATCATTGACCGATGTGGGGAGTTCCCTAATGTACCTCTGCTAGGTATTAGGGGAGGTATCACCTACAACCCATGCTTAACACTTCGGTAGTTTGGGTATGCCCGAAGAGACGACCCTCATGAGATGCTCATCCAAGGTCTGGTGTTCGACTACGACAAAGAAGACCAAGGTTACCGCCAGAGGTTTACACGTGCTTGGGGAATGGTGAACAAGGTGGATAGTACGACTTTGGGACATAAAAACTCTATCCTTCTCGAGCCTTACCTTAAATGGGTACGGGCTCGTGCCCAGAGTCGCTTGATGCCTTACCCTTCCATCCTTCCTGTCATCATTGAGCTTGTTATTGAAGGAGACGTCCCATACACCGTTCTTCATCCTGACATGCCTACCTCTCTCGAAGACCTGCAGAAAGCTTGGGTTAAGTTAAAGGAAGAGCGAGAAACCATTGAAACCCAGTACTACGCCAGTGAGAAGAAGGTTCTGGAGCTCACCAAACTTCTTCATGAAGAGAAAAATCTGAATACCTACATTTCTCCAAAGAGGATGTGTTCGGTCTTTTTGTCTTAGGAGTTTTTGTTGTATTTTGTTTCTTTCTTTGTAAGCCCAAGGAGGCATGATGTATTCAAACTTGGTTTTATTTAATATGACGTGTGTTCTTTTTTGGTTTGGACAAGTTTAAATATCTAAATTTCCTTGAAATCATTTGCATATTGCATCTTCATTCATCATAACATCATACAGGTTTCTCATAACAGGTATCCTTATCCTTCTATTGTTTATTTCAGTGAGATGGATATTGAACAGACTATGAAAGATCTTCAGGCGCAGAATGCCCAGTTTCAACAAATGCTCATGGCTCTGAAAAAAGCACAAGAGGAGTTGAAGACTCTGCTGGCCAAAGAGAAGAAGAAGAAAACGAAGAAACCAACTGGTGTTGTAATCATGGGAAGAAGGTTTAAAGGACAAAACAGGTGAACTTTAGACTTTGCAACATCATCGGGTGAAGGAGATAATCAAGGAGCTGAGACCCAGGAAGTGAACAATGACCCAGTATCCGAAGAAGAGGAAGAGCCTGATTACTCTGAGGAATAATATCCTCCTACTGATGATAAATACAAACAGCTAGAGGATCGTTTGAATGCCATGGAGATTCATAGGGTACCCGGTTTGGACTTTGAAGAATTAGGACTCATCTCGGGGGTTGTCATCCCACCGAAATCCAAGGTCCCAACTTCCGCCAAGTACGATGGTGTCTCTTGCCCGAAACTACATCTGAGGTCATATGTCAGAAAGATTCAACCCCATACGGCTGACAAGAATCTGTGGGTGCATTTCTTCCAGGAGAGCTTATCGGGGACTCAGTTGGATTGGTTCTACCAATTAGAAGGGTCCAATGTTCGCAACTGGGAAGAGTTGGCCGCCGCTTTCTACAAACAATATCAGTATAATGCTGAGTTGGCTCCGACTAGGACACAGTTACAAAGCATGTCTATGGGAACAGATGAGGGTTTCAAAACCTATGCTCAAAAATGGAGGGATCTCGCAGGCAGGGTCCAGCCCCCTTTATCCGACAGAGAATTAGCGGATATGTTCCTAGGCACCTTGTCAGGACCATTTTTCAATCACCTGATTGGGAGTTCCTCAACTGGGTTTACTGAATCAGCAGTATGGTGAAGAAACCCTTTGTTGGAAAGAAGGAGATCAGTGCTGTATATGACCATAGGAATCAAAATAAAACCGACCGTCGTCTGGCAGTAGGGGCTGTTATGATTTCTAATCCTGCGCCAAATCAGCAGTGAAATTATCAGCGCAAACCAGAAGCGCCCATGAGACGATTTACCCGGATTAACATGACCATGTCTTAGGTTTTGCCACACCTTCTCAAGACCAATCTTAAAACTTTAAAGGAAGCTCCCAAGAATCCCAATACTGCTTCTCCTCGCTACAACCCGAACGCCCGATGTGCCTATCATTCTGAAAGCCCAGGGCACGATACGAATGACTATTGGGCCTTAAAGAATAAGGTGCAAGACTTTATCGATGCGAAAGAGATTGAATTTAAGCCCCCAGAAACGCCTAATGTAATAACGGCACCAATGCCCAGACATGGCCAAGGTATCAACGCCATTGACGATGATCGTTTTGTTTCCTCTGTGAATGACTTGGTAACTCCGCTATTGACCATTAAATAGAATCTACGGCAAGCCGGCTTGTTCCCAGGTTGCGATGAAGGTTCTCACCTATGCAAATCTCTACCGATTGGCTATTTGTTACTAAAGATAGGCGTCCAGGGCCTGATGACTAGTAAAGAAATCCTATTTGAAAAGTTACCTCTTATCAAAAGCTCTTATCAAGATGTTTAGATAATCACCATTTCCGAAAATCCTCCCAGGGTCTCCACCAAAAGAGCCGTCAGGATTACATCCGCTCCCAGATCTGCACCCTTAATCATCATTATGCCAAGACTAATACCATACTCCTCGGATAAAGCTGTTCCCTGGAGTTATGAGGCTGACGTTTATTACTACGGCGTCAAACAAGATCAGTTGGTTGTCAAGAATGAAGTTGCGAGAGATATTGATCCCGATATCGGTAACATCACTAGAACCAGCAAAATAACAAGAAGTGGAAGAGTCTTCTCACCTGAGATTTCTCCAAAGACCGTTGTTACTCCTGTGATCATCACTACTGCCACTCCTACCGACACCACCAGTGATACTCCTACTGTTATCCCTGTTACCGATACAAGGGGAAAATAGGCTTTGGTTGAGCCTGCCCAAGCAAGAGAACGTCCTGAGGTCATCCTCGAAGCTTCTAGAAAAGAGATAGAAGAAATCCTGAAGATAATCAAGAAAAGTGACTACAACATTGTAGAACAATTGGGGCAAACCCCCTCGAAGATATCATTGTTGTCCTTACTTTTGTGTTCTGAAACTCACGCCAAAGCCTTGGTAAAGTTTCTTAAGACCGCTCACGTGCCCCAAGAGACCTCCATCGACCAATTTGAAGACTGTGTGGCCAGTCTGACTGCTGATAACGAATTGGGCTTTTCCGATGCTGATTTAACTTCTAAGGGAAGGAAGCACAACGACGCCTTACATATTTCCATTGAATGAAGGGGCACCACACTGGCCCATGTTTTGGTGGATACCGGTTCATCATTGAATGTCTTGCCCAAAAATGCTCTCGACCGACTGGATTGCGAGGGGCTCATCTTGAAACCTAGCAACATCATAGTTAGGGCCTTTGATGGCTCCAAGAGGACAGTGCACGGAGAAGTTAGTATCCCCATAAAAATTGGGACTCAGACTTTTGACTCAATTTTCTATGTGATGGACATCCGCCCTTCGTACTCTTGTATGTTGGGTCGACCCTGGATCCATGGTGCTGGTGCCGTCACTTCTACCCTACACCAAATGCTAAAATACCCTATCAGAGGAAAGATTGTCACAGTTCACGGAGAAGAGGAATACATGGTTAGCCATTTGAACTCTTTCAGGTATGTTGAAATGGATGGTGAATTCATAGAGACTCCCTGTCAGAACTTTGAGGAGGTTCCAGCAATAGTCGCAGCAACCAAGTCTACTCCAAAGGTCCCGAAGATTACCAGACCTCCACTAAAGATGGCCTCGTTGAAAGATGCTCGAGCAGTAGTTGAAGAGGGAGGATGTACTATCTGGGGTCAGCTTCCGGATATTCCTTACAAGTCTGATAAATTTGGGTTGGGGTTCACTTCAGAGGCTGATAAAGTTGTTCGACGTTCTCGCGCTGGGGGACCACCTCTGCGTATCAGCAATCAAGGAGTCAATGCAATAGAAGACAGTGATGGCAGCTGTGACATGGACGAATGGATTTTTCCAACCATCGTCGGAGGGCTCAAAAATTGGGAGGCCAAAGATTTCACTCCTATTACTTTTATTCAAGAGTAATTGTCTTTTAATATTTTCAGGCTTGTAATATTTAAACAATTCAGACTTTTTTAAAACCTTGTGTCTTACCCGAGGCACAATGGTCCATTTGTAAGGGTTGTCACTTCATTCTCATATGTAATTAATGAATCATGGATGTTTTTGCATCAAATTTTGTTTTCTTCGTCTTTTCTTTCTTACATTTTATTTCTTTCAAAGGTAGCTATGCTCTTACACACACTCACATATTAAAAATGAAGATGTACATCCACTCAGGATCTCATGGGTAACAATTCTGCTATGGCCAATTGTGACTTTGAAAATCTGATCTACCAAGCCGACGACGAAGGTGAGGAAGATTATGAAGTGCCAGGAGAGTTTGCCAAGTTGTTGCACCAGGAAGAAAAGACCATTCAGCCGCACGAAGAGCCGGTCGAAATAGATAACTTGGGAACTGAGGAAGACAAGAAGGAGGTCAAGGTGGGCGCCAATTTGGGGCCTAATGTCAAGGAGCATCTGATTCAGCTATTGCACGATTATGTTGAGATCTTTGCCTGGTTGCACAAAGACATGCCGGGACTTGATGCAGACATTGTGGTACATCGTCTGCCTACAAAGGAAGATTGTCCCCCAGTAAAGCAAAAGGTTCGTTGCATGAGGCCCGATATGTCTAAAAAGATCAAAGCAGAAGTCATGAAGCAATTCAATGCTGGATTTTTGGTTGTCACCTCTTATCCCCAATGGGTGGCCAATGTTGTGCTTGTACCTAAGAAAGACGGTAAAATGCGGATGTGTGTGGACTACAAACATTTGAATAGGGCAAGCCCCAAAGATGATTTCTCACTTCCCCACATCGACATCTTGGTTGATAATACAGCCTAGCACAAAGTGTTTTCCTACACGGATGACTTCTCGGGCTACAACCAAATCAAAATGGTGCCTGAGGATATGGAGAAAATGACCTTTGTTACACAGTGGGGCACTTTCTGCTATAAGGTCATGCCATTCGGACTGAAGAATGTTGGGGCAACCTATCAACGTGCCATGGTAGCTTTATTTCATGACATGATACATCATGAGATAGAGGTATACGTAGACGATATGATAGCCAGATCGCAGACGGAAGAAGAGCACCTTGACCACTTACAGAAACTGTTTGAGAGGCTGAAGAAGTACAAGTTGAGATTAAATCCAAACAAGTGCACGTTCAGAGTACAGACTGGTAAACTCTTAGGCTTTGTCGTCAGCAACAAGGGTATCGAAGTTGATCCTGCCAAGGTTAAAGCGATACAAGAAATGTCGTCCCCTCGTACTAAGAAAGAAGTCATGGGATTCTTGGGACATCTGAATTACATAGCCAGGTTTATTTCTCACCTGACAGCTACTTGTGAGCCAATCTTCAAACTCTTGAAGAAAGATCAGATGGAATGACGAATGCCAAGTTGCTTTTGACAAAATCAAAGAATACCTGCAAGAGCATCATGTGTTATTGCCACCTGTTGAGGGAAGGCCTTTGATCTTATATCTAACTGTTTTAGAAAACTAAATGGGGTGTGTGTTGGGCAGCATGACGAGTCTGGTCGAAAAGAGCACGCTATTTACTACCTGAGCAAAAAGTTTACCGACTGTGAAACCAGATATTCACTTCTCGAGAAAACTTGTTGCGCTCTGGCATGGGCTGCTCGCCGGCTGAGACAGTATATGCTGACCCACACTACTTTGTTGATATCTAAAATGGATCCGATAAAGTACATCTTTGAGAAGCCCGCTCTTTTTGGGAGAATAGCGAGATGGAAGATGATCCTGACAGAATATGACATACAGTATACTACCCAGAAAGCTATAAAGGGCATTGTATTGGCTGATCGTCTTGATCACCAAGCTGTAGAAGACTATATGTCCATAAAGTTTGAATTCCCGGATGAAGACATCATGACGTTAGACAACTGTGAGGAAATCAGGCCATATGACGGACCTGAACAATGATCCCGATGGACCCTGTTCTTTGATGGGGAATCCAACGCACTTGGCAATGGTATCAGTTCCGTACTCATATCTCCAGAAGGATGTCATACTCCCTTTACTGCCAGACTTTGCTTCAACTGTACAAACAACATGGAAGAATACGAAGCGTGCATCTTCGGTCTCAAAGTTGCGTTAGACTTGGGGATCAAACACTTGGATGTATTTGGAGATTCAACCTTGGTCATCAGTCAAGTCAAAGGGGAATGGGACACCAAGCACCCCAACCTTATACCTTATAAATAACATGTGTTGACATTGTTGCCGCATTTCGAGAAGATTACCTTCGAGCATTTCCCGCGAGAAGAAAATCAGCTAGCAGACGCATTAGCTACAATGTCATTTATGTTTAAACTTATTTGGGATAACGAGGCTCCTCAAATCACCATTGAGCGGATGGATGAACCAGCCTACTGTCATGAGATTAATACTGAAGAGGTAGTGGACCAGCCTTGGTTTCATGAAGTCAAGAGATATCTCGAGTCTCGGGAATATCCAGAAGGAGCTTCGGTGAATGACAAGAAGTTCCTAAGAAGGTTCTCAGCTAAATTCTTCCTTAGTAACAGAATTTTATACAAACGCAGTCATGACGCTATATTGCTTCGGTGCATAGACAAGGCTGAAGCTGAAAGGATCATGGCCGAATTACACGAAGGCACTTTTGGTACCCATTCTAGTGGGCATACAATGGCAAAGAAAATCATGCGGGCAGGCTATTATTGGTATACCATGGAGGCAGATTGCTACCAATACTCTCGGACTTGTCATAAGTGTCAAATTTATGCTGACAAGGTGCACGTACCTCCGGTTCCTCTGAATGTCTTGACGGCTCCTTGGCCCTTTGCTATGTGGGGAATCGATATGATTGGGGAAATCAAGCCAACGGCCTCCAATGGACACCATTTCATCTTAGTGGCCATCGACTATTTTACAAAGTGGGTTGAGGCAGCTTCCTTTGCTTCCGTCACTAAGAATATGGTCGCTCGGTTCATCAAACAGAATCTCATCTGTCGGTATGGTATCCTAGAGAGAATTCTCACTAATAATGGTACGAATTTAAACAACACTATGATCACCGCCTTGTGCAAGCAATTCAAGATTCAGCATCATAATTCTTCCCCTTATCGGCCAAAGATGAATGGTGTTGTAGAAGCTGCTAACAAAAATATTAAAAAGATCATACAGAAAATGACAGTCACATACAAAGACTGGCATGAGATGCTACCGTTCGCTCTCCACGGGTATCGTACCACAGCTCGCACATCAACTAGGGCAACACCTTTTTCTCTCGTGTACGGCATGGAAGATGTCTTGCCCATTGAGGTCCAGACCCCCTCTCTAAGAATCATGAAGGATGCTGGTTTGAATGAAGAAGATTGGATCCAGACTCGGTTTGACCAACTAAACTTGATTGATGAGAAGAGGCTTACAGCTATCTGTCATGGTCAGATGTACCAAAAACACATGATCAAAGCTTTTAACAAAAAGGTCAAATGCCAGGTATATCGGGTCAGTGACTTGGTAATCAAGCGTATCATTTTGCCACAAGGTGATCCCAGGGGCAAATGGACCCCTACATATGAAGGGTCGTTTGTAATCAAAAGCATTTTCTCTGGTGGAGCAATGATCTTGACTACTATGGATAGCGACGACCTCCCACACCCTGTAAATACGGACTTAGTTAAAAGATACTACGCATGATCAAAGACCCGCTAGGTTGACTGGCCTAGGCAAACATAAGTGCTTCCCAGCGAACCAAAAGGGTTCGGGCAAAAATAAGGGATGAAAATAAAAAAATCTGTACACCCGGCAAGTCGAAAACCCGAAAGGGCGGCTTGGGCAAAAAAGGGTATCCCGGTGGACTGAAAACCCGAGAGGGCGGTCCAGGAAAAAGTTAGGGATTAAAGCGTATGACTATGTCCCGCTAAATCATCTGGCAGACAATCTTCAGCGTCAACCAATCAACTCAATTGGCTTTAAATCAATCCAATCGACTTCGCCGAGGCGACAAGCGGATAAGACATTCAGAGACATGAAGGCTATAGCAGAAGGGGAACCCCATGGGATTATTTCACATAGCTATCTTTTCTATGTATCAATTTTCATTTTTTACGACGACATTCTCTTGCTAGAATGCTCGTCTCATTGTACAAAAAATACTTATTCAAGTTAATACAAAGATATCCCTTTTGAAAGTATAAAACCATCCGGTTTTGTGTTTCTGTGTCTCGTTTACAAAAATGTCCAATGATTTATTTTTGAGCATATGCATTTGAACGTGATTACTGTTGCAAATAAATAAAAGAAAAATGGAAAGACAATTATTAATGACTTTAAGAAATAAAATAATATCTGTAAGCCATTCCATAAAACCCCCGCAGGTACTTTCTCCAGCCAGAGCAAAAATTTCCAACCACCGGTCTAAAAGGTCCCCAGTAAGTTGCCCAACTTCACGGATTTCTCCAGCAGGATATCACGAAGAATACAAGCAATTTCTGGATTTTCCCTTCTACAACGGAGTTTATACTTGGAAGCTCACCCATCAGTGCTTCAAAAGGGATTTATTTTCCCCACTTCCAGCAACGCTACGGCACAGACAATCTTTAATTCCATACATTTGCATCCATACGTCATAACATTGACAACTTAAGTACATACAGTGCAATCTCATTTATTTTGAGAGGCAAACATCATATCATGCATCGCATACATCATAGCATTGCATACAATTAACTCTTTGCCTTTTTGCAGGAAAGAGTCATTAGACAGTTATTATCAACAAACTTCTCACAGACACAAATTTTCAACAAGTCAAATACATATCAGTTTCCGAGAAAAGGCTGATTTTTATTGTTTCAGATAAATCTCACAACGGTATATCCTGATTCATTTCCAGATTTTCACTGGTTCAAATAAATCTCTCAACGGTTTATTCTGATTCATCTCAAGATTTTTACTAGTTCAGATAAATCTCTAAACGGTTTATCCTGATTCGTTTCCAGATTTTCACCGATTCAGATAAATCTCTCAACGGTTTATTCTGATTCATCTCCAGATTTTTACTGGTTCAGATAAATCTCTCAACGGTTTATTCTGATTAATTTCCAGATTTTCACTGGTTCAGATAAATCTCTCAACGGTTTATTCTGATTTATCTCCAGATTTTTACTGGTTCAGATAAATCTCTCAACGGTTTATTCTGATTCATCTCCAGATTTTTACTGGTTTAGATAAATCTCTCAATGGTTTATTCTGATTCGTCTCCAGATTTTTACTTGTTCAGATAAATCTCTCAACGGTTTATTCTGATTCATCTCCATATTTTTACTGGTTCAGATAAATCTCTCAACGGTTTATCCTGACTCGTTTCCAGATTTTTACTGGTTCAGATAAATCTCTCAACGGTTTATTCTGATTCATCTCCAGATAAATCTCTCAACGGTTTATTCTGATTCGTCTCCAGATTTTTACTCGTTCAGATAAATCTCTCAACGGTTTATTCCAATTCGTCTCCAGATTTTTACTGTTTCAGATAAATCTCTCAACGGTTTATTCTGATTCGTTTCCAGATTTTTTACTGTTTTAGATAGATATCTCAACGGTTTATTCTGATTCATCTCCAGATTTTTACTGGTTCAGATAAATCTCTCAACGGTTTATTCTGATTTGTCTCCAGATTTTTATTGGTTCAGATAAATCTCTCAATGGTTTATTCTAATTCGTCTCCAGATTTTTACTGTTTCAGATAAATCTCTCAACGGTTTATTCTGATTCATCTCCAAATTTTTACTGGTTCAGATAAATTTCTCAATGGTTTATCCTGATTCGTTTCCAGATTTTTACTGTTTCAGATAAATCTCTCAACGGTTTATCCTGACTCGTTTCCATATTTTCACTGGTTCAGATAAATCTCTCAATGGTTTATCCTGACTCATTTCCAGATTTTCACTGGTTCAGATAAATCTCTCAACGGTTTATTCTGATTCGTCTCTAGATTATTTCACTGGTTCAGATAAATCTCTCAACGGTTTATCCTGATTCGTTTCCAGATTTTTTACTGTTTCAGAGAGATATCTCAATGGTTTATTCTGATTCATTTTATGTTAAACAAAATAGAAGATCAAGTTCAAACTTTCCGTCAACAATCACCTTTGAGTGGCATCTATAAGCCCATCTCCGACAATTCTCCTTTGTTTCTCCAAATGGCATCTTTAAGCCCATTTCAGTCGCAATCAACCAGCGCATCATCAAGTGCAAATTTCTGGGCACTCTAGTGTTCAATCACCTTCTACTTTCAAGCTACGAACGACAAACACGTCGATCTAGATTTTCAAGTTTAAGAAGATTGAACATGGGAAGCTGTTGTACCCCAAAATTTTCCCTCCCATTTTTTATACAAGATACAATCCTAGGGTTTCTCGAATATTCAAGTTAGCTCAGAAATCGATCAGACAGATTCTCTTCTGAGGCAGTAAAATCAGCAATTAGGGTTTTGCATTTCTCAAAAGAAAATGTGTTTTCAAAGTTTCAAACGGTCTTTATGGTTGTTCATGTGTTATCAAAGATGTTTGTGCCAAGTTTCAAGCCTCGTATCGTGAGTTTGCTCAGTCAGTGGTTCAGACGACTGAAAATGACTCCATTAACCCAAAAGATGACCTTTTGCGACATCAAGTTCAAGTGACTGTAACTTTTTCAATTTTCAATATCATGAGGTGATTCTTTTTTCAAAGTATCACAAATAGCATTGTCTATGAGATTACTTCAACGATCAAAGTCAAGATGCGCTTGGAAGACCATGAAATTTATTGAAATTTTATAGGAATTTCTTAACTGTAGAATGTTATTTTTAGATGTTGATCATTACGTTGAGATAATTCATTGAAACAAGAGTTTGAGTTTGAAAGTACATGGATAGTTTGTTATTCGTACTTCAAATCGTTTGCGTTTGGACGATAATGATTATTGGATCGAAATAGGATTTTTATCAAAATTCTTACAGGATATTCAAAAGGATCAGTATGCTTATGGCGCAATTTTGATATACTTGAAAAAAGAATTCATTCATGTGAACTATTTTGAATTCAAAGAATTCATCAAACTTCATTCATCTTCATCTTCATTCAAGTCTTCAATCTTTCTTTCAAATCAATTGCAAGTGCAGCACAAATTCCATTTCCAAATTCAAGACATCCATTTCAAGTTTGTAAGAATTCATGATTCAATTCTACAAGAAATTACAAAGCATTATTCAAGGCATGTTTCAAATATTCAACTATCGTTCTTTTGTCAAGAGGCATTTTAAAAGAAGAATCCAAATTATGCTCATGATTTAAATTGTATCAAAAGGGAATATTCAAGCTTTGTAGAAACAAATTCAAGATGAATCAAGTATACAAGATTGCACCAAAATTCAAATGTATAAATTTACAAGTGAATTGGAATTCATTGTTTAAAATTACAAGGGAATTGATATACACTTTACAAATTTCTAAATCTTAAAACTCAAATCACAAATTCACAATGTTACAAATTCCTAACAATGCACTAAACTACAAAGGAATTTCTTCATCATCAAGCTTTCTTCAAGCGCTTCAAGTCACTCTTCCTCAATTCTCCCTATCGTCCAATGTGCTCGTACATGTAAACAAAATGAGAGCATTAGTTAGCAAAACTCATGTCGGAATAAGAATAAGAAATTTTCAAAGAATCTCTACATTTTCATCATTAGGGATTGTTAAGAAGAATCATAAATAAGGGGCGACGTTTCGTCCGTGTTTGGCCCATTGCAAATCACAATCTATTAATTGGTTCAGAGGACAAAATAAAGAGAAATACAAGTCAAAATCAATAGTTCATCATGGTTTCAAATGCTGCAAAAATAGTTTACATCACAAAAAAAAGAACAATCACAAGAGGCCAAAATGCTGTCAAAATGGACTGCATTGCAGCCCTCCATAGGTTGTCCACAAGAGGCCAAAATGCTGTCAAAATGGACTGCATTGCAGTCCTCCATAGGCTGTCCATAAGAGGCCAAAATCTGTCAAAAATAGCTGCAAACATACAGCCCAAAATTGCACATATATAGGCCAAGTCAGAACTGTAACAAAAAGGAGCAAAAGCAGCATAACAAATATGTTCAAACCCAATTGCCTTTTCCCCCCAAAAGTTTTTTATAACAAGAGGCATTTCGGGTTAGAAGGAAAAAAGAACAATTTCATTATTCAAAAAGAACCAGCAGCAAGAAGAGATATAACAAAGCATACAAAACCCTAAAGAATCTCATCATCATTTTCTTAATACCACCCTTCAGAAAGGAAGAGAGTACAGAAATAAAAAAGGATAGAAACCAACTTCCCTATCAAGCAAAAGCCAGCAACAAGGTAAGTTTCCATCACATCTCTGCATTTACCATAAAATCTGTTATCTGCATACATTTCTGTTTTTTTTGTAAAATAATCAGATCAAAAAAACCAGCAACAGAACATAACAAACCAACAAACCAACAAATCTGGAAAAAATAGTATAAACCAGCAACAGAACAGAACAAACCAACAAACCAAAAAATCTAAAAAAAACAGTATAAACCAGCCACATAGCCAAAGCCGACAACCACCCTTTTTGTCTAAATATCACAAAGAGAACCAACAAAACAAATCACCATGCAAAAAACCAGCAAAACAAATCATCATCCAAGAAAACCCACAAAACAAATCACCATCCAAAAAAAACCAAAAATATAATCATCGTTCAAAGCCAACAAACCCGTCACCTTCCTTTTCCGTCAATCTTGTATAAATTTTAATACAATAAGCCCTAACACAAATAACAAAATAGAACAGTAGCTTTCAATAATCGATCAACCCTTAGCCTTAAGCACTTACCATCAAATCAAAACAGAGTAAAACACAAGAACAATCAAGAACGAATGCGTTATCGATGAGTCAAAACGATAAGCAAAGCGGAAATCACAGATTTTCATGTTTCTCGGGAAGCTTTTGTTGGCGATTAACAAAGTCGTGAAGAAATTCCATGAACGTTTCGCTTTGAAAGCTTTCGTGTGTTGTTCGCAAGATCGGAAGAAGCACCTGAGTCACCATCTTTGTTATTCGTAAGCAAGAAAAAGAGTTGAGTTTTCTGTATGAAAGGGAAAAGCTGGGAGAGACGATTAGGAGATACAAAGTTTTTTTGTTAATCTAATTTTGTTTAATCTGGATTACCAAAAGACCATAACTAAGCGCCTCCCCATCTTTCTTTTCTAGGGTTTTCAAACCATTTCTATTCCCACTATCAAACCGGGTCAGGCCTCTTGGGCCTTTTGGCCCAATCATGCCATCACGTTCTCTTTATTTACTATTTAAGTCGTTTTAATTATGAATAAGTAGCGCAGTTCAGTTGGCAAAGTGCATCCTTGATAACCCAAGTGGCCTGAGTTCGATTCCTCCTGTGGGGATTTTTGTTTTTGCTTAATTCTTTCAACCTTATCTTCTCTAATCTTTGATTTATATTTAGTTTTAATAAAATAATTCAATTAAACTTAAAACATACATTTTATTTTGGTTTAGGCTTTGTGATTATTTTTTTATCAAATTCTTTTTTCTTTCTTTAATAAATTTTGTTTTTAAAAAAATAAAATTATTAATTACAATAATAAAATTCAAAAGATATATAGAATAGTTTTTTTATATACTCCCACAAACATAAGATATCAAATAAAAAGATACATATGTAATTGACATATTTGCTTTTTTTAAATTTTTCTTTTATTTCCAAATGTTACAAACCATATATTAGAATTTTATTTCCATATTTTATTAATTATTTTCCCTAAGATTATTGTATTTATTTCAAATTCGATTTGGTTGTATTGTTTGCTATTTGAACCTTTTTAATCGCATTTGACTCATCCCCATTTGTAAAAATTGTACCCCCATTCCCGAACACTTTGTAATAGCGTAGAATTTCAATTCCCGCAATTTACTGTTTTCCTTATACTGTATAGAAATTAGGCGTGTATGGCAAGATTCAAAAAAATCAATCGCTAAATAACCTAATCAAAGAACAAAATAACTTGAAATAAACACACTTTTTCACACGCGCACCTCTAGGGTAATCTCGCTCGTTGCCTCGGAAATACAGTCATGTCCCTCGAATATGGGATGCCTTAGCAATGACCCTTCGATAAAAAAAGATCGTAGTCCCTTGATGACCCTCGAAATTTCCTTTGATAAAATGATATCGTCCCTTATGAAAATTGATAAAGTGTCTCATAAGTTGCCTTCGATGACTGTAAAATTGACCCGCGCTTGTCCCTTCACATCCAACGATGGGGCTTCTTACCAAATTAATGGTAAGATATCAACATTAAAAGGAGGAAGAAAAGAACAATTGAAAACCTTTCGAGTAGATAGATTCGCTTCTAGTTACTCGCTTGCTCACGATAAAAACATTTTTACACCTACACTTTCATTTTAAAACATTTTCAAAAGGCAAAACATTTTGTGTACGTTCTTATAGAGAACTATTAGAAAACATCTTTTTCAAAACCACTTTCGAAAACACGTTCCACAAACACATCTTTGAACTATCTTTCAAAACAAAACTTTGTACGTGTTCTTATAGAAACGAGAACCATTACAAAGAGATTTTTCAAAACACTTTCAAAGCCCACACCACAAGCACACTGTCAAAAAAAAGTAAGTGATCTAAATGAGTAACTAAGAGCCCATGGAAAACCATGGATGAAAAGGGTGCTAACACCTTCCCTTTTCATAATCTACCCCCCGAACCCGAGAAATAATCTCGAAAGGTCTTTCCTGTGCTTTTTTACCTTTCCTTTTGGATAAAAGAAAAGTCAGTGGCGACTCTTGCTATCTGCACAAATGCGATCAAAACACAAAACACCAAGTCAGTTCTCCCACCGCATCACACCTTCGGTAAACGATCATTAAGCATAGGGTATTTTAGTGGTCGCTCTCTTGTCTAAACAAAGATCAAAAGTCCCGTTCGGAAAGGTTTCCTCGGAAATGTTGCCTCAAATATGATCTTAAGACATTAGGGTTATTACTAAGACGTCCTAATGTTGCTTTAGTGATCGTACGTCCCTTTTCGAATTGACCCCTACAACTCCAACAACGGTGCTACCTACTCATTAATAGTAGGATAGCGCTGTCTAAAGGAAACAAGAACAAAAACATTCCTTTTTTCGAGTAGGTAGATGCTAGTAGGTACTTGCTCATAATAAACTTTTCACACCATACACTTTTCAAACAAAGTTTTCAAAACACTTTGTAACACTCTTGAGGACTGATACAAGGGTTAGAACGAAGTAAAATAAAAACTTTCCAAAACACACAAACACACGAAGTAAATTTTTAAAATGATGAGCAAGTACCTAAGAGCCCATGGAAAACCATGGATAAAAAGGGTGCTAATACCTTCCCTTTCTATAATCTTCCCTTTCTGAGTAGTATATTGTATGTCATATTCTGTCAGGATCATCTGCCATCTTGCTATTCTCCCAGAGAGAGCAGGCTTCTCGAAGATGTATTTTATTGGATCCATTTTAGATATCAACAAGGTAGTATGGGTCAGCATATACTGTCTTAGCCGGAGAGCAGCCCATGCCAGAGCGCAGCAAGTTTTCTGGAGAAGTGAATATCTTGTTTCACAGTCGGTAAACTTTTTGCTCAGGTAATAAATAACATGCTCTTTTCGGCCAGACTCGTCATGCTGCCCCAGCACACACCCCATTGAGTTTTCCAAAATAGTCAGATACATGATCAATGGCCTTCCCTCAACGGGTGGCATCAACACAGGGGGCTCTTGTAAGTATTCTTTGATTTTGTCAAAAGCAACTTGGCATTCGTCATTCCATTTGACTACTTGATCTTTCTTCAACAATTTGAAGATCGATTCACAAGTAGCTGTCAGGTGAGAAATGAATCTGGCAATGTAATTCAAACGTCCCAAAAATCCTCTGACTTCCTTCTCAGTACGAGGAGAAGGCATCTCTTGTATCACTTTAACCTTGGAAGGATTAACCTCGATACCTTTGTTGTTGACGACAAAGCCTAAGAGTTTACCAGAACGTACCCCGAACGTGCATTTACTTGGGTTCAACCTCAGCTTGTATTTCTTCAGCCTCTCAAACAGCTTCTATAAATGATCGAGATTCTCTTCTTCCTTTTGAGATTTGGATAACATATCGTCCATGTAGACCTCTATTTCGTGATGTATCATGTCGTGAAATAGAGCTACCATGGCACGTTGATAGGTTGCCCCAACATTCTTCAGTTCGAATGGCATGACCTTATAGCAGAATGTGCCCCACTGTGTGACAAATGTTGTTTTCTCCATGTCCTCGGGCGCCATTTTGATTTGGTTGTAGCCTGAGAAACCGTCCATGAAGGAAAACACCTTGTGTTGTGCCGTATTATCAACCAGAATATCAATGTGGGGGAATGGAAAATCATCCTTAGGGCTTGCCCTATTCAAATCTCTGTAGTCCATGCACATTCGTACTTTGCCGTCCTTTTTGGGGACGGGAACAACATTGGCAACCCATTAGGGATAAGAGGTGACAGCTAAGAATCCAGCATTGATTTGCTTCATGACTTCTGCTTTAATCTTTTCTAACATATCAGGCCTCATGCGACGAACCTTTTGCCTTACTGGCGGACAATCTTCTCTTGTAGGAAGATGATGTACCACAATGTTTGCATCAAGTCCCGGCATGTCTTTATACGACCATGCAAAGACTTCAACATAATCGTGTAACAATTGAATCAGACGCTCCTTGACACTGGGTTCCAGATTGGCACCCACCTTGACCTCTTTTTTGTCCTCCTTAGTACCTAAGTTAACTATTTCAACCGGCTCTTCATGGGGTTGAATGGTCCTTTCTTCTTGTTATAATAACTTGGCCAATTCCCCTGGTACCTCACAATCTTCCTCACCTTCATCTTCGGCTTGGTAGATTGGATTTTCAAAGTCACAATAGGCCATAGCAGAACTGTTACCCATGGGATCCTGAGTGGATATAGATCTGCATTTTAATATATGAGTGTGTGTAAGATCATAACTACCTTTGAAAGAAATAAAATGTAAGAAAGAAAGACAAAGAGCATAAAATTTGTATGCATAAACGTCCATGATTCATTGATGACATATGAGAATGAAGTAACAACCCTCACAAATGGACCGTTGTGCCTCGGGTAAGACACAAGGTTTTAAAGTTTAAATTGTTTAAATATTACAAGCCTGAAAACATTAAAAGATAATTACTCTTGAATAAAAGTAATAGGAATGAAATCTTTGGCCTCCCAATTATTGAGTCCTCCGCTGATGGTTGGAAAAATCCACTCGTCCATATTACAGCTGCCATCACTGTCTTCCATTGCATTGACTTCCTGATTGCTGATATGCAAAGGTGGTCCCCCGGCGCGAGAACGCCGAACAACTCTTTGGGCCTCTGTAGTGAATCCCAAACCAAATTTGTTGTACTTGTAAGGAATATCTGGAAGTTGACCCCAGATGGTACACCTGCCTTCTTCAACTACTACTTTAGCATCTTTCAAAGAGGCCATCTTCAGTGGAGGTCTGGTAATCTTCAGAACTTTTGGAGTAGACTTGGTTGTCGCAACTGTTTGTGGAACCTCCTCAAAATTATGACACGGAGTCTCAATGAATTCACCATCCATTTCAACATACCTGAAAGAGTTCAGGTGGCTAACCATGTACTCCTCCTCCCCGTGAACTGTTACAATTTTTCCTTTGATCGGGTATTTTAGCATCCCATGAAGGGTAGAAGTGACAGCACCAGCACCATGGATCCAGGGTTGACCCAATAGACAAGAGTATGAAGGGCAGATATCCATCATATAGAAAGTTGAATCAAAATTCTGGGTTCCAACTTTTATGGGGATATCAACTTCTTCATGCACTATCCTCTTAGAACCATCAAAGGCCCTCACTATGATGTTGCTAGGATTTAAAGCGAGTCCCTCGCAGTCCAGTCAGTTGAGAGCATTTTTGGGCAAGACATTCAATGATGAGCCGGTATCCAACAGAACATGGGCAAGTGTGGTGCCCCTACATTCAATGGAAACATGCAAGGCATCGTTGTACTTCCTTCCCTTTGAAGTTAAATCAGCATCGGAAAAGCCCAATCCGTTATCAGCAGTTAGACTGGCCACACAATTCTCAAATTGGTTGATGAAGGTCTCTTGGGGAACGTGGGCGTTCTTGAGAAACTTTACCAAGGCTTTGGCATGGGCATCAGAACACAAAAGTAAGGACAATAATGATATCTTCGAGGGGGTCTGCCCCAACTATTCTACAATGTTGTAGTCACTTTTCTTGATTATCTTTAGTATTTCTTCTATCTCCTTTCTAGAAGCTTCAAGGATGATCTCGGGACGCTCTCTCGCTTGGACAGGCTCATTCAAGACCTCTTTTCCCCTTGTCTCGGTAGCAGGGATAACAGTAGGGGTATCACTGGGAGTGTTGGTAGGAGTGGTAGTGGGGATGATCACAGGAGTAGCAACGGTCTTTAGAGAAATCTCGGATGAGAAGACTCTTCCACTTCTTGTTATCTTACTGGTCCTAGTGATATTACCGATGTCAGGATCAGTATCTCTCGCAACTTCGTCTTTGACATCCAACTAATCTTGCTTGACACCATAGTAATAGACGTCAGCCTCATAGTTCCAGGGAACATCTTTACCCAAAGAGTATGGTATTGGTCCTGGCATAATGATGATTAGAGGAGCATACCTTGGAACAGATGTAATCCTGACGGGTCTTTTGATGGAGACCCCAGGAGGATTGTTGGAAATGGTGATTATTGAGACATCTTGATAAGAAGTTCTAGTAAGAAGAATTTTTTCAAATAAGATTTCTTTGCTATTCATCAGGCGCTGAACGCCTATCTTCTGTAACAAACAGCCATTTGGTAGAGACTTACATAAGTGAAAATTCTTATCACAGCCCGGGAACAGACCGGCTTGCAACATATTATGTTTAATGGTCAGCAGAGGAGTAGTTAAGTCATTCACGGAGGAGACAAAACGATCATCATCAATGGCGTTGACACCTTGACCATGTCTGGGCATTGGCGCCATTATTACATTAGGCGTTTCTGGGGGATCAAACTCAATCTCTTTCGCATCGATAAGGTCTTGTACCTTATTCTTCAAGGCCCAACAGTCGTTCGTATCATGCCCCGGGCTTTCAGAATGATAGGCACATCGAGCGTTCAGGTTGTAGCGAGGAGAAGAAGTGTTGGGGTTCTTGGGAGCTTCTTTTAATGTTTCCAGATTGGTCTTCAAAAGGTGTGGTAAAACTTGAGACATGGTCATGTTGATCTGGGTAAATCGTCTCATGGGCGCTTCTGGCTTGCGCTGATAATTTCGCTGTTGATTTGGCACAGGATTAGAAATCATAACAGCCTCTACCGCTGGGCGACATTCAGTTTTGTTTTGATTCCTATGGTCACATGCAACACTGACCTCCTTCTTTCCAAAAAAGGGTTTCTTCGTCGTGCTCGAGGATGCATCTCTTTGAATTTTGCCACTTTTTATACCGACTTTGACCCGCTCACCAGTCATGATTAGTTCAGTAAATCCAGCTGAGGAACTTTCGATCAGGTGGTTGAAGAATGGACCTGATAAGGTTCCTAGGAACATATCCACTAATTCTCTATCAGATAGAGGTGGATGGACTTTGCCTGCGAGATCCCTCCATTTTTTAGCATAGGTTTTGAAACCTTCGGCTGCACCCATAGACATGCCTTGCAATTGCGTCCGAGTTGGAGCTAAGTCAGCATTATACTAGTATTATTTGTAAAAGGCGGAAGCCAAATATTCCCAATTGTGAATATTGATCCCTTCCAACTGATAGAACTAATCCAACTGCGTCCCTGACAAGCTCTCTTGGAAAAAATGCACCCACAGATTCTTATCAGCCGTGTGGGGTTGAATCTTTCTGACGTATGACCTTAAATGCAGCTTCGGCCAAGAGACATCGTCATATTTATTGAAAGTGGGGACCTTGAATTTCTGCGGGATGACAACCCCTGAGACAAGTCCTAACTCTTCAAAATCCAATTTGGGTACCCTCTGGACCTCCATAGCATTCAAACAATCCTCTAGCTCTTTGTATTTATTATCAGCAGGAGGATACTGCTCCTCAGAGTAGTCAGGTTCCTCCTCTTCTTCGGATGCTGGGTTGTTGTTCACTTCCTTGGTCCTGTTTTCTTGATTCTCTCCTTCACCCGATGATGTTGCGAAGTCTAAAGTCCGTCTGGCTTGTCCTTTGAACCTTCTTCCCATGATCACAATACCGGGTGGTTTCATCGCTTTCTTCTTCTTTTCTTTGGCCAGTAGAGTCTTCAACTCCTCTTGTCCTTTTGTCAGAGTCAAGAGCATTTGTTGAAACTGGACGTTCTGCGCCTGAAGATCTTTCACTATCTGTTCAGTATCCATCTCACTGAAATAAACAGTAGAAGGATAAGGAGACCTGCTGTAAGAAACCTGTATGATGTTATGATGAGTGAAGATGTAATATGTAAATGATTTCAAGGAAATTAGATATTTAAATTTGTTCAGACCAAAAAATAATACACGTTATATTAACAAATCCAAGTTTGAGTACATCATGCCTCTTTGGGCTTACAATGAAAGAAACAAAATACAACAAAAACTCCTAAGACAAAAAGGTTGAACGCATCCTCTTTAGCGGGATGTAGGCGTTCAGATTCTGCTCTTCATGAAGTTGCTTGGTGAGTTCCAGAACCTTCTTCTCACTGGCATAAAATTGGGCTTTAAAGGTGTCTCGCTCTTCTTTCAACTGAACCCAAGCTTTCTGCAAGTCTTCGAGAGAGGTAGGCATGTCAGGATGAAGGATAGTGTATGGGACGTCTCCTTCAACAATAGGCTCTATGATAACAGGGAGGATGGAAGGGTAAGGCATCACGAGTCTCTGAGCACGAGCCCGTACCCACCTAAGGTAAGGCTCGAGAGGGATAGAGTTTTTGTGTCCCAAAGTTCTATTATCCACCTTGTTCACCATTCTCCAAGCTCGTGTAAACCTCTGGCGATAACCTTGGTCTTCTTTGTCGTAGTCGAACATCAGACCTTGAATGAGCATCTCATAAGGGCTGTCTCTTCGGGCATACCCAAACTATCGAAGAGCTAAGCAGGGATTGTAGGTGATACCTCCCTTAATACCAAGCAAAGGGACGTTAGGGAATTCCCCACAGCGGTCAATGATAGAGACATCTTCCAAGGATCTCGAACACTAACAGATGTCAGAATGGGTGAGGGACATCATCCTTTGAGACCATGTCAGTCTTTGCTCGTTCTTTAATGCTGATTGAGGTAGGTGTGAAGTGAACCACTTAGCGAGTAGGGGAATACAACACAAGAGAGTACCTCTTTTCTTCATGGTGCGGGTATGAAGGCAATGCAAGATGTCTCCCAGTAAGGTAGGTACGAGATTGCGAGAGAGAAAGACTTTGATGGCGTTAACATCTATGAATTGGTCCGAGTTGGGGAACAGAACCAAACCATAAATGAGAAGAGCCAGGATGTCTTCAAAAGCTTGGTAATCCATGTCGTCCCAGAATGAACAAGCCTTCTCCAATACAAACTTGGCTAGGAAGCCTTTAACCCTGCTTCTTGTCTCCCAATTGGCTATGATGTCGGCTCTCTTCATATGCAAAGCTTCAGCGATGACTTCAGGTTTTGGAATCCCTTATAGACCGGTGAACGGTATTTTATCAAGCACGGGCACCCCTAAGAGTAGAGAGAAATCTTCCAGTGTAGGTACCAACTGATAGTCCGGGAAGATGAAACAATGATGTACGGGATCAAAGAATTGGAACGACATACACATCATCTCTTCTTGGAAACTGGATGTTGCTAAACTGAGGAGTCTACCATATTTCTTGGTAAAAGGAGAATCCCCTGGCACTCTTGAGGATAACTCCTGAAGTTGAGGGTGTGCTTTTACAAAGTTGATTCAGATGGTGTTTCTTCGGACGGAATTCATGACCTATAAAACAAAAACAAAGATAAATTTCTAAATCCTTGAAATGGTTAGTGAGCATGCGTATGATGCTTATGATGTTTATGATGTTATGTAGAAGTAAATATATACACACACAGCAAACAAGTTCCTATGTTTTAGGCTTGCATGGGTTTTATAGGTAAGTACCCTCTTGAAATTTAGTTGGCTCAACCTGTTCTAGTAATAGCGATCGGGTTCTACAGGATCTCAATATCGCCGACCTTTCTCTTAGGCATTGTCTCAGCACAATCAATGTTTTCTTGCGGCCGAGGTATCCCAAAAGTATAGCCTCAATGAGTTTAGTATCGAGTATCAACCAATTTTCAGCTCTACACCGAAACCGATTATCTCACTACGTCCTAATGGCCAAGTTTGTTCAATTAGGGTTCTAAAGTCAGTTTGTGCTTCATGACGCCACTCAGCGGCCCCGTATTCTCCTTGATTCACCATGAGGGATACCGGTACCCACAAATGCGTCACACTAACGTAGCCATTTCTTCAACCATATCGGTCTACGCCGTACAGTTTCCACAATCTATTGCTACTTACCTAATAAGGTATCCCAAATCCGGGTAGAGGATCAAAGCAAGCCCACTACAAAGAACAAAATGTAAAGCACGCAAAGAAATCAAATAAAGGTGATCTAACTCTAAGGTAACCCCACTTTTAGATTTACTCCCTAACAGAGTCGCCAGTTCTGTGATACCGCGGGAGAACTGACTCGGGTCGTTTTGCATTTGATCGCATTTGTGCGGATAGCAAGAGTCGCCACCGACTTTTCTTTTATCCAAAAGGAAAGTTAAAAAAGCACAGGAAAGACCTTTCGAGATTATTTCTCGGGTTTGGGGGGTAGATTATGAAAAGGGAAGGTGTTAGCACCCTTTTCATCTGTAGTTATCTACGGGCTCTTAGTTACTCGCTAGATCACTTACTTTTAATTTGACAATGTGCTTGTGTTATGGGCTTTGAAAGTATTTTGAAAATATCTTTGTAATGGTTCTCGTTTCTATAAGAACGCGTACAAAGTTTTTTTTCGAAAAATAGTTCAAAGATGTGTTTGTGGAATGTGTTTTTGAAAGTGGTTTTGAAAAGATGTTTTGCAATGGTTCTCGTCTCTATAAGAACGTATACAAAATGTTTTGTCTTTTTGAAAATGTTTTGAGATGAAAGTGTCGGTGTAAAAATGTTTTTGTCATGAGCAAGCGAGCAACTAGGAGCGAATCTATCTACTCGAAAGGTCTTAAATGTTCTTTTCTTCCTCCTTTAGATGTTGCTATCATACCATTGATTTGGTAAGAAGTCCCATCGTTGGATGTGAAGGGACAGGCGTGGGTCAATCGTACAGTCATCGAAAGCAACTTATGAGACACTTTAGCAATTTTTTGAAAGGGACTAGATCGTTTTAACGGAGGTAACATCGAGGGTCATCGAGGGACTACGATCTTTTTTATCGAAGGGTCTTTGCTAAAACTTCCCATATTCGAGGGACATGACTGTATTTCCAAGGCAACAAGCAAGGTTACCCTAGAGGTGCGCGTGTGAAAAAGTGTGTTTGATTCAAGTTATTTTGTTGAAATTAGGTTATCTAGCGATTGTTTTTGAATCTTGCCATACACGCCTAATTACTAGACAGTATAAGGAAAACAGTAAATTGCGGAAATGGAAATTCTACGCTATGACAGAGCTTTCGGGAATGGGGGTACAATTTTTACAAATGGGGATGAGTCGAATGCGATTAAAAGTCCAAATAGCAAATAATACAACCAAATGGAATTGAACGATTAATTAAAATTATAACAATCTATAAAATAAAATTAATTAACAAGGTATAGCAATAAGATTCTAAGTATTTGCTTATGAAAAGTTTGGAAGGAAAAATGGGAAAATCTATTCTATCAATTAACTAAAGAATCAAATCAAAATGCATGTATTTTTGTCTTTTAGAGTTTTTGTTATTAAGAAATTAAATAAATTAAAGCTTAAGCAAAAATAATTAGTAAAATTATTTACAGAGTCCTAAACTAAATTAGAACTAAACTAAATTGTGATAATTAAATAACAAGAATTATGATTTGTTAAACTAATAAAAATCAAAACTAAGTCTAAAATCAAAACAAGAACAAAAAGTGAAATGAGGTGTTGAATTAAAAATGGTGGTGATGCTGATTGGGCTTTTTTTTTAAAAGAAAAAAAATAAGGGCATAAGGCCCCATGATTATTTTCGTTCAAAACAGAAAGTAAAAAATAATAATAAACTCCTTGGGCTGTCTTATTGGGTCGGGTTTGAGGTCCAAGGAAAAATTGTGCAAGAGTTTGGCCCTAACAAGGAAAAGGCGTTATTGTTGTTGTTTGCTGGGGATGATAACCCTAAGTCAGAAAGTGAAACTACCTATCTTCCAAATTTCATGCTAACTTTTCTTCCTCCTCTCTCAAACTCCGGCGACGACTACCTTTAACCACCACAATGTACTGCCAATCTTCCTCACAATAATCACCTCAAATACGTTGATCCTCAATTCAGACCTCCCTCGCTATCTCCCAATCCTCTTCAATCTCTTGTGGCTGAAATACGTTCGTCACTGATGAACGAACCCTAACACCCTCCCTCTGACTTCCTCCCTCTTAGTGCGGCGATAACAGTAAAAATTTGTGAAATTAACAAGAACAAAACATAAATCAAGAACAAAGGAAAAGAGGAAATACCGAGTCGGAGACGGGTCTTCAAATTTCAGGTATGGTGTTCGATACCCTTCTTTCTACTCATTCTTTGTTAGTGATTTTGTGCCTCGCGATTTGTAGGTCTGAAACTTGAACACGAGGCGTTGATACGATACAACATGATTATCATTGTAAGGTTGAAAGGCAGTGATGATGAAGTTTGGCGGTATTTTACTGATGAGGATGAAGGGATTTAGTTCAGAGATGGGGTTGGAATTTCTGGTATTTTTTTTTGTGCTGGTTATGTTGAATGTTGGTTTACAGTGAGATTGTCACAAGAGTTTTGGTGGTGAAAATGAGTGAAATTTTTGAGGAGATGATGCTTGAGGTTTGTGTTCCTGTCCAATTGTTCCACCCTCTTTTTTTGATATGTTGCTCGGTTAGTATCTTGTATTAGCCTTTGCTGGTTTTTGCTATTTGTATATTTGCTGGTTTTTGCTATATTTGTTGTTGTCTTGGGGTTTTATGACAGCATGAGGATTTTTAGTTGGGATGGAAAAATCTGCTCTCCCCCTGAACAAGTTTGGCTACTGTTGTATATGAGAGGTAGTGGAAATTTTTGATGAGTTTTGAATAACTTGGTTAATTGCTCGGTGGCCTTTTTGAGTGCAGGTAGATGTTTTTCCATTTTAGTGCAACTCTTGGACTGTTTATGATGCAAGACTGTGGACAGGTCTTGTACTGCTATGGGCACCATAGGGATTCTTTAAGAGCAGGTCTTCTTGGACTCCTTTTGTAGCAGGCCTTTGTAGCAATAGCAGCCTGTTTGTCTTGGCATGACTTTGGATTATTTGTTGGCTAGGTAATATCTTTCCTCTAACCCTATCTCATTTATCTTCATCTTTCCATGAAACAAAGCCATATTTGGCTTTTCAGTACATTCTGAAGGGTTTTCTAATTTAGGAAAATGATGATGTGTGGTTGTTTGAGCATGCTTGCATCTTTTCTATATTATTGCTTTTACTTGTTTCCTTAACAGCCTATGCTGCTTTGTTTGACATGAGACTGTATTGCTGTGTTTTTTGCGCTAGCCTGCTGTTTATAGTTTTTGTTTATTGCAGTTTGACTTTGCCTTTGCAATGTTTGTTCTGTTGTGGCTTTTGTTTGGGCTGCTGTATTTGATAGCATTTGAGTAGTTTTGGGTTGTTGTAATTGTTTGACAGCAGGTTGGGCAGCTTGCTGCAGAAGCAATGCAGTTTTTGCTGTTTTTTTTGTGATGCTTGTTGTTGCTTGTTGGCTGCTATTTTCTGTTTTTTTGTATGGGCTGCTGTATTGGGCAGCATTTGTTCTGTTTGCCATGAAACTGTTTGAAAATTCTTTTTTCCCTTTTGTGAACTAAAGAAGCCAATTTTTTTGTGATTTGCAAAAGTAGGAGATAGACTATGATTAAGAACAAAAACCTTCTAGTCTGATTCAAAATACAAACCCTTATGATGAATTTGCGAAAAGAAAACTTTGAAAATTTCTTATTTAAGCTTCATTATTTATGTGCTAATCATATCTTTTTCTTCTTTGATTTGTTTCATGTCATGGTATGGAGAAACAGCAAGGCAATTTATAATTGGAAGTCATGGATAGGCTTGAAGGGAAATGATGATGTCTTGAAGGAATGGGGCTGCCATGAAGCTTGAAGAATATCTCGAAGATTTTGGGATGATTTAAACATGTTTACGACTTAGGATTAGGCTTTGGATGTAAAGTCCCTTTTACACTTGTAATTTGAAATTAATCTTGGAATCATAACTTGTAATTTGCAATTTATAATTGTAACTTGAATTTGATATTTGAAAAAGTCTTGGTAAGCATTTGGATGAAACAAAATAATTCCCTTGTAGTTTCCTTTCTATACTTAAAAAGTTTCTTCCATTTCGAATCTTGAACTAAAGATAAATTCAATATAAATGAATTATGCCTTGTATGCTTGAGCTGAATTGAAATCAAAGGCATCATTTGAATGGATCCTCAAATATTTTTCACTAAAACTCTAAGCCACATCTTCAATTCATAGTAACTCGCAATACAAGTCAATGGTACTTGAGTGAACCAATAGTATCTTAAGAAAACTTGATCAAAAATCCACTGTAACCTAATAAACACCAATGCTCAAACACCAATAACTTGAAGTCAGCGGCAAACAAACAAGGAATCACCGATCTCAACATAAGAATCAATATCTTTGAGAAAATAAATATGGCAGGTGTTGAAATTAGAAGTTAAAAACATTCTAAATGAAGGAAATGATCGATGACAATTTGATAACTCCCAGGGTCTTCTAAGCATAATTTTCCTTTGATTCTTGAAGAGAACTTGTTGATGACATCACTTAGGACAATGTGCAAAAATAATCGTCTCAAGGTCTTGTAATTTGAAGAATAACAATCAGACGACCGTTATTTGAAATTAGGTCAAAATTCAAGATGCGACTTCTAACGCATTTGAATTTTGGTGAGCTTCTACGCGTAATCAGATCTTGATTTGTGAAGAGAAATTTGAGGTGGCATCAAGGAGAATCATACGCATGAAAAACCGCTCAAAGATATTGAATAATGAAGAAGTTATGATTGTTTGATTTTTTTCTCGCAAAAGGGTTGATTTTGGGGTTGTTGTAGTTGTTTTCAGTTATCTGGACCATTGTTTGAGCAAACTTGCAATGCAAGGTTTGAAAACTGGCTAAAACAACCTGGAAGAGATATAAAAACCCATGAAGACAAATTGAGACCTTTTTGACTCAATTTTCTTTGAGAAATGCAAAACCCTAATTGTTGATTTATCACTTAGGGAGAGAATCTGTCTGATCAAATTCTGAGCCAAATTGAGTATCCGAGAAACCCTAGGATAGTATCTTGTACGAAAAATGGGATGGAAAATTTTGGGGTACAACACTAACCATTGCTCCTTTAATAATCATTGTCGTTGGGCGTATTCCCTACTCCTTTGATAAAGAGGTTCCATGGAACTATCGTGCCGAGGTTTATTATTATGGGATAAAACAAGTTTCTTAGATCAACAAAGACGAAGTTGATGTCACTAATATTGCATGTTCCAGTAAAGTAACAAGAATAGGGAGAATCTTTTCCCATGATATTTCACCACCCACTACTATAATAACTCATGTCCGCATAACCAATGACAAGTCTAGTGCCAACACTAGAGGCAAAGATAAAGAAGGTGAGCCTGCTAGGATAAAGGCACCTATCAAAGATACTGACGCTGAAAAACCCTCCACTCGAGAGATGGAGGAAATCTTGAAAATCATAAAGAAGAGTGACTTTAAAATAGTTGAGCGGCTGGGACAAACCCCCTCTAAAATTTCCATGTTGTCATTGTTACTCTGTTCAGACATTCATGCCTAGGCTCTAATCAAGTTCTGGAATAAATCCCATGTGCCACAAGAAGCCACAGCTGACCAGTTCGAGAACTGTGTAGAAAGTTTAACGGCTGGCAATGGATTAGGGTTCTCCGACGCTGATTTGACTCCTATGGGAAAGAACCACAACAAAGCCTTGCATATATTTATTGAATGCAAGGGGACCACCCTGGCCCATGTCCTAATTGATATTGGCTCATCTTTAAATATGTTACCCAAAGGTGCTTTGGACCGGCTAGATTGTGAAGGATTGGTATTGAAGCTAAGCGATATTGCCGTAAGGGCTTTCGATGAGGCTAAGAGAATGGTTCATGGAGAGGTGGATCTCCCAATTAAAGTTGGCTCGCAGATTTTCAACTCTACTTTTTATATAATGGACATACATCCCACCTATTCTTGTTTGATTGGGCGCCCTTGGATACATGGGGCAGGGGCAATAACATCTACCCTTCATCAAAAGTTAAAATACCCAGTGAAGGGGAAGATTGTCACTGTTTGTGGTGAAGAGGAATTCATGGTACGCCACCTCAATTCCTTCAAGTATGTGGAAATGGATGGCGAAGTCATAGAAACTCCATGCCAGGATTTCGAAATTGTTCCTCCTATGGTTCCCGCCACCAAAATCACCTCCAACATATCAAAAGCTGATGAAGTTATACTAAGAATGGTTTCACTTAAGGATGCCCGTGCCGTGGTTGAAGATGGAAATTGTACTCTCTGGGGACAACTCCCTGATATTCCGTTTAAAGCAGACAAAATCGGATTGGGTTTCACAATCATAGCTCAAAAAGAAGTCAGGCGCGCTCGCGTGGGAAAGCCACCTCTCCGCATTGGGAATCATGAAGTGAACGTTGTGGAAGACTCTGATGATGAAAATACTTTTGAAGATTGGATCTACCCTACTGTCAAAGGAAAGCTCAACAACTGGCATGTAAAGGCTTTCACTCCCATCTCCTTCATTGAGGAGTAAATATTGTTTACTGTTTTCTGTCAATTCAAAGAACTTTTGTCTATAATTTTAAATTCCAAACAATGACTTTTAAGCCACGTGCCTTACCCGGGGCACTATGGTCCATTTGTTAAAGTTTTTGTTCATGTTCATTTATCAAATGATCATTTAATATAAACCATTGGACCTTTTGCATTCAAATTTTTTTGTTCATTGTCTGTCTTTTCCTTTATTACATTTTTTCAATAGCCATTTATCTTACATGCACACACACACACTTGCAGATCCTTATCCACTCTGTATCTCATTTCCAACGACTCTACTATTGACAGTTATGACTTCAAATATCCAATTAACCAAGTCGAAAATGAAGGCGAGGAAGATTGTGAAATACCAGGAGAACTAGCCAGGCTGCTGATGCAAGAGGAGAAAGCTATTCAACCTCATGAAGATCCCATCGAAGTTATCAACCTAGGTACCGAGAAAGATAGGAAAGAAGTCAAGATCAGCGCCAACCTAGAAGATGGTATCAAGAGCAGATCATTTCAGATGCTATATGACTACTTTTTGAGGTGTTTGCTTGGACATACGAAGATATGTCAGGGTTAAATACCGACATTGTGGTTCATCGTCTACCAACAAAGGAAGATTGCCCTTTTTTTAAGCAAAAGGTTCGTCGTATGTGGCCAGACATGTCTGAAAAGATAAAGGTTGAGGTAATGAAGCAATTTGATGCAGGTTTTCTGGCTGTCACATCTTTTTCTCAATGGGTTGCGGACGTGGTCCCCATGCCAAAGAAAAGATGGAAAGGTTCGTATGTGTGTAGATTATAGGGATCTGAATAGGGCAAGCCCTAAAGATGATTTCCCTCTACCACATATTGACGTCTTGGTTGATAACATTGCTCAACATAAAGTCTTCTCTTTCATGGATGGATTTTATGGCTACAATCAGATCAAGATGGCTCCCGAAGACATGGAAAAGACCACCTTTGTTACACAATAGGGCACCCTTTACTACAAAGTCATGCCGTTCAGATTAAAGAATGTAGGGGAAACATATCAAAGGGCTATGGTAGCTTTATTTCATGATATGATCCATCATGAAATAGAGGTCTATGTGGATGATATGATTGCAAGGTCGCAAATTGAAGAAGAGCATCTTGATCACCTACACAAGCTATTTGAGAGGCTGAAGAAATATAATGAGGTTGAACCCTAATAAGTGCACATTCAGAGTAAGGTCGGGAAAGCTTCTAGGTTTTGTCGTCAGAGGTAAAGGCATCAAAGTTGATCCTGCAAAGGTAAAAGTCATTCAAGAAATTCCAGTTCCTTGTTTTGAAAAGGAGGTTAGAGGATTCTTGGGTCGTCTTAACTACATTTCCCGCTTCATATCTCATTAACTGCTACTTGTGAACCAATCTTCAAACTCTTGAAGAAAGATCAAGTAGTCAGATGAAACGATGATTGTCAAGCTGACTTTGATAAAATCAAGGAATATTTGCAATAACCTCTTATCTTTATACCTCCAGTGGAAGGAAGACCATTGATAATGTACTTGACTGTGCTAGAGAATTCTATGGGGTGTGTGTTTGGCCAACATGACGAGTTTGGCTGAAAAGAGCATGCAATATACTACCTGAGCAAAAAGTTTACCGACTGTGAAACCAGATATTCATTGCTTGAGAAAACTTTTTTCGCTCTGGTATGGGCTGCTCTCTGGCTAAGACAATATATGTTGACTCATACCACTTTATTGATTTCTAAGATGGACCCTATCAAGTACATCTTCGAGAAGCCAGTTGTCTCTGGATGAATAGCTAGATGGCAAATGATTCTGACTGAATACGATATTCAATATACAACATAAAAGGCCATCAAAGGAAGCATATTGGCAGATAATTTGTCTTATCAAACTGTTAATGATTACCAGTCTATGAACTTTGACTTCCCGGATGAGAATATTATACTAGTAATTGACTGCAAAGAACCTGGACCGTATGACGGATCTGAACAAGGATCCCGATGGATTATGGTTTTTGATGGAGCTTCCAACGCTCTGGGTAATGGAATTGGTGTTGTGATAGTTTCTCCCGAAGGTTGTCACACTCCTTTCACTGCTAGTTTGTGCTTCAATTGTACGAATAACATGGCTGAGTACGAGGATGCATCTTGGGTCTAAAGGCTGCCATTGACTTAAGGATCAAGTTATTAAATGTATTCGGAGATTCTGCTCTAGTAATCAGTCAAGTCAAAGGAGAATGGGACACTAAGAATCCTAACCTGATTCCTTACAAGGAGCTTGTGTTAACTCTGATTCCATGCTTCGAAGAGATCACTTTTGAACACTTCCCTAGGGAGTAAAATCAGTTAGCTGATGCTTTGGCCACATTGTCTTCCATGTTCAAAGTCAAATGGGACAACGATCCTCCTATGATTATAATTGAGAGATTTGACGAACATGTGCACTGCTATGAACTTGACACTGATGAAGAGAAACCATGGTAGCATGAGGTGAGGAGATATCTTGAGGCACAAGAATATCCTGAAGGAGCTTCCATCAATGATATGAAATTCTTGCGTAGATTTTCAGCCAAATTATTTCTAAGCAACGAAATCTTGTACAAGCGCAACCATGATTCTACTCTACTCCGATGTATGGACAAGAAGGAGGAAGAGAAAATTATGGAAGACATGCATGATAGCATTTTCAGGACCCACTCTAGTGGACACACTATGGCCAAGAAAATCCCGAGGGCTGGTTACTATTGGTCCACAATGGAAACTGATTGTCATCATCACTCAAGGACTTGCCACAAGTGTCAAATCTATGCTGACAAGGTCCATGTACCTCTTATTCCTCTAAATGCCATGACTGCTCCATGGCCATTTGCAATATGGGGAATTGACATGCTTGGAGAGATCAAACCTACCGCTTCCAATGGACACCGTTTCATCCTTGTTGCCATTGATTACTTTACCAAGTGGGTCGAAGCTGCCTCATATGCCTCAGTTACCAAGAACATTGTAGCCATGTTTATCAAGAATAACCTTATTTGTCGTTACGGTATCCCCGAAAGGATCATCACTGACAATGGAACCAACCTCAACAATGTCATGATTACAGCACTTTGTACTCAGTTCAAAATCAAGCATCACAATTCTTCTCCGTACAAACCAAAGATGAATGGCGCAGTGGAAGCTGCCAATAAAAATATCAAGAAGATTATGCAAAAGATGGTGGTAACCTACAAAAATTGGCATGAGATGTTATTGTTTTCTCTCCATGGCTACCATACTTCGGCTCGTACGTCAACTGGGGAAACTCCTTTCTCTTTGGTCTATGGCATGGAAGTCGTCTTGCTTGTAGAAGTTCAGATTCCCTCTCTAAGGATAATGAAGGAAACAAATTTAGGTGAAGACGAATGGATTAAAACTAGGTTGGATCAGTTGAACTTGATTGACGAGAAGCGACTGGCTGCTATTTGTCATGGTCAGATGTATCAAAAGCATATGACCAAGGTGTTCAACAAAAAGATCAAGCCTCGAGTGTATCAAGCTGGAGACTTGGTAATAAAGCGAATAATTCTTTCACAAGGCGATCCCAGAGGTAAATGGACTCCCACTTATGAAGGACCATTTATTGTAAAGAAAGTTTTCTCTAGTGGTGCCATGATATTGACTACTATGGATGGCGAGGACTTCCCACATCCTGTGAATGCGGACATAGTTAAAAAATACTACGCATAGAATGACCCGCTAGGTTGACACACCTAGGAAAAATAAGGGCATCTCGGTGAACCAAAGAGGTTCAGGAAAAAATTAGAGATATATGCAAAATATTATACACCCGGCAAGTCGAAAACCCGAAAGGGAGACTTGGATAATAATGGGTATCCTGGTGGGCTGAAAACCCGAAAGGGAGGTCCAGGAAAAAGTTAAGGATTAAAGCGTATGACTATGTCCCGTGGGATATTTACGGCCATCTTTATTACCAAAGTCCAAAGTTCAAATGGTCCAAGATCAATCGAATCAATTTCTTTCAACAACAAAAGGATGTTGTTCGAAGACATAGGAGCAATAGTGGATTCAGAACACAACGAGATCACTTTTACGTGGTTATTATTTTTGTTTTCACTTTGTATTATTTCCATTCTCTCAACGATTTCCTCTTACTAGGATCTCGGTCTCTCTGTATAAAAATGCCTATTTATGGGAAAAACATCAATACAAATATACTTTGAAGTGCAAACTTTTTTGTTTTTCCTGTTTTGAGTGCAAAAGTGTCCAATGACTAAAATAGAATGAACATATGCATATGAACGTGATTAAACTTTTAACAAATGTATGCTTAAAAACAGTGACAAGCATCTCCTTAAATGCATTTGAGATATTCCCACAGAGTTATTTCAATAGCATTATCCCCACAAATTTGGATTCATAAAATCCCCAGCCGAAGTTTCAATCTCTGGAAGGTCCTCTCCCCAGTTGAGTTGGTCTTAAAAGGGAGCCTTATGGAATTCTTCCTAAAAATATATCCTCCCCGGTAGTTCGTCAAATATCCTCTTCAACAGGGTTTTATTTCCCCAACAAATTACAGATTCCCCAACTTGAGTTTTCTTCTCAGACTATTACAAATCAAGGGACCGCGACCCCTAATCCCCAGTGAAGTCACTAATAGAGTTATTGCTATCTCCAAAAGTTACTGTAAAGCCTGGAACCCGACCAGATAATATTAAACTTCAAGCAAGTTACTACGAAGCCTGGACCCGACCAGATACTAGTTCAACTTCATCCTACTCTCAACTTACTGTGAATACTAGACTCGACCAGATAATAGTAAATCTGAATTCCAAGTTACTAAAGCCTGGACCCGACCAAATAGTAGTTTAACTTCTTAAATTACTTAAGCCTTGACCCGACCAATCAACAGTTCAAGCCTGGACCCGACCAGATACCAGTTAACCTCAAGTATAAATTACTGAAGCATGGACCCGACCAGTTAACAATTTAAAATTCTGAAGCCTGGACCCGACCAGATAACAACTCCAATTTTTAAAACTTGGATCCGACCAGATAACAGTAAATCTCAAATTTAGTTGCTAAAGCCTGGACCCGACCAGATATTAGTTTAACTTATTCAACTGCAAAGTCAGAACCCGACCAGATACTCGTTAACCCTAATTCAAATCACTATGAATCTTGGACCCGACCAGATAACAATTTAGTTCCTATAAAATCACTAGCAAAACTCCTTCTCCCCCAATAGAGTTTGCCACTATCCTAGTGAGTTGCTGTAAAGCCTGAATCCGACCAGATAACAACTAACTTCTTTATCCCCAACAAGTTGTTATGAAGCCTGGAATCCGACTAGATAACAGCCAACTTTCAAGAGATAGTTTCCCCTAGAGCAACAGACGACTAGAAATCTTGAACTCTTTCCCAAGCAGAAATCAACATTCTCCACAGAGTCTTCTAAAGTAAAGTCAATATTCCCTAGCGTAGTTCTTCTCAACAAAGCAGGAATCCCCAGCAGAAGTATTTTTAACAAAATTTGAATATACACATACTCTTCACCTCCAATAGTAGTCAGATTTAAACTTCTTAAAACTCCCTAGTACCTGTCAAGGATACGCTTCGAAAACATGTTGCATTCATACACCATATAACATATATAACATATACATAAAACATAATCTCATTTATTTTGAGAACATCATTACACCATTCTTACATTCACATCTAACCCCTTGTTTCTTGCAAAAAAAATCATGGGTCCAAAGACCTCTTCTGGATCAGAATTAATTCTTCCAGTTAAAGACAGGCAAGACATCCAGTTTTCAGCAGGAATCGACCAAATATTTATGCTGATGTTTCTTACAGTTTCTACCATCATCTCTCCAAATGACACCTATAAGCCCATTCCTGAATCAATACATCATCGAGTGCAAATTTTTGGGCACTCTAGTGTTCAATCATCTTTCACCTTCAAGTCACGAATGGAGGACCCGTCAATCTAACTCTTCAGGTTTAAGAAGATTGAACAGGGGAAGCTTATGTACCCTAAAACTCTTATTTTTTCAAGATTTCTCTCACAAGATTTCCATTGGTTCAAGATTGCACAAAGATGGATCAGTTCAAGGCACTTCTTCAACACAGATGACTCAAAATTAGGGTTTGAGTTTGCACAAGTGCATTTGGATTTTCAATGCCTCATATGAATTTCATGGATCATTTTGGACTATCAATATTTCTCATGTCAAGTTTCAACCTTTGGATCACATTTTTGCTCAGTCAATTGATCAATGGACCTAAAATCCATTGTATTGGGCAAAAAGTCAACTATGGGCAATTTACAGTCAAACTTCATAATTTTTGACCCATATCAACATTTTGAATTCACATATGTCAATTGGTCAAGTTTGAATCACAATTCCTCGAGAAATTTGATCAGATCACCAAAAGGGCAAAATGGTCAAAATTAGGGTTTTGACTGAAGAGGCTTAATTTTTGAATGTTGACCAAATGCATGACTTGTTGGTTTGAGACATAATATCAAAAATCCTAATGCATCATTTTGTCCTAATGGCATGGTTCAAAACATTTCTCATGATCAATTGATTGATATTTGAAATTTGGTCAACTGATGAAAAAGTCAATTGTACACTGAAAAGTCAAATTTTAACTTTTTGATCAAAATCAAGTTTAAAAAAATCATATTTCATCAAGACATGTCAAAGTATGAAGATTGTTCATCAAGAAATCAAAAATTCAAAATCATCTTTGAAAAGTCAAAATTCTAAGACTTAGAAATTTTTCTAAGTGTTGGAAAGTTAACCTTTTTTCATGAGTTTGTGCCAAATTTTCACCAAGATGCAAGATGATTCAAGGAAAACTTACAACATGAAAGTTTTAGGTCTCAATGAGATATAAAACATTATAGGACATAAATTTTTCTAGAAATGCTTGGATCTCAAGTTATTAATTCATAAAGACATGTCCATGAAACAAAAACACTTAGTGAAATTTTGCCCTAGTTAGGCAGATTTTTGACCTAACTTCTTGGCCAAGTTTCACATGGTTCCAAAGTGATTCTTCAAAAATGTCCAACATGATGGTTGTATAGGATGTTACAATATTTCCAAAATGTCCAAGAACTCATTGAGATCTAGCTTGACCTAAGAGAATTGAAGAGATGAAGTCAGGGTTTCATTCTTAAATTATAGGTCATTTTGTGATGTACGGGAACTCAAATCTCAAGCCCATGTTGCATAGTCTTTACTTTGCAGGCCTTAAACTTGTGTTTCACTCTATAATAAATTGTTTACATAACTTTTTGAACCATTATCCAATTGATTCAAACTTTATCCAAATCAATTTTCCATTTTAGAAAGAAAGTAACATATCCATTCTTGTAAAGCAAGCTTTATGCATAAAGGCATCTTATTAAGCTCCTAGCTTATTTGCTCTGATTACACTCCATCTACAAAGTCATAGGAATTGTGTTTAAATTGGTTAAAAACTCTATGAATAAAAGTACAAGGCATGGAAACTTGTTTTGTCAAGAAAATCACATTTTGAGTTTAAACATGGATTTTGAATTCAGATCAACTTGAGCACTCCAAACCTTTTTCTTATAAATAGAGACACTATTTATTAGTTAAGACACGATTTCACAATCCCTCAAACACCCTGAAACTCCTCAAATTCAAAATTTGCATTTCAAAACTCCACTGTTGCACACTCTGACCTTAAACACCAAACTCACAATCTACTCGTGCGTTTCCTCTCCAAGTCAATCCTAAATCTCCCTAACATCAACCATAACTTATCCCTGTCCCTCTTTTGAAATTGTAACACCTCCATCACCATCCTCCATAATCAAAAATAGAGCTTTTCACATTGACTTCTCCAGCACGATTCAGCCATCCTCGACACAAACTAATCATTGCGTTAGTTTCCTGGAGGTTCACTGAAGCTAAATGGATCATTACAACACCTTGAAAGGTCCTCTAACTCAAAACATGATCTTCATCTTCAAGGTGAGTTTTCTGACTTTTCATCTCATTATTTAGCCATTGTTAACCTCGCATTTTCAAAGACAAAATTTAGATATCATTGCCCTGAAACTGACCATGTCCTTAGAATTCATTTATATTGCTTGAGTAGAGAGAATTTTGGACCTGAACTTTCTGAAAAAATTAGCTTTCATTTGGTACCACTCAAAATTCATGCTTATCTTTGATTTATAGTTTTAATGAGTTACATTTTTGAATTCTTGATGAAATTTGCCACAAATTTCATGTTTACATTTTTCATTTTGGTTGAGAAATGAATGAGATACAGTTGGTCTGACTGGGCATGAGGTTGAAGATGAAGTACATGCCTAGGAATGGATTTGCAATATATATTTATGGTTTTGTTTAAGTTAACGGATGTATAGTCACCCCAATGGTAGAGAGCACACGCGCAAGGCTTTGATGTTAAGGGTCCTGGTTTGAGCCTCGTGAGCACCTTTTGTTTTATTTCTTAACATCTTTTTGTTTCATTTTTGTTTGACAGCATGCACTGGGCCTCCCATTCAAGGGGCCTTGCCTCATTCACTCAGTCTCACCCCCATTTCACTTTTGCAACATAGGCCCAGTTATTTTCTTTAGTTTTTTATTTCTTTTTCTGTTTATAAAATCACCAATGGGCTAGGCCTAACAAACCATACAATTGTTTCACTTCAAAAACACCCCAACCCTGTTTCTTACCCCCTTACAAAA